>JBBGZY010000154.1:290000-1703285 GCA_037952925.1 Lithobates clamitans | reverse complement strand
GAGGTCAATGTATGCCCATTTTATACAAAGAAATGTAGAAAACCCATAGTCAGCAGGCTATGGAGCTCCACTTGCTGGTTGACAATGGAAAATATGAAATGTCACTAAGCCATATTTCATATTTACCTGGTAAAAAAGGGGAATCATTTTTAGCCCTACAAATCTTAAATAAAGAAATACAATATGTACACAAACACTTAACATTCCCTATAAGCATAACAAAATCACAATGAAATGGTTACTGTACAATCTTAAAAAATACTTAGGTGAAATAAATGTAGAAAAATTGTATCTCTGTGTATTTTACAGATGACTGATCGCCACCGAGCATTAATCAAGCTAGATATGGAAATCCATATTTGTATATTTTATAGCCAAAATGAGTTTCCAACTGATACAGAAGAGATTCCTTAAGGATATTGACAAGGCTTTTCAGCATCTGTTTCCATCCATTGTACATCTGTATTTGATTTTTTACTGTTTTGCATGTTGACAAACTATGGCTCCAAGGTTTGTTTTACATATCTAAATGAATGTGTTTGCATGGGGATATGTATATTCTAACCAGCTATCCTAGTTAGAAAGCATTTTTTAAGATTTGTTCAAAATGCTTCCAAAAATTAACACCTTCAAGCAAATTATAACTTGTTATTTATTCATATAAGCAGGGCTGGCGCTACCATAAGGCGGCTTAAAGCGGTATTAAACCGCCGGCTTTTGTTTTTTCTGTAAACCTGCAAGGCAAAGTTATAATTTGCTAGTATGAATCTCATACTGTTTCATGGAAGCCCTGTAACCACTGACAGGGCTTCCATCTTCACCCGGTTTTCCTTCGCGGTTGGTAGGCTCCGGTCCTTTGATTGGGTGCGCGTGGGAGCCGCTGTTCACAGCACAGGACTGAAGGAATGACACGGGTATGCCGTACCTTCAGAGCACATGCGCCAGTGACGTCACCGGCGGCTTTGCAAGTGATTATCTCCTAAATGGTACACGTTTAAGAGATATTTACTGTACCTATAAGTAAGCCTTATTATAGGCTTACCTATAGGCCAAATGCACCTTTGCCTAAGTAGAGAAAAATCCTGCATATAAGAATAACCCCTCCAAAAGAAAAGCCTGCTACATTAAAGTGTTCAACATACGGAGGCTTCCTTGCCAGGGGGGTGCCCCTGGCAAAGTTTGTTTTCCCCAATGGAAAGGACCTCCTCCCAACAACCCTGGCCCAGTGGTTGTGGGGATCTGCAATTGGAGGAACCATCAAAATAAAAGGGGGCCTACAAATACAACCCCCCACACACACACATACACATGAATAAGTAACCCTACGCACAAAAAAAAAAAAACGTACACACTCAATAAACACACCACACACTTTGACCGGCCCTTTATTTAATAAAAAAAGTCACACAACGTAAATCCATATCACTTAGTGCAATGATCCTCGTCAATGAACAATGACTGCTGGCTCGCCAAAAGGAAAAAAACACAGCGATCATTGGACCCATCCACTCCTGTCTGAAACTCTTTACCAAATCATAGATTCCCAGCTGACAGCTGGTTTGTAAACAAAGGGACTGCGAATGATGGCTGATATTATTGACCAATATACTGGCCAAATATGGCCATTGATTAAACAGGACCATTTATGGTAATTGATGGTAGCCATCATTTTTTCCCCGTTTCTGTGCAACCGTCAGCCAGGAATTCTGACCGATGGCTGAATTGCCGGGTAGGGATGTATTACTAGTCGCTAGGAAGCCACCAGCCACAGGCTTCCTAACAGCCAGCCTGAATGGGAAGCTGTCACATTTATCAGCCATAGTAATACAACTGCTAAATATCGTATATTACTTTCCGTTGCAACCATAGGTTTGTTGGGGAGGCGAACACTGAATTTAAGTTGCTTGTTCACCAAACATGCACAATTTGGACCAAATTCCACTTTGGTCCAAAGCTGAACCTTATCCCCAGTAATGACTGCAAACATGTTTGCAAAGATATATATATTATCATTTTCTTTTGTGGCGGCTCTTCAGGGCATAAAGACTAGGGATCAGAAGCTGTAAACAGTGCCAACCAGCCCTAGCATTTTGACGTCACCACATTGCTGCTGGAAGACTTGAGAATCCTGAGGACCCTGGAATGGTCCCGTGATGTGGTAGCCTGTGGGTAGAGGTTAGAAGATAATGGGTAGTGTCAGGAACCATAAACCATACGGAGACAGAAAGTGCAGTTGATCACACCTTTAATGAAATGGGAAAAATAACCATTCAGGAATGTAGTCAAAAAACAGAAGCCAGAGTTTGAATGCCAGAGTGGGTAATGAGACAAAGGCGGGATCAGGAAACCAGAAGTCAGCGTAGTCCGGAGCAAAAACAGGAACAGGAATCAGAAGAGAAGTCAGCCAGGCCAAGTCATACACAGGAACACAGGAAGGAACGCACTTAGAGATCATAGACCACGCAAGGGCAAGGAGGAAATGAGCTAAGCTGCTTTAATAGCAAAAAGGGGCTGGTTGTAGGCTGGACTAATGAGGCAGGTTAATGGTAACCATATGAGTCACTGTGGTAACAATGAGTGGCTGGTAATTAAGGCCCCTTTCACACTGGGGCGGTAGGGGGCGTCGGCGGTAAAACAGCGCTATTTTTAGCGCTGTTTTACTGTGGTATTCGGCCGCTAGCGGTGCGGTTTTAACCCCCTGCTGGCGGCCGAAAAAGGGTTAAAACCCCTCGTATAGCGCGGCTATAGCCGCGGTATTACCGCGGTATAGCCGCGCTGTCCCATTGATTTCAATGTGCAGCAGCAGTGAAGGAGCGGTGAATACACCGCTCCTTCACCGCTCCAAAGATGCGGCTTGCAGGAGATTTTTTCTTCTCCTGCCAGCGCACCGCTTCAGTGTGAAAGCCCTCGGGGTCTTACCGACAGCTGAGCAGCTTCTCAGCACTGAAAGAAAAGATCTGCTCGTTAAGTAGCTGGAGCCCAGCCCTGACAGGTAGACACTGCAAAAAAACTCACATAACCAAAAAATTTAAGGGTCTAATAAACCCCTTACCACTCCTGAGTCCACAGCGTCGGTCACTACAAAAGTTCACACTTCAAAATAATTATCCCACAGTAAAGACCAAAAGACTAGAGTTTACGTTACGCTGTAAGTAGACGGGCTTTTAAGATTTTTTTTAAGCAAACCCCATTGATTTTCTAAGATGGTGCGGAGTGGATATTCTGATTTTTGTATTAAATATTTTATTCCTTTCAAAGAGTCTAACTTTTTTTTTAATCTCTGGTAAGATGTGGATGCTTGTGTTTTCCTGCACTCATCTTACCTTTCTCTTGGCAATGCGACCTTAAACAATAAAGCGCAAGGCTGGTAACGATATATGTGTCTTCTTTTTTTTTTTTTATATTTCACTGTTTTGGCCGTCCCACTCTATTCTCAAATTGTGAAAGGAACGACTGGTACTCAGGCAGTTAAAGGCAAGCTTAATGTTATTTAAATGTACTTTCTTTATTGGGATTTGGGCAAGCTTTCAAATTTGGTGAGTGTCTCAGGATTACAGCAATGTTTCTACTTGACACAATCTAACTACATCTTGAATATGATGTTCTGTGGATGCACTAGCGAATATATAGAGCTCCGGAATTGTAATGCATACTGAAGAGATCTTGTCACTTACCATCGCTCATGTCATGTTTCAGATTTTCCCAGAGGGATTTCATGTTAATCCAGCTCACACTTCACAGCTGCTTTTCCTATTTTCCACCTTTTAATGTTAAAAAACATAAAAACATTTTCTTTCGGCTCAAGTTAAAAATTCCAGTTATATTAAAGCCTAGTAGTAATATTGGAAGCTTTTGCAATTTTGTTTCATGGAGATACTATTCTGCGAAACCGGGCGTTTAAATCAGAACTCCTGTTCCAATACAGATAACTGCCTCTGTCATTTCACCACTCCAAACACTTACACCCTGCCCTAGGTCAATATTTTAAAATTTTTGAAGCCCTATAAATAACTTTATAGACTGGGTTCCATATTTTATGCCCCCCTGCTATTCTTTCATACTTAAAATTATTCCAAGGCAGCGCTTACATTAACGTGAACAAAAAAAAAAATCAAAATTGTGCCGTAATAAATCACAAATACTAAACTGTAAATACAAATATAGATGTAAATATAAATAATACGAATGAGGAGGGGTAGTGACGCTTCCTAGTTTGGGTAAGGGTGCCAGGTGGTGAGAAAATTAAAACTTTTTTTATGTTAGTGCTCAGTGAGCTGTGAGTACGTGACTAATAAATAGGCTGTTATTCACGTAGCGAGATGATCCTGCCAGAAACATGACTCATCTTTAATCAGTGAGTGTTTTCCTACTAGTAAATATACCTTAATGTGCAAGTCTCTAAGCCAGGGGTCTTCAAACTGTGGCCCTCCAGGTGTTCAGGAACTACAATTCCCATCATGCCTAGTCATGTCTGTGAATGTCAGAGTTTTACATTGCCTCATGGGATGTGTAGTTCTGCAACAGCTGGAGGGCCGTAGTTTGAGGATCCCTGCTCTAAGCGTATGCTAGATTGCTAGCTCCAAGTTACCCGTCCTATATATTAATACTTGTATAGACCTTAATAAAGCACATAACCTCAATTATAAACCATATGGAAAAGAATATATATATGCAGTGAGAACATATGCAATAAAAAATATATTTAACCACTTGCTGCCCGCCCGCCGTCATATGACGGCGGGATGGTGCAGCTGTTGTTCTGGGCCGCCGTCTTATGACGGCGCAGCCTTCCAGGCAGCCCAGGGGGCGCGCGCGCGCGCGCCCGCCACTTTGCTCAGGTCCCGGCGCGCGTGCCCGGCTGCCGCGATGTCCGCCGGGCACCCGCGATTGCCCGGTAGCCGAGCAGGACCTGTCAGATGGGAGGAGACCGATGGTGTGTTCCTTGTACAGAGGAACACCGATCGGTCTCCTCCCCCTGTGAATCCCCTCCCCCCACAGTTAGAATCACTCCCTAGAAACACATTAACCCCTACAGCGTCCCCTCCTGGTTAACCCCTTCATTACCAGTCACATTTATACAGTAATCAATGCATTTTTACAGCACGGATCGCTGTATAAATGTGAATGGTCCCAAAAATGTGTCAAAATTGTCCGATGTGTCCGCCGCAATATCACAGTCACGATAAAAATCGCAGATCGCCGCCATTACTAGTAAAAAAATAAAATAAATAAAAATGCTATAAATCTATCCCCTTATTTTGTAGATGCTATAACTTTTGCTCAAACCAATAAATATACGCTTATTGCAATATTTTTTACCAAAAATATGTAGAAGAATACGTATCGGCCTAAAATGAGGAAAAAATTTGTTTAAAAAAAAAAAAAATTTGGATACTTATTAAAGCAAAAAGTAAAAAATATTGTGTTTTTTCAAACTTGTCACTTTTGTTTTGTTTATAGCACAAGAAATAAAAATCGCAGAGGTGATCAAATACCACCAAAAGAAAGCTCTATTAGTGGGGAAAAAATTATAAAAATTTCATTTGGGTACAGTGTAGTATGACCGCGCAATTGTTATTCAAAGTGCGACAGCGCTGAAAGCTGAAAATTGGCTTGGGCAGGAAGGGGGTGAAAATGCCCAGTATGGAAGTAGATAAACAAATATTTTTATGAGTGCATAAAAACTTAGTGATAGTCCATAATTATATGTAGAACCCCCCCCTCGGGGTTAACACCCCAAATTAGTAAATGCGAGTATTCCAACAGGTCTTGCTGCACCTGTGTGTAGCTAATAGTCCATCAGGTAGATTGAATCTCCATTCATAATAGTTGACATAAACACAGTGACTGTGAGTGTTCAAAAAATTCCACTTGTGACTTCGTGCTCCCCCAAGTGTCCCCACTCACCAGATCCCCTCACCTCCATGGGGGTAATGCGCTTATCTTTAGGCCCACCACGGTTGCTCCACCGGTCTCATCCAGAGGTCTGGGGTTTTTCACCTTCCTGTAGATGTTATCTCTGTGGTTGGCTCCTCATAGAGGAAAAAAGATATAGGCTCCCATAGTGTAGTAAAAACGCTGGGTTTTATTTGAGACACAACAACTTGATCCAAACGATAACAGCTTTTAAAAAATATAAGTATAAAAATATATATTTAGAAAAAATTCCTGGATAGCCTAAATGTATCCCACAGGCTGCACACAGTGCCGCTAGTAGTAATGGGCAGCTGGTGCAGGATGTGTCGGCTAGCACAGCAGTGGACGCTGAGTGTGTGTCGTGGAATCAGCAGCAGCGCGCTGTGTTCCACCTGCGTTCCAGCTGTCTCTACCAGGAAGTGACGTAGCGTGCGTGGCGTCGTCGTACGCGTTTCGTCAGTGACGTCCTCAGCGACTTAAAATTATTCCAAGGCAGCGCTTGCATTAACGTGAACAAAAAAAAAAATCAAAATTGTGCCATAATAAATCACAAATACTAAACTGTAAATACAAATAGATGTAAATATAAAATGCATATAATGCATAAGTGTGCAAATACCCTGAAGTGCAAAAAGTCTTTAGATGTCGTTGCCCCCCTTACTGTATAGGAATTCCATTGGAGCAACATACAAAATCTGGTGTATCTGGATTTTGCAAAAGCATTTGACACAGTTCCCCATAAACGTTTACTGTACAAAATAAGGTCCTTTGGCATGGACCATAGGGTGAGTACATTGATTGAAAACTGGCTACAAGGGCGTGTTCAGAGGGTGGTGATAAATGGGGAGTACTCTGAATGGTCAGGGGTGGGTAGTGGGGTCCCCCAGGGTTCTGTGCTGGGACCAATCCTATTTAATTTGTTCATAAATGACCTGGAGGATGGGGTAAACAGTTCAATCTCTGTATTTGCGGACAATACTAAGCAAAGCAGGGCAATAACTTCTCCGCAGGATCTGCAAAAAGAACTGAACAAATTAATGGGGTGGGCAACTACGTGGCAAATGAGGTTCAATGTAGAAAAATGTAAAATAATGCATTTGGGTGGCAAAAATATGAATGCAATCTATACACTGGGGGGAGGACCTCTGGGGGAATCAATGATGGAAAAGGACCTGGGGGTCCTAGTAGATGATAGGCTCAGCAATGGCATGCAATGCCAAGCTGCTGCTAACAAAGCAAACAGAATATTGGCATGCATTGAAAAGGGGATGAACTCCAGAGATAAAACGATAATTCTCCCACTCTACAAGACTCTGGTCCGGCCGCACCTGGAGTATGCTGTTTAGTTCTGGGCACCAGTCCTCAGGAAGGATGTACTGGAAATGGAGTGAGTGCAAAGAAGAGCAAAAATGCTAATAAAGTGTCTGGAGGATATTAGTTATGAGGAAAGGTTGCGAGCACTGAACTTATTCTCTCTGGAGAAGAGACGCTTGAGAGGGGATATGATTTCATAATACAAATACCGTACTGGTGACCCACAATAGGGATAAAACTTTTTCGCAGAAGGGAGTTTAACAAGACTCGTTGCCACTCATTAAAATTAAAAGAAAAGAGGTTTAACCTTAAACTACGTAGAGGGTTCTTCATTGAAAGAGCGGCAAGGATGTGGAACTCCCTTCCACAGGCGGTGGTCTCAGCGAGGGGCACTGATAGTTTCAAGAAACTATTAGATAAGCACCTGAATGACCGCAACACACAGGGATATACAATGTAATACTGACATATAATCACACACATAGGTTGGACTTGATGGACTTGTGTCTTTTTTCAACCTAACCGACTATGTAACTATGTAACAGCGTGATTACATAGAGGGGGAGTAAGGATCTACACCAGGAAACCACCAGGAACACTGGGACAGGTCCCCCTCAAACCAAAAGCCTTTATGACTTCCTTTGCTGTACAGTAAGGGGGTCATCAACATCTGGTAAGTGCGGTGGATAATATTCAGCACAAGGTGGAATATTCACTTCAGGGGACATCCTGGGAACCAGGCACTCAAGCACTGAAGATTGCACAAACTATAAAGACTTTTTGCACTATTTCACTTTAGGATCTTTGTACATTCATGCATTATATGCATTTTATATTTACATCTATATTGGTATTTACAATTTAGTATTTGTGATTTATTATGGTACGATGTTGATTTTTTTTCACGTTAATGCAAGCGCTGCCTAGGAATAATTTTATATTGGTTAAATTCCCTGTTGTGAATAATAGACAGCAGCTGCATTCACTAGAAATTAGTGTTTGAATAGGTGCAGGTGTTTTTTCCTGTTTACAATTCTTTCATACTTACAACCTAAAAATGACACCCAAGGCCACCATCGTGGAATGTATACAGCAAAAGAAGAAAAAAAACGATCGGACTATATTGGCCAGACAAGGAGTTCACAACCATATAAAAACAGAATTTTTTATTGTACAATTAATGTAAAATATATACAATGCAAGAATGCTATATTTAAAAAAGGAAATACAGTATGTATTGTTTGCTCATAGGCCAAGCTCACTACACATGATAGTAAGCGACTAATATTACATACAATATTGATAAAACAGATATCAAACATGGATCTTCAGGAATCAATGTGTTTCACTAGAAGTAGCTTCATCAGGACATATAAAAATAACACAGTAGCTGTCTAAAGCAAAAAATATTATTCAATACATATGCACATACTTATTTATTGCCTGTCGCTTATACATCATCATGTGCAGAGCGTACCTCAGCACTAGAGCTAAACCGGTATAAAGATGATCCCCTGAGCGGGCACCGGAGCATGGAGAGAGGCCAAAAATATGGACACCTAAACATCTACATGGGAGAAAGCTATAAAGTCATGGGTATACAAAGAAAACTGAGATTGAGCCATATGCAATATTTACACTGGATCTGTCATACATGTTATACTTGTGTGCATTTGTGGCATCTTTCCATTTGTATCGTATTATTGTCAGTTCTAAAGGCCAGCTCTCTGACACCATGTCTGAAAGATTTTCATGGAATTTTCTTCGGAAGTGTTCTCATTTGCACAGACTTAGGACTGGCATGCAGAGCGTGATAACACTTGTATATCAAATTTGTATACACATACTAGGAGCAAATTAACTTACCAGCATGTCCTTGGAGCAAATGAGAGAAAGGGGACAGGGAGAACACACAAGCTCCATGCAGAGACAGATTTGAATCAAGGACCCCAGTGCCCCTTTGTATAGTTACTTCCTCCAAAGTCTTTGAGTCAGCCATGTGATGCTTCAGGTTCCTCTTCCAACTCACCTATTTCTGGGCTGGGTGGTCCTTACTGATGCAGAGAGAGTTGATGAAATGATGACAGTCTTTGCATCAGTACATTGTGAATGAAGGGCACCAACATGATGCTCCCTAAGGGTGGGACCATACTGTCCTGCATTTACAATAGAGGACCCGCTCCTCTAGGTTGAGGGATGCTGCATCATGAAACCCAGAAGACTTGAAGAAATCTTGTTGATTAAAAGAAGTACTGCAGGGGACAAAATTAGATTGAAGATCAATATTGCAACTTTAGCTGTTTTCTTTGATTTTTTTAAATTTTTTTAACACCCTGGGAATATGAAAAATAACAAAAAATAAGGCATGAGATAGGCTTTAAGCAAGGAATATCTCTAGAACATAACACTTCTTGTTGAATCTTTGCTGCATGTAGCACTTAGTTCCCCTTTCTGGTTCCAGACTCTGTTGTGCAATTAAAGCACATTTATTTTCTGTTTGTTCTCACTGAAAGCTCCACCCCTGTAACCACCATTCCTTCTCTTATATTTCCATTAAAGAGGCCTACTCGGAACTATGAAAGAAGTGAATTATGCGCAGGGCATACATAAATGGGTGGAAAGGGAACCAGGCAGAATGGGGTTATTAGTTTAAAAGAGATTTGAAAATAAGGGCACTTACTGGATTGGTCAGAAGAAGCGGGCTGATGGGGAGGAGCATGGGAAGATAGTCTGTGGGGAGAAGTGAGGAAGATCCAGTTGGAGGTCAGAAGTTATCAAATGAATGTCCCTCCATCCATCCCTAATTGTTGGTTTGTGATGGTTTAGAACAGCCTTTCTCAAAGTTTTCAACGCAGAAAAAAACCCTTGAAATAACTTTCCGGTCTCAGAAAGCCCCTGCTAAAAAATACTACATCTACAACTCATGGTACATTAGTGTGATGGTCAGTGGAAAGAATGCTTCTTACACTCGTGGTCATTGGGAAGAATTATCCCCTTACAGACAGCTAAAAAGATCAATGGTGTCAGTGAGAGGCAGAAATGGCTCATTGCTCAAGGAACCCCTTGCAACCTGTGGAGGAACCCTAGCTGAGAAACCCTGGTTTAGAAATTGGGTCTTAGCAAAAGTTGGCAGTATGGGACCCTTGAAGGTGATTTAAATCTGGTGTTAACGGAGGGGACCCATCTTCGGAATGGTGTCCCCTAGTTGGTCTGGTCAGCTCATAGTGACTGGGTAGTTGTAGACGTGTATTTGTCTGAGGTCAGCTGCGATAGTCCCCGGGGCAGTGTTTTGCAGCTGGGGGCATAACTTAGCTAACTGGTGCTGTTTTTTTAGCTTAGTAGTTGTAAGTTTAGCTTGTGCAGCTCGTAAATACTAGCAGTCGACCAATCGCACAGCCCTGCTAGCACTGACTGTGACGGTATAATTTGTATAACTATTCTGAAGACTGAAATTCTGCTTTTAAAATGGACCTAGCATCACAGATTTTTTTTATGTTAAAGTGCCTCTAAAACACAAAAATAAACCTGATTCTTTTGCAGCTTACCAATTCTTTGACATGGTGACTATATTAATTTTCTTTTTTCAGGCTTTTTCTTATATTTTCACCTGGTGATTCGACCAGTAACATACTTCCTGTCCTAGGGTGACAGCACTCACTCACTGAATGGAGGCTCTGATGTGATGGAAGGACGTTGGATGTGATGAAGGAACCTCCGATGTGAAGTTAATTTCATCAGGGTGGTTTTGTACATTTTCCCAGGCTCAGGTTGCTTGTTAGTAGGTAATACGTTTAAGTTTTTTACATTTTAACCACTTGACGCCCTTGGGACGCGGCTGATCACAGAACAGGGTAAAGGGCCAATCACAGTGGAAGTAAACAGAAGCTGTTTACCGCCTTTTTTTTCTTCACGCTGTCAGCATGAAGAAAAGAAGAAAGCCATTAACCGGCTTCTGTTAGAGGGACATCGGTCCCCTAAGTGACCACCAGTGCTGCTAATGAGCAGTGCCCTCCAGTGCCGCTAATCAGTGCCCACCAGTGCTCTCTATTAGTGCCCATTCGTGCCCACCAGTGCCACCTATTAGTGCCCATCAGTGTTTCATTATCAGTGCCTCCTGATCAGTGCCCATCAGTTCCACCTATCAGTGCCACCCATCAGTGCTGCCTATCAGTGCCCATCAGTGTCCCTTAGCAGTGTCCATTAGTGCCACCCATCAGTGCAGCCTCATCAGTGCCTCCTGATCAGTGCCCACCAGTGCCACCTATCAGTGCCACCTCATCAGTGCCCATCGGTGCTGCCTATCAGTGCCACCTCATCAGTGAAGGAGAAAAATTACCTGTTTGCAAAATTTTATAACAAAATATTTTTTTTTTTCAAAATTTTCAATCTTTTTTTTCTTTGTTTAGCAAATAATAAAAATAAAACAGTGATGATTAAATACCACCAAAAGAAAGCTCTATTTCTGTGAAAAAAAAGATGAAAATGGAATTTGGGTGCAGTGCTGCATAACCGCGCAATTGTCATTTAATGTGTGAGAGCGCTGAAAGCTGAAAAATCGCCTGGGCAGGAAGGGAGTATAAGTGCCCAGTAAGCAAGTGGTTAAACTCGGGTACCTTGAGATTTTGCAAAGTTTTAAAGGTTGCAGTGACAGAAAAAAAAAAGCTTGAGAAACGCTGCAGTATCTATAGAGGAGCAGAGCTGTCACCCTAGGACCATCACATCCGTTTCTCCTTTTCTCTGTAATATATAGGGAGATGTTCTATATTTCACAGATATCTACATTCATGATGAGGAAATAAAGCAGAGTTAGCTTTCTTCTTTCATAGCAATTTTTTATTTTTATAAAGAGACCCCTTAAACACAGAACCTTTTACAATGACCGTTAAAGAGATTGGAGGGGAACCAAAGCTGTTACCTTGCCTAGGACTCCTTTCTGCTTTAATCCATCTCTACAGAGATCTGCTTATGTGTTACCTGCCTGAGCATCTCACAGCCTTTGTTGCTATTCCAGTTGAGAGGCTTTTTGCAGCAAAGGATCATATTCTCCATCCTGTGAGCTATTCCTCGAGAAGAAGGGTCATGATTGTAGGCAGGTGTAGTTTGGTCTCCCAGCATAGGTGGCACTGTCCGGCAACCGCCATGCAGAGAGTGAGCGGAGAGCAAGGGGAACCCATGTCACTCTGAGGCCTCTGTAGGGGTCATCAGGGGAACAGCTGTCTGATTGGATGCTGCCACCCTGGTTGACCTCTGCGGCCATCTTAAGGGTGAGCAGTGCTAATAAATAGAAAGGTCCACCACCTTTTTTGGTGGGCATTTGCAGAGTGGCTAGGTTAGGGACAGTAACATGCTAGCTAGGGACAATTTGTCTAGTGCAGGGAGAGGTTTCAGTGGAGGAGGGACAGTGTAGGGTCTGCTGGCCTGTGCCACCAGCTAAGGGCTTTTGGCCACAGCTAATCACATGGTACAGGTGGGTTGTGATTGGCCCTGTCTGTACCATGTGATCACTGGTGCCTTCATACTAAATTATTACATTCTGGTACTGATCACAAATTTTAAACATTTGTGACCAATCACAGATAACAACTCAATTGTAACAATGAATGACATGAAAGGAAGCCATTTATTGTTTACAACTATATAAAAAAGTGTCTGTCATAATGTCGCAGTCCTGATAAAAATTGCAGATCACCAACATTACTAGTAAAAAAAAAAAAAAAATAATAAAAAAGCCAAAAAACTATCCTCTATTTTGTAGATGCTATAACTTTTGTGCAAACCAATCAACATATGCTTATTGCGATTTTTTTTACCAAAAATATGTAGAAGAATATGTATCGGCCTCAACTGAGGAAAAAAAAAATGTTTTTTTATATATTTTTTGAGGATATTCATTATAGCAAAAAAGTAAAAAATATTGCGTTTTTTTTTCAAAATTGTCGCTCTTTTTTGTTTATAGCGCAAAAAATAAAAACCGCAGAGATTATCAAATACCACCAAAAGAAAGCTCGATTTGTGGGAAAAAAAGGACACCAATTTTGTTTGGTTGCAACTTTGCACGACCGCGCAATTGTAAGTTAAAGTGACGCAGTGCCGAATCGCAAAAAGTGCTCTGGTCAGGAAGGGGGTAAAATCTTCCGGGGCTGAAGTGGTTAAGATCACTACGGCGGTGGATGGTGGAGATATCAGGATTTATTTTCACATCACTTGTGGGCTGTTCTAATCATCTAATTTTTACATTTGCATATACATGATTGAATAGCGCTACCTCAAGACCTCATCTGGAATATGCAGTTCAGTTTTGGGCACCAGTTTTCAAAAAGGATATCGGGGAACTGGAGAAAGTGCAGCGAAGGGCAATCAAACTGATAAGAGGCATGGAGGAGCCCAGCTATGAGGAAAGATTAGAGGAACTGAATTGATTCTCTCTTGAGAAGAGGAGAATAAGGGGGGATATGATCAACATGTTCAAATATATAAGGGGTCCATATAGTGAACTTGGTGTTGAGTTATTCTCTTTACAGTCAACACAGAGGACAAGGGGGCACTCTTTACATCTAGAGGAAAAGAGATTTCATCTCCAAATACGGAAAGGTTTCTTCCCAGTAAGAGCTGTGAAAATGTGGAATAGACTCCCGCCAGAGGTGGTTCTGGCCAGCTCAGTAGATTGCTTTAAAAAAGGCCTGGATACTTTCCTAAATGTACATAATATAACTGGGTACTGACATTTATAGTTAAAGTTGATCCAGGGAAAATCCGATTGCCTCTTGTGGGATCAGGAAGGAATTTTTTCCCCTGCTGTAGCAAATTGGAGCATGCTCTGCTGGGGTTTTTTTGCCTTCCTCTGGATCAACTGTGGGTATAGAATTGGGTATATTGGATTGTACGATATTTTTTATTTTATTTATTTATTTATTTTTATGGTTGAACTGGATGGACTTGTGTCTTTTTTCAACCTGACTAACTATGTAACTATGTACCTTTATCTATTTTATATTGTTTACACCTGTCAGGTGACCTGTTGTGATTGGTCACAGCGATCACATGGTACCAGCAGTGAAACTGATCAGTCATTGGTTGAGCCGGTGACAGATTGCGCCCCCGCGTGGCCTCACGCAAGGCTCGTTCCGGGAAGATGTCATATGACGTTCACTCGGATCGGCAAAAGTCCCACTCAGCTGTCAAATTGCTATAGGCCAGACGGGAACTGGTTAAATACCTGCAATTCCTGGTCTTTGTGTGCTTTCTCTCCTCTCTGGGCCCCGCTCACACAATGACGCCCACAGATCGATGGGGCATATGCGAAGCATGCCCAGCTGCCTGGGGACCTATACACAACAATTATAATCATGTTTACCTGCTTATGGTACCGTTCTGCAAAAAAATGTTGATTGCCCACTTCCCACCGCTAAAACATTCCTAATAATATTATCTTCCGCTTTCTTTTTTGTATCCAGAGTTTTATGCATTCAATTCGGAGTCTTCATTTTGGTCATTTATTAGTCTTTTCAATTAGGCTTTATTACACCCTGTAATCACAATTATGATTACAGATAAGCTAATTGTTCCATTATTAGTTAAATGCATCCTGAATCCAGCAAGCAGCGCACTTAACTATAGTAGCTTATAGAGATGCTGCGTATCAAGTGGGTTAGTGCCATGAGAAAATGACTACATAGGGAACCAAACCTCTATAATCAAAAGTAACTAATCATGTATTTGCTTCCAGTCTTCTAAATACTGCTTTAAAAAGCTGGAAGAAAGGCATTTCTCCCACTCAGAGGTGGATTTTTACTTCTAATAATTCTTTTAATGTTTTTTTCTTTTATTTGATTACAGAACATTCCAGAATGTAAATTTTCTGAGCATGGAATATTACCATACTGCAGCACACTCACATGCCGTTATGTGAGCTCCGTTCAATTCAGAAATAAGAACTGTTCACTTTTTTTTTACACATGGAATTTCGCTTTAATTACCTCTTATGCCACGTACACACGATTGGAATTTCAACCAGCAAAAGACTGATGAGAGTTGATACCCTCCTGATCCTGTGGAATGCCCATATGCAGCAATCTGTTTGACTGACTGAATTCTGGGCACTTTGATCCAAGCCATTTGCATCCTCATCAATAGCATTACCGTTGTTCCACTGTGGGTGCGGTGTGTGCCCTTCACCCTCCGGTTCCCCCCTCGGGGGGGTAGTTTATGCGTGATCCCTTGTAAGGCTTGTCAGCCCGATACCCGCTCCCCGGGGAACTGGCCTGTCATTGGAGAGACCAACGGACACAGGAGGGACCATACTTCTTTCACTATAACCATTCAGGATCATCAGGAGCTTTGTAAATGCCGACAATCATCCCCTGAAGAAGACCTGGTTAGGGTCGAAACGCGTCAACTTTTTAGTATCTTTGATCT
Source organism: Lithobates clamitans (assembly GCA_037952925.1). Taxonomy (NCBI): domain Eukaryota; kingdom Metazoa; phylum Chordata; class Amphibia; order Anura; family Ranidae; genus Lithobates; species Lithobates clamitans. The sequence goes on along the minus strand of JBBGZY010000154.1, from coordinate 1,687,640 downwards.
TGTTTTCTTGGATACATTGTATTGTACACTGTTCCCAATTATGGGCATTGCCCGCTGTCTTTTATCTTATGTTGTACTTCAGTACATGTCCTGACTTTTAATGTAAGAACCTATTTGTTTTATATATTTTTGTACCAATAAAGCGATTTTTGATTACCCATTCACTTTGATATTATTGGCTGCATTAAAGCCCCGTTAGGGGGTTCCAATGTTTTCTTATGCATCTTGTGGGGTGCGCAGCCCATTTGTCTGCATTCCTGTGAGTGTCCCCTTTTTGTCGACCGATGAGAGTTTTTCATCGGAAAATGCGACCGTGTGTATGCTCCATCGGACTTTTTCTGGCCGAATTCCAGCCAGCAAAAGATCGAGAGCATGCTCTCAATTTTTGGGTCAGAAAAAGTTCCTATCCAAAAATGCGATCGTCTGTGGCAATTCCGACACGCAAAATTCCTACGCATGCTCGGAAACAATTTGACGCATGCTTGGAAGCATTGAGCTTCATTTTCTCGGCTCGTCGTAGTGTTGTACGTCACCGCCTTCTTGGCGGTCGTAAGTTCAGCAAACTTTTGCGTGACCGTGTGTATGCAAGGCAAACTTGAGCCGAATCTCGTCGGAAAAGCCATCATATCTTTTTCCGACGAGAAGTCCGATTGTGTGTACGCGGCATTAAAGTGTTACTAAACCCAGAACCTGCATTCTCTATATCCGATCTCCCACAGTACACAGAACATGGAAATGCAATTATTTTAGTAAATATAAACTGCTAAATACCTTTTCTCATCAGCAGTATATAGCAGTCTTGTGACTTCTAATGCCCCATACACACGATCGGAAATGCCACCAGCAAAACTCTGATGAGAGCTTTTTGTCAAAAAATGCGACTGTGTGTATGCTCTGCAAAAGATTGAAAGCAGGTTCTCTATTTTTCGGTCGGGAAAAGTTCCTATCCGAAAATGCGTTCGCCTGTATGCAATTCGGACTAGCAAAAAATCACGCATGCTCGGAAACAATTTGACGCATGCTCGGAAGCATTGAACTTAATTTTCTTGGCTCGTCGCAGTGTTGTATGTCACTGCGTTCTTGACGGTCGAAAGTTCAGAGAACTTTTGTGTGCCCATGTGTATGTAAGGCAAGCTTGAGCGGAATTCCGTCAGAAAAACAATCCAAGTTTTTTCTGACGGAAATTCCGATTGTGTGTACGCGGTATAATGCCGCGTACACAAGAGCGGATTTCTTGTCAGAAAAAGATATGACGGTTTTTCCGACAGGATTCCGCTCAAGCTTGCCTTGCATACACACGGTCACGCAAAAGTTAGCTGAAATTACGACCGTCAAGAACGCAGTGACGTACAACACTACGATAAGCCGAGAAAATGAAGTTCAATGCTTCCGAGCATGCGTCAAATTGTTTCCGAGCATGCGTAGGGATTTTGCACGTTGGAATTGCCACAGACGATCGCATTTTAGGATAGGAACTTTTCCCGACCGAAAAAGTGAGAACATGCTCTCAATCTTTTGCTGGCTGGAATTCGGCCAGCAAAAGTCCAATGGAGCATACACACGGTCCCATTTTCCGACGAAAAACTCTCACCGGTCTTTTGCGGGCCGAAATTCAGATCGTGTGTACGCGGCAAAACAGTGTCTGGTTAAAGCTTGTGGGAGGAGTTTTCATTCTCCCTTGATTGTCCTATGAGGCTACAGGACCCCTGACCCTCTGTCTGGACAGTGCTGATTGGCCCTGTGCTGATTAGACATGTGCAATTCGTTTTGTTCTGAATTCGTTTTAACGAATTTCGAAAAATTTGTTAATTCGGAAACATCGGAAACTAACGAAAACCCGTTCAACAAATTTTTCAGAATATTCATAAATTTGAATATTCGAATATTCGTAAATTTATAAATTCGAAAATTCGTAAATTTGAACATTCGTAAATTCTAAATTTGAAAATCCGAAAACCCAAAAATTTGAAAATCTGAAATAACAACTAACTAATAATAACTTAAAGCGGTGTGCCCAAAAAAAGCTGCTGGCTTTTAATAATAGGACACTTACCTTGTCCTGGAGTCCAGCGATGTTGGCATCGCAGCTGATGTTTCTATCTGCTTTTGGGTGCTGCTGCCGCCATTGTGGGTAAGGGTACCCGGCAGTGTAGCCTTACGGCTGCACGCCGGGAACCCTACTGCGCATGCGCGAGGACCCGCTCCTCTCTCCTACTAGACCGGCGACAGGAAGAGGAGGAAGGAGGAGGAGGGAGCCCCGCGGTGATATCACGGGCCACGGCCCGGACTCCTGGAAGTGGGAACAGGATACCTGTCAAAGACAGGTATCCTGCCCCCCCCCCCCCCCCGAAAAAGTGCAACCGGAGGGGGAGAGAAGACAAATGAGCGGAAGTTCCACTTTTGGGTGGAACTCCGCTTTAACTATTACTAACTAATAAATTATAGTTATTGGAATTTCCTTTCAAATTTGTCTGTAAGTGAACATAACAAATACAAATTTATCCGAAATAATGAATGCTGTATCTAAACAAATGAAATGGAACGAATTAATAATAATATATAACAATACTAATAATATTTTTTTATTATTATTTATTAATAATTCATTTTGTTCCATTTGTTTAGATGCGGCATTCGTTATTTCGGATAATTCGTTACTTCGGAAAAAATTTGCATTCCTTACATTCACTAACAGCCAAATTTGAAAGGAAATTCGAATGCCTATAATTTAATAGTTAGTTATTATTAGTTATTCTTCCAAATTTTCAGATTTTCTTTCTTGTTTTTGGATATCCGAATTTCCAAATGCACAGATTTTCGAATTTACGAATTGGGATCATAATGAATGACCCGAAAAACGAATGAAACGAAAAACAACATTTTTTTTCGGCAGTGCACGTCTAGTGCTGATCACATGCACCCTCCCAAGAAAAAAACAAAAACGCTCTAGCAAAACACACCAAACTGAATGACTCCCAGGCTCTATACTAGAGATGGAGAGATGGATTGGGGACAGTAAAAGAAGGGGAGGATCAGAGAAGACAGGATCAAACAGGCTTTTTACACAATGCACAGGATTAACCCCTTAGGTTCCACAGTGAGTATAACAAGCATGCTTTGCTGCATATACAGACTGATTTTACTGTTGTGGGTTTAGTAGTAACACTGTAATATTTGTATATAGATTTTTTTGGAACAGTTATGTATGTAGAGGTGTATCAATTGATACTTTTTGTCAATTTAAAAAAAAAAACATTCTTGCCCCCCAGTCATTGACTTTGCCAGGGGCTGCTTATCAGTCTGCTGCAGGCAGGAGGAAGCATTTCGTTAGTCTCCTTTCTTCCCAGTGATCAGATTGTAACATTGTGGCAAGTCACATATTGAGAGGTTGCAGCAGGGGCTGACCTGTGTAAGTAAACAGAATTGTTAAAGTCTAAGTTTATTTTATTTTTTTTAATCAGCACAAGGGATGGTAATTACATCAAATGAGAAATGCCCCTTGTGCTGGTGATTGTTCTCTTAGTTGGAGTGTTCTGTCCTCTGCCCCATCCTCCCATTTATAAAGTGCTCTATGAATGTAGGAGGTGGACCTCTGATTCATCTGCCCATCCTCCATCCATAGAGCAATTTTCATTGCTGTAAGCTTCTATGAATAGAGGAGGAGGGTGGAGAAGGTGGGCATAGTCAGAATTCTTGATGAGTGCCTGACAGGTCCAGCCCAGGGGCAGATCCAGGATGGGGGGAACGGGGCAATTGCCACCCCCAAGAAATCTGTTGCAGGCCGGGCGGGTGAGCTCCGTAGGTGGCTCCAGGAGCGGGCGGCTCCGCGGGCAGATAAGAGAGTGGGTGGCTCCGCGGGAGGGCCAGGCAGCTCCGTTTGAGGGCGGGCAGGCAGGCGGGTGAGAGAGCGGATTGGCGGGGGCTGCCCGGTGGCTCCGTGTGTGGATGGGCGGGTGAGACTGAGCAGGCTAGGTGTGTGTGTGGGGGCGGCTGGCCAATCAGCGAACTGACGTGCAGGGGAGCAGCGAGATGACGCCATCTCTCACCGCCCCCACATCTTCCGCCCTCACTGTGCAGGTAGCGTGGGCAGCAGGGAGATTACATTATCTCTCTGCTGCCTGTCTCTGGGACAAAGAAACAAGAGACAAGCAAAACACCACCTTACCTGGCACGTGACAATCCACATCTGGTGGCAGATGACGTGGCAAGTGACAATCCGCATCTAGTGGCAGATGACATGGCAAGTGACAATCCGCATCTAGTGGCAGGTGACGTGGCAAGTGACAATCCGCATCTAGTGGCAGATGACGTGGCAAGTGACGCAATGTGTGGCATATGACGTGGCAAGTGACAATCTGCATCTAGTGGCAGGTGACATGGCAAGTAACAATCCGCAATGTGTGGCATATGACGTGGCAAGTGACAATCTGCATCTAGTGGCAGGTGACGTGGCAAGTGACAATCCACAAGGTGTGGCAAGTGACAATCCGCATCTAGTGGCAGCTGACGTAGCAAGTGACAATCCACAACATGTGGCAGGTGTCAATCTGGTGGCAGGCAAGTGACAATCCACAAAATGAGGCAGGTGATGGTAGCACGCTCGGGGTTCCCACTGGTTCTGCATTATGGTGAGTTGAATGATTTCATTTTATATTACAATGTATTAATAGAAATAATGCGCTTCAATCATCCTGACACCATAACAACCATGGTGCCAGGATGATTAAAGCACCAACAACAGCCATTTCCCCGATAAATTGTCAGCAAGAAAACCGTATTTCTGGCAGTCTCCTCCCGAGACTAGGCTCTGGATCCGCCCCTGGTCCAGCCGCTCACATCACCGAAGGATTACCACTTCAGTGGTATGGGGGAGGGGGCAGAGGATGGAAGATTACAACTAGAAGAGCAGCCAACAGCACAAGGAACACTTCTCATTCAAGTGCTGTTTAAAAAAAAAAGAAAACTAAACTTAGGCAGGCCATACATGGAGCAAATTACTTTCCTTCATCCACTCAATTCCCCCATCAACACAGGCAGTTTTGACGGAAAAATCCCTTCCACCAAGCCATTGCATTCTCCCGGTGGGAACGACAGTTATTATTTCTAGCGGCTATACCAGCTGCTAGCGATAACTGTCAGGCTGGTTGAACCCAAGCTGATTGATCGATGAACTTGGGTACATTCAGCCTGCCCATACATGGTTCGAATCTCAGCTGGTTCAGCTAAGCAGGATCCAAGCCATCTATGGCCGGCCGTAGCCTTTAACCACTTGAGTACCAGCCTGTATGTAACACTTCCTTAACAGGCAATTTTTTTCATTTTCAGTCATGTGACAGCCTGACTGGCATTTAGTTATGCAAATAGCGTACCCAAATTAATTTTATTTCATATTTTTAAACAGAAAGAGATTTATTTTTGTGTTTTTTAATAACCACTGTGGGGTTTTTTTTCCTGGTATATCAAAAATGCCAGGAGAGTATGAAGACCACCAGATTACCCCTTTTTTTAAAGTAGACACCCCAAAGTGTCATTTTGTACCACAACTTTTTTAGAAATTATGGCATTGTGGTCTTTGAAACATGGAGCTTGGTAATGCTGGACTAGATTAAGAAGCATTGTAAGTCATACACAGAGGAAGGAGGAGGTGAAGGGGTTAATGTTCAGGTTACGTACAGTAAGAGGATAGAGATAAAGGGTTAATGTTTAGATGTGCAGGATAAGGGAAGTGAAGGGGTTTATATATAGGTCACTAGAGACAGGATGGAGATCAGATGTAAAGGGAAGGAGGGGGAGGTGAAATGGCCAAGAAACAATCCCACAATCAATCCCCCTCCTACTGTCATGGTCAGGGGTCAGGCTATAGCAGTAGAAAGAATCCCACCGACCAGCAGGATAGGTTAACAAGCAGGTCACCCTGGCGGATCTCGCAGGCACACCTGAGGTGCTGGGTATAAACATTAACTGGTATTCACCAGAGCTCCTGATGGCGGAGATAAGTTTTGCTGTGTGTTAGTGTCAGTGACCTGGTGGAGATCAAGCTGAAGAGGGGGCTTCTCTTGTACCTCCTGTCCAACCCGCCTGGTAGTGTTGACAGGGAGTGAAGGACACAGAGTGGCACGAGGGTCGATGTAGCTGTTGACGCTGGCTGGTCCTTGGCAGGAACCAGGCGGCTGTAGAGCGCTAGGCAGGCTCTGAGAACTGGAGCTCCGAATCGCTGGGTCAGCAGATGGAGGCGTAGCCGGGACAAAAGCCAAGAGGTCATCAACAGCCGGACAGAGCAGGTACCGAGACAGGAGGCAGAAGCAGAGACGGATGCAAGCCGGATTCGGTACACAGACGGGCAGCAAGGATGCGCTTCGTCCTAATTGGACATTAGATACCCCTGTAGATGGCAAATTAGGACGAAACGCATCGGACAAGGCTCATCGCTCTCCACATTGCTTTTATTTCCATGTGATCACTATTTTAATCGTTTTATACTGGTTGGTTTTAATAAACCTACTTTTTTGACCTGCACCATTGGAGCACTCCTTTTCTTTTCTTCCCCCTATTTTGGTTGGATGAGAGTATTTGTGGTGTTCCTATTGGATTTATCGCTTTTCCGGTCTGGTGGATACTGCTGAGGTTGTTCTAGCCAAGAGGAAATGCCATTTGAGGTCTGGGGTCCCAACTTCCATTTGGGAGAGCCACCTATCTGGATTTCCAAGCTTGTCTGATTCGGTGTGGCTGACCACCAGTGTTGGAATTACATTTCATGTTGGAAGATCTTCACTTCACAGTTGGACTTCTTATTTCTCTTTCATATTTCACTATGGGACTTTAATTACATTTGTATTATTTCAGTTTTTCACATTGGTTGGACTTCAACATTCACCAATTTTTGAACACTATTATGTCTTGGTATTATGGTATTATATGTGTTAATACTACACCATTTTGTTAAAGCGCTACATATTTTATACTATGTAAATGTGTTGGAATGGCCTAGTCAAAGCCCAGAACTCAACCCAATAGAAAATCTGTGGTCAGACTTAAAGATTGCTGTTCACAAGCACAAACCATCCAACTTGAAGGAGCTGGAGCAGTTTTGCAAGGTGGAATGGGCAAAATTCCCAATGGTATGATGTGGCAAGCTCATAGAGACTTATCCAAAGTGACTTGGAGCTGTAATAGCCGCAAAAGGTGGCTCTACAAAGTATTGACTTTAGGGGGGTGAATAGTTATGCACATTGACTTTTTCTGTTATTTTGTCCTATTTGTTTTTTTGCTTCACAATAAAAAAAAAACCATCAGCACAAGTTGTGGGCATGTTCTGTAAATTAAATGATGCAAATCCTTAAACAATCCATGTTAAAGTGGAGTTCCACCCACTTTTACAACTCTTCAGCATCCCTCACTAAATTGTGCACTGTAAACTAATTGGATATGTTTTAATTTTTTTTCTCAGCACCTACTGTATATCTGCTGTATTCATTTTTCACTTCCTCCTCCCTGGCCGTGGCCCATCACATCATTTCCTGTTTGCAATGCCTTCTGGGAAGGGGCAGCAACTTCCTCTGACACTGCCATTGCTATGGAAACCTGACCTGAAACCTATTACACTGCTTGTGCTGCACTGAGCATGTGCGAGATCTGCAAGGATGAGATGCAGGAAGAAATACAGTCTGGCTTCAGATGCCCACACTTAAGATGGCCACGGCCTGCTGTAAGTTTATAAAATAACAAACTACTGCTATAAACTAACAAAACAGACCTTAGTTTACAGACTAACTTTACTAGAATACATTAGGCTTGTGTATTATAGGGGTATTTTTATTTAAAAAGTATAATTTTGGTTGGAACACCACTTTAATTGCAGGTTGTGAGGCAACAAAACACGAAAAATGCCAGGGGGGGTGAATACTTTTGCAAGGCACTGTAGCATGATGGGATCAAGCAGAAGTTTAGTCAGTAAACAAGCCAAAGGTCAGTAACAAATGGTCGCAGGTTGGGATGAAGCAGAAGCATAGTTTAGGAACAAGCCAAAGGTCAGTAATGAGTGGTAGCGAAGAGACAGTTGGCAGCAGGAGTGACAAGAGCTTGATATTGGCTGGAGAGCACAATAATCTGGCAATTAAGCAGTGCAAAGGGCATGGCTAAAATAGGAAGTTCATGGGAGGAACAAATGGTTCAAGGTTCAAGAGAAACAAGACACAAGGTAAGATCATTCAAGGAATTGTCTAGGGAGCTGTCCAGCATACCAGGTGACTAAGCAAGAAGAGACACCTCCAGACACAGCAGAGGTTGCAGGTTTAGACCTGGGTCTTGAAACTACCTTGAACCCTCTGCTAGAACTAATGAATAATTGTGAAATCTGTTGTAAGGGGAAGGGGCAAGCTCTCCAATGTAACCTCTCCAATGTAATCTACTGTTAACATATGTAATAAGTCATCCAAGTGATCACATGTAGAGAGCCGCTCGAATAAGCTCTGTACACCGTGTCTGTAAACCAAACCATCCAAAGACATCTTGGTTTACAGCTATTAAATTGGTTGTAAACCCCCCTGAGAGATTTTTACATATAGGAAAGCCTATAATAAGGTTTCACCTACAGTATATGTTCTAAAAAATATCTCCTAAACGTGCGCTGTTTAGGAGATATTTACCATGTAGTGCGCCGATGAGGTAATCGGCACATGCACAGTGAAGAAATGGCCCTCCGTGACGTTTCTTCCCCAGCGTCTGCCGTGACTTGCGGCTCCCGCACGCATGCACATGAGAGACGTCACGTGGCTTCGGCCAGTCACAGAGCCGGAGTCCACGCCCCCGGAAGGAAGAGGGGCGAAGATGGATGTTTCCACCAGCAGGGACATCGTGGGCTTCATTTGCAGGTAAGTGCTACATAATGGGCTAATATGCGATGCATGATAGCCCATTATGCTTTTACTTTGCAGGGGAATAAAAAACCCATCAGGGTTTACTTCATCTTTAATGTTTCTAACTGGCACTCCAGAAATAGACATCCATTTCCCCAACAACTTTTTTACAATACAGCAGTAGGGAAGAAGGTAAGATGAAGTTGGAGACTGGACACATGTTCTAGGAGACCATCAAGAACTGAGAACTCAAAACTGCTGGTGATTCTTGCTCCCACTGTTGGCTACTGAGGTTCAAGGGCCACATGGCATGGACCAAAGGCCTGCAGTTAGGTCTCCAGGACTGGCCAGGCTATGAGGTTGATTAGATCAGCAATCCATAAAGTTGAATGTGATACAAGAGAGGAATAGAGCAGCTGGAAGTATTGTTTAGCAATACACACTAAACACGTGCATCACTGTTGCAGACAAGGCGGCAAGGCAGTACCGTAAATTTCTTTTCACAGAGCGCTGTATTTCCTTTTTATTTTTCCAGTTTCCTTGAAATGACTCTTTTATGTTTTGTGTCTGTTCTAAAAGGAAACAGCACTTAGTGGCGTTTATCTTTAACAACCTGACCCCACCACTCCAAACTCTACATATATACTCACCACGTAGTCGTTCAGCACTAGGAGATGTCGCTGCTTTAGACAACCCAGCTGTCTTCTCCGAACATTCGAACTTTTATTAATGACACCCTTCTGCCATTTCATTTTTATACTCCCAGATTGAGGGCTTTTATATTCGGCACTCTATTGAATCTATCGACCATGTAGCGCAACCGTCATTTGGTGAGTCATTCATAATTTGTGTGGTTACAGAGAGGTCTATTTAGAAGACAATTAAGAATACATAAAATTGCTCCTAACATCCAGCAGACCTTTGAAGAATACTTTTTTTTTCATTCCTGAGAACAGTAAAGTCTTTAAAGAGCTCATTTGGTTTAGGTAGTTCAGTTTGTTCTTTTACGTTGTTTGCAAAGTGATTTTCAGATAGGAAACCTGTCCATTTCACAACTTGGGATGTTGAATATATAGCTTTAGATGAAGGATGGTAAAGCTTAACTCCAGGCAGATATGAAAGGTACATTTTTGAAACTCTGCATTCTACATCTACAAGAAGTGGTGGCTTGAATTTATCAATTTGCAACACATCCACTAATTGAAATACATTAAAGAGAGCAGCCAAAAGAAGATTTGCTTGCTCGAAAGAGTTGGCTCTATATATGATGATCTCTATTCCGAAGAAGATTTAGGGTCTTATATACAGTAATATACATCCATTTAAGCATGTCATTTCCTACTGGAGTCCCAGTAAACTTTTTTTTTTCTTTCGACGGTGTGGAGTTTATTTTCTACTTTTCCATAATATTTCATATTTATATATTTCCAATTTTGAAAAATAGACTGGAGATCAGGAGCCATCTCTTACAATACAAACACTCTAACCATATCTCTCTAGTTGATACTAGAAGTACTATAGGCCGGGTGGGTGTTTATATTGACGGCTGGGTGTTTAAGGAGATCCCCTCTGATGAATGGGTCAATTAGACTCACCAGCCACTTTATTAGGTACACTTTAGTAATGGGTTGGACCTCCTTTTGCCTTCAGAACTGCCTTAATTCTTCATGGAATAGATTCAACGAGGTGTTGGAAACATTCCTCAGGAATTTTGGTCCAAATTGACATGATAGCATTACGCAGTTGCTGAAGAATAGCAAACACTGTATGAATAGTTTTCATTGAGAAAAAATGGTTGCTTTCAAAGTTACATAGTTAGCAAGGTTGAATAAAGACACCAGTCCATCCAGAGTGAGTGTGGGTGTCTACAATTGTCTCTATCCCTGTACATTGTGTCTCATTAAGATGCTCATCTATTATATTATTATTTTATTTAAGGTACCCATATAGCGCCTTCAATTTAGGCAGCGCTCCACACATACATCGCACACTCACATTGGTCCCTACCCTCAAGGAGCCCACAATCCAAGGTTCCCAAATCCCATTCATATACTAGGGCCAATTTTTGGACAGAAGCCAATTAACCTACCAGCATGTCTTGGGAGTGTGGGAGGAAACCGGAGTACCCGGAGGAAACTCTCACAGGCACAGGGAGAACATGCAAACACCAGGTAGGTAGTTTTGTGATTGGGATTCAAACCAGCGACCACTTTTTACTGCTAGGCGAGAGTGCTACCCACTAAAATAAAGAAACGTGCAGCGCTAACAAGTAAAAACATGATAAATACCATTATTCATATCTTACAATGGATGATATAGATCAGTGCATAAAATCCATGGGTATGTAAAATTATATAATAAACTTTCTAAATCATAAAAATTGTGTCCGTGATACAAGAGATGTTTTGTGACACACTTGTAATTAGTGTTATAAATAAGTTAGTCCATGAAGAGTAAAGTCCTAAGAGGTGTATAACACCAGAAAGTGAAGAGAATTTAAGAAGTGTTGATAGAAGATCCACCACCGCTCAAAATGGGGGCTTACCGGAAAGATTGGACTCAGATGGGTGTACACCCACTGAGTCAATCAAGCTTGTAAACGTGGGGATCCACGATGGTGTCTGTATAACATAAAGGCAAATCCAGGTGACCCAGGTGCTTGCAAGGATATATATGGCAAAGGGGACAAATCCACTCAGGCATCCAAAGTATATATGGAAAAAACGTGAAAGTACTTGGCGTAATACTGCATAAAAAGGCTTAAAGCTCATTTATTGAAGATAAAAACACTCACATTTCTGGAGAAAAAACAGCGCTTTAAAATATAGAGGGTATGGCAGTGTCAGTGGTGTCAGCAGTCCGTCCCGACGCGTTTCGTCCTAAGGGACATCATCTGGGGGAGTGCTACCCACTACACCACTGTGCCACCAGTTGTAAGCAGTCTTATGCCCCATACACACGGTCGGATTTTCCGACCGAAAATGTGTGATAGGACCTTGTTGTCGGAAATTCCGACCGTGTGTAGGCTCCATCACACATTTTCCATCGGATTTTCCGACACACAAAGTTTGAGAGCTTGCTATAAAATTTTCCGACAACAAAATCCATTGTCGGAATTTCCGATCGTGTGTACACTAATCCGACGCACAAAGTGCCACGCATGCTCAGAATAAATAAAGAGATGAAAGCTATTGGCTACTGCCTCGTTTATAGTCCCGACGTACGTGTTTTACGTCACCGCGTTCAGAATGATTGGATTTTCCAACAACTTTGTGTGACCGTGTGTTTGCAAGACAATTTTGAGCCAACATCCGTCGGAAAAAATCCTAGGATTTTGTTGTCGGAATGTCCGATCAATGTCCGACCGTGTGTACGGGGCAATAGTGTGTAAAAAAAAAAAAATCCTAATTATCTTCCCAGAGTAATACAGTGTTGTGGTGGTAACATTGTATTGCTCTGGTCACTGTATGTAAAAAATTTAAAGAAATGTAATATAACATAAAAAAATATTTAAACATTTTTAAAGAACGTATTTACATTTTTTTTTTTTTAAACACTGTCACCAGTGTCCATGATCACCACCACACCAGTTTTATGATGATTCTGTACTGCACTGGTGACAGTATGTAAAAAAATTTAAATAAATTATTAAAATAAACATGATTAACCACTTCAATACAGGGCATGTGCACCCCCTTCCTGCCCAAGCCAATTTTCAGTTTTCAGCGCTGTCGCAATTTGAATGGCAATTGCACGGTCATGCAACACTCTCTTTTATAGCGCTCTCTTTTGGTGGTATTTGATCGCCTCTGTGATTTTTATTTTTTGCACTATAAACAAAAGAAGAGCAACAAGGTTGAAAAAAAAAAACCACAATATTTTTTACTTTTTGCTATAATAAATATCCCAATTTTTTTAAAAAAAAACAAATTTTTTCCTCAGTTTAGGCTGATATGTATTCTTCTACATATTTTTGGTAAAAAAAAATCGCAATAAGCCTATATTGATTGGTTTGCGCAAAAGTTATAGCGTGTACAAAATAGGGGATAGTTTTATGGCATTTTTATTATTATTTTATTTTTTACTAATAATGGCGGCGATCGGCAATTTTTATTGTGACTGCGACATTGCGGCAGACATATCGGACACTTTTGACACTATTTTGGGACCATTCACATTTATACAGCGATCAGTGTAAAACCGCACTTGGTCATCACGACACCCTCAGATGATGTTGTGATGACGAAACGCATCAGTACGGGGCCACACGATGGCCAACATTGACGTCAGCATGCCAAATGAGGATACCAGCAGTGCTAGAGAGCGGTGAAGTGTACGGTAGGAGACACCTGCAGGGTCCTTACCGGTACACTGACTGGATACACGATTATGCTTGTTATTTATATTTGTTTGTAAGTGCGGGTTTTAAGGGGGGAGGTTGACCACAATAAAATTTTAAACGAGATTATGCTATGGAGTTGTATTTCTTTGCCTTGGAACGCGTCCATTAGCATGTGATCCACCCTCCTGACTGCAGTCTGATCCGTGGAGAGATCATCTGATATAAGATCTATTGTTTATGCCTATGATCTAGCAAGATCTGGTAAGAATTGAATCTAGAGGGGGCGGTTTTCACTCACGGAGGTGTTGGTGGCAGCTTTTCTTCATATCCGTGAAACTGAACCCATTTCGGATGGACTTTTACTCAGAACGGTGTTGTTATTGGGGCTTTATTATCTTAATTGCACCTTTTGTACCATCAATGCACACTTGCAATCTGATATTGTTTGTTTTTTAAGCGCTGCTTTTATGTGTTTTAATATGTGTTTAAGAATACTTACCGTATATACTCGAGTATAAGTTGAATTTTTCAGCCCTTTTTTTTGGGCTGAAAGTGTCCCCTTCGACCTATACTCGAGTCACCGCCGTCTGTCTGCATGATCAGCGTGTCATGCAGGCAGACGGCGGCCGGCGTGTGATGATAGTGTTCGGCGGCTATTCCAGCATTCAAAAGCCGCGCCTCCTGCTCGTCTGTGATAGGCTGAACAGCTGTCAGTGTACAGCCTATCACGGACATTCTCTCATCCTCGTCCGTGGTATGAGAATGAGAGAATGCCCGTGATAGGCAGTCAGCGGTCAGCCTATCACAGACGAGGAGGAGGCGCGGCTTTTGAACTGTGGAATGGCCGCCGAACACTATCATCACACGCCGGCCGCCGTTTGAGGCTGGAGATCGCCACAGGGAGGCTGCACAGGACACAGGTAGGCTGCACATTCACGCAGGACACATGCACACAGGACATGTACAGGACACATGCACACAGGACATGTACAGGACACATGCACACAGGGACACAGGAACACAGGACACAGGACAGACATGTACAGGACACATGCACAGGGTACAGGTAGGCTGCACAGGACACAGGGAGGCAGGCAGCTGCAGATGGGCATTGTTGACCCTCTGCATTTCTCACCCTCGTCTTATACTCGGGTCAATACATTTTTCCCAGTTTTTTGTGGTAAATTAGGGGCCTCGACTTATACTCGGAACGACTTATACTCGAGTATATACGGTACTTTTGGTGGGTATATATAGTAGCTGCTTTTTATCCTAACGGCCATTATTATTGATTATTAATCATTTAAAATATATCTGATTCCCATTTCACCAACCCATAGGCACTTGATATAGTTGGAAAGGGCTCGATATTTGTTGTTTATATTCAGAAAGTATATTAGTGTCAGTAGTTTTTATTTTTATTGTTTTTCTTACAATTTTCTTAAAGTCATTTTTATACAATTTTTTAGGAGGCCTTGTTGGGGAGCTTTGTTGAAATATCAGAGGTCTAAACAGGAGAAATCTGTGCCGCACAGGGTGATTAAGGTGTGCACCGGTACACCTGGCACACCCTGTGCACAGGCACACCTGGCACACCCTGTGCACAGGCACACCTGGCACCATAGGTGTGCGCAGCCTAATGCATTAGGGTGTGCACCCTTAAGCTGAAACACACATGCATGTGTATGTATCTACATATATATGACTCTGGCACATTGATCTCCCTGCTGGCACAGTGGAAGAGAAAAGGATAAACACTTCTCTTATGATAGCCGGTAAGAGGGAGATCTTTCCCATGTTCCTGTTGCTACACATAAGGATAACACTAATGCGCATGGGGGGATTAGGGTGTGCCTGGGCACACCCGGCACACCCTGTGCGCACGCCTATGCCTGGCACACCCTGTGCACAGGCACACCTGGCACACCTTGTGCTCACACCTATGAGTAGAAAGCTTTGATGCAGGCTGACACTCACCAAGTTTTTCTAAAGCAGCCGCAGCCTAGAGAAACCAGATTTTTGGATGTTTCAGATTCACGTTCACAGCCAGTTCTGTTTCCTGACGTAATAGCTGTATATTTCGCAGACCTTTCGCTGGGAAGAACCAACACGCTTCCAATTATTACCAAACATGAAGAAACTGCGCTATAAAATCTATATGATCCTTAGGCCCCTTTCACACTGGGGCGGTGGGTGCGTCGGCGGTAAAGCCCCGCTCTTTACCGTCAATTTCGCAGCGCTATTAGACCGCTAGCGGGTCACTTTTACTCCCCGCTAGCGGCCGAGAAAGGGTTAAAACCACTGCAAAGTGCTGCTGCAGGAAAAAAAAAATGTTCTGTCCACCTTAAAAAAACATTTAGACAAGGCTTTGCAGCAAAAATGTTAAAGGAAGGAAAGGAGAAAATACCTGAATGTGACAGTACGTAAAAATAAGTATAGACGTAAAAAAGAAGGTGTATCTGAATAATTTGAAATCCTTATGTGCTGGAAACTTGTACATAAATTTATGTAAAGATATTTTGATGCATGAAAATACAGAGATATAATATAGTGTAATGATTGAAGACCTGATTTCCAGAAAAAGTTCATCACTAACCTCTTCCCTCTCACCATATGCATATATATGAATGCGTATCTTTCTTAAATAATGCAAAATAACGAATGCCACAGCTAAACAAATGGAACGGAACAAATTAATAATAAATATATAATAATAATAATAATAAAACGTTTTTCTTAATATTGTTATTTATTATTAATAATTTGTTACATTCCACTCGTTTAGGCATTCGTTATTTCGAATAATTCGTAACTTCAGATAAATTCCTAATCTTTACATTCATTAACAGACAAGTTTGAAAGGAAATTCCAATACCTATAATTTAATAGTTAGTTATTATTAGTTAGTTATTATTTCGGATTTTCGAATTTTCAGGTTTCCTTTTTTTTTTCGAATTTCGAATGTCCCAATTTCCGAGCTTCTGAAATTTCAAATTTACAAATTTTTGAATATTCAAATTTACAAATATTCAGAAAGAATTGTTGAACAGGTTTTGGTTAATTCTGATATTTTCAAATTAACAAATTTGTTGAAATTCGTTAAAAAACTAATTCAGGAAGGAAACGAATTGCACATGTCTAGTGTCACTTAGTGTCCGTGTCAAAACCGGTTACGACTACGCAAAGTTTTTCATGAAATGCATCAACCTTGCTGTTGTCTCTTTCTATATGGTGTCTATATTATGAGTATGCTTTGACATCCTTCTTTGGAATAAATTATTTTATCCTCTGCAATCCGGAGTGCGATCACCTTCTCTTCAAAACTGAGCTATTCACTTCTGTGAATATTTGTGTTTTCAGCTGGGATATAGGAAAGGGAAAAGAGATTTTGATGAATATCACATTGGGGGATTTATTCTCTAATTTGGAAGAGAGCAGTTATAGATCAGTGAAGGCACACCCCAACAATGCACTAGAAAATATGTAATCCTGCATCTCACTATAATTGTTCTAAAGCAGCTTTGCCTACATGAAAGAAGAATGCATCAAATATGAAAAGGTATATACAGTAATTAACAGCTTAGCAACATTGTACATATATTAGGAAAAGAGGATTATTAAAACAAAAAGGGGTAAATTCACAGAAGCTTTAGAGTGTATTATTTTCTTTGCTTATTTTCTTATTTTTTCATTTTTTTTAATTTTTATTTCATATGTATAGTGTATACTGTATATTAAAACACCTTTTTTCAGTCAAGGCACCCTTTAAAATTCTGCACAATTTCCAGGCATTCCATACTAAAATGTAAAAAACTAATAGCTTTACATAATGCACGTAGGACACTCAATGTTAGAGGTGATTTATTCCTCTAAAGCAAATAGAAGCTGGGCTTTACGCCCTGTTTATGAAACAATGTCATTGGTTGCTAGGATGCCGGCGGCTATAAGGTTGTAATGGTGCACAATGAAGACCTGAGGCTTTGTGTAACTAAAAGGCAGGTTTCATCCACCAGCTTGATTGTTCACGATTTTTGGGCAAATATTAGACATTTTGCCAAGGTACTCCTGAAGAGACCTGAAGGTGCCCCAGGGTGCCTGGGCATCTTGACTGAAAAAGGCTGATGTAAAATAGAAAAAAAAAAAATATATATATATATATATATACACACACAAAGTTCATACTTTCCGGATGCACTGCACTTTTTCCACATTTTGTCATGTTACAGCCTTATTTTAAAATGGATTAAATTCATTACTTTCCTTGAAATTCTACAAACAATTCCCCATAATGACAACATGAAAGAAGTTTGTTTGAAATCTTTGCAAGTTTATAAAAAAAATAAAAAAATCCCATGTACATAAGTATTCACACTCTTTGCCATGACACTTAAAATTGAACTCAGGTGCAACCTATTTCCACTGATCATCCTTGAGATGTTTCTACAACATGATTGGAGTCCACCTGTGGTAAATTCAGTTGGCTGGACATGATTTGGAAAGGCACACACCTGTCTATATAAGGTTCCACAGTTAACAGTGCATGTCAGAGCACAAACCAAGCCGTGAAGTCCAAGGAATTGTCTGTAGACCTCCGTGACAGGATTGTATCGAGGCACAGATCTGGGTAAGGGTACAGAAAAATGTCTGCAGCATTAAAGGTCCCAATGAGCACAGTGGCCTCCATCATTCATAAATGGAAAAGTTTGGAACCACCAGGACTCTTCCTAGAGTGGGCCTCCTGGCCAAACTGAGCGATCGGGGGGGAGAAGGAACTTAGTCAGGGAGGTGACCAGGAACCGATGGTCACTCTGACAGAGCTCCAGCATTTCTCTGTGGAGAGAGGAGAACCTTCCAGAAAAACAACCATCTCTGCAGTACTCCACCTATCAGGCACTGTATAGTGGCCAGACAGAAAGCACTCCTCAGTAAAAGGCACATGACAGCCCACCTGGAGTTTGCCCAAAGGCACCTGAAGGACTCTCAGACCATGAGAAACAAAATACTCTGGTCTCATGAAACAAAGATTGAACTCTTTGGCCTAAATGGCCAGTGTCATGTCTGGAGGAAACCAGGTAGTGCTCATCACCTGGACAATACCATCCCTACAGTGAAGTGTGGTGGTGGCAGCATCATGCTATGGGGATGTTTTTCAGAGGCAGGAACAGGAAGACTAGTCAGGATTGAGGGAAAGATGAATGCAGCAATGTAGAGAGACATCCTTGATGAAAACCTGCTCCAGAAACCCCAGACCTGGACCTCAGACTGGGGCGAAGGTTCATCTTCCAACAGGACAACGATCCTAAGCACACAGCCAAGATAACAAAGGATTGGCTACGGGACAACTCTGTGTATGTCCTTGAGTGGCGCAGCCAGAGCCCAGACTTGAACCTGATTGAACATCTCTGAAGAGATCGTAAAATGGCTGTGCACCGACACACCCCATCCAATCTGATGGAGCTTGAGAGGTCCTGCAAAGAAGAGTTGGAGAAACTGCCCAAAAATAGGTGTGCCAAGCTTGTAGCATCATACTCAAAAAGACTTGAGGCTGTAATTGGTGCCAAAGGTGCTTCAACAAAGTATTGAGCAAAAGCTGTGTTTTTTTATTTTTAATAAATTTGCAAAGATTTCAAACAAACTTCTTTCACGTTGTCATTATGGGGGATTGTTTGTAGAATTTTGAGGAAAATAATGAATTTAATCCATTTTGGAATAAGGCTTGAATATAACAAAATGTCGAAAAAGTGAAGCACTGTAAATACCTCTCAGATACACTGCATACATTTTAAGCCCAATTCCAGCCCAAAAAATTTGCCCAAAATGATCCCCCCCCACGACAGTGAAAAAAAGGAGCTCCAGTTGTTATACTCACCTCCTTGTCACTGTCCTGCTCACTAGTTCAGTGCTTCAGTTTTCCTCTTGGTACTAAACTCTCTGATTCTACTATTTTTATTCCTTATGCTGCTAGATTTAGTAAATACTATAGAATAGAAAGTTATATTATATTTACTTGTTTAAACCTTTTTTTTTCAGTTGCTTATTGTTTCCTGGCCTAGGCCAAAATGATGTCTACTTTGGAGTCTTTTCTTTGCTTTCATCTGGAGGATGGGCTTTCTAAGCTAAGCACACCCTAATGCCTGAGCTAAGGGCAGAAAGATTCCGGGAAGCAAATTCTAATATTTATCTGCCATTAATCAAGATGGCTACAGCTAGAAAATGCAAGGGGTGGGGGGGGGGGGGGGATTTTCAAAGTGATTTCCAAAAATAAAGCATGGAAACATGGATGGATGGGGGAGTTTGCTTTGAATATTAAGAATTAATTAAACAGAGGTTTCACACCATGTGATATTCATGTGTGTGGATTGAACTTTTCCTGAGAAAATGATCATACAGTAATACCTTGGATTACGAGCATAATTAGTTCGAGAAGAATCCTTGTAATCCAAAGCACCCGTATATCAAAGCGAGTTTCCCCATAGGAAATAATGGAAACTCAGAAAATCCGTTCCACAGCCACTGCTAGTCTATGCAGTACCACATGTGGCCAGAGGTGCGGGGGGTGCTGGAGACACTCTGAGATGCTCGGAGACCGCTCGGAGACTGCTCGGAGACCGCTCAGAGACATTTGAAAACGTAGTGTCTCTGAGTGTCCCTGAACGGCTCCGAGTGGCTCCAAGTGTCACTGGCGCCCCCGCACCTCTGAACAAATGTGGTACTGCACACCCCAAAGGCTTGAATTCTGCTCATCCTGTGAGACAATGCTCGCAAAGCGAGTCAGGATTTGCTCGAATTGCAAAACGCTTGTAAACTGCGTTACTCGCAATCTGAGGTTCCACTGTAAATATATGTGAGATGATATGAGTGGGTAAGATTTGAGAGACGTTGTTAGGAAGTTTGAATTCTCTGCAGCAGAAGGAAACCAGTGCAGGCATATGCTGCCCACACCTCTGTGCATTAGGGAAAAGCTGAACATGCCTTTATAAAAATGAGTGCGGACACTCAACACTGGTTTTGGTGCCCAGTGGTCTATATATACTGAAGCACTGCAGAAGGAAGCTGCTAAGTGGTCTTCACCTTGTCTTTGAGACCTGAACTCCGGGCTCACCGTGTATGACCCAGCTTGCCTTCATGACTCTGCTATCACCTACTGCCGCTGTCGTGCTAATTTGGCAACTAATAGCATAGACAATTATTTGAAAATATCTATTCAGGAACTTATACATATGTAAGAATCTAAAAATAATCATCATAATTACACCGTAAAAATCTGGCAAACCAACTAATCAGAACACGGGCCATTCAAAATTGGCTCATTTTCCATTCTCTGCATGTACGCCTGTGTATTCATTATAATTACAGCTAACTATTTAAAGATTTTCATTTAAAGAGCTATGATGCATACAATAATATTAAAATATCTGTAGTGATGCATCTGATTTTTTTCGATGTCATATAGATGGTCATGGAGGCGGTCCCTCAATCTACGTGTCGTATGGCCTACATGTTGTATAGAACAGAATGTACATGTAATTAGACATGTGCAATTCCTTTTGTAACGAATCGAAATTCGGCCGAATTCTGCATCTTTCGGACATATGGATGCATTCGAATGTCCGAATAAAAAAAATAACGAATTTCAACTAATACGAAAGAAATTATAGCGAATATAACGAATGAATTCAACATGATTCGGTAGTTCGTTAAAGATCTAATTAAACAAAAGGTCAACTCAAAGTAAATATTACATTCCAATCAGCTGATTAATTTTGTGTTGGAGGTTGGATTACTGGCAAAGTACATTCCTGAGAACTGAGTGAAAAGGGTGTTGTATTGTATTTGAGCAGAGGAGAAGAGATATTGTCATTGTGTATGTTAATGGATTCAATAAACAAATGACTTTCCAAACTGCGAATCATTATCACGAATATATATATATACACATACATAAATTTCGAATTTCAACTAGTACAAAAGAAATTTTTGCGGATATAACGAGTGAATTCGACATGATTCGAGATTCAGTATAACGAATATAGAAATAACGTATTATCCGAAAATGAATTAACGTAACATAACGAATATAACAGAACGAAATTATGTATTTTATGAATGACAACGAACCGAAACTAAACCAAATTTTCCATGGTGCACAAGTCACAAGGATGGGGAAAACTTGGCTCCCATAGAGGCTCCACATCTTTGGAGATAATAGTCCCCATCAAACATAAAAAATCGTGGATGAGTAGATATTCAAGACACATGAAAATGAATTCCTGAAGAGCAAGGGAAAACCGACCTGATTGTGACAAAAAGAAAGAAACCGCTTGTAGCCCTAGGGCATGAGGAATGGATGAATAAAGGCTGCTGAAATCACATGTGGTCCACTTGTATCCCTGCTTCCATTCAAAGTTTTGTAGTTTATTCAAAAGCTGCTTGGTGTCCTTAGGAAAGAGTGGTAATTCAACAACTAGTGGCTGTAGCTGTTGATCGATCCACTGACCCAATCTTTCATTCAAAGATTTGATACCAGCTACTATAGGTCTGCCTGTTAATGGATTTAGCCCTTTATGCACTTTTGGGAGAAAAACAAACACAGGCATAACGGGAAAATCGGGAATAAATGTATCTCTCTCTCTTTTTATGAAAAAATGCCACCGCTCTATCCAATAAGTTACCAAATTCCTGTTTAAAAGACATAGTGGGGTCACCCCTAAGCTTGAAATAAGTCACCGTATCAGACAGTTGATGTACAGCTTCCTCTTTATAGGTGGTAGAATCAAGAATTACTACCGATCCCCCTTTATCCGCATTTCTAATTATGATATTAGTGTCTTCATTCAAACTTTTTAAAGCCTCTTTTTCAGTGTCTGTAAGATTAGGTTGTGTGTGACTTCTATGGTGACTACGTGCCAGGTTAGTCAAATCCCTCTCATAAGCTTCTGAAACAAATCCGAATGGAGTCGCTTGACCCTCTAATGTGTGGTCATCTGAGCAAGGATTGGATTCTCTGGCTAAATCCATGAGATCATTCAATGCACATACATCATGAAACATTTGGGGAGAGGGTGGAAACTCACCTACATAAGGTATAACCCCCTGATCCAAAACTTCCTCATCATCTGGATTGCTAAAATAATGTTTTCTTTAAGTCAAAGCTCATGCAAATTTATTGACATCTAGTAGTGTTCCATATAAATCAAAATGTTTGGTTGGACAGAAATTTAAACCCCCGGGTCCTACAGTTAACGTAGCACCTGATCCAGTAGTGAGTAGCGATTCCCGGACTCATCTTTTGTGTCTCTTCCCTCCTTTCCTTGTTTTCTTGATTTTCTCATTGATGTTTTCTTTTTCTTTTTGTTGAAGCTGCGGGTGCCCTGATTTAAATCCTGTTTATTACCTGAATGATCGACACCCAAGTCAAACCAGGACTTTTGAGTTTATAATAAAAAAAAAATTATTTCAAGGAGTGAATTTATTTTTTAGCATACTTTCCTGCTACATTCATACACTTATCCCAGCATTTAACTAATGCCTGGAAAACTTTGGCATAGAAAGATTCGTCAGTAGGCCTGAACCATCCTAGGACAGCCTGTTTCACTTCGTCATGAGTGCTGAAATGCTGACCTCTGAGGAACTTATAGGGGTCCAAACAGGTTGAAATCACTTGGAGGGAGGTCCAGGCTGTAATTGGTATGTTGGCAATACCTCTCAGCTGAGTTGCTGTAAAGTGCGGTGAGCAGTCTGAGCTTGTGCGTTGTTCTGGAGGACGTCCTTAGTGATCAAACCAGGATGTTTTTTTTTCCCCCAGACATGTATGCACATCAAGAAAATCAAAAAAAGACTGCGCTAAAACAAAAGACACTAATCATGTGATATGACTAATGTCAAATGTTAATAAACGAGTTATTCAAAATAAATAATTGTGAATAAAAAACACCAGAGCTTTCTTGAAAAAGTGACTGAAAAATATAAAAAAACAAATGGAGATACAAAAGTCCCAAATGAAGGCAAGAAAAGTGACTGGCGTCACAAAAACATACAGTCCCTGGAGCCAAAGCAAATGCAAACAGTGATCATGGACATGAAACGCAGTCCTTGGAGCCAAGGTAGATGTATTCAGTGTACATAGACGTAAAACACCCAGTGAAAAATCCTCCACCTAATAAGATGTCCGCTTACCAGAGGTAAGCTGTAAATCAGCTTAGTATTAAACCTCTCCACGGGGAAGATCAGCTCCTCAGGTCTTCAACCAAGGAAGGGGGTGGCCAGGATCTTACGGTGTTTTTAGCTCAATCCACACAGTAGGAGGACCCAAAAGGACAAAACAAATTCTCCATAGTGTAAAACTGTATTGCAATTTATTGAAGTAAAAAATGGTCACACTTACATTAAAATCAAGATATAAGGGCACATATGATAAGAATCAGCCGGCCGGCTTGCATGCACCCGTTCAGGCGAAAAACGATGACGTCAGCGCGTCAACCTTCCGACGTACGTTTCGTCCTACTGGACGTCGTCATGGGAACGGGCGACGCACTGACTCATCGCTATTTATGGAGACAAAACGAAACCAAGCCTCGCTATGAAGCTCGGATGGCGTCATCACAACATCCTGTTAGAAGAGGATGTATACATCGAGTGGCAATGGGAAAGACTGACGTTGTCCTCGTTGGCCAATCACAACCTCTTATTCACGAGGGAAGGGTTAGATTAATAGAATGATAGAATACATTGGAGGGCATGATCTAAACCTATACACGCCATCTAGTGGACCAAGTGAGATTGACACTCAAAGCCACTATACTATTGTATAGAAGGAGAAACTGGTAAATAAAATAAAATGAAAGTATTTTTCCAATATAATTATGATATCTAAATATTAGGAAAAATGATAAAATGACCTACTGACGCCATCAGAGAATCAGAGAGAGTTTACAAGATTTTATAGACAGCATGTCCATATAAAAAATTATAATGTACTTAAAATAAAAATAAAAATAAAAATAAAAAATAAAAAATAAAAAATATAAAAAATATTAATGCAAATATCCAGATGCTATAATAGAGATGTCACCCCTCATAACCCGACTCAGTATCTTAGATGGAATGATGGTAGGATAGTAGGATGATACGGTATATTGATTTAAGAATTATCTAGAAAAGCGTTTAAATCTACGTCAACGTTGAGCCCAAAGGGGGTGTAACACTTCAATCTGTGTATCCAGGTCATCTCGAGTCTGGAAATTCCTCGTATGACAGACCCCCCCCTCCAATGTGGAGTGTACCTATCGATACCAAGAAAGATAGTTTTCCTAGGGTCACGATCATGTGCTTCTAGATAATGTCTTGAGACCGGGTGTTTGGGGAAACCAGTGAGGATGTTAGTAATGTGTTCATTAAGCCTTACAGATAAGGGGCGCTTGGTTCTTCCTACGTATTGTAGGCCGCAAGGGCATTGAAGAAGGTACACCACTCGCTCTGTGGAACAGGTGATGAATGATCTAATCTCAAATTCCATCTGGGTGCTGGTGGAAATGAAATTATGTGTCCTTCTATGTGTGCAACCACTAAGAGAACATACCCTACACCTCCTGCACTGATAGAAACCAGTCATATATTCAAAAAATCCTTTTTTGATAAGAGGAGGATCTAGGACATTTGGGGCCACTCTATTCCTGAGCGAGGGGGCACCTCTATAGATTACCTGTGGTTTGGCCGGAAGGATAGGACCAAGCACATGGTCATTTTTGAGAACATGCCAATGCTTTTTTATTAGCTTAGCTACATTATTATGTTGGGAAGAATAAGTGGTAATAAAGGGAATTGCGGGTACCCTCTCACGGTGAGGCTTACTAGTTTCAAGTAGATTGCATCTATCGATTTTGGCCACTTCATCCAATGTGTTCCTCAGAGATGTTTCCACATAGCCCTTCTCTAGGAAACGTTTTAATAAGATATCCGCTTGGGCTAAAAAATCAGTGTGGTTAGAACAATTACGTTTTAAACGAATAAATTGGCTCTTTGGCACAGACCTCAGCCAGGCCTCATGGTGGCAGCTGTCAGTCGGTATATAGGAATTCCGATCTGTGTTTTTAAAGAAGGTGGCTGTAGTAAATTCTCCATCCTTCACACCAATCTTTAGGTCCAAGAAATTAATTTCAGACTGGCTGGCCTCATATGAGAGTCGGATCCCCCGGTCATTATTATTCAGCCCCACCATATATGTATCGAGATCTTCACGGTCGCCATTCCATAGGAGGAGGATGTCATCTATATATCTGGCCCACAACACCACCTGAGGTTTCTGCTGGGCATAGATGACATCCTCCTCCCACAGGGCCATGAAGAGGTTCGCCAAGCTGGGGGCATACTTTGCCCCCATGGCGACCCCCCTGTCCTGTCTGTAAAACTGACCCCCAAACCAAAAGTAATTTCTAGTGGCCACAAAATGGAGTAGCTGCATAATGAAACATATTTGTTCATCGAATAATGACGAATCTCGTCTGAGATAATATTCAACTGCAAACAGTCCTAGATTATGGGGTATTACGGTGTATAATGAGGCGACGTCTGCTGTCACCAGCCACCAATTGGGCCCAGGGGTATAATTAGAAAGTAAATTAATTACGTGACGGGTATCCTTAAGGTACGACGGCATCTTGGTAACTAATGGCTGTAGATAGAAATCTATATACCTGCCCACCCGGGACGATATGGAATCTATTCCACTAACTATGGGACGTCCCGGGGGGCAGGTAGGATGCTTGTGAATTTTTGGCAGGTAATAGAGAACAGGGGTACGGGGGGCTTTTGGTACCAGATAGGCTTTCTCTTTATTATCTAAGATACCCTGTTCTGACCCGAACTTAATTAGCACCTCCAATTCTTTTTTATATTGGGCTTTTGGGTCTGATCTAAGGGGGGTATAGGTGTCACGATCTCCCAAGATGTTAGACATTTCTTTAAGATAGTCATTCCTGTCCAAAACTATAATGCCACCCCCCTTATCTGCCGGTCTAATGACTAAGTTTTTATTGTGACATAAAGAATCCAGACCAGTTTTTAAATTTTTGTCAAAGTATACTTTTTTGAGGGGTAATTGCTCTAAATCTTTGAGGACTAGATCTTTAAACACCTTCAATGAGGGGGCTATGGCCCCGGGAGGGTTGAAAAGGGAGGCATTTGATAATCCAGAGTGACGGTATTCATTAGAACCGGTTGTAATATTAGTAATAGGGTTAGAGGTTAAATACCTTTTAATGTTGACCTTGCGGACAAATTTGTGCACATCCATAAAAGTTTGGAACTTATTCAAACTTCTCGGTGGTGCAAATTTAAGACCTTTGTTGAGTAAAGATTTTTCAGAGTCATTTAAGGAAACAGAACTTAAATTAAATATACCGTTGTTTGTTATGCTTTTTTCCTTTTTAGATCGCAATCGCCTCCCCCCTCTAGTTCCTCTCTTTGATCTGCTGGCCTTTTGGTGCCTTGGCCTGGCCTGTGAAAACCCCATTGTTGATGATTAGAATTAGAGGGGCCAGGTTTATTCCCATCATCAATGGGTCCCCCCAATCTGGGATGGGACTGTGGGGCCAATTGGTTACGTGCTTCCATGATGGTGGAACTAGTAGGGGGGCCTTCAAGGTCACTTAGAGGGTAAAATGGATTGTGGGTGCTGATGTTGTATTCCGAGTACTCTCTCCTAGTGATTCTGGGTCCAGGATTCTGAAATTCTCGAGGCCTACCCTCATAGTAACCCAAATTGGGATCATAATTGGGGCCAAAAGGGTAGTCTGGATGGGGCTCAAAATTGAAATTACGGGGAGATGGCAGATGATCATTATACCCATTATATTGATCATGTGATCTGCCCCCAAAAGGGTGACCACCCATGGGTCTTTTATTGCCAGAACCTCTACCCCTCCCTCTTCCTCCATGGTTAGAACCACCTGTCCCCCGAGATCGTCTTGGTTGAGAGGGCGGGTAATAGGGTGGAGCGCCTCCCTTCTCACCCATTCCTCGTCTAGAGGAAGAGGGTTGTGTTCCCTGTTGGGACCTACCAGAGGGGCCATTATGGCCTCCCGGAAAGGGCCCGGAAAGGTTGGGTTGTGATGGAGGGGGGGCATATACCATGGCTGGGGGTAGTCCACCTGGGTTAGATGGACCCCACTCCATATTTTCAGCTGTGTTTTGTTCAGCTAGTACCTGGACCCAGAATCACTAGGAGAGAGTACTCGGAATACAACATCAGCACCCACAATCCATTTTACCCTCTAAGTGACCTTGAAGGCCCCCCTACTAGTTCCACCATCATGGAAGCACGTAACCAATTGGCCCCACAGTCCCATCCCAGATTGGGGGGACCCATTGATGATGGGAATAAACCTGGCCCCTCTAATTCTAATCATCAACAATGGGGTTTTCACAGGCCAGGCCAAGGCACCAAAAGGCCAGCAGATCAAAGAGAGGAACTAGAGGGGGGAGGCGATTGCGATCTAAAAAGGAAAAAAGCATAACAAACAACGGTATATTTAATTTAAGTTCTGTTTCCTTAAATGACTCTGAAAAATCTTTACTCAACAAAGGTCTTAAATTTGCACCACCGAGAAGTTTGAATAAGTTCCAAACTTTTATGGATGTGCACAAATTTGTCCGCAAGGTCAACATTAAAAGGTATTTAACCTCTAACCCTATTACTAATATTACAACCGGTTCTAATGAATACCGTCACTCTGGATTATCAAATGCCTCCCTTTTCAACCCTCCCGGGGCCATAGCCCCCTCATTGAAGGTGTTTAAAGATCTAGTCCTCAAAGATTTAGAGCAATTACCCCTCAAAAAAGTATACTTTGACAAAAATTTAAAAACTGGTCTGGATTCTTTATGTCACAATAAAAACTTAGTCATTAGACCGGCAGATAAGGGGGGTGGCATTATAGTTTTGGACAGGAATGACTATCTTAAAGAAATGTCTAACATCTTGGGAGATCGTGACACCTATACCCCCCTTAGATCAGACCCAAAAGCCCAATATAAAAAAGAATTGGAGGTGCTAATTAAGTTCGGGTCAGAACAGGGTATCTTAGATAATAAAGAGAAAGCCTATCTGGTACCAAAAGCCCCCCGTACCCCTGTTCTCTATTACCTGCCAAAAATTCACAAGCATCCTACCTGCCCCCCGGGACGTCCCATAGTTAGTGGAATAGATTCCATATCGTCCCGGGTGGGCAGGTATATAGATTTCTATCTACAGCCATTAGTTACCAAGATGCCGTCGTACCTTAAGGATACCCGTCACGTAATTAATTTACTTTCTAATTATACCCCTGGGCCCAATTGGTGGCTGGTGACAGCAGACGTCGCCTCATTATACACCGTAATACCCCATAATCTAGGACTGTTTGCAGTTGAATATTATCTCAGACGAGATTCGTCATTATTCGATGAACAAATATGTTTCATTATGCAGCTACTCCATTTTGTGGCCACTAGAAATTACTTTTGGTTTGGGGGTCAGTTTTACAGACAGGACAGGGGGGTCGCCATGGGGGCAAAGTATGCCCCCAGCTTGGCGAACCTCTTCATGGCCCTGTGGGAGGAGGATGTCATCTATGCCCAGCAGAAACCTCAGGTGGTGTTGTGGGCCAGATATATAGATGACATCCTCCTCCTATGGAATGGCGACCGTGAAGATCTCGATACATATATGGTGGGGCTGAATAATAATGACCGGGGGATCCGACTCTCATATGAGGCCAGCCAGTCTGAAATTAATTTCTTGGACCTAAAGATTGGTGTGAAGGATGGAGAATTTACTACAGCCACCTTCTTTAAAAACACAGATCGGAATTCCTATATACCGACTGACAGCTGCCACCATGAGGCCTGGCTGAGGTCTGTGCCAAAGAGCCAATTTATTCGTTTAAAACGTAATTGTTCTAACCACACTGATTTTTTAGCCCAAGCGGATATCTTATTAAAACGTTTCCTAGAGAAGGGCTATGTGGAAACATCTCTGAGGAACACATTGGATGAAGTGGCCAAAATCGATAGATGCAATCTACTTGAAACTAGTAAGCCTCACCGTGAGAGGGTACCCGCAATTCCCTTTATTACCACTTATTCTTCCCAACATAATAATGTAGCTAAGCTAATAAAAAAGCATTGGCATGTTCTCAAAAATGACCATGTGCTTGGTCCTATCCTTCCGGCCAAACCACAGGTAATCTATAGAGGTGCCCCCTCGCTCAGGAATAGAGTGGCCCCAAATGTCCTAGATCCTCCTCTTATCAAAAAAGGATTTTTTGAATATATGACTGGTTTCTATCAGTGCAGGAGGTGTAGGGTATGTTCTCTTAGTGGTTGCACACATAGAAGGACACATAATTTCATTTCCACCAGCACCCAGATGGAATTTGAGATTAGATCATTCATCACCTGTTCCACAGAGCGAGTGGTGTACCTTCTTCAATGCCCTTGCGGCCTACAATACGTAGGAAGAACCAAGCGCCCCTTATCTGTAAGGCTTAATGAACACATTACTAACATCCTCACTGGTTTCCCCAAACACCCGGTCTCAAGACATTATCTAGAAGCACATGATCGTGACCCTAGGAAAACTATCTTTCTTGGTATCGATAGGTACACTCCACATTGGAGGGGGGGGTCTGTCATACGAGGAATTTCCAGACTCGAGATGACCTGGATACACAGATTGAAGTGTTACACCCCCTTTGGGCTCAACGTTGACGTAGATTTAAACGCTTTTCTAGATAATTCTTAAATCAATATACCGTATCATCCTACTATCCTACCATCATTCCATCTAAGATACTGAGTCGGGTTATGAGGGGTGACATCTCTATTATAGCATCTGGATATTTGCATTAATATTTTTTATATTTTTTATTTTTTATTTTTTATTTTTATTTTTATTTTTATTTTAAGTACATTATAATTTTTTATATGGACATGCTGTCTATAAAATCTTGTAAACTCTCTCTGATTCTCTGATGGCGTCAGTAGGTCATTTTATCATTTTTCCTAATATTTAGATATCATAATTATATTGGAAAAATACTTTCATTTTATTTTATTTACCAGTTTCTCCTTCTATACAATAGTATAGTGGCTTTGAGTGTCAATCTCACTTGGTCCACTAGATGGCGTGTATAGGTTTAGATCATGCCCTCCAATGTATTCTATCATTCTATTAATCTAACCCTTCCCTCGTGAATAAGAGGTTGTGATTGGCCAACGAGGACAACGTCAGTCTTTCCCATTGCCACTCGATGTATACATCCTCTTCTAACAGGATGTTGTGATGACGCCATCCGAGCTTCATAGCGAGGCTTGGTTTCGCTTTGTCTCCATAAATAGCGATGAGTCAGTGCGTCGCCCGTTCCCATGACGACGTCCAGTAGGACGAAACGTACGTCGGAAGGTTGACGCGCTGACGTCATCGTTTTTCGCCTGAACGGGTGCATGCAAGCCGGCCGGCTGATTCTTATCATATGTGCCCTTATATCTTGATTTTAATGTAAGTGTGACCATTTTTTACTTCAATAAATTGCAATACAGTTTTACACTATGGAGAATTTGTTTTGTCCTTTTGGGTCCTCCTACTGTGTGGATTGAGCTAAACACACCGTAAGATCCTGGCCACCCCCTTCCTTGGTTGAAGACCTGAGGAGCTGATCTTCCCCGTGGAGAGGTTTAATACTAAGCTGATTTACAGCTTACCTCTGGTAAGCGGACATCTTATTAGGTGGAGGATTTTTCACTGGGTGTTTTACGTCTATGTACACTGAATACATCTACCTTGGCTCCAAGGACTGCGTTTCATGTCCATGATCACTGTTTGCATTTGCTTTGGCTCCAGGGACTGTATGTTTTTGTGACGCCAGTCACTTTTCTTGCCTTCATTTGGGACTTTTGTATCTCCATTTGTTTTTTTATATTTTTCAGTCACTTTTTCAAGAAAGCTCTGGTGTTTTTTATTCACAATTATTTATTTTGAATAACTCGTTTATTAACATTTGTATATGTTCCGATTAGTCATATCACATGATTAGTGTCTTTTGTTTTAGCGCAGTCTTTTTTTGATTTTCTTTATATGTTTGTGTGCACGCCTCACGCTAAGATTGCAGCTTATTATTCTTTCCACTCTGCTAATCATTAGTAGAACAACCTTTATGTTAGCGCGGTATTGTTTATGGTTTATTTTATGTATGCACATCACCCAGAACATCTGCTGATTATTTGGGCACTTTATAAAGCCCTTACGAGTCAGGTCACCCAGCATTGCTTTGCTCCAGGATTGAATTCGGTCAGACTTTTTTTATACTCCAACCAGAGGTAACCAGAGCTGATAGACCACCGCTTTCTCTGACTAGGTAATTGTATTCCTATCTGACTCACTTGATTAAGGCATTGCTTTATTTATTTTTCCTTCCTATAAACACTTTGGGAATTACTAGACAAATTTTGTCATAAAGAATATAAGGCCTACTCCCCCATTTGTCACTTCAACCATGGGACATCCTTTTAAAACAGAGTTCCAGTCATACATTTATTTTTACATTATTCTTTAAATATAAATAACAACCTTTGGAAAAAAATGATTTTTTTTTTACTCAACTTTTCAGGTCTTTTGCTAGGGGGTCCCTCGTAATCTGCCTCTTCCTCTCCAAGGCGCCTGCCGTCATTTCCCTCGGAGCCCGTGCTCGCTAATGCTCCTGGGAGATGTCTGTCATCATTTCCCAGGAGTCACTGGGTAGCGCCAAGGGCTTCGTCGACACCACAATGGGGCAGGCACTTCCGATGACGCCGTCCATTGTGATGGCAACGTCAGAAGTGTACGGTGCTGCACCGTACATACGGCGCTTGCGCGAGAACGGGCGGTGCTGTGTGCTAAGCTGCACCAGAGCCTGGAACATAGTGCTTGTGTGCTTCACATGCCCACAAGCACTATGGAAACTGACAAGAAACAGGAATATAAGATATATTCCTCTATAAAATCGTCAATCAAGCACCGATTAATCAGACAAACGTGAGGGCTCTAAATAAGCATCCTAAAAATAAAAAAAATAACAGTGGGAACTCCGCTTTAAGCTATATCCTGAGCTGATTTAAAGTCCCATCAAGCTAATGCCATTCAAGTAAGCACCAATATATACTGTTTGAATACTATTGGAAGTGCTTCATTACCATTACTGCTCCTTACATCTTGCTCTTTATTTTCCACAGCCGTTTCTTCTATACCAAAGAGTTGATGCGCTCATAAGGTTGGGGCTCCTTTGCCCGCCTTCCCCCCAGTGGGTCAAGGGATTCTGGTTCTGCCACCCCCCCCCATTGGTGGTTTTCTGGCAGCATGCAGTGGCAAAATG
Source organism: Lithobates clamitans (assembly GCA_037952925.1). NCBI lineage: Eukaryota > Metazoa > Chordata > Amphibia > Anura > Ranidae > Lithobates > Lithobates clamitans. The sequence continues at coordinate 1,655,058 of JBBGZY010000154.1, read as the reverse complement.
AATTCCTTTGTGTTTGTGTGACAATATGATGCAGTCTAATATTCAACAATTTTTGGTTGATACGGGTCAGTTACTATCATATACCTTCACTAGTTTTTATACAAGCTATCTATCTATATGTTGTTTAACCACTTCAGCCCCAGATTGATTTACCTACTTCCTGACTGGGCCATTTTTTGCGATACGGCACTGCGTCGCTTTAACTGATGCTGTCCCCAAACAAAATTGATGTCCTTTTTTTCCCACAAATAGAGCTTGATATTTGATCATCTCTGTGGTTTTACATTTTTTGTGCTAAAAAAAAAAAAAAGACAATTTTGAAAAAAAAAAAAAAAACTATATTTTTTACTTTTTGCTATAATAAATATCCAAAAAAACTGTAAAAAAAAAAATTCTTCATCAGTTTAGGCCAATATGTATTCTTCTACATATTTTTGGTAAAAAAAAAAACGCAATAAGCGTATGTTGATTGGTTTCCGCAAAAGTTATCACGTCTACAAAATAGGGGATAGATTTATGGCATTTTTACTGTTCTCTTATTTTTAATTAGTAATGGCAGCAATCAGTGATTTTTAGTGGGACTGCGACATCGCGGTGGATGGATCTGACACCTAACTGACGGCGGCTGGTCGGCAAGCAGTTAACTTTATTCCTCTCTGTTATAGACAATTATACAGTACATGATAAACATAACCCCTGAAGAAAAAAGCTATATTTAGTTCGAAACGCGTTGGGTACTTTCTGTCTTTTTGATCAACTTATCTTTTTTGTATCCAAGCATTTACATTGTGCTGTAATGCCACGTACACACGACCAGTTTTGCCGTCAGAATAAACTCCGAAGGTTTCTCAGACGGAACTCCGACGGAATTCCATTCAAGCGGTCTTGCCTAGACACGTTCAAACCAAAGTCTGACCAAAGTCCGACCGTTAAGAACGCAGTGACGTAAAACACTTACGACGGGACTAGAAAAAAGAAGTTCAATAGCCAATAGCCAATAGCTTCCGTCTCGTACTTGCTTCAGAGCATGCATTGTTTTTGGTCCGGAACAGCATACAGACAATTGGTTTTCCCGATAGGAATTGGTTCCATCGTGAATATGTAAAACATGTTCCATTTCTAGGTCCATCAAAATTTCCAAAAAAAAAAGTCCGATGAGGCATACACACGATCAGAATAGATGATGAAAAGCTTCCGTCTGACTTTTTCTGTCAGACATTCCACTCGTGTGTACACGGCTTTAATACAACAACCCTTTTAACTGTTTGTGCTTGTATATAACTATTTTTAATTTGTATCAATAAAATGATTGAGTTTTACATATAGTGGTCTTTGCCCTTTAAAGTCCCACTAAGATGGTTTCTTTTGTTTGGTGTCTTCCATTAGGGATGCGGGCACCCACTTTCCCCTAAGCAACTATTTAACTTTTTGGCATCACTCAGAACGCGACAGGAATACAGTATTCACTGCTGATAGCGGCACCACGGGGTAGAAAATCCACATGAATAACACCATGTTTGAACCCAGAAAACACTCGCCATCACTTGCAGACGCAATTGTTTGAAATTTTTTCGGTGGTGGTGCTTCCACTGCTTTGATGCTCGTTTTGATCCCAGAGTGAAATGATGTGCCCAGGTTTCGTCATATGTAATGATGTGATCCAGAAAATCCTGGCTTTCCTATTCAAAACGCTCCTTCAAAGCACTGCAGACTTCAACTCTTTCGTGCCGGTGTTCTGCCAAGAAAGTTCCGCTAGGCTGATAAGTTCCCCCCTCTACTGCGCAGGCGCTGCGCCTGCGCAGTAGGATCCGGCGGAAATAGCCGAAGCAGAATAGCTGAAAATCAGCTGTACATGGCGGCTGAAAGAGGGCTCCTCTCGGGCTCGCTTCGCTTGCCACGCTTCGGGCACGGCCTCGCTTCGCTCGTTTTTTTTTTAGATTCCCCCTCTAGGTCCACTTGGATGGTAGGGAAGGAACCTGGACCCAGGGCGCAGGCGCCGTGTACAGCTGATTGTCGATCTTGAGCTTCGGCTACCTCCGGCGGCTGTCAGGAGTTCGTACTGCGCAGGCGCTGTGCCTGCGCAGTACAGGGGGGGAACTTATCCGCCGAGGGAACTTATTCGGCAAGACACCGGTCAAAAGTGGAAATGTGTCTTGGTACGTAACATGCGCTAACTTTTAAAATATGCAAATGTTTGTGAATTATTGTGTTCACAGTTCCCACAGAAAGACTCACCTGTTGTGCCCGGGCGCTGCACCCTCTCTCCACACCACCCTCTATATGCATAATGGATCGAGTAATGCATAGCCGCGGCCACCCCCTATTCTTCCTGCGTCCAGCCCCTTCCAGGGCACCGGGAGCATGAATTACAGCGGACAGGTTTTTTTTTTTGAAGCATCTGATTAGAGCCAGCTCAATAGGGTGGACTCGGGTTGCAGAGAATGCGCTCGGAGTCCACCCAGGTGTGTGTCACAGACCTGATGGTAGAGCCTGATATGCAGAGGACGGCCTCTGCACTGGAACTCCTGGTACAGCTGTGGTGGGATACAGGTACTGCAAAAGGTCCAGGAACAACAGCAGACAGGGAGCTGGAACAAGCTGGCACTGGAACACCACACGCAGAGGTGCTGATGCAGCTGCAGGAGGGATGGTGGCACCTCCAAGGCTGAAGAGAAGGCAGGTACAGGCAGGCCGGGTCATACACAAGCAAACACGTCAGGAACTGGTGCAGAGACTGGAGCGGAGTCAGGATACAGTCTGGTAATGGGCTGGCAGCAAAGTAACAGAAGGAGCAGGCAGGTGCGGAGTGGAGGACAAGCCGGGGTTGGATGCATCAGGAAGAAAGTCGAGTCACAACAGGAACAGGTATCAGATATAGCAAGGCAAAGTCACACAAGGAACGCTGTAGAGCAGACAGCATTGAGTCTGGGTACTGACCCAGTTTAAATAGGCCATCTTGGTGCCATGAACTGTCACAGTGTACACGCGCGCAGGCGCACCCGTGACAGTCTCCTAATGCCCCGTACACACGGTCGGATTTTCCGACGGAAAATGTGTGATAGGACCTTGTTGTCGGAAATTCCGACCGTGTGTGGGCTCCATCACACATTTTCCATCGGATTTTCTGACACACAAAGTTTGAGAGCAGGATATAAAATTTTCCGACAACAAAATCCGTTGTCGGAAATTCCGATCGTGTGTACACAAATCCGACGGACAAAGTGCCACGCATGCTCAGAATAAATAAAGAGATGAAAGCTATTGGCCACTGCCCCGTTTATAGTCCCGACGTACGTGTTTTACGTCACCGCGTTCAGAACGATCAGATTTTCCGACAACTTTGTGTGACCGTGTGTATGCAAGACAAGTTTGAGCCAACATTCGTCTGAAAAAATCTTAAGATTTTGTTGTCGGAATGTCCGAACAAAGTCCGACCGTGTGTATGGGACAAGACAGGAACTGAGATTCTGTGGCTACCATTTTGGTTGCTGGCATGGCCTTCCTGACAGTGTGTTACAACATCACATCATGGGTGTAAGACCCATTTTCTGATTGGCCAACAAGAGAAGACTCCCGATTGGCTGCCGAGGAGGAAGGAGGAAACAGAAGCTGCCACCGCCGCCGTGATGACCTGTGGAGAGCAGGAAGGGAGGCTGCCACCGCCGGTGTTGGGGTAAGTGCTACCGCCCGGGGGGGTGGTATACTGTTTGCCGCTCCCCCAAAAAAAACCACCGGCTACCACTGGTGTGTATTACCCCAACACTAGCATCCCCTTTTAAACCTGTACAATTAAAAGTTCAGGTGTGACTTTAACGCCCCTCGTACAGTATAATATGTAGTACCGGTAAACCCACTGCCTCATTTTCACCATCGGACAGGCCAAATGAGGCTAAAGGAAAAGGACAGAAAGATGAGGAGGGCTACTTGAGATTCTAGGTTTGGTATCTACTACATCATTTATTTTCCAAATGACCTTTATGGGCTATAAGAATAATAATTTTTTTTTCTGAGATCAGGTGATACAATTTACTTTCACGTATGTTCACAAAATGTTCTTGTTTCCTGCCTTCTGCTTTATGTAGGCTCTATTTCAACATTATTGTTTAGTAAATTTACCAAAAGTGTTCAAGGAATATACTATAGGAGTACAGATGCATAATTTCACAGTGAATGTATGACTTGGGTAATTAATGTTCTTTACAACACTGGTTTAATGTGTATCTATATATACCTTTTCTCAATTTCTTTTTTTTTCTTTTTTTTTTTTAATGCTCTCTGGCCAAAGAAGCTCAACCAGCTTATCAAATTGCATGCAAAAGAGGAACTTGTACACCCCTTGTGCAGTAAAAAAAAAAAAAAAAAAAAATCTTGATATAATTACATCAGACAGTGTCCTCATATCCTCATATAAACTTTACTATTTTAGTGTGTGTGAAAGAAGATCCATGCATGCTGTTTATAAAAAAAAAAAAGAAAGAAAAAATGTTGCATCTACTTGCTTTTCAAAGACCTTTCTAGTAAAAATAAATTAGTTAGATATACAGAACGCTAGCTTTCATTTTAAAGGCAGTGGCTCCACACAGCAGAAGAATTTGGAATTGCACCCTTGGAACACAGTACTGCAGGATATGTCGTAAGAGATGTTAATTGGAATTTTTTTGCAATAAATGGATTATTCTTGTGAAATTTGATATGGATTTCTAATTTGTGCATGTTTGCTGTATCCTATTTCCTTGGCTGTATCACATACACCCTTTTGATTCTCCTTCTAGTAACCTGCTTTTCACTGCAGACACTCATCTGTGTTTAGTAACTGCTAAAACCAAAAAAAAATGTCATCGACACAGAAACTGATTGTTCATAGTCAGCCAGATGTTATGAGTGGCCTTTCATTAGGAGAGAAGAGCAATGAACTGCAGTCTAGTAGGCAGAACATGGACTCTGCGTATGTACAAATGAACAAATATGGATGCCCCCGTGTGCTTATATTTTTTTTTTAAAGTGCATACAGAAAGAAAGCTTTTCAAACCCTGCCAATCATTGGCAAAAAAAGTACTTACTGTACATGTATGAAATCCTAAAAAAAAAAAAAAAAACTATAGTTACTCTTCAGAAGAAATCTTCATGAAAAATTTGACTTAAAGTCCAACTCCAGTTTTAGCATTTAACCACTTAACCACTTGAAGACCAGGCCTTTTCTGGAATGTTTTATTTAAAAGTTTTTTGCTAGAAAATTACTTAGAACCCCAAACATTTTATATATATATATATATATATATATATATATATATATATATATATATATATATATATATATTTTTTTTTTTTTAATAGAGACCCTAGAGAATATTGCAATATGATATGCCACAGTATTTGCGCAGTGGTCTTTCAAACTCCATTTGTTTGAAAAAAATACACTTCAATGAATTTTTTTGTAAAAAAAAACACCATAGATAACCTAATTTCTATGGCAGAATTGAGCTGGGCCTTGTATATGTTCTAATCCATGCCATCTCTACTATTTACATGTTGTTTGTTCTTTAAACTGATCATTTATTATCTGTTCTTTGTAGAGATTTCTACACACATTTTCCTTTGAAGTATACTCCCGAAGAAGCGGTCACACCGCGAAACATGTCGAGGTTGAACTGACATAAGATAAGATCTATGGTCCTCCTGTTTGGGTGGATATGCGTCCAAGTGTCGAGTTCCTCTTCAGAGATTTAATACTGTGTATTATATATTTCCTTTCATAGGACCTTTTTAATGATTGTTTTTTTGTCTTAAATAAATGTATACGTTTTTATAAATACGTATGTGAGTCTTTGCTGTACCATGAAGAGTCCTAAAATTTTCTGCCTCAATTTTCAAGTCCATGAAGAGTCCTAAAATTTTCTGCCTCAATTTTCAAGTCCATTGTAAGACGGTACATTATGTTTATGTTTTTGGTTTAGTAGGGATATTATTAACCTAATTTTGTAGTAAACTATAAAAGATGTCATTATGCCTGAGTAAATAGATATCGAAATGGAGAAACCCCCTAGGGGGTGGGACTTTGAAGGCACTACCATAGCACAAATTATGTAAAAATGTATAAAGGTGTACAGACCGATGGAGAAGGGGCCAGGGGGTATGAGGCTTTTTGGGAGTTCTTTCTGTGAGTGAGAGTCCTGCTGCGCTTTGTCTACCTTCACAGACCTCCTTACAGCCTTCCCCCTTCTCCATCTGTCTGTATACCTTCCATTTTACAAACTTAGACAATGTACTTCCTTGAAAACCCCTGATGAAGGAGACTACGGTTCATCTCTGAAACGTTGTTGGGTTTAGGATTTTGTATCATGTCTATTCTGCCAAACGTTTGTACATCATAATGCATCCATTTGTATTTGTTCATTCTTTATTTATTATGTGTTTCTTAGTCTTTATATAATAAACTTCATACATTTTTACATAATTTGTGCTATGGTAGTGCCTTCAAAGTCCCACCCCTAGGGGGGGTGTCTCCATTTCCATGTTTATTTGGGATGTGGCACACCTTTATTGGTAGTAGCCATGTTTGGATATTCCTGTTTCATTCGAGTAAATAGATATCCAACAGGTCATGCTTTAACCACTTCAGCCCTGGAAAGTTTTACCCCCTTAATGACCAGGCCATTTTTTGCGATACGGCACTGCATTACGTTAACTGACAATATGCGGTTGTGTGACACTGTACCCAAACAAAAAAGTCTTTTTTTTTTCCCACAAATAGAGTTTTCTTTTGGTGGTATTTGATCACCTCTGCAGTTTTTTTGCGCTATAAACAAAAAAAGACCGACAATTAAAAAAAAAAAAAAAATAAATAATATTTTTTTACTTTCTGCCATTATACGGATCCAAAAAATTTCTTCATCAATTTAGGCCAATATGTATTTTTCTACATATTTTTGGTAAAAAAAAAAATCCCAATAAGTGTATATTGATTGGTTTGCGCAAAGGTTATAGCATCTACAAACTATGGGATATATTTATGGACTTATTTTATGGATTATTTATGGAATATTTTTTTTTTATTGTTTTTATTAGTAATGGCAGCAATCGGCGATTTTTTTACATTGTGGCGGACAAATCTGACCCCAAGTGACACTTTTTGGGGACCAGTGACACCAATACAGTGATCAATGCTAAAAAAAATGCACTGATCACTGTATAAATTACACTGGCAAGAAAGGGGTTAACATCAGGGGCGATCAAAGGGTTAAATGTGTTTCCTGCAAGTGTTTTCTAACTGTGTGGGGGATGGACTGACAGCAAGAACACAGAGATCACTGTTCCTGATTACTAGCAACAGACGATCTCTGTATACTTCCCTGTCAGAACGGGGATCTGCCCTGTTTACATACGCAGATCCCCGTTCTGCCTCTTTGTGGAGCAATCGCGTGTGGCTGGACGTCGGACCTGTGGATTGGCTCCTCCTCCGTGCAGCGGGCATCTAGTGCGCGATATTGCAATGTTCAGGTATGGTACTTTGCGCAATATAGAGCCGCCCTGCTGCAGTATATATGTGATCTTGAAGTGGTTAAAATTGTGCACGCTCGTGGAATGGCAACAAACTACGGTAAAATCTTCATAGGCGACACTTTTAAAATTTTGACAGGTTACCTGTTTAGAGGAGGTCTTGTGCTAGAATTATTGCTCTCGTTCTAATGTTTACGTTTGATACCTCACATGTGTGTTTTGAACACGGTTTATAGTGCATATGCTTGCGCGACTTACGTATGCGTTCACTTCTGCGTGTGAGCACGGAGGGATGGGGCACTTTACTTTTCTTTTTTTACTTATTTATTACATTTTTTTTATCTTTACACTGTTCCTTCTTTTTTTAGTTTTTGATCACTTTTATTCCTATTACAATAAATGTAGACATCCCTTGTAATAGAAATATGGATGGCAGGTCCTCTATATGGAGAGATCTGGGATCACAAAGACCCCAAATCTCTCATTTACCTTGAAAAGCAAAAAAACGAAAAAAAAATTAAACCATTTGTTTTGGACTTTAACAAAAAATATTTTTTTATTGACTATGGTCTGGGGACCGAAAGTGACGTCACGTCATCGCTTTGGTCCTCCAAGAGCATAGAGATAAGTGATGGCCATCTTGGCCTCACTCTTCTCCATACCCAGCTACTGCCAGCATCGGATCACTCCCAGGCTTCACCAATCGGTCAGGTAGGCCCGGTAATGACCGGGAAGGTGGGGGGGGCACCCCTCTTGTTGCTTCTAAAAGTGACCCCCTGGCAAATCCACTTTTAATGGAAAGAGAATCGGCTATAGTAAAAAAACATACATGGGGTTATGGCAGCTAGCTGCTGCCATAACAACGGTATTTAACATCAAACAAATTATGTATTTATACTATAGGCTTATCGGCAAATCAAAAAGAAGATCGCTTGTCTGTGGCTAAAAGAAAAAAAAAAAAAAAAGAAGAAAAAAAATATAACTCTATTTGCTAAACTTAAGTGAGAATTCCATGTATAACATTTTTACAAGGTTACATTGTTACACTTTGGACAGCTATGTAACTATGCATATATCATATCCATGAGATGCTCTAGAAGCCAGAAATCACTGTATAGGCATTCCTACTCCTACTAGCTTCCAGGTCCAGGTTCCATGCCTCTCATCTGCCCTGCTATATTGTGAACAAAAGAGGTTGGCCATTTGTCATGGGGGGGGGGGGCATCCAGACATCGCTTCCCATACCATCAATTAATGCAAAGCGTTTTCTGATTGAATGAGGTTGAGAGGCAAGGTGGTGACATCTCAGTCTCTACTTTGTCCAATCAGAGAAAGCTTTGCATTAATTGAGAAAATGCAAAGCATTCCCTGAGTAGCACCCATGCTACGCAGCCAGCCTCTTGTAGTCACAGTGCAGCAGGGCAGCCACGCGACATGGGACTCAGAAGCTAGTGGAGATCACTGTAGTAGTGGCGCCTACTACAGTAATTTCCACAATCTAGTGTGGCCTTCATGATGCTGTTTGTTCCCTAAGGTTCTCTAACAAACCTCTGAGGGCTTCACACAACAGCTCTATTTATACTGAGATTAAATTACACACAGGTGGACTCTTTTTACTAATTAGTTGACTTCTGAAGGCAATCGGTTCCACTAGATTTTATTTAGGGGTATCAGAGTAAAGGGGGCTGAATACAAATGCACGCCACACTTTTCACATATTTTTTTCACATATTTATTTGTAAAAAAAATTGTAAACCATTTATCATTTTCCTTCCACTTCACAATTATGTGCCACTTTGTGTTGGTCTATCACATAAAATCCCAATATAACACATGAATGTTTTTGGTTGTAACATGACAAAACGGGGAAAATTTCAAGGGGTGTGAATACTTTTTCAAGGCACTGTCTTTGTAGATTAGACACTAGAGAATTCTCCGTAGCTCAGTGCAATTCGTTTGATTCTCTCCTAAAGCTATTTGAGATCAGATATCGGCTACATAGGTAGTTCATTGTTCACAGTGAGTCAGGAACCCCATAGACTGGCATTGTAAGAAATTTCTCTAACTAATACAGTAGCTAATCCATGGAAAATGTATGTCCTTTTTTTTCCACTAATAGAACTTTCTTTTGGTGGTATTTGATCACCTCTGCGTTTTTAATTTTTTGCGCTATAAACAAAAAAAGGCTGACAATTTTGAAAAAAAAAAAACAATATTTTTTACTAAAAGGCAAGGCTTCCCCAAGGGTTTTTTTTGACAGCAAGGTAAGTAATTCAATAGAGTGATATATGAGGGAAAAAATATCTGCTACAGGTGTGGTCCACCCAACCTGGCCCCCCCCGGGGGGGCACTCTTACGCGTGACTTCTTGTAAGCCGTACACTTGAGGTGCTATCTTCCTCCTGGTTGCCGTCTTTAAGGGATTTCTATGTAGGAGGCCTTTTTCCGAATACACCTTCCTTTGGGTAAATATATAATATATTTGTATCTTATACACATTATGGTTTATTAATTACCTGTTAAAATTTGACATGTGTACCTGTAATATATTTTTTACAGCAAACTAATCCCTTGAAGAAGACCCCAATTGCACGGGTCGAAACGCGTCAGCATTTTTTACAACTGACATTCTGATATAATATGCCATGTATAATTCTTTGTTTGCATTTTTTGTATTTGGAATAGCTTTTATTCTCCTACCAGAGCTCATATTTTAACTACCATGGTATTATCTTATGTATAATAAAATATTTTTTTTACATATATATCACTCTATTGAATTACTTACCATTCTGCCAAAAAAAAACCCTGGGGGAGCCTTCCCATTTTGTACTATTTGGGGTGTGCAGTACCAGTACCTCTATTTATATGTGTCTTCCCTATATCCAATAAAAAAACTATAAAAAAAACAAAAAAAATGACTTCATAAGTTTAGGCCAATATGTATTCTGCTACATATTTTTGGTAAAAAAATCCCAATACGCGTATATTGATTGGTTTGCACAAAAGTTATAGAGTCTACAAACTATGGTATATATACTGGAGTTCATTTGTAGTTATTTTTATTTTTTTTTACTAGCAATGGTGGCGGTCAACGATTCATAGCGGGACTGCGATAAGGTGTAATAGTCTATTAGCACTTGGCTAAAGAGTTTGCCAAAACTAAGGTTTATATTAAAGTCTATAGTAACCTTTCTCAACCGAAGTTTTAACCCAGAAGAAACCCTAAAATGATTTTCAGTTCTCGGGAACCCTTACTAAAACCGATTTATCAGGGGTCAAGGGCTAAAATGAATTTTATATATTCATGGTTAGTAGAAAAAATGCAACTCTTGCAGTGGTGGTCAGAATCCCACATTTACAGATAGCTAAAAAGATCATTGGTGTCTTGCTGCTGGTTTTACAAAATGGCATTGGCCTTGATACCATGCAGGCACCATCACATGGAAGGTCAAACTATCACCGCTCAAGGAACTCCTAGCAAACTCTGGAAGAACCGCTAGGGTTCCACAAAATCCTGGTTGAGAATGGCTGGTCTAAAGTAGTAAACATTTCAGATTATGTATACCCAATCACTAAAATCACATATCATTTACACATGTTAATTTTTAAAAGTAATTTTTAAAATATTTTTAAATTGACAACTTTGAATAAAATAGTAGCTGGCGATCGTGTCATTAAAGTTACAGTAAAGGCTTGGCTTAAAAAAATAAATAAAATAACAAACATGTTATACTTACCTGCTCTGTGCAGTGGTTTTGTACAGAGCAGCCCAGATCCTCCTCTTCTTGAGTCCCCCGCCAGTGCTCTTGGCTCCTACCCCCTGCTGAGTGCCCCCAAAGCTTGTTATGGGGGCACCTGAGCAGGCTCGCTCCCGAGGTTTGTCCCAGCCCACTCCCTGTCCTCATTGGCTCACTGGCTGTGATTGACAGCAGTGGGAGCCACTGCTGTCTCATCCAATGAGGAGGTATAGTCCCACGAGAGCCAAGGCTCTCATGCATATCACTGGATCGTGATGGGTCTCAGGTAAGTATTAGAGGGGGGGCTGGGGGCTGGGGGGTGGACTGCTGCACACAGAAGGTTTTTTACCTTAATGCATAGAATGCATTACGGTAAACAACCTTCTGCCTTTACAACCACTTTAAGGTCCTTGTGAGGACTTCCTGTTATGCCGCGTACACACGGGCGAACTTTTCGACCGGACTGGTCCAACGGACTTTCCGACGGACTTTTGACGGACTTCCAACAGACTTTTTTACGAATGGACTTGCCTACACACGATCACACCAAAGTCCGACGGATTGGTATGTGATGACGTACACCGGACTAAAATAAGGAAGTTGATAGCCAGTAGCCAATAGCTGCCCTAGCGTGGGTTTTTGTCCGTTGGACTAGCATACAGACGAGCGAATTTCTGGGTGCGGCGGAGTTACGACGTAAAGATTTGAAGCATGTTCCAAATCTAAAGTCCATCAGATTTTCGACTGGAAAAGTCAGCTGAAGGTCCGATGAAGCCCACACATGATCGGATTGTCCGCCGGACTCGGCCCTTTGGACCAGTCCGGTCGAAAAGTCCGCCCGTGTGTACACGGCATTACAGTACTAAACTTTGTTACCCAAATTGTGCTCTTGCATTGCCACACTGTCACATGGGCTTCCAATGGAAACTGTTTCAACCCACCTGTTCTGAGTTGGTCATCCAGAAAGGTTTGATTGACACTATAAACAGAAATGAAAGTGGCATTTTCAGACCAAACTCAGCACTGGCATCATTTTCTCAGTGCAGGTTACCTTAAAAAATATTTTCTCAGTACAGGTTACCTCTAAAAAAACATTTCAGCACAGGTTACCTTTAAAAATGATTTTTCAGTACAAGCTATAAGTAAAAATAATTTTTCAGTACAGGTTGTCTTTAGACATCATTTCTTAGTACAGGTTAAATTTAAAAACAATTTCTCGGTAAAGAAATTATATTTAAAAATCATTTCTCAGTATAGGCTGCCTTTAAAAATAATTTCTCAGAACAGGTTATCTTTAAAAATAGGAAAAAATATATATACTAAATATATATATATATACTCGCGCTAATGGTGTGACAAAAATAAATCAGTGAAATGAAAAAATTGCAGCTGCTACACACAAAGTGCTAATCACTTGGAAACCATGAGAAATATAAATATAGCGCTTGCAAACACAATGTATAAATGTAAAGAAATAAATAATAAAACAACACGAAGTCCAAAACATGTAACTCAAGGTGCTCCAATCCAAAGTGAAGAGAAGAAAGGTGCTTCAGAAGATTCAGGTGCACAACACCCCCTTATGTATCCCCTCTCAACAGATCAACATGACCCCCAGCTTTTCAGTCTGGTGGGTCACTTAAGGCTTGGTATGGATGCCTTTGAGATGGTGTATAGGAAGTCAGGTCAGCAGATCCAGGGTTCCTTGGTGAAGAGTTTTAGGCAGAGAATCACGTACCCAAAAGTAAAAAAATGGAACTAATAGTGAAGTACCATCAAAAAAGGGTTTATTTGAACAAAGGATGGGTACTTACAAAAAATTGGATTCAAACAAGCATCGAGCAGATCGTATAAAACTGCAGTTTACAGGCGTACGTTCCAAACGTGTGTTCCAAATGAACGGAACTGCCTCTCTTACACCTCGAGGCCCCTGATAGAGCAGACAGGAGGCGCAGGAGTGCAGAGTCACACAAGTGCCTGGCAGGATCGCAGGCAGCAGAGCTGGACTGGAGCTCCTAGTGGGGTTGTGGAGGAACACCGACACAACAAAAATCCAGGAACAGCGGTAAGCAGGAAGCTGGAACAGACTGGTACTGGAACACTACAGGCTGAGGAGCAGGAGTCAGGGTGCAGGCTCGATTGGCAATGGGCTGGCAGAGAAGTAGCAGAAGGAGCAGGCAGGTGCAGAGTGAAGGACAATGTGAGGTCGGATGCAGGCAGAAGGCAGAAACGTCAGAAAACAAGCCGGGTCACAACAGGAGCAGATATCAGATGCTGGTAAGGCAAGGGCACACGGGAACGCTGTAGATCAGACAGCATTGAGTATGGGTGCTGACCCAGTTTAAATAGCTTATTTTGGCGCCATGAACTGTCACAAGGTGCACGCGCAGGCGCACCTGCGGCATTCTCCTAACAGGAATTGAAGTTTCCAGTTGTCTTCTGCAGCTACCATCTTGTTGCTGGCATGCCCTTCCTGACATTTATGCTTAGACGGTAAGCATGCAAATAAGTGCTCAGTGTTTTTGTAGGGGGAATTTTGCTGACACAAAATGCTCATACATCTTGGGGGGTGGGGGTACAGTTTGGAATGACCTTGTCCTGACACTGTGTCAGAGACCTGGTACATTTCCTTAAGTTGTCCACACATTCATTTCATTCCACGGCAGTAAAGTTTAAAGAACATTCAGATTCCCATTTGGACATACAGTATCTCACAAAATTAAATTTTTGTAATTTTTTTATTATATCTTTTCATGTGACAACACTGAAGAAATGACACATTGCTACAATGTAAAGTAGTGAGTGTACAGCTTGTATAACAGTGTACATTTGCTGCCCCCTCAAAATAACTCAACACACAGCCATTAATGTCTAAACCACTGGCAACAAAAGTGAGTACACCCGTAAGTGAAGATGTCCAAATTGGGCCCAATGGCGTCTGTTCCATAAATACCCCCTTCCCAGAATGCAACTCGGAGGACCACCTCCACCAAGCAGTGGTAACAGCGACACCCACCGGTCAGCGCGGAAGCACACACAACATCATCCAAGCTGCAACAGAGGCGAACTTTTAACCTTCCTAACGCACAATTTACTAAATTTACCTAACCTGTGGTAGATTGCAAATCTACCAGCGCTACATACTTAAAAAAAATATTTACTCTGTACATTGGAACTTCAAGAGCTGCAGAATCTTTACATGTTTCACTACTTTTGCTTCTTCAGAAGTTTAATTGTGAACTGTATTTATATACTGCATATACCGTATATATGTATGTGTGTGTCCCTATACATTGTTAGCATTCACAATTGCTGTAGCTCAGAACTGTAAAGTTCTGTTAATATAGTTTTTTTATAATCAGTTATGCAAATGTGCTATTTTATGAAACTAGTGTAAGTACCCAAAATGTTCACAATATAAGTTCTGGTATAGTAATAATCACACTAGGACAGGAATGGATAAAATTCAGAGCCATTTAGACTTTGACGTCCACATACTGTATACTAATGGGAGTGGAGAGCAGAGTGATCAATTTAAAATAAAATATTTAATACTAAAGCGCTGACATAATTTAAACTTTGGATAAACTTAAAAAAGATACCTAAAAGATGACAGCTGCAACCAATATACAAGTGCTCTTGCACTGTGAAAAATAGTTGAAAAATGTAAACAATTAATTGTGAACAATTGGTGCGCTACTATCAACCTTAATTCAATGCACAGTGCTATTTAAATGAATAAATACATTAATAAATACAATAATTAATTCATAAAATAAGTGCAACGTGTAAATGAATGAATACAATGTGTTAAATAAACACCTCCATACATTAAATAAATGACAACACATCAACTGTGTCCACTGCAAAGTGTCAAGTGCAATAAACTAAACTTCCTTTGATCTTAATAAGCACTTCCATAGAAACTTGGCACAAGAAATCTCTATGCAAAAAATCTCTATATAGTTCACATACACATGCCGATCAATTGTTTCAATCAGTGGATTAGATGGTGAAAAAAACCCACACCCTTCAGGTGTCTTGTACGCTCCTCAAATGTCTTTTTCTCTCTCCACAGTATCTGGTAGCTGTTACTATTGCCAAGGATACTGATATGTACCCAGCTTCAACTAAGCATGTGTTAACAGTCAGGCTCGTAGGCTCACAGGCTTACTCCTCCTCACGATTTCCTTGAGAAAGTCACATGACCTGTAACGCAACGTGTTGGGAGGAGGAGGCAGTGACGTCACCCCAGTGTTCGGAACGGCACGGAGGTGAAGTGAGGAGGAGTAAGCCTGTGAGCCTACGAGCACATTGTATTCATTCATTTACACATTGCACTTATTTTATTAATTAATTAATCAATTAATTAATTTAAATAGCACTGTGCATTTAATTAAGAGTGATCAATTTGTTGCTTCCTCCTTCACTGTCAAATTGGCAGGCTAAGACCCCCTATCCATTCACACATGTACTTAGAAACCCTTCCAAAGCCCCTTTTGATTTACTTTAGACAAGTAAAAGACGCTAGTACCTCTGAAGTAACCCTATTGAGTCCATAATAGTCCAAATTAGTATGAGGTGGACGGTGGATCTGTATACCCAGGGCTGCCACCAGAAGAGACCAGAAGCCAAAATTCCAGTAAAGCTGAGAAAACAAAGAGAGGGGCGCCTCTGAGTGTGGAAATGAAACACTTTAATAGTAAAAACAATAGTAACCCATATGGGAGAAAATAATGAAGAGCACATTTGTAGGCTGGAAAGCATCCAGGAGCAAGATGGATGACCAAGAAATGGTTGTTCCACTTATCGCTGGTTCTGCAGAAGATGTGGCAAGCACATTAGCTATTCCAAGAGGGTGGGGGGGGTGAGGATCAGCAGCATTAAGAGCTAAAGGCTTTGACAGCTCACCGACCCCCCCCCCCGAATATCTGATTTGCTTGCCACATCTCCCACAGAACCAGCGATAAGTGGAACAACCGTTTCTTGGTCATCCATCTTGCTCTTGGACACTTTCCATTCAGTCTACAGATGTGTTCTTCATTAGTTTCTCCCATGTGAGTTATGCCGCGTACACACGATCGCACATTCCAACAACAAAATCCATGTTTTTTTTCCGACGCATGTTGGCTCAAACTTGTCTTACATACACACGGTCACACAATATTGTCAGAAATTCTGAACATCAAGAACGCGGTGACGTACAACATGTATGACGGCACTAGAAAAGGGAAGTTCAATACCAAGTGCGCCACCCTTTGCTCTGCTAATCTCGTGTTTATCTTGTGTTAGTAGAAGTTTGGTGAGAGAAGATTCGCGCTTTTCAGCCTCGTGCTTTTCAGATCGTTACTGCTCTTCAGTTTCTGCTTGTGAGTTCGTATCTGTTTTTCAGAGCATGTAGTCAGTTTGTTTTTTCAGTGCGTTCTTTTCTGCTCATTTCTGATTTTCAGCTCGCTCTTCTCAGGTCTTTCTGTTTTTCAGTGCTTTCTGACAAGTCGACTGTTTTGAAGCCATGTTGCGGTTACGTACTCATCGTAGAGTTTGTGCTGTGCAGGGGCTTGGTGTTGGGGTTCCTACTTTGACCCAAGCCCAGTCCATGAACAGGGCGGGGAGGAGTTATTGGACGAAGAATTGGTTGCTCCAGCGTGACCAATTCTCTCATATGCCTATGTTGCGTGAGATCCATGAGAATAATCCTGATGATTTCAGGAATTATCTCTGGATGACGGACCCCGTTTTTCACAGTTTGTTGGCTTTGCTGTCCCTTATATTACGAAGCAGGACACCTGCACGCGGTAAGCCATCACTCCCGAGCAGAGGCTAGTCGCCACGTTGTGGTACTTGGTGACAGGGAGAAGTCTCCATGATATCAAGTTCTCGACAGGCATCTCCCCCCAGGCTCTGGGGATCATTATTCCAGAGACCTGTTCTGCCATCATTCAGGTCCTGCAGAAGGGCTATATTAAGGTAAGATTTCTCCTTTAACATCACTTTCTATGTATTTAATAGACATGTGCATTCGTTTTCGTCTGAATTTCAGGTATTTTCAGTATCGTTTTAACAAACGATAATGAAAGTGCAGAATACGAAAACCAAAAGATCCGACATAAACAAATACTTTATTTTCGTTCTCGTTGCGACAACAGTTCGATATAGATAGGAGATTCGACATGACACTGACAATAACAATCTGTGTCTATCGAACCTGTTGTCGAATGTGCCTAACCTTAACTCTATTAGTCCAAGATTATTCTACATAGAGAGAAAAGATTCGACATAGAGAGAAAGGATTCAACATAGAGAGAAAAGATTCGACATAGAGAGAAAAGATTCGACATAGAGAGAAAAGATCGCTGCTGGAATTGGGTGGGGGAAGTAAAATAAAAATAATGATAATGATGAATGTTATTGGCCGATTGTAACCAAAGAGGAGGGGCAGTAAAATAGCTAGAACTAAGTACACATGTACAGCCAACTTACTTTCACTTACGATTTTCTAGCAGAGAGAGAGACACACACACTGAATCATTTCAGAAGACAGTCAATCTTAGCTGGTCCGTTTGTCAGAGAACTTGATTTATTTAGCAATTAAGCATAAGCACAGCAGCAGAACAATAGTGAAGCAAGCTACAGTTCAACTTAACTTTTTTATGATAATCTGCTGCTATTGTGTTAGTGTTGTGAACTTGATAGTGATACTAGTGTTTCTAGTGTTGTGATAGCCTCAGAGGCTGCCCCTGTTGTGGGGGGGGGGGATTTATTATTATAGATTCTATAATATAATTCCATATCAATATTTGACACAATGTCGGATGCCGCGCCTGCCATTGCACTTGGTGATTGAGAAACGAATGTGAAAGTTGGCTGACTATTGGGGTAGAGTAGACCATTCAACATGAACGATGAAGATTCGACAAAGCAACGAAAAACATACAAACATCGAATCTGTGGCTTATGGTGTCTGTCGAAAGTTCTAAGAAGATTCGACGGAGCAGCTAAACTGTACGACACTGCAATTGTACATTTCCGGTCAAATGCATCCGCCCATAGGCTATAGAAAAATTCTAATGTTGGTTGACTAGTAAAATAATTAATAAATATAATTATTACTGGTCATACAACATTAGAATTCTACTACAGCTAGCTTGTAGGCGGAAAATTTGACCGGAAATGTACACGTACAGTTTAGCTGCTCCGTCGAATCTTCTTTGAACATTCGACAGACACCATAAGCCTTCAATGACAGATTCAACCTTAATTAATTTGGATTTTCGGACAAATGCAATTTTTAACGATAAACAAAGTAAATAAAAACGAATTTCGGGAGTAACTAAATAAATTTACTTTTCGGACGAAAACTGTATTCCGAAACGAAATATTTCAATGTGCACATGTTTAGTATTTAATGTTTGCTAATGTACTGTATTTCTTTCACCATTCCCTAATTACCATGATTGTAATATGCTGTGAATGTCCCCTTTGTCCTCATGCATGCTGGAAGTTTTTCATGCATATTTGCCTTCACTAACCTCCCCAGCATGCTATCCTGGGCCCCTACCCACCTAGCCTAGTCACTTAACAATGTATTTTGTCAGCTCCATAGTAGTGCTTTACCCTAAACACCCCCCAAAATGTATCCAAATGTTATTTGTGTGCTTAAATTCATGCAAAGTGCTAGAGGCTTTTTTGGGGGGTCCTAAAATCATTTGGAACCCTCCCTCCCCCCAACTGCTAAATCAACGGATACCAATCCTCTATCTGCTGACTTTGCCAAACCCATACACACTATACCTACCTCTTTTGTGTTCATATTTATGGATGAATTCACCAAAGCATGTAGTGAAAGGGCCTGCCTGAATACTTTCAAATGGTACTGTTTAAAGTTTTGTTCTCCTATTATCTTGATAGGTAATTGCAGAATGTAAAAAAGTGCTTCAATTTGTACAGTGTGTATTATTTTTATTTTATTATGACACTTCTTACCTGTCCAGTGGGCTGCCAATAGTGTAAGTAAGGAGAGGGGCTGGCTAAATTAACACACATTATTTAGGCATTCAGCTCTCAATGAAGTGGAGAGGGTTACCTGTCCAAAACATACCCCCCCTAATTTTTTTACATTGGGCCATCAGAGGGGGTGAGGAATCTGATAAGTGGACCTTAGATTTTTGTCTTTAAATACTCCTTTAAATAAATGTTATACTGATGTTGGCCAAGAATGTTTGTGTCTAATCTGGTTGCAAAATTATGTGCAAAATTACTATTTTTTTTTCTTGTTTCACTCCACAGTTTCCTTCAATGCCACAGGAATGGCAGACTGTGGCTTCCGAATTTGCCCAGCGGTGGGACTTTTCCAACTGCGGAGGGGCAATTGATGGGAAACACATCCACATCGTCCCACCCCCCAACTTGGGGTCATACTATTACAACTATGAGGGGTTTAATAGTATTCTGATCTTCTCGGTGGTGTCGGCGACATGTGAGTTTCTCTATGTGGACTTGGGAAGAATGGCTGGATGTCGGATGGTGGAGTCATCGCCCAGTCTGAGTTTTATAGACAGCTCCAGAATGGTGGCTTGGGATTGCCACCTGCTGAAGAGAACATGGAAGGACTCCCATTCGTCTTTGTCACTGATGAAGCATTTGGGCTTGGCGAACACCTGATGCGACCATTCCCGATGAGGACCCTCACCCCGGACCAGAAGGTTTTTAACTACCGGCTAGCCAGAGCCAGAAGAGTGGTCGAGAAAGCTTTCGGGATAATGGCCAGCCGGTTCCGCCTATTCCTCACTGCAATAAACATGGTGGAATATAAAATCAATCACATTATTCTTGCATGCTGCATATTGCATAACTTTTTAATAAAAAATGCATCCAACTATGTTGCCTCATTTAGGACTGAGGCCGGCTTATTACCGGATCCAACACATCTGATGGCTCTTGAAGCTGGCCGACCTGGCTTGCACCCCCAAACCACCTGCGAAGTTTGTGAATAGTATCTGGAGTACTTTGTGGGTCGGGGGGCATTGATATGCCAGACAATGTTTAAGATTTCCTTTGATTTAATGCTTGTGTTTCTTTTAGCTGTCTCCTAGGTTCTCCAATTGGCTTTTATTTTTGGCCATTTTCTTCAATAGTGCAAACGTAATTTATTTGATACATGAGGTGACAATTTCTTCTTCAGCGAATTATTATGTTGTAGGTCTGCTATAGGGATGGGCTATCTGTTCAAGTCGAACATGAGTTTGACTCGAACATTGGCTGTTCGCCCGTTCGCCGAACAGCGAACAATTTGGGGTGTTCGTGGCAAATTCGAAAAGCCACGGAACACCCTTCAAAAGTCTATGGGAGAAATCTACAGGGCTAATTTTGAAGGTTATTATGCAAGTTGTCATAAAAAGTGTTTGGGGACCCGGGTCCTGCCCCAGAGGACATGTATCAATGCAAAAAAAAAGTTTTAAAAATGGCCGTTTTTTTGGGGAGCAGTGATTTTAATAATGCTTAAAGTGAAACAATAAAAGTGAAATATTCCTTTAAATTTCGTACCTGGGGGGTGTCTATAGTATGCCTGTAAAGTAGCGCATGTTTCCCGTGTTTATAACAGTCCGTGAGCAAAATCACATTTCTAAAGGAAAAAAAGTAATTTAAAAGTGCTAGCGCTAGTGCCGGCTATTAATGAATTGTCGGTCCCGACAATACACTTAAAAGTCATTGAAAGTCATTAAAAAATTTAAAAATAAAATGCGTGGGGGTCCCCCAAAATTCCATTACCAGGCCCTTCAGGTCTGGTATGGATATTAAGGGTAACTCCACGCCAAAATTAAAAAATAAAATGGCGTGGGGTTCCCCCAAATGAAAGGATTTTTCATGTTCGTGTCGCATAGACTTTAAAGGTGTTCGCGTGTTCGAACAAATTTTTTGCCTGTTCGCATGTTCTGGATGCGAACCGAACAGGGGGGTGTTCGGCCCATCCCTAGTCTGCTACACACACACACACCTTATTTTTGTTGTTAATGTATGTAATGCATTAGTGATAAAAAGATTCATCATTTTTAGCACCATGAATGAATTTTTGGGATCCAGAAAATGGCGTGATTGTGGCAAATTATAAAGCACTGTGGGAGTTATTTACTAAAGGAAAATCTACTTTTCACTCCAAGTGCACTGCAAAAGTACACTTGAAACTGCACTGAAAGTGCACTTGTAGTGCAAAGTGGATTTGCCTTTAGTTAATAACCCCCATTGTCACTGTAAACACCAACTTAGTACCAAAACTGCTATTGACCATTGAAAGAAGCCTCACATTGTTGATTTTAACATTTTTTACTCTGTGCACATTCACATGTGCTTTAGAAAAGAGTTTTTGAACAAACTACCATATATTTGGAATAACATTTTTGTACAAACAGTACAAATAGCCTTTTTTGTGATAAATAGCCATGTTTAAAACCATAAAACAATAAACAACTCAGGAACTTACAAAGTTCAACTTTGACAAAATGAAGGCAATATCAGACATTAGTATGTCCAAACTGTGTTGATATTGCCTTCATCAGATGGGGTGATGTCACCCCTGTGAAAGCCAAATTTTGAAGATGCACACAAATTGAGTCAAAATGGGGATTTTCCTCCTGATCCCATGCCTAATGTCAACATGTGCTAGCTCCCATCATGGGGGATCAATGGACGTGTTTCTGGGGTGCAACCCCTTCCTCTCAGCTATTTTAGTTGCGAGGAAGGGGTTGCACCCCCAAAACGCGTACCTTGATATCGCAAAAAAATTAAGGCTTTAGGTGTTTTTTAGATTTGGCCTAAAACATCAATGATGTTTTTGAGTCTTTTTTCAATATCATTGATGTCTTCCTTGATCTCTTGTAAATCATGATTGCACACCATGATCTCCCCAATGAGGACATGTGCACTTGCACTTGTGAAATGCGAATCTTCTTCCACAACATTCACATCACCTAAAATAAAAAAAAACACACCATGTATTATAAATATGCAGGCATCCATCTGTTACCTGAAGCTGTGGTCTCAGACACTCACCTGCTGTGGTCACTATTTCGTCCACTTCATAAACCTCTCCTTCCTCCACATCTTCTGGTTGTGGTGTGGGGATTTTCTTTTCTTTCGGAGGTGGGGGGTCCCTGGTGTCCTCAGATGTTATGAGTCTTTTCTCCTCTATGTGAATAAAAAAGGGTATACTTAGCACACAGATATTTGAGGGCATAAATAGGAATATGAAACATTGCTTGGAAGTCTTGCACAATTGTCTTTTTTGGGCAGAGTTCCAAGATAAAGACATTATTTTTGTACCTTTATAAAGCTGGAATACTTACCTTTTTTGTACAATTTTCACACATGGAGACACCCCTAGTATCCACTGGAGCACCTGTGTGGGACACCCTAAAAAGTTTGTTCTGGTGTCCCACACTAGTGTTCCTGCGTCCAGATGTGTAAACAACTCCTGAGTGTCCTCTCCTTACACTGACTCAAGTTTGCATTTCATTCTAGTACAAACCCATCTAGACAACAATGTACTAAACTTCTTTTAATACAAATAGGCCTGAACAAATGTAGTTAACCTGGATCTGCCAAAAACATTATATTAGTGGGCGAACGAACGATGTTTACTATGAACGATTACTGCGCCCATGAACCTGAAAGTTGCCATTTTAAACTGTACAACAGTAAAGAAAAGCACTTGGAGCAGAATGCAAGTAATAATAATAATAATAGGAACACACGACAACTATTTACTTTTTTGAAGAACTCTCTTGATCTTTCTGTACTGATCCTGCTCCCTCAATTTCAGGTCTGACCAGCGTCTCCTCAATTGATCCTTGGATTGTCGTACCCCAAAATTCCTGTGCAGACTTCTCACAACTTTAGCCATGATCTTGGCCTTTCTCACATTTGGGTTTTGGTAGGGTCCATGCTTCCCATCATAGTCAGCCCTCTTCAAGATGTCCACCATCTCCACCATGTTTACAAAGGACATATTTGAGGCCTTAAATTTCCTCCGGGATCGGGACGTTCGTGGCTCTGGGCTTTCGTCATTGCTGCTCTCCTCTGCATGCACTTGCTCTTTCTCTGCCATGTGCTCTCCCACTGCGCAGACAGACAAGGGGCGGGGAACAGACTAGAAAGAACGTCAGGGGCGGGCAGAGTGTCACGCATGCGCAGTGTAAATAAAGCGTAACACGCGTGTGCGTCATACGTACAATCTGTGAGCGGAGGAAGGAGTGGCGGAAGCGCCGATCGTGATAACAAAGGTACAATTTTAACTTGGTGCTTCAGTGACCTATACTGCTTATAGATTGAGGCCTATATTGGGACAAGATTAGAAGAGTTTAGACTGACATTAGGGTTTGTGTTGTGTTGTGTCTTGCAGAGAAAATGGATCTTTTCAACGATAGGGACTTTCTACCAATATTCATTGACATGTTCAGGGAGCTGCCCTGTCTGTGGCAGGAGAACCACCCATTTTTTAATACGATAAGAAAGAGGAAGGCAGCTCTTCAGAAACTGCTTGAATTTGTAAAGCCGAAGATCCCCACGGCAGACATCGCCCATTTGAAGGCCCTAATTGGTGGCATGAGGAGTACTTATCTTACTGTGGTACTATGACAGACTGTATTTTCTGTCAGGCCAGACTGAACCCAGGCCAGCACTTTCCAATCTTCCTTCCACCTCAGCTGAGGCTTCCGACATCCAACCTGGGCCCTCCAAGCAGGAAGATGTGGAGAAGGCATCTTGAGTCACGTAGAGCATTGTTCAACATATTTCTTGTCATAAAATTAAGTAGATGTTATTATTGATCACTAATTGCTGATTTAACAAAGTGGTTTACATATCAATAGACAGTAGTGGCCAAAAAGGATTGGGACAAGAATGAAAAATGCTGGGCTCAGAATGATAGTCTTTAACATTCAATGCAAAACAGTCATGAGCTCTAAATTGTGTGTAATTGATGACCAAAAAACTAAAACTATGTCACTTTTTCATACACAGAAAAGCCTCAGCCAGGAGGTGGTGGGGGTAAGTGGCAGCCAGGAGGTCGACCATCGTCCTCCTCCTCCAGCTCCTGCCACAACTCCAACACCAGAGCCACAGCCTGGAAGAAAGTGTCTAAGGAAGACAAGAGTGTGATGGTCTGGGTTCTGTCTGGTCTGGCAAAAGCTGCAGGCTGTTGTAAGCCCACAGCCTGGGGACAGATATGTAATCTGCTGCTGTTCCTGATATCTTGGACTCCTGGACCAGATTGTGCTCCCTATTACATGGACTCCTCAGGCCACCAATTTTGCCTGTAAAATAGCTTTGATGTGTGTCCTGGGGTACAAAGGCTTTGCACATTTAACCGGTTTATCCAGTGTTGCCTTCCTCTTTATTTTGTTATGACCCATAATAAATGGCTATTTATTTTGTTAAAATACTTGCCTATGTGTTTTACTTCAAAAAGGACAGTTTGTTTGTGAGGAGGCAGGTACATTTCAAAAATACAATGTCAAATTTACAAGGGACACCAACACCAACCTCCTTGAGGTTAAAAAAATACAAGATAATAATAGTGTTGTGGTAACTTGACACACAAAACAAAAAAAAAATTATGGAGATCGCTAGAAAAAAATAAATAAAACAGGAGATCTTGATAAAAAAAAATTATAAAAAAATAAAATCACTATATAAAAATACAATACATTATTATGGAGATCTGACAAAAAAACTAAATAATATTATTCAGGAGATCACGAGAAATAATAAAGAAATCATTTTTTCAGAACTCTGTGTGAAGATCAGCAGCAAAACAACTTCATTATTCTGGCATTCTAAAGAAGAAGAGAATGCGCTGCATTAAAAAATGTAAAAAATTCCAGCATGACGAATGTGCTGTCTCCATTATGAACGCTAGTTTTACCAAACCGAGCGCTTCCGTCTCATGCTTGATTCTGAGCATGCGCGGAACTTTGTGCCTCGGAATTGTGTACGCATGATCGGAATTTACGAGAATGGATTTTAGTGTCGGAAAATTTGAGATCCAGATCTCAAATTTTGTGTGTCGGAAATTCCGATGGAAAATGTCCGATGGAGCCTACACAAGATTGGAATTTCCGACAAAAAGCTCCCATCAAAAATTCTCCGTTGGAAAATCTGACCATGTGTACAGGGCATAACTGTTGTTTTTACTATTAAAGTGTTTAATTTCCACACATTTAGAGGCGCCCCTCTCCTTGTTTTCTCACCTTTTTATTTACTGGAGTCCCTCTTCATGCAACTCTTTCTGATGCCTTGCTTAGGAGAAGACCAGTAATCCACCACTGCACAGCACAACTGTAGTCCAGGCCCACAGCCATCTTATCTTGTTTCTACCCCTCATAATGATGTCATCACGTCACCACTGGAGTCTTCAGTAGACATGTGCATGACGATTTTGAATCTATAAATTTTGAATTGATCGAAACTAAAATGTTATATTTTTTTTCCATTCATATAATCACAATGACTCTTTAAATCACCTTTGGCTTAACAAAAACAGATTTCTTTCTAAATGGTATCAAAAACACACAGTCTTTGATTTCAAAAATATGTTTACAGTTCAAATTCAAATGGAATTCAATGTAAAATTTGATTCAAATTTAAATTTGAGTTTCTGAAATTCAGACGAATTTCGTTTTGTTATTCGGAGCATTCAGTAAACTTCCCACCAATAGACAGCCAATGGGAGGTGTTCACATCATCAGTGAAATGGGATCTCTGCTTCCCCAAACTGGCTTATCGTAATTACTTTAAAATGTAAGTAAAGACAAATGTATTTAATTTTTAGTTTTACATACGGTTTGGATGAGTTACACCCTCTGTCAAGTTTAAAAACCTGGATAACCCGGATAAAAACAAGATAACATTTCAGGAGCACAATTCAGAGAGGCCTGGGAGACACAAATCTCTTTTTTCTGCCCTAAGGCCTATTTTCATTCAGATATAAAGCGAGGAGAAATCCAAAAATTTGAGTCACCATAGCAAGACCTAAGGGAAATTCTCTATTGGGGACTCTTGTTCCTGTGCCATCTCTAAGAGATTCTATTCAGGTGTAGAGATTCCTCCTCATTTCTTGCTCTGCCTCTGTGATAGGGAGTGAGGGGAAATCTCCTTAGCATAGAAAAAGACAGCAAAAAATGAGCTGATAGGGGTTTGGACCAACCCCACTCTCTATTTACAGCTTAAAATAAAGTTTTGCCTTTACAAACACTTAGGGGGTCTATATATGTATATATATATAATATATATATATATATATATATATATATATATATATATATATATATATATATATATATATATATATATATGCTGTGCAAATGTCTCAAGCATCTGCTTAGTTGTCTCTAAAAAAATCCCCGCAATTTCTCTGAAATGTTTAACTCCTATGATTGTCAGTTTCATCTAGTGGCCATAATTCAGTATTTTCCAGATTTAAAGGTGAACTCCAGAAAACAAAAAAGTCTTACAAGTTAACTGTTTGTCTAAGGGATTCAAGTACAGCAATTTTACTTACCCCATCCTCCACTCCTACAGACTCCCCAAAAATGCTAGAGCAGTTCCTGTAGTTTCTTCTCCCCTATGCTTTGGTGGTCTATGGTCCCCTGATGCCATTAAGATTGATAAGGGGACTGGAACTGAGGACGCAGAGGGGCAGTCAATTGCATGGGAGGGTGCCATCTGCCAGGGGAGCAGAAGATTGGGTTAGTAAAATTGCTTTTCATGTCCCCCAGACTAACTGAGCATTTAACTGTTGCAATGTGGGGCTGCAAGGGAGGACATTTTCATTTTCTTGCGTTCAGCTTTAACCTTCTTAGAGCTATCCAAGAGTGTTAAACACATTAGACAAATTACGAGTATTATGTGAGACGGCCATGGGAATGATTGAGACATTTGCACAGCAAATTTTGTAGACCCCATAAAGTATAGAGGTACAAGGCAAGCCTACACTAACACACATATAAAGCAATCCTATTTGATTAGCCCACTTCAACAATGCTTTTTTTTTTTTTTTTTTTTATAAAGCGTTGCAAATGTTTTTATCTTTATATTTATATTTGGTGGACCACAATAACTTGTTAGGGTTTCTACTTTTCAATAGAGGTGGGTGGTCGGTGGTCTCTACTACTATGTCACCTTCCAAATAATATGACATATCCAAATTATAAATCATTATGAGTCTCATAGTTCGTTAAGCCCTGATGAAGGGTACAATGTGTAGCCTCCAAAACGTGGTGGATGTTGTACTCAATATATGTTTGGATTAAAGCTTTTGTCCGGACTCTAATAATTCAGTGTGGCACTTCTATGTTTAAATTTAAATATGATCTTCACATCTCGGGGTTCCTATGGTAGTCCCTCAGTGGATTGAAGCAGCAAAAATATCACCCAGATGCACCATAGGGACACTATCAGTATTGATAAAATAAATTTCAAGTACTAAAGAATCACTTACTGTAGGTTCCAGTGCCATCAATTTATTACTCTAAGCATGACCCAATTTAACAGGCATGCAGGGGCAGGTGTGCAGCCCTGAAGGCAGATGGTGTGTGTTTGGCATCGCACACCTGTTTACGTCAGAGTAGGACATATGGCTGTGTCCATACAGCCACTACATCCCTATAGCATTAGTAAACAGCTCAGTTATGCTGTATGGGCCACAGCATGTGAATAAGGCCAAACTGAAAGTGTTTTTCAAACATAGTGTAAGGACCTGGATCACCTGCTGCTGCACTGTGGTTCCCAGATTGAAAGGTTGAAGTTCTGATATTTACCAGCAGGTGTCTAGCAGGTGTTGGGTGTCTCCCAGCAGCCAGCAAATTCCAGTAATCAGTCTCCACCTGATGCTGGCTGCTGGAAGGGTATTTAGTCTTTTCTCTACTATTCCCTGGTGCTTCAGTGTCTTGCTTTGCAACCGTCTCAAATATCTGTTCTGCTCCTGATCATACCTTTGCCATGCACCCTTTACCTTGCTACCTTATATCTGCTCCCCTTGTTCCCGATCCCAGTCCTGGTTCCCTCCTTCCTGACCATTCCTAACATCTCCAGTATTACCTTGTTTATCTGTGTTTGTCACATACGTGGTTGTTGAGCCCGATATGCAGAGGGAGGCCTCTCTTATGTCCCTTGTAGAGTACACAGAAAGCACAGGAGTACAGGACAGCATGAGCGCCTGGCAGGATCAACAGCTGGATGGCTGGTCTGGAGCTCCGGATAATGCTGAGGCATCTGGAACAGCAGGTGGGATGCAGCAGACTGGAAGCTGGAGCAGACACTCACAGGATGCAGGGAGATGGTCCCAGGGATTGGAACACAGAAACGTCAGACAGGCTGGGTCATACACAAGTAAGCAATACTGGAGCACGAACAAGAGGCTGAAGGAGCATCACAGAACAAGCCGGGTCAGCAACAGGCAGGTACAGATGAGCCAAAGGATCAGACAGGTGCAAGGTTGTGGACAGGCCGGGGTCAGGTGCAGGCAGATAGCAAGGGGTAGTCACAAGGCAAGCCGGATTTCACAAGGGCAGATCAGGATACACAGATAATTCTCAGGGAATGCTGTAGATCAGACAGCAGGGTTTTCTCATCCTAGCACAGTTTAAATAGCATGCCTGGAGCTGGTAATCGCACGTTTGCGCCCATGCGTGCATGCGTATACGCAAAGGCGCATATTTATACACAGGAACCTACAAGTGCACACCCCTTTGTGTGGAACTGTTAGTCCCAGCAAGCCTTTCCTTATTTTGAATATATTGTATATAGTTTCCTAGTTAGTCTTTATGTTACTTTTATAGGTTGCTTATTAGGTATTTTGTCATTTGGTTATGGTTCACTTATATCTTCATGTTTGCTGTGTATCCTGTTTGCTGGTGTCTGAATGGGTTTTGTTTCGCTGTTAATAAACTTGCATAAATTATATGGTCGGGTCTCAGTTTCCTAAGTGTAGCTACACAGATCTGGCCATCCCTGCAGTTGGTATCTCTGAAACACAGAGGTATTAATGAGGCTTATCAGCAGGTGTTGTGGCCTCTGGCTTAGATCTAAATATAGTCTTCAATAGCCACAAAGTCTATAAATTCACTTTGTATGCACCAAATGCCTTTGCAAACCCAGGTAGCCCCTTGTAAAATTAGCAGTGACATCATCACTGTGCTGTACATAGCCTGTGCAGAGAGCAGAGCTCTGGGAAGGACCTAACAAGCACCACCCACTGTAGTCAACTACAGGAGGGGGCGGGAACAAGACCAGGCACTTTGCACAAGGAGAGAGAGAGCACTGATCTTTATTACAGAAAGCTCCTAATCCACATTGGATTACTGCACAGATCTGAAAGAAATACACAGAGCACACCAAGATTCAAGGGAAAATGCACATGACTCAAGTATTTAGACAAATCTGTTATTTTAAATTAAAAAAGGGAATCCTTGTGTACACTAAAATTAACTTTTAATGTGTTTTTTTTGCTGAAAATATAAGTTGTAGAAATACTGTGCAGGTTCTTTGCTTTTACAAAATATATACATTTTTACGGGGACCTGCAACTTAAATATGACTTTTTCTGCAAGTTTTTCCAAGGGGAAGCTTCATCACAAGGAGGTTAAATGCACATGACATTAAAATCCACCTCTGCATGTGGTAAGTTCATAAATCCAGGTTTTTTTTTTTTTTTTCATTTTAGATCAAGTCTTAAAAAAACTTGTCCCTAAACCAGGCCCTTATATGAGGCAAAGTTCATATATCCAACTCTTGTTTTTACTCTTCTCAAGTATGTTTCTGGGAGAAAAACATGGTGTCCTTCATCTCGGTTCCGTTTTCCACGGTTAATTTATTTTAAGCTGCTCAAGTGAATGACATGACAACATTTGCACAAATCTGTCATAATTATGCTGTCAATCATCTGGATGTTGTCAGCACGATGAAGCCAATTTAAGAATCTCTGGTCCCGTTAGAAACACAGCAAGTCTGGATGTGTCTCGTTGATTAATCCCACCAGGGGAAATTTTTGTAGAAGACATCAGGAAAATAAATGGAATGCTATACATTGTTAGCTCACCACTATTTGGGCTAATTTTTCATTTTAATTGCTCATAATTAGCCAAAGATAATAGAACATATTTTCATGGAAGAATTTGCATGTTTGATTTTTCTCTCTGTTAATATTCCTCATATTTCCCTTTGTGATTGCTAGAGATAAGTTGTTGTTTTTTTTTTTTAAATTCCATTTTGTCATTGATTTGTGAGTTGTCCATCTTTGAAACCTCTTGGAGAAGTTCTAGATTGTTGAGGATCAGGTCAATGTAGTACCAAATTGACTGTAAGGCTCACGGTGCTGACTCCGATATAATAGAGGAAAGTGGACGGTCACAGTAACTTGAAAAGTCTAAACTAGTTTGTTCTTTTGACTTTGAAGTTTAATTGACTTCAACTTTATTTAATAACATTAAAAGAACTTAACTCTTCAAAACATACCAACCACCCAGCAATGCACTGTCTCATCGGCACCTATATCTTTTGCGGAACTTCTTCCAGGTTTGGCATCTTCAGCCAGCTTGATTGGCCTTCCCAAGATGACGTAACTCCTATGCACGTGCATTGGAGATTATTCAGTCTGAAGCATGTACTTTGAATTGCACATACATACATTGTAAAACATCTTCTGAACAGGAGGTTAAGAAACTTTTTTTTCAGAAGAGATACAAAATGTGTCTTCAGAAACAAAAAGCTTCCTTGCTAATTTTTTAACTGAAGGCAACGTTTAGCTTTGAAGTGTATTTATAGCCAAAATGTGTTTCTGTTGCATAGAGTAGAAAAGGGTTAAAACCTTTGTTATCTATTTTTAATTGCCTATCTCCTGCTGAGGAGATTTCCATTCACTCCTTGCTCCAGATAGGCAAAAGGAAGTGAGTGGAATTACAAGGTCCTTTCCAGATGATACCTGGTCCCTTCTAGACTTGCCAAGATGTATCCCGAGGCACTCCCCTCTGTTTATGTGATTGCCGACAGGAGGATACCATGTTCAATGTATGGTGGACTTGCCCCAAAGTACAGCTGTTCTGGATTAGAATATTTACCTTCAACTACACCATAACAACTGTAAACATACCTAAAAGTGTGAGAATGGTGCTCCTGAATGAACCAATTGCAGATATACCTAAACATACCCAGATTTTAATATTTTTTATATTTTTGGTGGTAAAAATGATGATTGCCAAGGCATGGAAATCCCCAGTGGTTCAACTATCATTATAATGGGGGATTTTAATTATACCGACATAGACCGGGTGGAAGGAACCGTGCATTCATCTAAGGATCGCCAGTTCCTAAAGGTCTTGCAGGACAGTTTTATGGGTCAGATGGTAAATGCACCAACTAGAAACAAAGCATTACTAGACCTACTGATTACCAACAACATAGACCTGATCACGGATGTGAAAATACGGGGGCAATTTAGGAAACAGCGATCACAGGTCAATTCATTTTAGTATAAATCACACAAATAAGAAACATAAGGGGAATACAAAGGCTGAATTTCAAAAGAGCCAACTTCCCTAAACTACGATCCTTGCTAGTAGATAATAATTGGGATAAAATCTTAGGAACAAAGAACACGGGGGAAAATGGGTATGCTTTAAGAGCATATTAAGGGTATTAGCCGGTGTATCCCAATGGGAAATACATTTAAAAGAGCTAGTAAAAGTCCTGAGTGACTTAACTCCAACATAAAAATGCATATAAAAGCAAAGGAGAAGTTCTTCAAAAAATACAAACCTGAGGGATCATCATCAACATTCCAACTTTACAAAGAATGCAACAAGAAATGTAAGGGTACAATCAGGGTGGCTAAGATAAAATATGAAAGGCACATAGTGGAGGAGAGTAAAAAAAGTCCCAAGAAATTGTTTAAGTACATAAATAGTAAGAAAGGGAGGTCAGATCATATTGGTCCCATAAAGAATGATGAAAGGAATCTGATTACTAAGGATGGAGAGATGGCGAAGGTATTGAATTTTTTTCTTTTCCTTAGTCTTCACGAGGGAATCGGGGGGCTTCAGTAACCAAAACTGCAATGTTTATCCTCATGACATTTCACAGAAAGCACCCTCATGGCTAACAGAGGACAAAATTAGAATTAGACTTGAAAAACGTAACATTAATAAGTCACCGGGACCAGATGGCTTGCACCCCAGGGTCCTTATAGGAACTCAGTCAAGTAATTGCCAGACCAGACCATTGCTCCTAATTTTTATGAACAGTCTACTGACTGGAATGGTACCAGCTGATTGGAGAAAAGCCAATGCAGCACCAATATTTAAAAAAGGGCCAAGTTACATCCCTTGAAATTACATACCAGTTAGCCTAACATCAATTGTATGCAAGCTCTTGGAGGGGATGATAAGGGACTATATACAAGATTTTAGTAATGACAAAAATATCCTTAGCAGTAATCAGAATGGATTCATGAAGAATCGTTCTTGCCAAACAAATCTATTAACCTTCTATTAGGAGGTGAGCTGCCATCTAGATAATGGAAGGCCCGTGGACGTGGTGTATGTGGATTTTGCAAAAGCATTTGATACAGTTCCCCATAAATGTTTACTGTACAAAGTGAGGTCCCTTGGCATGGACCATAGGGTGAGTACATGGATTGAAAACTGGCTACAGGGGCGAGTTCAGAGGGTAGTGATAAATGGGGAGTACTCAGAATGGTCCGAGGTGGAAAGTGGGGCCCCCCAGGGTTCTGTCCTGGGACCAATCCTATTTAATTTATTCATAAACGACCTGGAGAATGGGATAAACAGCTCAATCTCTGTATTTGCGGATGATACTAAGCTAAGCAGGGCAATAACTGAACAAATTATTGGGGTGGGCAACTACATGGCAAATGAGGTTTAATGTAAAAAAATGTAAGATAATGCATTTGGGTGGCAAAAATATTAATGCAATCTACTCACTAGGGGGAGAACCTCTGGGGATATCTACAATGGAAAAGGACCTGGGGGTCCTAGTAGATGACAGGCTCAGCAATGGCATGAAATGCCAAGGTGCTGCAAGCAAAGCAAACAGAATATTGGCATGCATTAAAAAAGGGATTAACTCCAGAGATAAAACAATAGTTCTGCCACTCTACAAGACTCTGGTCCGGCCGTACCTAGAGTATGCCGTCCAGTTCTGTGCACTAGTCCTCAGGAAGAATAGGCTGGAACTGGAGAGAGTCCAGAAAAGGGCAACAAAACTAATAAAGACACTGGAGGACCTTAGTTATGAGGACAGGTTATGAGCACTGAACTTGTTCTCTCTGGAGAGGAGACACTTGAGAGGGGATATGATTTCAATGTACAAATACCGTACTGGTGACCCCACAATAGGGCTAAAACTTTCCGCAAAACGGAATTTTATAAGACACGCGTCCATTCACTAAAATTAGAAGAAAAGCTGTTTAACACTAAACTGCGTAGAGGGTTCTTTACTGTAAGCGCGGGTTGGGATGTGGAATTCTCTTCCACAGGCAGTGGTTTCAGCAGGAAGCATCGATAATTTAAAAAAAAATTAGATATTCACCTGAACGACCACAACATACAGGCATATACAATGTAATACTGACATAAAATCACACACATAGGTTGGACTTGGACTTTTTTTAACCTCGCCTACTATGTAACTTTTTAACTATGTAACTAGTTGCTGCCAAGTGCAAGCTGTCGTGGATTATAATCCACAAGAAAATGGCTAGCATTTTACAAAATAAACAATCCAAATACAATAACATCTGGGGTCCTTGGCTTCGATACCTACAATGCCCAGATTGACAGAGAGATGTATTTTGGGTATAGGGGCCGGAACTGGAAGGACTACTTGTTGAGGCATGTTCACGCTATTTCTTATTACTACCCTTTATTTTCCCCCTCTTTCTCTTTCCTTTCTCCCTCTCTTTCTCACTCTTGTTATCCATTATGTCCTCCCATTGTAGTTCATTTCTGGATTTTATTATTCTGATAATGAAAGGATTGTGGATTGTGCCCCATTTTGCTGAGTCGAATGAGTGAAACTACATAGGGCTCCAAAATCTTGTACTGTTTATTGATCTTTATTATACAATACTGTGTGCTGTTCTGTATACACAAATATTTCCATAATTCTTTATTGTTCCTTATACAAGCCCCTGTTCTAAACAAATGACTGTAATTCCATGTGCTTTATTAAAACATTAAAAATTATTAGAAAGAAAAGAATTCCCCCTCTTGGGCAGTTGTCACTAAAACAGGTGTCCCAACTGGAAGATTTCCAGTTGCATTTCCCATTAATTTATGACAGTGGTTACCAAAAAAATAGAGAGGGTGAGTCCATGGTACCTATCAAAGACACAGACAGCAATAAAATAAAACTTGACAGGGGTTCAAATCTTTCCTACATTATTAAAACCTAACAATAATGGGTAAACCTGCACTTTTAACAAATCTTTTGTGTTAACAACAATAAATAACATTTATAACTTTTTTATGAAACCTCACAATGTATGAATCAGACCCTTGACAGAGCCACTTTTACCATCTATTAAGTAACTGTATCAGTGACTAACCATCAATAAACCAGATCATTAGGTACATTGCAAAATCTGAAACAAGTTGTTGTAGCCACACCTTGGGACATAGCCTTTTTTGAACTGAACCTATCCCTATGACTTATTTGTAACTGTTGGGTTTCACGTAATGGAGGGAATTAGAGAGAGATACGTTTTATCTCAATTGGTGCTATTGTACATAGCAACCAATCGGCGCCTATATTTTGCTTTGTTTTTTACACAGTTTAGAAAATTCAAACTGAAAAGCTTTTTAGTTATGCAAACAAAGTTGAGACGCACTTTATCTCAAATACTTTTTATGTATCTCCCCCAAATTGTCGCAAAAAATGTATTTAATGAATGTTGCTCTCTTGGCACCGTCAGGGGCTCAAGGACAGCAGTGTGTTCAAAAGTTCATACAAACCAAACACTTTACAAATGTTCAAAATTAAACTGTGTCCTTTCTCCAAAACCCTATACCAATGCCTCTAACAAGAAACAATTGAAAGTGAACAAGAGACTACTTTGCGCATAGACCCCCCTAATTCTCCTTGCTGCCATGAGATCCCTAATCTCCACCCAATTCCTTTAACATTACTTTGCTCTACCCCAAACCCCTTTTCACTTACAATCCATTAATGTGCTCTTTCTCCTATTTGTTGTCAGCTTGGCATTCAGGACAAGGGGATGTTTCATAGGCGTACAAGTCCAGATTTATAGTTTATATTTATTTCTTTGCTTGCCTTGCCTGAAGATGAAGGGTTCTCAACCTTTTTGACACCAGGGCCCAATAAATTCTTCCAAACCCTTCCATGCCCCAACAGTAGCAGAGGAGACTTTACAGCAGACTTGGTGGCCCTTAGGGGGATGAAGTTTCTGTAGAGGGCTAGGGGGCACTGTGGGAAGAAGGAAGATGGTGTGAAGCAAGTTTGGGGACACCATAGAGGGCTGGAGACAAACCATTAATAGTACTGAGCCTTGGACATCGAACATTTGTGTACTTATTGGGGGTCTGCTCTTTACTGTTCCTCCAACATTAAAATATGACACTGAAAGCAGTTATAATGTTAGATGTACTTTATGGACGAAAACCTGTAGACACCTAATTATTAGGGTTGAGGTTCAGGTAAGCGGCCATCAAGGGTTTGTGGTGAATTCCCAAGGTTCTCTGGGTTTTCAAATGTCAAACTTTGCCCAATATCTTTAATGGGTTTGCTGCTAGAAAAAGGAACAACCCCTAATGAAGTGTATAGCCTTAGCCCTTAATAAGCTAAATCACAATAATCTGAAGGAATTGATAACCCAGCTCTCTCACTATAAAAGATACTCAAAAAAACATATTTTTAGTTTCAGTTGTTGTTAGAGAGAGTTGACATTTTTTTTTTTTTAATTGGTACATGCCCCAGTGGTAGAGCCTGGATTTTCGTACCTTTTCTTTGACAATAGCCTGATTATTAACCCTACAAATATCTGGAAATTAATATGTTTTTTTCACAGACTTCAATGGGCTTTGCCACAAAGTTAAAAAAAAAATTCATGAACCCCTACAGACTCTAACACCTGTATGAACTTGTTAGATATGCCATTCTAAACCATGGACATTAATTTGGAGTTGTATCCCCCTTTCAACAACATTTTCTAGTGTTCCTTTAGGAACGCTAGCCCGTTCAGATATTGATGTTGGATAAGAAGATCTGGATTGTAATCAATTTTCTAATTCATCCCAAAGGTGTTCAGTAAGGGTGAGGTCAGGGCTCTGTGCAGGCCACTCAAGTTCCTCCTCCACACCAAACTCTACAAACCGCATCTTTATAGTTTCTTGATGTTCTTTATTTTCTTATGTTTATTTTCTTTGGTCTTTCTTATGGTTTCTTTATGTTCTTTATTTTTCTTTATGTCTTTATGGTTTCTTTAACCATAGGGGCACAGTCATGGCAGAACAGAAAATAGCCTTCCCCAAACTGTAACCACAAAGTTGGAAGTGCCTATTTGCCTTTAATATAGTTGTATGTCATAGCATTACAAGTAATCTTCACTGGAGGCACCTGAACTCCTGAGGGGTCTATAAATACTTTTAGCTATACAGAGAATATTGCATTACATGGACACATGGAAACAGTGAGCATAGTTTTATTCAAATATTTATACGTTTGTTCAATTAAATTTTTTCAAAACTAAACAAATGCTATAAAATAATAAATGTGATCTAGCTCATTCAATAACAGATGTGTAATATTTTTTTTATTTTGTTTGGGGAAATGGGAAATTATGAATTTAGGACCCGAATTTCCATTCCAAAAGATATATTTTTGCCAAGACATTTACAATTTCACCTTTAAAAGAAAAGATCGGAATTGAATATGATTAAATTAATCAGTTTCGGTCTGCAAAGACTATCGCATAGAAGTCAGTGTTTCAAGAGAAGGATACCATCAAAAGCAGGATAATAAGACCTTTTTATAATAAATTTATCAAAGCTGAATACTAAATGAGAGCACCAAAGCTGAATACAAGGTGTACTGGATAGAATAATTCACCATATTATGTGGGTATCTCTGATTGTATAATATAATTTATATTCCTTTGGGTTTTGAGATTTTATGCTGTATTTTAGAATTTTTACTTTTCTTTTCTTGCTTCCGAGTTCTCCATAAAAAAAAAAAAAAAAAAAAACATGTTGCTTGCAAATATTGAATATTCATTTTCAATTAAAGGCTGCACTTTATTTAGGCGGGATGATTATATAAATAATAAAAGCACATAGAATTTAAAGTGGATCTTTCAGTAACTTTACAATTGTGTGTAAATATGTTCCTAATGTGTTACAATACTATCATTTTTCAGGAATATTTCAAAACTTTCAGAAAAAGCCATCCTCGAGCTCCAGTAAGGTGACTCTGACTAGGCTGAGGATGATGTCATCAGTCTGCTGCAGGCCGGAGGAAGCATTTTCTCAGTCTCCTCTCTCCCAGTGATCAGACTGCAACATTGTACCTTTGTAGTTAGTCCAGGTGAGAGGCATCAGCAGGGATTGATCTATGTCAGACATTTGTGAATGCAGCCAAGAACTGCACAGGCACTACAATGAACATTGTGTTGTCTCTGAGCTGACATCTCAGTCCATAAAATAGATATTACTCCAACGAGATGCCTGTGCAAAAATGGAATCATCCTTTTTGAGGGAAAAGCAGTTAATGGTATTGTTGTGCGGGGGGGATGCTGTTATCCCTGTGAGAGGTAATTAACCATGGAAATATTACACAGGCACACTTTACTAGGGATGGCTTTACTTTGCAAAGGGTTCATGCCAAACTCAGTTTGGCCCAACCCCACAGGATCACATGACAGCAAGCAGCCATTCCAATTAGCTGTCTCCGAGGAATCCCCCCAACCACATGTAATAAAGTGGCAGGGATGCTAGTGACACTATTGACATAATATGGCTACAAGGCCATGTTAGGACAATGTTGTTGACCAAATATCAGCATGACTGGGCACTGTTCTCCTCCAACACTTTATTTGGCGTGTAGACAGCTGGTTTGTGGCACAAAAGCTTTAGGAAAAGACCTAGTCACTTCAGAGGGCACTACTTCCAGTCACCCAGAGGACACTGTCCCCAGAATGCTGAGCTTCCAGTGGGGTGGTCGTGTGCCTACAGCTATTTATTTGGATGTCCACACCAGAGACACCTTTTGCCACTTGCCTGTGGAATAGGTTCAGGGGACCCTCCTATTAGAAACAATCCATCTCTTTATGAGAGATGTGATGTCCCTTGGGAAATGTAAGTACTGTAAAACCTCAGATTGTGAGTAACACGGTTTACTAGCGTTTCGCAATACAAGCTATTTTTTTTTAAATCCTGACTCGCTTTGCGAGAGTTGTCTCGCAAGACGAGCAGGATTCAAGCCTCTGGTGTGTGCAGTACCGCATGTGGACAGAGCTGCGGGGGCACCGGTGATGCTCAAAGATGGTTTCTGAGTGTCTTCGAGTGGTCTCCGAGCATCTCTGAGTGTTTCTGGCGCCCCCCCACCTCTGGTCATATGCGGTACTGCATAGACAAGCAGTGGCTGTGGAACAAATTATCTGAGGTTCCATTGATTCCTATGGGGAAACTCGCTTTGATATAAGAGTGCTTTGGATTTCACGCATTGCTTCTGGAATGAATTATGCTCGTAATCCAAGGCAATACTGTAGTCCCTTGGTCCCATGTTTACTTTATAGGTCTTAAAAAGTTTCTTTGCATGTCTCGTTGGCTGCACTGTGTTTCCAACTAGTGTCCTTATTGGAAAACAGATCCAAGGCAGCTCCTGTTATTGTGATAGTTGCATTGCTTGTTACTATTTGTTCTGTACTTATTGCATACCCCATTACCAAGTTGTTTATCTTGCATTCATTCAGTAAACTTCAAGTTGGATGTTGCTGTTTGTCTGATTATTTGGCTGATACCCTTACATTACATTATGGTGTCTATGAACAGGATAGGCCATGTCAGACAATAATGATGTCAGACAGTCCAATGGTCATCTGTCTCATAGTCATGTCTCTTTTGTGGAGCCCCTTGACCTCTAACCTGCTGATGCACAAGAAAACAAAGATGCACTACCTCTTGCCCTAGAAGATGAAATTGAGACTCAGCCCTTGAGGTGCTCACAGAGGGCTGTTGTTTTGCAAAGTCCCCCCGAACACATTGCACAATACTTTCTTTGGCCTACAAACTTGCCAGAGGCAGCAAGTTCGCAGTTGTGGTGCAGGCTCGTTTCATTTCTTTTCCCAAAATTTCCTGGGTTCCCACAAACTTCTGGGCTCCTGGGCATGCTCAGAAAATATTATCTTCCTTTATTTCCAGCCTTGTCAGTCCCAAGCAATCACACCTAATGAGACAAAGGTGACTGGACATGAGATCTGTCACCAGCTGTCTGGTCCTCAACCATGTTATCTGGCATTCAGGCAGCTGATTTTGGGCACAAGAGTATGGAGAAGTCCAGGTCATTGCAGAGGGCACTGCTTCAACTGTCTCCAGAGTGCAATGCTTCCAGTGGGGTGGTACTTCATGTAGACCATTTACTCAGGTGTCCAGACCAGAGACTCTTCGCACTACCTGCCTATGGAAAGGGTCCAGGAAACCCTCACGCTGGCCACCTGCACTATCAGAGACAGTCTAGCTCCTTGTGAAAGAGGTGCTGCCCCAAGAAAAAAATCAATTAATCCTTTGTACTGTAATGTTCTTATAGAGTTTCTCTGAGTGTCTATACCTATTGTGCAACCCTGTTACCATCTTATTTGCCATTTATCCTGCACTCATTCAGTAAACTTCACATTGCAGTTTGTCTGATCATTTGGCTGATACCTCTACATTACAGAAGTACTTAACATAAAAAATATCTGATGCATTGTTCATTTCAAAGTATATCTACCATTAAAATTTAAAACCACATATCCTTTTTCACATTGAATTTCAGTTATTTCTAGCCTTCTCCTAATCTAAACAATCTTAAAGTTTGAAAACTTTCTTTTAGAAGATCCCAAACATTTGGATTCTGTAGCGCATATTTATTATGCCCTTTACATAGGCACAGACTGTCACACATTTCACAGAGCCTGCTGTCTAAACTTCCTGAGGTGCTGAGAGGAAGAGTTTCAGAAGTCGAAGTCAGTACTGGAATCGCTGCTTGCAAGTAGGGATGGGCGAACAGTTCGGTTGAGCATAAATTCGGTCCGAACTTTCGTTGTTCGGACATTTGGCGAACATCCTAACAAACGCGTTGTTCGACCATTTGTTCAGCCCCCCGAACTGACCACAATGCATTGCGGCGCTGATCAGTGCATTGCAAGCCCTGAGTGGCTGAAGCAGTGAAAGCTTCAGCCAATCAGGGCACAGAGCACTGTCAGAGTCATGATTGGACACTGCCATCATGACTTTATCCAATCATGACTCATTCCCGCCCCACAGTATAAAAGTGTTCTGTCAATAGCAGCCATTTTCAGTGTGATTTCGGCATGGAGAGAGATAGAACAGGGCTCTGTTCAGTGCTATTAGTTAGTGTGCTATACTGTGCTATTTTGCTTTAACTGTCAGTGTAGAATTATAGTTTAGTGTCAGTCTAGGGATAGTGTGAGTGTAGTGAGGAGGACCATCATTCAGCTTTGCGTAGTATGCAGCTAGAGTAGGGACAGCTCAGATAGTTTCACTGTAGTTTAGTGAGACCATGTCATTCATACATACGTTAGTGTGGAGTAGGGACAGCTCAGATAGTTTCAGTGTAGTGTAGAGAGACCGTGTCAGTAATCTTGACATCAGTGTATAGCTAGAGTAGGGACAGTTCAGATAGCATCAGTGTAGTGACCGTTGAACACCGTCTATTTGATTGTGTTACTGCCAGTTTAATGCCATTTACTTCTGTGTGTGTTACTGCCAGTTTAACGCCATTTATTGCTGTGTGCATTACTGCCAGTTTAATGCCATATAGGTTTGTGTGCGTTACGGACAGTTTAACGCCATCTACTTCTGTGTGCGTTACTGCCAGTTTAACGCCATATAGTTTTGTGTGTGTTACTGCCAGTTTAATGTCATATAGTTCTGTGTGCGTTACTGCCAGTTTAATGCCACATAGATTTTTGTGCGTTACTGCCAGCTTAACACCATATAGTTCTGTGTGCGTTACTGCTAGTTTAACGCCATATAGTTATGTGTGCGTTATGGCCAGTTTAACGCCATTTACTTCTGTGTGCATTACTGCCAGTTTAACGCCACATAAATTTTTGTGCGTTACTGCCAGTTTACTGCCATATAGTTCTGTGTGCGTTACTGCCAGTTTAACGCCACATAGATTTTTGTGCGTTATTGCCAGTTTAATGTCATATAGTTCTGTGTGCGTTACTGCCAGTTTAACACCATATAGTTATGTGTGCGTTACGGATAGTTTAACGCCATTTACTTCTGTGTGCGTTACTGCCAGTTTAACGTCATATAGTTTTGTGTGCGTTACTGCCAGTTTAACGCCATATAGTTTTGTGTGCGTTACTGCCAGTTTAACGCCATATAGTTTTGTGTGTGTTACTGCCAGTTTAATGCCATATAGTTTTGTGTGTTACTGCCAGTTTAACGCCATATAGTTTTGTGTGCGTTACGGCCAGTTTAAGGCCATTTACTTCTGTGTACATTACTGCCAGTTTAACGCCATATAGTTTTGTGTGCATTACTGCCAATTTAACGCCATATAGTTCTGTGTGCATAACTGCCACTTTAACGCCATATAGATTTTTGTGCGTTACTGCCAGTTTAATGGCATATAGTTCTGTGTGCGTTACTGCCAGATTAACACCATATAGTTATGTGTGCCTTACTGCCAGTTTAACGCCATATAGTTTTATGTGCGTTACTGCCAGTTTAACGCCATATCGTTTTCTGTGCGTTACTGCCAGTTAAACGCCATGTCATTTTTTGTTCGTTACTGCCAGTTTAATACCATATAGTTTATGTGCGTTACTGCCAGTTTAATACCATATAGTTTTGTGTGCATTACTGCCAGTTTAACGCCATATAGTTTTGTGTGTTACTGCCAGTTTAACACCATATAGTTCTCTGTGCGTTACTGCTAGTTTAACACCATACAGTTCTGTGTGCGTTACTGCCAGTTTAACGCCATATTGTTTTCTGTGCGTTACTGCCAGTTTAATACCATATTGTTCTGTGTGCATTACTACCAGTTTAACGACATATACTTTTGTGTGCATTACTGCTAGTTTGACGCCATATAGTTCTGTGTGCATTACTGCTAGTTTGATGCCATATAGTTCTGTGTGCCTTACTGTACGTTTGGTGCATTATATTGCAGTATATTATAGTGTATCCATGGAGTGTGTCTGTGTAGTGTGAGTATTCAAATTAAAGTGCACCAAACACCACTTTACATTGATTAAAGTGCATCTACGTACAGATTTCCACTTCTTCTTTACATTTGCTTATATGCACCTCCCCCTCCCTCCTAATAATGTCTGGGAGGACAAGAACGAGAGGCAGACTTTCCCTTGGCACTGTAAGAGGGCTAGCAACAAATGTGTCCACAGGCAAAGGTGGACGTGGTGTTCAGTCCTCAGCCAAGGCATCATTTCCTCTGTTTAGTGAGTTTGCCCATGCTATCCAGTCGCAGCATGCAGAGGAGGTGGTGGACTGGCTTACTAAACCTTCCTCATCTTCCTCATCCTCTGTCACGAAAGCAGATACAAGTGTGCAGTCCCCTGCAGTTGCCAGAGTGGATAAACCTGCCTCCTTGTCCAGATCTATTCCTGCCATAGCCCCAACATCAGCCATGGAGGAGTCAGCTGAGTTATTTGACCACAGCATCAGCACTTGCTACTTGATGATGCCCAGCCATTACAAGATTCAGATGTTGGTTCTGAGGTTGAGGATGACAGAAACATGAGCCTAGAGAGAAGGGAGAACACTGGTAGACAAATTGGCATTCATGTTCCCCCAGCCGCAGCGTATTGCCAAGTTGTCTCCAGTGGTAATGATGATGATAGAGGAGATGGAGATGATGATAATGCAGAGATCACTGATGCCACTTGGGTGCCAAATAGAGCAGAGGAGGAAACTGAAGGTGAGGCGGCATAATCCCAAGGAGGCCGACATCAAGAAATAGTAGAGAGCAGCCACCCTATTCCATCACATTCTGCAGCTGTTATCTCCCTCCCCACTCCCCAAAGCTCAGCTGTCTGGGCCTTTTTCAGTACATCTGCAGCGGATCGCACTGTTTCTATCTGCAAACTGTGTCTCAGGCACATCAAACGTGGCAAAAACACCAGCCATTTGTTTACCACATGCTTAACAAGGCAATTAACGTCCAACCACTCAGCTCATTGGCAAGAGCGCCTAAAAGCCACACAAAAGAGGAACAAATCTGTCCCTCCTCCTCCTTCTTACCTACATCAGTTTGCCCCTGCTATACCGAGTCATTACTGATCCAGCAGCCTCCACTGACAGGGATGATGGTATAGCACAGGGTGTCCCAGGTCCTAGCAACACATCTGCCAGCAGCACACCACCAGCTGTAGACTGTAGCCGGCAAATTTCTCTGCCCCATCTGCTGCAGCGGAAAAAAAAATACAGTCCCTGCCACCCACATGCCCAGTGTCTAAATGCAAGCTTGTCAAAGCTGTTGGCTCTCCAACTTCTGCCTTTCAGCCTGGTGGATTCTGCCCCCTTCTGTGAATTCGCACAATGTGCTGTACCACAATGGCAGGTTCCCAGTCGCTA
Source organism: Lithobates clamitans (assembly GCA_037952925.1). Lineage (NCBI taxonomy): Eukaryota > Metazoa > Chordata > Amphibia > Anura > Ranidae > Lithobates > Lithobates clamitans. Next base: position 1,610,970 of record JBBGZY010000154.1, on the reverse strand, counting down.
CTACTTTTCACATAAGGCCATTACATCTCTCTACCATCACCTGCCCTCACCTGCCCTCTGCCTGTCCATTATAATGCATGTGCAATCTGACAGAACTTGAACTATTTTGCAAAGAAGAATGGGCAAAAATATCACTCTCTAGATGTGTAAAACTGGTAGAGACATCCCCAAAAAGATTTTTAGCTCTAATTGCAGTGAAAGGTGGTTCTACAAAGTATTGACTCAGGGGGGCTGAATACAAAAGCACACCACACTTTTCACATATTTATTTGTAAAAAATGTGAAAAAACATTGCTCATTTTAGTAAGGTCAAAACTGTTGGAACGTAGGTGAACAGAATTTACCTGATGTTGTCAAAGGTTACATGGAAGCAATGTTTTATGTAAAATGATTTAAATACCAACTATATTTTCTTTTAATTATTATGTTGAAAGTTTAAAGCACACCTCTACCTTAAAAACTCCCTCCCACACCTACTTTTTTTAAATACTTATGTAACATAGTTAGGTTGAAAAAATACATTTATGGTAGCCATCGATCAAAATCAAATTCCAAAATTTGAAAAACTTTGGCACCCTTGGATAAAACAACAGTTCCTGTCAAACTTCAATGACTCCGTCCTGTTGCCATGGTAACAGATTAAATTACTTACAGAGACACCCATTCTAAGGCTTCAAAGAGAACTAAAAAGAATAATAAACTGACGAGCGGGACAACCTTGTGGACCATACCTCTACCTTTCAACCCTTTTTCTTCTTTCTCTTTCCTTTTCTCCACCTTACGATTAAAGCTCATTATCAGAATTTATTTGACCTATATACACTCTACTTGTAAACAATATGTATAGTAGGTATAAATCATTTAAATACCTACAAAAGTAACTAAGGAAATGATATATATCTTTAATTTAGGTTTACGTGAACCCAATGTTTAATATTTGAAATTTCATGATATTTACCTATATAAACCCTACTGTAAAACAATGAGCTTACTTTATAGATCCTTGTAAACTTACTTTATGTATCTTTATAATATTGTATACTCAATAAACTTCTTTTGACAAAGAAAAAATACATTTCTTTTTCAAAAGTCCATCCAAAGTCCAAAAACTTAAAAAAAAAGGCCATCTTGTTCAAACAATGGAAAAAAAAAATTGATATAAAACCCCCATATACACAATCCTATACCCACAGTTGATACAGAGGAAGACAAAAAGAAAACACTATTAAGCATGATCCAAAAAAATCCTTCTTAATCCTAAAGAAGGTAATTGGATATCTTAGATGACTGGTCACATGATGTACTGTGATCCTTCCCTTTTTGTTCTGGTGTTTTTTTCCTCAGAGAAATGTACCGTTTTTCTTCAGCTGTCTTAAAAGACACAGGTGATTTTTTTTTTTGACTAAAGCATTATGTATAAAGATAAAACAACAAACTAACTTTAAATAGATTGTTTGTAAACTGCTTCTATATTGTTTAAAAGGTGCCAACATTTCAAAACATTTAATAGACTCTAGTTCAGTTGAAGTGTTTATTAATAATTTATTTATTTAAAAAATATATAGATATTTATATACATACAGTATATACTTATATTTCTCATCAAAATGGCCCTTCCCTTCTGCATTATTAAATGCATGCTGCATTTTAAATAATTAAATTAAATATTTACTATAATTTTATTTTTGACTATAATTGCTTGGTACTCTGTAAGTTTATACCTAAAAGAAGGTGACACTCGGTAATGAAGCAGAATGCAAAGCATGTAATGAAACATAATTAGTGCTTTTTCTCTAACAAATCATTATGGTTTGGATTGTACCCAGAAAGATAAGAAAATATTGTTTTTCAAACAATTAAATACTGCATCAGTCTTTGGTATAGTTAATTAGAATTTACATGGGAATACAAATGAACTGTATCCGTTAGCATAATAAGAGCCTCTTTTGCATTAACGTATAAACATGTGTCACTCAAATTAATGTATTCCATGTATTTTAATTTAGTATTTAATTGATTCTCTAGTAAAAAAAAACAAAAAACAAAATATATTTTCGTTTTAATGGATAATAAAAGATTTTTAGTCAAAACTGATGTTGGGATTTTTAATAAGAGATCTAGAACTCAATTTCATTCAACAAAAATAAATGATGATAAAAGTTAGAGTGCAACAGTAGCTGACTTAAAGGGAACCTGTGCTTTCCATGCAAGGCAAAGCAACAGTTTCCCTTAAAGACAAACTCCATGCAGTGATTAAATAAGTAAAATTCTCCCTTCCCCCTTCTAGCACTTTTTAACTTATGCTCCCCCAACCTACCCCAGGTTGAATTTAAATTATTCCTACAAGTGACCCCGAAGACTAGTAAAAGCTTGGAAGACCAACTTCCTTAATACAGCAGAGACAAAGCGCAGGATCACTAAGGCCTAAGACTATGATCTATGCAAACATCGATGCAACTCTCCAAGATTGAATACTATACTAAACGATGGCAACCCTGGGTGCGTCTCTTTCTATCTCCTCATTTTGTTGAATCTTTATGACTCCCATAACATATCTGCCTTGGTTTCACATAACCTTACCTCTAGGGACAGACACCGCTTGGCACCCCAGGGTCCTCCCTGCCCCACCCTACAAACATCCTCCTCCTCTTCGCTTCTCTTTCCTTTGAATTAGACATTATACCCCAGAAAAGTTTTCTTCCCAGGTTCAGATCTCTTTCATTCCATAGGGAATACCAGCTGACATGATCCATTTGTCCAAGGCTATGTTACGATCTCCTGTCCTCTTATTTTGCTTGTATTTTTGCTTGCCTTTAATGTACACTATGATTCTACCAAATAACTAGTCTGGTTTTTATCTATCATTTAACTGATGTATATGGTATTGCTTCATTACATGTTTGTTATGTACTCTGAGATATTCTGTTAATGCTTCCTGTATTCTGAGAACCATGTCTTATATTGAAATAATAATAATAATAATAATAATAATAATAATAATAATAATAATAATAAAAATTGAACAAGAAAATAAGTAAAATTGTCCTCTTCCCAGCTGATGAAAACTGTTTTGTTATTTTTTTTTAAGAAATAAGCTAACATTTAGTAGATTAATATTTACTTCCCCTTATACGTACCTTAAGGTAGACTTTCACCTTCCCAGCCCTCTTTCTCAAAACCCTCCTGCCTCCTTCCTCTCCAAATATTGTATATTGTTAATCTTTTGGTTTTTATATACCTTTTTCTGGAAACACATCCCTGAACTTCCTGTTTTCTTACCTAGGTGAGATTGATTTTTTTATGTTGCTCATTTCCTCCTGGGATACCCATGTGACACATCCAAGGAGGCCACAGGGTACTCTACTGTATGTGGACTATATCGACAGTGGGGTTAGGTGTCTTTTCCTGATTTTTGCAGTTGGCCCCCTTATGAGATAGCATGGAGCATGCTTGTTATCACAGGGCCGACACAAAGAACCAGTTCAGTTCAGTTATTATAAGTAATGCCGCGTACACACGGTCGGACATTTCGGCTACAAAAGTCCAACAGCCCGTCCGACAGACTTTCGACGGACATTTGGCGGAATTTTGGCGGACTTGCGGCAGACTTTCTAACGAACGGACTTGCCTACATACGATCACACAAAAGTTTGACGGATTCGTACGTGATGACGTACACCAGACTAAAATAAGGAAGTTGATAGCCAGTAGCCAATAGCTGCCCTAGCGTGGTTTTTTGTCCGTCGGACTAGCATACAGATGAGCGGATTTCTGGGTCCGGCGTAGTTACGACGTAAAGATTTGAATCATGTTTCAAATCTAAAGTCCGTCAGATTTGTGGCTGGAAAAGTCCACTGAAAGTCCGGGGAAACCCACACACGATTGGATTGTCAGCCGGCTTTAGTCCGTCGGCGTCCGTCGGACTTTTGTAGACGAAAAGTCCGACCGTGTGTACGCGGCATAAGATGATAATTAGGGCTTTCATTAGTCTTACAACATTTTCTTTGGAAGAGATCTGGTTGGCAGGACCCACTTTCCAACACTGTAGCCTGTAGGCACACAAAATTACGAGCAACACTCATCTTCTAGGATCAGCTCTTTTTTTTTTTACAAAATGTTCCTTGTTTTTCTAGTCCTAGCCTGGCTTAGAACATTGTGATAATGTGTAAATAATGGTACAGTATATGACAGACTATTCCTATTGATGGTGGAGAAAATAAGCAGCCAGTAATTGCAAATGGAAAACCTGCTCCTTTACATCTACCACCTGTAAACACGTCAGCTGTGCCCAATAGTTAATCAGGCCATGATAATTGGTTACAGTTGTAATATTATAAATATGACAAAATGACTGAAATAACAAATCAAATACAATATAATTCTGAATAATGTATGACATGAAATCAACAAAAACCTACAGCATGTGTTGTTTTAGAGCAGCCTTTTTCAACCAGGGTGCCTATTGAGTTCTACAGGCGTGCCTTGACATAATGCCTAAAAATTGCCCCAAACTGTATACAAATTATGTAAAATCCAGTAGGTGGATTAAGCCTGTCTTATTGTTACACAAAGCCACAGGTTTTCATTGTGCAACATTACAACCTTGGTGTCATGATCAGGGGGTCAGGCCAGGAGAACAGTGGTTATAGTAGTAAAAAGGGTCCAATCGACCAGCTGGTACAGAAGCAGGTCACCCTGGCAGAAGATGCCGGCTTACCTGAGGCATGGAGTCTATGCACTAACCAGTGTTTCCCCTTTAATATCCATACCAGACCTGAAAGGATTTTGGGGGGGACTTCCCACGCAATTTGTTTTTGTTAATTTTGGTGCCTGGTAATGGACTATGGGGGAACCCATGCCGTTTTTTTCAATGATTTTTTTCTATATTGTCGGGATCCAACAATACATTACAGCCGCGAGTATTTTTAAATGACGCTTTTTCCTTTAGAAATGTCATTTTGATGTGGTACTGTTATAAACACAGGAATGATGTGCTACTTTACAGGCAGACTAAGGACACCCCCAGGCGCGATATTTAAAGGAATATTTCATTTTTATTGTTTCACTTTAAGCATTATTGAAATCACTGCTCCTGAAAAAACTTCAGTTCTTAAAATTTTTTTTTTGCATTGATATATGTCCCCTGGGGCAGAACCCGGGTCCCCAAACACTTTTTTTGGCAATAGCTTGCATATAAGCCTTTAAAATGAGCACTTTTGATTTCTCATGTTCGTGTCCCATAGACTTTAATGATGTTCGCGTGTTCGCACAAATTTTTTGACTGTTCGAAAAATTCTGGTGCGAACCGAACTGGGGGGTGTTCGGCTCATTACTACTGTCCAGTATCGCAGGTGGCTCAGCAAGAAGAGACACCACCAGACACAGCAGAGGTTGCAGGTTCAGACCCGGGCCAGCTGCCAGTGTCTTAACAACTGTTGACATCATTGGTTGATAAGAAGGACATCTGGCATCTTGTGTCTGTTTGTTCAATGTTTGACCTCCAAGCCTCTCTGTCAGCATTGGGGTCACATTAGCTGTGTGGTGAGGAGAAAATGAGTGAGAACAAATGCTGGTATACTAGTCAGTACCCGTGGGCAAAAGTATATTTCAGAATGGGGCACCTTAAAATTGTGCACATTTTTAAAGGGTGCCTTGACTGGAAAAAGGTTGAGAAACCCTGTTCTAGAGGACCATTCTTGGAGTGACCTGGGCCACTCAGTAGAAAAACAGGGGCACATGCTCCTTGAGCCAGGGTCTAGCAAAGCCCCTAACAAAGGCACGGTAACACCCTCTTTGCATGGGTGGGATGCCTAAAATCATAAAATAGCTGGACTGACTTGGTATAGTATAGGTATCCCAAACTGTTTTGTTTTATCGGAGCGCATGTGGCCTAGTAATACTTTTGATCATAGCTCTCTGTGTGTTTCAGAATTTTAATTGAATTAGACCCTAGGGTGTTCTATTACTCATAGAGCCTTTCTTTTCTTACATCATTCTGATTGCGGAATACTTTAGAAACTGTTCATCATGAATAAAATATTGTAGTGAATGTTTTAGCTGCAGTTATTTGTATTATTAATTTAAAACCATTTTTATTGAAGAATACATGTATATAGAAACATAGGTTTGCATCAAGATTCACAATATAGATACATACATAAGTCATGAACCAAGACCTCTAATGTACATAATCAAGGGACATGTATAATGGTTTTGTACATTTTATTTTCATTTATTAATTATAGTCAGGGCTTAAAAAAAAATATATATATATATATTTTTAGTCAGTTGAACAAAAAATATTGTTTATGAATGATATGCGACTTCTTATACAGCCTTTGATTGTATTTTAGGCTCCTTTTCTTAATGTTATCCCTATTGACAACCTATTGAAAAAAGCCTTGTTCACAGGCGTCATAGCTCAAGCTGAAGTTTACACACACAGCTGAATGAGTCACACCAGTGATCCATGCCTTATAGGAGGTCTCATTCTGCAGTTTAAAGCCCAACTGAACACCTGCTTTTCTTTATTGTTATGCGGTCGAGATACAAGGATATGGAATATTATAATTATTATAATGTGCCAGTGCCTAAAACTATTATAAGTTGAAGTGTGTCAGCACAATGCTGGAGATTCAGACCATTATTTTCACATGGCACATAGTAGTCTAGGTTTCCAGAGGATGCAACTTTGGTTTATTCAAGCCACCGGTGTCAACCAATAACAGAAATAAGAGTTTCCCTAAACAATATTGTAGCGTTACCCCCGTAGGGGCCACTTAGGTTAACTGGTTCCTTCCTACTACAGTGCAGTGGCAGCCAGGCACACAACAGTCCATTAACTCCGGCTCATTGATCAATCCAGGGGTTTGTTGTTTTCTGTATTTTATTGCTCAGAGGGATTGGGGAGGGGATTTGGGGTGGCTTGGAATACTCCAAAATACTTGGACACAGTGGTATGGAGGCCACTTCTCTAAACAGCAGCAGCACCGTTTCTTTTCACTCACAGCTAGGAACTGTGAGGTATTTTGTAAATAAAATGAAGCAAGACTGGGACAGTCTTCGGGTTTCAAGGCTGGAGATCATGAAGTAGCTTGCAGAACAGATAGGCTAGACTGGAACACTCTAAAGGTTCATAACTGGGAACCATGAAGTAGGTTGTAGATCAGACAAGATGCTTTACTTACAGAATCCTGGAACAGGACCAGTCCTCAAGGGCAGCCTCCTGTAAGTAGCTCAGCATCCAGTCTTAGGGGTACCAGGAGAAAAGCAGGAGAAAAGCAGACCCTCTCTTCTCAGCTCATTGATCCATCCCCTCCAAGGAAGAAGAAATAATCTCCTCAGGGCTCCAAATTATCAGCTTCCCCAGCCACCAACTGGGCACACTTCCCTAGTAGTTGACTGGGGCCTGCTCAATATTTAGGCTGGTCATTTAAATTCTCCTTCCCTAAACTCTAGAAACTTCTTCTAGAGGCAAAGGGAAGCAATCAAACCAGTGCAGATCTGAGCAGACCAAATAAAAAGAAAAACTGCTCCTCTGGCTACATCAGGAACCAAATACAACATTTACCTAGCAGCCTAGTTATGAGGATTCTACAATTAATCCTCGAAATGCCAAATAATTACCAGTGCCAAAGACCCCGCACTGAAATCTACTGCTTCACACAAAAACTCAATCTTCCAAACTGGGATTACAAATTTGAAAACAATATATTTTTAGGGTAACATGAAATATGATCCATTAACATGATATGCATTGAACGTGTTTGACCTACCTTTATTAAATTGTATGTATTGATGTCTCCCACTGGAGAGATTCCCCTCTTTATATCACCTGGTGACTATTATCAGATAGAGAGAAAATTACGGGAAATTTAACATTTTGGGTTACCAGAATAGAAATAGAATCTTCCAATGGGACACTTCTGGAGACAACTGTCTGAGATAGGAATATATTTACAAAGTTGCTTGGTATCCCTGCATATGTTAACTAATCTGTTTTAAAAGTACAGTTGGGCTTTGTGTTTTTTTCGAGGTTTGGCTGAAGGAATGTGCATTGCTGAATCAACAGATTCGACCGAGCATCTGTTTATACACATAACATCGTTTTGCTGGAGCAGCATATGTTTATGTACTTTATGTAAATACCAACTGACATGTTCCATTTGAGGTTCCACTAGTGTAATTCTTTGGCAGCAGATTAAAAAAACACTGCTCATCCGCCGATCCAAATAAGTCACAGCACGATGAATAAAACTCTGCTATCTACCTGGTAGATTTAATGCAAGTGCTTTGGATATTACCCAACTGTCACTCCTTCAGTGACCTGATCCCATCCCCCCTACCAAATATAGCCACTTTCTAGCACCAGTCTTTATTTTCTAAACAGCTGACAGCTGTCATTTGTTAACCATATAAATTTGTATCAATGTTAGTAGCAGTAACATTTGAGAAAGCTCAGGAGTGTGCTACTATAGACCACAGAAAGATTCAGGGCTGCCATTGGAAATCGTGGCTTCTCATATAGCCTACCTAAGAAACCTGAACCCAAAAATGGATAATTAGTCCCCACTCTGTATCTGGCCCCTGCTGCTGAACTGATGGGGCCCGGCAAACATTTTTTTTAATCTCTGGGAGGCACAGCTCCTGGAACTGCTGTACACACTCCCCATGGCCCACTGCTGAACTCATAGAGCCTGGGCCCAGTACAGGAGGGCTGGATCTACCCTCCTATCGGCGGCTCTGGAGATGTTCATTAGGTATATGAATGTTATCATCAACGCTGTATCCTGGCCTAGGCCGACAAGGCCCAGGCCTAGGGCAGCACTTTACAGGGGGGGAGCGCGGAAAGAGTCCCCGCTGGCTTGCGCTACACTGTTAGTGTAGCACCATTCTTATGGGGCGGACTGGGCTGAGAGGCAAATAAGTCTATAGGCAACACTTTTTTTTTTCATTTTGGATAGAGTAAGGGAGGGTTATAACCCCTATCAGTTTATTTTTTACCATCCCTGTCCCATTGCAGAGATTTCCCTTCACTTCCTACCCCATAGTCAAACAGGAAGTGATAGGAAATCTATTCAAATTAAGGGAATCCATTGCCCCCCCAGGCCCTCAGAACTAGTGTCCCCACTCAAAAATTTCAGGGCGGGTCTTAAACAGCAAGGGCTGTGGCCTTGACAGGAAGGGGAAGGGGTGGGTCATATTTAAATTAGGGGGTGCCCGAGTTTAGTCAGGCCTAGGGCAGCACAAAACATAAATACACTACTGGTTATCATAGGCATCATGAATGTATTTCAGGCTACTGCTCAGAAATGTCTTATGGAAGGGTACGGTCAATGGTCATATCTTGTCAGTGACATTCTTGGTTTGACTGGTGACCTTACTCTTGCCACGAGTTTGTAGATGGAATGGGTTGGGTCATGGAGGAATGTGTGTAATCTTGCAAACTTTTTACTTCCTTTGCAAGTTCACAACTCCTTTAACAATGGGGCGCATTAGCTATAAAGCGCCGCTAGTTTTACTAGCACTTTACCGGCGCTGTGTGGACAGGAGCGGGGAGATTTTAACCCCAAAGAAGTAATGATGCCGAAGCGCTTTGCAGATGCTTTGGCAGCGCTGCCCGCTGATTTCAACGGTAGGGGCGGTTTAAAAGCAGTTTATACACCACTCCCGCACCTCCCAAAAGACTCTGCTTGGACTTTTTTTTCAGGCCTGCAAGCGCCCCGCCCCAGTGTGAAAGCCTGAGGCTCGAGAGGCGTTTTTCAGGCACCATTTTTAGCGCTAAAACGCCTGAAAAGCACCTTCAGTGTGAAAAGGGTCTAATAGTTACTGGTAAAACCTAGATGTGCTTGATCTTAGTGGGTATTCTGCCCTCATGAACCAAAATCAGTGCTAAGATTATCTGTTCTAACATAACTACAATAATTTCTATATGCATCTATTCAAGACAGCAAAGTATATCTAAAACCAAGAACAAATATGTAAAATGTTACAGCTTACCAATCCTTAGATTTGGTGGCTACTGTCATCCTTGGACAGGAAGTGTGTTATCAGGAGAATCACCAGGTGAAAAAAAGCCTGAAAAATAATATGAGTGCACCCACTACATCTATGGACTGGTAAGCTGCAATATATTACATGTTTGCTCTTGAGCTTGGATATACTTTAATGAGACACTCCAAAATTGATATTTTAGTTACATAAAGACATGGATGAGCGAGTATGGGGTGGAGGAAATTGACTGGCCTATACAGAGTCCTGATCTAAACTCGATAGAACACCTTTGGGATAAATTTAGAGCGGAGACTGCAAGCCAGGCCTTTTCGTCCAACATCAGCGCCTTACATCACAAATGCACTTCTGGAAGAATGGTCAAACATTCCCATAGACACACTCCTAAACCTTGTGGACAGCCTTCCCAGATGAGTTGAAGCTGTTATAGCTGCAAAGGGTGGGCCAACTAAATTGAACCCTACAGACGAAGACTGGGATGCCATTAAAGTTCATGTGCGTACAAAAGCAGGCGTTCCAATACTTTTGACAATATAGTGTATGTCAGGGCCTTTCCTTTCCTTCATGCATACATTGATTTTTTCCCCAACCAAAAAATGCTCTCCTTTTTATACTAAAGGTGTTCTATCAGGTTGAGATCAGGACTCTGCACAGGCCAGTAAAGTTCCTCCACCCCAAACTCGCTCAGCCTTATCTTTATGGACCTTGCTTTGTGCACTGGTGTGCAGTCATGTTGGAACAGGAAGGAACCATCCCCCAAACTGTTCCCACAAAGTTGGGAGCATCAAACTGTCCAAAATGTCTTGGTATGCCGATGCCTTAAGAGTTCCCTGACCTCAACCCGATAGAACACCTTTGGGATGAATTAGAGCAGAGACTGCGAGCCAGGCCTTTTTGTCCACCATCCGTGCCTGACTTCACAAATGCGCTTCTGGAAGAATGGTCAAACATTCCCATAGACACACTCCTAAACCTTGTGGACAGCCTTCCCAGAAGAGTTGAAGCTGTTATAGATGCACAGGTTGGGCCAACTCATAATTGAACCTTACGGACTAAGACTGGGATGCCATTAAAGTTCATGTGCGTGTAAAGGCAGGTGTCCCAATATATTTGGTAATATAGTGTACATGCATTTAAAATATTTTAGGCATGATTTTTACCTATAAATGTTTCATTTATGTAGACATCTATAAGCCCCAAAATTTCTGCTGGGCGTGATACAAGCTTAACCAATGCAACTATGTAAAAACTGTCATAGCTAAACTGCAGCTTTAATTGGTTTATGATGACATCTATACCATTAAGCACTGCAAATGTTATGACTTCCAAGAAAAAAAACTATAGAATGTGCCTGGATTTGACCATATCTCTTAATTAAATATCCCCCATTGGTATTTAATAGTGTGATTTCCATTTAACTCTAACCAGTGCGTTATATACAGACGGAAAAAGAATATATACACAAGTAAAGGACTTCTGTGCAAAATATGGAGCTCTACAAAGGAAAGGAGAAAAAAATATCTTCCACCAAATAATGGAATAAAAAGTCCCACAAGCCGAGGCACAGCCCATCAAACAAGTTTACGGCACGGCCTTAACACAATCACTATTGATTCAGGGCATGTGCTATCGCCGGAGTAAAAGGTGGTTCAGATTTACACCTTTGTTAGTTTCTTCTCCGGATGGGCATTATTCAGTGTAAAGTTCCCCTCAATGCAATGAAATGACTGTTGTTTCTAATACTACTTTTACAGTCATTGATCTGAGCGAAAAGACCAAGAAACATGGGCTTCCATCGGGGCCAGAATTACAGTGTATGTTTTCCAGGAGGTGCCCACTGGAGCAAGCAAGTGGAACTTGGCCATAGGGCAACAAACTATAAAATACTAATCCTGGTAGGATGGTACCAGCAATGCCATTATTTCTGTTTAAAGCTGAACTCCAGGCAGACAGCAAAGTCTTAGGTAATCACACAGCTCACTGTTCGTTAAAGGAGAACTCTCGTGAGTGGTTAAAAATTAAATACATGTATTAACCTATCCAACGAACCGCTATTAAATTGTGAAATCTCTATTTTAATCATTGCTTTCCAGCTTCTCTGCTCCTCCCCTGATAGAAGCCCGATTTGTGGGTGTTGCTAATGTTTAGCTCAGTCAGAGCTCAGTTGAAACCGCCCCTTGTACAGTAAGCATGCCTGCCGCAAGCACTGACTTTATACACACTGACGATGATTGACAGCGCTTGCCTTGGGCACCTGGCACTTGGTTGAGACAAGTGCTTTCATCAGGAATGTAGGGGAAAGAATGTGTAAAATTGTAGACGGGGGCATTGATTAAGATACCCACTTGGGAGGGAATACACAGGCCTAAGCAAGATGGAAACTTTATGGATGTTGTTCAGGATTGAAACAGGTGCAACAGTCAGACAAATGGCTTGTTATAGATTAGGACAGTTCAGACTGGCTTTTGATGCTGTCTTTACACCATAATGTTACCGGATGATGGCTTCTGCTGGAAAGGTGACGATATGCTGGGTAACCTGGCTTACAGTAGTCCAGACAGGGTTCTTTGGAAGGTTCTGCGGCACCAGGCAGTGTCCCTTATGCTGGCCCTACTTGCCAGAAACCTTTTCCTGCGCTAAGCACCGTCTCTAACCAGTTCACTCCTCTCCCTGACCTACCACTCACTCAAAATTGCTCCAAAATGATGCAGGATCTTTACTTAAAGGACCCCCTGTTAGGATAGCCTTTGTAAAGTGGTTGTAAACCCCCCCCCCAAAAAAAAACCCCAGCAAGACAAAGGCATAATGAGCTAGTATGCATACTAGCTCATTATGTATTACTTACCTTAAATCGAAGCCCCCGCAGCGGCCCTCGTTCAGCGCTCCGGCCGGCAATATCGCTCCTGGAGTTACTTCCGGTATCGCAGGCTCCAGCACAGTGATAAGCCGAAGCCGCGATGACGTCATTCTCTCACATGCGAGCGGGTGCCGCCGGCAACGGCACAGTCTAACCAAAGCAACGGCACGTATTGCCATTGCTTCAGTGTGCTTCAGTGCGCATGTGCCGATGATGTCGGCACATGCAAATACAGGGAATATCTCCTAAACCGTTCAGGTTTAGGAGATATCCGTGGTAGCTACAGGTAAACCTTATTATAGGCTTACCTGTAGCAAAAAGTGGTTGTAAAGGGTTTACAACCACTTTAACTCTGGAATCAAATCAGATACCTGCCTCCCCAAATAGAACTAACAGAGTCTCTAGGGTGGACAATTTTCCTTAACAGACATTCCTTCCCCTTAACAGTGCCACCTACAGGAAAGAAGAATACATACCTGCACCTACCTACAGGTTTGCAATGAACTCCCCCGTTCCGTCTACCCTGGATGCAGGAGGCCGAGTCCCCCAGAATCATGCAAGAAGTTGCAGCTCAGTGGTGCAGGTTTTATATTGGTTAAAACAGGCAATGAGGAGGCAACATAACAATCCCTCTTGCCCTCCATTGCCCTAAATAAAAATGTCAGTTATGGCTGAATTTATTGTATACAGCTGCCTAAAGAGCCTTCAAAATCTGCCACTCATGAGAGTGTTGGATTCCTTGTCATCCGCTGCTTACATTGGTTTGATCTGCCAGTTCGTTCATTACTACTGCGTCCTTTATTGATGTAGACACCACTGGGAGGAATCACACCGCTGGGGGGAGCAGACATCTGACACTCCTGAAAATGACAAATTCTAAAGGTTTCGGAGTCTGCATCCTCAACATTCGTATTCTGGTAACAGAGACGCTTTAAAGAAACCTGTCTCCTTTAGTGGTAGAGGTGATATCTGTCACCATTGGTAAATGGCCCTTTTATAACACTTGCATTTAAAAACAGAGGCACTTTAACCACTTGACCTCCGGAAGATGCCCATCAGCGCCGCCTATCAGTGCCCATCAGTGCAGCCTCATCAGTGCTCATCAGTGCTACCTCATCAGTGCCTATTAGTGCAGCCTCATCAGTGCAGCCTATCAGTGCACATCAGTGCAGCCCATTAGTGCCCATCAGTGCAGCCTCATCAGTGCAGCCTATTAGTGCACATCAGTGCAGCCTCATCAGTGCAGCCTATCAGTGCAGCCTATCAGTGCAGCCTATCAGTGCAGCCTCATCAGTGCAGCCTATCAGTACAGCCTCATCAGTGCAGCCTATCAGTGCACATAAGTGGAGCCTATCAGTGCAACCTCATCAGTCCCCATCAGTGCAGCCTCATAAGTGCCCATCAGTGCAGCCTCATCAGTGCCAATTAGTGCAACCTCATCAGTGTCCATCAGTGCAGCCTCATCAATGCAGATCAGTGCACATAAGTGGAGCCTATCAGTGCTCATCAGTGCAGTCTCATCAGCTCACATCAGTAAAGAAGACAAAATGACTAATTTAGAAAATTTTATAACAGAAACAAAGAAAACGTTTTTTAGTTTGTTCAGCAAAAATTTAAAAAAAAATCCCGGTGGTTATTAACCCTGGAAGATTTGGCTGCTGAATGACCGGGCCATTTTTTGCGATTCGGCCCTGTGTTGCTTTAACTGACAATTGCGCAGTCGTGCAACGTTGCACCCAAACAAAATTAACGTCCTTTTTTCCCCACAAGTAGAGCTTTCTTTTGGCGGTATTTGATCACCTCTGCGGTTTTTATTTTTTGCGCTATAAACAAAAAGAAAAAGCATCAATTTTGAAAAAAACACAATATTTTGTACTTTTTGCTATAATAAATATCCCAATTTTTTTTTAAAAAAAGCACATTTTTTCAGGTTTAGGCTGATATGTATTCTTCTACACATTTTCGGTAAATTTCGGCAAAAGTTATAGCGTCTACAAATTAGGGGAAAGATTTATAGCATGTTTATTATTATTTATTTTTCTACTAGTAATGGCGGTGATCTGCTATTTTTATTGGGACTGCGACATTATGGCGGACACATCGGACACTTTTGACACATTTTTGGGACCATTGTCATTTATACAGCGATCAGTGCTATAAAAATGCACTGATTACTGTAAAAAATGTCACTGTCAGGGAAGGGGGTTAACACTAGGGGGCGATCAAGGGGTTAACTGTGTTCCCTGTGTGACCGACGGTCATCGCGACAGTTGGCCACGAGCATCGGCACCCTCTCAGTGAAGCTGGCGCGTGCGCGAGCCTGCTATCCCGATCCCGCAAGCCGACGTATAGCTACGACGGTTCACGGGATCGTAGCCGACCTGCCACTGTATAATGACGCCGGCTGGTCGGCAAGCAGTTAAATACCACCAAAAAAAAAACGCTAGCTTTAAAAAAAAAAAGATAACAATTTCATTTGGGTACATGTTGCGACACAGGAACCGGAAGTGATGTCATGTAGAGCCATTTCCGGCGTTTAGCAGGTCCTGGGGTCATTTTCACTTTATAAGCGATGCTATTGCAGGGGGTTCATACCCCAGATGACGACCGTGGAGTCGAAACGCGTCGGATGGACCTCCTGTTTGCATCGCTCTTTGTTATATACATGCTTTTTCTACTCTTCCAAATGTGAGTGTTTTATTCTATTTTTAATAAATTGCCCTTTTTATACGGTATCACGCTATGTTAGCCCATCTTTTCATTGCATGATATATCCCTCCTGGCATTTACCTTCCACCCTCCTCATGATGATTGGAGCCTTCAAGTCACTATTCAGTGACAGTCCAAGGTCGATTGATTGATACAGATCTAGGACCAGTTGTTTCCAACAGATGTGTTCAACCTAATAAGCTCTGCAGACTGGGGTGGTGTAGGCCCCTCCAAGTCAATAAGATCTGGTAAGCCTCCCCCTGTTTATGGTGGTACTTCTGTTTTTTCCTTCACAGTTCATACCGGTGATTGGAATCCCCCATATGTCTAACGGGACTGCGCATATAATTGGATTTCTTTATAATTCACCATTTTCGTTTTTTGAACTTTGTTTATTGTGCAGTTATTATACTAGCACATTATGATACTAGCACATTTTTCAGACATTATTCTAATTTTTTCTGAGTTTGGACTCACATTCATTATGTGTTAATCCTTGTTTATTTGATGTGTTTCTGTTCATAATTAACACCCTAATTTTTATCTCTCACCTTATTTATGGTAAAGTCACCATACTAAGCACATTTTTCATTATAACAGCATTTTTTTCTTATGTTTCTTTTTTAACGGGACTGCACATCTAATTGGATTTTTTTTTTTTTGGACTTTATTATTTACCATTTTCGTTCTTTGGACTTTGTTTAGATTTTTCAGAAATGACTCTCATTTTTTCTGAGTGTGGGCCCACATTCATTATCCCCTTCCCACTGAGCGTACACAGATGTGCGGGGTTATACCGGGATAATGCCCGCAGCTGCAGGCATTATCCCGGTACTGTTTTTTAGAGCTGGCGATCAGCTATCCAGTTATAACAACCGATGCGGCTAAAAGCCGCTTGGCTGTTATACCGGAGGAGCGGGAGGGGACGTCCCCCCCTCCCGCCGCCTCCCGCCGCTCTTACCGGGCCTCCTGTTCCATTGGGAGGCCCGATGACCAATCGGCCACCTCCGGCAGCTGGGGACAGACTGGAACGACGTTACTTCCAGTTTACTCGGCTGCTAATGGCGCCGGTTTAAAAAAAAATACACAGTATTCAGAATCGCTGTTTTCGGCGATCTGAATACTTTAAAGTGCAAAGGAGGTATTTGGGGTCTTTTAGACCCCCGATCCCTCCATGAAGAGTACCTGTCACCACCTATTACTGTCACAAGGGATGTTTACATCCCTTGTGACAGCAATAAAAGTGATCAAAATTTTTTTTTTTTTAAAACACAATTTATAAATATAAAAATAAATAAAATAAATAAGAAAAAAAAAAACATTTTTAAAGCGCCCCTGTCCCCGCGAGCTCACGCAGCAAAGAAAACGCGTACGAAAGTCGCGCCCGCATATGTAAACGGTGTTCATATCACATATGTGAGGTATCGCCGCGATCGTCAGAGCGAAAGCAATAGTTCTAGCCCTAGACCTCCTCTGTAACTCTAACCTGGTAACTGTAAAATAAATTTAAAGCGTCGCCTATGGAGATTTTTAGGTACCGTAGTTTGTTGCCATTTCACGAGTGCGTGCAATTATAAAGCGTGACGTGTTTGGTATCTATTTACTCGGCGTAACATCATCTTTCACATTATATAAAAAAATTGGGCTAATTTTACTGTTTGTTTGTTGTTTTTGTTTTGTTTTTTGTTTTTAATTCATGAAAGTGTCCCTTTTCCCAAAAAGTTGAGTTTAAAACACCGCTGCACAAATACCGTGTGACATAAAATATTGCAACAATCGACATTTTATTCTCTAGATTCTCTGCTAAAATATATATATATGTATATATATATATATATATATATATATATATATATATATATATATATATATATATATATACATATATATATATAATGTTTGGGGGCTCTAAGTAATTTTCTAGCAAAAAATACGGATTTTAACTTGTAAACACCAAATTTCAACAATAGGCTTAGTCATGAAAGGGTTAAGTGTTAATCCTTGTTTATTTGACGCGTGTTTCTGTTCAATATTAACACCCTAATTTTTATCTCTCACCTTATTTATGGTATAGTCACCATACTAGCATATTTTTCACCATACTTGTATTTTCTCAGAAATGTCACTTTTTCTTTGTTTGATTCACATTTCACCATGTATGAATCTCTGTTTATTTGATATATTTATATAATTTATTTATGCAAATTTGCTTTTTGCAACCTTAGCGCTGCATATTTTTATTCACTCATTTTGGGTACAGTGTTGCACGACCGCACAATTGCAGTTCAAAATGTGCTAGCGCTGAAGGCTGTAAATTGGCCTGGTCAGGGAGGGGGTGAAAGTGCTTGGCAGGCAAGTGGTTAAGAAATAGGAAAGGCATTTCCATACACCATAAGGTGTCTACAGTTTGCAACTGTTGCTTCTAACTTGGAATATTCCCGGTAAATAAAACCTGGCACAACCACTCGACCATTTTTAGATGATTGTTGTTGTGTTTCTCTTTCTCACTAGAGCATCAGGTGGCAATAGCAGAAAGTTCTAAGCGTGTTCCGCGGAAATCTCCTCATCCATTATTCATAGCGTGAACTCATGACTAATAATAAAAACTCCACATCAGCCCTAAAATGTACTCTTATTTTCCAGAGAACAGCATATTGCTAAATAATACAAACAATCAGCAGGATACAGCACTGTCACTGGTAACCAAAACCCAGCTAATAAGTCCCATAAATAAACAAAGCCGACAATCCCATCCATTCACCTGAAACCTGTTACCGGTACAAGTCAAAGCCGAACTTCAGGTAGATGCAAATTAATGCAAATCTTTATTCATTAATACATTATTACATTTATTTTTTTTAAATACAAGCTGTACAAGTACAGTGGAACCTTGGATTACCAGCATAATCCGTTCCAGGAGAATGCTTGCAATCCAAAGCACTTGCATATCAAAGCGAGTTTCTCCATAGAAGTCAATGGAAACGAAGATAATTCGTTCCGCATTAACTTCTATTGCATGCAATACCACATGTGACCAGAGGTGGGGGGGCGCCGGAGAGCCTAGGAAATACTCGGGGATAGCTCGGCTGAACTCGGAAAATACTCAGTTCCCGAGTGTTTCCGAGCCTTTCCGAGTATTACCGAGTGATTCCGAGTATTTCCAACTGGCTCTGAACGGCTCCGAACGGTTCCAAGTGTCCGCGGCTCCCCCGGACCTCTGGCCAAATGCGGTACTGCAAGCTGCTTTTTATTTTATCTAACCCCTTCCTGCCAAGCCCCAAAGTCCCCTAAACTGGGCTTTAATGTTTGAGGAGCAAAAAGGTCTGTCCAATCACATGACTACTTTGATTGACTGTAACAATGGTCACATAATCAGGAGCTGGCACCGCCTGCTCCAGTGGCGGCCCCTCCATTAGGGGTGCAAGGGGCGCCGCTCCCCTAATCCATGCGCCCGGCCCCTAATCTACATTCAGGGCGCCAGAGGTTCTAATTGGCTTCAAAAAAGGGTGGGCCCGGGGCGCAGAGCACTGCGCCCTGAGCCCACCCAGTTGTGTGACATTAGCGAATTAATATTCACTAATGTCTTGATGCTTCTCCTCCCAGCCAATCAAGAAGCGGCTCCTGAGACCCGATTGGCCGGGAGTTTTAGGACTTCCGGCCAGTCGGGTCTCAAGACCCACTTCCTGTTCGGCCTGGAGGAGAATCGCCCGGCACTTCCCACGGCAAGCAGGAGCAAGCTGGAGTGAGGTAAGGCCACTGATCGCCGCCTTCCCGTCCGTCTCCCGCCGGGGGGGGCGGTCGTGGTAGTGCGAGTGAGGGGAGCAGGTTTTTTGCCACCTCCCCCCAAAATATTGAGCACCGGCTGCCATTGGCCTGCTCCTGATCATTACTAGAGAATGGAAGCTGGGCTTTGGCAGCTTAGTCACTGTACTAATCTCTCAGCACAGAAACCTCTGATGTCCACGGACGCATATGTGCGATGTGTGAATGGTCAAGCCCACCCTTCTGCATGTAGGTAGGAACATGCTGGTGGGCTTTTCATTTTTATCTTGATGTCTTTGGGTGGATATCTGCTTTAATATCCGCTGAAAAAAGCTGAAGTAACGGAGACTGACACCAAAAGCTATTTAATGACAGCAGTGTTCTTTATTGGGGCTAAAGGGTCAATCCATTCATAATCAATATTTCAGTTTTTTGGTAGATACTGGAGAGTTAAACTCCCTGACCATTTTTTCTATCTCGGAGAAAATATTGATATTATCTCTGAGTTTCCAGGTCTGCACATCCTCTGTGCCCATTATGAAGGGTTCCCACCATCCCTGTTGGATTTTTGTTCTTTTATCTCATATTATGGAAAATGTAAAAAAAAAGGAGCTGGAAAAAACACAAAGCTGGGTAGAGCAGGGAATTATCTCACGGATATCCAAGACAGATAAATAATTAAACCCAGACTCAGTTCGCCAGGCTTCCCCTATGACTAAATATATATGGAAGGACTGGTCATACATAATTAAATAGCTTTACTTAACTAAGGAAATGTAACATGGTCAAACAACCATGACTTATATATGCAATCATCATTCATAAACTAGAACAGTGCTTGGGGGGGGACCCAAGCAGCCTTGCTCCTGAGCCGCTGCTCTGTATGTCCATTCACATGGCCCGCCCACATTCTCTCCTCACAGTTGTGATTGATCCAATGAGAAGGACGAATCCACGGAGAGCTGAGGCATTCATGTACATCACTGGACTGTGATGGGACTCAGGTAAGTATTAGAGGGCCTGGGGGGGGGGGCGTTTTTTTACCTTCATGCATAAAATGCATGAAGGTAAAAAACCTTCTACCTTTAGATTAACTTTAATGTCTACAATGTCACGGGACAGTTAGTCCCTTTCTAACTTCCACCGGGCACTCTTCAGTGAGATTTCAGGACCAGGTTCTTTAGGTGAAATTCCTTAGAATGGCTTCCAAAGTGAAGTATTAAAAGTAGCCCCCCAGCTCTGCCACAGCTGGGACCTCCGTGAATAGTAGCTGAAATCAGGGTAGCTTCTATAGTTGGGGGTAGCCACCTCCCACCCAGACTGGTGGATTCCCTCCAACAGGGAGAAGAGCCCTGCTGCTCTAAATTTCAGACTATTTATATGCCTCCCCAGCTCCCTTCTGGGCACACCTCCCCGGGGATTGGCAGGAGTACAATAAATATTCAGGCTGCTGATTTGCCTTGCACAACCCTCCATGTTCTAGAAGTCCCCCAGATCCTGAACAGCCAAAAGCAATCAACAGCAGGGTCTTGGGACTGGCATATAGAATGTGATAACACAGGCGCATAGACAATTAGTACACACATACTAGGGCCAGTTTAGACAGGTGCCAATTAACTTACCAGTATGTCTTTGGATTGTTGTAGTAAACTCATGCAAGCACAGGAAGAACACGCAAACTCCATGCAGCTAGTGTCCTGGTCAAGACTTGAACCAAGGAGAACCAGGAACCAAGAGCTGCAATGCCGAATTGCATGTTTGATAATCCCTAAGCCACTATGCTGCCAAAAACCGCCACTAGCTTGTATATACCACAATGGTGGTAAGTATAAACTTTGTGGTAGGTGTCAACCAGCAACAGCAGGCTTCAAGAAACCTTCCTATTGCAAAGCATCTGAAAGTAAGAGATTTGACTGACACCAAGAAAGGCAAGGACAAGCCAACCCTAACCGCTTCGGCCCCGGAAGTATTTACCCCCTTCCTGACCAGAGCGTTTTTTGCGATTTGGCACTGCATCTCTTTAACTGACAATTGCGCGGTCATGCGACATTGTACCAAAACAAAATTGATGTCCTTTCTTTCCCACAATTAGAGCTTTCTTTTGGTGGTATTTGATCGCCTCTGTGGTTTTTATTTTTTGCGCTATAAACAAAAAAAGAGCGACAATTTTGAAAAAAAGCAATATTTTTTAGTTTTTGCTATAATAACTATCCCCCAAAAATATATATATAAAAAACATTTTTTTTTCCTCAGTTTAGTCCGATACGTATTCTTCTACATATTTTTGGTAAAAATAATCGCAATAAGCGTTTATTGATTGGTTTGCTCAAAATTTATAGCGTCTACAAATTAGGGGATTAGATTTTTTTTTACTAGTAATGGCGGCGATCAGTGATTTTTATCATGACTGCGACATTATGGCGGACACATCGGACACTTTTGACGCTATTTTGGGACCATTCACATTTATACAGCGATCAGTGAGATTAAAAATGCATTGATTACTGTGTAAATGTGACTGGCAGTGAAGGGGTTAACCTGGAGGCGGCGCTGCAGGGGTTAAGTGTGTCCTAGGGAGTGAGTCTAACCCGTGGGGACCCACGGTCGAACTCACGGAGCTTGCGGCGGCGCCTGCTATCCGGACCTCGCGAGATCACGTACATTAACAATTACTGCAGTAAAACTGCGGCGGCTGGTCCGCAACCGGTTAAATATGTTAAAATAAAAATTCGATAGACTAAATTAGCCTTCTAAAAAAAGTTTTTTTATAGGATGAAATCAAACGTAGATGCTGGCAATCCCATAGGGCCGCAACCTAGAATTTGTGGCCCTATCATGACCTAGACATGTAACTCCTGAGCCCCAATTAAACTTGACCTGTGATGGGATCTACCGAACACTCAGATATAATGTCAAAAAATAAGCAAAGGACCTGGACATATTTGCTTTTCTTCAGAACGAATAAGACCTCTGACTTGCACTGTGTTGCAGAGGACATATTTTTTTGATCGGTGTAATCAGATTAGTGTTACATCTAAGGACAGAGGTTTTCCCTGTGCCAGGAAACAAAATAATCCTCTATAATTTGAAGCTTTTCGACAGCTCATTATAAGACTGTGGAAGCTGGCAAAACAAAAACAGGTTTGAAGCAGAACTCCAATCAAAAATAACTAGATAAAAATGAATAGGTTTTTCAGCTCTTTAGCGCCACCCTTTGGGCTCCTTCGGCCAATTTCGTGTTAGTAGAAGTTTGGTGAGTGTTGATTTGCGTTTTTCATTTCGCGCTTTTCATTTAGCGGTTTTCAGTTTGCGCTTTTCATTTCGTGCTTCTCAGTTAGTTTCTGAACGGCCGTTCGTCAACCAGACATGTTTCGGGATCGGAGGAGATAACGTGTTATTTATTATTGGCCTTGGGGTTATTGCTTTGACCCAAGTCCAGGAACAGGAGGAGGAGGAGTTCTTGGACCAAAAATTGGTTGCTTTATTAATCGTGACCAATTACCGTATATACTCGAGTATAAGTCGTTCCGAGTATAAGTCGAGGCCCTAATTTACTACAAAAAAAATGGGAAAAACTTATTGACCCGAGTATAAGACGAGGGTGAGAAATGCACAGCTACTGTAAGTCGAAAAGAGGGTCAACAATGCCCACTTGCAGCATCACTGTGCCCATTTGCATGCCTCACTGTGCCCATTTGCAGCCATAGGTTCCCTGAACTTCAAACTCGGTAGTTAAGGGTTCCTAGATGCCCCCTAGCTGCAGCCAAAATTTGGGGTCTCTGAACCCAAAGGGTCCTGAAATGACATTGCTGCAGATGGACACAGTTGACCAAATTTGGGGCCCTGTATCTCGGGGCCACTTAGTGCTAGGAACCCCAAATTTGGTGTGCAAACCCAGTTGAACTAGCACCATAAAATGTCCAAAGCTGGGGTTTCTAGCACCAAGTGGCCCCGAGATACAGGGCCCCAAAAATCAGTTCAGAAAATGTCAAGCACTTTTCTGCAGCAGAAAATGACATTTTCTGAACCGACTTTGGGGCCCCATATCTCAGGGCCACTTAGTGCTAGGAACCCCAGCTTTGGATATGTTATGGTACCAATGGGTTTGCACACCAAATTTAGGGTTCCTAGCACCAAGTGGCCCTGAGATATGGGGCCCCAAAATCGGTTCAGAAAATGTCAAGCACTTTTCTTCAGCAGAGAATGACATTTTCCGAACCGATTTTGGGGCCCCGTATCTCGGGGCCACTTAGTGCTAGTAACTTCATCTTTGGATATGTTGTGGTACCAGTTCCACTGTGTTTGTATACCAAATTTGGGGTTCCTAGCACCAAGTGGCCCTGAGATATGGGGCCCCAAAGTCGGTTCGGAAAATGAAATTTTTTGCTGCAGAAAAGTGCTTGACTCGAGTATAAGTCGAGGGGGGCACTTTCAGCACAAAAAAAGTGCTGAAAAATTCGACTTATACTCGAGTATATACGGTATGTTATATGCCTTTGCTGCGGGAGCTCCAAGAGAATAATCCAGATGATTTTTGGAATTATATCTGGATGATGGACCCCCTGCTTTCACCAACTCTTGACATTGTTGACCCCCTATATTAAGAAGGAGGACACATGCATGAGGCTTTTGATTTGTTATATTTTCTATATTTTTGGATGCATACAATGCACTTTTTGGTTAAGGTCTATTAGCAGATAGCATGTCTAATTTTATTTGTTTTCTTTTTTTAATGCATAATAAAAAAATGTTATTTATCTTTTTATTTCCAGGATAAAAAAAAATCAGGGTACTGCTTAGTCACAATTAACATTTCTAATGTGTAGCACGTAAATGAATAGAACTTCCAGTAATGCTAGGCTGCAGCTAAAGGGAGCTCTATTGATTTATAGTGTGACTTAAAGTGTTACTAAACCCACAACAGTAAAATCAGTCTGTATATGCAGTAAAGCATGCTTCTTATACTCACTATGGAATAATGCTCTGCACTGTGTAAAAAGGCTGTTTGATCCTGTCTTCTCTGATCCTCCCCTTCTTCCACTGTCCCCAATCCAGATCTCCTGATAGAACAGATCCTTGGAGGCACTCTGCATATGCTCAGTTTGGTGTGTATTGCAAGTTTTTTTCTTTTCTTGGGAGAGTGCATGTGATCAGCATGCCTCCCAACTTTTTGAAATGGGAACGAGGGACCCCTATTAACAAAAGTATGTACCACGCCCCCTTAAAGGTGAATTATACAAAAAAAAAAATATTAGTTAAACCCACAAGTGCTTTTTTTTAACACTACTATGCCTTTATATTGGCTTTTGAAATTTACAGATGCAGCAATGTAGAAATTGGATTAAAGGTTTAGCGCTGGGAAACACTTTTTGAAAGATAAAAAGTGCATTTTATATACAACTATATAGATCAGACCAAAATGAGGGATGAATGAGGAGGAAGGAGGGACAGAGAGACTTTGTTCCAAATCAGAGACAGTCCCTCGATATCAGGGACAGTTGGGAGCTATGGATCGGCACAGGGCCAATCAGCAATGTCCAGACAGAGGGTCAGGGGTCCTGCAGCCTCATAGGACAGTCAGAGGAGAATTTGCACCTGAAACAGAGCCAAAGACGCACAGAACCTTTTTCCAGTGCACTCTGCGGCCGCCCCAGAGCTGTGTGAAACCAGCTCCATTGAGAGCCGGTCACAGTCCCCTGTCATGTGAATTTGATGCTGGAAAATCCACATCCAATTCGCATCAGTGTGAACCCGGCCTTAAATTCGTAATGAGCAAGTGAGCAACACTTTGATACAGATACTGCAGGATGCATCTTTGTCCTACCTCGCACTCAGTTCACCGATAATCCTGTAACATTTGCAACACACAGCCTGATACCTAGGTCGATCAGGGACTATAGCTGGCTCGTGTTTCTCCTGCCTATAGCAGGCCTGCTTAAGGCAAGCAGGTCTACTGATACTTGGTTGCCTCCATGTTTAGAACACAATGATATAGTTCCTGGCCAGATGGCACTGGGACTGAGTAACCTGTAGTCCCAAGGGGGTCAGGCACTAGACAGCAGCTGGTAGCAGAGTCCTGGAATAGTCCAAGGTCAGGGCAAATAGTGTAGTCTAAAAACAGTTGCAGGGTCAGGGCTGGTAGAGGGCAAGCATAGCCCTTTCATTTGCTTCACTGCCACTATGTTTGGTCAGTGTTGTAACCTTGAACTTGGACGGGGCTGAATAATTAAACCTATCTATGTGAGAGCGCTGATACCTGAGCTGTCAGTTACTAAGAACCAGAGGAGTAGTATGAAGATTGTGGGCCCCCCATGCAAAAGTTGACCTGGGATCCTCCCCCCCACTACCACCCGCAGCTTCCACCGCACACCAAGATACTCCCAAGATACTCCAAGTGGCTAAAGAGTTATTTCAGATCTTTATTTACATATTGAGGGGGTAATTTAAAAGAATTGGAAGGTCTGTCAAAATGTGGACAGTTTTTCCAAAATCTGGACAGACCCCCAAAGTCTCACTTTTTGAGACAGAGAAAGGAGATTGAGGACACTTTGAGCACTCTTGTGTTGTTTGGTATGGACAGATCACAGGTTTGTTTAAGGCCCGATTCACACTGATGCGAGTTCATAACGAATGTGATGCGTCAAAAACACTTTAAATTCGCATGTCATCTCTAAAGTAATTGTTTTCAATGACGGTTGTTCACATACATGCGTTACGATTCCTCTATGAATGAGATGCGATAAAAAAAGGGTCCTGTGCGAGTTTACTGCGTTGCGAATTTAGTCTCCATAGACATCAATGTATATCGTTCTTGAATCACATTGATGGTTCCCATATGTGCGAATTCGTTACCTCCAGCTCCTCCTCCACACTCTCCACACACTCCACAAAAACCAGGAAGAGAACAGGAAGTTTGGGTTCCATTGGGCAGACAGAAATCGCAGTCACCTACCGAAAATGATAACTCATTCCAGTAGCATCGCAGTAAATTCGCAACAAACATGTAATGAATTTGCAGAGAAGATTTGCAACGCAATCGGGTCAAAATCGCGCTAAATTCACAACGCATCAGTGTGAACCAGGCCTTAATATCTCTAATATCTAATACTAATATCTAACTAATAATGATAACTAATATCATTGCTATGTTGCAGCTGAGGATACCATAGCTCTGATACCTGTGTGGTATTTATACTTTTTACTCTAATGTCCAGCTTAGTCACAAATTTCCTCCAATCATTTTTTTTTAATTTCTAGCAGTAGTCACAGATCTTAAAACCTTGGATTTGTCATATCCTTCTTATGTATCCGCAGAGGGTACATATAGAGCCAAGAACTGCTTAGACTCTTAGTTACTCTAAGCAGCAAACTATTTTCATATTTTCTCCAGTCATTTTAATTCTAGCATTTGATTCTTAAGGCTTGGCATTGTTCATATGTTCTGCTTATAAGATAAATAAATAAGAACAATATTCAGCCTTGTCAGATGTCTTACCTAAACGTGTTCCAGCATTATCCCAAGTTTGGTTCTCTTGCTGTTTGGCTTGAGTAGAGGTATCTCAGGAGACCTCTTATCTCTATTCCATTATGGACTGGCCGCGGTTTGTTATGGTTCATGAAGTCAAAAGCTTTAGAGAAGTCAGTGAAGCAGAAATAACTTTTCAGCTTCTGAAACTCTCTATATATTCCTTTTATTTAATAGATGGTTGCAGCTTTGTCTCTTGTTCTTTTGGGTCTTCCAAAACCATCCTACACAATCTGGCAGCTGGGGTCCTTATATATAGCAGCTGAAGTATAGCTTGCAGTACTATTTTGCTAGCATCTCAGATAAGTCCATATGTTTGGTAATTAGAGGACTCCTTAAAACTGGTATCTTTTTTATCCACTGTTTTTTTTTTTTTTTTTATCCACTAATGAAATATGCTGTCATATGACAACAGCAGAAAATATACAGTCATGTGAAAAATTAAATACATCCAGTGAAAATGTGTTGACTTTTCCCACATATTATAATAGGCAAACATTAGATCTTTATTCAAACAGTGCCTACAGAAAAAAAGTGATATACTTAAATAAGAACACAAGAAAAAATTTGGCTTTTTCAATAATTTAGTCATCAAAAATATCAATAGATGCAACAAAAAAGTAAGTAAACCCTTGACGTTAAAAGCTAGTATTGCCCCAGTAGCATAAATTACTTCTTTACGACATGTTGTATAAGTGCCCACCAGTCTCTGACATCGACCACTTCTCCATGCAAAATGTCTTCAGTTGTAAGATGTTTGTGGGTTTCCTTGTGTAGCACTCACCCACTAGAGCAGGACCTTTTGAGACCTACCGGACAACATGGAGGAAAGCAAAGCTTCCCGAGGTGGGGGGGGGTTGCTAGGCGGCTCCCCTAAACAAATAAAAAATATTAAGCCCCTAATAAAAAATATGTAGAAGTAGTATTCTGTACCTCCCCCAACGCAGTGTCCTCTGCCTCCTTTACATCGACCTCTCACACTAATGTGTCCTCTGCCCCCTCCCCCCACAGTACCCCCCAATGCAATGTCATATGCCCCCTTTACATCACCCCCCACACACTGTAGTGTCCTCTGCCCCCCTTCCCTCACAGTAGTGTCCCCCCCAAGCAGTGTCCTCTGCCCCCTTTACATCACCCCCCTGACTGTAGTGTCCTGTACCCCCCCCCAAGCCAGTGTCCTCTGTCTCCCTTCATATCACCCCCCCAACTGTGGTGTCCTGTACCCCCAAAACAGTGTCTTCTGCCCCATTCACATCACCCCCCCCCCACTGCAGTGTCCTCTACCCCTCCCATAGCAGTGTCCTATGTCCCCTCCCCCCACAAAGTGTCATGTGCCCTTCTGCCCCCTGAAAGCAGTGTCCTCTGCCTTCCCATCCCCCAAAGCAGTGTATTCTGTCCATTTCTTACCCCCCGTCACTGTAGTGTTCTCTCTCCCCCCCCCCCCTCAAACAGTGTCTCCTCTGTCCCCTTCACATCATATTCCCACATATACTCAGTGAGGTTTAGGCAGCACTTTCTACCTGCAAAGGAGAGATCATAAGACGGCATAGTGCTGGGTGGAAGGCGGGAGCTGCTGGAATTAACATTTCATAGCAAGCTGATTGGTTGCTAGGTTGCCATGCCCCAGACAACGTCATTATATGACGAAATGCACGTCTGGAGCTGACGTGCTGGCATCATCGCGTGGGCTGTCCAAGGGACGGGCGTTCGTACAAGCCGGCCGGCTGCTATGTCGTTTTAATTCCTGGATATTGTAAGTGTTATTTTAATTGTTATTAAATGATGGTCCATCAGAATTACGCTATGGTGAACCTTTTTATTTTGGGGAAAATCTGAACGGCATCTTTATTTGACTACCTTTATCTGAATCCGGGACTGTCAGAGAATCTAATTGACCAGACTGTGTGGACTGCACAGAGGAGACCAGAAACACATGTAAGTGAAATAATGGTGTTTATTAAACAAGTGATAAGTAAAAGGAATATAAACAGTGCAAAACCAACACAACAAACCCACTACAAACAACAATATATACAAGTAAATGGAGATACCGTAATTGTAAACAAAGCCAAGCCAAGGTCATACACAGGGAAGTCAGCAGATGGGTAAGGACGGGAAACCAGCAGGAAGGGGAGAGGATGGATGGTAAAGCTGCAGGGTAGGGATCCAAGGGAATCAGGAGGGACAAGAACAGGATGGGCCTGGGATAGGGATCAGGTCGGATCAGAGCACAGCGGGACGGGACAGAGCAGGTACACAAACAGGATGCAGGCAGCAAGGTCAAGGCACAGGGAGAAAGATACCAAGGTGAGCATGTGAGGGCTTGCCGGGTATTAATAGGGCTGCCTATAATTGGCTTCAAGTCACACCTGAGCGCAGGGAATGTTGTCTGCTCCATACTGCCAGGATCCATCCGCTGGTGGACATCAGTACTGCGGCCAAAAGATGAAATGACACCAGCAGGGAAATATTCTCCTGACAGTTTAACACTGCCAGGAGACACCTGCTGGTGGACCCCAGTACTGCATGCCAAATGATATATCTTACCAGCGGATGGACCCTTTCCTGACAGGGACTCGGGTGACCTGGGCTGTATGCTGCTGACCACTTCCTAAGAATCTGCTGGAGCATCGGTCAACTTAAATCTCCCCCAGATAAAGGCCCTGGCCGGGTAATTGGTCGCAGGCTTACATAGCTTGCCTTGGGATAAGCATGCATTCTGTGTGGTGTTAACACTGTGGTTGCGGTGGAGGATTCATCTTATACCTTAACAATCATTTATTTACACCTTGGTTATGGAATTTGAGCATGACTAGCTACACACTGAAGAATATCTTCACTTTTGACAAATTCCAATTATATCTCAATGAACTTTATATCAATATCACTGTCGATCACAATTTGTTTAGTGTTTGTCACATCTTTTTATTGCTGCTACATTTTTTCTATTTTATTTGTGTATGTATCCCACTCTAGCAGCTGCTTTTAGTTTTTATTTTATTTAATGCATATAATTGATATATTCCAATAGCGCTGCATTTTTTCTATATTTTTTTTGGTTGCTAGGACTGCAACCAATCACTCCACTCTGCAGTGAAGAAGAGGCTGGGGGAAGGCAGAGCTGTGGTCACGATCCTCCTGTTGGCTTCCGGAAGTTGACCAGTCGATCGGGATCAATTGCTTGCCGACCCACAACCTAAAGGGTCTGCTGTTTTGATCCCAAGACTGTTTCTCCAGTAGATGCCCTAGCAGCCAGACACAACATCATAGCCATACTTCCTGATCAGTATTCAACCTTTTTAATGCTTTATTGAAAAAAACTTGAACTTGGATGGGTGCAGGACAACCATGGGATACTCCAGTAACCTTAAGTAGTAATTTGAGGACACCTATCTTCCTCCTAAAGATTCTGAGCACCGTCTTTGTAGCAGCAAATAATGGTCTGAGTTACACAGAGACACCATGCACAATGGCCACTTTTAAAGTGGTTGTAAACCTTGTTACACCACTTTTACCTACAGGTAAGCCTATAATAAGGCTTACCTGTAGGTACCTTGAATATCTCTTAAACTTGCACAGTTTAGGAGATATTCAGTAAATGCGCTGCTGCCGACGTCATCGGCGCAGGCGCACTGAAGAAACGGGCCGCTGGTGCGAGAGTGACGTCATTGCGGCATCCACCAATCACAGCACCGGAGCCGCGAACCTGGAAGCAACTCCGGTGGAAGATGTCTGAGCTGTACTCGGAGGGCCGACATGGATCCAGGGCATCATTCGAAGGTAAGTATTTTATAATGAGTTAGTATGCAATGCACACTAGCTCATTATGCCTTTGTCTTGCAGGGTCTGTTTTCTTTTTTTTTTTTTTTACCCGAGGTTTACAACTTCTTAAACACAAGCTGGCTCTGATTGAAGGGCGATAGCAGCAACACACAGTCACTGGGATCTCACACACCAGTCTGTATTCACTAACGTTCTTGGATAATTGGATGCCTCCTTCCATTATCTTATATAACAAGAACAACTCTTCTGTTCCAAGCCCCAAACTATTTGTACTTCCTCCCAGTCAACATCTGGGTAACCCCCCGCCCCCAGGGATTGGTTGGAACTGCATAAAATTTCAGTTACTCATTTGACTCTCCCAGCCCACTACTTTTCAGAACCCTCCAAAAAGCAGAGGGAGGCAGTCAAACCTGCAACCAGTAAAAAACAGAACAGCCCAAAATAATCACAAGCTGCTCAACTGACTGTGGCAGAGTTTAAAAACTAAATTTACCTAACCTAGTACCTACTGTATCTAGGAGGGTGCTACACGTGCATGAACTACCTGTTTCAAAATTCAAACTTTAAATGGGAATCAAATTAGGGCTTTGATTAGGGCAGTCCATACCGCTCTATTTCTTATTTTTGAGCCATTCATTAGTGGAATAGCTTGTGTTCATTAGGATCATTATTGTACTGAAAGACTCATTTTGGGCTCAACTCCAACTTTCAAACAGATGGCCTCATATTGTCATCAAACAAGCTTTAATATGATAATATAGATTTTATTAATGCCTTGAAGACTGAGAGCTGCTCAGACTAGACATGTGCAATTCGTTTAGTTCCAAATTCGTTTTTTAACTAATTTCAACAAATTCTGGAATTTTTCCGAATATTTGAAAATTCTGAATTTACAAAATTCTGAATTTTCGAATTTCTGGATTTGGAATTTATGAATTTACGAAATTCAAGAATTCGAAATTCCAGAAATTTGGAAATTCTAAATTCGAAAATTCAAAAATCCGAAAATTTGAAAATTAGAAAATCCGAAATAAATGAAAATTCAAAAGAAGAACGAAAGAAGAAAGAAGAACGAAAACGCGAAAATCTGAAATAATAACTAACTCATAATAACTTAACTATTACTTACCAATAAATTATAGGTGTTGGAATTTCCTTTCAAATTTTGCTGTTAGTGAATGTAACGAATATGAATTTATCCGAAGTTACGAATTTTCCGAAATAACGAATGCCGTATCTAAACGAACGTAATGAAAAAAAAAATAAGAAAAAGAAAGAAAGTAGATAAACTAAAAACAAAAATGTGAATGGCTCACTAAACAATAGAGCACCACATTGGCTTACCAGTTGAAACTTATGTCGTGCAACACTTTGTTCATTGGTTGAAATTCTGGCTAGGACATTATTTATATGAAGTTTGCATGTTCTCCGTGTACTTGCATGGGTTTGCTCTGGGTACTTGGGTTTCCTCCTACCCTCTAAAGCAGGGTTTCTCGAACAGGGTTCCATGGAATCCTAGGTTTCTAGGATTGCTAGGGGTTCTTTAAGCAAGGAGGAATTTCTACCTCTCAGTTTCCACTGGCATTGACTTAGCTATATGTAATTCTTCCCAATGACCTCAAGTATAAGGAGCAATCTTCCCACTGACTATCACACTAATGTATCATGAGTTGTAGATATAGTCATTTTTAACCCTGAGAGAAAAGCTGTGAAAGGCTGCTCTAAAGGCATGCTGGTAGGTTTGTACCAGTCTAAATTATTCCTAGTATGTGTGTGTGTATGTACAGTATGTATGTGAGATAGGGATCTTAGATTGTAAGCTCCTTGATAGGACAGAGACTGATGTGTATTTAAAGTGTCTAGTACTAAAGTGTCTAGCACTATATAAATGAACCAGAGCGGAGACTGCGAGCCAGGCCTTCTCGTCCACATCAGTGACTGACCTTACAAATGCACTTCTGGAAGAATGGTCAAACATTACCAGAGACACACCCCTAAACCTTGTGGACAGCCTTCCCAGAAGAGTTGAAGCTGCTATAGCTGCAAAGGGTCCTCTTCCACTCCTCCATGATGATATCACTGAACTGGTGGATGTTAGAGACCTTGCACTCCTCCACCTTCCATTTGAGGATGCCTCGCAGATGCTCAATAGGGTTTAAGTCTGGAGACATGCTTGGCCAGTCCATCACCTTTACCCTCGGCTTCTTTAGCAAGGCAGTAGTCATCTTGGAGATGTGTTTGGGGTTGTTATCATGTTGGAATACTGCCCTGTGGCCCAGTCTCTGAAGGAAGGGGATCATGCTCTGCTTCAGAATGTCACAGTACATGTTGGCATTCATGGTTCCCTCAATGAACTGTAGCTCCCCAGTGTCGGCAGCACTCATGCAGCCCCAGACCATGACACTCCCACCACCATACTTGACTGTAGGCAAGACACACTTGTCTTTGTACTCCTCACCTGGTTGCCCCCACACACGCTTGACACCATCTGAACCAAATAAGTTTATCTTGGTCTCATCAGACCACAGGACATGGTTCCAGTAATCCATGTCCTTAGTCTGCTTGTCTTCAGCAAACTGTTTGTGGGCTTTCGCTTGCATCATGACAGCAATGCAGACCAATTTGATGCAGCGTGCGGCGTATGGTCTGAGCACTGACAGGCAGATCCCCGACCCCTTCAACCTCTGCAGCAATGCTGGCAGCACTCATACGTCTATTTCCGAAAGACAGCCTCTGGATATGGCCCTGAGAACATGCTCTCAACCTCTTTGGTTGACCATGGTGTCAGGGACATGTCGGTGGCAATCTGGCTAACTTGCGTGCACGTAGGTGCACAAGGAGCATTCCTAGAGTTGCTGGGCTTAATTCCCCACTGGGGGGCGCTGGCGCGCTCCCGCGCGCGCGCGTTCGCGCATTCGCGCATTCGCGGGTGCGCGCGCGCGCCCGTGCGCGCGCCCGTTCGCGCTAGCGCTGTTTGGCGCCAAAGCCCCTTTAAAAGGGTGTCAGTTACTCCCATTAGGTGCTGTTCGTCTTCAGCTCTGCACCTGAAAACCTGTATCCTGCTTGTTGTTATTGTTACTATTGACCCGGCTCCGTCTGACTACTCTGCTATCTCCAACCCGACCCGGCTTGCCTGACCTTGTTGATATCCTGCTACCTGTTACCGAATACCTGCCTGCCTGACTATTCTGTGATCATTCCTTCTGCCTTATACCTGCCTGATCTCCTGCCAACTCGGACTGTCTGACGCTGCTTTGCTTGTGCCTGTGACCCTGTCACCACCTGCTCTTCCAAGATCCAGGTTCTGCTGCTGCATACCATCCACCTGTCTGCTAACGGATCCGCTTCTGCTTACCTGCATCCGCTATACAGTCATTCCGGAGAAGTCTCCTCAGCTCCTGTGTTGGTTGTCGCCAGGAATCGCATCAGACACTCCTACCCACTGTGCTCAGGAGACCACTGTTCCCACTCCAGTGGCTCCTGAACCAGCGCTTAAGAGAGGTCTCCTTCCACCAGTCGGGCTCATCTACCAGGTACCTAACAGTACGAACAGCCATGTCTGAGCCCGCGGGAGAGGCCTCTCCTATCCAGGAGATCTGCACGCATTTAGCGGCACTCACACAAGCCGTAAAGACTCTGCAAGATAGCTATAATAGACTAAAAGGTCAAGTCCTGAACCTTAGTGGGCCAGGAGGCGCATCCCCTGCTTCAGCAGCAGCCCCAGTACAAGCTGCTGCACCTCCCTCTGTGGTCATGCTTCCACCCGAACCAAGAGTTCCCGTCCCTGAGAGGTTCTCCGGAGATCGCACAAAATTCGTGGCCTTCCGCAGTGCCTGCCAGTTATACTTTGCTCTACAACCACGGACTTTTTCTTTGGAGGCTACTAAAGTAGGATTTGTGATATCCCTACTGCAAGGAGAGCCACAGACCTGGGCTCACCGCCTGCTGGAATCTAACTCGGTACAGGTCCAGACTTTGCCCTCCTTCTTGGAGGCCATGGCTCAGTTGTATGAGGATCCTCAGCGGACCACCACTGCTGAGTCAGCTTTGTTCGCGCTCCAGCAAGGCCGTAGACCGGCCGAGGACTATGTCATGGACTTTCGACGCTGGAGCGCGGACACACAATGGAACAATGCAGCATTACGCCATCAATTTCGCATGGGGCTATCAGAGAATCTCAAGGATGAGCTTGCACGGGTAGGAATGCCAAATACCCTTGAAGAACTTATTGCTTTAACAATCCAGATCGACCGACGCCTTCGTGAACGTCGGTCTGAACGATCTTCCCAGCAAACACGCCCCATGTGGATGACTGCAAAGGTTCCAATGCCTGCTTCCCGATATCTACCGTCAACCAGCTCTAACCCGGTCACTTCAACATTTGACGTCCCTGAACCAATGCAGTTGGGACTACTGCGTTCTACTTTATCCCCAGAAGAGCGGGCACGCAGACGCCAGCTAAATCTCTGCCTTTACTGCGGTGGATCAGGCCACTATGTAAACAACTGTCCGGTCAAGTTCCGTAAGTGTGTTTCCTATACTTCAGCCAGTCTTTCTGCATTAACCGCCAATGCCACTCAACTTGCTCTCCCCCTCTCGTTACAGCTCCAGGGAAGAACAATCCGGATCAACGCCATCATTGATTCTGGGGCCTGCAGCTGCTTTATTGACTCTGCCTTTGCTGCTCAACAAAATCTCCCTCTGAAAAACAAAACACACAAACTTTCAGTTTTCTTGGCCGATGGGTCTCACATAAAATCAGGACAAGTTTCTCAGGAGACCCTCCCATTGTCTGCCACCTGTTCATCTCAGCATAAAGAAATCCTGATCCTGGACGTCATCTCCTCTCCTCTGTTCCCGATCATTTTGGGCATGCCCTGGCTCCAGGCCCATAACCCTCACGTTAATTGGTCTACCGGTGAAATCAAGTTTTTGTCACCCTATTGTCAGAAACATTGCCTTCCTGAAATTCCCAAACCAGCTGCCACCTTACTTTGCATGGATGCGGATCCAGACCATCTCCAAGCCATACCAGAGGTTTACCATGAATTTGCGGATGTCTTCAGCTAGAAGGCAGCGGATTCCCTACCACCCCACTGCCCGTATGATTGCCCAATTGAGCTGCTCCCTGGGGCCGAGATTCCCTTCGGGCGCATCTTTCCACTATCTGAAAAGGAACAAGAGGCACTTAAACTGTATGTTGATGAAAACCTCGAAAAGGGCTTTATTCGACCCTCTACCTCCCCAGCCGGGGCCGGAATATTCTTTGTTTCTAAAAAAGACCAAACTCTTCGTCCATGTGTGGACTATCGGGATTTAAATAAGATCACAGTTAAGAACCGCTACCCGCTGCTCCTGATACCTGAACTTTTTCAGAAATTGAGATCTGCCATCATCTTCACTAAACTGGATCTAAGAGGGGCCTACAACCTGGTTCGCATTCGGGCCGGGGATGAATGGAAGACGGCTTTCCGGACCCGTTTCGGGCATTATGAGTACTTGGTCATGCCCTTTGGCCTGTGCAATGCTCCTGCAACTTTTCAGCATCTGGTCAATGATGTATTCAGAGATTTCCTGGACATCTTTGTGATAGTTTACTTGGATGACATCTTAATTTTTTCTAATTCCCTTGAACAACATCGGGAACATGTTCGCAAGGTCTTGGGCCGTCTTCGCTTACATGGACTGTACGCCAAAGCAGAAAAATGCGAATTCGAACAAAGTAACATTCAGTTTTTGGGGCTAGTGATCTCCCCTACCGGCATTAAGATGGATCCTCAAAAAGTGTCCGCTGTGCTAGATTGGCCTGCTCCTTTGGACAAGAAGGGCGTGCAGCGTTTCATCGGATTCGCAAATTTCTATAGAAAATTTATTAAAGGATTCTCTGCCATCATTTCACCCATCACGCAACTAACCAAGCAGAACTGCCGTTTTCATTGGAGCCCAGAGGCCCAGGAGGCCTTTGAAGAATTGAAAAGGCGTTTCACTTCAGCCCCAATTCTCAGCCATCCTGACCCGTCCCTACCTTTTATTCTAGAGGTGGATGCTTCTGAAGTGGCCGTGGGTGCAGTCATCTCTCAGCGACGAGGTAATAAGGATCTCATGCATCCTGTGGGGTTTTTCTCCAGGAAACTCTCGCCGGCTGAGCGAAATTACGATGTGGGTGACCGAGAATTACTGGCCATCAAGGCGGCACTAGAAGAGTGGAGGTATCTGCTAGAGGGTGCAGTCCATCCGGTTTTAATATATACCGACCACAAGAACCTCGAGTATTTAAGATCCGCTAAGAGACTGAAACCTCGTCAAGCCCGATGGGCCCTATTCTTCACACGTTTCTGCTTTCATATCACCTACCGGCCAGGAACCAAGAACGTAAAACCAGACGCGCTTTCGCGCATGTTTGATCACCCCAAGGAACCTTCTGTACCTGACACCATCCTGCCAGCAAACAGTTTTTTACTCCTCCAGACGGACATCCTGTCCTTGATCAGAGAAGCATTACCAGAATCTTCAAATCTTCAGAGACTCGCTTTAACTTCCCGAGATGGGTTGCTATGGAAAGGAAGTCAGATATTCGTGCCAGAAGATGTCCGAGTCAAAGTGCTGACTTTGTTGCATGATCACCCACTTGCGGGACATTTTGGGGTTCGTAAGACCCTTGAACTCGTGCAACGCACGTTTTGGTGGCCCAACATGAAGGATTTTTGCAGGAAGTACGTCAGCTCTTGTTCTGTTTGCATTCAAAATAAGACCTCCAGGAACCGAGCTTGGGGACTGTTGAGGCCGTTGCCCGTACCAGATAGGCCCTGGAGGATGATAGCCATGGACTTTATTGTAGAATTACCATGCTCAGAAGGATGTTCGGCGATCTTTGTGGTCGTCGATCGTCTGTCTAAAATGGCTCACTTCTTGCCCTTAAAGGGGACACCCTCTGCTGTAGAAACGGC
This sequence comes from Lithobates clamitans, assembly GCA_037952925.1. Taxonomy (NCBI): domain Eukaryota; kingdom Metazoa; phylum Chordata; class Amphibia; order Anura; family Ranidae; genus Lithobates; species Lithobates clamitans. Next base: position 1,573,376 of record JBBGZY010000154.1, on the reverse strand, counting down.
CCGAGTGTTCATAAAAGAGATCGTCAGGCTGCACGGAGTACCTGCAAATATAGTATCTGATAGGGGGGTACAGTTTACCTCACGTTTTTGGAAAGCTCTATGTGAAATACTGAAAATTGAATTAGCCCTGTCTTCAGCGTATCACCCCCAAACTAATGGGCAAACGGAACGGACTAATCAAACGCTAGAGCAATATATTAGGTGTTTTACCTCATTTGTGCAAGACGATTGGGTGTCCCTACTGCCTTTAGCGGAGTTTGCTTATAATAATGCTAGCCATTCTGCCACGGGTCAGTCCCCGTTTTTTGCCAATTATGGTTTTCACGTATCTTTCTTGCCAGATTGTCTTCCAGAATCTCCAGTTCCAGCAGTCCAGGACACAGTACAGTTCCTCAGTCGCAACAACCGGATGCTACAGGAAGCGGTATCCAAGGCACAAGCAGACAGTAAAAGGATCTTCGATCAAAAAAGAAGAGGAGATCTAAAGCTGCAAATTGGTGATAAGGTATGGCTGTCTACCAGTAATATTAAACTAGCTTGTCCTTCCAAAAAGCTTGCTCCTAAGTTTATTGGGCCCTTTCCGGTGAAAAAGAAGATTAATGAGGTGTCTTTTGAACTATGTTTACCTGATTCGCTTAAAATCCATCCTGTCTTCCATGTCTCATTATTGAAGCCTGCTGTAACCGATCCCTTCCCTAATAGGGGCACCAGGGTCCCCGAACCTGTCTTGGTGGACGGAAACGAGGAATACGAGGTGGAGGCCATCCTCGATTGTAGAAAGAGATTGGGACAGGTACAGTTTCTGATCAAATGGAAGGGGTACGGTCCGGAGAATAATTCTTGGGAACCTAATAGCAATGTTCACGCTAAACGTTTAATCCATGCTTATTTTGCTGCCCATCCTGAGAAGAAGAGTTATCTGGGCATCCGGAGGCTGCCCGTTGGGAGGGGGCAATGTCAGGGACATGTCGGTGGCAATCTGGCTAACTTGCGTGCACGTAGGTGCACAAGGAGCATTCCTAGAGTTGCTGGGCTTAATTCCCCACTGGGGGGCGCTGGCGCGCTCCCGCGCGCGCGCGTTCGCGCATTCGCGCATTCGCGGGTGCGCGCGCGCGCCCGTGCGCGCGCCCGTTCGCGCTAGCGCTGTTTGGCGCCAAAGCCCCTTTAAAAGGGTGTCAGTTACTCCCATTAGGTGCTGTTCGTCTTCAGCTCTGCACCTGAAAACCTGTATCCTGCTTGTTGTTATTGTTACTATTGACCCGGCTCCGTCTGACTACTCTGCTATCTCCAACCCGACCCGGCTTGCCTGACCTTGTTGATATCCTGCTACCTGTTACCGAATACCTGCCTGCCTGACTATTCTGTGATCATTCCTTCTGCCTTATACCTGCCTGATCTCCTGCCAACTCGGACTGTCTGACGCTGCTTTGCTTGTGCCTGTGACCCTGTCACCACCTGCTCTTCCAAGATCCAGGTTCTGCTGCTGCATACCATCCACCTGTCTGCTAACGGATCCGCTTCTGCTTACCTGCATCCGCTATACAGTCATTCCGGAGAAGTCTCCTCAGCTCCTGTGTTGGTTGTCGCCAGGAATCGCATCAGACACTCCTACCCACTGTGCTCAGGAGACCACTGTTCCCACTCCAGTGGCTCCTGAACCAGCGCTTAAGAGAGGTCTCCTTCCACCAGTCGGGCTCATCTACCAGGTACCTAACACATGGAGAGGCCTGTTCTGAGTGGAACCTGTCCTGTTAAACCGCTGTATGGTCTTGGCCACCCTGCTGCAGCTCAGTTTCAAGGTCTTGGTAATCTTCTTATAGCCTAGGCCATCTTTATGTAGAACAACAATTCTTTTTTTCAGATCCTCAGAGAGTTCTTTGCCATGAGGTGCCATGTTGGACTTTCAGTGACCAGTATGAGAGTGATAACACCAAATTAAACACACCTGCTCCTCATTCACACCTAAGACCTTGTAACACTAACAAGTCACATGACACCAGGGAGGGAAAATGGCCAATTGGGTCCAATTTGGACATTTTCACTTAGGGGTGTACTCACTTTTGTTGCCTATGGTTTAAACATTAATGGCTGTGTGTTGAGTTATTTTAAGGGGACAGCAAATTTACACTGTTATACACGCTGTACACTCACTACTTTACATTGTAGCAAAGTGTCATTTCTTCAGTGTTGTCACATGAAAAGATAGAATAAAATATTTACAAAAAATGTAATATCTATCTATCTATATATATTTGAACAGTGATAGATAGATAGATAGATAGATAGATAGATAGATAGATAGATAGATAGATAGATAGATAGATAGATAGATAGATAGATAGATAGATAGATAGATAGATAGATAGATAGATAGATAGATAGATAGATAGATAGATAGATAGATAGATAGATAGATAGATAGATAGATAGATAGATAGATAGATAGATAGATAGTATGCAAATATTATTCTGTTATCTCCATCACATCTCAGCAGATTGTATTAATTATATTATATGGAGAGAAGAACAAGGCAGCAGACTTAAACATTATTTGTGCGTACATACCCAGTCTCCCAAATCTACATGCTTTTCTGTACACAAATCTTTTATGCTGTCACCGTTAAGTACCTCCAGGCAGATCTGAAAGGCAGAGGGCCAGTGGGGAGTGCATGTATCTGTCTCCGCTTACCCTTCAGCCTTGTGAAGGCACAGGAGGATGGGATATATTGTAAACAAAATATAATAAATTACCGGGGAACTGAAACAAGGGAAATAAACGTACTGGTTGCTCCATTACCCTCCTCTGTAAAGCAAGATGGAGCTACTGTCTGTCTGTTATATGGGTGTAGTAATTACAGTTTAGAATGTATACATGAAATATACTTAAAGGCGTTCCTTAGACAAAATGGAAATACGTGCAGGAGACAGATGGAGGCATCTGCTGAAATGACAAGAACATATTTTGATCATGTAGTAGTCAGTTCTACAGTTTTGTCCTCCTTAGGTCATATTGACCATCTACAAAACTTAAAGCTGAAGTTTTCGTTTTTTTTTTTTTTAATCAGTACCAAAGTCCATTGTAATGTCGCGTACACACGGTCGGACTCTCCGACGGGAAATGTTTGATGTGAGCTTGTCATCGGAAAGTCCGACCGTGTGTATGGTCCATTGAACATTTGCTGTCGGAATTTCCGGCCACAAATGTTTGAGAGCAGGTTCTTAAATTTTCTGCCAACTTCACTTTGTTTTTGGAAATTCCGACCGTGTACACAAGTCCGTCGCACAAAAGTTCATGCTTGCTCGGAATCAAGCAGAAGGAGCCACACTGGCTATTGAACTTCCTTTCTCTCGGCTCGTCGTACGTCTTGTACGTCACCGCGTTCTCACGTTCGGAATTTTGGGCCAACATTCATGTGACCGTGTGTGTGCAAGACAAGTTTGAACCAACAACCTTCGGAAAAAAATCCACGGTTTTGTTGTCGGAAAGTCCGATCGTGTGTACGGGGCATTACAATGAGTGAAAGATGTCCCTTGTGCTGGGGGTCTGTTTATTGAAATCTTCATTCCTTTGTCCCCATCTTTCGATGTTGTAGGAGTTAAAACAGCCACTGGACCCATCATAGGCACTCATCAAAAGTGCTCTTTCTGCTCCGTTTTCCATTCATAGAAGACATACTATCCCTTCCTGCTATGAAAAGTGTCCCATGAATGGAGAGGAGGCAGGAAACCCATCTCATTAATCCCATCCTTCATTCATGCTTTTCACTACACCAGCAATAGTACAATATAATAATATAATTCGGCAAATTTATAAAAATACATTTGCCGTTTTTTTTTTTTTAATCCCATAAAAACTTGTTTTCACCATTTCCATCTTAGGGCTGCTGATCTCCTCCATTCACTTTTTGCCACTTCCCATCTACACCCCCTAGTTTCAACGATGGCTGTGCATCATTGATGGACTAGCTTCCCCCTAGTAACAATGGCAAGCCATGCCAATGCAATTTGTTTCCATCAAGTGAGAGAATGTAAGAGCACTGTAAGAGCACATCACCCAATAACAAATTAATACCAAACCAAGGGTTGCATAGGAGCCCAATCAGCACCACATCCTCAAATAATGTGAATATACAAATGGCTTCCCCAATCAGGGTAGCCCAACAGGTATATTAAGGGACTCGGTGCGTTGTCTCTCCAAGAAAGGAGAACATACATACGTAAAATAAAAACATATTTTATTATTGTCGCTTCAGCCCAACCTAACAGGATTATTACTATTAAAACTGCATCAGACCAATTTAAAAACGTATATTCTTAGTAATGAACATAAATCCTATTATTGTGAGTCCCCTCCACAGCATACAATACATCCGGAAAGTATTCGCAGTGCTTTACTTTTCCCACATTTTGTTATGTTACAGCCTTATTCCAAAATGGATTATGGCGTCACTAGGGGGGGGGGCAAAGTGGGCCCTGACCCCCCCCCAACATTATGCTGTGCCCCACCATGTCCCCCCCCCCCCAATTAAAAAAAAAAAAATTATTTTACAAAAAGGCAATGTTTTTTGGTTTGCATTAGTAGCGGGTGCACCGCATCTTACTCGGGCCGCCGCTGGAGTAACACAGTCTCTATTGAGAGGGAGAGTATCCCCAGTCAGTTCCTGCGGGTGATCCTTCCCCCCTCCCTCTGCTCACTGACACTGCATAATGCGAGCGCTCACATAACCATGGCCGCCCGATCTGCTCCTTCCCCTGCATCCTCATTGGCAGGGAGAAGAGCGAGTTGCAGGAAGAACTCCACCAGGACTCTCAGTTACTGAAAAAACAGACTGATTTCTCCCATCCTTAGGACAGGAGAACCAGCCTGTAAATTCCAAGAGATGCCAGACCAGAGCTGTCAATAGCAGGGGCAGGACAGCAAGAGGAGGCTGGGGAACCCCACAGTGGCAGAACACCAGGCCCCCCCCCTAAATATGAAAGCTGAAGACGCCACTGGATTCAATTCATTATTTTACTCAAAATTCTATAAACAATACCGCATAATGACAACGTGAAAGAACTGTGGTTGAAATCTTTGCAAATGTATTAAAAATTAATAACAAAAAAAATCCTATGTACATACAGTGCCTTAAAAAATTATTCATACCCCTCGAAATTTCCACATTTTGTTATATTACATCCTAAAACGCTAATGAATTTTATTGGGATTTTACGTGATAGACCAACACAAAGTAGCACATAATTGTGAAGTGGAAGGAAAATAAAAAATAGTTTTTTTTTTTTTTCTTACAAATATGTGAAAAGTGTGGCTTGCATTTGTATTCAGCCCCCTTTACTCTGATCCCCCTAACTAAAATCTAGTGGAACCAATTGCCTTCAAAAGTCACCTGATTAGTAAATAGAGTCCACCTGTGTGTAATTTAATCTCAGTATAAATACAGCTGTTCTGTGAAGCCCTCAGAGGTTTGTTAGAGAAGCTTACTGAACAAACAGCATCATGAAGGCCAAGGAACACACCAGACAGGTCAGGGATAAAGTTGTGGAGAAGTTTAAATGAGGGTTGGGTAAAAAAAAAATATCCCAAGCTTTGAACATCTCACAAAGCGCTGTTCAATCCATCATCCGAAAATGGAAAAGAGTAAGAGTAAGAGTAAAGAGTAAGAGTACAACTGCAAACCTACCAAGACATAGCCGTCCACCTAAACTGACAGGCCAGGCAAGGAGAGCATTAATCAGAGAAGCAGCCAAGAGGCCCATGGTAATTCTGGAGGAGCTGCAGAAATCCACAGCTCAGGTGGGACAATCTGTCCACAGGACAACTATTAGTCGTGCACGCCACAAATATGGCCTTTATGGAAGAGTGGCAAGAAAAAAGCCACCCTTGAAAGAAAGCCATAAGAAGTCCCATTTGCAGTTTGCGAGAAGCCATGTGGGGGACACAGCAAGCATGAAGAAGAAGGTGCTCTGGTCAGATGAGAACAAAATTGAACTTTTTGGCCTAAAAGCAAAAAGCTATGTGTGACAGAAAATTAACACTGCACATCACCCTGAACACATCACCTCCACCGTGAAACATGGTGGTGGCAGCATCATGTTGTGGGGATGCTTTTTTTCGACAGGGAAGCTGGTCAGAGTTGATGGGAAGATGGATGGAGCCAAATGCAGGGCAATCTTAGAAGAAAACCTGTTAGAGTCTGCAAAAGACTTGAGACTGGGGCGGAGGTTTACCTTCCAGCAGGACAACGACTCTAAACATACAGCCAGAGCTACATTGGAATGGTTTAGATCAAAGCATATTCATATGTTAGAATGGCCCAATCAAAGTCCAGACCTAAATCCAAGTGAGAATATGTGGCAAGACTTGAAAATTGCCTTTCACAGAAGCTCTCCATCCAATCTGACAGAGCTTGAGCTATTTTGCGAAGAAGAATGGGCAAAATGTCCCTCTCTAGATGTGCAAAGCTGGTAGAGACATCCCCAAAAAGACTTGCAGCTGTAATTGCAGTGAAAGGTGTTTCTACAAAGTATTAACTCAGGGTGCTGAATACAAACGCACACCACACTTTTCACATATTTATTTGTAAAAAAATTTGAGAACTATTTATTATTTTCCTTCCACTTCACAATTATGTGCCACTTTGTGTTGGTCTATCACATAAAATCCCAATAAAATACATTTATTATTTTTGTTGTAACATGACAAAATATGGAACATTTCAAGAGGTATGAATACTTTTTTGGGACCTCATATAGACGGGCATGTGCCTTTCCAAATCATGTCCAATCAACTGAATTTACCACAGGTGAACTTCAATCAAGTTGTAGAAACATCTCAAGGATGATCAGTGGAAGCAGCATGTACCTGAGCTCAATTTTGAGTGTCATGGCAAAGACTGTAAATACTTTTTTACATGTGATTTTTTATTTTTAATAAATGTGCAAAGGTTTCAAACAAACTTCTTTCACATTGCTATTATGGGGGTATTGTTTTGAATGATTTTAAGGAAAATAATTAATTTAATCCATTTTGGAATAAGGCTGTAACAACACAAAATGTGGAAAAATTGAAGTACTGTGAATATATTCCAGATGCACTGTATACATCCATAAACATTTAACTGCTTTGGAAAAAGACCAGAGTACTGATCCCCCGAATGCCTACCAATCCAATACAGCACATATGTATAACAATTCTAATAAAGGTAAGCTACGGGAAGGTTACAGTATCTCAACGCATTTCACAGGAATCAATAGTGGGACATTTATCTTGAAATATCTTGCAATTAAGTTCTGAGCCGAGACCATAGCCAAAAAGGACCCAACAAACTGAGTGATGGGGAAGGAGCTCAGAATAGGCGCCAACTCCCTAATAGAAAAACAAGCAAGACAAGACAGACATACGGCAAACACAAGCTGTCTAAAACTATTCTAAAGTGAGAGTCCATCATGTTATTTCCTTTCCCAAATATAAAAGGACAACGCACCAATAAAGCCCCTTAATACCTGTTATGCTACTCCGATTGGGGAAGCCATTTTTGTATCATCCAATAACAGGCGGTGACTGAGCTAGGACTTTATTGGCTGGAACATCATGTTTTCTTTTAATAGCAAACTGTGGATTTAAGAAAACCGACCAATTTTGAAATGGCATTAAAGAGTTGAAGCTTATATGAGATTTAAATACAGTTGATACATTAACGGCAAATAGGCTATTCACTTTGCAAGGAAATTTTCACCAAAGCTTAGTACATAAGTGAAAGCTCTGATGACTTCCTTCACCCAATCATGTGGAAGGAAAAATGCTGTTCTTTTTATTGTCCTTGTACGTGATTGTGTATTCTTTGCAAAGTGAAATTTCACCACATTCAGTAAGCTCTAAGGAAAATTCCCTTGCAAAGCGCAACTTCTCTTGCATAGTGAGAAGACTTTTTGTCATTGGTAAATCAATTCCTAATGTTTAGGATATAGAACATCCAATCCTTTAAACTGGTCCCCATTGTGTAGCATGCATTTTATCATAAATCACAATTTCAACACCTTTTGTCCCTCATTCTCACCTATTTTATGGTTACCTGACCAGAAAGCCCTATTTCCTCTCTGCAATGTGCCGATGGTGGGAGGGAACCCTCTCCCCCTCCAACAACACCAATGGGTGATGTCACTGCTCTATGGAATTCAGACCCGTTGTTGACCCTCAACATTGCACAGAGGAGCCATAGCTTAGAGAAACTGGGAGAAAAAAAATGTATTTAGATAGACAGGCTCAAAGCAAAAAAAATAAAATTAAGCACAGGGCCTCATGATAGGGGGGACAGGGTATACAGGGCAGTACAGGGATCATGAGGAGGTCAGGTACAGGGATTGGTAGTTGGCTTAGATGGGTGGGGCTGTGGACGGGGGGATGAAGAGCATAGTCCGATAACACAGCAGAACCCCTTTGAACAATGGATAAGCAGGAATCCCCGCCCTTCCGTCCTGGTTTATTGTTTTATTGTTTTCTTTTGTTAAAAATAATAATAATAATAATAATTTGGCTGTTGGGGTCTTGGGAGGCGTAAACATTCTTGGAAAAGTTCATAGGGTGACCCATATAAGGTATGGCGTCCTCCATTGGATCTCAGTTAATGGTGGATTAACGGGGAAGTGGTAACAAGTGAAGTATTGGTGGTGAAGTGTGTTTGTCCCCGAGCCGGTGTTGCACGGCTGGGAATCGTTAAGTAGTAACGCTGATACACAATCTGAATTTGGTCCTTTGGTGCCTCCCAAGACCAGCAACCTTTATATTACGGGTACTGGATTATATATTGTTTCTGTTATAAGAAATTGTTATGTTCATTTTGTTAATAGATGGCTAACCTGGCCAAATATACTCCAGTTCGGTGTCATTTGTTATTTGTTCATAGTTACATGTTTGGGAGGTTTACGGTAGAATTATGTGTGTGGGTATACATCTGTGGCACCCTAATCATGTGATTTATACTAAAATTGTGCATGCACAATTGGGAGCAGTAAGGAGGCAGTATTTAAATGGTGAGGTATTGTATACTTTAAATGATTGGTCAACTTTAAATTTCACTTTTCAAAGGCAGAGAACTGTTTGTATTTATCTACCTGCAGTTGTATGGCAACCTTGATGTCTTTGTGACTGTAATACTTTTGGTTCAGGTACAGATTTTCACATTAACAAGCAAGGTTTCTAAGCACATTGAGGTTTGTGACTAGGAAGTTAAAGCATCACAATAATTTTAGTACAGTTATCAATTATAGGGCATCCTTCCCCAGGTTCCAGCTTGAAGTCTTATACTTACCTGTCCTCATTCCGCCGCTGGGAACCGCATAGCCTATTCTTCAAAAGTCTCTTAGACAGACTCTGCTTTTTGAGTTGTATTTGATGTACTGCAGGAGGGAAGACTTTGTGTTATTATTTCTGAAGAAGAAAGGTGGTTATGAAACGGACTGACATTCTTGTGTAGACTTACCTGTGTGTTCTTCTTAAAGTGTGTGAAAAAAGTGTGCTTGAATTGTTATGCTGGGCTCATTGCATCTTCCCCTCTTAATTTCACTATCTAATATATATATATATATATATATATATATATATACAGTATCTCACAAAAGTGAGTACACCCCTCACATTTTTGTAAATATTTTATTATATCTTTTCATGTGACAACACTGAAGAAATGACACATTGCTACAATGTAAAGTAGTGAGTGTACAGCTTGTATAACAGTGTAAATTTGCTGTCCCCTCAAAATAACTCAACACACAGCCATTAATGTCTAAACGGCTGGAAATAAATGTGAGTACACCCCTATGTGAAAATGTCCAAATTGGGCCCAAAGTGTCAATATTTTCTGTGGCCAACAATATTTTCCAGCACTGCACTTAACCCTCTTGAGCATGGAGTTCACCAGAGCTTCACAGGTTGCCACTGGAGTCCTCTTCCACACATGATGACAACACAGAGCTGGGGGATGTTAGAGACCTTGCACTCTTCCATCTTCCATTTAAGGATGCCCCATAGATGCTCAATAGGGTTTAGGTCTGGAGACATGCTTGGCCAGTCCTTCACCTTTACCCTCAGCTTCTTTAGCAAAGTAGTGATCGTCTTGGAGGTGTGTTTAGGGTTGTTATCATGTTGGAATACTGCCCTGCAGCCCAGTCTCCAAAGAGAGGGGATCACGCTCTGCTTCAGTATGTCACAGTACATGTTGGCATTAATAGTTCCCTCAATGAACTGTAGCTCCCCAGAGCACTCATGCAGCCCCAGATCATGACACTCCCACCACCATGCTTGACTGTAGGCAAGACACACTTGTCTTTGTTCTCCTCACCTGGTTGCCGCCACACACGCTTGACACCATCTGAACCAAATAAGTTTATCTTAGTCTCATCGGACCACAGGACATGGTTCCAGTAATCAATGTTCTTAGTCTGCTTGTCTTTAACAAACTGTTTGCAGGCTTTCTTGTGCAACATCTTTAGAAGAGGCTTCCTTCTGGGACGACAGCCATGCAGACCAATTTGATGGAGTGTGCAGCGTTTGGTTTGAGCACTAACAGACTGACCCCCCACCCCTTCAACCTCTGCAGCAATGGTGGAAACACTCATACGTCTATTTCCCAAAAACAACCTCTGGATATGAGGCTGAGCACGTGCACTCAACTTCTTTGATTGACCATGGTGAGGCCTATTCTGAGTGGAATCTGTCCTCGCTGTATGGTCTTGGTCACCAAGCTGCAGCTCAGTTTCAGGGTCTTGGCAATCTTCTTATAGCTTAAGCCATCTTTGTGTAGAGCAACAATTCTTTTTTTCAGATCCTCAGAGAGTTCTTTGCCATGGGGTGCCATGTTGAACTTCCAGTGATGAGTATGAGAGAGTGAGAGCGATAACATCAATTTTAACACACCTGTTCCCCATTCACACCTGAGATGTTGTAACACTAATGAGTCACATGACATCAGGGAGGGAAAATGGCTAATTGGGCCCAATTTGGACTTTTCCACTTAGGGTTGTACTCACTTTTGTTGCCATCGGTTTAAACATTAATGGCGGTGTGTTGAGTTATTTTGAGGGAACAGCAAATTTATATTGTTATACAAGCTGTACACTCACTACTTTACATTGTAGCAAAGTGTAATTTCTTCAGTGTTGTCACATGAAAAGATATAATAAAATATTTACAAATGTGAGAGGTGTACTTACTTTTGTCAGATACTGTATAATTAGTATATAGCCTTGGTGGCACTTAGTTGCCAACCTCTTATGCCGCGTACACACGGGCGGACTTTTCGACGGACTTTCCGAATGAACGGACTTGTCTACTCACGACCGAACTAAAACAAGGAAGTTCATAGCCAGTAGCCAATAGCACTCGAGTCCGTCGGAAAGATTTGAAACATGTTTAATTTCTAGGTCTGTCGAAATTTTGGGAAAAAAAAGTCCACTGGAGCCCACACACGATCTAATTATCTGACGGACTCCGGTCCGCCGGACCAAGTCTGCCGTAAAGTCCGCTTGTGTGTACACGGCATAAGACCTCTGCAGCACCTGGGACCAACTAGGGAATAAAACAACTGAACAGGAATGTCTCTTTCTTCCTTCCTCTCTTTATTTTTTTGTTTCCTTCTTCTCTCCTTTCTTCCTTCATTCCTTTCTTCCTTCCTTCTCTCTTTTTTTCCTCCCTTCCTTTCTTCCTTCCTTCTTCCCTTATTTATTTTATCCTTTCCTTTCTTCCTTCCTTCCTTCTCTCTTTTTCTTCCTTCCTTCCTTTCTTCCGTCCTTCTCTCTATTTCTTCCTTCCTTCATTCCTGCCTTCCTTCCTTCTTCTCTGCCTTACTTCCTCCCACACTTTCTTCCTTCTATCTTCTCTCTCGTTCTTCCTTCCTTCTTATCATGTTTTCTTCCTCTCTTCCTTCCAATCTTTCCTCTCTTTCTCACTCCTTTCATCTCTACCTTCCTTCCTCTCTTCCTTTCTTCACCTCTTTTTCTCTCCCTCTCTCCTTCCCTTTCATCCTTCCTTCTTTCCTCCCTTTTTTCCTCCCTTCCTTTCTTCCTTCTATCTTCTCTCTTTCTTCCCCCCTTGCTTTCTTCCTTTTTGTCACCTTTTCTTCCTCTCTTCCTTCTTCCTTCCATCTTCTCTCTATTTCTTCCTCCCTTCCTCCCTTTCTTCCTCTCTTCTTATCTCCCTCATTTCCTCCCTTTCTTCCTCTCTTCTTTTCTCCCTCATTTCCTCCCTTTCTTCCTTCCTCCCTTTCATTTTCCCTTTTTCTCTCCCTTACTTTCTTCCTTCCATCTTCCATCTTCCTTCTTTCTTTCTTTCTTTCTTTCTTTCTTTCTTTCTTTCTTTCTTTCTTTCATCTTCTTTCTTTCATCTTCTTTCTTTCTTTCTTTCTTTCTTTCTTTCTTTCTTTCTTTCTTTCTTTCTTTCTTTATTTCTTTCTTTCTTTCTTTCTTTCTTTCTTTCTTTCTTTCTTTCTTTCTTTCCTTCTTTCTTTCTTTCATCTTCTTTCTTTCATTTTCTTTCTTTCTTTCTTTCTTTCTTTCTTTCTTTCTTTCTTTCTTTCTTTCTTTCTTTCTTTCTTTCTTTCCTTCTCCTCTCCTTTTTTCCTCCCTTTTTTTTCTTTGTCTCTCCTTTCTTATTTCATTCCTCCTTTTCTTCTTTCCTTCTTCTTTCCCTTCTTCCTCTCTTCATGTCTTTCTTCCTTATTCTCATATTCTCAACCTTTATTCCCCCCTTTCTTCCTTCCTTCCTCCCTTCCTTCTTTCCTTCTTCTCTCCCTTTTTTCCTCCTTTTCTTACTTCTTCCTTCCTTCCATCCTTCCTTCCTTTCTTTCTTCCTTCCTTGCTTCTCCCTCTCTCTCTCTCTATATATATATATATGAACACACTTGCATCCTGTAAGATAATAAATGTTTAGCTTGGAAATCATTTGTCCTATTTAAGGGAATATTTCAGAGCGATGGTAGAAGATAGAAAGCAGATGATAGAATCCTTGACACAAAGCACAAGGGAATGAGATAGAGATACATATTCTGAACATGACACAGGGCCTTGATAACACAAATTCAACTATTTTTATAGCATAATACTTTGATAAGCCACACAGTACACACGTAGAGGAATGATAGAGTTTATGCTCTCCGTCAGCTATAATTCCAACACTTATCTCTATTTAACAGTTTGCGATATTGCTAATATAGTGTTACTGAACAGATTACATAAATCACACTGAAAGATAAACATGTCAACTGCTAATCATGTGACTAGAACTTTCTGTTTCTCTCGCCTGGGAGTTTAAAGTTTCAAGCGCCGTTGAGCTTTACCGCACAAACAAAGCTTTCCCGTTCAAATGCGGTGACAGCAACCGATATTACAGGTTTAATTCCCGGGGGTTTCAACTTTCACAAATTTAAATTTGTCTAATAACCTTTGCAACAGTTTTTTATCCCTTTTTTATCACGGCCATTGGAGCATAAATGTCGCAGCTAACTTCAGCAGCCTCTGCATGTACTGTGTCAAGATGAACTTAAAGTGAACTAAACCCACAACAGTAAAATCAGTCTGTTTATGCAGTAAAGCATGCTTGTTATACTCACTGTGGAACCTAAGGGGTCAATCCTCCACATTGTGTAAAAAGGCTGTTTGATCCTGTATGCACAGATCCTCCCCTTTTTCCACTGTCCCCCAAAAAGTAATATATCAGCGACGAAGGTCAATTCACAAAGCTTTACTACAAAGATAAGAATCTTTATTTTTAGCTACGTGACTATAATTTTCAAATCTCCAGTGAAAAAATTATATTTTTTGGAAAATAAGATTCTTAATCCTTGTGTGATACTGTTGTGAATTAAGCCTATAGTGGAAGGCTTTGTTGGATCACTTGCAAATTTACTATTCAGTAAAATATTATCAGTTTATAATAAAAATGGGCACATAGGCCTCAGGTGCCCCCCTTTTCCATCAAGAAATACAACATAATTATTCATTGAAAGTAGCTGGCACAGAAGTCCCGCCCACCTGTCAGCGATTATATGAATAGGAAGTATTCTATCACTGACTGGCCACATATGGAAGCGGTAGCAAACACTTGAAAGGCCGCAATCTCATTTTTGTCAGAAAAGAACTGTACTGTATAGTAATTTAATGGGTGGACATGTTAATCATTTAATGGATTAAACAGTTTTCCAAGGAATATACCTTGGGACATAATATCGTAGGAATAGTAAAGTAAAGACAGTGCCGTCCATATTGATGTGTAAGGCACCTATAAAGACAAACTGATGTACTATAAAAAATATGTTAAATTGTTTTTAATGAATAAGTAACTTTATTAAAAGTGGGTGTTTTATATCTGTTTACATTTACACTTTTCTGTCTTATTCTCCTTTTTCATATTTTTCATATCCTCCCCTTTCTTCTTCTCTCCTCTCCTCTGCTTTCCTCTTTACACTCCTCTTCTCCTTCCGCTTGCTCTCCTCTTCTTCTCCCCCTTCCTCTCCTCTTCTCCTCCCTTCTTTCCCTTCTTCTTTGCTCTCCTATCCCGCCTCCACTTTCCTCCCCTATTCTCCCTTTCCTGACTTTTCCTCCCCTGATTTCTTCTCTCTCTTTCTCTTTCCTCTTCTTCCCCCCCCACTCCTCTTTTCCTCCATTCTCCATTCTCCCCCGCCATTTTTCTTCCCTCCCCCTATTTTTCCCTTTACTTTCTTTACTCTACCTTAGTCTTATCCCACTCCCCCTCCTCTTCTTTCCCTCTTCTTCTTCTTTCCTCTCTTCTCCAACCCAGCTCTCTTCTTCCCTATTTCCTCCCCTCTCCTTTCCCTTCTTCTCCTTCCCTCTGCTCTTTCTTCTCTTCTCCCTTCTTTCTGTTCCTCTTCTCCCCTCTTCTCTTACGCCTTCTTCCTTTGTCTCCTTCCCTCTTCTCTCCTTTTCTCTCCCTCTCCTTCCCTACTGTCTCCTTCCATTTTCTTCCCTCTTCTCCCCCCTTTCCTTTGTTCCCTCCTCTCTTCTAGCCCGCCTCTTTCCCCTCTTCTACTTTCCTCCACTCTCCTTTCTTCTCTCTGGTTCCCTCTTCTACTGTTTTCTCCTCTTCTCCTTCCCTCTCCCACCTCTTCTAGCACCCTCTTTCCCCTCTTCTCTTCTCTGTTCTCCTTCCTAACACTTTTTCTTCTTTGCCCCCTTCCTCTCTTCTATCCCCCCCCCCCCACACACACACACACATAGACTTTCTCCTATTTTACTCCCCCGCCTTCTTTTGTCTTTTTTTCCTTCCTTGCCCTCTGTTTCCTCCCCTCTCCTCATTTCCCTCCTTCTTCTTATCTTTTATCTCCTCTCTACTTTCTCCTCTTCTTCTTCCTTCTCCCACCTCTTCTAGAACATTCTTACTCCCCTTCTCTATTCTCTTCTCCTCCCTCCACTCTTCTCATTTGTCCCCTCCACTCTTCTATCCCCCCTATTTCCCTTCTTTTACTTTCCTCCCCTCTCCTTTCTTCCTTCCTTCTTCTCCTGTTTTCTCCTTTCTCATCTTCTCCTTCCTTCTCCCAACTCCTCCGTTACCCTCTTCTCTCCTCTCCTCTCTCCCCTCTTCTCCTTTGTCTCTTCCTCTCTTCAACCCCCTCCTCTTCTTCTTACCTTTCTGACCTCTTCTAGCCCTCTCTTTTTGCCTCTCATTTCCTCTCTCCTTTTCCCTCTTTTCCCTTGTCTCCTCTCCTCTTTTAGCATCCCCCACCCTTTTTCCGTCTTACGTTCTTCCCCTTTCCTTTTATCTTTTTCCTTACTTCTTCTACTGCGTTTTCTCCTCCCCCCCCCCCCTTTCATCTAGCCTGCCAGTTCTCATCTTCTCCCCTCTTTTCTCCTCTCATCTCTCTAACTTTTCCTCTATGATTTCTTTTTTTTTCTTGCTATACCTACCCTGTTTCCCCCGAAAAAAAGCCCTACCCTGAAAGTAAGACCTAGTGTTATTTACGGGGATGGCTGCAATATAAGCCCAACCCTAAAAATAAGCCATAGTTAAAGTCGAAGTAAAAACATGTAATCCGTTTTGTAAAAAATTACTTGGACCAGTGCACAATGCAAGGTCCATAAATACATTTATGAGCGAGTTTGGGGTGGAGGAACTTGACTGGCCTGCACAGAGTCCTGACCTCAACCAGATAGAACACCTTTGAGATGAATTAGAGCTGAGACTGTGAGCCAGGCCTTCTCGTCCACATCAGTGTCTGTTGGGGTTGGAGCTCATGTTGTGTGACGGCGCAGAGGATCCTGGCTGGGAGCAAGGTACCAGAATGTATGACTCATGACAAACGAAAGGGAAAGATTTCTTTCCTGTACTCCATCTATTGCATGTAGGTCTTGCCAGATTCGATTAATTTCTGGAAAGGAGAATTAACCTGATGGTCACAGTCACTGTGGATTCAGAGGAGCCTCAAGCCCATATTGTAAACAATGCTGTATTGACTACTTTATTTGGGTAGTCCAACGTTTAGGGTAAGGGTCAGTGTGTGTCCTTTTCATCGGTGATGGTTTCCGTTGCAACACCTACTGTTTGGGATTATCATCACTGGACTCTTTTTGGGATTTTGATCCATGTCATTATGGACTATATAAATATCCTTAAAATTGCATTTAAATAATACATGCATAATAATATATGCATGTATATAATAATATATGCATTTAAATAATAATTCACTTGGTGTTTTTGTTTCTTTATAGTGCTGCATTTTACTGGCATATTTATTGGGTTTTCCAGGAAACTTTTGTGCTGGCTTCCTATATGAATATCTATAATAATTAATTCATATAACTATTAGTCCTTCAACGAGCGCAGATACTTTTGTGTTCTCTTTCGCCCAACATCAGTGCCTGACCTCACAAATGCTCTTCGGGAAGAATAGTCAAACATTCCCATAGACACACTCCTAAACCTTGTGGACAATCCTCCCAGAAGAGTTGAAGCTGTTATAGCTGCAAAGGGTGGGCCAACTCAATATTGAACCCTAAATTGTTAATATAATGTATGCCAGAGCTATATAAATGTATAATAACAATGTGTTAATGTGGGGGTGCATTAGAGTGTAAGCTTCTCTGGTGCAGAGACTTGTGACTGACTCAGTGTTCTCTATACAGCATTGCGGTATATGTCAGAGCTATATAAGTGTATAATATTAATAGTATGTTACAGTGGGGGGATGTTAGAGTGTAAGCTCCTTTGGTGCAGAGATTGATGGCTCAGTGTTTCAGTGCTATCGGGTTGAGTTCAGGACTCTGTGAAAGCCAGTCAAGTTCCTCCACCCCAAACTCGCTCATGCATGTCTTTATGTACCTTGCTTTGTGCTCTGGTCCAAATCATTTGGTGGAGGGGGGATTATGGTGTGGGGTTGTCTTTCAGGGGTTGGGCTTGGCCCCTTAGTTCCAGTGAAGGGAACACTTAAGGCGTCAGCATACCAAGACGTTTTGGACAATTTCCTGCTCCCCACTTTGTGGGAACAGTTTGGGGATGGCCCCTTCCTGTTCCAACATGACTGCGCACACGTGCACTAAGCAAGGTCCATAAAGACATGGATGAGCGAGTTTGGGGTGGAGGAACTTGACTGGAGTCCAACATCAGTGCCTGACCTCACTAATGCACTTCTGGAAGAATGGTCAAACATTCCCGTAGACACACTCCTAAACCTTGTGGACAATCCTCCCAGAAGAGTTGAAGCTGTTATAGCTGCAAAAGGTGGGCAAACTCAATATTGAACCCTACGGACTAAGAATGGGATGCCATTAAAGATCATGTTCATGTAAAGGCAGGTGTCCCATTACTTTTGGTAATATAGTGTATAAACCCTCATATAACCCAAAGGAGAAGTTTTATAGCCTATCCGGCTCCACAAAATGATACCCAATCATAGAAACAACACGCTGCTTCAGGCTTCATTTCCTTGTACAGGCCAAAAACATTATGGTGGTGCATCAAACAGTGAATGTGAAAAAATCAAAACTCTGATAAATAATCTTTTTACTTTACATATGTATTATTACATTTTGTATGTATGTCATTTTTGCCTTTACCAATGTGTATCGCCCACCTGATCACATCAACGCCATCCACATGGGCAATAAAACGACCATTGGTTATGAAGATAGACTACCTAAAAGCTTATTTACAACCGGCGGAGTTCCTGGCTTACTTTCCCAATTCCCTTAATAAAACAGTCACAATGCCAGGAAACCTGATTTTCAAGTTCCCTGTTAATAACGCTCTTCAGGTACAGTATTTCCCGACTCTCTCCCATTACTCTACATTTCAGCTCTCAATACAATCATGTCAGAATCGGGTAAACAGACGATCAACTTCTGCCGGCTCCCAGGATTTCAAGTGTCACAAGAACTAAAATAGAAGCCATAAATGTCTACTCGCCTTCAAGGCGCTATCTGCTGCACTCCTGGACTACGTATCTCTCTCTTTTTTTTTTTTTTTCCTTTAATGCAGATCTGCATGTTGTTGCTGGTCTTTGGTGCCTCTCTGCTCAATTTTTATGCTTAATGAGGCTGAGCTGAGTTAATAATGGGTGTAATAAGCAATGACTCATTGTTTTGGGCCTGGCGTCTCGGCATGCAGGAGAAGTCAGCTAGCAGGGACTCTGATGCTATCTGTTCTGTCGTGTCACTAGCCGCCAAGCGGTGCCACTCATCAATAAAAAGGCAAGATGACGGATGACTTCATTTAACTACGTTCCTCCAAGGGATCGGCTGCCTCTGCCTTTTGATGGGCTCCTAGCTCTGCCTTTTTTATATGCAGGACAGTTGGGATGCGTGGCTAGATGAGGCGGCTGGCACGAATGGCAGCCGCTCCTTCTGTTACAAACAACTGCTCTCCTAAATCAAATGATGGCCTTTGTTGTGGGATGAGCAGATTCTGTACCACCTGACAACAGGCGTCCCGGGGCATCACAAATGCACGATGACCTTTGCACCTTAAAATAAATAAATAATCATGAATGCATCACAAGCGTAGATAAGTTTAAATACATTCTTTATTTACTGAAAATCTTTACACCCGTATATAAATATGTGTGTTTTTAAAATTAAGAATGTAAATTTAAAAAATACATATATACGTACTATATATATAGATATATCTATATAGATATATCTATATAGATATAGATATATCTATAAAGATATATCTATATAGATATAGATATAGATATACACAGTATCTCACAAAAGTGAGTACACCCTTCACATTTTTGTAAATATTTTATTCTATCTTTTTAGGTGACAACACTGAAGAAATGACACTTTTCTACAATGTAAAGTAGTGAGTGTACAGCTTGTATAACAGTGTAAATTTGCTGTCCCATCAAAATAACTCAACACACAGCCATTAATGTCTAAACCGCTGGCAACAAAAGTGAGTACACCCCTAAGTGAAAATGTCCAAATTGGGCCCAAATTGTCAATATTTTGTGTGGCCACCATAATTTTCCAGCATTGCCCTAACCCTCTTGGGCATGGAGTTCACCAGAGCTTCACAGGTTGCCACTGGAGTCCTCTTCCACTCCTCCATGACGACATCACAGATCTGGTGGATGTTAGAGACCTTGCGCTCCACCACCTTCCGTTTGAGGATGCCCCACAGATGCTCAATAGGGTTTAGGTCTTGAGACATGCTTGGCCAATCCATCACCTTTACCCTCAGCTTCTTTAGCAAGGCAGTGGTCGTCTTGGACGTTTTTGGGGTCGTTATCATGTTGAATACTGCCCTGCGGCCCAGTCCTTGAAGGGAGGGGATCATGCTCTGCTTCAGTATGTCACAGTATGCCACCCCTTCAACCTCTGCAGCAATGCTGGCAGTACTCATACGTCTATTTCCCAAAAACAACCACTGAATATGACGTTGAGCACGTGCACTCAACTTCTTTGGTCGACCATAGCGAGGCCTGTTCTGAGTGGAACCTGTCCTGTTAAACCGCTGTAAGGTCTTGGCCACCATCCTGCAGCTCAGTTTCAGAGTCTTGGCAATCTTCTTATAGCCTAGGCCATCTTTATGTAGAGCAAAAATTCTTTTTTTCAGATCCTCAGAGAGTTCTTTGCCATGAGGTGCCATGTTGAACTTCCAGTAACCAGTATGAGAGAGTGAGAGTGATAACACCAAATTTAACACACCTGCTCCCCATTCACACTTGAGACCTTGTAACACTAATGAGTCACAAGACACCGGGGAGGGAAAACAGCTAATTGGGCCCAATTTGGACATTTTCACTTAGGGGTGTACTCACTTTTGTTGCCAGAGGTTTAGGCATTAATGAGAGTGTGTTGAGTAACTTTGAGGGGACAGCAAATTTACACTGTTATACAAGCTGTACACTCACACGCACTTTTGTGAGATACTGTATATATATTTGTATTTATTATCATTAAACATCATTTATTTATATACAAACATTTTTTGGGGAGGTGTGGGACTTTGAAGGTGTACTTTATATGAATCCAAATTATATAAATTGACACAAATTATATAAAAATATATGTATTTTATTGATTAATTCACAAAGGAAAAGTTAAAAACATCTCATACAATCATTATTGTATGAGATGTTTTTAACTTTTTCTATGTGATTTAACCAATAAAATACATATATTTTCATATAATTTGTGTCATACGAATTCATATTAAGTGCACCTTGAAAGTCCCACTCCTGCCCCCAAAAAATTTGTATCTGTACCTAGGGGATGGTGGTGTCATAGAATGAGTAGTAGTTGATTTTGGAGTTGACCAGCCACCTTACGACATCATTTATTTATACATTATTGTAAAAACCACAATCAAAATTGACAAATAAAAACAGAGGATCTGACGATACGTTTCGATTCCTAATCTATACAAATCTTTATCAGTGAATCAATAAAATGGTGGACTCTAGTGGATATACACTATTGTTGGAAGGCAACATGGTTTAATATCATATTACTGGAGTTTCTCTTTCTGGTTGATACCAGGTCTGGAATGTAACCAGTTGCACATCAAAGCTTTGTAGCATATCTGAAAGAAGAGATCAGGCCTCCATCAAGGCTGAACAAAAGCTTGGCTCCTGAACATCTGGTGTTATCAAAGAGGGCCTTGGCTGCCGGGATAATTGATGAAGGTGGGTTACAAAGATCAAAGGACCAACAGGCTTTGAAGATTGACCCAGGATACAGAGACAGGATACATGGACAATGCTGCCCCTAGAGTCCAATACAACAGGACGGAAAGTAATATAATATATTGAGGAGGACTGTCCCATAAATATTGTGATTCGTTAAAAGTCTAGATGGGATGGCAATGGGGTTGGGTCTGAATGGTATATGATTGAAGTATAAAAGGGCTGCCTGAGATAGAGCTCTGTCTCTTACCATCTCGAGCCCAGCTGAGGATACCGTATCTATAGGACAGCTTTGTGATAAGTATATTTGATGTTTCTTGTTGTTATATGCTTTGTAATATCTTCCGTCAGTATTTTCATGTTAGCGTTTTATGATTTTCTTGGGAAATAAATAAGACAATGTTTTATTAAGCAGTGTGTTTGTTGTCATAGCTAACCCTTTATTATTGTGATATCAACAGTATCGTGTGATCAGAGTTTTAATAGACTAGTTAATTATAGGAGTAGACAAATTAATACATTTAAGGAATAAATAGAGGGAATCCATAACCACCTTCAGAATAATACTTAATTTAGAAGTTATTGCAATTTCAGAATTTATTTCAACTATATTGTCCAAAGTATTGGGACACTTGCCTTTACACTCACATGAACTAATGGAATCCCATTCTTAGTCCTTAGGGTTCAATATTGAGTTGGCCCACTCTTTGCAGCTATAACAGCTTCAACTCTTCCGGGAAGGCTGTCCACAAGGTTTAGGAGTGTGTCTATGGTTATGTTTGACCATTCTTCCAGAAGCGCATTTGTGAGGTCAGGCACTGATGTTGGACGAGAAGGCCTGGCTCGCAGTCTCCGCTCCCAAAAGTGTTCTATCAGGTTGAGGTCATGACTCTGAAGGCCAGTCAAGTTCCTCCACCCCAAACTCTCTCATCCATGTCTTTATGGACCTTGCTTTGTGCACTGGTCCAAATCATTTGGTGAAGAGGGGAATATGGTGTGGGGTTGTTTTTCAGGGTTTGGGCTTGGCCCCTTAGTTCCAGTGAAGGGAACTCTTAAGGCGCCAGCGTACCAAGACATTTTGAACAAATGGAAATCTGTTCCAACTTTGTGGGAACAGTTTGGGGATGGCCCCTTCCTGTTCCAATATCACTGCGCACCAGTGCACAAAGCAAGGTCCATAAAGACATGGATAAGCGAGTTTGGGGTGGAGGAACCTAACTGACCTGCACAGAGTCCTGACCTCAACCCAATAGAACACCTTTGAGACGAATTGGAGTCGAGACTGCGAGCCAGGCCTTCTCGTCCAATATTAATACCTGACCTCACAAATGCTCTTCTGGAAGAATGGTCAAACATTCCCATAGACACACTCCTAAGGCTTGTGGACAGCCTTCCCAGAAGAGTTGAAGCTATTATGGCTGAAAAGGGTGGGCCAACTCAATATTGAACCCTACGGACTAAGACTGTGATGCCATTAAAGTTCATGTGCGTGTAAAGGATGGCGTCCCAATACTTATGGTAATATAGTGTGGATCCCCCACTCTGCTAAATTGTCCCCGCAGCCTCTTCACCCCTATGGTCTGGTGGTCTAAGGTTCTGACATCATGGCCCTGCATTGAATGTGAGGACACAGAGGGACAGTTCACCGCCAGAGCATGGGGTAGTGCTGTCTGGCAGTGGAGAGGAGGATCAGTTAAGTAAAATTGTTTTTATTTTTACCATCCCTTTGACTAAACAAGCAGTTAAACTTTTCAATATGAGCACAATCCCACTGCAAGGAAGAATTTTTGGGCTTCCTTGAGTTCAGCTTTAACATGTTTTAAATTTGCTGCTTATAATAAAATAATGCATTGTAATCCTCCCGTTAACGACTTGACCTCCGGAAAAGATTTACCACCCCCTTCATGACCAGGCCAATTTTTGCGATACGGCACTGCGTTACTTTAACTGACAATTGCACGGTTCATGCGCCGCTGTACCCACATAAAATTTGTGTATTTCCCCCCACACACACACACACACAAATAGAACTTTCTTTTGGTGGTATTTGATCATCTATGCTTTTTTTTATTTTTTGCGCTATAAACAAAAAAAAGAGCGACAATTTTGAAAAAAATAAAACAATATTTTTTACTTTCTGCTATAAAACATACCCAATTAAAAAAAATCAAATTTCTTCATCAATTTTGACCAGTATGTATCCTGCTACATGTTTTTGGTTAAAAAAAAAAAAAAAAAATCCCAATAAGCGTGTATTGATTATAGTGACTGCAAACTATGGTATATAGTATATGGATTTTTTTTTTTTTAATACCAGTAATGGCGTTCATCAGGGCTGCGATATTTTGGCAGACAATCGGACACTAACTGACACTTTTGACACTTTGCGGGAACCAGTGACACTAATACAGTGATCAGTGCTAAAAATATGCACTGTCACTGTACTAATTACACTGGCTGGGAAGGGGTTAACATCAGGGGCGATCAAAGGGTCAACTGTATGCCTAGCCAGTGTTTTTGTGTACTTTTCCCTGCTTTGCAGAAACACAGAATCCATCCTTTCCCCCCTGTCAGAACGAAGATCTGCCTTGTTTACAGGTCTACATTCTGTGTGTTTTTTTTCTTCATATGTTCTTCATTGAGATAATACAAGGAGATTCTGTTCTGTGCGTTTTACCAACGATTGGTGGGTTCTGGTGGACATCCAGAGCACGGCACCCACTGATCGGCTTCTGCTGTGATTAATCACAGCCGAAGCGGCCTGCCAGCAGTCCATGCGCGCCCCCTGCAGGTAGAAGTGCAGAATCACGTGTATATATAAGTGATCCTGCACAGGAGATCCGCCCTGTAGCTGCAAATCTGCTATAGGGCAATCCTGAAGTGGTTAAATGTCCTTGGCTGGTCACTTTTGCTTATCGGGGTGACAACACTTTGTTCTGGTCTCTCAACTGTTCTCCTGTGTTGTCACCCAGTAGACATGTGCAATTAGTTTCATCCGAATTAGTTTTTTAACGAATTTCAACAAATTTCGGAAACATCCGAATTAATGAAAACCCGTTTTCAACCGTAATGAAAAACGATTTTTTCCGAATATTCAGAAATTCGAATATTCAAAAATTCGGAAATTTAAAAATTCACAAATTCAAAATTCGAAAGTCCGAAAACCCAAAAAGTCTAAAATCTGAAATAATAACTAACTATTAAATTATAGGTAATTTGTGGATTCGTAAATTCGTCAATTTGAAAATTTGGAAATTTGGAAATTCAAGATTCGAAAGTCCGAATAACCCGAAAACTCGAACATCTGAAATAATAACTAACTATTAAATTATAGGTATTGGAGTTTCCTTTCAAATTTGGCTGTTAGTGAACGCAGCGAATACGAATTTATCCAAAGTTGCAAATTATCCAAAATAAAGAATGCCTTTTTCTTAATTCGGAAACATCCAAATGAATGAAAACCTGTTAAATGATTTTTTCCAAATATTCGCAAATTCATAGATTTGAAAATTCGGAAATTCAAAATTTGAAAGTCCGAAAACCCGAAAAATCGAAAATCTGAAATAATAACTAACTAATAAGTTATAGGTAATTTATGAATTTGTAAATTCAGAAATCTGAAAATTCGTAAATTCGTAAATTCAAAATTTGAAAGTCCGAAAACCCGAAAATGTCAAACAATATCTAACTATTAAATTATAGTTATGGGAGTTTCCTTTCAAATTTGAAAGGAAACTCCAATACCTATAATTTAATAACAAATGCCGTTTCTAAACGAATGGAACGTAACGCATTAATAATAATAAAAAAACAATAATAATAATAATAATAATAATAAAAACATGTTATTATTATTATTTATTATTAATTTGTTTCATGTTGTGTAGATGCGGCATTCATTATTTCGGATAATTTGTAACTTGGGATGAATTCGTATTCGTTACGTTCACTAACAGCCAAATTTTGAAAGGAAATTCCAATACCTATAATTTAATAGTTAGTTATTATTAGTTAGCTATTATTTAGAATTTTCGGATTTCGTTCTTTTGCATTTTCAGATTTTCTATCTTATTTTTGGATTTTCTGAATTTACGAATGTAGGGATTTTCAAATTTCCGAATTTAAAAATTTACAAATTTACGAATTGCGATCATAACGAATGACCAGAAAAACGAAAAAAAAAAAATGAATGAAACAAAAATGAATTCATTTTTTGTCAGTGCACATGTCTATCAACCATTTCAGTTTACATTACACAGGCATGGTCCATTGTTGTCACCATCAGGAAACCCAATTTGCAAAAATGCCATATGGCCATTGGGGGAGAACATGTAGACAGGAAGTGGTTGCAAAGAGGCCACAGGAGGATGCAACAAAGACAGAGAAAAGGTGAAAACTGTATTTAATTGTTTTACAAGGACAGAGCTCTGCTACCCTATAACAGAAAATGCCTGAACATGAAAATTTATGAGCAGGATCTCTAGGGATTATTTAAAAAGTTTTAATATAATAATGACTTATTAAATTATATTAAATGTGTAAGTAAAACTCCACTTTTATTAAAAAAAATATGTATATATATATATATATATATATATATATATATATATATATATATATATATAGCACATGAAATTGCTACACAAGTAATTCTGTAATTGAATGGTATTAAAAATTATCTTTCCATTTCAATCTGCATCTGTTGTAATTTTCTGCAACTGTCAAAAAAAAAAATCAGTGCAATATGGCCCACTGATCTTTTCAGTCTGCAATAAGATGCAAATAAAATTTTAGGCATACCTTGCAATAGGGGGTCACTCATTACCTTAGCCATGTCTATTAAAGGGATTTCAGCTTCCCTCATTGGAACACTGAGGTTCGCTCAGGTGATTATAATGAACCAGACCCTCCCATTCAGGAATCAGTCTACAAAGGACATGGTGAAACAAACTGCAATTCCTCTAGAACAGAAAAAAGGTAGGAATCTGCAACAACATTTGTTAAAATCTTTGCAACGTACATAAACCACCAAGATGGGATTTTTTCCCCCCAACAAAAATGAAGTTACACTTTAACCACTTGCGGTCCGCCCACCATGCATATACTGCACCAGGGCGGCCGCTCTGCGCCAGATCATGTACCTGGTAGACATGTGCAATTCATTTAGTTCCGAATGAGTTTTTTTAACAAGTTTTTAACGAGTTTTTAATGAGTTTTGACAAATTCGAATACCCGTTTAACAAATTTTTCCAAATATTCGTAAATTCGAATATTCGAAAATTCATAAATGTGAAAATTTGAAAATTCGTAAATTCAAAATTCGAAAATCCGAAAACCCGAAAATTCAAAAATCTAAATAAATATATTTATAAATATATAAACTAACAATAACTTAACTATTACTAACTATTAAATTATAGGTATTGGAATTTCCTTTCAAATTTGGCTGTTGGTGAACGTAACGAATACTAATTTATCCGAAGTTATGAATTATCCGAAATAACGAATGCTGTATCTAAACATATGGATCGTAACAAATTAATAATAATAAATAACAATAATAATAATAATAAAAACTTTTTATTAATAATATTTATTATTAATTTGTTCTGTTTCATTTGTTTAGATGCGGTTTTCGTTATTTTGGATAATTCGTAACTTCGGATAAATTTGTATTTGTTACGTTCACCAACAGCCAAATTTGAAAGGAAGTTCCAATACCTATAATTTAATAGTTAGCTATTATTAGTTAGTTAGCTATTCTTTCAAATTTTTAGATTTTCTTTCTTATTTTTGGATTTTCGAAATTACGAATTTACGAATTGCATTCCTAATGAATGACCTGAAAAACGGAAAAAAAAACGAATAAAATGAAAACGAACACATTTTTTCGGCAGTGCACATGTCTAGTACCTAGTACGTGACCTGATGCTTCTGGGTCTGGGGCACCCATCCCACTGGCGACCCGCTGGCACTTTGATTCTACGCAGCAGGAGCCAAGCAGCGGGAGCCCAGCAGCGGGTACTGCGGATTCGATGTCCGCCGGCACCCACCGATTACACAGGATACAGGCAAAACAACAATCTGTCTATGTAAACAAGGCAGATTGTCGTTCTGTCAGAAGGGAAGGTATTGATCCTGTGTTTCTGCTAAGCAGGAACACAGATGTTTGCCTTCCTCTAGTCAAAGCACCTCCCCCCACAGTTAGTAAGCACATCTTAGGCACACAGTTAACCCTTTGATTGCCCCTGATGTTAACCCCTTCCCAGCCAGTGTCATTAGTACAGTGACAGTGCATATTTTTATGTATTAGTGTCACTGGTCCCCAAAAAAGTCTCAAAAGTATCAGTTAGTTGTCCGACATCTCCGCCGCAATATTGCATTCCCGCTATAAGTCGCTAATTGCCGCCATTACTAGTAAAATAAATAAATAAGAAAAATGTAAAAAGAAATCCCATATTTTGTAGACACCACAAACCAGTCAATATACGCTTATTGGGATTTGTTTTCAAAAACATGTAGCAGAATAAATATTGGTCTAAATTGATGTAGAAATTAGATTAAAAAAAAAAATATTGGATATGTTTTATAGCAGAGTAAAATATATTGTTTTGTTTTTTTTCAAAATTGTCGGTCTTTTTTGTGTATAGCACAAACAAAAAAGATTTTAAAAAAATACCACCAAAAGAAAGTTCTATTTGTGGGAAAAAAAGGACAAAAAATGTTATTTGGGTACAGCGTCTCACGGCCGCGCAACTGTCAGTTAAAGTACCGCAGTGCTGTATTGCGAAATATGGTCTGGTCATGGAGTGGGGAAAAACCTTCCGGAGATGAAGTGGTTAAAGCCGATCTGATATTTTAGTGATTAATACTAGTGGGAATACTTAGCATATTATAGCATATTAACACTTTTGCAGTCAAGTGTAAGAAATGCGTAAGCCGTGTAGGGCAGGGCCATTTGTTGACATTATTGCAATAACAGAAATTATGTGGGTTTTGATCTATCGGACAGCTGGATTTAGTTTTTTTTAACCCCTTCCCGCCGAGCATAAGCAGATCTGCGTACTCGGCTTTCGGGGGTTATACCGAGATGATGCCCGCAGCTGCAGGCATCATCCTGGTACTGTTTTTTAGAGCCGGCGATTGGCTTTCCAGGTATAACAACTGATGCGGCTAAAAGCCACTCGGCTGTTATACCGGAGGAGCAGGAGGGGGCGTCCCCCTCCCGCCACCTCCCGCCGCTCTCAACGGGCCTCCCGATCCACTGGAAAGCCGATCACCAATCCGCCGCATCAGGCGGCTTGGGACACACTGGAACAAAGCCGTAAGTGGCTTTGTTCCAGCCTCCTAATTGTAAACACGGAAGTGACGTCATGACGTCACTTCCCGTTTACTCAGCTGCCAATGGCACCGGTTTAAAAAAAAATATACAGTATTCAGAATCGCCAAAAATGGTAATCTGAAAACTGTGAAGTGCAAAGGAGGGATTTGGGGTCTTTTAGACCCCCGATCTCTCCATAAAGAGTACCTGTCACCACCTAGTACTGTTACAAGGAATATTTGCATTCCTTGTGACACCAATAAAAGTGATCAAATTTTTTTTTTCTTAAACACAATTTATAAATATAAAAATAAATAAAATAAATAAGAAAAAAATTTTTTTAAAGCGCCCCCGTTAGCCATGTGCTCACACAGCAAAGAAAATGCAAATGGAAGTCACGCCCACATAGGTAAACGGTGTTCAAAACACACATGTGAGGTATCGCCACGATCGTCAGAGCGAGAGCAATAATTTTAGCACTAGACCTCCTCTGTAACTCTAACCTCGTAACCGTAAAAAAAATTTAAAGCGTCGCCTATGGAGATTATTAGGTACCGTAGTTTGTCGCCATTCCACGAGTGCGTGCAATTATAAAGCGTGACATGTTTGGTATCTATTTACTTGGCGTAACATCATCTTTCACATTATACAAAAAAATTGGGCTAACTTTGCTCTTTGTTTTTTTTTTAATTCATGAAAGTGTCTCTTTTCCCAAAAAGTTGCGTTTAAAACACCACTGCACAAATACCGTGTGATATAAAATATTGCAACAATCACCATTTTATTCTCTAGATTTTCTGCTAAAAAAATATATATAATGTTTGGGGGCTCTAAGTAATTTTCTAGCAAAAAATACGGATTTTAACTTGTAAACACCAAATGTCAAAAATAGGCTTAGTCATGAAAGGGTTAATGTGCATCTAAATGTGGAGCATCTGCTCTTGTGCTTTCTCCTGAGCATGTATGCTTGGTGGCTGAAAGGGAAGAATCTTATGCCGCGTACACACGAGCGGACTTTCCGGCACACTTTGCCCGGCGGACTTTTCGACGGACTTTACGACGGACTTTCTGAATGAACGGACTTGCCTACACACAATCAACCAAAGTCAAACGAATTCGTACATGATGACGTACGACCGGACTAAAATAAGGAAGTTAATAGCCAGTAGCCAATAGCTGCCCTAGCGTGGCTTTTTGTCCGTCGGACTAGCATATAGACGATCGGACTTTTCGACTGGACTCGAGTCCGTCGGATAGATTTGAAACATGTTTTGCCACGTACACACGACTGGACTTTCCGGCAAACTTTTCCGGCGTACCGGAGTCCGTCGGACAATTCGATCGTGTGTGGGCTCCAGCGTACTTTTTTTTCTCAAAAGTTTGCCGGACTTAGATTTGAAACATGTTTCAAATCTATCCGACGGACTCGAGTCCGGTCGAAAAGTCCGCTCGTCTGTATGCTAGTTCGATGGACAAAAAGCCATGCTAGGGCAACTATTGGCTACTGGCTATGAACTTCCTCATTTTAGTCCGGTCGTACGTCATCACGTACGAATTCGACGGACTTTGGTTGATTGTGTGTAGGCAAGTCCGTTCATTCAGAAAGTCCGTCGTAAAGTCCGTCAAAAAGTCCGCCGGGCAAAGTCTGCCGTAAAGTCCGTTCGTGTGTACGCTGCATTAGGAGTAAAAGGGCAAGGTGGGAACTCTGAAGAGGACTAGTGGAGACACTGCTGATGTGGTTCTTTGCATCTCCAGCTGTATTTGACTTCTCTTTTAGAGGGTAATATACATTTGCTAAGCCTTCATTTTGACCATTCTGGTGGCGGTTCCTGCTCTGGCTTTTCACCTTTCAAGATCTTTGGGTGTAATATCCTTATATACAATATACACACAGTGTGTGGACTCTCAAATCATTCCAGCTGGGTGGGACATTATATGCATTTTTTTCTTCACTTTTTTTTTACACATTTTTGTTTTTTATTGGTCACATTTTGGCTATATGTTGTATTTATTGGCACAACACACTGGACTTATACACTCACCGGCTACTTTATTAGGTACACCTTGCTAGTACCGGGTTAGACCTTCTTTTGCCTTCAGAACTGCCTTCAGTCTTCGTGGCATAGATTCAACAAGGTGTTGGAGACGTTCCTCAGAGATTTTGGTCCATAGTGACATGATGGCATCACACAGTTCCTGCAGATTTGTTGACTGAACATCCATGATGGGAATCTCCCACCACATCCCAAAGGTGCTCTATTGGATGAGATGTGGTGAGTGTGGAGGACATTGGAGTACAGGGACCTCATTGTCCAGTGGTGAGATGATTGGAGCTTTGTGACATGGTGGATTATCCTGCTGGAAGGAGCCATCAGAAGATGGGGACACTGTAGTCATAAAGGGATGGACATGGTCAGCAACAATACTCAGGTAGGCCGTGGTGTTTAAACGATGCTCAATTGGTACTAAGGGGCCCAAAGTGTGCCAAGAAAATATCCCCCACACCATTACACCACCACCAGCCTGAACCGGTGATCCAAGACAGGATGGATCCATGATTTCATGTTGTTTACACCAAATTCTGACCCTACCATCTGAATGTCGCAGCTGAAATCGAGACTCATCAGACCAGGCAACGTCTTTCCAATCTTCTATTGTCCAATTTTGGTGATCCTGTGCGAATTGTAACCTCAGTTTCCTGTTCGTAGCTGACAGGAGTGGCACCCGGTGTGGTCTTCTGCTGCTGTAGCCCATCTGCTTCAAGGTTCGATGTGTTGTGCATTCAGAGATGGTATTCTGCATACCTTGGTTGTAACGAGTGGTTAATTGAGTTAATGTTGCCTTTCTAACATCTGGAACCAGTCTGCCCATTATCCTCTGACATCAACAAGGCTTTTTCCTCCACACAACTGCCACTCACTGGATATTTTCTTTTTTTCGAACCAGCCCGTCTGGCGCCAACAACCATGCCACGTTCAGAGTCACTTAAATCCCCTTTCTTCCCCATTCTGATGCTCGGTTTGAACTTCAGCAAGTCGTCTTCACCACACCTACTTTAGATGCCTCAATGTATTGAGTTGTTGCCATGTGATTGGCTGATTAGCAATTTGTGTTACAATTGAACAAGTGTACCTAATAAAGTTGCCGGTGAGTGTATGTTAATGTCATGTTTAATCTTTATATGCATTTACAAAAGCACATTTTTTTTCCTTACTCACATTTTTATACTAAGTCAATGGAAACATGTAACTAATATAAAGTAGGTGTAATCCCAAATTTTCTTTTCTAAGCTTTTTTCCCCTCTGTTTTCACCTTTTGATCTGGCCAGTAACACACCTCCTGTGTTAGAGCGCCCCCACTCTGGATGAAGGAGACCAGGGGGCACCTTTGGACATCAGCATTGTCAGTCTGGGGGGAGGGGAGTGTTAGATGTACTAGCAGATTTAAATGCACTAAAAAACTGAAGCCAAACTCCAGCTAACACTTTATAAGCAGTACAGCAAACAGTTATTTTCTTTTGGGAAAAAGGTTTTACATTACTAAATAAAAGCTGATCGTTGTAAGTACACCTGGCAGTGGTAAATGGTTTATCTCATCCCTGTAACTGCAAGAGAGCTTGTTCTGTTGAAAAACAACAGACTTAATTGCTGGATCACCAAGTGAAAATACAATAAATAAAATCAAAACAAGAAAATGAATACAGCCATCCAGGGCTTTTTTTCTCAAACAATAGGTGCTGGAACTCAACCACGACCCCCCCAAAACCCCTCCCCCCACACCCCCCCCCAAAATCACATCAAATAGTGGGTGTGGTCATATTTCACAAACAGTAGGAGGGTCTTAAACGGGCATTAAATATCAGGATTGCATTACATACAGAATTCAGAGCCATCACTTGTAAACACAGAAACCGGACTTCTGTGTTTACAAGTGATTGTGGTGAGCAGGTCCCCCCCCAAGGGTCTGAGCCAGAGGTGGTGGAACTGAGTTCCACCAAGTTCCCCCTGAAAAAAAGCCCTGCAGCCATCACATTTAAGAATTGGTAAGCTGCAATATACATTGGTTTTTGCGCAGCCTATTGCATTAGGGTGTGCACCCCAGAGCACAAACACACAGGCGTGTATATCGGCAGAGCAGAGGACGGTGTCAGTAGAACAGTGGACGATGTCAGTCGTTTTTAATTTTTATTGTTTTTACATTTTTTTACAATATTATTTTTTATTACTTTTCTACTATTTTTTTAGGAGCCCCGTTATGGGGCTTTGGTGAAATATCAAGGAATCTAAACAGGCCACTGATGTCTCACTTTTGAGACAGAGAAAGAAACTGAGGACAAAGATACCCCAGTCCCTTTCTCTGTAGCCTGCAGTATACATAGTTTACTATGCTTCAGTTAAGAATGGAGACGGGAGAGATTGTTACAGATCACTCACTGTGTTCATTCAGAAAAGGAAGTGGCTGGTTAATGAAATATTTACCAGCCCCATCTCCACCCTTAAGAGAAGAGGAGGGAAGCTGACAGCACTGCAGGGGGAGACAGGAAGCAGGGGGAAGCCGCACTGCACAGGGTGATTAGGGTGTGCCCAGGCACTCCCTGTGCGCACACATATGGCAATATAATAAATGTTTGCTTTTGGGATTAATACTTCTTTAAGGCAGCCCTAAGAATGTTATATAAAGGGTGCTTAAAGTGATTGTAAAGTCTTGTTTTTTCTTTAAATAACAAAACAAAACATGTTATACTTACCTCCTCTGTTGCAGTGGATTTGCACAGAGCAGCCCGGATCCTCCTCTCCTCTGGTCCCTCTTCTGTGCTCCAGGCTCCTCCCTCCTCTTGAGTGCCCCCACAGCAAGCAGCCTGCTATGGGGGCACCCGAGCCGAGTCACAGCTCCCTGTGTCATTCAGATATGGAGCCGCAACCAGGCCCTGCCCCCTCTCTCTCCTGATTGGCTGACCGACTTTGATTGACAGTAGTGGGAGCCAATCACACCACTCTGCTGTCTCAGCCAATCAGGGGGAGAGTCTTGGGCAGCTGAAACACTCCTGCGACATTGCTATGTAAAGATGGGCTCAGGTAAGTATGTGGGGGGCTGAGGGGAGCTGCTGCACACAGAAGTTTTTTTTTTTTTTATCTTAATGCATAGAATGCATTAACCACCTAAGGACCGGGCCTATTTTTTAGACTTGGTGTTTACAAGTTAAAATCATTTTTTTTTTATAGAAAATTACTTAGAACCTCCAAACATTATATATGTTTTTCCTCACACCCTACAGCCAATCGAACCCGAGCAGATTTACTATTACCTACTTAGGACAGGAAGTACACTATATTGCAAAAAGTATTGGAACACCCCTCCAAATCATTGGATTCAGGTGTTCCAATCACCTCTATGGCCACAGTTGAATAAAAAATCAAGCACCTAGGCATACAGACTGCTTCTACAAACATTTATGATAGAATGGGTTGCTCTCAGAAGCTCAGTGAATTCAAGCGTGGTACCGTGATAGGCAGAGTTGTCACCTCATCCCTTTAAACCCGAACACAACTGAATTGCACAGGTTTTAAGGCTAAGTAAATGCAGCTAAGGCACTAAGTGAGTTTA
The DNA here is from genome assembly GCA_037952925.1 of Lithobates clamitans. Taxonomy (NCBI): domain Eukaryota; kingdom Metazoa; phylum Chordata; class Amphibia; order Anura; family Ranidae; genus Lithobates; species Lithobates clamitans. The sequence goes on along the minus strand of JBBGZY010000154.1, from coordinate 1,539,311 downwards.
ATTATCACCTTAATCAGCCACAGAACCTGTGTAATTCACGTGTTTTAAAGCAGTGGTCATCAACCCTGTCCTCGGGGCCCACTAACTTTGCAAGATAACTGATATACATCACAGGTGATATCAATTGCTGCTCAGTGATTGCACTATTCTAGTCTGCATCTCCCCAAAGTAATACATAAAACCTGGCCTGTTAGTGGGCCCTGAGGACACGGTTGTTGACCACTGTTTTAAAGGGAGGAGGTGGCAACCCTAGTGATAGGTTGCCACCTGTGCAATAAGTTCATTCATGAAATTTCCTTGCTACTAAATATTCCACAGTCAACTGTTAGTGGTATTATAACAATGTGGAAGCAACTGGGAAGCAACAGAAACTCAGTCACGAAGTGGTAGGCCACGTAAAATGACAGAGCGGGGTCATTGTGAAGCGCACAGTGCGCAGAAGTTGCCAGCTGTCTGCAGAGTCAATAGCTACAGACCTCCAAGTTTCGTGTGGCCTTCAGATTAGCACAACAGTGCATAGAGAGCTTCATGAAATGGGTTTCCATGGCCGAGCAGCTGCATCTAAGCCTTACATTACCAAATGCAATGCAAAGCGTCGGATGCAGTGGTGTAAAGCACGCCACCACTGGACACTAGAGCAGCGGAGACGTGTTCTCTGGCGTGACGAATCACGCTTCTCTGTCTGGCAATCTGGTGGACGTGTCTGGGTTTGGCGGTTGCCAGGAGGACGGTACCTGACTGCATTGTGCCAAGTGTAAAGTTTGGTGGAGGGGGGTTATGATGCAGGGTTGTTTTTCAGGGGTTGCAGTGAAGGGAACTCTTAAGGCGTCAGCATACCAAGACATTTCATGCTATCAACTTTGTGGGAACAGTTTGGGGATGACCACTTTCTGTTCCAACATGACTGCGCACCAGTGCACAAAGCAAGGTCCATAAAGACATGGATGGGCGATTTTGGGGTGGAGGAAGTTGACTGGCCTGCACATGACCTCAACCCAATAGAACACCTTTGGGATCAATTAGAGCGGAGACTGCAAGCCAGGCCTTCTCGTCCAACATCAGTGCCTGACCTCACAAATGCGCTTCTGGAAGAATGGTCAAACATTCCCATAGACACACTCCTAAACCTTGTGGACAGCCTTCCCAGAAGAGTTGAAGCTGTTATAGCTGCAAAGGGTGGGCCAACTCAATTTTGAACCCTACGGACCAAGACTGGGATGCCATTAAAGTTCACGTGTGTGTAAAGGCAGGTGCCCCAATACTTTTGACAATATAGTGTTTTTTCTTCAAATATAAGAGCTATACGTACTCTTATCTTAATCTACAGGGAATATTTATATAATAGTACAGTATATGTTCACGTGTGTGTAAAGGCAGGCGTCCCAATACTTTTGTCAATATAGTTTATGCTACTGGCAGGATCACCAGGTGAAAAAAAAAAAAAAGCATTGTAAAACAAAACTAACATAGCCACTACCATTTAAGCCCAAGTAAGCTACAATATATATTTTATTTATTTTCTTGGGTTTAGCTTCACATTAAGTCATATAGTAAGTCAACCCTACTGCTAGTTTACTGTATATAGTTTCACAATACTTTATGGAACCATAAAATGGAGCAATCAGTATTTTCACCTACAAAACTCTTTATACAAGCATTGCATTGCATAGATTATTTTCTGTTAATTACTATAATATATGCAACATGATAAAAGCAGATGATTCCCTTAATATTGAGCCTTTAATTTCCATAATCACTTCGCTGTACCACTTCCATACTTCACATCTCATTTTCTTAATTATATTGCTTAAAATTGGAAATTTAATAAAGGAAAAAGACAAGGATACAATAACACACTGCTTCATTTGCGCAAAAGTACCTACGTGATAAACTATCTCAGCGCACTTGTTCCATTAACGCTCTTCTGTTTTCGAACCGTCATCGTAATTGTATCCTCCCTTAACTGCAATAATTACGGATACACAAATAAACTCTGCCTGAAAGATTCAGAAAAAGAAAATCTAAAACTTTTATTCCATGAGTAATCAGCCAACAAGTTTCTAATAACGCTCAATAAAATTAGCGTACTTAATAGTAGTGTACATATTTGCAAAATGAAATGTCACCGTAAAGTCATTTTCACGAAAGCGGCCCCGGCTCCATCCATCCTCTCGCTAAGCCTGACAAAGACAAAGCCTTTTAATCTCTTTGCAAAATATTTCCATGTTTTATTTTTCCCCGGCCCTTCAGCGCGCTTTTTGATAAACAAGTCTATCATTTTTACCTCTTTTATAGCCGTTTTCTTAAAGCACAAAGCCATTACGACTTGTAAAAAATGTACAGCTCCCTGGTATCCTAAACCCTCTAAATAACCGTTTCATGAAAATGAAACATTAATTAAAGATTCTTGATGTCTGAGCCGAAAACATTATTCTGCCATTTAAGGTTCTCACGGAGCCTAAATTAAAAATAGCAATGACAAACGGCAGTCGTTTCCAGGGAAGGAGTTTATAAGGATGCCTTAATGCGTTTTCTTGAAAAGCAGCCTGCCCTTGAACTAATCCCTGCGCAAAATGCCGAAAAGACTGTGTGAGAGAGCAAGAAGCATTGACTTGTTAGTGAGATGATCAGTAGCATGCATGACAGAGTGGAGACTCGGGGTTGTAGGGTTCTCCTCCACGGGGTGACAAGAGTGGGCCCCCTCCCCAGCATGGGAGGAACTCTGCTTTGTGATTACATAGTCCATCAAGTCCATTCATCAATTACAAGTCCATCAAGTCTATCCATCAATTACAAGTCCATCAAGTCCATCCATCAATTACAAGTCCATCAAGTCCAACCTATGTGTGTGATTATATGTCAGTATTACATTGTATATCCCTGTATGTTGCGGTCGTTCAGGTGCTTATCTAATAGTTTTTTGAAACTATCAATGCCCCCTGCTGAGACCACCGCCTTTGAAAGGGAATTCCACATCCTTGCCGCTCCTACAGTAAAGAACCCTCTACGTAGATTAAGGTAAACCTATTAACTTCTCATTTTAATGAGTGGCCACGCGTCTTGTTAAACTCCCTTCCGCAAAAAAGTTTTACCCCTACCTATTGTAGGGTCACCAGTACGGTATTTATAAATTGAAATCATATCCCCTCTCAAGCGTCTCTTCTCCAGAGAGAATAAGTTCAATGCTCACAACCTTTCCTCATAACTAAGATCCTCCAGACCCTTTATTAGCTTTGTTGCCCTTCTCTGTACTCGCTCCATTTCCAGTACATCCTTCTTGAGGACTGGTGCCCAGAACTAGACAGCATACTCTAGGTGCGGCCGGACCAGAGTCTTGTAGAGCGGGAGAATTATCGTTTTATCTCTGGAGTTGATCCCCCTTTTAATGCATGCCAATATTCTGTTTGCTTTATTAGCAGCAGCTTGGCATTGCATGCCATTGCTGAGCCTATCATCTACTAGGACCCCCAGGTCTTTTTCCATCCTAGATTCCCCCAGAGGTTCTCCCCCCAGTGTATAGATTGCATTCATATTTTTGCCATTCAAATGCATTATTTTACATTTTTCTACATTGAACCTCATTTGCCATGTAATTGCCCACCCCATTAATTTGTTCAGATCTTTTTGCAAGGTTTCCACATCCTGCGGAGAAATTATTGCCCTGCTTAGTTTAGTATCGTCCGCAAATACAGAGATTGAACTGTTAACCCCATCCTCCAGGTCATTTATGAACAAAATAAATAGGATTGGTCCCAGCACAGAACCCTGGGGAACCCCACTACCCACCTCTGACCATTCTGAGTACTCCCCATTTATCACCACCCTCTGAACTCCCCTTGTAGCCAGTTTTCAATCCATGTACTCACCCTATGGTTCATGCCAATGGACCTTATTTTGTACAGTAAACGTTTATGGGGAACTGTGTCAAATGCTTTTGCAAAATCCAGATACACCAGATTAGATGATGTACAAAAGGAAGAAGGTTGCAAAGATAATTTAAAGAGACAGTGACTTCTTCAATGACCCATAGTTGCCCATCCACACTTTCTCTGTGCCTCCATATTTCCATGGAGTCCTAAGGCATAAGTATCTGATCCGTCCTGGTTATGCTAATGGTATCACATCTCGTCATGCTCTCTGGAAGTAGGCAGGGGGGATAGGCTCCTTCTGTGGCTTTCTGGCAGTTATAGGCAACCTCGGTGGACACTGTTTGGCGCCAAAACATAAGACTTTGGTTGATAGCGATCACATGATGGGAAGTCTGCCCTCATTTAGTGGTATGGTGCACAGTGTCTTTTTTCTCGCATATCATTGGACTTTATTGGTGGGTTTCTGCACTATTCTGATTTACTATCTGGCCTTGGTAAGCCATTTCATGTACACTGTATTACCAAAAGTTTTGGGACTCCTGCCTTTACACGCACATGTTTACACGCACAACTTTAATAGCATCCCATTACTTACTAGCTTAAAGCATACTTTAGTGGACATACAGTGCCTTGAAAAAGTATTCACACCCTTGACATTTTCAACATTTTCTCATGTTACAACCACAAATGTAAATGTATTTTATTGGGATTTTATGTGATAAACCAACACAAAGTGGCACATGAGTGTGAAGTGGAAGGAAAATGATAAATGGTTTAAGATTTTTTACAAATAAATATCTGAAAAGTGTGGGGTACATTTGTATTCACCCCCCCCAACCCCCCCCCTCCGAGTCAATACTTTGTAGAACCACCTTTAGCTGCAATTGGAACTGCAAGTCTTTTTGGGGATGTCTCTACCAGCTTTGCACATCTAGAGAGTGACATTTTTGCCCATTTTTCTTTGCAAAATATCTCAAGCTTTGTCAGATTGGATGGAGAGAGTCTGTGAACAGCAATTTTCAAGTTTTGACACAGATTCTCAATTGGATTTAGGTCTGGACTTTGACTGGGCCATTCTAACACATCAGTTTGCTTGGATCTAAACCATTCCATTGTAGCTCTGGAAGGTGAACCTCCGCCCCAGTCTCAAGTCTTTTGCAGACTCTAAGAGGTTCTCCTTTAAAATTGCCCTGTATTTGGCTCCATCCATCTTTTCATCAACTCTGACCAGCTTCTCTGTCCTTGCTGAAGAAAAACATCCTCAAAACATGATGCTGCCACCACCATGTTTCACGGTGGGGAGGGTGTGTTCAGGGTGATGTGCAGTGTTAGTTTTCCTGAACACATAGTGTTTTCCTTTAAGGCCAAAAATTCAATTTTGGTCTACTTTGATCAGAGCACCTTCTTCCACATGTTTGCTGTGTCCCCCACATGGCTTGTCCCAAACTGCAAACGGGACTTCTTATGGGTTTCTTTCAACACTGGCTTTCTTCTTGCCACTCTTCCATAAACGCCAGATTTGTGGAGTGCACGACTAAGGCTCAGTTTACACCTGAACCGGTCGTGGATCACACAGGAATGTTGTGCGTCCCTGTTCTTCGTTTCAGGGACCAATCAGGGACAAATCTTTGCCTGAATTCGGACCTGAAATGGAGCCAAAGATGCACAGCGTTTCTGTGCAGTGCGTTCCGCAGCCGCCCCAGAGATATGTGTACTGGGTCCATAGAGAGCCGGTCACATTCTCCTGCTGCGCAAATTGGATGCGGAGAAAACCCGCATCCAATTCGCATTGGTGTGAACCCAGCCTAATAGTTGTCCTGTGGACAGATTCTCCTAATGAGCTGAAGATCTCTGCAGCTCCTCCAGAGTTACCATGGACCTCTTGGCTGCTTCTCTGATTAATGCTCTCCTTGCCCAGCCTGTCATTTTAGGTGGACGGCCATGTCTTGGTAGGTTTGCAGTTGTGCCATACTCTTTCCATTTTCAGATGATGGATAGAACAGAGCTCCGTGAGATGTTCAAAGCTTGGGATATTTTTTTATAACTTAACCCTGCCTTAAACTTCTCCACAACTTTATCCCTGGCCTGTCTGGTGTGTTCCTTTGCCTTCATGATGTTCATGAAGGTTCTCTAACAAACCTCTGAGGGGTTCACAGAACAGCTGTATTTATAATGAGATTAAATTACAGACAGGTGGACTCTATTTACTAATTCGGTGACTTTTGAAGGCAGTTGGTTACACTAGATTTTAGTTAGGGGTATCAGAGTAAAGGGGGCTGAATACAAATGCATACCACACTTTTCAGGTATTTATTTGTAAAAAATTCTGAAAACCGTTTATCATTTTCCTTCCACTAGTCTATCACATAAAATCCCAATAAATTACATTTATGTTTTTGGTTGTAACATAACAGAAAGTGGAAAATGTCAAGAGGTATAAATACTATTTCAAGGCACTTTATAGAGAGGAATACGATAACAGTTTTTTGACAGTATGGCCCCTTTAAAAGTGCATGCGCCAAATTCAAGAAAGGTTTTCCACAGTTTTGGTAAGTTTACCAGAACCCGCCTAAAGCCGTGTACACACGAGCGGAATGTCCGACAGAAAAAGTCAGACGGAAGCTTTTCATCGTCTATTCCCATCGTGTGTGCGCCTCATCTGATCGAAAATTCTGACAGACCTAGAAATAGAACATGTTCTAAATATTTCCACCGGAACCAATTCCTATCGGGAAAACCGCTCGCCTGTATGCTGTTCCGACCAAAAACGAAGCTTGCTCTGAAGCAAGTATGAGTCGGAAGCTATTGGCTACTGGCTATTGAACTTCCTTTTCCTAGTCCCGTCGTACGTCACCGCGTTGTTGACGGTCGGACTTTGGTCTGACTTTGGGTTGACCATGTGTAGGCAAGACGGCTTGAATGGAATTCCATTGGAGTTCCATCGGCGAAACCTTCGGAGTTTATTCTGACGGCAAAACCATTTGCGTGTACGACTGGTAGGTCTTGATAGCTGCACTTTAAAGCGGAGTTCCAGTCCCCAAATTCTTTTTTTGTTTAAATACTCCGCCATATTTGGGTCCATTTCAAATGCAACATTTAGATAATGACATTATTGTGGTCCTTTTATTTTATGTTTCAATCATTTAAAATGAACCTGATCGCGAAAGCAGGCAGGGTCCATCACTGCTGTGGACATCTGAAGCCTTCTTGTATTCATTGCCAGGATTTGGTGCAGCTGGCTACCCAGCATGCACCTCCCGATCTCGCGCGTGCGCAGTAATGCCACTGCGCGACACTCTTTCATCCACACACGTTGCCATAGCAATGGCGGCGTCTGCAGACGTTCCCACCCCGTTGCTATAGCAACCTGTCAATCAGAGGACATCCAGGAAGGAAATCGCGTGAGATTTTGGTATTAGGCGATTCTCATGGACTCCTGGGGTAGATGACGCCGATATCCCATGGAAATCGTCTAGTGACGACATTGCCTGTGGTGCAGAAAATAACACAAAATAAGGTACTTACAAATAAGAAAAAAAAAATATTGCCATTTATAATAGCATTCCGGATGGGCATGTCAATGATTGGACATGTAAAAAATGGGTGGACCTCCGCTTTAAGAATCGGTCACTAAGTCTCTACTACACATTGCCTGCAGAAAACTACAAGAGGGGGGAGATGCAAAACCAGTCACCCTGCACAAAGACAGAGAATTGCAGTGATCAGTCTTTATTACAGGAAATTTCTGAACAAAGGCAAAGTGTAGAATATGTTTTATGATGGTTTACTGCATAGACCTGGGAGAGATACACAAAGGACACTAATGGGTATATTTATAATGCAGTGAACATGACATTTATTGAATAATCACTGCAGGTGAATCTTCCTGGTCCATATGTTTTAAATGACAGTGATTGATTTGCCGCCAGTGAATGTTTAGTACATATACTGTACCATTATATAAATATTCCCTGAAGATTAAGATAAGAGTACGTATGGCTCTTATATTTGAAAGATACACTATATTGTCAAAAGTATTGTGACGCCTGCCTTTACAGGCACATGAACTTTAGTGGCATCCCAGTCTTAGTCTGTAGGGTTCAATATTGAGTTGGCCCACCCTTTGCAGCTATAACAGCTTCAACTCTTCTGGGAAGGCTGTCCACAAGGTTTAGGAGTGTGTCTATGGGAATGTTTGACCATTCTTCCAGAAGCGCATTTGTGAAGTTAGGCTCTGGTGTTGGACGAGAAGGCTCCACTCTAATTCATCTCAAAGGCGTTCTATCGGGTTGAGGTCAGGACTCTGTGCAGGCCAGTCAAGTTCCTCCACCCCAAACTCACTCCTTCTCGTCCAACATCAGTGCCTGAACTCACAAATGAGCTTCTGGAAGAATGGTCAAACATTCCCATAGGCACACTCCTAAACCTTGTGGACAGTCTTCCCAGAAGAGTTGAAGCTGTTATAGCTGCAAAGGGTGGGCCAACTCAATATTGAACCCTATGGACTAAGACTGGGATGCCATTAAAGTTCATGTGCGTGTAAAGGCAGGCGTCCCAATACTTTTGGTAATATAGTGTAGATGGAAAGCTATTCTTAAATTGGCTAGTTTTACAGTCAATTAAGGGCAAGCCAAAGCCATCTGAGCTGCCAGCCAATGAGGAGTCCAAGAAGACTTCATCTGTTGGCATAAATATCTGATCCATCCGGGTTAGGTAATGGCATCACATCCCATCATGCTCTCCGGAAGTAGTCATGGGAGATGGGCTTCTGATGTGGCTTTCTGGCAGCAATGGCAACCTCAGTGGATACTGTTTGGTGCCAAAACACAAGACTTTGGTTGACAGTGATCAAATGATGGGAAGTCTGCCCTCATTTAGAGGTATGGTGCACAGTGTCTTTTTTCTCCAGTATCATTGGGCTTCATTGGTGGGTTTCTTTACGATTCTAATTTACTATCTGGCCTTGGTAAGCCATTTCATGGATATGTGTTGGACTCTCTTCTCGTTTTTTTTGCCTTATGTCATTGCCTAAATATGAAGTATGAAGTAACCCATACCAGACTCAAAGAATCTGGTATGCATTTTAGGTGAGAATCTACTTTTTTAATTCTCACTGTAGGATGTGCTACAGCAAAAATGAGATTTATTTAACCATTTTAGGTCTGCAAGGTTTACTCTCCTTCATGGCCAGGCCATTTTTTGCAATAAGGCGCTGCATTAGTTTAACTGACAATTGCGCAGTCGTGCAACGCTTTACCCAAATAACCTTTTTCCCCACAAATAGAGCTTTCTTCCAGGGGTATTTGATCACCTAAAAATATGCACTGTTACTGTATTAATGAGACTGGCAGGGAAGGGGTTAACATCAAGGGTGATCAAAGGGTTAAATGTGTTCCTAGGGAGTGCTTACTAACTGTGGGGGGGGGGTTTACTGTGGGAAGGCAGAGATTTGTGTCGCTGCTTGGCAGGAACACAGGATCACTACCTTCCCTTCTGACAGAATGGAGATCTGCCTTGCTTACATAGGCAGACTGCCGTTCTTCCTCTCTTGGGAATGTTCAGTGGGTCCCGGCAGACATCGAGTCCAGCGGTCCCACTGATTAGCTTCCGCTGTGTCCAATCACAGCGGGAGCAGGTCGCCGGCGGCGCATGTGCGCGCCTCAGACCTGGAAGTGCAAAATCACGTACCTGTACATGACTCTGCACAGGGAAGTTGCCGACGTATATATACAGTATATGGTCGACAAGCGGATAAAATAAAAAAAGCACACAAAAATCAAAAAACTGCACACAGCTCACAGACCCCTCCAAAGTCTGCTGTGGCACTAAATTGAATAACAGTGGTGCAGCATTAGCACCTGACATGGGAATTTATAGATAGGCAACTCCTATCCTCATATTGATTAGTGGTTCCAAATTAATAATAACTACTGCAGTAGGGAACAGACACAAAAGATACGCTCAGCATCTTTCCAAATAACTGTTCTGCTTTATTATGACGCAATTGAAGGTTTTTATACACATGATTACGTAGGTATCACATTAATATTACAATTGTACGTTAATGGTAACAAGGGGCGTAACATAGGCAGACTAATTCTAATCAGGACTCGAAAGAATGCAAACATGTAATGAAAACATTTTTGGTGCCGTGTGCACATTGAGGGCAGTGTGCAAGACATACAAAATAGAATACAATTATATACAGAACTTACAAATTTCCTTTACACACCCTATGAAAAGGAGCAGAGGAACAACTATTTTGATTTAATTTGTTTTATTTGGTGCTGATGGCTGTTATTGGTCATTTTTTTGTGTCATTGTGCCTTGTTCTGTTCATTGTTGTGATCTTGTATTGTCTTTGTTGAGATGTGGCTGTCGGCAATAGTTCCCCTTTGGGATTATTAAATTATTCTGATTCTGATTGATTCTGATTTTTCTTGAAAAATAGGTAGGTACTTTTGGCACATTAATAGTGGCAAATAAGGAACTGTTAAAATTTTTTGGCAGCCTGCATTTCATTTTTTTTTTTTTTTGCCTGTAGTTTTACTTTATGTTAAAACCTAACATTAGGTATAAATAACATACATAATATTGCCCCCGCAAATTTTGAAGGTAAAAAAAATAAATAAATAAATGTGCCCCTAATGCCCTCTTTTTTAGGCTTGGCATGACAGCTTCGGAAAAATTTGACAAATATAATAATATTTCTTGGGTGAAGCTAAAAAATCATTGACATTGTCAGCCGCTATGATTACTATTCATAAACCATCCACAATGACAGTATTTATAATTTGGTATACTTTCTTGTTGATATTGCTATACGAGATAAGGCTGATTTTCTATCCTTCAACAAAATTGTCTGTTTATTTACTTTTGCTTTTCTAGATAGCGAGAAGTGAATTGGAATCTCCCCACAATTGTAACTTTCAATTGTTTTTTTGTTTTTTTCTAGAATGCCCACCTTTTATTGGAAGATAAAAATCAATGTGACATTTTCAGCACAGCGATAAATGGCAATCTTTATTTTTCTTTAAATGCATTGAACCTGGTTGGTAAATACGCTCAGCTAATTCTGAACAATGTTTTTAATAAAGTGAAAACTGTGAGGGAATTGAACCATAGGTTGCTGCTTAGTGCTGGCCAATGGTAAACTCCAAATACACAGATAAAGACACAGAAAAAATTCTGATATCAATATCATTTTCTACATCTTCCCTACCCTTCTCTATGCAATCCAGTAGATTAAAACCCATCCATTTATTTTTCGGTGTGAGTCCCATGGAGGTGATTTGCCCTAATTTTCTGCCCTGCAGACACAACAGAAAAGGAGAGGAAATCTCCCCAAACTAAATGGAATTCCCATCTGAGAGAGATGTCTCCACAACAGGGTACCCATTGCATGATTTTTTTCCTACCTCTTGTTATGGTGACAGTCAGGCCTGGATCTTGTGGGTATGTAAAGTAAACCGGATCTCTACCACCAAAAGGCCAGTGCGGATACAGTACATGCTCGTGCACATTGCACACGTGTTAATATTTATTAGCAAAAGACCAATGTCACTTCTGCAGTGCCAGTTCATCACGCACATATTTGTGCGCATGCGTGAATTTGTGCACGCACTTGAATACGTGCACATACAAATTAGCACTTGTCGTCCAATGGCCTATTTAAATTGCTCTATTACTGTGAGCAGTTACTGAATGGTCCTCAGCTTGTTCCTGTCTTCCCGAGACCTGATCCACTGTTCCTGTTTAGTTGTGTTTGATCCGGTTTGCCTTTGGACTTTGCCTCTGTTCATCCTCTTATGCTGTTACCTACTACTCCAACCTTGGCTTGTTTACTGGACCTGATCTGCCTGCTGACTTTTTACCGCATTGCCCTTCTGTTACCATGGCCTGTCTCCTGGATTTACTTTGCCTGTTGATTTGGTGCCTCATTGCCCGGATGCTGCTGACTGCTGCTTATCTCCTGCTCTGGGGCCAAACTGTTCCTGCATCCTGTTCTGAGGACTGAGACTACAAGCCCTACTCACCTACAGAGTGGTCATCACGAGTTTGCTGCTACGGCACTCGTGTCACTCCTTGCCTTTACACTCTCTGTCCCCACCTTCAGGAGTGTTAGATGGGAGCTGTGAGAGAGACCTCCACAGGATTCCAGTCTTCACAAAGTATGTGATAGGGTGCTGAAGTGGCCTGTGCACCTCCTCATTTTAGTTGTGCTCCTCCAGGTCTCTAATAGTGCATCCACTAATCCATATGGTAACATAGTTGGGGACAATAATGTAAGGGGTGCTCTGATTGTGAATCCTGGTGTAAGGGGGACTCTGATTGGGACCCTGATGTAAGGACATCTTTGAAGAATGCTTCTGCAAAGCCAATAGAGTTTGATCCTTCTGCGCCCTCCGGGAGACCCACTACCCACACATTATTGCGGCGCAGCCTGTTTTCTGCATCATCAGAACGTGCCATCAAGAGCTTTACTGTGTTCAGCTACATTATGGTTGATGGTAACAGCAGTGACCTCTATGTCAGAGATGTGGGAGTCAGCAGTAGTTAACTGGCCTCTGAACTTATCTAGGTCCTGTCTAACGAGGGCACATTCTATTGCCAGAGCATCTATCCTACCCATTAGTGTTGTCTTGCTGGCATCTATGACAGCTAGGGTGGCAATGGTGGAGGCACCATCAGTCAGATTTTCCATACCTGCAGGCTGTGACTGTGAGAGGTCCCCACCATCCTGATCCATGGCTAGCAGCAGCTGCAGGTCCGTCTGTATTGCCACTGTCTGCCCGACTCCTAGTCGCTGGGGCAAGATGGCAACCACAGGTGTCACCACCGGCAAGCTCCAGGGCTCGGAAGGCGGATGTTTCTTACCCAATCATTTTTTGACTAGTATAGATGGATCTGTGAAGAGTCCTCGACCTGGTGGAAGCAGTTTGCTGTACAGGAATGCACTTTAGAAAGGAGGATTAGGAAGGATTCTGTAGCATGGGAGCCGGAGCTTTCTCCAAGGCGTCCGCTCTCCTTCACATCAGGTCACACCCCGACACCTGATGTAAGTGGTACTCTGATGGACACCTTGATGTTTGATGGGACACAGATGGGGGCCCTGATATAAAGCGGGACACTAGTGAGCAGGGGCAGCCTGGCCATTAAGGGTACACTGGCACCGCCTCACCATTCCATTGCCGCTGCCACCCCTTATTCATGCATCTGGCCCCTTTCAGGACGCCAGGCATATTAATTTCAGCGGCGGAGGTTTTTTTTGAAGCAGTTGATTAGAGCCAGAGGCTCTAATAGGCTTTAAAATAGGGTGGGCTCTGAGCATTGCACTCCGAGCCCACCCAGGTGTGTTAGAATAGGGAATGAACATTCCCTATTCTAACACTGAATCGCCTCTCCGCCAATCAGGAAGTGTGTGTGTGAGAAGCATTTCCCGATTGGTCGGAAGGAGAAGCGTTCTGATTGGCTGCCGAGGAAGAGGGAGGAGACGGAGCAGGGGAAGGAGATGCCCACTCGTGATGCCCATGGAGGCGAGCCGGGGAAACCGCCTGTGGTTGTGGTAAGCGTACCGACCGACTGACCGGCCTGACCGGGGGAGGGGGGGTGTTGGGTGCACTGTTTGTCCTTCCCCCCAAAAAAATTGCCACCAGCCGTCACTGCTTGTGAGGATTCCTGCTATAAGAGGGGACTCTGGTAGGGATACCTAAAAGGGGGTATCGGTTCTGCTTAATCATCTAATGACAGCCTAATACATACCAGTGTTCTTTGTTCACTCTTGCACCACCTCTGCATTACCCGTCAAACGTTATTTCCAGGTTGAGACTCTGAAGGCACACTGAGTGAACAGGGAATATTGGTTCCCTGCATCTCTGTTATGCTGTTAGCAAAATGTTCTCTGGTGACAATTTTAAATTATTGAATTTCTCCTCACTTTCAGTATGTGTGAAATGACAACATAAGGAGAACTACTGCAACACTCTGTATCACTGCTCCAGGTGAGTTCCCCTCTAGTGATCCCTGCATGCCTCCTGCAGTCGGGTGTCAGCCCAGCTAGTATCTGAATGATATAAAGCAAGAAAAGTTCAGGTAGCTGCCCACCAACAATCTACTTTATTAAACGTGAAACATTAAGACCAAAATACAGTGAAGGACTAGCAGGTAGATGTGTTTTGCACAAAAAATAGTGTTCAATCATTATCCACTGGACCCATACATCAAGTGTGGTATTTAAAGTCTGATAACCGCTGTCTCTCATTACAGGTGATGGGTCCACCTTCTACTGCACTGAGCCGGGTTTCACGGAAAAGCCAGCTCCAGAACTCTGTAAAAATCAGTATCAAACATATGATCGAGACACACATCCAGTTCCACAAAAAATGGAATTGACTTTTGCAAAAAAACACCTCCAGGGGACTATGGACAAATTCGGAAACCCTTCATGAGGAAATGCCAGTTACGTGTGAGGATTTGGCAGAATTGGCCCTGATGAATACTAAACCTTGTAATCACCTTGGTGGTATTTGTTAGAATATCAGAATGTATGAATAGATTGGGTCTCTGAGAATAATGGACTTGGATACATTTATATAATTTATTTATCTTCTATGTATAGAAAAAGTGAAGTTTTATAAGATCTTTATATACTTGTAAAAGTATTTACATGATTATAGGTTCATAAGCATTTCTCGGAAAAGCTCTCATATGGTAGTAATTAGTCTCACTGTAATGTACCTGGTAGTTGAGCCTGACTGGTAGAAGGAGACCTCTCTTAAGCGCTGGTTCAGGAGCTGCTGGAAGTGGGAACAGTAGTCTCCTGAGCACAGTGGGTAGGAGGACCTGATGCAGGTTCCAGCAGAAGCAGACACCGGAACTGGAAGGATGTCCCTCAGGGATGGCTGAGCTGCGGATGCAGGCTGCCGATGCAGGTAACTGGTGCAGGCCGGAAGGCAGGCAGACAGATGTGAAGACAGCAGCTGGATGCAAAACAAGCAGGCTGGAAGCAGCGTCACAGGACACAGGCAAGCAAGGTCAGACAGTCTGTTTTGGCAGGAGATCAGGCAGGTATAAACAGGAGGGATGATCCAAGAATAGTCAGACAGGCAGGAGTTTGCAACAGATAACAGAATAAGCAAGGTCAGGCAAGCCGGGTCGGATTGGAGACTGGAGAGTGGTCAGACGTAGCCGGGTCAATAGCAAACAACAGACAGGCAGATACAGGAACTTTCAGGTGCAGAGCTGCAGACGAACAGCACCTGACATGAGCACCTGTCACTCTTTTAAAGGGCCCTTGGCGCCAAACGGCGCTAGCGCGAAGGGGCGCACGCATGGGCGCGCGCGCGCACCCGCGAACGCGCGTACGGGCACACGCGGGAGCGCGCCGGCGCCCCCTGGTGGGGAATTAAGCTGAATTAGCCTAGAAAGATTCCTTGTGGACCTGCGTGCACGCAGATTCGCCCGACGACTGCTGACATGCCCCTGACATTGCCCCCTCCCAACGGGCAGCCTCCAGATGCCCAGAGAACTTTTCTTTTCAGGATGGGCAGAGAAACAGGCATGAATTAAACGTTTGGCTTGAATATTACAGTCAGGTTCCCATGAGTTGTTTTCCGGACCATACCCCTTCCACTTAATTAAAAACTGTACTTGCCCAGACCTCTTTCTGCAGTCAAGGATGGATTCCACTTCATACTCTTCATTGCCATCCACCAGAACTGGTTCAGGGACCCTGGTGCCCCTATCAGGAAAAGGATCATCTACAGCAGGCTTTAAGAGTGACACGTGAAACACAGGGTGTATCTTAAGTGAGTCAGGTAAGCATAATTCATAAGATACTTTGTTAATTTTCCTTTTCACAGGGAAAGGCCCAATAAATTTAGGGGCAAGCTTCTTGGAAGGACATGTCAATCTAATATTATTAGTAGACAGCCATACCTTGTCGCCAAGCTGAAGGTTTAGATCTCCTCTTCTTTTCTGATCAAAGAACCTCTTATTGTCCGCTTGGGCCTTGGATACCGCTTCCTGCAAGATCCGGTTATTACGACTGAGAAACTGCACTGTGTCCTGGACCGCTGGAACTGATGATTCTGAAAGAAAATCTGGTAAAAAAGATGCATGAAACCCATAATTGGCAAAGAAAGGGGATTGACCGGTGGCAGAGTGGCTGGCATTATTGTACGCGAATTCCGCTAGGGGCAGCAAGGACACCCAATCATCTTGCACAAAAGATGTAAAACACCTAATGTATTGCTCCAGAGTCTGATTTGTCCTCTCAGTTTGCCCATTTGTTTGGGGATGGTATGCTGAGGACAGAGCTAGTTCAATTTTCAGATTTTCACAAAGGGCTCTCCAAAAGCGTGAAGTAAACTGTACCCCCCTATCAGACACTATATTTGCGGGGATCCCGTGTAACCTGACAATTTCCCTAATGAACACACGGGCCGTCTCCACAGCAGAAGGTGTTCCCTTTAGGGGCACAAAGTGAGCCATTTTGGACAGCCGGTCAACGACCACAAGGATCGCCGAACATTCCTCAGAACATGGCAATTCAACTATAAAGTCCATTGCTATCATCCTCCAGGGTCTATCTGGTATAGGCAATGGTTTTAGTAGTCCCCAAGCTCTGTTCCTGGGAGTTTTATTTTGGATGCAGACAGAGCAGGAGTTGACATATTTTCTGCAAAATTCCTTTAGGTTGGGCCACCAAAAGGTGCGCTGCACCAGCTCAAGCGTCTTACGGACCCCAAAATGTCCCGCAAGTGGATGGTCATGCAAAAGTGTCAGAACCTTGACTCGGACGTTCTCTGATACAAAAATTTGACTTCCCCTCCATAATAGTCCATCTCGAGGTGTTAAAGAGGACCCCTGGAGACTTGAAGGTTCTGGGGATGCTTCTCTGATCATGGATAGAAGATCTGTTTGAAGGAGAAGGAAACTATTTGCCGGCAGAATAGTGTCAGGTACAGAAAGGTCCTTGGGATTATCGAACATGCACGACAGCGCGTCTGGCTTTACATTTTTGGATCCCGGCCGGTAGGTGATATGGAAGCAAAACCGTGTAAAGAATAGAGCCCAACGGGCCTGTCTGGGTTTTAGTCTTTTAGCAGATCTTAAATATTCCAGATTCTTGTGATCCGTATAAATCAGTACTGGATGAACTGCACCTTCAAGCAAATACCTCCATTCCTCCAAGGCTGTCTTGATAGCAAGTAGCTCCCGGTCCCCCACATCATAGTTCCGCTCAGCCGGCGAAAGTTTCCTAGAGAAGAACCCTACAGGATACATCAGGTCCTTGTTGCCTTGTCGTTGGGAAATAATAGCACCCACAGCTACCTCAGAAGCATCAACCTCCAGGATAAAGGGCAAAGATGGATCAGGATGGCTAAGAATCGGAGCCGATGTGAAACGCCTCTTTAACTCTTCAAAGGCCCCCTGAGCTTCCAGGTTCCAGTGGAAACGAAGATTCTGCTTGGTTAGCTGTGTAATGGGGGAGATGATGGCAGAGAACCCCCTGATAAACTTCCTATAAAAGTTTGCAAATCCAATGAAGCGTTGTACGCCCTTCTTGTCCATGGGTGCTGGCCATTCTTTTTTTTTTTCCATAATAATATTTATTATCCAATGCACGAAACAGGAAACATAAACAGTGATCAGGGTATTACATGGTACAGATTGTTACATAGATCTGCGATACAGATAGTTAACATTAATATAACCATTATTATATTCAAAGCAGTAGATTGTGTAACAGCCAGTTAACAAACTGTCTTAAATAACCCTTTCAGGGTGGGTTTTGGGATAGTATTGTAGCACCATTCAGAGGGTAAGGGTTATGGGAGAGACCAGAAGAGCCATAAAAGAAAGAGAGAGGGGAGAAGAAGAAGGAGGGAGAGAAAGAAAAGGTAGAAGAAGAACAAAAGGGGAGGGAAGAGGGAAGCGAGGGGCACAAGGGGAGGGGGGTCAAGTTACATAGGGACTAGTGCCTACGCTAATGAGATAGGGGGGATCTGAGCTAAAGGCTCTATAGGGGGGGGTTGGTGGTTTGATGGGGATGAGAAGAAGAAAAATTAATGAGGGGGGGAGGAGGAAGGGGACCGGGTCTTCACCCCTGTCTCCATCCCGCCCCTCCCCCCCCGGCGCAGCCCACCCCAAACGTCTACCCCCCAAGGAGGAAAGTTTAGAAGTCTCAGGGGTCACAATCGCCATATTGTTGGGACAGTTTAAAGTGAGTCCAACAGGCCCATGTGGTCGTGAATTTTTGGATTCTCTCCTGAGATATATGAACCAGCTCCTCCATCTCCTCTATCTTTGTGATCCTACGAAACCACTCCCCAATCGTGGGGGTGGACGTAGATCTCCAATGTGTCGGGACGCACAGTCTAGCCGCATTCACCAAGTGCATTGCCAGTGATCTGTAGTATTCCTTTTTAGATAAGTGAGTGTGATGTAGGAGGTATTGAGCAGGGGAAAATGTTAGGGAGTACGTCGTAATGTGTGTAATAAGCTCATGTATCTTCTTCCAATATGGTTGGATGAGATCACATTCCCACCATATGTGTAACATTGTCCCTTTTGCCTTTCCACACCTCCAGCATGTATCTGGGATTGCCGGAGAGAATTTATGTAGTAGCGACGGGGTCCTGTACCAGCGTGTTAAAATTTTATATCCATTCTCTTGAATGGCTACATTAAGGGAACCCTTATGTGCGTATTCGTAGATACTTGTCCAATCCTCATCTGTGAAGGTCATCTGTAAGTCCTTTTCCCATTTCGTGCGTGCGGGGTCCGTGGAGCAGATAGCATCATCTATAAGCTCGTTATATATGTAGGAAATGAGATGTCTCTGTGGAGGAGCTCGGGTACATAAGTCTTCAAAGGGGGTTAAGGGTCTTGTCCATGTCTGTGTTGAGCCCTGGGTGGAAAGGAAGTGTCTAATTTGTCGGTATGTCCAAAAGGGGAAGGAATGTATGGGGGATAAGCTTACTAGGTTCTCATAGGATCTAGGCGTTTTACCTGTATAAAACTGATATGCTAGTATTCTGTCATGTGGCCATGTTTGGTTAAGAAAGGATGGTGATAGTCCTGGTGAGAAATCAGGGTTGCCTCTCAGTGGGGTTAATGGGCCCGGGGTTGAGGAGATTGACGAGGTTTTAATTGACCGTTGGAAGGCTCTTAGTGAGGCTGAGATGAGGGGGTGCCCTACTATTTCCTGTAGCCTATGTTTGGGTTGGATCCAGGGTAGGGATTCAAGTGGGATTTGGGAGAGTGATTTTTCCAAGGTAACCCAGACTTTTCCCGCTTCGTGTATATTCCAATCTACGAGCCGGGAAAGGTGACTTGCTAGAAAATATTTGTGCAGGTCTGGGAGCCCGATGCCACCTCTGAGTTTTAGACGTGTGAGACGGGTATATTTAATGCGCGGCGGTGAGTCCTTCCAAAGGAACAGTGTGCACATCTTCTTGTATGCTGCGAAGAAAGAGGCCGGAAGGCTAATAGGAAGACATTGGATAATGTGTAGGAACCGTGGTAAGGTTATCATTTTTAGAAGAGCCGCCCGGCCAAACCAAGAGACATTGATCTTCCCCCATTCCTTGAGGTCGAGTTGTGCTTTTTTAAGAACCTTGCTAAAGTTAGCGTTATTTAAGTCCATTAGATTGGTAGTTATATTGATACCTAAATAGGGTATAGCCCGTTGGTTCCACTGAAAGGGGAAGGATGTCTGACAGCGTTCAGCTTCTCGTGGTGTGAGTGAAATGTTGAGCGCTTGTGATTTTGCATAATTGATCTTTAAATATGACAGGGAGCCAAAATGTTCTATGTCTTTAAGCAAGTTGGGTATGGAGATAGTTGGGGCAGTCAGTGAGAGTAATATATCATCCGCGAAAGCAGAAACTTTGTACTCTTTGCCTTGAATGTTAACACCTTTAATATCGGGATTATCTCTTAATTTGTTAAGGAGGGGTTCTAATGAAAGTACAAATATCAGCGGCGAAAGAGGGCAGCCCTGGCGAGTTCAGTTTCTAATAGGGAAGGCGTTCGACAGGTGGCCATTAACTCTTACTGCCGCGCTAGGGGAGGTGTACAGCGCCGAGATGTGTGCTAGCATACGCGGGTGAAGGCCAATCTTCCTGAGCACCTCATGCATGTAGTCCCAGGCCACTCTGTCGAACGCCTTCTCGGCATCTAATGATAAAAAGAAACCCTGTGTCTCTGTAGTGGTGAGCCAGTGGTGAAGGTTTATTGCCCTGATGGTGTTGTCCCTGGCCTCACGACCAGGGACAAAGCCCACCTGGTCTAAAGAAATAAGATTCTGTAGGAGAGGGGACAATCTATTGGCTAGAATTTTTGCGTAGATCTTGATGTCTACGTTAAGGAGAGAGATAGGCCTGTAGCTTTGTACTTGTGTGGGATCCTTGCCCTCTTTCGGGATAACCGTGACGTGGGCTTCTAGCAGGCGACCCATGGGTATTGCGGGATTGGACAGGGAATTAAAAGTGGCTAACAACTTTGGGGCTAGCGTCTGGAAGAAACATTTATAGTACTGCAGCGTGAACCCGTCTGGGCCCGGGCTTTTGCCTGTTTTCATCTGCTTAAGGACGTTTTGAAGTTCTTCTGTAGAAAAAGGTTGTTCTAATTCTTCTGCCTGAGCTTGTGAAATTGGTTGAGGGCCATATTGGGACAAAAAAATTTTGATAGCCTCCTTCCTGAGGTCACCCTGATCTGGCTTTTGATTGAGGGGTTGTAGGTTATAGAGGTTTTTGTAGTATTGTTCAAAAGAATGAGCAATATCTTCGTTTTTAGATAGTAGTATGCCCTGTTGGGTCCGAATGTGATGTATTGTGTTGGATGGTCTTGAGGCACGGACTGCTCGGGCCAACAGTTTTCCGCATTTATTGCCTTGCTCATAGAAGACTCTCTGATGCAAAACATAGCGGCGTCTAGTGCGTTTTCCCAATTCTTCCAGCAGCTTAGAGCGATATTGCGTCAGCTCCTGGAGTGTCTGCTGAGAATGAGAGTGTTTGTGTGTGGCCTCTAGTCTTTTGATGTTCGAGATCAGGTCATCCACCATGCCCTGGTGGATCCGTTTTATTTTTGCTGCTTGGGTCATCAGTTCCCCTCTGATCACACTTTTGTGTGCTTCCCAGATTGTGATAGGAGATATGCCCGGGGTAGAATTTTCCCGAAAATACGTATTTATGCTGGATTCTAATTGTGTGCAAAACACCTCATCTTTTAACAGGGACGAGTTCAGTCTCCAGACTTTAGTTTTAGGGATCGAATCTGGGAAGGTCAAGGAGACCGAGATGGGGTGATGGTCAGATAAGTACATAGGATCGATTGTGGCATGTGTGAGGTAGGTTAAATCAGGTTGGGAGAGGAAAAAATAGTCCAGTCGTGAGTATTTTTGAAAAGGAATTGAGAAAAAGGTGTAGTCCCGAACGGAGGGGAACAACGTGCGCCATGTGTCATGCAGCGCCAGGCTTTGGAGTTGCAATTTGATCTGGCGAAGAGCCCGGTATGTAATCGTGGAAGTGCCTGAAGAGCTGTCGAGGTCTGGGTTAAGGGGTACGTTAAAGTCTCCTCCCATCAGTAACACTCCCTCCTTGAAGGAGAGTAAGAGATCACTCACCTTCCTGAAGAATGAGACTTGGTGTTCGTTTGGGGCATATATATTTGCTAGTGTGATTGGTCTAGAAGCATAAGACCCTTTGATGAAGACAAATCTCCCCTCAGGATCTAACAGGGAGTCGCTAAGTTTGAAAGGGGCATGCTTGGAGATTAGAATGGACGTTCCTTTGGTCTTTGCTAAAGGGTTTGTGGAATGGAAGGCTGTCTGGTAAATGTGGTTAGAGAGTTTTGGAATTGAGTTGGACCGAAAGTGAGTCTCCTGGATAAAAATAAATTGGGCTTTCTGCTTGGTGAGTGCGGACAAAACCTGTGAGCGTTTTTCGGGAACGTTTAGGCCCCTTGCGTTGAGTGAAATACATTTCAGTGTTAGAGGTGCTGGGGAGGCCATTGTCAGCCTAGAGTTGTGGAGGCTAGTTTATATATAGTTTCAGGGGGACAGAAACTGATTGTCCCACCTGAGGTGGGTCTGACCGCGCCGGGGGGGGATAGGGCAAGGGAGAGGGGGGGTGGTGAAGTATGAAAGAGGGGAAAAGAGAGAAAAAAAAAAGAAGAAAAAAAATAAATAAATAAATAAAAAGGGGGGGGGGGGAAGGGGGAGGAGGGTGGGATCAGAGGGAGGAGGGAAAAGTAAAGGGTAGGGGAAAGGCCCCAAAGAAGAGATAAGAAAGAGGTGAAGGAAAAGAGTCAGAGGGGGCGAGCGGGTATGGGGTGGTGAAGGGTATACCAGAGGTGGGAATGGAAGTACCAATCCACCTGTAGAAGGGAAGGCTGGACGATCAGCAGATTAGAAACTAGAGCTGCTGCAGGGGGTTGGTGAGAGTGGCTGGGTTCCTACTCCTTTGCCATATAGAGGACCCAGAGAGAGTAGAAGTTTCGTGGGGAAAGGTGCATACATGAATCTTGGGGAAACAAATCAGATTAACCTCAATTTTCATTGTCTTAACATTCTATTAGACATTACCGGTGTAAAATCTAAAGACTGAATAAGTAAAAGGGTCCTAAAAAAAAAAAAAAAAAGGGGGGGGGGAATATATATATAACACCCGTGCAATCGTACTAAATCAACTTGTATAACCATCATGGTTCATAACTGCATAACTTTAGAAATATGGTTCCCACAAATGTTGGTATGGTGGCTTCGCTAAGAGGAGGCAACAGGTTCTGAGTCTTACGCCCAAGAGGCGTATGGAGATCAGGAGCTGCATCAGACAATCAGAAAAGGGAAGGGGGATTTTTGGTTATGGTCATCCTCCCTCCCTACCCCCCTCACAGGAACCACCCTCCAACAGCACTTAAACTTGTGCCCAGATTCAGGGGTCCCTTAAAACAGAAGGTGCCCGAAGCCCCCAAGCCATGCATTCCGGCATCCCAGGGATAATTTAGAAAAGGCATCATTGGTAGCTCAAGGAAATATATCTTACCGACTGTAGAGCCGCTGGGAGTGTATCTGTAAGTTGCTCAGAGAGAGCCGCCTCGGTTGTGAATAAGGGTATAGGGATCTACCCTTTGCAGCCTTGGTGACTTTCGGGGAACAATAATAAAAAAAAAAAAAAAAAAAAAACATCTTTAACAAGTATATCTATATTTCAAATGCATCTATCAATTGGGAGAGGGGGAGGAGGAACAAGGAACTTGAGTAAGGAGGGGAAGGGGGGGTGGGAAGGAGGGGGGGGAGGAGGGGGGGAGAGGGATGTGAGGAGGAAGGGGAGGAGGAGGGGGGGGGGAAGGAGAGGGAGGGAGGGAGAAAGGAGGAAGGGGGAGGGCCAGGGTGGGGTAGGAAGGGGAGGGGGGGGAAGAGGGGAGGGAGAGGGGGGGGAGAGGGGAGGGAGAGGGGGGGAAGAGGGGAGGGAGAGGGGGGGGAGGGGAGGGAGGGGAGAGGGGGGGGAGGGGAGGGAGGGGAGAGGGGGGGGAGGGGAGGGAGGGGAGAGGGGGGGAGGGGAGGGAGGGGGGAGGGGGGGAGGAGATGGTATCTCAGGAGTAAGAGGCAACGATCAGTTACGAGAGTGGTAAGTCATCTTCCGATCATCTGGACGAGGTGTAAGGGTTCGTAACTCAGGAGAGCATGACGTGGAAGTTGCTGGGGTTATTGGTCCCGATGTTCCCAGCGCGGGGTTAGTAATAGAGATTGTTAGTGCAAGTTCCATGGAAAAAGGGGTGTATCAAGATGGTCCTGTGATTCCATACAGTCCAGGGAAAGTTCTTGCATCTGGAACATTTGGATGTTGCTGGAGCTATTGGTCCCGATGTTCCCAGCGCAGGGTTAGTAATAGAGATTGTTGGTGTAAGTTCCATGGTAGAAGGGGCGTATCGAGATGGTCCTATGACTCCATACAATCCAGGGAAAGTTCCTGCATCCGGGACATTTGGTCGGTCCAACAGGATTGGTATCTTTAGGCGAGGTGAGTAAAAGCCTGCTGTGGGGTGAGTTGGATCTTAGACGATGCAGAAAGAAACAAATGAGATGAGGTGGGCGTGAACAGAAAATAAAAACCTAGAACAAAAACGTCATGGGAAAGCGGACCCATATAGGTTGGATTCGGAAGTCCGAGATTGAGTGTTCATCAGGCATCCTGGTGGGGTCTGCGCGGAGTTACCGGCTGTCCCAGTGCTTGGGGATCCATGTCGCGACGTGAGGTATGGGCTCCGGGCGAGGGGGGACCCGATCTTTGGCGTCTGGATCGATGCCTTTGCGCTTTTGGTGAGGGGTTGTGTGATAACGGCTGCCAAGGCTCAGATGGGAAGTGAAATGAGCACCACTCCGGAAGTTCCGTCATGGGTAAATCGAGTTGCTCGCAGAAGGCAGGTAAGTCATCAGGTGACCTTAGAAGAGCTGTGCGACCTCTGGCGGTAGCAGACAGGCAGAACGGAAATTTCCAGCGGTATGGAATGTTCCTTGCCCTGAGATGGTCCAGCAGGGGGCGCAAAGCGCGTCTGTTCTGCAATGTAGTTGGTGATAAATCCTGAAAAAGCTTAATTTCTACGCCATTATGTTGTACACGGCCTCTTTCTCTGGCTTTTCTTAAAATTTCTTCCTTTAGAGGGAAATTCACTATACAGCATATGACGTCTCTTGGGGGTTCGTTATCCCTGGGAGGAGGTCTGAGGGCTCTATGTAACCTCTCCATATCGATTGGGGAGTCTGGTGGCCGGTCTAAGAGGTCATTAAATATGGCGCATACAGCTTGGGGTAATGAGCCTGCATCCATGCCTTCGGGGACCCCCCTCACCCGAATGTTATGTCTCCGGCCCCTATTGTCAAGGTCCTCGACCTGACGATGGAGATCATACAGATATGAAAGTTGGGCATCGTAGGTGTGTTGCACTTGCCTGATAGCAGCTGTATGGAGCTGCGTGGTTTGCTCCACGTCTGAAATGCGGGCCGCCACTGCTTGAATGTCCGTTTTCAAATCTAAAATTGCCGCTTTTAAGGTGCCTGTGATGTTGTGAGTGATATCAGACGCTACGT
The DNA here is from genome assembly GCA_037952925.1 of Lithobates clamitans. Classification (NCBI taxonomy): domain Eukaryota; kingdom Metazoa; phylum Chordata; class Amphibia; order Anura; family Ranidae; genus Lithobates; species Lithobates clamitans. The sequence goes on along the minus strand of JBBGZY010000154.1, from coordinate 1,514,345 downwards.
TCTGTAGGTCCGATAGGTTCACTGCATGGCTGAAGCGGTGAGATCGAGTGTCTCCATCCTCAAGTTGGTAGTCCGAGCTGTGACTAGGGGAGGTATGGCCTGAGGCCTGTGGTGTCTGTGAGGCCTCGTGGTCGCCTGACCGGAGTGTGCGGAATATCTCCGGTATGTTCCGTCTGAGTTGTGTGACCGGGTCTTTCGGTGTCCGGGAGGCCGAGACACTCCTATTAGACTTCCCCATCATGGAAAGAGACGATGGTTTCCCGTAAAAAGCTAATTATGGTCCTCGGGTGGCAGGAGCTCTGTGATCAAGCGGCCATTCCGGGATCCAGCCAAACCACGCCCCGGGTGCTGGCCATTCTAACACAGCAGACACCTTCTGAGGATCCATTTTGATGCCAGTTGGGGAGATAACTAACCCCAGGAACTGAATCTCCTTTTGTTCAAATTCGCACTTCTCCGCCTTGGCATACAATCTGTGCAGGCGGAGTCGGGCCAGGACTTTACGGACATGTTCCCTATGTTGCTCGAGTGAACTGGAGAAGATTTGAATATCGTCCAAGTAGACAATTAGAAAGATGTCCAGGAAATCCTTGAACACATCATTGACCAGATGCTGAAACGTGGCAGGAGCATTGCAAAGGCCGAAGGGCATGACTAAATATTCATAGTGTCCGAAACGGGTCCGGAATGCCGTCTTCCATTCATCCCCGGCCCGAATGCGGACCAGATTGTAGGCCCCTCTCAGATCTAATTTGGTAAAGATGATGACGGACTTTAGTTTTTGAAACAGTTCAGGTATTAGGGGCAACGGATAACGTTTTTTGACCGTAACTTTGTTTAGCTCCCGATAGTCCACACAAGGGCGAAGCGTAAGATCTTTTTTGGAGACAAAAAATATTCCCGCCCCAGCTGGTGAAGTGGACTGTCGAATGAAGCCTTTTTCAAGATTTTCATTGATGTAAACCTTAAGTGCCTCTTGTTCCTTTTCGGATAGCGGAAAGATGCGCCCAAAAGGAATATCAGCTCAAGGAAGCAGCTCGATTGGACAATCATAGGGACGATGGGGTGGCAGAGAGTCTGCTCCCTTCTTGCTGAACACATCTGCAAAGTCCTGATAGACCTCTGGTATGTCTTGAAGCAGATCTGGGTCAATGTCCATACAAAGTAAGGTAGCGGCAGAATTAACGGGTTCAGGTAGACAATGTCTTTGGCAATATGGTGACTGAAACTTGATCTCGCCCGTGGCCCAGTTAACAAGAGGATTGTGGGCTTGAAGCCAGGGCATACCCAAAATGATTGGGAAAAGTGGTGATGAAATAACGTCCAGGACTAGGATTTCTCGGTGCTGAGATGAGCAGGTAGCAGACAGAGGAAGGGTTTCTTGAGAGACCTGTCCAGACTTTATATGAGACCCATCGGCCAGAAAAATTGAAAGTCTATGTGTCTTACTCTTTAAAGGAAGATCTTGTTGAGTAGCAAAAACAGAGTCAACAAAGCAGCTACATGCCCCGGAATCAACAATGGCGTTGACTTGAATTGTTCTTCCCTGGAGCTGTAATGAGAGAGGGAGAACAAGTTGAGTGGCATTGGCTGTTAAAGCGGATAAACTGGTAGGAGTTGAAGGAAAACACTTACGGATCTTTACTGGGCAGTTGTTCACATAGTGGCCCGTCCCGCCACAATAGAGACAAAGATTCAGTTGGCGCCTGCGTGCCCGTTCTTCAGGGGTCAGAGTAGTATGCATAAGTCCCAGTTGCATAGGTTCAGGAGCATCAGTTGTTTGGTTGACTGGACTTGGCCCGGCAGAAGGTAGATACCGGGAGGCAGGCAGCGGGGCTCTTGTGGTCATCCACATAGGCCGCGTTTGCTGAGAAGATCGTTCCGACCGGCGCTCACGAAGGCGTCGGTCAATTTGGATAGTAATGGCAATAAGCTCCTCCAAGGTGTCAGGTATTCCCACCCGGGCCAGTTCATCCTTAAGACCCTCAGATAGCCCCATGCGGAATTGGTGGCGTAGGGCTGCATTATTCCATTGAGTGTCCGCGCTCCAGCGTCGAAAGTCCATGACATAGTCCTCGGCCGGCCTACGGCCTTGCTGGAGCGCGATCAAAGCTGCCTCAGCGGTGGCAGCCCGCTGAGGGTCCTCATAAAGCTGGGCCATAGCTTCAAAAAAGGCGGGTAAAGACTGAATCTGTATAGCGTTGGTTTCAAGCAAGCGGTGGGCCCAGGTCTGGGGTTCCCCCTGGAGGAGGGATATGACAAACCCCACTTTGGTGACTTCTAAGGAAAACGTCCGTGGCTGTAAGCCGAAGTAAAGTTGACAAGCGCTGCGGAAGGCCAAAAACTTGGTTCGGTCACCAGAAAACTTTTCAGGAACAGGGACTCTTGGTTCCGGTGGAAGCATGACCACAGAGGGTGGTGCAGCAGCCTGTACTGGAGCGGCTGCGGGAGCAGGAGCCACACCACCGGGACCACTGAGATTTAACACTTGACCCTCCAGTCTGTTATAACTGTCCTGTAAAGTCTTTACTGCTTGGGTGAGGGCTGCCAAGTGCGTACAGATCTCCTTAATGGGAGAGTTCTCTCCTGCAGGCTCAGTCATGGCTGTTCGCACTGTAATGTACCTGGTAGTTGAGCCTGACTGGTAGAAGGAGACCTCTCTTAAGCGCTGGTTCAGGAGCCGCTGGAAGTGGGAACAGTGGTCTCCTGAGCACAGTGGGTAGGAGGGCCTGATGCAGGTTCCAGCAGAAGCAGACACCGGAACTGGAAGGATGTCCCTCAGGGATGGCTGAGCTGCGGATGCAGGCTGCGGATGCAGGTAACTGGTGCAGGCCGGAAGGCAGGCAGACAGATGCGAAGACAGCAGCTGGATGCAAAACAAGCAGGCTGGAAGCAGCGTCACAGGACACAGGCAAGCAAGGTCAGACAGTCCGTTTTGGCAGGAGATCAGGCAGGTATAAACAGGAGGGATGATCCAAGAATAGTCAGACAGGCAGGAGTTCGGCAACAGGTAACAGAATAAGCAAGGTCAGGCAAGCCGGGTCGGATTGGAGACTGGAGAGTGGTCAGACGTAGCCGGGTCAATAGCAAACAACAGACAGGCAGATACAGGAACTTTCAGGTGCAGAGCTGCAGACGAACAGCACCTGACATGAGCACCTGTCACTCTTTTAAAGGGCCCTTGGCGCCAAACGGCGCTAGCGCGAACAGGTGCGCGCGCACCCGCGAACGCGCGTACGGGCACACGCGGGAGCGCGCCGGCGCCCCCTGGTGGGGAATTAAGCTGAATTAGCCTAGAAAGATTCCTTGTGGACCTGCGTGCACGCAGATTCGCCCGACGGCTGCTGACATGCCCCTGACACTCACCTTCCCCCCATTGCACATGGAGGAGACAAGGTTACATCCTTTTTCAAAGACACAACGTTTCAGTATGTTAGCTAAGAATATAAGTTCTTTCCTTGGACTACAATATTTCTTGATTAAGATATTAACAAGAACATTGCGTATTCAATTAAATAATTTGTATACATACTGATATATATGTAGTATTTGATTAAGATGTCAGAAAGGAAACTTATATTGTATGTGTTTAAAAGGTCTTACACATAGCAGTCTTGCCCATCCCCATGGAATGTTTTGATTAGAGATGGTGTTGTATTTCAACATCCTATGTTGGACTTAGTAACTCCCACCTTTTTAGAAAGGTGGGAGGGAAATTGCTCATTGAAAGCCCGGGAATTTCTGTAGAACTACAAGGCAAAGAAGGAACATTGAATTAGCCTCTTTTAGAAAGGTGGGGGCTAGTATAAGAGCAGGCACGAGGAGACTTGCTGTCTCTTGAATGCTTCACACTGATATATATGTAGTATTTGATTAAGATGTCAGAAAGGAAACTTATATTGTATGTGTTTAAAAGGTCTTACACATAGCAGTCTTGCCCATCCCCATGGAATGTTTTGATTAGAGATGGTGTTGTATTTCAACATCCTATGTTGGACTTAGTAACTCCCACCTTTTTAGAAAGGTGGGAGGGAAATTGCTCATTGAAAGCCCGGGAATTTCTGTAGAACTACAAGGCAAAGAAGGAACATTGAATTAGCCTCTTTTAGAAAGGTGGGGGCTAGTATAAGAGCAGGCACGAGGAGACTTGCTGTCTCTTGAATGCTTCACACACTCTTACTCACACTTGGAGACACGGAAGGAAACTGATTCAGCTACACACAGACATATATTTGATTCAATCTTCATTTCAAGAATAATAAACTTATTGATGCTATTTTTGTTTATTTTGTTTAACATTATTTTTGTAATATTTTGCTATTTCCATTATTAAATCAATTTTTGAGTTTTTACACTAGAAATGAACGGATTTTCTTGAAACTTTCCTCATCAGTATGAATTATCGTTATTATTACAGTAATAACTCAAACTTTTACAGTATTTGAGTTTGAGTGTGGTTTAGAGGAAAAAATAAGATCCTCTCTTTTCTGTTGTTAGGCCATCTGATGGGATTTTTTAAGGAGTTGTTTACTGTACCCACAAGCTATCAGCTTATCTCCAAGTGCTTTCGATTCACGTTCAAAGTCAGTCTCTCTAGCACAATTCCTATGCAACCTAAGATATTGGCTATATGGTGTACACCTCACAAGAGGAGTAGGGTGGGCACTCGAGGTACATAATATCATGAGCCTGCTTGCGTTTAGGAGATATTCTAGTGAGTAGCAGCTGGTGACATTCCATCAGAGCTACAGTATGTGCCATGGCCGAGACTCTCGGAGCGCATGCATGGGAGTGACCTCATAGTGGCTCAGACATTCAATTATCTGCATTCTGACGTCACTTCTGGTTGCCTGGATTCCATGCTGGTCCTGACAGCACGGCCCTCCATCTTTGATCAGAGAGACAGTCTATACCACCGCTGGTCGGCTGGAATTCCAGCTGCAGCTGTCTTTACTCCCAGGAAGCATCCCGCTGAATGTTATGGATTAATTTATATGCCTTTTTTTTCACTCCCATCTTGTAAGTGTTTTTATCCCTTCCTTGGCATTAAAGTGTTTTATTACTGCACTTAGAAGTGCCTTCTCTGCTGCTTTGTTATTCAAGTAGCTGCAGCCTGCGAACCCGGAAGAAAGACCGGGTAAAGATGGAAGCCTCTGCAGCAGTGACAGTGCACCGCTTGAGGCCTTCGTTTCAAGGTAAGCCTTTCATAATGTGCTAGTATGTGGTATATACTAGCACATTATGATATTGCCTTGCAGGGGAAATCTTTTATTACTAGAGGTTTACTACCTCTTTAACAACTGCCGAGGTAAGATAACAGTCACATGCATTGCATTGTTTTCAGTGAGTCAGTTGACTCATGAGTTTGCAGGGACATGGTATACTTTGTTCAGTTTACATTCTACAAGAATTGATTCTGTATCCATTACATAATCAACATTTTTACTAGTACAAAGAAACAAAAAAATAATAGTTTGTCTAGAAATGATCTGAAATATTCAATAAAGTTTGTACATATAAGCCTGGAGCAACAATAGCTTAATCGACAGAAATACCTTTTTTTTTTCCAAAACAAACAATAATCTAAAACAATAAAACTGAAATATAACCTAAAATTACAAGTGAACCAATATACCCACCAGGCAGTTTTAGCGTAGCGTGGAAATTATTTTGGCGAATAATAAATTGATAATCGAGTTTAAGAGTATTCTATGAATGCGGTTGTGATTATCACCATGTTCTGTTCAATGCTAAAACTATTCCACTATAGTAATTAAGGGTGTTTGGTTTCAGTATATTGCCTGAAAACTGGCAAACCTCAGATGGAATAGAAGACTAAAAAAATGTAAACGGTGGTCATGGTGAAATCTATAAAATGATACACATAATATGAGCTGCTTCTCATTTCTAGAAAAGTGGTCCTGCAGGTGGATTCACCGAGGGATCACTTTTAGAAGCGGTGGGAGGGATGCCCCCCACCTCCCGCCACTTCTAGGTTATTCCCAGGCTTACCTGACTCATCGGTAAAGCCCAGGATCGATCCGATGCAGCCAGTAGCTGGGCTATGAGGAAAGTGCGGCCAAGATGGCCGCCACTCATCTCTATGTCCTTGACCGGAGCAATGTCTAACATCACTTCTGGTTCCCGGGCCATAATATTTTTTTTTTTTTAAAGCAAAAGTAAAAAAAATGTTTTTTTAAATTTTGCTTTTAAAGGTAAATGAGAGATTTGGGGTCTTTTTGACCCCAGATCGCTCAATAAAGAGGACCTGTCTTAAGGGATGTTTATATTCCCTGTAACAGAAATAAAAGTGATAAAAAAATAAATAAATAAAAGGTAAAACATACAAAATAAAATAAATAAGAAAAAAAAATTTCAAGCGCCCCATCCATCCGTGCTCGCTCACAGAAGTGAATGCATAGGTAAACAGTGTTCAAACCCCACATGTGAGGTATAACCGTGATCATTAGACCTCCTCTGTAACTCTAAACAGGTAATCTGTAAAAAATGTCAGTGTTGCCTATGGAGATTTTTAGGTACCATAGTTTGTCGCCATTCTGCGAGCATGCGCAATTTTAACCTCTTTAGCCCCAGAAGGATTTACCCACTTCCTGACTAGGCCATTTTTTGCGATACGGCACTGCGTCGCTTTAACTGACAACTGCGCGGTCTTGCAACAGTTTACCCAAACAAAATTGATGTCCTTTTTTTCCCACAAATAGAGCTTTCTCTTGGTGGTATATGATCACCTCTACGTTTTTAATTTTTTACGCTATAGAGAACAAAATAGCGACAATTTTGAAAAAATTTTAAATATTTTTTACTTTCTGCTATAAAACAAAAAAAAAAAAAAAATGAAAAACACATTTTATCATCAGTTTAGGCCGATATGTATTCTGCTACATACTTTTGGCAAAACAATTTCCAATAAGCGTATATTGGTTTGTGCAAAAGTTATCGCATCTACAAAACAGGGGATAGATATATGGCATTTTTGTTATTTTGTTTTTGTTTTTTTACTAGTAATGGTGGCGATCAGTGATTTTTAGCGGGACTGCGATATTGCGGCAAACAAATTGGACACCTAACTGACATTTTTGACACTTTTTTGGGAACCAGTAACATTATTACAGTAATCAGTGCTTAAAATATGCACTGTTATTGTACAAATGACACTGACAGGGAATGGGATTAACATGAGGGGCGATCAAGGGGTTTAATGTGTTCCCTGTTTGTGTTTTCTAACTGTATGGGGGACTGTGTGACTGGGGAAACACACAGATCCGTCTTCCTGCATAGCAGAAAGACAGGATCTGTGTGATCTCCCGTGTCAGAATGGAGATTTGCCTTGTTTACACAGGCAGGTCCCCGTTCTGTTACTGCGGGAAACGATCGTGGGTGGCCGGTGGACATCGAGTCCACTGGACCCAATGATTGGCTCCCCCCGCTGGCCAATGGGAGCGCACACACGTGCCCAACATAAGCGAGTTCCCGCGCCGATGTACAGATACGTCGATTTGCAGGAACGAGCCACCCAATGCGTTTCGGAATGTGATCTCCTTCACCAGGGATTTTCACATGAAATGTAATATCTATAGAATTCTAATGCAGAATGATCAGCAATAATTAAACCCTAACAGATATTACTAGGTAATTATACACAGGATAAAAAAATGTAGAATCGCGCTAAACATATGAAAAGTAAATAAATGAAATAAGTGCAAACATACTAACACAATCGTTGGAAAGTGATCAAATGACCATATATGTGCAACCTTGTGTATTTGTGGGCAAGAAACTTGAATGTCAAATACACCGTCACACATGAAACAACAAAAATTGGACAATGGTAATATGTACAACTAAACCAATTGGCTATATGGGTGACATAACAATACCAAAAAAGTGGCCAAAAACTAAAAAACAATAACACCCGTGAGTCTTAAAAACTTAGAAGGTGAATGTATTGTCCATCCATAAATGTGAAATCTTCAGGGTAAATGAAGGAATTGTGCAGAATCCACCACCGTTGTGTAGAGAGTTACTGCTTACCGAAACCCACTACAGAGGATCAAGGGAAGCCTGTAATAATAAACACCATCCAGGGCTTATCAGATGCAGCCAGTACCCTTTAACTCTTCAGTGGTGATAGTGTGGTCTCCAAAACCACCTAACGGAACCATTACTCCTCGGATCACTGGAGGGAAGAAGGAGATGAGTGTTTCTTTTTTACATTATTGGAGCGCTTATATTTTTACATGCCATGCATATCTACCCATGGGCTGAGAATGGAATGAGTCGATCTGAGGAGTAATGGTTCTGTTAGGCGCTTTTGGAGACCACACTATCACCACTGATGAGTTATTTTTTATTTTATTCACTGTATTGATGTTGTGCAAGAGAATCGCTGCTTTATCAACTTTCATATATATTCTTTAGATACCTTTTGGGATTAAGTATATATATGGTTATTTGCTTTCACTTTTCCTAGCGCAGTTTCTTTTTTCATTTTCCATACCAATTATACACAGAATACTGAGGGTGTTACAGCACTTACATCATAATTGTTTTGCATATACATCTAAGTATCCACAATGATTAAAAAAGGAATGACACCATCACGTAGAGTCCCCCGTAAGTCCCATTCACTAAAATGTTTCTTCAATTATAGAATTGATATCAGAGAAAGGAGGGGCCAGGAGTTGTGAGGGGATGAAGATCCCCAGTCACACCCAAAAAGTTTGCTGAGGTCTGGGAACCCAGATGCAACAACAAAATACCCTGTGTACTGAGGCCCAGCAGGTGGAAAATCTGGAAGGAAAGGCAACAAGCATAATAAATATAATATAAATTTGAGAAAAGAAAGAGGGGGGAGAAGAATTTCTCCTTCATTACTAAACCTATAAATGGTAATTAAACCTATGTGAAACAGTGATGTCACTCACAGGCAGAAAGGTGGATAGGGACGTAGATGGCATAGGAGATCATGGAGCACTACAGTGAGAAAATGGCTGTTTGAAGTCAGCATTGCCAAGACAAGGGGCACCCCAGAAAAAAAAAGAAAAAAATATAAACAGTGAGTATATATTATATGTCTGAAATCAGGCATACAGAGTGCTTGTAAATCCAAAGCTCCAAAGCCCAAGGCATGGAATCATGAGGTTACCCAAATAGTTTGTTCTCAGTGAAAGTGGTCCACCGATGACCATGAAACTTTCTCAGTCTTCCATGTTATATTCACTCAACCTGGAGGACTAATGCCGCGTACACACGAGCGGACTTTACGGCGGACTTTGCCCGGCGGACTTTTCGACGTACTTTCCGACGGACTTTGTGAATGAACGGACTTGCCTACACACAATCCACCAAAGTCCGTCGAATTCGTACGTGATGACGTACGACCGGACTAAAACAAGGAAGTTCATAGCCAGTAGCCAATAGCTGCCCTAGCGTGGCTTTTTGTCCGTCGAACTAGCATACAGACGGCGGACTTTTCGACCGGACTCGATTTCAACGGATACATTTTAAACAAGTTTCAAATCTAAGTCCGTCCAACTTTTGAGAAAACAAAGTCCGCTGGAGCCCACACACATCGAATTGTCCGACGAAATCCAGTCCGCCGGGCAAAGTCCGCCGTAAAGTCCGCTCGTGTGTACGCGGCATAAGGAGATGCAGGGTGTCCACTACTGAACTTCATTAACGGTATAATGATGTAGAGATATCATCATGTCAGTGGCACGCTCTACATCTTCTGGAACGCACGGTCAGAAGGAGATCGTAAGAAAACGAAGACCCCCACAGGTCTCATGACTGAATAAAAAGCTATAGGCGTCTGTATCCAAATTTATCTAGAACTTTTATTGGGATGGTGAAGAGAAGATGGTCTGTGGTATATTGTGCATTAATGCATTTACACATTAAAAAAATACTCTCTTTTACTCTCTTTAACCCAGAAGCAATCAAATCAGAATAATCTCAGGTGGTAATGTTTTTGTGTCAGACAACGTGTCTTGTTGATTTCTGTCTTTTATGCTAAAAAATGTAATTGACTTACCTTTTCCCCAACTCCCCTGTCAACTGAATTCATCTAACTAAATGTTTTAATTTGTCAAGAGAACAACAGACCTGTTTTATGGATTCCACCACATGCAAATCTAACCGAGAAGCCATGGTTATAGCTGCATAGGATAGAAGAGGATGTCTCGACATCTGTAAACAGGAACAAAGAAATAATTGACATACAATAATATATCTCTAACATTTACATATGTATGCAAATGATTGACTCATAAAAACAAAACCCATATGGCATTCCTGAGCATTGTGCTTACTATTCAAGAAAAAGGGAGAAGCTAACAGATTTGTTCCACACACCAACAGAAGCTCATCTTTATTTAAAGTGGACAACTTGCCATGATACATATATCAAGCCCAATGTAATTTATAGTCTTTACTTCCAGGCGTCGTTTTCTTCCAGCCATGCTGACGGTGGCACTAATGGTTGTCACTTATAGATACCTTTCTTTCTTTTGTACTTTGATACTCAGAGAAATAAAAGCATGTATGTTTTTTTTTTTTTCACTTGTCTTACAGTAAGGAATGATATTACCAGAACATATGTTTCTAGTTCTGTTTTAAAATTAACCTATAATCAAAGGGTATCTAAACCCAAGAACGAAAAATGTATATATTGCAGCTTACTGGTCCTTAGATGTGGGGGGTTGCATTTGTTTTTTTTTCCATGCACTGAACCTGCCAGTAACACACTTCTTGTCATAGGGTGACAACACTCACTCACCCTACTGTATCTATAGAGCTGAAGAGCTTTTTTTGCCCCCTAGTGACAGTTAATAAGCCAGCTCTCGTGGCAGAGGCCTACTGTAAATCATAAGCATAGGAAGTTGGCTTTCTTGGGGTTGGGGTACTCATCATCACTCTGTGAACCCTTGGACTTGTCCAGTTGACTATGACCACATGGCCTTGGCCTAAAATAGCAGTAACCTCAGAGTCCATGGGTGGCTTACCCATACCTAACTTATGCTAAGCTTCCACAGGAGAGTCCATCACTCTTACATTCCAGAACAGCAGTGGAATCCTCACGCTCTGTCTGATACCCCAAATTGTCACAGGATCCAACAAAAGTATATTATTTGTTGTATATATTCCTTCAATTTACTTATTGAGATTGTTTGAAAATATATCGCAGGTGCTTCCCATCCCCTTTCCGTTTGGAGGTCCAAGTGCGTGGCTCCTTGTAAGCCCTCTGGAGCGGGAGCTCGCCTGGAAGAGATGGGGACAACACATGGAGATTTCAGGATCATTGAATTTAATCTTTTAAATAACTCTGGTTATAGGATATATTCCTTCTTTTCCATCTTCTGAATGGTAAACATATTACCACATATATGGTGAGCTGTTTTGCATAGTATATAGAGTTAAAAGATGTTAAAAGATTTTTTAAAAGTTTTTTGATATGTCTCCCCAAAATTAAAAATTCCCTGAAGAAGACCACGACTGTAGGGGTCGAAACGCGTTGGGGGGTAGTCATGTGGATAGCAATATTGTAATGTAATGAGAACAATTGGCTCCACTGTGTGATTTTTTGCCAGGGATGATAGATTATGTTTTTCTTATGTCATAAACCAGAGCTCATATTTTAAACGCATTGTGAAATTGAATTCAATGTTTTTGGTATAATAAAAGATTTTAATAAACTCTAATTTTCTTTAATTCATTTACCTTGCTTCTAAAAAAAAAACCCTTGGGGGAACCATCCCATTTTGCAATTCTTTGGGGTGTGTTAACTCTCATACATGTGTCCTTCCATTGCAGGTATATAGGCCCTAAACTTCATACACTGCATCATACTCATCCCAGTACAAATAATGCTAAAATATTCAAATGTTAACATATCTTTCACAGAGGTTGATAATTCTACACTAAGATACTAGGAATAGGTGAACGGTTCGGCCCGAGCATAAGTTCGGGCCGAACTTTGGTTGTTCGGCGAACAACGAACATTATGTGGTGTTTCGGCAAATTCGAAAGCAGCGAACACCAATAAAGTCTATGGGACACTAACATGAAAAACCAAAAGTGCTAATTTTAAAGGCTTACATGCAAGTTATTGTCATAAAAAGTGTTTGGGGACCTGGGTCCTGCCCCAGGGGACATGTATCAATGCAAAAAAAAACACTTGCTGGAGCTCTCCATTGTACTTTCCCACCTCCACCATATATACCCTGCAAAGGGAAAGGCAGGCCAGCTCAAGTTGGCCTGAGACAGGGCGGACTCCCACCCTACAAGGAACATCATACACACAATTTCAGCCTAGGGCAGGGCTATAGGAAACCCCCTCCCTCTCATATTCTCGCTAACATGGAGGGGTGTGGTTATGTAGTCCTAAAGATAACTGAGAACAATGTAATTGATAACATTCAGCACAAGTAAAGAACACAAGAAGTCACTTTATTGAATTACTAGAATTGTATCATCTTGCACTTACCAAACAGATATAGCAAAACACTTTCATTGGTATGTTTACCAGACCAAAAGGTAGCAAATAAGAGAAGGTCATTGTTAGGGTTTATATTTACTTAAAAATGCAAACTTTACATAACAACCTACAAAACCACCCACAACTCTGCCTCTGCTAAAACACCAACCCAATCTCAAAATACCAACCAAGCCATCCTCTTCCATCCTCCCAAGATCTCCTACTCTCTAGCTCCCTTGTCACTTCCACCAATGTTTGCCTCCAGGACTTCTTCAGAGCCCTCCCTATCCTCTGGAACTCCATCCCTCAGTCTGTCCAACTATGTCCTACTCTGTGCACCTTTAGGTGATCCCAGAAAACCCATCTCTTCAGAGATGCCAATCCTGCCTCCAACTAATAAACTGTACTTTTAATTTCTCCATCATCTCATCCTTAACAGTTATACATACCCCAGCTGCACGTATTTACTTTTTTTTCTACCTCTCATTTCAGCTCTTGATGTGAAGCCCAAAGTCATGACTTGAAGCTTATACAGGATTGAGGACATTCTCACTGTCCCCATGTGAGTATGTTTGATGCCTAAGTGGTCAAGCACCAGAGCTGTAAATCTAGAGACAGAGGAGTGAGTCATGTAATGCTAATACCTGGAAGGACCAGGTTTTCTTCTCTGTGTAGGGAGGCAGTTATATGATTTGCTCTCTAAACGATCAGGTTACTTTGGGCAAAAATGATCTCCCCTTTCACTCTCCACCCCTTTTAGCTAATCACTAGATTTTGTTTCAAAAAAGTTAAACTAAAAGTTGTTGCTTCTCAATGACATGGACACTGCCCATTGGTTGCCAAAAGAGTCCAACACAGGGGTCTTCACAAGGTGCAGAAAGCTTCAGGTTTTGGTGTCATGACATCACGCTGCAAGGGGCGCCAACATAGCAAATCTGCAGTTTCATTGTCAATCTTCATTAATAGTAAAGGCACTGTACAGGGTCACTTAATGGTAGATTAAAGGAAAGCTTTTTGCTAGGCTTGGTGTGCTTAGAGAAGTTTTTATTTTTTTGCTCAGTATGCATAATTAAACTGGGGGTCCTAGTAGATCACATGCAATGCCAAAATGCATCAAGCAAGGCCTGCAGACTATTAGCATACATTAAAGAGGGTATTAACTCAAGAGATAAAATTTTATTTCTACCACTTTACAAAATTTTGGTTCAGCCACACCTTGACTACGTCATCCAGTTCTGGTCTCCAGTCCTCAGAAGAGATAAGCTGGAATTGAAGAGAGATTCCAGAGAAGAGCAGCTGTAGGATCTCAATTATGAGGAATGTTTACAAATATAAAACTTATTATACCCTGGAGAAGAAACGCTTAAGAGGAGATATGATAGCGATATACATATACACTATATTACCAAAAGTATTGAGATGCCTGCCTTTAAACGCACATGAACTTTAATGGGACCCCAGTTTTAGTCCGTAGGGTTAAATACTACGTTGGCCCACCCTTTGCAGTTATAACAGCTTCAACTCTTCCAGGAAGGTTGTCCACAAGGTTTAGGAGTATGTCTATGGGAATGTTTGACCATTTTTCCAGAAACGCATTTGTGAGGTCAGGCACTGATGTGAATGAGAAGGCCTGGCTCGCAGTCTCTGCTCTAATTCATCCCAAAGGTGTTCTATTGGGTTGAGGTGAGGACTCTAAGCCAGGCCAGTCAAGTTCCTCCACCCCAAACCCCATAGATGAGCAACATCTATGTCTTTATGGACCTTGGTTTTGCACTGGTGTGCAGTCATGTTGGAACAGGAAGGGGCCATCCCCAAACTGTTCCCACAAAGTTGGGAGCATGAAATTGTCCAAATGTCTTGGTATGCTGACGCCTTAAGAGTTCCTTTCACTGGAACTAAAGGACCAAGCCCAACCCTTAAAAAACAACCCCACACCATAATCCCCCCTCCACCAAATGATTGGACCAGTGCACAAAGCACGGTCCATAATGACATGGGTGAGCAAGTTTGGGGTGGAGGAACTTGACTGGCCTGCACAGAGTCCTGACCTCAACCCGATAGAACACCCTTGGGATGAATTAGAGTGGAGACTGCGAGTCAGGCCTTCTCGTTCACATCAGTGCCTGACCTCACAAATGCGCTTCTGGAAGAACGGTCAAACATTTCCATAAACCTTGTGAACAGCCTTCCCAGAAGAGTTGAATCTGTTATAGCTGCAAAAGCTGGGCCAACTCAATATTGAACCCTACAGGCTAAGACTGGGATGCCATTAAAGTTCATGCGCATGTAAAGGCAAGTGTCTCAATACTTTTGGTAATATAGCATATCTTAATAGTGACTCCAGCATAGGGAGGAAACTGCAGTATTCAGTTTCAGGTCACTCAAGAAGACATGTGGCCACCTATGGAAGTTGGACGAGAAGCAGTTCAACCTTAAACTGCATTAAGGGTTTTTTTACTGTTGGAGGATGCGGAACTCCCTTTCACAATCAGTGGTTTTAGCGGGTAATGTCACTAATTTAACAAAAAAACTCTTAGATGGGCATCTTATTGAACAGGATACACTGGGCTATGGGAAGCAGAAGAGACATATTACACACACACGTTGAACTGGATGGACTGGTGTCTTTATTCAACCGTACCGACTATGTAACTCAATATTGAATATAATTAAGCTCACCCAGAAAAAAAATATAACACTTATAGACGGAATTTTGAGTCACTGATTTTAGTGATGACTGAATCTGCCTGCCCAATGCATCAGCACAATTGGGAGACAAGGACAGAGCATGACTGTCACCTTATAAAAGGAAGTGTCTGAACAATGACCTTAATGCAGGATTACCAAGGATTATTTTTATATTTTAAATATCGAAAAAGGGCTTTTGAAATTAGATTAACAGGTTAAAATATATCACATTTTAGAGTTTGGGTTTACATTCTTTAAAATATAATGAAAATATTAGAAACACTTCTAGTCTCCCTTGGAAACCCATGAGATAAGGTGACAATGCCAGACCACAACTGGGTTACAAGGACAGAGCACTGTCACCTTAAAACAGGAAGTGAAATTTTGAAAATAAAAACAACTTTTCAAATGAGACTAAACCGGTTAAAGCTTATATGAAATTTGAGAGCCTGGGTCTACATATACTTTAATTAAAATACAATTAATCCATGAAAATGTTAGAAACAAACTTCAACAATACAACAATGGGATGTTGTGCAAAGCCTTTGAAGTGCCAAATTAAAAGATCTAATTTCCACCAGAAGCTGTTATTTAAATGAGAAGACCAAAGTTTTGAGGTTAAATGATGGTGAGGTCTGTTATATGCATCTTGTATCTCAGGACTAAATTAAACTATTAAGAAGTATTTCACAAAAACCATCAGTTATTCATAAACGCTAATAATTCATGAAGAAATGAATGAATTTTCTCTCATGACCGGATCCAGGTCACAGGTAAGTTAATTAACAATGCTGAGCATTATTTAGCAAATGGCACAACATTTAATATTTTTGGACAAAGAAGTGTTTGTCAAGTTTTCTGCTCACCGGGTGTTGACCTGCAATAATTGTCTCATTAGCACTGGAAACAGCATTATGCTGATATCATTCTATCTTTTAATGCAGACAAAGACATTATCATGGTAATATTGTTAAAATAACTGATGCTAGCAGTTTGGTCCATCTCCAATTATCGTAGGTATATGATCTGGTTTTTATGTCCTCTTTAGGCCGTTTAAAACATTTCTGAATTTTCTTTTTTTTAAAAGAGAAACATTTTCTATGTATAGTAAAATATTTATGGGGTGGCCACTCAAAAAAAACCACAGATTTTTTGGATAATGATATGTACAGATCAGCGAACGATGAAAATCCAGCAGTTATAGACAGATACAGTATCACAGTAAGTGAGTACACCCCCCACATTTTTGTAAATATTTTATTCTATCTTTTCATGTGACAACACTAAAGAAATGACACTTTGCTACAATGTAAAGTAGTGAGTGTACAGCTTGTATAACAGTGTAAATTTGCTGTCCCCTCAAAATAACTCAACACACAGCCATTAATGTCTAAACCACTGGCAACAAAAGTGAGTACACCCCTATGTGAAAATGTCCAAATTGGGCACAAAGTGTCAATATTTTGTGTGGCCACCATTATTTTCCAGCACTGCCTTAACCCTCTTGGGCATGGAGTTCACCAGAGCTTCACAGGTTACCCACTGGAGTCCTCTTCCACTCCTCCATGACGACATCACGGAGCTGGTGGATGTTAGAGACCTTGCGCTCCTCCACCTTCCATTTGAGGATGCCCCACAAATGCTCAATAGGGTTTAGGTCTGTAGACACATGTGGGAGTACCTACGGGGCTCAATGTCGAGTTTGATTTGAATTGTTTTATTTCTGACCGGTAGTTTTTTTTTTTTTATCCATCTTTAGCTTTATGTGTTATGTGTTGGTTAATGTAATTGGTGTTTGTTTATTATTTGGGCGATTGTAAAAGGTGGCTGTAGTGACTAATTTATTTTAATAATACACTTTTTAATGAAGGATGTCTGCGATTGACACCTTTTTAGGTATTTTTATTTTGACTATTTTTGGGACCATTACTTTATTATATTTTAGTCTCCATCTGGCTACAACTTTGAGATCTAATATTCATTCATGATGCTGGTTTTTGGGTGACCATGGGTGACCACAGACTATGCAGGCATTAATGTTGACCTCTTTTTTTTTTTTTACAACCAGGAGTGCTTTATTGTAGAATCCATATTTACAATAATATGCAATCACATTTTGTTACATAAAAAGAAAAATAATATATTATGTACATGTTTGTCAGGAGTTCACACAAAGTATATACCATGAACCAATGTCAAAAGAAGAGGATATCCGAAACCACAGACGTTATCAAATACAGTATATTCATTTTTCCCTGTTCCGGGGTTATATATTTGAACATTATAGTATTATTAAGGGGAGGAGAGAACAGGAAAGGAGACAGGAAAGGGGAGAAGTCAGTGGGGGACACAGCCGTGGGGGGGGGGGGGGGGGGGGAGACTATAAGAAGAGGAGAGGGAAGACAGCGGGAGCCATAAACACCGGAGGGAAGCAAGGGTCATTCAGTCCATCCTCCACTCCACTGACCACATCTCCTTGTCTAGACAGATGTCCATGTTGACCAAACTTTGTCGAATTTCCATGGGCATCCCCTATTAATGTATGTTAGTTTATATAGTGGCAGAGCAGCGTTTACTTTATTTTCCCATGTAGCTACATCGGGGGGGATAGAGGAAGTCCATTTACACAGTATCTCCTTCTTTGCATAATAGAGCAGATATGAGATTAACAATTTACTGTGATGTGATCTCTGATCGTCATCATGTATACCCAGTAAGGCTAATTCAGGTGTCGCGGGAACATTCAAGTCCAAACGGACGTTTAAGTGATCAAATACTCCCTCCCAAAATTTTGACAGCCTAGGACAATCCCAAAACATGTGTAAGTATGATCCTGGATGTATCAAACACCTGGGGCATTTTGGATCTCTATTTGGATAAATTCTAGACATACGAACCGGGGTAAAATAAACCCTATGAAGGAATTTTGTCTGTATAAGTTTATCTCCTGCAGCTATGACCAGCTTAGGTCCCTGTTCAAGACTATCCTCCCAGTCCTCTCTTTCCAACAATGGGATATCGGCCTTCCACTGTTCCCATAGTTTATCCATCTTTGCATTGTTAATTGGAAGCAGAATACCATACAATGCCGAAAGTGGCTTTGCTAGGTCTTCACAGGACAGTAGATTTTCCACGGGATCCAATTTCAGAGTAGGCTGCGTCCGAAACTGGGCCCTGGCCGCATGCCTCAGCTGAACATAGCGGAAGAACATCCACCCAGGCAGCTCATATCTCCTTGTTAGTTGTGAAAATGACATCAGTACACCAGTGGGCATGATATCCCCTAGCGTCTTAATGCCAAACCTTGCCCACACCTGGGGGTCTGGTATTGATCTAAAATGAGGTAGGTTGGGATTCCCCCAGAGAGGCTGAACCGGTGACCACTGACCCGCTACGAGAAATCGACGTCTAGCTGCAACCCATACCTTTAACGTTGCCTTGGTTGAGGCGGGGAGGTTTTTATATGCTCCCATTCCTCTATACGCTAAATTTTGCAGTTCCCGAAGAGAGCCCAGCCAGGCTGCCTCCACACAAACCGCCGCGTTGGATTTGTTCGCCGCAAACCACCAGTATACGGTGACCAACATGGCCGCCCAGTAATACACCCGGAAGTCCGGGAGGGCCAGTCCCCCCAGTTGTATCGGCGCGCGGAGTGTGGTTTTTGCCAGTCTAGGTATGGAGCCGTTCCACATAAAAGCGGTGATGCATTTGTCAATTTCTTGGAAAAAGCTCTGTGGTATCCAGATCGGACTGTTCCGGAAAAAATAATTAAACTTAGGTAGAATAATCATTTTGAGGATACTTATGCGACCTAATAAATTCAATGGGAGTCCAGACCAAGACTGACATTTCTCCCTTAGGAGTTTAAGCAACGGGTGCAGGTTCAGTGCATAATACTGGGCAGGGTCCCTAGCCACCTTAACCCCAAGATACTTGAACTCTCTAACCCATTGTAGTGGTGTTTGAATGTGGGGCCCTTGGGACTGCACATCTAATGGAAAAAGGACTGATTTGTTCCAATTAATTCGGATGCCTGATAACGCTCCAAATCTATCAAATAACACCAGAGCGGCAGATAACGAAGGTCCAGGATCATTTAGATAGAGTAGCGCGTCATCCGCATATAGGGATATTTTCTCTTCTAAGTTACCAATCCGAATTCCCTTAATTTCTTGTGATTCACGAATTAAAATCGCTAATGGTTCCAGGGCCAGGGCAAATAAACTAGGGGATAGGGGGCATCCCTGACGAGTACCCCTGTGTAAAGAGAAAGCGTCCGATACTCTGTCATTAGTGCGTACTCTAGCTTTGGGAGATCTGTAGAGTAATTGCAACCAGCGTATAAATCTGGGTCCGAACCCAAAGTGTTGCAACACTCCCCAGAGGTACAACCACTCTACAGAGTCGAACGCCTTTTCGGCGTCTAAAGAGGCAACCACCCGAGATCCTACAGTACCATGATCGAACGAGAGGTTTAGAAAAAGGCGTCTAAGATTTATGTCGGTACCTTTGCCCGGCATAAACCCTGTTTGGTCGACATGGACCAGGGTGGAAATAACCGACGACAGTCGATTAGCTAGAATTTTTGCTAGAATTTTTGCGTCGACATTGAGTAAGGATATTGGTCTAAAGGATGCACATTCCTGCGGGTCCTTACCAGGTTTGGGTATTAAAACTATAATAGCTTCCGCCATAGACTCTGGGAGAGCACCTGTCTGATCTAGTCCAGAAAAGAGGGACTTCAATTTAGGGGCAAGCACTTCTACGTGTTGTGCATAGAACTCTGTGGGAAGTCCGTCCGCACCCGGAGTTTTTCCGCACTGCAGATTACCAATCGCAGTTTGGACCTCCTCCAAGGAGAAATCCCCCTCTAATAAATTTTTATTGTCTTCTGAGAGAGACGGGAAAGGAATTGCATCTAGATATTCCTGTAATTCCACTGGCGTACACTGAGCTCTAGAAGTGTATACTTCCCTGAAAAACTTCAGGAATTCAGCATTTATTTCCTCAGGTGATGACAGTAATTGTCCATCGGTTCGCCTAATATTAGCTATGTGGGTGGAGGCCGTACGATTCCTTGCTAACCAAGCCAACAGACGCCCATTTTTATTTCCATGCTCAAATATTTTTTGCTTGGTGTATAACATGGATTTTTGGGTCTGTTCTACATTGTGCAAAGATAATTCACGTAGTGAGCTCTGCCATAAATAGTAATTGTTGTCATTAGGGGATTGAATATAGTTTGACTCACATCTAGCGGCCTTTTCCTCCAGTACCTCCTGGGCCCTGGAGGCCTCTTTTTGCAAGGAGGATATACGGGCAATATAATCCCCCCTTATTTTGGACTTGAAAGTATCCCATAACACATTGGCATCAGCAAAATCACCGTTTTCATTCCAGAAGCTGCAGATATTTTCTGTCATTGTCTCCTGGACTCTATCATCCTTGGCCCAGAATCCGGACAGGCGCCACAACCGAAACCCGGAATATTTAAGTAGTGAGATCCTGAGGTGGACAGGGGCATGATCCGATATGCCACGAGGTAGGTGCTCCACTTCCCCCACCCACCGCAAAGCCCCGGATGAAGCATATATGAGGTCTATACGTGAGAGTGCTCGGTAGGAGGCCGAGTGACATGTATATTCTCTTTTATTTGGGTGGAAGTGACGCCACACATCCGTAAGATCAAATGTGTCAGCCCATCCCCCCAATGTCGTCACACTACGGGTCACCACGTGCAGCCTGTCCAGATCCTGTGATGGGACCATATTGAAATCACCAAAAATAAGGACCTCAGACACATTAAATTTCATTACTAAGTGCATAATATCATTTAGTATTTGTGCATCAGCTGGAGGTGGGAGATATAGGCCTACCAGTACCAATCCTTTATCATAAAGTGAAGCATTAATAATCACATATCTGCCCCCCGGGTCAATCTTAACATCTAGAATCTGTAGGGGTAGGGACCTGCGGATCAAAATGCTCACACCCCTGGCATAATTTGAGTAGGTGGAATGGTGGTGAGTTCCCACCCATGATCTCCGGAGCCCTAGGACACGTCTGCCTATCAAATGGGTCTCTTGGAGTATACAAATATGTGGATTATATCTTTGTAGGTATTTAAACACCAGTGACCTCTTTGTGGCTGAGTTTAGACCCCGGACATTCCAGGAAACAATAGATATTTCAGCCATCATCTCCCTTTTTCAGTTGTATGAGCAGGATCCGCACGGCCCCCCCCCCCCCCCACCCCAGCCCCCCAGATATAGACATCCCATCCATAATATTATCCCCCTTGTGCCTAAAGAGGCATCACATGAATTGGTTACATGTACAGGTACGCTTATGTCAATAACATTCCAGTTACAATCAAGCCACTCCTTTATAAAACTTGCAATTGCTGCAACTGCTAAAATCTGCAACGGCAGATAACTCCCCCCCCCTCCCCACATCCCCCTCCGGAACCGAGGATGCTTCACACCCTGAACCCCCAACATCTATTAGTAAAAGAGGGCGAGCACTTGTAACGTAAAGTGTTACCTAGTAAGGCACCAGAGTTGCTGGTTATTATGCATAGCTTATCTCCTGGGAGCCCCCAGGGGTACTTATCTTAGTTGCAAAATGATCTCTATAAAACAGGAACATAAAGAGAAAAATAAAAGAAAAAGTGGAATTTGTGTACATTAGCACTGTACTTCAGTTCTATCAAGGCAAGCCATTCCTCGATATGCAGGGATATCCGTTGTCCACAGTATCAGCGTAGTTAAGATCTCCCGGATCATATCTGCCAACATAGGTAGCCAATGGGTGGTCACGTGCACTATAACTGGAATCAGAGTGGTTCAGTTCCCTGGCTGCAGTGCCTCCGCTTGACCTAATCATTGGTGATTGGGGATAGTGTTCTCCGGATAGCCGATATACCCCTCACCAGGGGGTCAAACACCCCAAGTCGATACAGCATCGGCGTAGAGCCAAGTAGATCTTCTATAAAGTTATAGACTCAGGAGGTGTTAGAGTTTATGTGCATGTATACCCAGCTGACTCAGATTTTGAGCTGTGCAGAGCACAGGCAAAGAATGTGAACATGCAACGGCATCGCAATGTACATTAGACACAGTCCACTGCTCCATTCCATATAACATGTTTTATCTTCAAAACAGCATTGTGGGGCTGTAGCCAGTAACCGATGATCCTCAAGTACAGGGGTGGTCCCCGTATTACCCCCACACAACACAGTGCACAGTAGACTTCAGCATCGCAGCTATTATATATCAAGGTCTGGGTCTCATTCCATATAAAAGACACAATAGTTAGTCTGCTTCAAGAACTGAAAGACGTAAAGGCACCACAGTTATATCCTTAGTTGTTCGTTCGTGCAGCAGTGTGTTTGAACGTACATTTAACGTTGTGGAGGTAGAGAATCCAACCATGCGGCAGCGTCACGGGGCGCGGTAAAGAATTTTACTGTTTCCCCATCTTGCACCCGCAGCTTAGCTGGGAAAAGGATGCTATACTTGATGTTTCTCGCCCGTAATCCCGCTTTAATTTGGTCAAAGGACCGGCGTAGCTTTTGGGTTTCCAAAGAAAAGTCGGGGAAAAACATCAAGGTGGCATTTTGGTATTTCAACTCACCGGCTCTGCGGGCTGCACGGAGTATTTCGTCCCGGTCTCTGAAATTGAGAACCCGAAAGATCAGAGTGCGGGGGTTAGATCCGGGTGGTCCGGGTACTGGAGGGATCCTGTGGGCGCGCTCCACTGTAAAGTATGGCGAGAACTGGGCCATCGGCAGTATTTCTCTTAGTATCCCCTCCAGAAAGGTCGTAGGGTTCTTCCCCTCCGTACCCTCCGGCATACCCACGAGGCGGAGATTGTTCCTCCTATTCCTGTTCTCGGCGTCGTCGACCTTAAATTCCAGCGCCCTGACCTTCGTTTGTAAGGTGCGGATCGAGGCTGTGTGCTCCGTTACCGTGTCCTCCGTCAGCCCCACACGTTGCTCCGCTTCCGACACCCGAGCACGGAGCTTGTCAAAGTCCTGCCTAATGAGGCTGACATCAAGTTGGACGGCCTCAATTTTGTTGGTCAGAGCTGTTTGACATGATGCTATTGCAGCCATCACCTCCTGGAAGCCGAGTCTCTGCGCATCAGAGTGCTCCTCCATGTCTGTTTGAGACGCCATGTTCCTTGCGCGGTCAGGAGCGGCCTGCACGTGGGGAGTCTCCTGTGGGACTGTTTTTTCCACTTCTGCTGGAAAACGAAGCTTCTTTCCCTTATATCTTGTCCTGTATGGCATCCGGAGTTGTTCTATCCACTTTATAGTGGACAAAACCCACCAGGAGAAAGGATTTGTAACGGATCTCCAGCAGAGCTCTGAAACCTGCTTCCTTTCAGGTTGCCATCTTGGCCACGCCAATGTTGACCTCTTAGTTATAGGGAGTCTCAAGCCAGGTTGGCTCCCAGGGAGACCCCTTCTATAATGTAGGTTGGTTACCTGTATGTCTGGTTACGCTTTAAATTTATTTTGAATGACATTTGATTAGCAATAGCGACGTGGTGTGTGTCCAGCCTCCCTTTGGTTGCTGTGACAACCACACACGCTTGAGGCTGCATGTTTCCTCCACCCCAGGAGGGTGGTAGGCTGTGACGCAGACTGGCGTGTGACCGGCCGCCGTGTGGACGCGACGCCGGATCACCATGGCAATAGGTAAACATCCTTCAGGTTTAGTTTATTCCTGTCCGAGGTGGGAGGTACCCTCCGAGGCGGACGGCCATGTGATCCGCCGTCGCGCCGTCACGGCGTAGTGATCACTATGGAGCCATAGCCTATTAAACACCTCCCACGTTCGAGCGGTGCGCTCCGATTGGATGCTTACCGCTCGTTTTTCTCCAATTACATAGTCGGATTATCATGTATGTCCCTCGCCGCATGACGTGCTCTAGGGATCACTATGGTAACCACACCAGATGTACACTTCCTACTTTTGAGTGGTGCGTCCTGATTGGATGCTTACCGCTCGTTTTTTTAATTACACAGATGATTGTGATAAGGGGCTATTTATATAAGACACAGTGGCATCATGGGACTCCATCATCGCTGAGGAAGTCCTATGGACGATACGCGTGCGGGAGTTCCCCTGAATGTCACTACAGCCACCTTACCAGCTTTGCTGTTACCAGTCATTTTACGCTTTTTATCCTAGCACTTGGACTAAGTGCTATTGATGTGAGTACCTGTCTTTTAATAAATGATACCAGTTGCAAGTTATACAGAGAGCACTAGATCTTTTCTTTGTATTTTATGTTGTCACGGGAGAGTTACAAGTTCTATCTGCGGAGTTTGAGAGGTGCCCGGCTTCCATCTACAAGTTTACCATTACCACCAGAGGTGGTGAAAGCTCTTATGACCTTCCTGTTAGCTCAGGGGTCTATTATGCAAGGTGAGCAGTTTGGCTAACAAATGGTGTGAGCACGGACCAAGGAGCACCTCAGACTTTTTGCATGAAGCACTCTTTATCACCGCTGACGTCTGTGTGTCTTTCCATTTACATGTGTGTTTTTTCATACGAGCTTATGGACTTTTCATCCATTGATTGTTCTTAGTTGTTTATTAATTTAGCGCTGCACTGTTCAGTATACTTAGTTTAAAAGGGTTTATATATTTGCCTTTAGTGTTCAGCTGCTGTTAGTAGTTATTGAGTTTTGCGCTGACTGTTTGTTTTTGATAGGTCTGTAGACATGCTTGGTCAATCCATCATCTTTACCCCCAGCTTCTTTAGCAAGACAGTGGTCGTCTTGGAGGTGTGTTTGGGGTCGTTATCATGTTGGAATACTGCCCTGCGGCCCAGTCTCCGAAAGGAGGGGATCATGCTCTGCTTCAGTATGTCACAGTACATGTTGGCATTCATGGTTCCCTCAATGAACTGTAGCTCCCAGTGCCGGCAGCACTTATGCAGCCCCAGACCATGACACTCCCACCACCATGCTTGGCTGTAGGCAAGACACACTTGTCTTTGTACTCCTCACCTGGTTGCCGCCACACGCTTAACACCATCTGAACCAAATAAATTTATCTTGGTCTCATCAGACCACAGGACATGGTTCCAGTAATCCATGTCCTTAGTCTGCTTGTCTTCAGCAAACTGTTTGTGGGCTTTCTTGTGCATCATCTTTAGAAGAGGCTTCCTTCTGGGATGACAGCCATGCAGACCAATTTGATGCAGTGTGCGGCGTATGGTCTGAGCACTTACAGGCTAGCTCTCCACCCCTTCAAACTCTGTATCAATGCTGGCAGCACTCATACGTCTATTTCCCAAAGACAACCTCTGGATATGATGCTGAGCACGTGCACTCAACTTCTTTGGTCGACCATGGCGAGGCCAGTTCTGAGTGGAACCTGTCCTGTTAAACCACTGTATGGTCTTGGCCACTGTGCTGCAGCTCAGTTTCAGGGACTTGACAATCTTCTTATAGCCTAGACCATCTTTATGTAGAGCAACAATTATTTTTTTCAGATCCTCAGAGAGTTCTTTGCCATGAGGTGCCATGTTGAACTTCCAGTGACCAGTATGAGAGAGTGAGAGTGATAACACCAAATTTAACACACCTGCTCCCCATTCACACCTGAGACCTTGTAAAACTAACGAGCCACATGACACCGGGGTGGGAAAATGTCTAATTGGGCCCAACTTGGAAATTTTCACCTAGGGGTGTACTCACTTTTGTTACCAGTGGTTTAGACATTAATGGCTGTGTGTTGAGTTATTTTGAGGGGACAGCAAATTTACACTGTTATACAAGCTGTACACTCACTACTTTAAATTGTAGAAAAGTGTCATTTCTTCAGTGTTGTCAAATGAAAAGATATAACAAAATACTTACAAAAATGTGAGGGGTTTACTCACTTTTGTGAGCTACTGTATTTGGTAGGATACTCACCAATTACATGTTTTAGAAATGTTATTTTATAGCTAAAATCTGAGCTAAGCAAATACACTATATTGTCAAAAATATTGGGACGCTTGCCTCTACACACACATTAACTTTAATGGCATCCCAGTCTTAGTCCGTAGAGTTCAATATTGAGTTTGCCCACCCTCTTCTGAGAAGGATGTCCACAAGGTTTAGGAGTGTGAATATGGAAGTTTTTGAAGCCAGCACTGGTAACGTTGAGCTACAATATTGTTGCTGAATTTTCTTTTAACCCTTTATTACATTTTAACTTGTGTTCCATTGATCACTATGATGGTATTGAATACTTCATGATTATCCATCACAATTGTTTAGTACTGCCTGTTTTATGACAACTACATCTTGGATCCAGCCTACAGAGCGCTACATTAAGATTTTTCCTTTTACATACTTAAACCATCCCTGGCCTAATCTACTCCCATTTGAACAATATTGTATTGAGAGAGAACCGCTCTCTCATACCATCTTGAAGATATATGCATTGTTGGCTGCACCTCCGGAGGATTTCCAGTTGCCATTCTTTCAAAAATGGGAGTTGGACTTGGATAGAACTTTCATGGAGGAACAATGTACTAACATAATACATTCTATTTTTGAATCTTCAATGTGCACAAAAAGTACAGGGAAAAAATTTCAAGATTTTCTCTCAGTGATACTTAACCCTGACCTTCCTCCATAGATACTTCCCAAACACTCCTGATAGATGCTGGCGTTGCCAGGAGGAATGTGGGACATTATTACATATATTCTGGTTGTGCCCCATAATTGAGGGCTACTGGAGAGAGGTTCGGAGGATCACTCAAACATTCTGCGATTGTGGGGTCCCTGAAGACCTAACCTTCTTTTTATTGTATGACTCCAAAATGAATGTCAAGACATGAAAATTCCATTCACTGTCAACTCTTGAATGTGGCGAAATCCTGCATTCCACTTACCTGGAAAAAGACACAACCACCTTCAGTCGGAATGTGGCTCAGGAAGGTGGAAGAGTTGAACAGAATGGAAGATCTGGTTTGGACATCTAGGCAGAAATGAGAGAAATATGTGAAAGCATACTGGAACTCTTTTATTAATTCAGGGGAGGGAAGATCTCTTATTGATGGGAGAAGGAATGAACATATTATACCCTTTATTTTAACAATTTGGGTTGGCTCTTTGATGGAGTATGGAGTGCCCCCTGGATGACGGCTCATGATCGGGGGGTGCAGGTGGGAGAGGGAGGAGAGGAGAGCTTTACCTTTTTTTTTCAATTTTTTTTTTTAGTTTGGGGCAACTGAGGGGGGAAGGGGGTTATTATCTCTTTAGCAGAAAATTTCTTTATACTTTTTGGTATTTAAAGGATTTTGAATCTGGGGTCAGGTCTTCCTAAGTTCATGATAGAGGTGAGTAAGCTACTTTGACTAATATGTTGATCTTGTGTAGATAGATCAATTTTAATTTAACTTAACTCTCTAGAGATGTGATTATAGCTTGCTGTTGAGCTATCTGTAACTCAGTTAAGTAAGTTTTCTTAGAAAAAACTGAAAAAAATAGAAAAAAAAACATTCCCATAGACACACTCATTTCAAATATAAGAGCCATACTTACTCTTATCTTATTCTTCGGGGAATATTTATATAATGGTACAGTATATGTACTAAACATTCACTGGTGGTGAATCAATCACTGTTATTTAAAACATATGGACCAGGAAGATTCACCTGCAGTGATTATTCAATAAATGTCATGTTCACTGCATTATAAATATACCCATTAGTGTCCTTTGTGTATCTCCCAGGTCTATGCAGTAAACCATCATAAAACATATTCTACAGTTTGCCTTTGTCCAGAAAGTTCCTGTAATAAAGATAGATCATTGCTTTTCTCTGTCTTTGTGCAGGGTGACTGGTTTTGCATCTCCCCCCACTTGCATTTTTCTGTGGGCAATGTGTAGTAGAGACTTAGTGACAGATTCTTAAAGCAGAGTTCCACCCATTTTTTACATGTCTAACCATTGACATGCCCATCCAGAATGCTATTATAAATGGCAATATTTCTTTTGTTGTTGTAAATACCTTATTTTATATTATTTTCTGTAGCACTGCCGGCAGCAGCCACCTAGGCGATTCCCATGGGATATCCTGGGATATCGGCGTCATCTATCCCAGGAGACCATGAGAAACTCCTAATACTGAAATCTTGCGCGATTTCCTTCCAGGATGTCCTCTGATTGACAGGTTGCTATAACAACGGGGCGGAAACTTCTGCTGACACAGCCATTGCTATGGCAATGTGTCAGGATGCAAGAGTGAGTTCGGGAGGTGCATGCTGGGTAGCCAGATGCACCGAATTCCGGCAATGAATACAAGAGGGCTTTGCCCTTTGGGCATTCATTGGTGAGTCATGTGATCTTTTAGTGAAATACTCCAATATTTTCATGCATTTGGCAACATGATTACATTCTACAATTCGTTGTTACTGTAATTCTCATTTTATGTTTTCTAGATGTTATGGTTGGATGCCTCCTGAGGAAGCGGCATTGGCCGCGAAACTGTTGAGGTCAACCTCTATACCCACATCAGCATGCCTCTACACATCTGTGGGTTTTTTTTTCAAATGTCAATTTTAAATGATAATGTTTCTATGTATTTTTTGCAACAACTACTATGTTGTTTTTGTTGTAAATAGTACCTTTTTGTAACCTGAATAATAAACTGTAATTTTTTTCAATGTCTTATTGTACATAAGAGGGCTTTAGATGCCCACAGCAGTGATGGACCCTGCCTGCTTCTGAGATCAGGTTAATTTTAAGTGATTTAAACATAAAATAAAAGGACCACATTAATGTCATTATCTAAATGGTGCATTTGAAGTAGACTCAATTATGGCAGAGTAATTAAAAAAAAATGAATTGGGGGACTGAAACTCTGCTTTAAAGTGCAGCTATTAAGACCTACCCGACTCTTAACCAGGTTCTGGTAAACTTACCAAAACTATAGAAAGTCTTTCTTGAATTTGGCACACGCACTTTTAAAGGGGGGCCATATTGTCAAAAAACTGTTATTGTTTTCCCCTCTATATGTCCACTAAAGTATGCTTTAAGCAAGTAAGTATTTGGCATTTTACACAGTAAAATAAGGACTATCCAGAGAGGGTGTTGGGACCTAGATCACCAGCTGGTGGCTCTGTGGTTCCCTGGGCAAAGGGTTGTAATTCCAGTGGCCACCAGCGGGTGTCTCCCAGCAGCCAGTGGATCCCAGTAATCAGTTTCCACCTGATGCTGGCTGTTGGGAGGGTATTTAGGTCCTCCCCTATCACCCTTGCTTGCTGCCTTGTACCTGCTCTCCCTTGTAGATACTGTAGTTAGTTGTTATTTAGGCTTCAGTATGTTAGTTATTATTCAGGTATTCTGTCACTGGGTTTTTTGGTTCACTCATATTTTTATATTTGCTGTGTGCTGGTGTTTGAATGGATTTTGTCTCACTGTAAATAAATCTCACTTAAAGCATACACAGTCTGGCACCAGTTTCCTGAGTATAGCCATGCGGAACTGGTCATCTCTGCTGCTGATTCCTGATAGAGGGATTACTTTGATGCAGTTGGATAACTTGAACATGTACTGCAATATACGTGAACTAAAAATCCTTGTTTTAATGAAAAAGCTTGACAGAAATAGTTTAGGGTGTATAGCACTGTGTAAAGGGTTCACTCAGTATTTTTAATTTGTGGGGTCCTTCCCATAGCTCTGCCCTCTGCACAGGCTATGTACAGCATAATTATGGTGTCATTGCTATTTTTACAAAGGAATACAGTGCTTTGAAAAAATATTCATATCATAATTTTCTACATTTTGTCATGGTACAACCAATAACGTAAATGTATTTTATTGGGACTTTATGTGATAGACCAACACAAAGTGGCACATAGTTGTGAAGTGGAAGGAAAATATTAAGTATGTGAAAAGTGTGGCGTGAATTTGTATTCAGCCCCCGCTAAGTCAATACTTTGTTGAACCACCTTTTCACTGCAATTACAGCTGCAAGTCTTTTTTGGGGATGTCTCTACCAGCTTTGCACATCTAGAGTGAAATTTTTGCACATTCTTCTTTGCAAAGTAGCTCAAGCTCTGTCAGATTGGATGGAGAGCGTCTGTGAACAGCAATTTTCAAGTCTTGCCACAGATTGTCAATTGGATTTAGGTCTGGACTTTGACTGGGCCATTCTCAAACATGAATATGTTTTTAGTATACAAACAAAATCACATTAAACCAGGCACATCCCAAAAAAAAAAAAAAAAACCCAGATCACCCCACCACAACAAAACATAAAACCTTGCCCCCCAGTCCCACCCTACACTTGGAGTATATGTGAAAAAAAAAGTTAAAAAAGCAGTATCCAATATTACAAAGTACATAGTACCTATTGGTTTGTATGATACCTAAGTCATGGACTGAAGCCATCTTGACCAGGTAGCATCAAACTCACTCATGGAATTTCTTAGTGAGTATGTATGTTTTTCAAAAAGAATAACCCTATTGAGATTTAAAATCCACTCAGTCGGGGGGGGGGGGGGGGTAAGGAGAGGTCCACTTAATAGCAATCTGCCTACAGGCAACAAAGAGTGCCTTATAGTGTTGCCAATAGAGGAAGTATAAATGGACGTATCACAATAGCCCAATAGACATATAAGTTGTTCAACTGGAATGTTGGTATCCAATAGCCTGTTTAGGGTACCAAAAACCTCCGCCCAGTATCTCTGGATTTTCGGTCACCACCACAAAAGATGTATCAGCGTACCTGTGTTGCCGCATCTAGCACAGGCTGGCCCAGGTTTCAGTCCAAATGCATACAGAAACTGAGTAGTTTTATAAACTCTATGGAGAATAAAAAATCTGTGTCAGTCTGTGTGATGCGGAAAGAGACACCTGGGGCGAGGACCAGAGGATATCA
This sequence comes from Lithobates clamitans, assembly GCA_037952925.1. NCBI lineage: Eukaryota > Metazoa > Chordata > Amphibia > Anura > Ranidae > Lithobates > Lithobates clamitans. The sequence continues at coordinate 1,483,265 of JBBGZY010000154.1, read as the reverse complement.
TCCCAGACTTCCTCAGGGATAGGGCCAATATCTTTTTCCCAACCAGCCCCAGAGCGGATGGAAAAGTTCAGTAAAAACCTATCTGACAGTACCCTCTATGTAGCAGAGATGAGACCCTTTATTGACCCTGCCTGTACTATTTTATTAAGAACGAGAATGGGGGGGAAAATATCCTATCAGAAGAGAATTGGGCATGTAAAGCATGTCTTAGTTGAAATTGAAAGAACCAATTAGATTGTAGAGCAAACCCTCCCCTTAGATCAGCGTACAGGTGGGAATATGGGTGAGCGAAACACCCCCTCTTGCACCATCGAGAACATAGAGTGGTAGCTGGGCCTTAAATGCATAAGAAAATAATCGTCTAGCAGGAAGGGGTATCTGCTCAGACTCCCATCCAGAAAAATGCTATAGTTGGGATGCAAGAAAGTATAACCTCGAGTTAGGAACTGCCAAACCACCTGCATTTTTGGGATGTTCTAAAGTCTTCAATTTAATACGAGGGGTTTTGTTCCGCCACCGCACTCACTGGCAAAAGCCAAGCCCAAATTTTTCAAGAATGGCCCACAGGTATGGCCATTCGACACTGTCAAAGGCCTTGATTGTGGCTAACGCCAAAAAGGCACGATTTGAATGACCCGGATTTGGGACCTGCATATTTAAATATGCGTGTCTGATATTAAGTGCGGTTGACTTGTTGGGCATCCTACTTGATCTGAGTGAATAATATATTTGATAACCTTATTTAATCTGGTAGCAAGTATCTTAGCAAGAATTTTAACGTCTGTGGATAATAGAGTGATTGGTCTGTAAGATTCAGTATGTAGCAAGTTTTTATCCTTTTTGGGTATAACTACTATCGGTATTACCCATTGACCCATAGTGTCTGGAAGCTGACCCAGATGAAAAGCCTAATTTAATGTACTAAGAAGGGTGGGAAGTATCTCTTTATCATATTTTTTATAGATCTCTATAGGGAGACAATCAATCCCTGGAGCCTTGAAGTTAGGGAAGCTAGCCACTGCACTTTCCACTTCCAGTAAGGTGAGAGGAGCATTAAGAAAATCTCTCTCTTCTATTGAAATAGCCGGAAGATTAAGATTGGCCAAATAGCTAGATAGCTCTGCTGAGGTATAGTCAGCCCTAGAAGTATATAGATCCTGATAATAGGACCTAAAACTGGATATAATGGAACTTGTTTGATTGAAAACCTTCCCCTCTACATTCATTAGGGCGGAGATGTGTGTAGGGTTGGAATGAGACCTTACTATCTGAGCCAATAGTCTACCATTTGATTCTCCCTCAGCCCAGCTAAGTCTCTTCTGAAAGAAGAGTTTATTCCTAGCCCTAGATTACAACTGCTCATTCAGCCTATTTTGAGATGAAAGCCATTCCTGTTGGGTATCCTGAGAGGAATTCTGAATATACATGGCTTCCGCTACAGAGGTATCAGCCTTTGCAAGTTCGAGCTCTCTACGGGAAGCACTTTTAATAATACTTATATTCTAGATTAACAATCTCCGAAGATAGGCCTTTAAAGCATCCCATACAACTCGTATGGAAGCAGAGCCTAAGTTGAGGGACCAAAAATCCACAATACGCGTGGAAATGGCATCCTCTTTGGGAAATAGTTGCAACCAAAAAGGATTTAGCCACCATGGCATATTAGACGCCTGAAGTCCTGATGTAAGAGTAACTACCAGAGGGGAGTGATCTGAAATTCCTCGGGGTACGCTATTCACATCTGCTATATATAGTATCAGATCAGCCAAATCAATTCTTGATAGTGTGTTATGCGTTTTAGAGTAGCATGTATATGCAGATTCTTCGGGATTTAACTTCCTCCACATATCATACAGTCCCAATTCCCTGCATAGTCGTCCAAGGGGGGAGAGATGCCCTTCGGTCATTGACCTTGGAGCTGGGCATCTGTCCCTTCTTATATCAATTACAGTTAAAATCTCCGAGCACCAATATTGGCGTCTGGTGTGAAACACCTGCAAAGAACATGAGCTGACAAAATATTTCTGGGTTATATGGGGGAGGAATATATATAGCAGCGAGGATCAATTCAAGATCATCCAACTTACATTGTAGAAAAATATATTTTCCATCACCGTCTACCATAGTCCTGCCGCAGGAGAATGCCACAGCAGCGCAGACCAGGACAGTAACACCCCTTGAATGGGAGGTGAAGAGAGAGTGTTTTTTTTTGTTTTGTTGGGATGTGCCTGGTTTAATGTGATTTTGTTTGTATACTTTGTTTGTATTGTTTCAATGTTGTTTGCATATAAAAATAAAAAAGGATTAAAAAAGGAAAAAAGGGGGAATATGCTTTTATCTAAACCATTCCATTGTAGCTCTGGCTGTATGTTTAGGGTTATTGTCCTACTGGAAGGTGAACCTCCGCCCCAGTCTCAAGTCTTTTGCAGACTCTAACGGGTTTTCTTCTAAGATTGCCCTGTATTTGGCTATTCCATCTTCCCATCAACTGTGACCAGCTTCCCTGTGTCAGGAACCATGAATCAGATTGAGACAGAAGTGCAGTAAAAATCACACTTTAATAAAGTTGTAAAATGGTACAAACAGTGCAAACGTAGTCAAAACATTGCCAGGGTTCACTAACCAGAGCAGGTCAGAACAAGCCAGTAAAACAGGAATCCAGAGATCAGCGTAGTCAGAGGCAGCAAACAGGATCAGGAACCAGAAGGGAAGTCAGCCAGGCAAAAGTCTTTAACAGGGAAACACAGCAGAGAGTATCCGGATATGTTGACCAAGGCAAAGGCACAGGAGATCTGATGCAAGCAGCTTAAATAGCCCGCAGGCTGATTGACGAGCAGGATATGACCATCAGGTGAGTCACTGTGGAATGAAGAGTATTGGCAATTAACTGACAGCTGAGCAGCCTGAGCTCTGAGAAGGCAAGGCTGAGATCAGCCCTGACACCCTGTCCTTGCTGGAGGTAAACATTCCCACAACATGATACTGCCACCACCATGTTTCACGGTGGGGATGATTTCTTCAGGGTGATGTGCAGTGTTCGTTTTCTGCCAAACATAGCGTTTTGCTTTTAGGCCAAAAAGTTACATTTTGGTCTCATCTGACCAGAGCACCTTTTTCCACATGTTTTCTGTGTCCCCCACATGGCTTCTTGCAAACTGTAAATGGGACTTCTTTCTTTCAACAATGGCTCTCTTCTTGCCACTCTTCCATAAAGGCCAGATTGGCCAGATACCATGGATGTACTCTTTATCCAACCACCCAACACTTTGCATAGGGGTGGCTTTGTTAACAAGTGCCTCTCATGCAGGAATAGATAGAGGGGTGGACTTTTTCCAGGAAAGCACTATTACCTTCCTAGCATAATAAAATAATAACGTTAACAAAGAACAGTCTTTGAGCCAGGGCAATGGCTTTCTTCTTGCCACTCTTCCATAAAGGCCAGATTTATGGAGTGCACGACTAATAGTTATCCTGTGGACAGATTCTCCCACCTGAGCTGTGGATCTCTGCAGCTCCTCCAGAGTTACCATGGGCCTCTTGGCTGCTTCTCTGATTCTACTCTCCCTGCCCGGCCTGTCAGTTTAGGTGAATGGCCATGTCTTGGTAGGGTTGCAGTTGTGCCATACTCTTTCCATTTTTGGATTATTGATTAAACAGTGCTCTGTGAGATGTTCAAAGCACTAAGGTTCTCTAACAAACCTCTAAGGGCTTCAGAGAACAGATTAATTAAGTGACTTCTAAAGACAAATGGTCCCACTAGATTTTAGTTAGCGGTATCAAAGTGAAGGGGGCTGAATACAAATGAACGCCACAATTTTTCACATATTTATTTGTAAAAAGTTTGGAAAACCATTTATCATTTTCCTTCCACTTCACAATTATGTGCCACTTTGTATTGGTCCATCACATAAAATCCCAATAAAATAAATTTACGTTTTTGGTTGTAACATGACAAAATGTGGAAAATGTCAAGGGGTGTGAATACTTTTTCAAGGCACTGTATGCTTTGGTTCACACCAAGTGAATTTATATCCCTTGTGACTATTAATACATATTTTCTCCACTACAGGTTGCACTGAAGTAGCATGAAGTAGAGAGTAACCTGGTTCCTCTACGGTTTCCTTGATCACAGAGTGGCAGCATCCAATTGGATGCTAGCCCCCCATGTGACTTTGGTGGCCATGTTGGGTCAGGCAGAGTCTGTATAAGACCCTGGCTCCCAGGCTTGGCGCACATTTCATGTGTGGCTAGAGTAGGGACAGATCACCCGTCTGACAGGGACAGTGTTTAGTGTCAGGGAGAAGTTCCAGAGGAGTAGGGAAAGTGCAGGGACACGCCATCCTTCCTGGAAGCCAGGCCACAGTTTTCCCCTTGAGACAGATGCTGTTGGCACATCTGAGATCTTCTACTACTACCAGTCATTGTTACATTCTGTGAGTGTTCCTGGACAATTGCCTTCCCACTGGGCTTGTTGTGTAGTCCCAAACTTCAACTTCAATACAGTTTTGGTTTTTTTACCGCCACATCACACTGCACCTACCCACAAACTCTCTTCCTCATATTTGGACCACTTCTCCATTTAATTTTGCACTATGCTCAGTGTCCCGTACCATTATTAGCAGCCCAAGATGAAGAGTATGGCCTCTCCAACAACTCCAGTTCAAGCACCCCTGTAAGTACACCTGGAGCACTAGTTTCCATGTGATGTCTGGTAAACTAGAATGTGAGAGCGCTAATAAAGAGCCAGGTCAGTAAGAAGCATTCAAACAAACGGCAACTGCCCAACCCATAACTGGCCTTAACAGCAAAGAGCACATGGGAGGGTGACGCATGTCAAACAAAAACAAAGAAAAAATCTCAGCTCACTTACCAACCAGCCGGAAACAAACCAAATTGTCCTGTCCAGCAGTTCACATTAAAAACAGGGGTTTAGTTTGCACACATTTGCATATACATGTGTAAGCTGCAGAGGCTGCGTCAAGGCACCCCAGTATTATCTGCAATCCTAGCTCCATAAATTTTGAGAGCTTCCATAGTAGAAGGACATACTGTATATAGTAATGGATGGATTGAGGGCAGGTTTGCCTGGAAGGAGCTCACCCCTCATTAAAGGCACAGGGTCACATTAGACACCCAGCAAAAAGCAAAATGGCAACAAAGGTGTCCAGTGACTCCCCCCTTACCAAATTTTCAGCCATAACGCAGGGGAACACAGTTCCGGCACCTTCAGCACTAAATGTATGTAATGGCAAGGGGTGCTGGTGTGCGTGGAGGGTTTATCGATCCTGTCTGCTGAGGAATCTATTATTTCTGGGTGGGATCTATTTTTGTGGGAGGAGGTCTATTGTTGCTGAGGGGGTCTTATGTTGCTGGAGGACTATCGTTGCTGGGATGGATCTACTGTTGATGGAGGGATTTATTGTTGCTGCTGGATGGTCTATTAATGCTGGCTGTCGTGGGGGGATCTTTTGTTGCTGGGGGTCCATTGTTGCTAGCTACAGGGGATCTATTTTACTGCCTTTCCTTGTTATCATTAACAGATGCCATACAAAATACTTGGCACCACAAAATGATATTTGGTTCTGTATTCTCTTAAAGGGGAGTTACTGTGATGTGGGTAGGGGGTGGAACCAAGGAACGGTGCTCAGAGTTGGGTAGAGGGTGAAGGCAAGAGGTGATTTGAATGGGGGAAGTTCCTGGCTGCACCTTTGTTCTATGAAAAAAGCCCTGCCAACAGTACAAACAAATGGAAACGGCTCCAACCCATAACTCGCCTTAACAGCAAGGATCAGGGTAAATAGCTCTGCAGGTATAGTCACAATTTGTCATGCGGTCCCTGTGGAAACATGAACACTTAAAGGAAAACAGTTGACTGACATCTCTCACCCCTGACCATCTCTAGTATATAACTGCTGAGATAAAAGGATAAATCCAAAAAAGCAAAACACAATCATTGTGCAACACTCCTTAGCAGGACGCTAACTTAACTAATGTTGCGTGGAAATTCTCTCCTCTCTTATGTACCCCACTCCTATGTACACTCCTATCCTATGTACCGCACTCTCTCCATTACTGTCATAGAATGAATAATTGCCTTGGAATACAGTATGTACTCTTTACCTTTTACCAGCCCTCCTCTAAACTAGGGGCAGGCTTTTTTTGTTTGTTTTTTAATTGCTATTTTTTTCCTTTGCACAAAAGATCCATATGCTACTTTTTAAAGTGGTTGTACCCTAAAAATTCCGCTTCCCTTATAGCAGGTTACACAGCACAGTGCTTGTGCTGTCTAACCTGTCCCTCTGGAAGCTGTAAAAAACCTGGCTGATCCTGCCTGGTTCTGCCTTCCCCTTTGTAAACTGACCACGGTTTATCATGGCTGCTGAGCCCCGATACCGTGGTCAGTTCACGTGCCCCCGTCAATCCATAGCTCTCCTCTCTGCTCTCCCCCCTCCTCTCCCCTTCCCTGCCTGTCAGCTCGGAAGTCTGTGTGAGCTGTCTCCACCCCCCCTCCCCCCCCCCCCGCTGCTGTTAGCTAAAAACAAAACTTTAAAAAAATGTTCTGCCAGACCCTCTCTTTTAATCTGCCATCCTGCACTGTGTAATTGTTTGTTAAATACCTTTTTGTCATGTATCTTCAGGCCGGTCACGTGACTCCCGGCCGCTCTCTTACTCTGATCCAGGGCTACAGTGGGAGGGGCTGAGCAGCCAGCAAAATGGTCACGTGACCTTCAGGCTGACGTCAGAGGGAGATCTCAGCCCCTCCCACTGTAGCCCTGAAATTGAGTATTAGAGCAGCTGGGAATCCCATGACTGGCTTGAAGATACATGACAAAAAGGTATTTACAGGCTTCGTTTTTAACAAACAATTGCCCAATGCAGGATGGCAGCTTAAAATAGGGGGGTTGGCAGTATATCAAAGTGTAAGGTTACAAACCCTTTACCACATGGACAAGACAACAAACATTACTGTGACCAAAAACAGAAACTTCAAACATTATCTTTCCATTGACCTTAAAGTGGACCTTTAAGTAACTTTACAGTCCACATGAACACATTCCTAACATGTCTCAATATACAGCAACGGTATCATTGTTCAGAAAAGCTGTACCTTATGTCATTAAAGCAGTCCTAGAGCTTCAGCTCAGTAACTTTGCCTGCAAACAGAAGGAAATATTTTTCTTAGGGCTTATTAACATATGTGACCTCTGAAAAGCAATGTGCGATGAGGGAGTTTGACAGACAGTAAGGAGGTGATATATCACCTCCTCATAACCTACTTTAAGACTGATATGCTAACCCACCACATTACAATTGTGTGCAGTTGCAGGGTAGTTGAGGAGTGGCCCTATTCACTTGAATGGGTTGCGTCCAGCAGCTATACAACCTACCAAAAGTGAAATGGCTGTGAAGCACAGCATTGTGGTTGTGGCATGAGCATGACTGGCTGCATGCCCTAGTTTAGGAGGGTGGTCATGGGGCTGTATACTAGGGGGAGTACAACTGGGGGAATCCATAGTGGAGAAGGAATTGGGTGCTCTGGTAGATCATAAGTGTAGCGAGGTCCCGGGGCCCCTGAGGCCTAATAATGACTTGCAGGGCTAGGGACAGCTGACATCCTTCTGTGTAGAGGTTACAAGGCATGGTGGGTGTAGTGAAATGTAGATTGATGGGCGCCAGACACTTCTTAAATGCAAAGAGAATTATTGTCTCTTAAACAGAACTATGGGAGAGAGGGTTTAGGGCCAGGACACCCTTAAGTAGATGCAATGTTAATTGGCAGACTCAGAGACTTCTATAGGCAGACAGTCATGCAGGGAAAGGTATCTAGCCAGACACCACATCTGCATGAGTAGCAAGGCTGTCTCCTATGGCAACAGTCTTGTAAAAGTTTCTTAAAAAGGTTGCAACAAATTCCTTCACTTCTCCTACAATCTCCTATTGTAGAACTTCTCTCCGCTGAGCTCCCAGTCTTTCACTAGACTAAAAGATCCACTCGCCACTGGATCTTCTGAGATCTTCTAATCTTCTCACTCAGTATCTTCCTCAAGCTTCGCGCCCGCATCCCTGCTGGGTCCCTAGCTTGGCACTCACAGATACTCCTCAAGCGTCACCCCACTGGCCTGCTTGGTCCCTGGCTTGGCACACAATAATGCTCTGCATGCGTCACCTCCACTGGCTGGGTCCCTGGCTTGGCACCTGCTGAAGTTTCCCAATTCTTCACTGTCGCTGGCTGGGAAGAATACTGCTCAGGTTCTTGCTTCAGCTACACACAGTGGTCTCCGGTAGCAAGGTGGATGGTCCCTTAGTGGCAACAGCTTCCCTTCTACCTCCGACGAAACAGTTGGTTCTCCGGCCGGCAGAACCGTTGCTTCTGGTTGGACTGCAAGCCGCAGTAACAACCCTACACTACTTCTGGATAGGCCTGGCAGCCAGATGTCCCCAGGATAGGCCTTAGGTTTCTGGCCTAGCAGCCCGGGGCAACACGACACACGTCTACCCAGACAGCCATCCAGCTGGCACTCAACCCCGATCACCTGACTGCACCCAAATAAATAGGCTCTCCCAGCAGGCCTAGGGACCCAAGAAAATCCCTGCCCATTGGCTGAGACACCCCATTCATTCCTAATCTGTCCTTGCAATGCCCTTGTCTTATCTAATGCCACCAGCCATCTAGAATTGCAGCAATTCCAGAATTAGGGGGAAATCAATTGACCTACTATCAATTAGCCAAGGCAATTATCACTTGGGAAATAAATTTGATAGCGACCCTGCCTAAACATCAGGGTGCTACATCAGCTTAATAATATCATGCAATGCCAAACAGCAGCAGTTTCCAAAGCGAGCAAAGTCCTTTCTTGTATGAAGAGAGGTATGGACTTCAGAGAAGAGAGAGAGATCATTTTGCGCCTGTACAAATCATTAGGACGACCTCATCTGGAATATGCAGTTCAGTTTTGGGCACCAGTTCTCAAAAAGGATATTGGGGAACTGGAGAAAGTACAGAGAAGGGCAACCAAACTGATAAGAGACATGGATGAGCTCAGCTATGAGGAAAGATTAGAGGAACTGATTGTATTCTCTCTCGAGAAGAGGAGATTAAGGGGGGATATGATCAACATGTACAAATATATAAGGGGTCCATATAGTGAACTTGGTGTTGAGTTATTCACTTTGAGGTCATCACAGAGGATAAGGGGGCACTCTTTATGTTTGGAGGAAAAGAGATTTAATGTCCAAATACAAAAAGGTTTATTCACAGTAAGAGCTGTGAAAATGTGGAAAAGACTCCCTCAAGAGCTGGGAATATCTGGTTGCCTCTTAGGGATCAGGAAGGATTTTTTTCCCCTGCTGGAGCAAATTGGCTCATGCTTTATTGGGGTTTTTTGCCTTTCTCTGGATCAACTGTGTATATAGGATTGTTTATATGGGATTGTATGATTTTTTTTTCCTTTTATTGTTTTGAAGTAGATGGAATTGTGTCTTTTTTCAACCTGAATAACTATGTAACTATGTAATGGCCTGCTTCTACCCTCAAAATGCCAATCCACCCTGTCACAACCATTGGATTACTTGCAGTCGCAGAGCAGTTGGTCCCATTCACCTGAATGGATTGCATTTGGCAGCATTTTTACCTGCCGTAAGTGATATACCCTTTACTTCTCCCTTGCCGTGAAGCACAGCATCGTGGCCATGGCAGGTGTACAGTTTGAAAGTGGCTGCATGCCCTAGTGTAGAGGGGAGGTCAGCGAGGGTAAAACCATGACTCAACCACCTGATTTTACCCCCCCTCAGCTGCTCGTGTGAACAAGCCCTAAGTCGCCTTTCCCCAAGGATCAGACTTCCTTTTTTGTAACTGTTTTGCAAGTTACAAGGCGAGAGGTTGGGGTTTAGAAGAGCCCTACTTCTCCACTCCCAAGGGATCAGACTGCAACAATGTACTGTATTTATTGGCGTATAACATGCACTTTTTTCCCCTTAAAATCAGGGGAAAATCGTGAGTGCGTGTTATACACCGATCCCTGCTGTCTCTGAGGGAAGAGGAGCGAGAGCCGCTGAATTACATAGAGCCGCGATCTCCTGTGTAACCGTCGATCTGTCACTCACAGCCACGCCTCCTGGCCCCGCATTGGGCCACTGTTCTGTCTATCATATGAGCAGGGCCAGGAGGCGTGGCTGTGAGTGACGGAGCGCCGGGTACACAGGAGATCACAGCTCTGTGTAATTCAGCAGCGCTCGCTCCTCTTCCCTCTGAGACAGCAGGGATAATCTGTACAAAATATATTACAGCGCACACATTCAAGAATGACATTTCCTGCAAGGCTAGTTAAAAACACCTGAACATATTCAAAAAATACGGGGGTTTGGTCACACTATATGGTCATATAGTGCTAAGCCCACTTACTGCGACAAAGTACCCCGAATTAGTGGGTCCTATTCTAGTAATAGAATGGAAGATCCTTTGTATCAACCATGGGAGCTGAACTCCTCTATGAGGGAGAACTGAAGGGGATACATCCTATACACCGGTTGCCACTAAATAAGAGGTAATGAGGAGGGGGAGGGGTGCTCCAGCCCAAAAAACCTGGTCAAGGTCTTTTACAATATACAAAAACATATTTGGGGGGCACACCCTACAATGCGTTTAACCCCTTCCCGACCGGCGCACGCCGATGTACGTTGGCAGAATGGCACGGCTGGGCAAATGGACTTACAGGTACGTCCATTTGAATTTCCCGATGTGCCATTGCGCGCGCGCCGGGCGGGTGCTCCGTTAATCGGGTCGCGGGTCCCGCAGACTCGATCGCCGCGGGGATACCCACGATCGCCTCACAGAGAGGACGAACGGGGAGATGTTGATGTAAACAGCATCTCCCCGTTCTGCCTAGTGGCAAGTGTCAATGATCACAGCTCCCTGTAATCGGGAGCAGTGATCAGTGTAGTGACATTGCTAGCCCATCCCCCCTACAGTTAGTAATCACTCCCCTAGGACACACTTAACCCCTCCCCACCCCCTAGTGGTTAACCCCTTCACTGCCAGTGTCATTTACACAGGAATCAGTGCATTTTTATAGCAGTGATTGCTGTATAAATGACAATGGTCCCAAAAATGTGTCAAAAATGTCCGACATGTCCGCAATAATGTCGCAGTCACAATTAAAATCGCTGATCGCCGCCATTACTAGTAAAAAAAAAAATTATTAATAAAAATGCTATAAAACTATCCCCTATTTTGTAAACGCTATAACTTTTGCGCAAACCACTCAATAAACGCTTATTGCGGGGTTTTTTACCAAAAATATGTAAAGAATACGATCGGCCTAAACTTTTGGAAAAAAAAATGTTTTTTTATATATTTTTGGGAGATATTTATTATAGCAAAATGTAAAAAATAATGCGTTTTTTTCAAAATTGTCGCTCTTATTTTGTTTATAGCGCAAAAAATCAAATACCACCAAAAGAAAGCTCTCTTTGTAAGAAAAAAAAAGACGTCAATTTTGTTTGGGAGACACGTCGCACGACCGCGCAATTATCAGTTAAAGCGACGCAGTGCCGAATCACAAAAAACGCTCTGGTCAAGAAGGGGGTAAAATCTTCCGGGGATGAAGCGGTTAAATTCAAGATGGTGCTGCTATAAGACCTACAAACAGTACAAAACATATTACAGCGCACACATACAACAATGACATTTCCTGCAAGGCTAGTTAAAAACACCTGAACATATTAAAAAAATACGGGGGTTTGGTCACACTATATGGTCATATAGTGCTAAGCCCACTTACTGTGACAAAGTCCCCCGAATTAGTGGGTCCTACCCTAGTAATAGAATGGAAGATCCTTTGTCTCAACCATGGGAGCTAAACTCCTCTATGTGGGAGAACTGAAGGGGAAACTGCGATAAAGTACCCTGAATTACCCCACATAGAGGAGTTCAGCTCCCATGGTTGAGACAAAGGATCTACCATTATATTACTAGAGTAGGACCCACTAATTCCCCAAATATGTTCTTGTATATTGTAATAGACCTTGACCAGGTTTTTTGGGCTGGAGCACCCCTCCCCCTCCTCATTACCTCTTATTTAGTGGCCACCAGTGTATAGGATGTATCCCCTTCAGTTCTCCCACATAGAGGAGTTTAGCTCCCATGGTTGAGACAAAGGATCTTCCATTCTATTACTAGAGTAGGACCCACTAATTCGGGGTACTTTGTCGCAGTAAGTGGGCTTAGCACTATATGACCTTATAGTGTGACCAAACCCCCGTATTTTTTGAATATGTTCAGGTGTTTTTAACTAGCCCTGCAGGAAATGTCATTCTTGAATGTGTGCGCCATAATATGTTTTGTACTGTTTGTAGGTCTTATAGCAGTACCATCTTGAATTTAAACGCATTGTAGGGTGTGCCCCCCCCCAAATATGTTTTTGTATATAGCAGGGATAATCCAACACTGGCGAGGCTGCAATGATGGGAAAGGTGAGGCTGCAGATGGGCAATGAACAGGCTGCATTGTTGGGCAATTTAATGGCTGCAGATGGACACTGAGCAGAGTGCATTGTTGGGAAATTTATAGGCTGCAGATGGGCACTGAGCAGAGTGCATTGTTGGGAAATTTATAGGCTGCAGATGGGCACTGAGTAGGGTGCATTGTTGGGAAATTTATAGGCTGCAGATGGGCACTGAGTAGGGTGCATTGTTGGGAAATTTATAGGCTGCAGATGGGCACTGAGTAGGGTGCATTGTTGGGAAATTTATAGGCTGCAGATGGGCACTGAACAGGGTGCATTGTTGGGCAATTTAATGGCTGCAGATGGGCACTGAGCATGGTGCATTGATGGGCAATTTAGAGTCTGCAGATGGGCACTGAGTAGGGTGCATTGTTGGGAAATTTATAGGCTGCAGATGGGCACTGAGTAGGGTGCATTGTTGGGAAATTTATAGGCTGCAGATGGGCACTGAACAGGGTGCATTGTTGGGCAATTTAATGGCTGCAGATGGGCACTGAGCATGGTGCATTGATGGGCAATTTAGAAGCCTGCAGATGAGCACTGAGTAGGGTGCATTGATGACCAATTTAGAGGGTTCAGATGGGCACTGATGAGCATTGATGAGCTGTGACCCTAATTTTGCTTCAAAGTTCTTTATATAAAATGTAAGTTTTTTTCCTTAAACTTCCCTCCTAAAATTTGGGTGCGTGTTATACGCCTGTGCGTGTTATACACCAATAAATACGGTAATTTCTTAGCAAGTCACAAGGTAAGAGGCTGATTGTGTCGTTATTCAGGCGCTGATTGTGTCATTGTTCTGGCATCTCAGTCCAGAAAGTGGATAGTGACCCTGAGTGATGCTTGGACAAAAGATAGTGCTGGAAAGAAAATCAAAAGACGGCATTGTCTAGGGGAAGACTGAAATCTCTGTGAAAGATAAAAAACATATATATGTCAGTGTTACGTCTACACAGCACTGATCTCAGTGCGGAAAAAATATCCACAAGGTCACGTGAACCCTTCATTATCAAGCGACAAACCACCAAACCCGTGCATAAAATTCCTCCACTGAACAACTTAAAAAAAGAAATACTCCCTTAAAACCCCGAGAGACGAGGAAAAATAAAGGAAAGAATGGACCCTTTCACTTTGAAATGTCCTACACTTGATGTTTCAGTGGCAACTAAATGTTAATTGTGCCATTGTGTGTATCAACAATATGTATTCTGCCAAGTTCTAAAGAGTCAGTGAAATGAAAGGGTCTTCTCTTAATTCCAATCATCGGCACACTTTGAAAGAGAACATGACATCTTCTGCATCAAATCCTTTAAATGCTTCGGTGGCAGATACACAATACTCAGCACTTGGCTACCTGAATAATTGAGGCTTTGATACATCAAAGTTTGACATCTTCAAACACTCAAGTAGTTTTATTGGAAAGCTTCTTTGACAATAGAAGACTAACCCTGCCATTTCGGATCAATGAGAGTTTTTTTTTTTTTTTTGCTTTTCCTTTATTACTATTATTTTTGTTTTCAAAGCAGAGGCCGATAACAAGCCTGTAAATAAGTTTGGTATTTGCTTGGAAAGAGCAATGTGGGATGACTTATTCTGTGAATTAGATCTTGGTGTTATTATTATTATACAAAAACTAACAGCAGGCAAGGCTTACAAAAATTGTTCTCGTTCTGATGAAAGCAGTTAAAGAACATTCTTAGGCTTTCTTATTTGTTTGGCTAGTTATAATGTTAAAGCATTTTGGCTTTAACCATTTGAGTCCCCGAGTCTTTCACTTGCATAAATACCTTGGAGTCCCACATGTTTCTATTTATTTTTTTTTATATTGGATTGTCTTGATTCCACATTTGTAGTCTACCCTAACATATTATAGGGCGTACACATGGTCGGACTTTGTTCGGACATTCCGACAACAAAATCCATGGATTTTTTCCGACGGATGTTGGCTCAAACTTGTTTTGTCTACACACGGTCGCACAAAGTTGTCGGAAAATCCGATCGTTCTAAACGCGGTGACGTAAAACGCGTACGTCGGGACTATAAACGGGGCAGTGGCCAATAGCTTTCATCTCTTTATTTATTCTGAGCATGCGTGGCACTTTGTCCGTCGGATTTGTGTACACACGATCGGAATTTCCGACAACGGATTTTATTGTCGGAAAATTTTATCTCCTGCTCTCCAACTTTGTGTGTCGGAAAATCCGATGGAAAATGTCCGATGGAGCCTACACACGGTCAGAATTTCCGACAACACGCTCCGATCGGACATTTTCCATCGGAAAATCCGACCGTGTGTACGGGGCATTAGTGTTTTGGGGGACAACAGGTAGGGTTTTCATTTTGTAGTAAATTTGGATACATGTGTTTTTGTTTTCTTGGTTCTTATTGGAAATAAATAGTACATTTTTTAAAAAAAAAATTGCGTTTTCCAATTTTTTTTTTCCAACACATTGATTTGAGCACCCCTGTTTATTTACTGCAAAATATAATAAAACGAGTCTGCAGATTAAAACTGTATCACACTAGAGCAATTTTTAGTACTATAACAGAATGTTAAAAAGCTTAAATCAAACATATGCATTTTACTTTAGCAGAGCCCCTTTCGAAAAAATGTGGATTTATTCAATTTAGCAATAAAGCCTGAAGAGCACTGCAAAAGTGATCAGCGCCTTGTGGTTGCAATACTCAGGCTCTGCAACCTCAGGGGTAAAGACTATATACACTATATTGTCAAGAGTTTTGAGACGCCTGTCTTTACACGCACGTGAAATTTAATGGCACCCCAGTCTTCTGCCCCGTACACACGGTTGGACTTTCCGACGTAAAAAATGTGCGATCAGAGCTTGTTGTGTAGGCTTCATCAGACAATTTCCATCGGAATTTCCGTCGCACAAAATTTGAGATGTAGTTCTCAAATTTTCAGACAACAAAATCCATTTGCGCAAATTCCGATCGTGTGTACACAATTCCGACGCACAAAGTGCCACGAATGCTCGGAATCAAGCAGACGAGCCACACTGGCTATTGAACTTCATTTTTCTCGACTTGTCGTACATGTTATACATCACGGCGTTCTTGACGTTCGGAATTTCCGACCAACTTTTTGTGACCGTGTGTATGCAAGATAAGTTTGAGCCAACTTCTGTCGGAAAAGTTCCATAGATTTTGTTGTCGGAATTTCCGATCAATGTCCGATCGTGTGTACGGGGCCCTAGTCCGTAGGGTTCAATACTGAGTTGGCCCACCCTTTGCAGACAACAGCTTTAACTCTTCTGGGAAGGCTGTCCACAAGATTTAGCAGTGTGTCTATGGGAATGTTTGACCATTTTTCCAGTAGTGCATTTGGGAGGTCAGGCACTGATATTGGATGAGAAGGCCTGGCTCGCACTCTCCGCTCTAATTCATCCCAATTGTGTTCTATCGGGTTGAGGTCCAGTCAAGTTCCTCCACCCCAAACTCGCTCATCCATGTCTTTATGGACTTTGCTTTGTGCACTGGTCCAAATCATTTGGTGGAGGGGGGATTATGGTGTGGGGTTGTCTTTAAGATGTTGGGCTTGGCCTCTTAGTTCCAGTGAACCAAAAACGTAAATGTATTTTATTGGCATTTTATGTAATAGGCCAACACAAATTGGCACATAATTGTGAAGTGGAAGAAAAATGATAAATGGTTTTCAAATTTTTTACAAATAGATTTCTGAAAAGTGTGGCCTGCATTTATATTCAGCCTACTTTACTCTGATACCCCTAATTAAAATCTAGTGGAACCAATTGCCTTCAGGAGTCACCTAATTAGTAACTAGAGTCCATCTGTGTGTAATGTAATCTCAGTATAAATACAGCTGTTCTGTGAAGTCCTCAAAAGTTTGTTAGAGAACCTTAGTGAACAAACAGCATCATGAAGGCCAAGGAACACACCAGACATAAAATATCCCAATCTTTGAACATCTCACGTAGCACTGTTCAATCCATCATCTGAAAATGGAAAGAGTATGGCACAACTGCAACCCTACCAAGACATGGCCGTCCACCTAAACTGACAGGCCGGGCAAGGAGAGCATTATTCAGAGAAGCAGCCAAAAGACCCATGGTAATTCTGGTGGAGCTGCAGAGATCCACAGCTCAGGTGGGAGAATCTGTCCACAGGACAACTATTAGTCGTGCTCTCCACAAATCTGGTCTTTATGGCAGAGTGGCAAGAAAAGACATTGCCCTGGCTCCAAGAAGAGTGACACATTTTTTGTTGACATTATTATTGTATTATACTAGGAAGTTAATAGTGCTTTCCTGGAAAAAGTCCACCCCTCGGTCTATTCCTGCATGGAAGGCACTTATTAGCAAAGCCACCCCCTATTCAAGGCCATGTATGCTAGCAGAGGCATACCAGTTAAGTTTGATAAAGTGTGGGGTGGTTGGATAAACAGTACATCCACGGTATCTGATTAAAGGGCTCCTTGCAGCAACAATGTGATGCAATGAGTTCTATGTGTGTGCTCTGGCCTGAGGATATGGTAAACTGCCTGCCATTCTCCTTGTGGGTTGGGTGTGGGCCTGTGCATTATTTCATGGGTCTGTTGATTTATTTGATGATATGTGATATATACTAGGTGGGTGAAACCAGTGATTGTATTGCCCTTTTGTGAAATCTTATTTGCCATTTATATATGTCATTGAACTTGTTTATACTATTCACTTGTTCAGTCTGAGGGTTATACAATGAGTCCAGTGCTAAGGACTTTTGTGTTATGTGTACTGTGTGGCCTGTTTCTGGGCTATTGTTTTTTGTTTTATTGTAATTGTTGTTAAAAAACTCAATAAATCAAAAAAAAAGAAGAAAGCCATTGTTGAAAGAAAGCCATAAGAAGTCCTGTTTCCAGTTTGCGAGAAGCAATGTGAGGGACACAGGAAACATGTGGAAGAAGGTGCTCTGGTCAGATGAGACCAAAATTTTACTTTTTGGCCTAAAAGAAAAACGCTATGTGTGGTGGAAAACCAACACTGCACATCACCCTGAACCCACCATCCCCACTGTGAAACCTGGTGGTGGCAGCATCATGTTATGGAGATGCTTTTCTTCAGCAGGGACAGAGAAACTGGTCACAGTTAATGGGAAGATGGATGGAGCCAAATACAGGGCAATCTTAGAAGAAAACCTGTTAGAGTCAGCAAAAGACTTGAGGCTGGGGCGGAGGTTCACCTTCCAGCAGGATAACGACCCTAAACATACAGCCAGAGCTACAATGGAATGGTTTATATCAAAGCATATTCATGTGTTAGAATGGCCCAGTCAAAGTCCAGACCTGAATCCAATTGAGAATCCGTGTCAAGGCTTGACAATTGCTGTTCACAGACACTCTCCATCCAATCTGACAGAGCTTGAGCTGTTTTGCAAAGAAGAATGGGCAAAAATGTCCCTCTCTAGATGTGCGAAGCTGGTAGAGACATCCCCCAAAAAGACTTGCAGCTGTAATTGCAGTGAAAGGAGGTTCTACAAAGTATTGACTCAGGGGGGCTGAATACAAACGTACGCCACACTTTTCACATATTTATTTGTAAAAAATGTTGAAAAACATTTATCATTTTCCTTCCACTTCACAATTATGTGCCACTTTGTGTTGGTCTATCACATAAAATCCCAATAAAATACATTTACGTTTTTGGTTGTAAGATGACAAAATGTGGAAAATTTCAAGGGGTATGAATACTTTTTCAAGGCATATATCGTGAATGATAACAATAATAATAATATCAACTCTTGACTCTGTACCTCATCTCATTGGTGTCTGCTCTTGTCAGTCTAAAAGCATCTGAGAATTGCAACCTGGAAACAGTTCTGCAGCAAAATCCATCTTCACGGCAGCTCCTTAGATTCTGTGCTTCGGTCCTCTTAAGGGTCTACATTTGTCTGTTGACATGGAAAGTCCACAACCTGCGTGACACAGAACATGTGACCAGATTTCTGAAAGCGAGGGGAACTGTTGTAGTATAGCCATGCCTGGATAAATCATTGATGTATTGATCAGATAGTTTTCTCTATGCATTTAATATCTTGGTCTTGGGCTTTGGTCTCTCATTTCTTATGGGGCGTACACACGGTCGGACTTTTCGGCTACAAAAGTCCAACGGACGCCGACGGACTAAAGCTGGCTGGTAATCTGATCGTGTGTGGGCTTCCCCGGACTTTCAGCGGACTTTTTCAGCCTCAAATCCGACGGACTTTAGATTTGAAACATGCTTCAAATCTTTACGTCGTAACCACGACGGACCCCGAAATCCGCTCGTCTGTGTGCTAGTCCGACGGACAAAAACCCAGGCTAGGGCAGCTATTGGCTACTGGCTATGAACTTCCTTATTTTAGTCCAGTGTACGTCATCACGTACGAATCCGTCGGACTTTTGTGTGGTCGTGTGTAGGCAAGTCCGTTCGTTAGAAAGTCTGCCGCAAGTCCGCCGAAAGTCCGCCGGAAGTCTGTCGGACAGGCTGTCGGACTTTTGTAGACGAAAAGTCCGACCGTGTGTACGCCCCATAAGTCTTATGCCGGGTACACACGGTCAGACTTTTCAACCAGACTGGTCCGACGGACCGAGTCCGGCGGACAATTCTACCGTGTGTGGGCTTCATCG
Source organism: Lithobates clamitans (assembly GCA_037952925.1). Classification (NCBI taxonomy): domain Eukaryota; kingdom Metazoa; phylum Chordata; class Amphibia; order Anura; family Ranidae; genus Lithobates; species Lithobates clamitans. Next base: position 1,464,143 of record JBBGZY010000154.1, on the reverse strand, counting down.
GACCTGCAGCGGACTTTTTCGGTCGAAAGTCTGACGGACTTTAGATTTGGAACTTGCTTCAAATCTTTACGTCATAACTCCGCCACACCCAGAAATCCGCTCGTCTGTATGCTAGTCCGACGGACAAAAAACGATGCTAGGGCAGCTACTGGCTACTGGCTATTAACTTCCTTATTTTAGTCCGGTCGTACGTAATTACATTGAATCCGACGGACTTTGGTGTGATCGTGCGTTAGCAAGTCTGTTCGTTAAAAGTCCGTCGAAAGTCCATCGGAAGTCTGACGGAAGTCTGTCGGAAGTCCATCGGACCAGTCCGGTCGAAAAGTCCGCCCGTGTGTACGCGGCATCAGAAGCAGCGTGGGAAAGATGCAACATCACACCAATGCTAGATGAGTAAAATTTTTTATTTTAGAACCCAATACTTCTCCTTTAATAAAGGCAAATAGTCCATACCCCGACTGGAACTTATACAAGTCTAAATAACTTTCTGCTTCTCACACGAGTTATCGCTTTTAACTGGAAATAGGTGAATGCACTATGAGAGGCATGAGAGAGAGTCATATACAATATCTCACAAAAGGGAGTACACCCCTCACATTTTTGTGTGAGCCAAGTTTGAGCCAACACCCGCCGGAGAAAATACATGGATTTTGTTGTCGGAATGTCCGATCAATGTCCGATCGTGTGTACGAGGCATAGGGAGTCACATAACACCGGGCAGGAAAAATGGCTAATTGGGCCCAATTTGGACATTTTCACTTAGGGGTGTACTCACTTTTGTTGGCAGCGGTTTAGACATTAATGGCTGTGTGTTGAATTATTTTGAGGGGACAGCAAATTTACACTGTTATACAAGCTGTACACTCACTACTTTACATTGTAGCAAAGTGTCATTTCTTCAGTGTTGTCACATGAAAAGATATAGTAAAATATTTACAGAAATTTGAGGGGTGTACTTACTTTTGTAACATACTGTACTAACCTATACCTAGGGAGGAGCAGAATGATAACAGCTAAACTGATTTTATCATGATAATATCAGTTTCTTAGTCAGCGAAACGTCTAATTTTGCTCAATGAGCTACTCAAGCCAAATTATTTGGAATAAGTTTTTAAAATATTTTTTATTCTTAGGGGATGCACATACAGTAGTTTAGTTTGTTTCACGAGTGTATTTTTAAAGCAGTGAATGTGACAGTCATAACATCTTCCGGTACCTTTCTTGCGCATTTGTTTTAAATTACTGGGAATGATCAATCACTTAAAGTGGAAGTTCACCCTAAAACTAAAACCTGTAAATCTACAGGTATCCACAATCTAAAACTTACCTACCTAGCCCTGTAAAGAAGAAATCCCTATTACATACCTGTACATACGGAAGAGGTGACCTTCCCCTGGAACGCTATATACATCTGATATTGGAAAGGTCGGGACTTTAAATGAGGCACATGGGGGAGGTGCCTCCATCCCTAGTTCGGAGAAAGAAATGGGAGTTTGGGACTTTAAATGAGGTCCACGGACAACAGGGGGTAGATTAAAATGATGTTTATTGATCATGGAACCTGTATCAAACCATATTGCAAACATAGACCTCATGTAAAAGAAGAACATTATAATAAATGTCATTCAATACACCTACGCACATTTGTGTGAGCGCATGCACTAAGGCATCAAGAGTACATTAATATGTCAACTAGAGGCCACATGATAGTCACAAGCAATTGATAAATACATACAATGATAAATACATATATATACACATGGAAGCAGCATTAGGTGATGGAAAAATGTGTAAAACCATTGTTGATTGAAGAGAAATGTTCTAAGTTGATAATGATAATGTGAGCATATATCTGCGTAACAAAATGCCCGACGCGTTTCGTGTGAACCACTCATCAGGGGCACAGTGCTCAAACATATCTATAAAATATAATGGAATGAACAAATTAATCTATATACAACCAATTGTAACCAGGTGAAGTAATTGTACGACCCCTGAGTACTTACATGAACTCAGTGCAGGGGAGATGTGGTAATGGTGGAGCCAGGGCCACATTTGCAGTCCCCACCGGGAGCTGAGGTGCCAGAAAACACGCACTGGCGGGGCGCATGCACAGAGCCCCTCCACATACACAAAATCTGGAACACTGAAGCTAATGATGGGACAATGACTTGCCAGGTGCTGACTACCAAACGGGGTCTGAGAAAGAGAAACATGCATAATCAGTATGTCATATTGTACTGGTAAGGTAAATAAAAGATGTGTGTGTGTCAGAAGGTAAAAAACTAAAATTAAAGAGATCAAGACAGAAAAATCCAACTCGGGATCAAAAAGAAGAAAAGTGAAAAAAATGGATCACATACAATGTCCCTGGAGTGTGACATAACCAAAAAAGGTGACAGGAGGTGACAAAAGCAGACCTGATTGGTCAATAAAAAACAAAGAAACAAAGAGAGGAGGGGGAAGGAAAATGATGACTGATTGATGTAATATATGGATAAGGTGGCCTGGTAGGAACTTACATGTTTCCCAGAAAATTATATGCGAGTGCTGTGGTGCAGTCTGCCATCATCTGTTTACAGCGCCCAGACTGTGTCGGGAGCGGCCGTATATGTACATCCGCCCCAACCACGTGCACGCTGACTGACGCCAGCGTCACGCGGGCACGGCACATGCAGGGAGGGGCTCTGACGTGGGCGAAGAATACCGCCCACAGAAAACGCCCACATGACCACCGCTAACCGGCCTTGATGGAAAACCTGATGCCTGCACGGCGTGACGTCAGAATTGACATCACCCGTGAGGCAGGATGCGTGGCGCCGATGCGCTGTGTGCACCCGCCCGCCCCCCGCACACACCCACCCCTCCGGTCCTGGTAGGACAGGAGGGAACGAGAGGGGGAGGGGGGAAGGGGGACACGCAGAGCGCATCGCAGCTCCCGGGTATAGGACGACAGAGCAGCCCCGGCAACACAAAAACCACATCGTTACCCAGAAAAAAGGGTGTGTATCACAACTATGCTACATAATCTCATGGACACACCATGATAGTGTCCATTGAAAGTGTGTAAACCCGGACAAAGTAAAAACTTTCCAGGACTGAAAACCCTAACCTGTAGGTAGCAGGGGGACACTGCTATGCCTGTCCGTGGACCTCCATCCCTAAATGCAGAGGATATTGGAAAGGTCGGGACTTTAAATGAGGCACATGGGGGAGGTGCCTCCATCCCTAGTTCGGAGAAAGAAATGGGAGTTTGGGACTTTAAATGAGGTCCACGGACAACAGGGGGTAGATTAAAATGATGTTTATTGATCATGGAACCTGTATCAAACCATATTGCAAACATAGACCTCATGTAAAAGAAGAACATTATAATAAATGTCATTCAATACACCTACGCACATTTGTGTGAGCGCATGCACTAAGGCATCAAGAGTACATTAATATGTCAACTAGAGGCCACATGATAGTCACAAGCAATTGATAAATACATACAATGATAAATACATATATATACACATGGAAGCAGCATTAGGTGATGGAAAAATGTGTAAAACCATTGTTGATTGAAGAGAAATGTTCTAAGTTGATAATGATAATGTGAGCATATATCTGCGTAACAAAATGCCCGACGCGTTTCGTGTGAACCACTCATCAGGGGCACAGTGCTCAAACATATCTATAAAATATAATGGAATGAACAAATTAATCTATATACAACCAATTGTAACCAGGTGAAGTAATTGTACGACCCCTGAGTACTTACATGAACTCAGTGCAGTGTGACTATCATGTGGCCTCTAGTTGACATATTAATGTACTCTTGATGCCTTAGTGCATGCGCTCACACAAATGTGCGTAGGTGTATTGAATGACATTTATTATAATGTTCTTCTTTTACATGAGGTCTATGTTTGCAATATGGTTTGATACAGGTTCCATGATCAATAAACATCATTTTAATCTACCCCCTGTTGTCCGTGGACCTCATTTAAAGTCCCAAACTCCCATTTCTTTCTCCGCTATATACATCTGGGAATCCGGACGCTGTTATCCATCTGTCCCTGCAGAGGGCTGTATCTGCATGCGCATATCACCTTGCTACTAAGGAGATCCACCACTTCTGGTAAGAGTTCAATTTTACTGTCACCTGGATTCACCTACTTCCTTCACATTCCCTCCTTCCTCTCACACGGGCTGGGACCGATGAACTGTGGATGTGTGACTCTCCTTCATGGGATTTGTTTGTCTTCATCGAGTTCTCTATGAATGGACTCAATTATTTATTCACTAGAAATTTATGAACTTTAATCACCATTGTATTTTTTAATATATACTTTTTGGTCACCTGACCATATGTGCAATTATTATTGGACTATACCATTTATTCACAGGCACTTTATCAATTTATTCATTATTGGATTTTATTTATTTAGAGGCAATTTATGAATTTCTATCACTACTTAATTTATACATTTCTGATCACTTGATTGTAAGCACACTTATTTTATGTGTTCTATTTTTATTACACTGATATTAGTGTTTTTTTGTTGCAGCTGTAGTTTGGTGTCTATATAGTTGTTTGCTTTTTAGCGCGTTTTTTTTTTTCTTTTACGTTTATCCAGATCTCATATTTACACTAAAATGCAATAAAAAATAAAAAAAAGAAATTCCCCTTTAAGACCATTGGGCTGAAGTGACGTTTGACGTCGCTTCAGCTATCCAATGGTGTGGAGCCATGCGGGGGCCATCTTTCCCTCATTCGGCACCCGGCCTGTGCAGGAAGAGAACCCAATCATCTCCGCCACTACTGACAGCTCCAGTAAGCGGCGGGGACGACCGGAGAGCAGCGGGAGGGGGGCCCTCTCCCGCCACAGATAAAAGTGATCTTGCGGCAAATCTGGTGAATCTCTGCTGCCATAACAATGGTATTCCTCTTCAAACAGCCGAGGTACAATAAGTAGTTAAAGTGAAGTTAAACGAATAAAAAAAAATGCTGACAGATAAGGATTCAATGACAGAACAAATGCTATCAGTCTCCTCTGTCATAAATGCTTTCCCCGCCTCTCAGCTGTAAAGTACACTGAGCTGTGCATGCACCCCTCTGTGCTGTGATGATGTAATTCATTATTGGAGTGACATCATTGCAGCCCATCTACTCAAGTTGAACAGGCGAAACTCCGAAGTGGTTGGGAAGATTTGGCAAAGAGTGCCAGAGGACCAGTGGGAGCACTTACAGCGCAATGCTGGAAGACATTTTTTGACAGTTAAGTCTGCCATAATGTGCTAATGTGTGGTGCATATATGGCATAAACCACCTGGGGGAGTTTAATTCCACTTTACATTTTTTATTTTTTTATTTTTTAGTGTCTGCTTTAGCCTTTTCATAAAAAAAATAAAAAAATAAAAAAACATAAAATAATAATAAGAGATAGGTGCAATAAAAGGTCCATGATAGTTCTGAAGAGCTTCCCTAACCTCCGAGAGCCATTTAAAGCCCATTGCACTCTTTAAAAGGACCAAAATTCACCTTAATTTTTCCTTCCCTTTTGACTCCAATGCATTTTTCCAGAATTATGAAATTTTTCAGAAGTTTTCTGATTTTTACCAATACTTTGGGCAGTTGTAAACTCTTAGTTGGTCATTCCTATCCATACCCAGATAATGAAGGTGAAAGAGGAGAGCGCAAAAGCTGGCCTGAAATTGAACATTTACAAAAACTAAGAACATGGCAATGTCAGGGCTGGGCTCAGCCCTTCCTTCTCTGAGCTGGCCGCTCAGCTGTTGGCTAATTGCCAGCTCCTATCTCTCCACAGTTACTCAGCTGTTTATGATATCCTGCTCGTCAGTTCTTCCTACTTAAGCCGACCAGTCCAGAGGATCTCTGCCTTCACCTTGGTCAACATCACAGAAACTATCTTCTGCGATCCTGTTCAAGACTTGCTTTGCTGACATCCCTTCTGGCTCCAGATCCTGCTTTCTGCTCCACTGCATTAATCCCTGACTTCTGGCTTGGCTGACTATCCGTTCCTGTTACTGAACTTTGGCTATGTTTTGACTACGTTTGTTCTTTTTACTTAAGGAAGGCTGAACGATGAAGAATTTAATCTTTTGAACTATGGTGTTGGAGAAGACTCTTGAAAGTCTCTTGGACGGCAAGAAGAACAAACCAGTCAATCCTGATGGAAATCAACCCTGAATATTCATTGGAAGGACAGATCCTGAAGCTGAAACGCGAATACTTTGTCCACCTAATGTGAAGAGAGGACTCATTGGAAAAGACCCTGATGCTGGAAAACATGGAAGGAAAAAGGAGAAGAGGACGACAGAAAACAAGATGGATAGATAGCATCATCAAAACAATGAACATGAAAATAAGCAAGCTCTGGGAGGCGATGGAGGACAGAAAAGCCTGGCGCGCTATGGTCCATGAGGTCACGAAGAGTCGGACACGACTAAACGACTGAACAACAACAACCCATACCTAGAACTACCAGTGTTTTTTTTCTGGGCTCCAAAGTGGAAGATTAATAGGAACTCCCTATAATGCCTACTGCCGCGTACACACGGTCGGACTTTCCGGCATACTCGGTCCGGCGGACCAGAGTCCGCTGAACAATCCGACCGTGTGTAGGCTCCGGCGGACTTTTCCGGCTGACTTTTTCCTAAAAGCCCGCCGGACCTAGATTTGAAACAAGTTGTAAATCTTTCTGTCAGACTCAGTTTCTGGCGGAAAGTCCGCTCGTCTGTGTGCTGGTCCGACGGAAAGCCCGCTCGTCTGTATGCTGGTCCAACGGACCAGATACGACGCCCCTAAAACGTCACAGTCCCAGCATGCCCAGGGATTGTGACATCATAAGGGGGCGGGGTCTCCGCCTATATAATATACAACGGAGCCCTCAGAGAGCAGTCCAGCCGGAGAGAGCGTCGTGTCAACATCTGGAGAAGAGAAGAGGGAAGAAGACAAGAAGCCCAGAAGTCCGGACCTCCGCTGGCATGAGAGCAGCCTGAAGACAGCGGAGGAGCCGGCCGAAGAACTGGAACACCGGGAGAAGAGGCCGGAGAGAGCGGAGAAGAACCAACCGGACGCCGGGAGAAGAGGAACCGGAGGGACCCCCGAAGCCGGAAGAAGACCTCCGAAGCCGGAGGAAGACCCCCCCCCCCCCCGGAGCTGTTTAATAAATTATTTTAAAAACCTGTGTAGTGTGTTTTATTATTGACACTTTTTCCCTAGGTGAATGGGTAGGGGTACCCCATACTCATTCACATAGGGTGGGGGGCTGGGATCTGGGGGCCCTCTTATTAAAGGGGGCTCCCGGATTCCGATAAGCCCCCCGCCCGCAGACCCCGACAACCAACGGCCAGGGTTGTCGGGAAGAGGCCTTTGTCCCCATCAACATGGGGACAAGGTGCTTTGGAGTGGGGGGCCCTGCAGGGCGCCCCCTCCCCCAAAGCACCCACCCCCCATGTTGAGGGCATGCGGCCTGGTACTGTTCAGGAGGGGGGGAGGGCGCTCGCTCGTCCCCACCCCCTTTCCTGACGGGCTGGGCTGCGTGCTCGGATCGGGGTCTGGTATGGATATTGGGGGGGACCCCACGCCGTTTTTTCGGCGTAAGGGCTTCCCTTTAAAATCCATACCAGACCTAAGGGCCTGGTATGCCCCGCGACGGGGCTCGCAAGGTGTCAATCTCGCCGATAAAAGCGGCAAGAATGACTTCCTTTTCTAGTCCCGTCGCACCTGAGTCACGTTCAAAATGAACGGACTTGTCCATGTGTGGGCAAGTCCGTTCATTCTGAAAATCCGCCGTAACTCCGGCGAAAGTCTGTCGGAAAGACGGGCGGACTTAGCCTGCCGGAAAGTCCGGTTGTGTGTGGGCAAGTCCGTCCGTTTTAAAGTCCGGTGCACCTGGCGGACAAAGTCCATCAGAAAGTGTGCTGGACCAAGTATGCCAGAAAGTCCGATCGTGTGTACGCAGCATACTTCTTGGTAATCTGTTACTTTTCTCTACATGGGCAAAATAGGATCAGAGGTCGGTCATCTAGCCAAGCTGTCTGATAAATATGTACTCTCATATGTATAGTATTTCAGTTTTGAATTTAGCTCTTTGCCTACAGTTCTTCTTTAATTCAGGAATTAATATTTGGAGCACAGAAGTTGATGCAAAGTTTGTCCATATGGTGTGCTAATATTGTCAGAAACAAATGCATATAGGCACTATCACACAAAATATTATGTTTCATTAAAGTGATTATGCAAATAGGATATCCTGAGGTAGACAGCTTCATTGGCAATCCTTCACTATTTGGGGTATATGCTTTCAAATCTTGTACGTCACAATTAAATAATGGGCTATATTATTTCAAAACATACAAGATAATTCCAGTAATCAATGTATTTACTTCATTTTCCATCAGCAAACATAATCCATCATACATATACTGTATAAAATAAACCCTTCAGTGATGCCATATTAAGCCTAATAAACTTTAATAAGGTGTCCTCGCTGACTGCTTTGTTGAAACAATGAGAGAAAAAAAGCAGATAAGGTATGTTATATAATATATATGTTGTTTTCAAAGCGGATTTAAAATGAGACGTGATGAGAAAAAGAAATATACGCTTTTAAAGAAAACCTCTAATATTAAATGAGGGACGTAACTATAGGGGTCACAATTAGGACCCGGCGCCATACTCCAGGGGTCCATGTGGCCCCCTGTCACACTCTACACTTGGATAGGAGGGACAGCAAGGTAGGCATATATAGGAACTGATCATCTCCATTTTTCTCCTGCAGCTGCTGAAAGTCTGCTTCTCCTCCTCTCCCTCTCGCAGGAATTCAGCAGCAGCAGAAGGAGAAGCAGAAGGAAAATCTATATGCCACCCCTGCCGCCCATCCTCTACAGGTTGCTTGTTTCCTGCTGCCCCCAGGCCCTTGTGTGCTCCCCTGGTCCCCACTCTTCCCCCTCAGCTCTGCCGGCTTCCCCCCTCCCCTATCCTGTCAGTTGCTGAGGGGGATGTGTCAGGATGGAAGGGGCCAGTAAGTATTTCATTTACTGTCCCCTTCCTTTTGTTGAATGAACACAGTGAGTGATCAATACTGATCGCTCCTGTTTCCAATCATAACTGAAGCATGTGTTTGCTATGCTTCCGTTTGCAAATGAGCAGGAAGCTCTGTACAGAGCTGTCCCTCTCCATTCATTGTGTGCAGCCGAGGCTGCAGAGATGGCGATTGAGAGCTGTGTCCTTAAAGTGGTAGTATACCAAAAAAGATTGTCCTCTTATTTCTATGTGCTAATTGTTCTGCAGTATCCCATGCCTTAACCTATGTCTTGTTAAAGTTTCTTTATGCAATCAATCAATCTTGGGAAGTAGGTCTAATGCCCTGTACACACGACCGGTTTTGCCATCGAAATAAACTCTGAAGGTTTCTCTGATGGAACTCTGACGTAATTCCATTCAAGCGGTCTTGCCTACACACAGTCAAACCAAAGTCTGACCAAAGTCCAACCGTCAAGAACGTGGTGACGTACAACACGTATGAAAAAGGAAGTTCAATAGCCAGTAGCCAATAGCTTCCGTCTCGTATTTGCTTCAGAGCATGCGTTGTTTTTGGTCCGTCGGAACAGCATACAGTCGAGCGGTTTTCCCGATAGGAATTGGTTCCGTCGGAAGTATTTTTCTAAAAATAAAGTTCGATGAGGCATACCCCATATCGGAATATACGATGAAAAGCTTCCGTCAGACTTTTTCTGTCGGACATTCCACTCGTGTGTACGCGGCATAAAAGTGCTTTCACTGAAAAAAAAAAATTTCAATTCAGGAGTTCCAAGTACCGCTCAGAATGTCCCTCATTAATCTCCTAAGGCAATGATGGTGAACCTTGGCACCCCAGGTGTTTTGGAACTGCATTTCCCGTGATGCTCAACTACACTGCACAGTGCATAGGCACCATGGGAAATGTAGTTCCAAAACGTCTGGGGTGCCAAGGTTCACCATCACTGTCCTAAGGCCCCTTATAAGTAAGCCAGTCCAAATGTACTCATGTACACATCATTTCACTTGCTCACTTAAATTATAAATAAAAGGAAGCCCCCCATAGTATGAAACTGTAAATAAGCTTTTATTCAAATATAAATTCAGAACACTCTCCTGTCAAAGTGCTGGTTGGTTGGCTACTCCCGATGGAGTCCATAGGATGAAATGTGTAGAGGGGCAGACTACATGTGATGTCAGAGACCACATCTGGTAAACTATGTCCTGAAGAAGAACAAACTCTTGGCTACTCGTAGACCAACTCAATTATTTTTGGACACCCATTCTTGGCTATTTTGGTTTTAATCTTATATGTATATGCGTAGTATGATTTTTTTAATGGCCTTTTGTATAATAAAAATGTGATTTTAACTTTGCTGATTTAAAAAGTAGTTTATACACATAGGTCCAGTGGCATATTTATCATCCTTTTTTATTTGAAATGTTGCTGGAACCTGGAAGTTGCCATTCCAGCTGGGGAATAGAGTGGAAGTGGTCAGAGATTTTTGATACTGGGCCGGACTAGTCGGTACTTGCTGGAGTTACTGAGGTGAAGTTTTGCACAGTGGGAGCACTATTAGTCCTACTCAGGGCTTTTTTTTCTCAGAGAGAAGGTGCAGGAACCCCTCCCCTTCCGAGTCACCCCTTGACTCCGCCCCCTACCCACCTCCGAGCACCGTTCCTTTGGTCCAACCCTTACCCACCTCCCAGTACTGCACCTTTAAGAGAATACAGAACCAAGTATTTTATATGGAGTTTGTTAATGATAACAAGAAAGGCAATAAAATAGATCCAGCAACAATAGACAGCCCAGCGACAAAAGATCCCCTCCAGCAACAATGCATACCCAACAGCCAGCATCAATTGACCATTCAGCAGCCAGCAACATTAGACCCCTCCCTCAACAGTAGATCTCACTCAGCAATGATTGACCCCCTGCAACATAAGACCCACTCCAAGCAACAACTGATCCACTATCAGCAACAATAGACCCCCTGCAAAAAAAGATTCCATCCGGCAACAATAGATTCCCCAGCAGCCAGCTACAAATACCCCTCACTCAACAGTAGATTCCTCCCAGCAATGATTGACCCCTCCTGCAACATAAGACCCACACCCAGCAACAATGGAACCCCCCATGAGCAACAGAAGTCCTCCCCAGCAACAGTAGACCCCTTTCCTTACCAAAAATATATCCCCTCCAGCAACAATAGATTCCTCAACAGCCAGCATCAATAGACTCTCCAGCACACCCCAGCACCCCTTGCCATTCAGTTCTGGAGGTGCCAGAACTGCGTTCCCCCAAGTTTTTGCTGAAAAAAAGCCCTGGTCCTACTTAACAATATAAGTGTTTATGGAAATCTGGTGAGTGTGCTGGATTTGAGCACTTTAGCACTAAGCAGGTGAACACGTGGAAGAGGGACTGCACTTTGGTGTTTTGTCATAGTGGAGACACAACATCAAAGAGACTTTTTTTTATAGTTATTTTCATTTTTTTTTTTTTATTGCTTTATTCTACATACTTATACCTTTTTGAATCACTTTACATAATATTTAGATATTGTCACTAAGGGGTGTCTATACATTGATTTGCTGCATACTGATTTTTGGTTTCACAGAGTTTCCAAAATGCTTGATCAGTTTTATTATTGCCAAGGTACTTTTGCGCTCCAATTCAAACATTAATGGACAAAGAAAGCTTATGTAAAAAAATAATTATGTCGAAAAAAATTATCGCCAGCCAGCACTGACATGTGTTCCTACATCTACTAAAACATCACTTTATAAAGTGCAGTGCTGCTGTACACATGTATCAATATAAATAAATACTACACACTTAACAACCAAAAATGATCCTGCGTGCTGGAAATGACATAACACATATGACATAACACCTTATACAATCTCCACGCAAGTAAGAACTGTAATTGCACTTATCAATAATACATTCATTATTATCAATAATACATTCAAATTATCCTTAGATAAAAAATAACTAATGACATTCTGTGCAAAATACAATCAATAAATAAGCCCAACTCCAATGCTCTTGAATAAAAAGTGCTCTGCGCTGTAAACACAAATTCATCTAAGTGCTTTACCCCTTGTGCTCGAAGTGCTCTCACCTCTGTAATTAAAGTGGAACTTCACTCTCCTAATCAATCTTGATTATTTTTAATCCTTGTGCTGATAGCATTAGTAAATAGATAGGAAAGTATATTATATTTACTTGTTTTGAACTTTTTTTTTTTAACATTTCTTCATTTACTTCCTGGTTTCTTGCTTAGGCAAACAATGTCATACATCCCAGGAGTCTTCAAGGATGTTTTTTCTTAGCCATGCACACCCTCTCCTGCATGCATGCTTAACCGCCTCCCATCCGCGGTATAGTAAAATGACGGCGGAATCACTTCTCTTTGTGGGACAACATCATATGACATCGCCCCAGTCACACTGCTCTCGTGCGCCCGCGGGGGAGCACGGTGTGGCGACAACAGGCTCTCTGTGTCCCTGGGATCTCATTAAATCGCTAATGACGCGGCTCTTTACCCATGTGATCAGCTGTATCCAATCACAGCCTATCACATGTAAACACGAAAGTGCCGGTAATCAGCAGTCCTTGCCTCACACTGACAGAGTGTGAGGACAGGGGAGCCGATCAGCGGCATCTCCTCACAGGGGAGATCTGTACAGGTAATCAGTGATGATCAGTGCAGCCCCAACAGTGCCCAGGAGTGATGCCAGTCAGTGACCATCAGTGATACCAATCTGTGCCCATCAGTGATGCCAGTTAGTGCTGTCTTTCAGTGCCTACTCATCAGTGCCGCCCATCAGTGCCCATTAGATCCGCCCATCAGTGCCGTCTATCAGTGCCCATCAGTGCCGTCTTTCAGTGCCCATCAGTGCCGTCTATCAGTGCTCATCAGTGCGGCATATTAGGCAAAATGGAAGTCCTGGACAGCCGCACTCCGGACTAAAGCCTTTATTAGTAAAAAGTCCAACAGATACAAGCCACAGCAAAAAATGAGACAAACTAACTGACGCGTTTCAACACTTAACAGTGCTTAGTCATCATGACTAAGCACTGTTAAGTGTGAAACGCGTCAACTCGTTTGTCCCATTTTTTGCTGTGGCTTGTATCTGTTGGAATTTTTAATAATAAAGGCTATATTCCAGAGTGCAGCTGTCCAGAACTTCCTTTTTGCCTCATGTTGCTATATGCTTAGCCAGCACCTGGTGTTCTAGTTCCGAGGAGAGTTCTATATCCACATTTCCACCTGGAGCGGTGATCCCTTTCCCTTCCCCCATTGTTCCTGGAGTGCGGCATATTAGTGCCTCCTCATCAGTGCCCTTCAGTGCCATCTCATCAGTGCTTATCAGTGCTGCCTCATTAACCACTTCCCACTCGCCGGCTGTCCTATGACGTCCTTGACATTGTGCGGGTATATCTGAATGATGGGTGCAGCTACAGGCATCATTCAGATATCGGCTTTTTCAGCCGGTGATTCCCTTCACCATAAGAACGATTATAGTGGCTGTTCCACCGCTTGATCCTTCTTACGGGCAGCGAGCAGGGACGTTCCCCCCTCCCGCCGCCCTCCGGTGTTCTACCGACTCACCGCTTCCATCGGTGAGTCGGAGAATGGATCCTCCGGCCCCGGATGTTTACCACGGTTGCCAGAGTCTCATGGTCGCCGGAGCCTCTATGATCGTTCAGAGGCCGGGCGCAATGTTATGACGTCACGCCCGGCCTCTGCATTCAAACAAACGGCATCACCTGGCTGGGAAGCCGAGATCTTTTTTTTTTTATTTCAGGCTTCTCAGCTTAGATGTGAGATGTGGGGTCTTATTGACCCCATATCTGACTGTAAAGAGGACCGATCATGCCATAATCCTATTACAAGGGATGTTTACCTTCCTTGTCATAGGAATAAAAGTGATCAAAAAAATATATATTTTTAAAAAAGTGCCAAACAAAAAAAAGAGAAAAAAGGAACAATAAAAAAAAAAAAAAAAAATATTAAAGCGCCCCTGTCCCTGTGTGCTCGCACACAGAAACGAATGCATACGTAAGTCCCGCCCACATATGAAAACGGTGTTCAAGAGCGAGAGCAATAATTCTACCACTAGACCTCCTCTGTAACTCAAAACATGTAACCAGTAAAAAATTTTAAAGCGTCACCTATGGTGATTTTTAAGTACCGAAGTTTGGCGCCATTCCACGCGCGTGTGCAATTTTGAAGCATGACATGTTAGGTATCTATTTACTCAGCGTAACTTCATCTTTCACACTATGCAAAAAAATTGGGCTAACTTTACTGTTTTTTTTTAAAGCACAAAACTGATTTTTTTTCCAAAAAAAAAAACCGTGTTCAAAAAATTGCTGTGCAAATACCGCCATTGTATTTTCTAGGGTCTTTGCTAAAAAAAAAAAAAAAAAAAAAACATAATGTTTGGGGGTTCTATGTAATTTTCTAGCAAAAAAAATATGATTTTTACATGTAGGAGAGAAATGTCAGAATTGGCCTGGGTGGCAAGTGGTTAATGCCCATCTGTGCACATCAGTGAAGGAAAAAAATTACATATTTACAACATTTTCTGATAGAAACTAAGAAAAACACTTTCTTTTTCAAAATTATCATTTGGGTACAGCGTTGCATGACCGCGCAATTGTCATTCAAAGTGTGAGAGCGCTGAAAGCTGAAAATTGGCCTGGGCAGGAAGGGGGCGAGAGTGCCCAGTATTAAAGCGGGGTTCCACCCAAATTTTGAACATTATTTCTATGCATTCTCTTCCTTGCCTAGATGCGGACATGCTGTGTAAAAAAATTTAAATCGCCGTAATTACCTTTTTTTTTCTAATCTTCTTTGCACTTCCTGGTTTTCCTCCCATGGGAGTAGGCGTGTTTCTAGCCTCTCCCAGACCTCCCACAGTCCCTGGGAGCTAGTCTCAGGCTTCCCAGCATGCATTGTGCAACAGCGTCATCACAACATCTCTGTTCCCAGCATTCACCGCGTCCAGGAAATACATGCTTGTGGGCTTCAAATGCCCACAATGAAGATGGAAACCGCCTTCAGTGAATTTTATAAGTTATTCTTTACAAAGAAATCGGACACAGGCGGACTTATTACACAGAACATGTGAATAGATAATCATGAGAAGAAAAGTTTGTGAATGAACTCCAAAAAAAAAAAACGATAGATAGGTGGACCCCCACTTTAAGGTGGTTAAGCTAAGAGGTGATGGATTCCGGGAAGTAAATGCTACATGAATCATTTGCCCTTACTCAAGATGGCCACAGCCAGAAATGCTGAGGGTGGTTTTCAAAGTGATTTCTCAACATAAAGCATGGAGACATGGATGGATGGAGGGGGTTGCTTTGAATAATAAAATGAACATTATAGTGTTTTTGGCTTGTGGTGCTCAGATGTAGTGAAGATCCACTTTAACCCATAAAATCTCCTTTACAGGTCAAATGTGCGCCTTCCCCGTTGAGGGGTCATAACCATGCTGTTTATTCTTTATGATTATTTATCCTCCCAGAATCCTCTTGTTTTCCTCTTTCCACCTCTTATAGGGCGTACACACGGTCGGACTTTGTTCGGACATTCCGACAACAAAATCCTAGGATTTTTTCCGACGGATGTTGGCTCAAACTTGTTTTGTCTACACACGGTCGCACAAAGTTGTCGGAAAATCCGATCGTTCTAAACGCGGTGACGTAAAACACGTACGTCGGGACTGTAAACGGGGCAGTGGCCAATAGCTTTCATCTCTTTATTTATTCTGAGCATGCGTGGCACTTTGTCCGTCGGATTGGTGTACACACAATCGGAATTTCCGACAACGGATTTTGTTGTCGGAAAATTTTATCTCCTGCTCTCCAACTTTGTGTGTCGGAAAATCCGATGGAAAATGTCCGATGGAGCCTACACACGGTCGGAATTTCTGACAACACGCTCCGATCGCACATTTTCCATCGGAAAATCCGACCGTGTGTACGGGGCATTACACACTTCTTTCCCTTTAAAATAAGTAGCAGCTCCAGATTCCACCAAATAAAGATTAACCAGAAATATAAAAAGAAAAAAACTGCCCTGAAAATAAGTAGAAATGCTGCAGTAATAAGTGGGGTACACCAAATAGTAATAAAGAGAAAAAAACCGCGCTTAACTTTTTACATGTGAATACCACTAAGGTATAATAGAGATATTAAACAGTCCAATATAGTGCATAAAAGTCCACAAATACCGTATATACTCGAGTATAAGTCGAATTTTTCAGCACATTTTTTAGTGCTGAAAGTGCCCCCCTCGACTTATACTCGAGTCAAGCACTTTTCTGCAGCAAAAAATTTAATTTTCCGAACCGACTTTGAGGCCCCGTATCTCAGGGCCACATGGTGCTAGGAACTCCAAATTTGGTGTGCAAACCCAGTGGACCTGGTACCACAACATATCCAAAGCTGAAGTTCCTAGCACTAAGTGGCCCCGAGATACGGGGCCCCAAAATCGGTTCGGAAAATGTCATTCTCTGCTGCAGAAAAGTGCTTGACATTTTCTGAACCGACTTTGGGGCCCCATATCTCAGGGCCACTTGGTGTTAGGAACCCCAAATTTGGTGTGCAAACCCAGTGGACCTGGTACCACAACATATCCAAAGCTGAAGTTCCTAGCACTAAGTGGCCCCGAGATACGGGGCCCCAAAATCGGTTCGGAAAATGTCATTCTCTGCTGCAGAAAAGTGCTTGACATTTTCTGAACCGACTTTGGGGCCCCATATCTCAGGGCCACTTGGTGCTAGGAACCCCAAATTTGGTGTGCAAACCCAGTGGACCTGGTACCACAACATATCCAAAGCTGAAGTTCCTAGCACTAAGTGGCCCCGAGATACGGGGCCCCAAAATCGGTTCGGAAAATGTCATTCTCTGCTGCAGAAAAGTGCTTGACATTTTCTGAACTGATTTTTGGGGCCCTGTATCTCGGGGCCACTTGGTGCTAGAAACCCCAGCCTTGGAAATTTTATGGTGCTAGTTCCACTGGGTTTGCACACCAAATTTGGGGTTCTTAGCACTAAGTGGCCCTGAGATACAGGGCCCCAAATTCGGTCAACTGTGTCCATCTGCTGCAAAAATCATTTCGGGACCCTTTGGGTTCAGAGACCCCAAATTTTGGCTGCAGCTAGGGGGCATCTAGGAACCCTTAACTACTGAGTTTAAAGTTCAGGGGACCTATGGCTGCAAATGGGCACAGTGAGGCTGCAAATGGGCACAGTGAGGCTGCAAATGGGCATTGTTGACCCTCTTTTCCACTTACAGTAGCTGTGCATTTCTCACCCTCGTCTTATACTCGGGTCAATACATTTTTCCCATTTTTTTGTGGTAAATTAGGGCCTCGACTCATACTCGGAACGACTTATACTCGAGTATATACGGTATATTCAAATCTTCAGTGACGAAAAAATTGATGAATACCCAAAAGGATCAAATAGAACGGCAAATGGTGAGTAGAATGCTTACCAGATGGCAAGCCAATTCAAACAGGTGGCTTAAACCCAGCCTGGGCCTTTAAGGAACCAGTCCCGGTGTAATAGGTAAACCTTCCACTCGTGAAGGGTAAAGGTGGATTCATGCGAATGCATTCCAAAAAAATTAATAAAAAACATAGTGTAATATTGTCAACAAATATAGAGAAAATATATTAAAAGGAGAGAGAGGAGCCCTTACACAGTGATAAATCATATATGATCATACAAAAACACCCAGTGCTGGACACACACAGGGTCTCTGTGCAAGTGACATATGCAATAGTGAATGAGTGAAAATAAACCCAAAAGTGAGTGAACCCAAAAAAACTAGCAGGGTTACTGCTTACCAGATGTTTAGTGAATATAGGTGAATATAGAACAAACACCGGATAGTTGGATGGCAGGAATAACACAACGTGCCGCAAAACACACCAATTTCCTGCTTACCAGATGGAAGCCTTAGATAGACACACTGACACAGCTTGGGAATCAGCCTCCTTCCACCGGACAATGTACGCCAATCACGTCCGTCTTACCAAAGTGGCCACTTAATGTTCCTCTTCTCCTCTGACCTCGGCAGTGGCTGGTTCTGCACACCTCGGTGCTTTCACTCATTCACTATTGCATATGTCACTTGCACAGAGACCCTGTGTGTGTCCAGCACTGGGTGTTTTTGTATGATCATATATGATTTATCACTGTGTAAGGGCTCCTCTCTCTCCTTTTAATATATTTTCTCTATATTTGTTGACAATATTACACTATGTTTTTTATTAATTTTTTTTGGAATGCATTCGCATGAATCCACCTTTACCCTTCACGAGTGGAAGGTTTACCTATTACACCGGGACTGGTTCCTTAAAGGCCCAGGCTGGGTTTAAGCCACCTGTTTGAATTGGCTTGCCATCTGGTAAGCATTCTACTCACCATTTGCCGTTCTATTTGATCCTTTTGGGTATTCATCAATTTTTTCGTCACTGAAGATTTGAATATATTTGTGGACTTTTATGCACTATATTGGACTGTTTAATATCTCTATTATACCTTAGTGGTATTCACATGTAAAAAGTTAAGCGCGGTTTTTTTCTCTTTATTAAAGATTAACCAGACTCAGCTCAAAAAGAAACACACATAGGGATCATAGTGCTTTCTGCATAAACTGTTCCTTTACTGGAATCAATAATAATACACTCACGTGGGTTTGCGCACTATTCCGGTGAACCGTGGTTAAAAGCTTTTTTATATTCCCCTGTCAGATCGTGAACCGCACCCCACAGCCTGAAGCCTGCTTTCAGTGTAGCACAATGGATTAGCTTGTTGTGCTGCTTTTCCATCCTGCAGTCTTAGCTTTGCTTTACATGGACTGTAAGAAACTGATACTAGGTCAGATTTAGATGCTTACACTGCTTGTATTTAAAATATACAGTTAAGGGTGTATTAATAAATACAGGAGATGCATTCATTTGGGTCTTTTTTTTATTTGCCTAGAGTTCAGCTTTAAATCATTTTATGGGATTCTGGGGAACTTATGCATCCTGACGCAGATGCACCCCTTCACCCCAGAGATGCCCTTGGAGCTACCATTTAACAGTACAATGTTAGGGCCTTACACAGCAATAGAATCTCCAACATTGGGTTTTAGCTCTGGTAGGGTGGCAGAAGTTCAACCTAAATCATAGCAGAAGTCCAGTTGGAATGCCTAAACTCCATGTTTGTTCGAATGTATTGAAGCCATAGACTTAGCTTTCACAGACTCCTGTGAGTGCCCCCCCTCCCCCATTATGCAACTTGGGCTCTGCTGTCCCACCTGGTCAAGTATTAGCAGGTAGAGGAGAGGGAGACCAGTGACAATCTGTTTGCTGATCTTCCCTACCTAGTAAGATCTCTGAATCAACGTGTATAGTCTCACTTCTGGTTTCTCCTGTCAATTTTCCCAGCCTGAGAAGAAGCTAATGGAGCTCAACCTGCGATTCATTAGCTTCAATGGAGGGCAGGTGAGACATCAGGGGTCTAAAAAAAAAAAAAACAACTGTACTGATGTCTCATTAACCGCTAAGCCACCGCCCACCGCCATATGACGGCGGGACGAGGCTTCTGTTGTTCTGGGCAGACGTCATATGACGTGATCGCCCTCCGGAGCCACTAGGGGGCGCGCGCGCGCCCGCTGCGTCGCTCGGGACCCGGTGCGCGTGCCCGGCGGCCACGATGTCAACCAGGCACCCGCGATTGCCGGGTAACAGAGCAGGACCGTGGATCTGTGCATGTAAACACACAGATCCACGTGCTGTCAGAGAGGAGAGGAGACCGATGGTGTGTCCCTTGCACATAGGGACACCGATCGGTCTCCTCCCCTAGTGAGTCCCCTCCCCCCACAGCTAGAATCAACTCCCTAGGTCATACATTAACCCCTCGAGCGCCCCCTAGTGTTAACCCCTTCCCTGCCAGTCACATTTACACAGTAATCAATGCAATTTTATCGCACGGATCGCTGTATAAATGTGAATGGTCCCAAAAATGTGTCAAAAGTGTCCGATATGTCCGCTGCAATATCGCAGTCACAATAAAAATCGCAGATCGCCGCCATTACTAGTAAAAATAAATAAATAAATAAAAATGCTATAAATCTATCCCCTATTTTGTAGACGCTATAACTTTTGCGCAAACCAATCAATATACGCTTATCGCGATTTTTTTTTTACCAAAAATATGTAGAAGAATACGTATCGACCTAAACTGAGGAAAAAATTTGTTAAAAAAAAAAAAAATTGGATATTTATTATCGCAAAAGTAAAAAATATTGTGTTTTTTTCAAAATTGTCCCTCTTCTTTTATCTATAGCGCAATAAATAAAAACCACAGAGGTGATCAAATACCACCAAAAGAAAGCTCGGGAAAAAATGATAAAAATGTCATTAGGGTGCAGTGTAACATGACCGCGCAATTGTCATTCAAAGTGCGACAGGGCTGAAAACTGAAAAATGGCCTGGGCAGGAAGGGGGTGAAAGTGCCCTGTATTGAGGTGGTTAAAGAGAATCTATCACAACACACATGATATTACATAAGAGACTTTTGGCCCCCTATGTAGTAAAGATTTAGAAAAAAAATTGAAAAAGTTACACCCAAGCATTTAACCCGCCCCAAAAAAAAATTTTTTGGAGCCCGACCCCAAGTACACTCACATACACTTGTTAAACGCAGGGGGGGGCCTAAGTGAGAAAATGACACTTGCGCTACATGTTAGAGATCGCCATGCATGTTGGAGTGGTAGAAATAATTCTAGGCCCATTAGTCATGGTTAACTCTAAACTAATGACCTGTAGGGGCTTTTGTCAACTATATTATGATTATAATATTATAATAATAAGATACAATAGATAAAATTATATATCAGTGGGTGCTGGTGGTATATTTTTTTGGGGGGGCAGCAAACAATGCACCCACAGCCCCCCCCCCCCCCCCGGGTGTAAGGGTTAAATCTGCTTAGACCTGGACAATCAGTGGAATTTTTTCGGAGCTTTGGAAGCATCCAATGCACACAAGAGAGTCGTTCAATGAATGCTTAGTTTTAATGGTAAGGATCGTACCTTTATACAAATTATGGACAAAGAATATTGCACAATTTAAAGAGAAAGGAGGGAAGGAGGATAGAGTTCATCACATGAGGCATAATTCCTATATAAACATATAGCATCTCAGACCTAGTCTAAACTTGTATTTTAGCTGATGGTTAATATTATCTAAAAACATAATTTAAACTATTTAATGCTGACGTTCTGACTTTGTCTGTAGACATAATTTCAAAACCAGTTCTTACCAGAACTTATCTATCCTGTGGTCATCGGGACAAACAAGACCCTAAAATAAAGATATTCCTCTGTCAGCTATTTTAAAGTTTTAGTCATGTTAACTCTTTCTCCTCCTTCACCGGGTCGTCGGATCACCAGCTCTGCAGTGTTCTGCCCAGCCTGAGCTCACCCTTTTTTGAAGCATATTAGAGCCTCTGGCTCACGCACTTAAAAAAAAAAAACACAAAAAAACATTGGAATCCATGCGTCCGGAATCCTGCATGTAGATTAGCTGGCCGGATGCATGGATAGGGGTGCCATCACTGTTAATATATATATATATATATATATATATATATATATATATATATATATATATACATATCTATATATATAGATATCTATATCTATATCTATATAGATATATATATCTTTATCTATATCTATATAGATATATCTAAATCTATATCTATATAGATATCTATATAGATATATATAATTAATATTATTATAAAATGTCACCTATAGTAACATTTATGTACCAAAGTTTTTTTTTTTTCATTTCACTGGCGCACGCCATGTCAATTTCTTGACATTTTTTTATCTATTTACTTGGTGCATCCTCATCTTGCATATTGTAAAATATTGCATTTGTGTACCCTAAAATTACCTTTAGTGTATTTTTTTCACTTGATAAACTGCTGCACTAACATTAACACTAACTAACATTTTCTGACATAAAAAAAGAATTGGATCTATGGCAATTATATTCTCCATTGTCTCAGCTTTCAGGAAATATGTAATGTTTTGGGGGTTTTAACTAATCTTTAAGCCAAAAATTGATTTTTAATTGTGTGCAAAAATGGCTCTGACTGCAAAAGGGTTGAATAAAAACGTTTTTGTGTTCAAAGTACAGCTTTAAAAAATATGATTTTTTTTTTTTTTCAATGGTATCAAAGAAATGAATTTAAGGTTTGAAAAGCCTATTGAATTCACAGATTTATTATATATTATATAGATATATTTTATTGATATATCCAGTGGCTATCTCCATCCACCACTGACTTTGAGCATTCCTGGAAAGTCTGATACTATCCCTTTCATCATTACTGAGTTAAGAATGTTCCAATCTACAGTTCCATCTGCTTCATTTTTCTCTGCTCGGCTCCTTCCTTCTGCCTGCAGCCTGTGATTAATCTTTGTAGTTAATGCATATCCAAATATGTGTTGCTTGTGTTTAGCTAGGCATATCTCAGTTACAATACATGTGTATTTTTCTCTGTCATTGTTGCCAGAGCTGCAGTGAGCAAAATTATAACTATGTTTAGGGAGAACAGATGCTTAACAAGCTACAGACAGAAGCAGGAAAAAAAGAGGATTCTTGGGAGATTTTATTATTTCTTTTATGTCAAAAGAAAACAGTATTGATAGTCTGGAAGGATGTGTACACCTATGAATGAATTATGTAATTTTGAAATGTCCTGTTTTTTTTGAATTTTTTTTATTTCTGTCTTATATTTTTATTTTGTGTTTCATTTGTTTATCACAATGATTTGTGCACCCCTATCTGCTGTCTTTTTTTTTTTTGCAGTAGCTGGTAGATGTGTTACGTGCAAGCAATGGTTTTAGTGGTTCTTATGCAGCGTACACACGAGCCGAATGTCCGTCAGAAAAAGTCTGATGGGAGCTTTTCATCGTATATTCCGACCGTGTGTGTGCCCCATCGGACTTTTTCCGTCGAAAATTCAGATGGACTTAGATAGAGAACAGGATTCTAGGCGTTGTGCACGCTGGTTGCTGGGATGTGCGGCTGGCAATCTTTAAACTTGAGCTAAATAGGGGATCTTTCCTGTTTTGCCTCAGTAGTCGCTTTGACCTGCACGCATCCGGGAGGGACGGGGATAGGTGAGATACTATACCCCATTGAATTGGGACCACCACCAGTTGATACCATTCAGTACTAATCTTGATGTTCTCATGACAACTGCACCAGCAACAATGCCCAATGCCATTCCAATTTTGGATTTTTAAAGTAACCCAATTTAGCATATTACAAAACGAATTGCTCTTTTTTTGCTACATCCCTGAAGAAGGACAAAAACACTGTTTATTCCGAAACGCGTTGGGTGTGAAAAAGAGCCCTTGCATAACTCACTGTTTTGTGAAGAATACCACACTATTGATTATGTAATTATGTAATATGCTCTGTTGAATCTATGAAATACTATGTTTTTAAGCCATGTTGTGTTTAAATAAAAAATCCTTTTATTTCTTATACTCTGTCACATATAATTATTACGTAAATATACACATATATTTTTTAACAAAGTGCCGGTAAAGTCCATTTAGGGGAATTCTCTATTCTAGATATAGAGCATGTTCTATATTTTTCCGACGGGCCTAATTACCATCGGGAAACCTACTCGTCTGTATGCTGTTCCGACGTACCAAAAACGACGCATGCTCTGAAGCAAGTACGAGGCGGAAGCTATTGGCTACTGGCTATTGAACTTCCTTTTTCTAGTCCCGTCGTAGTTGTTGTACGTCACCGCGTTCTGGACGGACGAAATTCGGTGTGACCGTGTGTATGCAAGACAGCTTGAGCGGAATTCCGTTGGAACTCCGTCGGAAAAACCTTCAGACTTTATTCCGACGGCAAAACCGGTCGTGTGTACAGGGCATTAGAATTATAAGAAATGTTGCGTGAGGTTGCAAATAATGGGTGGATAATAGCTTTCCTCAGTGTAATGGTAAACTGATAAATAATATTCTCAAACAGGGTGTTCCGGGACCCTGGGGTGCAGTGGCAGCTGGTGTGTTTTTTTGGGGGGCGCAAACAAAGCCACCGGTCGGTCCTGGTTGGTCCTGGTCAGTCACGGGTGGCACCCCGCCCTGGGTAGGTCAAGTAGGTCAGGGCCTGCACTTACCCTATCTCACGGGCAGTGCTCCAGGCGGTGGGCAACGGTGGGCAGCAGCTTCTCTCTGGGTGGCGGATTCCTCCTGGAAAGCCGAGGTGCCTTTCCCTGCCTCTCCTCCTGTCTCCTCCTGGCAGCCAATCTGATCGGATCACCTTTCGACCAATCGGGTGAAGGGTCTCAGGACCCGCTTCCTGGTTGGCTGGGAGGAGAATCAGTGTGACAATAGCGAATGACGCAGCGTTCTGCGCCCTGAGCCCACTCTATTTTGAACCCTATTGGAGTATCTGGCTCTTATCGCGTGCTAACCACTTCAATACCAGGCACTTTCCCCCCTTCCTGCCCAGGACAATTTTCAGCTTTCAGCGCTGTCGCACTTTGAAGGAAAATTGCGCGGTCATACAACACTGCACCCAAACAAAATTTTTATAAATTTTTTCCCACAAATAGAACTTTCTTTTGGTGGTATTTGATCACCTCTGGGCTTTTTGTTTTTTTCTAAACAAACTGAAAAAAGACCGAAATTTTTGAAAAAAAAAAGTTTTTCTTTGTTTCTGTTATAAAATTTTATTCTCTCCTTCACTGACGGGCACTGATGAGGAGGCACTGATGGACACTGATGAGGCGGCACTGATAAGGTGGCCCTGATGGGCACTGATGAGGAGGTACTGATATGTAGAATTGATGGGCACTGATAGCACTGATGGGCACTGATAGGCGGCACTGATGGGCACTGATAGGCGGCACTGATAGGTGGCACTGATAGGTGGCACTGATGGGCACTGATAGGCGGCACTGATGGGCACTGATAGATGGCACTGGATAGGCAGCACTGATGAGGAGCTACTGACATGCATTCCTGATTGTCATCTGAAGGGCACTGACAAGCATTACCGATGGTGCACTGATTAGCACATTTATGGGTACTGATTGACACTGTTATGGGCATGATTGGCACTTTGATGGGAACTGACATGAGTTCTTGATGGGGCACAAACTGGCAGCTGATGGGCACTGATTGGCAGCTGATGGGCACATCTCCTGGGTGTTGTGCTGATAATCAATGTGCTGATTATCAGCACAGACCCCCCCTCTGACAGGGAGAGCCGCCAATCATTCTCCTTGTCAGCGTGGACCGAGGAAAGCCATTTACTGGCACTTCCTGGTTCACGCGATGAACAGCTGTGATTGGTCACAGCTGATCACGTGGTAACAAGCATCTGTCAGAGGCTCCATAACATGATCGGAGATGCGGTGTGTCAGACTGACACACTGCACCACCGATCGCTGTGCTACGCCCCCCGTGGGCACGCTGGCATTTTATCCTGAAAGACGCCATATGACGCCCAGTCAGGATAACAAAACCACCGCACAGCCATCATTCTGCTATAGGCCAGGTGGGAAGTGGTTAAAAAAAATCCCTCATGGGAATCCATGTGTCCGGAGCCCTGCATGTAGATCAGGGGGCTGGATGCATGGATGTGGTGGCAGCACCCGTGCGCCCCCTATGAACGGGCCGCCACTCCTGGGGTGCCATTTGGATTCCCCTACTGTGCCAAGAGCATAAGACCCAATTTATCCAAGACAAAA
Source organism: Lithobates clamitans (assembly GCA_037952925.1). Lineage (NCBI taxonomy): Eukaryota > Metazoa > Chordata > Amphibia > Anura > Ranidae > Lithobates > Lithobates clamitans. The sequence continues at coordinate 1,438,293 of JBBGZY010000154.1, read as the reverse complement.
GAATCAAGTACAAAATGGAGGATTGGATTGAGGCGCTTAGGACTTTTAAGGTATGGTATGAACTCACACCACAATTGTTTTAAAAAATATATATATACATATGTTTATTAAATCAATTAATATTAAAAATTCACCCATAGACGTGGGGAAGAAGGAGGGGAAAAATGGTGTACAACAACACAATACTAATAAATCCTCGTACACACGATCGGATTTTCCACAGACAAGGCCTCAGACTTTTGTCCGAAGGGCGTTGGCCAAAAATTTGTCTTGCATACACACAGCACACAATTATCTGTCAACAAACACGAACGTAGTGACGTACTAGACGTAATACAAGCTGATAAAGAGGAAGTTCAATTGTCAGGGGCCACTTTTTGGGCTCCTTCTGCTAATTTTGTGTTAGTAGAAGTTTGGTGAGTGTTGATTAGCGCTTTTCATTTCGCGCATTTCTTTTCGTGCTTTTCAGTTTGTTTCTGAACGGCAGTTCCTCAACCAGCCATGCTGCGGAATCGGAGGAGATAATGTGTTATTTATTATTGGCCTTGGAGTTATTGCTTTGACCCAAGTCCAGTCCAGGAACAGGAGGAGGAGGATTTCTTGGACCAAAAATTAGTTGCTTTATTAATTGTGAACAATTTTGTCATATGCCATTGCTGCGGGAGCCCTAGGAGAATAAATCGAATGATTGTTGGAATTATCTCCGGATGACGGAGCCCTGCTTTCACCAACTCTTGCCATTGTTGATTCCCTATATTAGGAAGCAGGACACATGCATGAGGCTTTTATTTGATTTTTTGGTTAAATAATAATTTGATTTGTTATGCTGTATTTTCTATATCTTCTATTTTTGAATGCATAGAATGCACTTTTTGGTTAAGTTCTATTAGCAGATAGCATATCTAATTTTATTTGTTTTCTTTTTTTATGCACAATAAAAAATTGTGGAGAATAATACTTGTCTGTGTTTTACTTCAAATGACAGTTTGGGAGTAGGGAGTTACATTTAAAAAAATAAAATGTAAAATTAACAAGGGACACCAACATCTGTATCTTTGATCTTAAAAACTACGGGATAATGGTGTTGTGGTAAAAAAAACAAACAAGCATAATAATATTATTCTTGATATCACTAGAAAATAGAAGTCTCTTAAAATACACTTGGCAATACTCCATCAGTATCACCAGCAAAGCAGCTTCATTATTATCCCATTAAAGTGGAAGAGAATTGTGCGCTGCATTTCGAGATTTCATAATTTGCCGCGTCACGAATGTTAATTCTCCATTTTGAACGCTAGTTTACAAGACCGACAGCTTCCGGCTCGTCCTTGCTTCCGAGCATGCGTGTTTGTACTTTGGACTTTTGTCCGACGGACTTGTGTACACACGCTCAGAAAATTGCGTCAACACACATTTGTCCGCAAAAAATTTTAAAGCCTGCCATCCAACATTTGTCCTCGGAAAGTCCGTCAACAATTGTCCGATGGAGACTACAAATGGTCGGATTTTCCGCCAACAGCCTGTCATCGAACATTTCCCATCGGAAAATCCGATCGTGTGTACGAGGCTTTACACATGAATTCCTCTAATACAGACTGGACATTAGATAAGGTGTCCTCACAGTCATGAGGGACCTAACTTCACATAATTCCAATTTTGCATTCTACATGTTTCACGGGATACCCACTTCTTCAGGAGCTTTGTTCATGAGGAATATCAATCTATAAGAGAGAAATATATACAAAACAACGATAATAAATAGAAAACAAGCATAAGCACATTTAGAATCGTGTATAAGTGCTAAAAGGACACGTATATATTCTATTGGCTACTGAAGAGCAAAAATAAACATAAATATAAACAGACCCTAAAAAATACCCCAACCAATGCCAAAAAGTTACGTAAACAAGGCAGAACCGTACTTACCATAGGACCGGCATCCACAGCACATGGAACTGCGACGCCAAAATGGCAGTCTCCCAGGTAAATGCAGGAATTAGGTAGGCAGTAAGTATGGGTGAATACTGATAAGACTAAATTGTATATAGTTAAAAAAAGGGCTAGATACACGTCTGCAAACTTGGGGGTGCAACTAGCATAGGACCCCCTCAAATGTTTACGTAAACATTTGAGGGGTCCTATGCTAATTGCACCCCCAAGTTTGTACTAGCTGAAGTAGCATGCTGGCTTTCTGGTGTTCGGGGGCCAGGGATGCAGTGAGGAGAGGGTAGACTCAGGCACTGGCCGGCTGTTTGCAGTAGAGACCATGCTGCCCCCAACTTTTCCTATGACTCACAGATCCCAGCTCCTCACTGCACCCCCGCCACTGCACCCCTGCATTCCTGATCCCTGGGCACCCTGTGACACTGCTCCATGGCGCTCATTATGTGGGGTGCTGGGATTTGGAGTCACCAAGTAACTACCCACCTACTGGATCACCTGTGCTGCCCATCCCCACCTCACCTTTGCTTTTTAACCCAGTGCCTGCTGAAGTGTAATTTTAATCAGATTTTTGGTACCTGAGTTTATCCTCCATACCCTGCCATACCACCATAATATCATCTATGTACCTTCAGTACATGTGTAGCTGTGGCCAAGCTTTGGAATGTATTTCCTCATCGTCCCATTTGTTCAGGAAAACGTTGACAAAGCTTGGAGCATATTTGGCTCCCATGGTCGTGCTCATAACTTGATTATAAGACTGTCCCCTGTCGCAGAAAAAAATATTACACATGGCTAGTTCAAGGCCTTCCTCTTGCTTAACCACTTCAGCCCCGGAAGATTTTACCCCCTTAATGACCAGAGCAAAAAAAGAGCAACAATTTTGAAAAAAAAGCAATATTTTTTACTTTTTGCTATAATAAATATCCCCAAAAAATATTTAAAAAAAACAAATTTCTTCCTAAGTTTAGGCCAATATGTATTCTTCTACATATTTTTGGTGAAAAAAAAAAATGCGCTAAGTGTATATTGATTGGTTTGTGCAAAAGTTATAGCGTCTACAAAATTGGGTATAGATTTATGCCATTTTTATTATTATTTTTTTTTTTGTTTGCAGTAATGGCGGTGATCTGCAACATTGCGGCGGAAAGATCAGACACTTTTGACACTATTTTGGGACCATTGACATTTACACAGTGATCAGAGCTAAAAATAGCCACTGATTACTGTATAAATGTCACTGGCAGGGAAGGAGGTAAACACTAGAGGGCGATCAAGAGGTTAAAGTGATTGTAAGGGGATTTTTTTTTTTTAAATAACAAACATATCATACTTACCTCCACTGTGCAGCTCGTTTTGCACAGAGTGGCCACGAACCTGCTCTTCTGGGGTCCCCCTGCGGCTCTCGCGCCCCCGCATCAGATAACCCCCCTGGGAGAAGCGCTCTCCTGGGGGATTAGCTTGCAGGTGCGCTCCCAAGTCCAGCATTCGGCATCCATAGAGGCCAAATGCAGGACTCGGCCCCGCCCCCGGGACCCGCGTCATTTGATTTGATTGACAGCAGCGGGAGCCAATGGCTGTGCTGCTATAAATCTATCCAATCAAGAGCCGGGAGCCCGTGGAGGGAGAGACAGCACATCCCCGCCTACTGAATGAAGGGGTTCAATGGGATGCATTAAGGTGAAAAAACACAAACCTTTACAACCCCTTTAAGTGTGTTCCCTCAGCGTGTTCTAACTGTAGGGGGATGGGCTACCACTGACATAACAGAGATCACTGTTCTCAATGACAGTGAACAGTAGATCTCTGTCATGTTACTAGGCAGAACAGGGAAATGCCTTGTTTACATAGGCATTTCCCAGTTCTGCCTCTCCTCACCATGATCGCGGGCCACCGGCGGACATCAAGTCAGCAGGAACCGCCGGGACGCGCCCGTGGCCGGCACACGCCAGCTATCCTGGTTTTGCGGACTGATGTACAGGTACTTCAGTTCATGCAGGTGTGCCATTCTGCTGACGTATATCGGCGTGAGCCAGTCGGCAAGTGGTTAATATTAGTGTATAGGAATTCGACGTCTATAGTGATAAGAAGGCTTTGTTCATCCACCGTAATGTCTAAGGCTAATGTCTAAGGCTAATGTCTAAGGCTATTAATTACATCCCTGCTGTCTTTCACATATGCCGGTCCTTGTCCAGCTAAAAGTTGAATGAAAATCTCCTAGTATTTTCCCAGTTTGGAAAAGAAGGAGTCTACTCCATTATTTATGGGCCTGCCAGATGGGTGTTTCTTGTTTCAGTGGAATTTTGGTACCTGATACAGAATAGATATTTTTGGAGCCTCAGGTAAAAGATATCTACTTTCCTTTTTATCAAGGAAACATTTTTTAAAGGTTTATTTAAAAGAGTAGGCAAAAATTGAAGACCATCAACACACTACTAGGTATACGCTGCACCACCCCATAGATGTGCATGAATGATGTGCATGATGTGCATGTCCCTGAAACGCAGACTCCCCATTCAAGGTGCGGTCTCCGTGACTTAAAAATCAAGTGAAAATAATTATACAGGGAGAAGAAAAGGAAACCCCCTGAAAAAGAGGTCACGGGCGGACCACGCTGCTTTGTACCAGGAAAAATATTTATTGCACAAAAAACAAAACCATACAGAAACTAGGCACCCACCGCCACCAACACCTAGACTACATTAAAAATAAGACAACGTTGTCTAAGTAAAAGCAGCTGCATCACGCATACAGCACACACACATCATATACCCAATAAAGAATAGGAAAAAAAGGTGCTAAAAATAGCTATTGAGTTAGCACATACAGTGCCTTGCAAAAGTATTCACCCCCCTTGGCATTTTTCGTGTTTTATTGCCTCACAGCCTGGAATTAACATGGATTGTTTGAGTATTTGCATCATTTAATTTACAGAACATGTCCACAACTTTGAAGATTTTTTTTCTTTTTATTGTGAACCAAACAACAAATATGACAAAATAACAGAAAAAGTCAATGTGCATAACTATTCACCCCCCTAAAGTCAATACTTTGTAGAGCCACCTTTTGTGGCTATCACAGCTCTAAGTCACTTTGGATAAGTCACTATGAGCTTGCCACATCTTACCACTGGGATTTTTGCCCATTCCTCCTTGCAAAACTGCTCCAGCTCCTTCAAGTTCGATGGTTTGCACTTGTTAACAGCAATCTTTAAGACTGACCACATATTTTCTATTGGATTGAGGTCCGGGCTTTGACTAGGCCATTCCAACACATTTACATGTTTCCCCTAAACCACTCAAGTGTTGCTTTAGCAGTGTGTTTGGGGTCATTGTCCTGCTGGAAGGTGAATCTCCGTCCTAGCCTCAAATCACACACATCCATCTTTCCCTCAACTCTGACCAGTTTCCCAGTCCCGACTGCTGAAAAACATCCCCACAGCATGATGCTGCCACCACCATGTTTAACTATGGGGATGGTGTTCTTTGAATGATGTGATGTGATGGGTGTGCGCCAGACATAGCAAAAAAGGTGTGTATATGTAATGACTGATCATGTGACACTTAGATTGCACACAGGTGGACATCATTTCACTAATTATGTGACTTCTGAAGGTAATTGGTTGCACCAGAGCTTTTTATGGGCTTCATAATAAAGGGAGTGAATACATACACACATGCCAATTATCAGTTTTTTATTTCTGAAAAATAGTTTTATGTATATATTTTTCTAATTTTACTTCACCAACTTAGACTATTGTGTTCTGATCCATCACATATAATTCTGATTAAAAAAAACATTGAACTAAAGGCTGTAATGTAACAAAATAGGTAAAAGGCCAAGGGGGGGGTGAATAGTTTTGCAAGGCACTGTAGGTCCTAGTGAATATCACCATAGATCAATGTGCATATCTTGTCACTATATGTTGAAAGGAGAAGGGCCCCCTGTCAGGGGATACCAGGGTATAGGATTTAAAGTCCACACAATGAAGAGAAAACCCCCCACACAGGAACCTAACACTGGGTTAAGCTAGATTGCTATTTAGTGGCCTGATAATATATCCTGCATGAAAAGCGGCATAGATCATTGGTTGTAGATAATTTCATGTGTTGTATATCTAGCCATTTAGCAAAGCTAATCAGGTATGGGGTTGTTCAATATTAAACAGTGGGTGGAGGTTAGCTGCTGGTGAGCACAAGCAATTTATGCAAAGTTAGTAGAAAGTCTAGGGACCGCAAGGTCCGCTCACCCAACCGCAGGTATAGGAAATATCTGGTCACTGACAGTTATCCCAGGTGTGTCCACTAACTTCCACCGCCAGGATGAATTTCCTCACACCGCGGCAGTCTAATCAGCTGGAACGCTCCACCATCTCACAGAAGTCCCGCAAGCTTCCCCCAGTAGTCTGCTGGTGTCAGTATGGCATTAAAACATCCAGGGATGCCATACGGATACCTCATCCAAAGATCGTTCCCACTGGACTCAAAGTGTGTCATGCGCATGCGCTGGCGTGACGCAGTGCGTCATTTGTGACGTATAGAGCGTCACACCTGTGGTGTCGTTTCTGACATGTTTCACCCTATCACGAGGGATTTCCCAAGGATGGGAGGAGCCAGAAGCTATCTTTATTTAAAAGAGTTACTGGGGTCTCCTTTCAACTTTTTATAAGTTGCCTCATCACTTAGTACACATATCATCTCTGCCTCATAGTCTTTTTTATTGACTATGACAATACCTCCTTCTTTGTCCGCTGGACGGATTATGATGCCTTTTCTCTTTTCCTAATTCTCTGCCATATTTTCTTATCCTCATAGTCTTTCTTGGTTGACATAAAATTTATGTCCTTCCCAACCATTTTTTTAAAAGCATCCACATAATGTTGGGTGAAGGATTTGGGGTAAAAACTGACTTGTTTCTAAGACCACTATTCGAAAATTGGGTTAATTGTGTGAGGGGCTGTCCCCAGACTCTTTTTCTAATTTTTTTTTTAAATCCTAGTTTGAATGCATACTTCAATTTACCACATAGTATTATATTGTTTTTTAACTTGTTTAATAATCTCAATAATATATGCTAATATACTGATATGTTGACTGTATATATGGTTTTAATTATGCGATCACACATGGTGTATCCAGTGGTCCTTTCCTTGATTGGTTTGGTCGGGCTGGAAGGGGTTAAGCCTTCTTGGGTATAAATCCAGGTAGTAGAATGGCGGTAAGTCAGCTTCCTGAAGACATCCAATCAGGACAAAATGCATTGAGGTGTGGCTTACGTGCCGTGATGGAATGCACGTCGCTTTCCAGAATGCTGGGTGGTGGCAGCCATCTTGCCCTATCTCATGCTGTATATACCAAGTGCCGGTTTATTTAAGCACCTGAACAAGTGAGTATGATAGCTGCAATTTGTATTTATATTTAAAAATTGGATGGTTTTACATTATGAGCTTTCTCCATTGGAATTTTTTATGGAGCAGAGGTGTATGACAAGAGGAAAAGGCTATCCTCTGTGTGGATGGTGGTACTTATCTGGGGGAATACCCCAAATGCACATAGTGAGTCAATATTATCTGGTGAGTGTCTGTCCATATGGGGTCATTTGGAGCACTTTCTACTTACCATTTTAAGAGCACATGCACTGGCTTAAAGAGTTAACACTGTTCACAGTGGGACTATCATTGGACTTATAAACAAATGCACGGACTTTTCTGTTATTTTATATTTGCACTATTGTATTAATTCATGTAAATATAAAGCAGCGCGTTTTTCATTTTAAGTTTGTTGATTGTTTCTTATGTGTTTTGGGTAGCACATATAGATTTCTGCAGCAGCAAAGTTTAACTATACTTCACAGCTTTCAATTTAATTTTCTTGGCTTTTTTTTGGTATATTTTCACGGTGCTATATTGATAATGATATATTTTATATTAAGTTACAATATGGCTTGTGTAGCAATTGAATATGCTATATTATTTTTATTTATTTGTTTGGCGTTATTTTTGCAATGAAAGTGGAGTTATCCTTTGAGGGTTGAGAAACACACCAGAATCCAGAAAGTGGTAGGTTGACTAAAGCACAAAAACCCAAGGTAAGTATAGTAACAAGTCCTAGTTGTAATCTCGGAACACCCAATAAGAGGATAGTATGCGACTGGTCTAAACTACGTGGCATGTTCACCAATGCCAGGCTCCTGGCGGACAAGATGGGTGAACTAGAGATACTGTACAAAATAAGGTCCATTGGCAGGGACCATAGGGTGAGTACCTGGATTGAAAACTGGCTACAAGGGCGAGTTCAGAGGGTGGTGATAAATGGGGAGTATTCGGAATGGTCAGGGGTGGATAGTGGGGTCCCCCAGGGTTCTGTGCTGGGACTAACCCTATTTAATTTGTTCATAAACGACCTGGAGGATGGGATAAACAGTTCAATCTCTGTATTTGTGGATGATTCTAAGCTAAGCAAGGCATTAGCTTCTTCACAGGATGTGGAAAAATTGCAAGAAGATCTGAACAAATTAATGGGGTGGGCAACTACATGGCAAATGAGGTTTAATGTAGAAAAATGTAAAATAATGCATTTGGGTGAAAAAAATATGAATGCAATCTATACACTGGGGGGAGAACCTCTGGAGGAATCTAGGATGGAAAAGGACCTGGGGGTCCTAGTAGATGATAGGCTCAGCAATGGCATGCAATGCCAAGCTGCTGCTAACAAAGCAAACAGAATATTGGCATTAAAAAGGGGATCAACTCCAGAGATAAAATGATAATTTTCCAGCTCTACAAGACTCTGGTCCGGTTGCACCTAGAGTATGCTGTCCAGTTCTGGGCACCAGTCCTCAGGAAGGATGTACTGGAAATGGAGCGAGTACAAAGAAGGGCAACAAAGCTAATAAAGGTTCTGGAGGATATTAGTTATGAGGAAAGGTTGCGAGCCCTGAACTTATTCTCTCTGGAGAAGAGACTCTTGAGAGGGGATATGATTTCAATTTACAAATACCATACTGGTGACCCCACAATAGGGATAACATTTTTTTGTGGAAGGGAGTTTAACAAGACACGTGGCCAATCATTAAAGTTAGAAGAAAAGAGGTTTAACCTTAAACTACGTAGAGGGTTCTTTACTGTATGAGTGGCAAGAATGTGGAATTCCCTTCCACAGGCGGTGGTCTCAGCGGGGAGCATCGATAGTTTCAAGAAACTATTAGATAAGCACCTGAACGGCCGCAACATGCAGGGATATACAATGTAATACTGACATATAATCACAGACATAGGTTGGACTTGATGGACTTGTGTCTTTTTTCAACCTCAGCAACTATGTAACTATGTAATTTTGAAAAAAAAGCAATATTTTTTACTTTTTGCTATAATAAATATCCCCAAAGAATATTTAAAAAAAACAAATTTCTTCCTAAGTTTAGGCCAATATGTATTCTTCTACATATTTTTGGTGAAAAAAAAAATGCGCTAAGTGTAGACACAAGATGGACTTGTGTCTTTTTTCAACCTCACCTACTATGTAACTATGTAACCCAGGCTCACTCAAATGCAGCTAAGAGCAACAAGTGTATATCTGCACCAAATCTAAACAAAGTTAAGTAGAAAGGGGAACTGTTTCTTTTTGCTCTCTGTATACCCTTTGCAGAGATGTATTCTCACACCAGGTCCTGAGTACACATTAAAAAGAGAGATGACCTTTCAACCCAATGTTAGATAAAATTCCACCTTTGACAGCTGTCAACAGAACAAGTGCCCCCATTGCTGTTTTCATTATTTTTACAACCCAATGACAATGGTCAACATGTCAAAAATTCTTCACGAATCTCCCAAATGAGATTAAAGACAGTAATAAAAACCTGTCAGAGGTTTTAACATTTTCGAACACTAAAACAAAAAGAACAATTTTAGGTAGAATTAGACTTTAAACTAGGCTATCTCAACCATAGTTCCAGGATCCTCCAGAGCTTGCCAGGAGTTCCTTGAGCAATGGTAAATTGATCTCCTGCCTACAATGACCACACCTTTAAGGGGTAATGTACCATTGATATTCAATATAATGGAACATTTCAATGCTGTTAAATATGCTGTAATGGAATTTTGTTTTCCCACCGCTCCCCAACATAAATGGGAATTTTCCCACTGACCACAAATGTAATTGTGAATTTTTCCACTGACCAACCATTTAAGGGCACACTAGTGTGTTTCTTTATTGCCAATTGAAATTTTTTAGTTTTATGATTATTATTGACGTATAAAGCAACAGAATGTTGGAAAATATTCCACTCTGGGTGTTAAAGCAGCAGGAAAAAAAAAACACCTGTAAGACAATGCCATAATCTGCTAGTATGCATTGCATACTAGCAGATTATGAAATACTTACCTTAGAACAAAGCCTTTCCAGCAGCGCCTGGTCACCACTAAGAAGGCTGACATCTTCCCCCGGCCTTTCTTCCGGGTTGTTTCATGGGCTCTGGCGCTGTGAGTGGCATGCACAGGGAAGCACTCGATTCCGGCAAGAAGCTCCGAAGGTCCGGCACGGTATGTCGGACCTTAAGAAGGGAATGTGCCGGTGATGTCAGCGGCTACATGCAGGGTGAATATCTCCTAAATGGTGCCCGTTTAGAAGATGTTAATTTTACCTACAGGTGAGCCTTATTATAGGCATCCATTTAAGTGGATATTTACACCCAGGGCACAGGCTGGACTTCCTGACCACATGACCACTGTGACTAGCTGCCACAGTGGTCAAATGATCACAAGCCCATCCTGCAAGCTGCCAATCATGATTATAGAGAGCACAAAAACCTAGGCCACCCATGGAAACATATGCACGTGGGTGGGGCTTATTGCCCAATGTGGTGGGTACCCTCTCAAACATGATAGGGCGGCACAGTGGTGTAGTGGGTAGCACTTTCGCCTAGCAGTAAGAAGGGTCGCTGGTTCAAATCCCAACCACGACACTACCTGCCTGGAGTTTGCATGTTCTCCCTGTGCCTGCGTGGGTTTCCTCCGGGTACTCCGGTTTCCTCCCACACTCCAAAGACATGCTGGTAGGTTCATTGGATCCTGTCTAAATTGTCCCTAGTGTGTATGAATGTGAGTTAGGGACCTTAGATTGTAAGCTCCTTGAGGGTAGGGACTGATGTGAATGTACAATGTATATGTAAAGCGCTGCGTAAATTGACGGCGCTATATAAGTACCTGAAATAAATAAATAATAAATAATAAATGATCGCCTGGGAAATAGGCATAGGGCCGTGGTCATGCAAGCATCAGCATTAGGATGGCACCCTAACTTAGAAGCAAGACGTTCACCTTGTTCAGTTCCACTATACACAGTAAGCTCTTTACCATGAATTGCTCTTCCGTGACACTGTGCACTCTTTCTAAATGCAGCATTTTGAATGGACACTGTGGCACAGCCTTGATTACCACCTCACTCCCATTGGCAATGTGAGGATCCTGCCATACACACAACTCAGCCCTTTTTATAAAACAAAGGTTAGCATATTAGTGGATCCACATTTTACTGTCCCCTTCTTCTCGTACCTCAAGGCTAGATGCCTAGGTTTCTTGTGATGAGATGTCGGTCCCATGTATGGGGTACTGGACACTAGGGAGGGAGTCAGCTCAATGACCCCCCCTCACTGCCAGGGTTACTGTTGCCCAATGCCAAGTACTAACTCTCACTATCTGGCTGCTTTAGCATTCTTCACCCCCTTTTTGCTGTACAAGCCCTGCTTCTTTGGATAGGCCTTTACATGCATCCCAATTACAAGATCTTTAGACTGCAGACCAGGCATTAGGATTCATACTGAATCACATTTAGTTAATAAAGCACACACAGTCTCTGTACAGTCAATTCTTCCTCACTCTAACTCTTTCTCCTATACATGTTCTGTCCCTACCCAGGCTGCCATCTCATACCTCATAGTAGTACAAGAACCATGAAGTCCTTAATCCTCTTCAATACCCTTTTGAGGGGGGGGGGGGGGGTGGTATTCCGATGTTGAGATCACATCATGCAATACCACTCTGGCTAGCTACCATGTGGACTCAAAGGAGCCCAGAAATATTACCTCCCCTTCAGTGGCGGCTGGTGCTCAATATTTTTTTTTTGGGGGGGGACTGCAATCTAACCCCCCCGCAGGAGACAAACAGGAAGGCGGTGACCCCACCCCCCATGGGAGATGGACGAGAAGGTGGCGATCTCCCACCCCCACGGGAGACAGATGGGCAGGCGGTGGGGGGGAATCGCTGCCTTCCCTAGGCAGATGACAGGGATCTGCTCCTTGCTACATCTTACTCCATGCTCCAGGGCCGTTCCTTCTCCTCCTGGCTGAACAGGAAGTGGGTCCTGGAGTCCTGGCCAATCCAGACTCAGGACCCCCTTTCTAATTGGCCAGTAGGAGAATCAGGATGACAATAGTGAATATTCATTCGCTATTGTCACACAAGTGGGTGGGCTCGGAGCACAGTGCTCTGCATCCTGAGCCGACCCTTTTTTGAAGCCAATTAGATCTTTAGGCTCTAATCATGTGCTTAAAAAAAAACCATTGAAATCCATGTGATCAGTGCTATAAAAATGCACTGATTACTGTGTAAATGTCACTGGCAGGAAAGGGGTTAACACTAGAGGGGCGATCAAGGGGTTAAATTTGTTCCCTGGGAGGTGTTTCTAACTGTGAGGGGAGGGGACTGACTGGAGGAGGAGAGAGATTGCTGTACCTGATCACTAGGAACAGCAGATCTGTCTCTCCTCCCCTGTCAGAACGGGTATCTGTCTGTTTACATTGATAGATCCCCGTTCTGACTCTCTTTCCCGTGATCGTGGGTGGCACGAAGGAGAGAGGAAAGATAGCAGAAAGTTTTTTTTCACCTTAATGCGGATAAATGCATTAAGGTAAAAAAAAAAATAATTAGACTTTAAAAATATATTTCAAGGGTAGCTCTGTGTTAAAAGGTTGAGAAAGGCTGTTTTAAACCCTTAGCAGTTACTCAAGGGGAATGGAAAATGTTAATGAATGGGTCTTGAGCTGTACATCTATTCTTATAATTATGTGTACCTTGTTATTCATTTTCTAGTTTTGTGTATTCTACATATCTAATTTTGATCAATTTCTCTTGTACCCATTAGAAACAATAAACATGCATCTGAAACCTCTGATATGGAATAAACAGCGTCCTTTGCTCCTTTGACACAGTGCCGTATTATTTATAATTATAATCATTATTTCTGATTCATGCTAAAATAGCAGATTTCCCCATGTCCCTTGTTCTGCAGCGTGCTTGATCATTATCTGTAGATTTGCTATCAAAGTCATTCACAGGCACATGCAGACATGAAAGGAGGTCACATATTGTACTGTGATTAAAGTATCTCCACAGAATTGATGGCATTCATGGAGCTGAATACGAGAGGCACACAATGTGCATGTCACTGGAGCCTCACATGTTACTTATTATTCCACAAAGAGAAGGCGCAAATAGAAATAATTACATCACCATTACTAGAACATAATCACCCGGTACAGAGCCAATGTGCCCAGCCCCGGCTACAGAGAGATAATTAGATACAGAAATGATAGATAGATAGATAGATAGATAGATAGATAGATAGATAGATAGATAGATAGATAGATAGATAGATAGATAGATAGATAGATAGATAGATAGATAGATAGATAGATAGATAGATAGATAGATAGATAGATAGATAGATAGATAGATAGATAGATAGATAGATAGATAGATAGATAGATAGATAGATAGATAGATAGATAGATGGGTATGATAGATAGGTAGATAGATGGGTGAATAGATGAATGGGTAGATAGGTTGATGCATGGGTAGATAGGTAAATGGATGGGTAGATAGATGGATGTCTAGATAGATAGATAGGTAGATAGATAGGTAGATAGATGGGTGAATAGATAGATAGATAGATAGATAGATAGATAGATAGATAGATAGATAGATAGATAGATAGATAGATAGATAGATAGATAGATAGATAGATAGATAGATAGATAGATAGATAGATAGATAGATAGATAGATAGATAGATAGATAGATAGATAGATAGATAGATAGATAGACAGATAGATAGATAGATAGATAGATAGATAGATAGGTAGGTAGATGGATAGGTAGATAGATTGATAAATAGCGGTGCTGGGATAAAGTCATCTAGAGCTCAGGGCGAACATGCCAAACTGCCCCCCCCAAGATGTATGAGCACTATGTGTTAGCAAAAATCCCCCCACAAACAAACTGAGCACTAATCTGCATGCTTACCCCTAAACAAAACCCTCCCCCCTCCCAGTACCAATCTGCCCCATGCTAAAATTTCCCCTCCCATCCAAAATCTTGCCCCCTCATCCCCCAAATCCCCCCAGCACAAACGCCCCCCCCCCAAAAAAAAAAAAAAAAATCTACCCTCCTAGCACAAGTCCTCTATCCCTAAAATGTCCCTTCTTAGTACAAATCATCTTCCCCCATCCCCCCTCTCAAGACAAATCCCTCTAAATCACCACTCTTGGCACCCCCCCCCCCCAAATTTTCCCTCCTAGAACAATACTTACCCCACACCTCACATGATACCACAGGCCCCGGGGCAGCCACCCCTCCTGCCCACCCCTTGTCCCAGCCTAGATAGAAAGATAGATCCTTTTTTGCCTGCTGATCCAGCCAGTAAGTCTGTTCCTTAAACAGACCAAACTACCCCAAGAAAGTAGCAGATTAACACTGACAGGGGTGTTTTCAATGATCAGCTCTTATTCATTAATTAAAAACTTTTATCCCAAAAGGGAAAAAAAATGCTTTACCTGCTTAAAAAGTGTTAATTGCAGTTGGGCTCTACATTGTTAGTTACTTATGTAAAGTCAATCTAAATCAACTAGTTCATCTAATGCCATGTACACACGAGCGGACTTTTCAACGGCTGAACTCCGAAGGACTTTTCGACGGACTTTCGACAAAGTTCCGCCAGAGTTCTGATGAAACGGAGTTGCCTACACACGATCACACCAAAGTCCGACTGAATCGAACGTGATGACTACAATAAGGAAGTTCATAGTCAGTAGCCCATAGTTGCCCTAGCGTCGGTTTTCGTCCGTCGGACTAGCATTTTTAAGGTTGGCTATGATTTTTAATGGCTATGAAAAATCTAGCTATGATTAAGCACCACTACATGGTGTGAAATGCGTTAGCTGCTTCTCCCTGTTTCTTTTGCATATGAAGTGACTGTATTGGATTTTATTACATAAATAAAGATGCCTTCAGCGGTGTGTGGCCGTCCAGGACTTTTCTTTTTCTTCCAAGTTTGTGCAGAGCCAGCACCTGCGAGTCCATAATAGGGCGGGTGTTTCAAAAAAGGTCTGGGGATTTTTGGAGCGGTAATCTTTTCCTATATCAACCTTAAAAATGTACCATATAATAGGTCACAAGAACATTATGGCGATAAACTAAGTTCTTGGAGTACCAAGTCAAACGAATTCAGTGGAAGACAGAGAATAAATTGTAAACAGAAGAGAAACATCCTATGTTAATTATTTTTGTGTGATACCCATGTCAGATACTTGAGAGAGTTGTGTAGCAATGGTAGCTATCTTGGGAAGGATCCTATAGATTTCCTTGTAATTTTTCTCAGATAATTTTAGTAGGTACCCCATCTATCTGAGAGGACCATGAGAATTGTCCGAGTTCCCAAGGTCAGGGATGAAGTAACACTAGCTCAAGAGAGAGATGTAACAGGAAGAGGAAAGGAAAAGAAAGGAAACAAAACATAGAAGGAGAGAAAAGATAGAAAAAGGAAAGTAGTAACCTGAATAGTCCTACACCAGTCCACGATCTATAGCCAGATCAGGGTGTGAGCCCCAACCGTAGATATCGTATCCAGGGTTCCCAGATGGCTTGGTATTTCTCTGTAGTATCTAGAAGTGTGCTTACCATCTTTTCCTGGGCCATAATCCAGGAGGCTTTCTTTTTAACTAGATTGAAGGAGACGTGGGGTAGTTTCCAGGCTCTAGCGATGGTTAATTTAGTCCCAATTAGTATGAACATAGTGAGAGGGCTCACTAGTTTGTGTGCGTTCGGGATAGAGACATTGAGGAGTGCTATGTGAGCAGATTTTTGTATAGGGAGGTCAGAGACCTTTCGGAGCATATGGATTTGATAGTAGCCGTATGGAGCATATGGAAAATTTTATTCCAGAATCCCCTGATCTTGGGGCAGTCCCACCATGTGTGTATCATGGATCCTACATAACCGCAATTTCGGAAGCAGAGGGATGAGGACGTGGGATAAATCCTGAACAGTTTTAGTGGGACCAAGGACCATCTTATGAGCACTTTCAGATTCACCTCAGCGAGTGCCATAATAATAATTTACTTAACTGCAGACTGTGAAGCCCTTTGCCAGGCAGCCAGGCTCCAGGATTGTCCCAGGTCTCTTTCCCATTCTAGCATAAAGAGGATCTTGAAGTCCATCTTGGCCAGTGACCAATATATCACTGAAATCCCACCCCTCTGCTCCGTGGCTTGCCCACACCAAAGTTCGTATTTAGTGAGTGTTAAAGGGTTAGGTGTGGAGGACCATAATTTTTGGAGAAAATTCCTTAACTGGCATAGTCGGTAATGTTCCTCTGGGGGCATATCTAGTTTGCTTATACAATAAGCCCGAGTGAGGGGTCCAGTGGGGTGGATGATGTGTCCTATTCTATACATCCCCTTGTTAAGCCACCAACTAAAGGCCTTGATGTCCATACCAGGGCAAAAAAGAGGATTTCAAAATATGTGTGACGGGGGTGCCATTTGGAAATCAAGTGTGGGTTAGATTTGATGGTATCCCATATGACAAGGGAGTTTGATAGAGTGGGTACCATGACTGCAGGTCTGGCCTTGGGGGAGCACCAAAGGAGAAAATCTGGTGTGTAATGGGTGGTAGCTTGATGTTCCATATGGACCCAGTCAGGGTGAGCCACTTTGGAGTATATGACTGAGAGTTGGGAAAGTTGGGCGGCTTGGTAATACCAAAGCAGGTTCGGAAGTCAAACTCCTCCCTTATCTCTAGCACAGTAGAGGGTTTCCTTGGCTACCCTGTGACCTTTTGTTCCCCAAATAAAGCGTAATATCTTGGATTGAAACTGTCGTAATTGGTCTTTGAGGATTGGGATGGGGAGGCTCCTAAATAGATATAATATTCTTGGTAGTAGAGTCATTTTTATGGAGTTGACCCTCCATAACCATGAGAGCCCTAATTTGTGCCAACTTTTGAGGTCAGCTTCTAATTAACGGTACATTGGTGTAGAGGCGATCCACAGAGGCTGCCAGGCGGATCCCCAGATAGGGAATTGTCCCATCGCTCCAGGTAAAACGGAATTGTGGTTTTAAGCTCTCGACCAAATGTTCTGGCAAATTTATGTTTAGGGACATTTATTTAGAGAAGTTGGACTTTCAAGCCAGATACTGTGCTAAAACTGTCCAGCAATTTACAGATATTAGGAAGCGATATGAGTGGTGAGGAGACAAAAAGCAGAATGTCATCCGCAAAAAGTTCTAATTTGTGCATATGTGGCCCGCATCGTACCCCGTGTATATCTGGGTGGTCTCAAATAGCTATGGCAAGTGTCTCGATAACAATGGCAAAGATCAGGGGTGATAAGGGGCAGCCCTGTCTAGTGCCTTTAAAGATTGGAAAGGGTTCAGAATAGTAACCTTGCTGATGGATTTTCGCTTCTGGGTTCAAATACAGGGCACCTATTACATTCATGAAGCTATTGCCAAAGCCCCAGCATTTCAAAATATGTATTAGAAATTACCAGGACACTGAGTCAAAAGCCTTCTGCAAATCCAGGGATAACAGGATTTCAGGAGGTCCACAATCCCAGCTGGACTTGAGCAGGGAAATTATATCAATCTCCCTTCTAATTTGATGCGGACCCTGTCTTCTGGGTATGAACCTGACCTGGTCCTTATGGACATTGAGTCCAATAAAGGCGGAAATACGGTCTGCTTGGATCTTCGTCGGAATTTTGAGGTTGTCATTTATTAAAGATATGGGGCGATAGTTGGCGAGTAAGCAAGGGTCCTTGCTGGGTTTGGGGATTACCAAGATAAAGGCCGAATTCAGGGATTTGTCTAATGGGGTCCCTTGGTGTAGTTCTTTGAAGAAGCGGGCCAAGTAAGGTGCTAATGTGGTAGCAGAGTGTTTGTAATAGTGGATGGAAAAGCCGTCTGGACCCAATGTAGAGTGACTTTTCAAATTTTTGATTAACCTGGAGACCTCCTCTGCCGATATTGGAGCTTCAAGTTCATCAATGTGATGACTTTTGAGAGTAGGGAGCTTAACAGTACTGAGAAAGGGATCCAAGAAAGCATGTGGGGCCTCTTTATTATTATTATTATACATGATTTAAATAGCGCCAACAGTTTGCGCAGCACTTTACAACATGAGGGCAGACAGTACACTTACAATACAAATCAATACGGGAGGCATCAGAGGGCCCTGCTCGTTAGAGCTTACAATCTAGAAGGGAGGGTCAAGTGGAAACAAAAGGTAATAACTGTGGGGGATGAGCTGGTGGAGAAAATGAAAATACAGTTGTTCTGTGTGGGTAGGGTCTCTGAAGAGAAGGGTTTTCAGGGATCGTCTAAAAGCTAATAAAGTAGGAGATAAGCGAACAGATTGGGGTAGGGCATTCCACAGGATTGGAGAGGCTTTGGAAAAGTCCTGGAGGCGAGTATGGGAGGAGGTGATGAGGGGTCTAGAGAGCAGGAGGTCTTGAGATTAGAGAACGAGTAGGTTGGTATTTAGAGACAAGGCTAGTGATGTAGCTGGAGGCAAAATTTTGGATGGCTTTGTACGTAGTTGTTAGTATTTTGAATTTAATTCTTTGGCCGAATGGAAGCCAGTGGAGGGATTGACAGAGAGGAGTAGCAGACACAAAGTGATTGGTAAGGTGTATGAGTCTGGCAGCAGCATTCATGATGGATTGAAGAGGTGATAGACTATGTAGAGGTAAGCCAATGAGAAGAGAGTTGCAGTAGTCGAGCCGAGAGATGACCAGCGAGTAAATTAAGAGCTTTGTTGTGTCATTGGTTAGAAAGGGCGTATTTTGGAGATGTTGTGGAGGTTGAGGCGGCAGGATTTGGACAGTGATTGGATGTGTTGCTTAAAGGAGAGTTCAGAGTCCAGGACTACACCTAGAACCTTGGCATGTGGGGATGGGCTTATAGTTGTGCCATCAATTTTGACAGAGAGATCAGGGGAAGGGGCATATGGGGGAGGAAAAATTATAAGTTTGGTTTTGGATAGATTGAGTTTGAGGAAGTGGTGTGATATCCAGACTGACATATCTGATAGTAAATTAGTGATACATGAGGAGTAGGGATGAGCCGAACACCCCCCTGTTCGATTCGCACCAGAACATGTGAACAGGCAAAAAATTTGTTTGAACACCCGAACACCGTTAAAGTCTATGGGACAGGAACATGAATAATCAAAAGTGCTAATTTTAAAGGCTTATATGCAAGTTATTGTCATAAAAAGTGTTTGGGGACCTGGGGTACAAAAGTACCCCTACCATTTCACAAAAAAAGTGTCAAAAATGTTAAAAATGACAAGAGACAGTTTTTGACAATTCCTTTATTTAAATGCTTCTTCTTTCTTCTATCTTCTATCTTCCTTCGGTTTCTTCCTCCATCTTCTTCTTCTGGTTCCTCGGGTTCTTCCTCCGGTGTTCTCGTCTGGCATTTTCCTCCGCTGCGTCTTCTTCCCTTCTTCTTCTCGTAACGGGTGACTCGCCCCCCTCTGACGTCACAGGGAATGCCACAGGGAAGTCCCCGTCAAGTACCGTGCATCAGGGGGCAGGGCCACTGGGTGGCCCCGCCCTACGTTATTTAAGAACCATCAGAAGACGAGAAGCGTCACACAGCAGGAGCCTCCCAATATGGATGCGGAGCGGCCCGAGAAGAAGAAGGGAAGAAGATGCCGCAGAGGAAGATCCCGGACAAGAACACCGGAGGAAGAACCAGAAGAAGAAGAAGAAGATGGAGGAAGAAACTGAAGGAAGATAGAAGATAGAAGATAGAAGAAAGAAGAAGCATTTAAATAAAGGAATTGTCAAAAACTGTCTCTTGTCATTTTTAACATTTTTGACACTATTTTTGTGAAATGGTAGGGGTACAAAATTCACACGGGGGGCCGGGATCTTGGGGTCCCCATGTTAAAGGGGGCTTCCAGATTCCGATAAGCCCTCCGCCTGCAGACCCCCACAACCACTGGGCAAGGGTTGTGGGGATGAGGCCCTTGTCTCCATAAACATGGGGACAAGGTGCTTTGCGGGGCTACCCCAAAGTACCCTCCCAATGTGGAGGGCATGTGGCCTGGTACGGTTCGGGAGCTCTCTCATCCCCCCCTCTTTTCCTGTGGCCTGCCAGGTTGCATGCTCGGATAAGGGTCTGGTATGAATTTTTGGGGGGACCCCACGCCTTTTTTTTTTAATTTTGGAGCGGGGTTCCCCTTAAAATCCATACCAGACCTGAAGGGCCTGGTATGAAATTTAGGGGGACCCCCCACGCCATTTTTTTTTTAAAATTTTGGTTCAGGGTTCCCCTGTGGGGAATTCCCATGCCATTTTTATCAATTAACTTTTATGTGTATTGTCGGAGCGGCAATTCATTAACAGCCGCGAGTAGTTTTAAATTACTTTTTTTCCTTTGAAATGTCATTTTGCTATCAGACTGTTCTAAACACGGGAAACATGCGCCCCTTTACAGGCATACTATAGAAACCCCCCACGTATGAAATTAAAAGGAATATTACACTTTTATTGTTTCACTTTAAGCATTAATAAAATCACTGCTCCTGAAAAAACAGCCGTTTTTAAAACTTTTTTTTGCATTGATCCATGTCCCCTGGGGCAGGACCCAGGTCCCCAAACACTTTTTATGACAATACCATGCATATAAGCCTTTAATATTAGCACTTTTGATTTCTCCCATAGACTTTTAAAGGGTGTTCCGCGGCTTTTGAATTTGCCGGGAACACCCCAAATTGTTCGCTGTTTGGCGAACAGCCGATGTTCGAGTCGAACATGAGTTCGAATCAAACTCAAAGCTCATCCCTAGTGAGGAGACAGAGGGAGTGAGCTGAGGGGTAGAGAAATAGATTTGGGTGTCATCAGCGTAGAGGTGGTATTGGAAGCCATGGGAGGCTATCAGCTGACCCAGGGAGGAGATGTAGATTGAAAATAGGAGAGGTCCAAGAACAGAACCTTGGGGGACTGAGAAAGGAAGAGGAGAGGAGAAGGTAGAGTTGTAAGAAACGCTAAAGGTGCGGTTGGATAAGTAGTAAGAGAACCAGTGAAGAGTACAGTCATGGAGACCAAAGGCATGGAGTTTTTTGAGGAGGAGGGGGTGGTCAACCATATCAAAGGCAGCAGAGAGGTCCAGGAGTAGGATTACAGAATAGTGTCGATTGGTTTTGGCCATTAGTAGATCGTTTTTTAGTTTTAGGAGAGCAGTTTCTGTGGAGTGTTGAGGACGAAATCCAGACTGAAGGGGATCAAGAAGGCTATTATCAGCGAGGTGGACGCTCAGTCGGTTGTAGACCAGACATTCGAGGAGCTTGGATAAGAAGGGGAGCAAGGAGATGGGGCGTAGGTTGTTAAGATTGGATGGGTCCAGTGAG
Source organism: Lithobates clamitans (assembly GCA_037952925.1). NCBI lineage: Eukaryota > Metazoa > Chordata > Amphibia > Anura > Ranidae > Lithobates > Lithobates clamitans. The sequence continues at coordinate 1,416,659 of JBBGZY010000154.1, read as the reverse complement.
GGCTTTTTAAGTATGGGTCTGACAAGTGCATGTTTTAGAGAGTTGGGGAAGATGCCAGAAGAGAGGGAGAGATTGAAGATGTGGGTTAGAGAGTGTAGCATAGAGCCAGAGGGTGAACGTATCATTTGTGAGAGAACAGGATCCAGAGGGCAGGTGGTAAGGTGTACAATACCAAGTAGTTTAGCAACCTCGTCTATAGTGGTGGGGTTGAAAGAGGGAAGTAATGATTTTGCCTGTGGGCATGAAGTGTAAAGCGCGGAGGGTATCGGAACAGTAAAGATCTCCTTGCGAATTGTATCAATCTTATGTTTGAAGTGATTGTCGATCTCCTGGGCAGTGAGTGAGTTGGCGGGTGGAGGCGGCGGAGGACGAAGTAGAGAGTTGAAGGTAGAGAAGAGTTGACGGGGACGGGATGATAAGTTGCTAATGAGAGTGATAAAATAGGTCTGCTTGGTAGAGAGGAGGCTGGAATTGTATTTTTGGAGGGCAGATTTATATTGGTTGAAATCTCTCTGAGACTTAGTCCTATGCCACAGGCACTCATGAGCATGACTACGTTTTTTCAGACTTCTAGTATCATCTGTTTACCAAGGTTGAAGTGGTCGGGGCCTGATTCTGTGTGTAGTGAGGGGGGCCAGTGAGTCCAGTGAGGCTAGAAGTGAAGCGTTGTAGACAGAAGTGGCTAGGTTGGTGCAGGATAGGGGTGAGATTTTGCCATAGAGGTTGTCGATAGCAGAGAAGAGAAGGGTTGAGATGACGTAGGTTTCTGCGGGTAACTTTTAGGCGGTTGGAGGGAGAGGAGGTGGAGGAGAGGGAGAGTGAAACTAATAAGGTGGTGATCAGAGAGAGGGAGTGGATAGTTAGAGAGATTGCATGGAGTGCAAAGGTGAGAAAAAACAAGGTCAAGGGTATTGCCTTCGGAGTGAGTAGGAGCATGTATCCACTGCTTAAGGTCAAAGGAGGAGGTTAGGCTGAGAAGTTTGGAAGTGGCAGGAGTGTTAGTATTAATAGGGATGTTGAAGTCCTCGAGAATGATTGTGGGGATTACAGAGGAAAGAAAGCAGGGTAGCCAGGCAGAGAAGTCATCAAGAAAGGTTGATGGTCCAGGGGGCCTGTAGATCACAGCTATCCTTAGAGAAACTGGAGTGAAAAGACAAATTCAGTGTGCTTCGAAAGAGGAGAGTGACAGAGAGGGAGGTGGCTTAAGTACCTGAAAGGTGCTATGTGGGGCTAGAAGGATTCCGACACCTCCTCCCTTACGTCCACTGGATCTGGGGGAGTGAGTGCAGATAAGACCACCATGGGATAGGGCAGCAGAAGACACAGTGTCAGATTCGTGGAGCCAGGTTTCGACAATGGCAAGTAGGTTAAATGAGTTGGCGATAAAGAGGTCATGGAGAGAGGTGAGTTTGTTGCAGACAGCGGGAGTTCCAAAGGGCACAAGAGAAAGGGAGTCTGGTCTTGGGAAGAATAGAAATGGGAACTAAATTGTGTTGATTGCGGCTGCTGCCAGATGGTGCAGGGTGATGGGTGCATGGGGTACAGTTAAATGATAGAGGCCCAGGGTTTGGGGATATATCTCCAGAGGTTAGGAGAAGCAGGAGGGTGAGGGAGGTAATATGGTAGTGGGATTTATATGAAGGGACATGCCCCAGGCTCTTGGAGATTTTTAGTGTGTGTGGATTTAGAATTAGCAGGAGTTGGTGGGTGCAGGATAAGGAGAGGACAGAAGTGAGGGTGATATATATATATATATATATATATATGCTGTGGGGGGGAGAACAGGGGTGAAGGAGAGATAGTTTTAGGATAGAGGACAGAGCTGTTAAAAGGAGTGGTAGAGAGTGAAAAGAGGAGAAAGAGAGAAGGAGAAAGAGCTGAAGGGGTAAACAAGGTCACCTGATGTCTATGTGGTGTTTTTCAGTATTTTCTTGTGTCCCTTCGCTTTGTGCATTCGCTGAAGTGCAGAGTCAGAAGTGCTCCCACCTTGAGAAAGAGCCAGGGCTGGACTTACCATTGGGCTTGACTGGGCTCAAGCCCATGGGCCCCGCCCAATAGGGGGTCCCCGCGGGCACCGCCCGTTTACGTTTTAAATATCTTCATATATCTTCAGCTAGATCGGATGAAACAGCGGTGACTCACACTGGTCCTCACTTGGCTGCTGCGCTGCTCTGCCCGAGTCTCTCTCTCTGTCTCATCAGCTGATCAGCGGCGTAGAGAGAGAGACTCTAATGTGTAATTCCGCAGGATGGACCAGGAGGAGCCTGGAGGTGGGTGGAGCTGCGCCGTTAGCTTGGCAACCCTGCACTGGTTGCTAGCGCCTGGGCCGCCTGGCGTCTAGCAACGAGTGGCATCATTGAGTCAGTCACATCAGACTCGGAGTCTCAGACTCAGAGCCGACGTGACCGTGACAGGAGCTGCCTGGAGCGGAGGAGCCTGCCTAAGTGTATCTGTCTTTCCCGGGCTGATGGGCAGTCTTAGCTGCAGTCTGGCACTGTGTGGCAGAGGCCAGCAATTTTCCTCCTCCGCGCCGCCCATGAATGTATTGGCCCTCCCACCGGCAGCACCTCCTCTATCTTGTCCATACAGTCACTCACACTGACTGCAGGACTCCGCCCCTGATGAGTGTTGGCTCCACCCACCTCCTCCCTCCATCTTGTCTACCTTGCAGTCTGCAGAGCGGCGTGGATACAAGAAGTAATAGTCTGCGGACACTGACAGTGAAATTACTGGACCCAACCAACTGGACTCCATTGCTCCTGCATGGGAGCCCCTTCCCCCACCAGAGCACCAAATTAATTGACTAAAAGTGAGCAAAAAAAAAAAAAGAATGAATTCATGTGTCAAGTCAAAAAGCAAAATACATGTGTGCCATTATGTATGAAAAAAAATGCCCCTTTAGTCTTGACTGGTTCAATCTTAACCCCTTCATCTCCGGAACCTTTTAACCCCCCCCCCTTATGACCAGGCCATTTTTTGCGATACTGCGCTGCGTTGCTTTAACTGACGACAATTGCGCGGTCATACGACATTGTAACCCAAGTAAAATTGACGTCCCTTTTTTTCCACTCACTTACATACTACACACACAATTTATCTTGCACTTTGTTCAATTAGTTATTTTGCTATATTCTTGCAATTGATTTGTTATGATTGCAACCTTACAAGGTATTTGTTTGTTTTTCAATATGTTTTCCAGGTAAATAAGTGTTTTATTCTCATTCTGACCAAGACATTTGTGCATTGCAATAAACACATGATTACTCTGAACTTTTTCAATCATTATTTATTTATTGGAAAACAAGTTTTTCAAGCTTCAATCAGTGGTCATATAAATAGATTATTACGTTTTTTTAACATGTAACACTGTCTACGGTTCTAGTCAACATTTGTTCTATTTAAAGTAATGTATAGAAGGTAGGGCCCGAAAGTAACTCAAGCCCAGGGCCCCCACCACCCTAAGTCCTGCCCTGCCAGTTGCAAATGTGTGCCCCCTGCAAATGCTTCCTCCAAAAGAAGCTTATATTTATACTGATAGCGGTGGGGTGTGGATGGATTTCAATTAGCAATCAGGAGGTAATAAAGGTTGGCTGGTTAACAGGGCAAAATTCTTACTTCAGAAACAGCAAGAGGGCACTGAAGTTAAACAGGCCTTAATTTTGGGTAAGACAAGGGAGATAATAAAGCATTGTAATGTGGACAGGTCTACAGACGGCTAAGCAAAAATAACATACCAGCAATTATTAACCGCTTCAGCCCCGGAAGATTTTACCCCCTTCCTGACCAGAGCGTTTTTTGCGATTCAGCACTGCGTCGTTTTAACTGACAATTGCACGGTCGTGCGACGTGGCTCCCAAACAAAATTTACGTCCTTTTTTTCCCACAAATAGAGATTTCTTTTGGTGGTATTTGATCGCCTCTGCGATTTTTATTTTTTGCGTTATAAACAAAATAAGAGCGACAATTTTGAAAAAAACGCATTATTTTTTACATTTTGCTATAATAAATATCCCCCAAAAATATATAAAAAAACATTTTTTTTCCTCAGTTTAGGCAGATCGTATTCTTCTACATATTTTTGGTAAAAAAAATCGCGATAGGCGTTTATTGATTGGTTTGCGCAAAAGTTATAGCGTTTACTAAATAGGGGATAGTTTTATGGCATTTTTAGTAATCTTTTTTTTTTACTAGTAATGGCAGCGATCAGTGATTTTTATTGTGACTGCGACATTATGGTGGACATGTCGGACATTTTTGACACATTTTTGGGACCATTGTCATTTATATAGCGATCAGTGCAATTAAAAATGCACTGATTACTGTGTAAATGACACTGGCAGTGAAAGGGTTAATCACTAGGGGGCGGGGAGGGGTTAAGTATGTCCTAGGGGGTGATTACTAACTGTCAGGGGGATGGGCTGTGTGTGTGACGTCACTGATCTCTGCTCCAATGACAGGGAGCAGTGATCAGTGACACTGTCACTAGGCAGAACAGGGAGATGCTGTTTACAACGGCATATCCCCGTTCGTCCTCTCCGTGAGGCGATCGCGGGTATCCCTGCGGCGATCGAGTCCGCGGGACCCGCGACCCGACTCGGCGGCGCGCACGCAATGGCACGGCGGGGAATTCAAATGGACGTACCTGTAAGTCCATTTGCCCGGCCGTGCCATTCTGCCGGCGTACATCGGCGCGCGCCGGTCGGGGACCGGTTAAATAGACATAAGAATAGCAAATAGCAGTGTTTCAGTTTTTGGGTGGAGATGGTTCAGTTAGCACATACCAGCAATTATTAAATAGACATAAAAAAAGCAGATAGCAGTGTTTCAGTTTTTGGGTGGAGATGGTTCAGTTAGCACATACCAGCAATTATTAAATAGACATAAGAAAAGCAGATAGCAGTCTTTATCGGCACTATACAGCTTTCTATAGAATACATGGAAAGCTTATATGATTTTTTGGGGGTTTTGTGAGAGTGTGCCGCCTCCGATTTGATTTTGGGGAAGGCGTGAGACTGGAGTCTAGGGGTCAGCCTGGTAGCCAGCATAGAGTTTGCCTTCTCCCTCAGATGATAAAAATGGGCCCCCTCCAACGTAAACTCTTTTCCGCTATGGTGCTAAGGGCCAGGTTTAATGCAGTGCGGGCAGCATCCAATTTGTCAAACGACATTGATGATGGGTTACATTTGTGCTGTTTACTAAGGAGTAGGAATTCACATTCTAGCTGTTCAATATCTGCTCTGCATGCTTTCTGTAGTCGTGAGGCCATTTGAATGAGTTTCCCTCTGATTGTGGACCCTTATGTGCCGCCCATGAAGTGGTTGCAGTTGTATCTCCGACGTCATTCAGAAGGAAATATTCCTTAATGGCCTTTTCTATTTTGTTCGCATGATTATATATCTTTTAAATGAAATCATATACAGGGAGCAAGAATAGGTTATGGGAAGATTTCCAACTTTAGTCCATTATTCAATCAGCTGGGTTTCATTGAATTCAAACTGTTTGTCTTTAACTAATTGTAGGATGTGGCACAGGATATTCTGCTGGTCTGTCCACAGCACCACCCTGTGGTGACATCATTAACAAATTAGACTTCAAACTGTAAATCCAGCGTGCTACTTTTGATGGAATATTTTATCTTTGTTCCCTCAACATGCAGGCAAATTTAGGTGGTTGTCCCAAAAATACTTCCACCGTTGACTGGTGTAACAGTTTAAAACGTTTAGCCGGTGGGTTTCTTTCTTTCTGATTCAATATGTCACATATACTGTATGTTCTGCTATTCTTACCTTTAAAGTGGTGTTCCGGCCGAAATGATACTTTTTAAATAAAAATACCCCTATAATACACAAGCCTAATGTATTCTAGTAAAGCTAGTCTGTAAACGAAGGTCTGTTTTGTTAGTTTATAGCAGTAGTTTGTTATTTTATAAACTTACAGCAGGCCGTGGCCATCTTAAGTGTGGGCATCTGAAGCCAGACTGTATTTCTTCCTGGATCTCATCCTTGCAGATCTCGCACATGCTCAGTGCAGCACAAGCAGTGTAATAGGTTTCAGGTCAGGTTTCCACAGCAACGGCAGTTTCAGAGGAAGTTGCCGCCCCTTCCCAGAAGGCATTGCAAATGATGCGATGGGCCGCGGCCAGGGAGGAGGAAGTGAAAAATGAATACAGCAGATATACAGTAGGTACTGAGAAAAAAAAATATATATCCAATTTGTTTACAGTGCACAGTTTAGTGAGGGATGCTGAATAGTTGTAAAAGTGGGTGGAAGTCCACTTTAAGATAATCTTCACTGCATCTGAGCACCACAAACCAAAAACACTATTTGAGTAATTCTTAATAACCAATGCAAACTCCCCATCGATGGATGTCTCAATGCTTTATTTTGTTGAGAAATCACTTTGATAAAAAAAAACCTCTAGCATTTTTGCCTGTGGCCATCTTGAGAAAGGACAGATGATTCATGTAGCATTGAGACATCCATCGATGGGGAGTTTGCATTGGATATTAAGAATTACTCAAATAGTGTTTTTGGTTTGTGGTGCTCAGACGCAGTGAAGATTATCTTAAAGTGGACTTCCACCCACTTTTACAACTATTCAGCATCCCTCACTAAACTATGCACTGTAAACAAATTGGATATATTTTTATTTTTTTTTCTCAGTACCTACTGTATATCTGCTGTATTCATTTTTCACTTCCTCCTCCCTGGCCGCGGCCCATCGCATCATTTCCTGTTTGCAATGCCTTCTGGGAAGGGGCGGCAACTTCCTCTGAAACTGCCGTTGCTGTGGAAACCTGACCTGAAACCTATTACACTGCTTGTGCTGCACTGAGCATGTGTGAGATCTGCAAGGATGAGATCCAGGAAGAAATACAGTCTGGCTTCAGATGCCCATCTGAAGAAATCCATCTGCTTTGCTCAAGCATGCATGCAGGAGGGTGCGCTAAGCTGAGAAAACCCCTTCTCCCCTCCTGAAGACTCCTAGGATGTATGACATAATTTGCCTAGGCAAGAAACCAGGAAGTAACTGAAGAAATGTTAAAGAAAAGTTGAAAACAAGTAAATATAATATACATTCCTATCTATTTACTATTAAAAATAGTCAATGTTGATTGGGAGAGTGAAGTTTCACTTTAAGCTCTCATTTTCTGTTTCCTATAGAAACCTCCTTGAACGGGTAAGTGATCATATGACCAATGCAGGTGGTTGTGCAATTAATAAATGATGGTATATCAAAGGAATGTCTTTGGTCACTGCTCCAAAAAACTTCTACAAACTTGCATACATTACAGTGGCCACACTTATATATATTCCCTTATTTTGTCTATTTGCTGGAATGTATTAACCACTTGCTGACCGCTGCACACCGATATACGTTGGCAAAAGGGCAGTGGTGGGCAAATGGGTGTACCTGTATGTCCCCTTTAATTGGCGGGACTAGTGGGCGCAGGTGCGCCCGCCGCATACAGAGTGACCGTGCCCGCAGGTACCGCGGACTCGATGACCGCCGGTGTCCCGTGATCGTGTCACGGAGAGGCAGAATGGGGAGATGCCTGTGTAAACACGGCATTTCTCTGTTCTGCCTAGTGACATGACAGGGATCTGCTGCTGCCTGTCATCGGGAGCAGTGATCACTGTCATGTCAGTGGAAGCCCATCCCCCCCACAGTTAGAATCACTCCCTAGGACACACTTAACTTCTTGATCGCCCCCTAGTGTTTAACCCCTTCCCTGCCAGTGTCATTTACACAGCAATCAGTGCATTTTTATGGCACTGGTCGCTGTATAAATGACAATGGTCCCAAAATAGTGTCAAAAGTGTCCGATGTGTCTACCATAAAGTCACGGTAAAAATCACAGATCGACGTCATTACTAATAAAAAAAAAATTATAATAGAAATGCCATAAATCTTTCCCCTATTTTGTAGACGCTATAACTTTTGCACAAACCAATCAATATACCTTTATTGCGAATTTTTTTTTACCAAAAATATGTAGAAGAATACATATCGGCCTAAACTGAGGGAAAAATTAGTTTTATATATATTTTTTGGGGACATTTATTATATCAAAAAGTAAAAAATATAGCTTTTTTTTTCAAAATTGTCGCTCTTTTTTTGTTTATAACGCAAAAAAGAAAAAACGCAGAGGTGATCAAATACCGCCAAAAGAAAGCTCTACTTGTGAGAAAAGAAGGACGTCAATTTTGTTTTGGTGTAACGTTGCATGACTGCACAATTGTCAGTTAAAGCGACGCAGTGCCGTATCACAAAAAGTGCTCCGGTCAGAAAGGGGGTAAAATCTTCCGGGGCTGAAGCGGTTAACATAAAAAAAAAATTAGAAAAGAAGTAATCGCACCGGGGTGAAAACCACCTAAAAACCACCTAAAATAGATAAAGCTGCCGACACTTAATTTGCGATACCAAATCCTGAATGAGAATAAAATATATAGTGTAACACTATATCATTCAACACTTTAAACAAATATGAATAATAATATAATTTTATTTTTTATTGGTTGAACTAGATAGACTTGTGTCTTTTTTCAACCTGACTAACTATGTGCCAATGCATTATTACAATGAGTTTTTATTAAAATATAGTGAGATAGGTGTAGCCTCTGTAGTCAATACACGTATAATAAAAGAAATGTGAAGAATTGTACCATCATCCAGAGAAAATATAGTATGCACTTACGTGCTAAATCCACACAATCACATTGTACAGAATCTCACAGTGTCAAATCAGGCAGTTCCTCCAATGCTGGATTCCCGCTGACATCGTGCGTGATGATGTCACATCATTGCCATGACCTACGCATTTCGTCAGGAAAGGATGTCTTCAGGGGACTGGCTAGATTATGTAGATTTAGCATACTGTATATATTTTTTTTAACTATTTTTGACATACTTCACTATGTTTGCACTTTTTACATTCTTCTGTTGGTACTGGTAACATCTGTCCTTGGCAACTGAGATTGCAGTTCTGGATACCATTGAAGATATAATAGATTTGAATAGCTCCTGACCATTATATATATATATATATATATATATATATATATATATATATATATATATATATATATATATATAATATTATTATATATTATATATATATGAATTGCACACAAAGGTGGAGTTTTTAAACACATTTAAAAGTGATAACATTTCTGTTTGGACACTTTTTTTTTTTACTTCCGCTTTACCTGGTGGTTCATAAGGACTTTGTTCCCACTCTGCACTTGGCACTTTCTTCACAGGAATTTTTTACTTACTGTATATTAATTACATTTGTGGATTGATTTATGTGTGGCCTTTCATTTGGACCTTTTAGTTTTTGTCACTATTATTTCAATTTGCACTTTATGTGCTGTATTATTATTCATATTTTTTATAGTGTATAACTGAAGGATGAAGCGCTGCACTTTTATTTGTTGGAATGTATTCCTTATAAATTAGGATGTCTCTCAAATTTGTACTTCTCCGGGCCACAAGGGTTTATCTTTCTCCCAAAATTTGTATCAGTCTTTTATCCAACATTACTATCGGCCAGTGTTTGTGTTGAATAAATTAAGCAATTTATGCCCATGGGACCCAAATCTCACGATCATGTCCACTCTTGAATCCTTTTTTGCCTGTTTTTTTAAGATTTAATATCTCTGATTTATTCCGAGATAGGGCTTTACCCTTACTCAATGGCCACCGATGATGATTGGTGGCATGGAGGAGCACATTCTGTCCACTAAGCCTGGTGATCTTCTCATATCTACTTTATGATCTTCTCCAGTGGTCTCCAAACTGCGGCCCGAGGGCCGTATGTGGCCATTTGCGTGCCTTTGTCTGGCCTTTGAGGCACCATTACTAACAAGACCCTAATAGTGGAGTTTTATTCCTCCTACTGACACCAACAATGGTGCACTGTTCCTGTAATTAGTGCCAATGAATAGACACTATTCCATTTTCTACTCCCTGGCCACAGTTCGGACCTCCTAAAGTCTAAACTAGCCCTTTGTTTAGTAAGTTTGGCGACACCTGATCTACACCTACCCGGATCACACATCTCTCATTGTTTAAATATCTGTAAGACTTTTTGGTATGTTTTACGTTTATCTACTTTCTTTTTGTTCCTGTAGTTCATATACTTTCCTTTGTAAATTGTAATACAATTTTTCAAACTCTAATAAATCCTTATTGTCCTCTGATTTTCTCACACTAATATTGATTGCTTCTTCTAATTCCTGCATCTGTATTTTTTCTTCGTTTACGATCAATTCCAAGATCCTCAGTCCTTGTTTTATCTTAATAAATCATTAATTTCCCAAATTTTCAACAGGTACTATTTTTTACTGAAACCCTCTAGAGATAATTCCTGCTTTAGCACATGATTCCTAGTTAGAGGAGCCCTAGTTAGACAATCCTAGCCTTCTAATGCTTCTAATGCTTCTAATGAAAGAGATCTTTTTAGAGAGTCAGAAAACTTTAAGACCAAAATGCTTTTTTAACCTCTGCAAAATACAAGTAAACAGATTATGCTTTGCCTAGTCTGAATAAACTACATTGGATTCTACTATGAGTCTTTCTAGCTGAGATGACACTTCCTGTGGATCTGGTTGAGGCATCAAGTTACGATCATGTCCAAGATCCAAAACTTGGTCTCATAAGGTATTTTTGGTGCACAAAACAACATTTATAACAGAAATGTGAGTATGGGCCCAAAAGATCAGTTGATAATTGAATATTGGCTGATAGATTAGGTGATGGTTTAATATTTTGGGGTTAAGGTACATTTAGGCTTATTGTGTGGGGCTACAGGGTTACCTTAAAGGGTTAGTATAAGTGTTAAGTCTTATCCATATGGATAGTGAGAGGCTAAAAATATTCTTGGTGTAAATTTTGGAGTTTTTGTCTTGCATCCGGGTAGCCGCAGGTGCCCCCTACAGTCTGCCATACAAGTGAATGGCTGTCTGTGGCCTAACTCATGTAAACACCAATGTACAGACTCATTGGTGTTTATCCACACATGTGTGCACAATGCATTTGCCAAAAAAATGTAATAAATGCATGCAAAGCAGTGGCGACTGGTGCTCAATATTTTGGGGGATGGCAAACAAACCTGCACCTCCCACGCGGGAGATGGGAGGCGGCGATCAGTGCCCCATCTCGGCGGGAGATGGATGGCGGCGATCAGTGCCCCCCGTGCAGAAGGTGGATGGCAGCGATCAGTGCCCGCCCACCTCTTCAGGAGACGGGTGGTGGCCCCACCCTTTTTTGATGCCATTTAGAGCCCCGGGCTCTAATCATGAGCTTTAAAAATAAAAACCATTGAAATCCATGCATCCAGGCTCCCTGCGTCCGGGCACATGCGCCACGTATGGAAAAGGCCGCCACTCATTTACATGAGTACAACCACATACAGGCATTCTATGTCAGTCTGTACGAGATGCCTGCAGTTTCACGGAAAACTCATGGAATGTTATGCCCAGCATATTTACAGCATCTCACTGTACATGTGCATAAGGCCTTAAAGGGTAATAAAAAAAAGTAGAACAGTCTGGATTGGGTTGGGAAAGTACTAGAGTTAGCCAAAAAAAGTATTTTCTGTGTGCCTCTCTGATCCAGATTTCACTTATTATTGATGACTTTGGGTCTAAGCACTGCCCATGATAATAAACCACACCCACCACCATAGAGCTGTCACCAGGATCACAGGGGTGTAGGATAATAATATAATAAATATATTAGCATACCTGTTTTTGTTTATACGCAAGATATTTGAAAGTTCAAAATGGGCGAGAGGTTTATTTTAAACTTTAATATATGTGTATAATACACAAATATATATATATATGTGATCAGCTTCAGGACTGCCCCATAGCAGATTTACTGCTACAGGGCGGCACTCCTGTGCAGGATCACGTATATATGCATGATTCTACACTTCCACTTGCAGGGGAAGGATCACAGCAGAAGCAGTTCTGTGCGTGCCGGACACTGAATGTCTGCCAGCATCTGCCGATCGTCGGTAAAGCACACAGAACAGAGATCTGCCTATGTAAACAAGGCAGATCTCTGTTCTGACAGGGGGGAGAAGGGATGGATTCTGTGTCCCTGCAAAGTAAATGCACCGAACACAGTACACAAAAACACTGGAAGGCAGTTAACTCTTTGATTGCCCCAGATGTTAACCCCTTCCCAGCCAGTGTCATTAGTACAGTGACAGTGCATATGTTTTAGCCCTGATCACTGTATTAGTGTCACTGGTTCCTGCAAAGTGTCAAAAGTGTCAGCTAGTGTCCAATTATCTGCCGCAATAGTGCTGTCCAGCTATACATTCATGATCGTCGCCATTACTAGTATAAGAAAAAATAAATAATAAAAAAAATTCCATAAATATATACCATAGTTTGTAAACACTATAACGTTCATATAAACCAATCAATATACGCTTATTGGAATTTTTTTTTACCAAAACCATATAGCAGAATACATACTGGCCTGAATTTATGAAGACTTTTTTAATTGGATGTGTTTTATAGCAGAGAGTAAAAAATATTGTTTTTTTTTTTCTAAATTGTCTGTCTTTTTTTGTTTATCGCACAAAAAATAAAAAATGTGGTGGTGATCAAATACCACCAAACTAAAGCTCTATTTGTGGGAAATAAGTAAATTTTGTCGATTGTCGATTGACCGCGCATTTGTCAGTTAAATTAATGCAGTGTCCTATCGTAAAAAAAAAAACCTGGTCGTGAAGGGGGTGTAAACCTTTTGGAGGTCAATTTTATATATATATATATATATATATATATATATATATATATATACTGTATATGTGAATGTAGAAAATAGAATGTACAAAGAATGGGGTTACATTTGAAAGCCTTGAACTGACCCGCAATTCTCTCATGTCTGTAATGACCTATCACTCTTGTCCTTTGAGATTTTAGTTTTATACCTATAATTATTAAACCAGTTCCCCCGGTAATAGTATCAATACCGTTATTCAGTAATTTAACTTCTTTCCCGTCCAGCCATCTTTTTACAAAGGCTGGAGGACTACATTTTTTTTTATTTGTCCCCGGCTGGATATTTTATAATTTGTCTGTGTTGGACCATCTGCCTGGCGAATCCTTGGAGAGTCATTTTGTCACCGTTCCATCCTCATTTCATCTAATACTTGTTGTAATTTATACGCCACCTGGCCCTTGTTCAGTTATTTCCGTAGACTTACACTTTCACTTTCAAATTCTAATTACAAGAATATCCTTCGTGTAGTCCAAGAAATGCTTGTCTACAGGCTGATCAAACTTTGTTATGTTTACTGAAAAAAATCCACAAAAAGATTATTTCTTCTAAGGATAAGTAATTATAACGTATTATTGTGAGTTTCATAATTGCATCTATTTAAAATTGTAAGTTTATTCTGCTTACATTTTCCTTCTCTGGTTCCTCTTTCAACCGTGATCCCCTCCCACTTCCCCAGCAATATGCTATTGACATTTTTTTTATTAAAAGCTTTTGTTTTTTATTGCATACCTTATTTTAGACCCAGTGATGTCATCTTCCTGTGCTTCTCTATGCAATGCAGGCCAATCATGGCTATGAAAGGGGATGGCAGGGCGATGTAGAAAGCTTCCTAAAAACACCAGAGCACCCTGCCTCCTCTCAAGAGGCCTTTGTACTGATGCAAGCAGTGGGTGGCTCTTGGGATGAGTTAAGCAAATATCAAAATGCCTTGATGGGTTGATGCCAATCTAGAGGAGTGGATATTCTTAAGCAGGCCATATTTGCATGCAGACGTCCTTAGGTAACACCCACATTTAATGCTGAGCCTCCATGTTTGAAAGAACTGAAATGCAAATAAATAAAGGGGTGAACCAGGGACAACCAGGCTGTGAAGGAAAAGGCTAGATCAGCCTTTCTCAACCTTTTCAACACAGAAGAACCCTTAAAATAATTTGCCGGTTTCAGGGAACCCTTGCTAAAAAGTACTATGTGTAAAACTCATGGTTGATTTGTGTGATGGTCAGTGGGAAGAATGCTCCTTATACTTGTGGACATTGGGAAGAATTACCCCCTGACAGATAAAAAGATCAATGGTGTCAGTGGGAATGTATCTGAAAGGCAGAAATTGGATCAAGGAAACCCATAAAAACCTCTAGAGGAACCCTGGTTGAGCAACTCTGGGCTAGATGATACTGGACATCCTCCAGCCAGGAAATGAGGTGACCAGTGAAATCAGAGTAAGCAATTACAGGAGAGGAGCCTGTACAACAGTGAGACTGTTGTACAGGCTGAAGGGGAGGCCGGAGTGCATCGATAATGAAAGATTTAAAAAGACTACAAGGGAACCAGGACTTGCCTTTTAAGCGATTGCTAAATCGAAATCGTGGTGACCATTGTTACTGAGACAGAAAGTGAGGGGAAAACAAATGTTTATGGTTGCCACCAAAACATGAGGTGAGGGTAAATCTTCCAATGGGGTTTTCGGTGACAACTGTCTAAAAGAGAATTTCTCCTGACTTTTTAGAAATTTTTGTTGCTTCCTTTTGTGTCTCAATAAACTGACAAGACCTATAATTGGATATAAATAAAGCAGAACTCCAGACAAAACATATGTTTATTATTTTGGACAGAGTAGAAAATTGTTACTAAACTCCTCTGGGCTTTATTGTTGTTTGTGTAGTCATTGGTGAGATTTTCCTCACTTCTTCTGCCGTCAACAAAACAGGAAACAACTATAATCTCTCCAGGGAGGGCATTGATGGTAATAACACTTTTCATCTGAATTACAAAAGGAAAGGGTGAGAACTTCTTTCAAGTTCTCCTTGCTGTCTCATTCCCCCATTGAGAGATCCTCTCACTTCTGGTTTCACCAGGATCGGAAATGAGGTGAAAATCTTTTGACATACAGACATCAATAAAACCTTCACTAGGAATCGAATTATTGCCCACTGCGAGTAAAACATGTTTTTGGTGGAGTTGGTCTCCCCCTATACCCCAGCTGAAGACTGGTGGTCTAAAGATTTGTGTGAAAATATCCAAGAATCAACAAAGGTGTGCAGATCCATAGGAAAGAAGAATAAGCAGGAGCAGGGAGATCCTTGCCCCACAGGTCTTCAAATACAGTGTCCTCTCCAGCAAGGAGAACAGTCATCAGCACAGTAGTAATATCGCCAAATCTCACTCCAAATCTGGTGAGCCTAGTACTCAGAGGGATCAAGGCACAGGAAGTGCATTGCTATTATTTTTCAGGAGAAATACCAGGCTAAAGAAAAATCTTTTAGAGCACTGTGTAGGTAAACACACATTTCTAGATGTTCTCTATAAGTAGACAAATTTTAATTTTTTTTGGATTCAGGCTCACCTTAATGCTCCTGGCATGTGGGCATTGGTGATAAGCAAATCTCAAAAAAATCTTCTCCAAGCTCACATTCGCATCTGAGCTTTTTGTTCTGTGATTCCAGAAGTGTGCCAACACTCAAGATAAAGAATCCCACTATTCCCATATTGGGCCCATATACACCTGAGCCTTGTGCTGATTGTTGCCTGTTGCATGAAAAGCTAAAGTACATGAGCTTCTTTGGGCCCATTTTTCTCCCCATATTTGGCTCTGTAGACTTTAATGGGAGTGGGAAAAAATGCTTTACGCTTGTTTTTCAGGTGCTCTCATTTAAAAGTGTATCAAATCAAATTACGAATGATTACTATTACAAGTGGCATGCACAAACTACTATAAGTCCTGTTCTACAAGTTGCATGTACAAATATGCAAAAATAAATCAAAAACAAAAACTCTAAATCCCCCCACAAGTGTGTATGGAGGCCAAGTGCTAAGATTTGCTGTGCTTGGAGGATATTCACCAGTAATGAACAATTAAAGGGTACAACATTTTTGGTCTTCAAGTCAACAGTTTGAATGATTTTATGCTTTTAGTTACTGGCAGTATTATGGGACACTATTCTGCAGCCCTTGTGACTTCATTACTCTAATAAAAAGAGAGTCTGAAAAACTCAATCCATCACTATAGAACTGATAGTCCTAGATTTGTGCCCCTCTGTACTATTGGAAGTTCATCCACAACACAGCACCCTTAGGATATCTGTTACATTTTACAAATATTTATGGACACCTTACCACAGTTTGGGGAAGGCACTCTTCTGTTCGAGCATGACTGTATCCAAAGCCAGCTCCATCAACACATGGTTTGATGGGTTTGGCTTGAAAGGAACTTGAACCCTAAAATTAACCTCTTTAAACACCTATAGGAATTAATTATAACACTGATTGCAAGTTAATGCCTGACCTCACAAATGCTCTTTTGGCTGAATGGGTAGTTCCCACATTCACACTCCAAAGTCTTATGGAAAGCCTTCCTAGAAGAGTGGAGACACTAACTATTAGGGCACATGACACACATCCTCACAGACACTTCAAAATCTTGTGGAAAGCTCTACTGTGGTGGAGGCACTCCATATTAATGTGATTTCTAAGAAGACCATATATGTGTGATGGTCAGGTGTCAACAGTATCTTTTTTTTTTTTTATCAGTATGCAGAACCGATATAATTTAACTTGGTAAAATGTGTTTCTAACATTCTGTTTATTCCCTTTAAGAAGGTGAGGGACTGGAAGTTCAAACGGGCAAACAGTTCAAACACATTTTGATTTTTGCTTCATTAGCTTGGACAACTTGTTAAGTTTTGACTGCTTCTAATGAATTATTTTACTGACTTAGAGAATGTGTCTCCTCTTTGGCAAAGCAGATAAAATAAAAATATCTCTCTGAGGTTCTTGCATTTAATTATTATTTTTACTTCTTTAATGAAGCTCAGGAATTGCAAATGTTGATATTTTACATGACTTCAGTCTTTAGATCCCCACACAAAAAAAAGGTAATAATATCCCAAAAGTAAGATATTTGCAGCAAATATTACATTCTTCAAAAATAAATAAAAAGCTAACATTAACAAGCTATATTGAGAAAAAAATAATTATTCTCTGCGGTTTCCTTTACTTCTTGAGATTAGCAAAAGCCTTGCAACTGGTATTGATGGTCTTAGTACCATACAGTGAGGAGAACATTTAGTACAAAATGGGCATACTGTATACAACCCTGGAAGAGGACTTAAACCATCTCTTCTAAATGGCTAACTTCTTGCCGTTTTTTTTTTTTTCATTTTTTTGTGTGTTTTTTTAAAGTGTTAAATCATACTGCTCCAAAACTTCACTAGAAGCATTAAAGCCCGGCTCAAGAAAAATAAAAAAATCCATTCTTGCAGCGACCCTCCCTCGCTTCAGTAGGTGCCCATGCTCAGAGTATCATACAGGGTTAATGTCCCTATATTGTAGGCAATGATGCTCAGGCTCCACCCACAGACAGTAAGGAGATTGCTGGAGTCAGCCAGAATCAGATAAGTGATAGAGCCTCTTGTGAAATATCTGGACATAATGAGCAATAAACCCTTGTTGCACAAGCAACTCCTTGCTCCTCCCTTGAGTTTCCTATTTAAGCAATGCATTTGAACTTCCTGTTGGCCAAATTATTGTGCTATACTACAGCCAATATCTTGCTCTTGTCTCTCCTGTTGCCTTCGGTATCTTCACTACCACTGGTTACTGACCTTGGCTTGTTCCTCAACTACGCTTCCACTCAGTTCCAACCTGCAACCATTTGTTACTGACCTTTAGCTTGTTCTTTGACTATGCTTCTGCTTGATCCCTGCCTGCAACCACTTGTTATCAACTTTTGGCTTGTTTACTGACTACGTTTCTGCTTGATCCCTACCTGCTATACTGTATCTGCTACTGAAGTCAGGTAACAAGCTGTGTTCAACAGCAGGCAGGCAGACAGAAACAGAATCACGATCAGGTTCAAGGTCGTGGAGAGGCACGAGTCAGAAAAATGCTGGCAGCGAGATCCCAAGTCAGCAGACAGAATTGTGGTCAGACGTCCAAGCCAGGGTCAATAACACAGATGAGCAGCAGACATAACAGACAAGGGCAATCCAAAGAGCACCAGGTGCTCCTTGCACGTCTTGTTAGGCTCCTATGCTCATGATCGTGTACATGCACATGAAAATGTGCACCTGCTGTACAGGAATTAGCACTTGCCGCATAAGATCACTGACACCAATGCAAAATTGGGTTTTTAAAAAACCTCCTAGACTTGAGCTTTAAGAAATCCCCAAGCGTGATATTTAAGGGCTTTTTGTGTTGCTCTTTAAGCCAAATTAAAAGACAATCTTGCCACTGACCAGTATTTTTTTGTTGCATTGGTACATGTCTCCCAAGGCAGTGTCCAGTTACCTACTACCCTCTTCCAACAAATGCCTGCAAATTAGCCATTAAAATGCCATAAAAAAATGACATAATCTGCCTCCCATAGACTTCAATAGGGTTTCATGCTATGTTTGAGGATTAAAGTGTTCCTAGTAGGTTCACTGATCATTCTACAAACTGAGTTTTGTCCAGGTCACTCATCTCTAGTGACCATGGCACTTCCACTTGCCTGTCCAGTGGTTGGGTTCCTAAAGCTCCACTGCAGCAGTGGTCAACGTAGGAGCAACACCGACAATCTCCAAGCCTGAAAAAGGCCAAGGATGGATTACTTCACGGTAATCCAAATTCATAATCCTGGAGAAAAACTTGTAAAAACCACATTGTCACATTGAAAGACACTTAAATATATTCACAACAGGTACACTCAACCATAAACATTCAGTGCAAGAAGAAGAAACTCATAAATAAGCTTTTAGCTTTAGTAACAAATAAAACTAGGCAAGCTTTGAGACTCTTTTTTTTCCCTCTCTTATCAGCTAACAAATAATGTGTTTCCCCCTGCATAAGAAACTTTTTTTCTATCTTCCCTTTCCTAAAAAAAATACATATAATTAATAAACACGTCTCTCGTTTTTTTTGGTATATTTTGATGGTGAGCAATAATCAATAAGCCACATCGTAATCACACCGATAAATCCTCAAGACAAGGCAATACATTATGTAGATAAAGAACGACATTTTAAGTTATATATAAATTGCACATATTTGTTTGCTGTAAAAGCAACAAAAAAAATCACATCCAGAACTTTTGTGTTTTTTTTTTTCCTCCTTTCAGGTTTCGTAAAACTTTTGAAACAGATTCTAGCAGGTAACTTTCAAATAGATATAAACCCTAACTGGCTGACATCTGGGGCTCTACATTTGCTGTAGCCCTCTTAAGACCCCTGATGGATTGCTTGCCCCTCAAAGAGGGCCTTTGACAGGTGGTGAGGAGGCGCCTGTTTTAACCCCTCACCAGGCAGCCCTCGCCACTGCACAGCAATTGCATGAATCAGCGATTAGCTATTTTTATTTTTTTTGCATCTACCTCTTATATCTTTCTTGCACCCACTCTCTGACTACATATGCGACCTTCATTAAGCCAGAAGGGTTTGTAGTCACTTTAAGCGGTCATACCTGGCTATGGCTCACCTAGCAAAAATTCAGCGCCAGCATCAGATGCCTTCTAACTAGCTCATCTAGCCAACTCGTCATCCATGTGATAGAATTCAACATTGGCCATGCTGTATTGGCTACACCAATAGTTACTTCCCATCATTGAGCATCTGTACAATTATTGTATGAGGATAGGCTCTAGGGATTCTTTTCACTCCATTAGTGGCTCATCATTCACAATGGTTGCTCATTAACCACTTCGCCTGGGGTTGACGTCATGGACTTGAAGTGTCAATATCTGAATGATGCCTGCAGCTACAGGCATCTTTCAGATATCTTTGTTTTCAGCAGGCGATTCCCTGCAAAGTAAAAGCAATCATAGCAGCTGTTTCACTGCTTGATTGCTTTTACAGGCAGCGGAAGAGGACGTCCCTCTTTCCCGCCACCCTCTGGTGCTTCTCCAGTCTCGTCTATGCGATTGGGGAGCCAGAGAATGAATCCAGCAGAGGTGGAAGTTTACCATAGAGCTGGCCGGGGACTCCGGCCAGCTCTATGACCCTCGGAGGCCAGAAGTGAAGTCATGACATCACTTCTGGTGCTGGCAGATGTAAACACTGCCGTTTTTTTTTTTTTTGCTGGGAGGCTCTCCAGCATAGAGGAGAGATCTGGGGACTTATAAATGTAAAGAGGACCTGTCAAGCCCTATACCTATTACAAGTGATGTTTACATTCCTTGTAATAGGAATAAAAGTGATCAAAAGTAAAAAATGAAAGGGATGGTGTAAAAATAAAAAAAGTAAAACAAAATAAACAAAGCAAAAAAAAAAAATTGAAACGCCCCCGTCCCCTTATGCTTGCACGCAGACACGAATGCATATGTAGGTCGGGCCCGCATATGTAAACGACATTCAAACCACACATGTGAGGTATTGCTGTGATCGTTAGAGCGAGAGCAATAATTCTAGCCCTAGACCTCCTCTGTAACTATAAAGTGGTAATCTATAAAAATGTAGCCTATGGAGATTTTTAAGTATGTTTAGTGCCATTCCACGAGTGTGCGCAATTTTAAAGCGTGACATGTTAGGTATCTATTTGCTCAGCATAACATCATCTTTCACATTATACAAAACAATTGGGGTAAATTTTATGTTTTGGTTATTTTTAATTCATGAAAGTGTTTTTTTTTCCCCAAAAAAGTCACTTTTGAAAAATTGCTGCACAAATACCGTGTGACATAAAAAGTTGCAACGACTGCTATTTCATTTCCTAGGGTATCTGCTAAAAAAATATATATAATGCTTGGGGGTTCTGAGTAATTTTCAAGCAAAAAAAAAAAATATTATGATTTTTACTTGTAGGAAAGAAGTGTCATTATTTTCTTGGGTGGCAAGTGGTTAAGGATGCAGCATTTGGAACTTTTTTAAAGATGGAACCAAAAATAGTGAGCAGCAGCTAGGCAGGGATCAATGATATCATTCTCCCCATGTTCCTCCTAGAGTACATAATTGATGAGGCAATAGAGGCTGAGCAGCACAAGGAAGAGGAGGACTTGCAATGTGTTGAGGACGGGACTTGTGATCCCTCCCTTCCAAGTATCATGTATTTTAAGTGATATTGTGAATGACAGTGTTGTTCTCAACAACATTGAGGACTTGGGGGCTTCTGCTGCATATAATTTGTAGAGAATTTGGGGGTTTGTTTGCTCAAATGCCTGTGCAAGGATCCCAGTATTTGAGTTATCGAAGAAAGTGACCACTACATACCTCCCAACTGTCCCTCATTTGGGGGCTCTGTCCCTCTTTTGGAACCGATTCCCTCTATCCCTCTTTCTTCCTCAGTGTTCCCTTGTTTTGGCTCTGTAAAAAAAAAATGCATTATTTTAATACCAAAAGTGTTTTACTGCACTAAACCATTAATAAATCCTTAAAATTATTATTTTTGTGGTTTGTAAAAGCCACAATAAAGTAAAAAAATAAAATATAAAAAAATGGTGGTAAACCAATTATTTTTTGTGCATAAATCCTCATTGTCTGTTACTTGTGGTATGGCAGCGACAGATATTTGTCTATATAATTTGTGCTATAATCTGTTCCTCTTTCCTATCTCTCAAACTTGGGAGGTATGGATATGTGTACAAAAAATCTCCATTGATCCTGCCAGAAAGCTTGTGAGCTGTTAACTTCCTGTGTACTTAAACATTCCTACCAATTCCTGAGGCATGTACTGGTCTATATCAGCAATGCACCCACAACTATGGTTTGCTGTGCACTCCACATATTATTCCCATACCATGTCCCTCTATTTCATATTCTTCCAATCACTCTCTCCCTGCGATCCCCTGATCCTAATACTCTGCCCTTCACTATTCCCACTAGAGTTGTTGCACGGTATGGTGGTTACACACTATTTAACTCATTCACTAAGCTCTGATTTTTCTATTGCAATGCACAACTTCTCTGGTAAAGTGAATTTACTTTAAGGAATTATTTACTTTAAGGAAATCAATCCCACTGTGTTCAGTCGGAGACTATGGGGTGGATTTACTGAAGGCAAATAAACTGTACGCTTGTATTCTGCAGGGACATTTGCTCCAGAGCTTGGCAAATTAGGTGAAGCTTCACTTTGCAAAGAATACCCAATCACATGCAAGGAAAATGAAAAACAAAAATGCATTTTTGCTTGCACGTGATTGGATGATGGAGGTCGGCAAAGCTTCCCCTCACTTACTAAGCTCTGGAGTAACTGCCCTTGCACAGTGCAACTGCACTTGCAAACTGGACACAGTCTATTTGCCTTTAATACAGTAGGTCAACCCCAATGTTGGCTGCTAATAAATGAGTATACTGTAGCGTATATTTACTCCGTATAGTTAAAAAACAGCATATCTGAGTACAAGGTTGGTTAAACAACCATGAAATAATTATTGGTAGGTTTCTGTTCACTATGCTATGATGAGGAGTCAACCTTTTATGTCCTATTTGTAATGTAAGTGATACAATTTGTGACCATCTCCTCCTCTAAAAAAGTTGTGGCGTACTCTCTAGTTCCTTATTGCCTCTCCCTAGACTGAATGTCTGTTGTTTAGTCTCGTAGACAAATCCAAATATACAAAAGTAGAACACAACAGGTATTAATATAAAAAAAAAAAAAAAGAAAAGCCAAACTTAAATTGGTACCAGAAGTCGATGACACGCATTCTCAAATTTGGGCAGCAGTCAAGCTAATATCGACAAACTCCGTACCACATGCCACTGTGCCATCAGGTCCCCTATTCACACAACTCCAGCAAATGGTATCATTTCGCTCCTAATTTACTTGCTTAGGTTAAGCCATTAGTCATTCCCAATATCCTCAACGTGCAGGTAATTTTCCACATTATTAGTTACCCACCTGTCTTATTAAGCTGGACTTTGTGAAACCCTTTGAGTGTCAACATACCGATTCCTCTAGCTCAAATACATCATTGCTGGCGCTTTAAAAAAAAAAAAAAAAGAGAAAAAATAATCCAACTTAATGGGGATATAATAGATTGGTCCAAAACCTTAATAACTACAGCAGCTGGTTTCGTTTTCCAAAACGTAGGTGATAAATTTCATGTTTGTAGAGAAGAAGAAATAGAGGGACACAGGAGACCGAAAACATTTTTGTTCTTCGCACGTGCTCCAGGTTAAATATAGGCAGGCAGAAGGTAATCTTCTGGCCTCATCCGCTAATGGAACTCAACTTTGAACCAGCGGGACCAATCTTTAACACATTAAACCGAAGAGCTTGTCTTTGCGTGTTGAAAACTTGGCTTCTCCTTAACGAAGATTGCCAAAAATTTCTGCATTATACGGAAGATTTTGCATTTCTTCAGACGCACTTTATTATTGATTATAGCTGATATGAGACCTCTAAACTCATTTTCAGCACAACCTCTCTGCCGCCATCTGTGTGGATGAAAGTTTCGCTCCGGACGGAGGAAATTGGGAATAGAATAGTAATTTGATCAGTACTCTTGTATAGCCTAACCTGATTTTCGGAAAATATAAAAGTTGGAGGAGAGAATATACTATTAAAAAGGACGAGAAGGTCATTTTTCCCTCCCGGCAAGAGAAAAAAAAAAAAAAGCTAATAATAGAATTAGAGAATAAAATAAAATTAATAAATTATGCTGTGCAGATGTACCTGTATAATTCTAATGGATATTTGGAATAAGAAAGCGGTTTGTCCTTTTGAGTGACACATGACTAAAGATAGAACAGCGAGTTTAAGTCCCAGGCAGGGACAGATTTAGAATCAAGCTCAGCAGGAAGTTGCCTGGAGGTCTTTAAAAGTTGGTATAGTGCAAACCTGATTTTTTTTTCTTTTTCACGTAGTGGATGAAACAAAATTATAAAATCTACTTTTCCAAGTTTTCTAAGTTAGAAATCATTTCCTTAGGCTGCCACAAGATAGGTTTAAAAAAAAAAGAAAAGAAAAAGTACATGCCAGTGAAGGGTTATGCATTTAGCATAAAAAAAGTATACAAGGGACACATAAGGTCTTTTCAGTTTTGTTTACTTCAGCATTTTTGAGGCCCAGGTTGTGGTGTAAACTTTTGAGCCACTGGTAAGCTAGAATTTGGAGGACACAGGTCCAGGGGTATTTTTTGGAGGTCCAAAAATACCTAAGGCACCTTGGAGCACCTTGACTGAAATATTGTAGGGCAGGGGTCAGAAACCTTTTTTTAGCTGGTAGATTTACTAAAACGGGAGAGTGACAAATCTGGTGCAGCTCTGCATGGAAACCAATCAGCTTCCATTTTTTTTTTTTTGTCAAAGCTTAAGCTGGAACAAGCTTAAGTTAGAAGCTGATTGGCTACCATGCACAGCTGCACTAGATTTTGCACTTTTTAGTTTTAGTAAAACCACAAAGTGTCCATTTACAAGCATTAGACAAATGTCATGCCAATGCATAGACCTCAGATAAGACCCAATTCCTGAACCTTTGGACCTTAGATCAGTCCCAGTTCCTGCACCTTTAGACCTCAGATCAGCCCCAATTCCTGAACCTTTGGACCTTAGATCAGCCCTTGTTCCTGCACCTTTAGATCTCAGATCAGCCTCATTTTCTGCACCTTCACGCCTCAGATTACCCCCAACTTCTGAACTTTCAGACCTTAGACCAGCCTAGACCAACCATCTAGTTCAACCAATAAAAGGGGGGGGGTATCCTAAAAAAAATTCATACAATCCCATATTCACAATCCCATACCCACAGTCGATCCAGAGGAAGGTAAAAAAAACCCCAGCAAAGCATGATCCAACTTGCTCCAGCAGGGGAAAATAATTTCTTCCTGCTTCCCCTGAGAAGCAATCGAATATTCCCTGAATCAACTTTACCTATGAATATTAGTATCCAGTTATAATATGTGAATTTAGGAAATAATCCAGGCCTTTTTTTTAAAGCAATCTACTGAGTTGGCCTGAAACACCTTTTTTTGCGGAGTCTATTACACTTTTTTACAGCTTTTACTGTGAAGAAAGCTTTCCATGTTTGGTGTAAAGAGGTACACCTGGTCCTCTGTGATGACCTTAGTAGAAGTGAATAACTCAACACCAAGTTTGCTATATAGACCACTTATGTATTTATAAATGTTGATTTTATCCCCCCTTAATCTCCTCTTCTCAAGGGAGAATAAATTCAGTTCCTCTAATCTTTCCTTATAGCTGAGCTCCTCCATGCCTCTTATCAGTTTGGTTGTTCTTCTCTGCACTTTCTCCAGTTCCCCTGATATCCTTTTTTGTGAACTGGTGCCCAAAACTGAATGGTATATTCCAGATGAAGTCTTACTAATGAATTGTACAGCGGAAAAATTATATCTCTCTTTCTCTCACAGTTTTTGCACCTTCAGAACCAAGATTAGTTCCAATTCCTGCATCTTCTGACCTTGGGTCAGCGACAATTTTTTCACCTTCATACCTCAGATCAGCACTAATTCCTGAACATTCAAACCTTAGATCAGCTGCAATTTCAGCACCTTTAGACCTCAGATCAGCTCCAGTTCCTGCATCTTCAGACCTCAGATCAGCCCAATTTCTGCACCTTTACACTGCAGATTAATCCCATATTCCTGAACTTTCAGATCCTAGATCAGCCCCAGTACTTGTACCTTCATACCTCAGATGAGCCCCAATTCCTGTACCTTCACATATCAGATCAGTCGAGTTCCTGCACCTTTACACCTCAGCTCTAATTTCTGCACCATCATAAAAGCAAGCGTTTTACATTCCTTACTGCTGCAGCTGGTGGTTCCATTACGAGAAGAGGTTAGGTGGATAGGCTTTAACAGGAAACAGCATCTGCAGCAGCAGGTGGGCCTACCCTGGTACTGGGAGGAGAGTTGGCATCTGGATGTCAGGTGGACCTCTCTAAAACATCATAGAGATGGGTGGGTCATGGGCACAGAGAGGCAAACTAAAATTTGTAATTTAGAGAGATGTTTTTTGTAGAGAGCAGGGGTGCACCAGAGGAGCATCCGGTCTTCTGATGAGGCCATCTAAGCCTTCTGGGTGCCACTGAAATTAAGACCCCAAATTTCTCATTTACCTTCAAAAGAAAATGGGAATTTTTTATTTCAACTTTCGCTTAAGAAAAAAAAAAATTGTTCACTATGGCCTGAGAACCTAAAGTGACATCAGATGTCTCTCCTGTCCTCCAAGGGCATAGGAACGAGTGTCGGCCAACTTGGCCTCAATTGTCTTCATGACCAGCTAACGGCCACATCAGATCACTCCCGGGCTTTGTTGATCCATTAGGTAAGCCCGGGAACGATCAGGAAGCAGTGGGAGGGGGGCACCCCTCCCGCTGCTTCTAAAAGTGATCATGTGGCAAATCTGCCCGCTGGACCACTTTTATCTTATAGAGAATCAGCCATAGTAAAAAAACAATACCTGGGTTATGGCAGCTAGCTGTCGTCAAATTAGCAATGTATTTTTACTATGAGCCGGTCAGCAAGTGGTCAATTTCACCTGATAATCATCGAAATATTGCACTTCTTGTCCGACCCTGGGTAGCTACACTTTCTTCTCCACTGTATTTATGGAGGAAGCCATGGTTGTTATCTTGATTGCTCACACAGATACTGCTGGCCAGTAACTCTCCCAGCCTAGTAATTCCTTTTCCCTACATAGATTCACAGGTAAGCCCTATTTTGAGCCCATTCAATATTCCTATTTTCGTTTCAATAGGTTTTTGTATTTGGTTTTCAATACGAGGGTATAATCAAGATTTTTATTTTAACTTGAAACCCTGATTAAAGGTAAACAAGGCAGATTTGACAGGAGGGAAGAGATGGATTTTGTGTTCCTGCAAAGCAGGGAATAAAATCCATTGCATCCCGTAGTAAGAGCACCTAACACAGTACACAAAACACTGGCTAGGCACACAGTTAACCCTTTGATCGCCCCTGATGATTAACCCCTTCGGAGTCAGTGTCATTAGTACAGTGACAGTGCATATTTTTAGCACCGATCACTGTATTAGTGTCACTGGTTCCTGCAAAATGTTAAAAGTGTCAGTTAGTGTCCGATTTCCCCCCACAATATCGCAGTCCTGTTATAAGTTGCTGATTGCCGCCATTACTAGTATGAAAATAAATAAATATTACATAAACAAATACCATAGTCTGTAGACGCTTTAACGTCCGCATAAACCAATCAATATACACGTTGTCAGGGCTGGGCTCAGCCCTTCCTTATCTGAGCTGGCCGCTCAGCCATCGGCTAATTGTCAGCTCCTATCTCTCCACAGTGACTCACCTGTCGATGATATCCTGCTCGTCAGTCCTACCTACTTAAGCCGTCCAGTCCAGATGATCTCTGCCTTCGCCTTGGTCACATCTCTAGAGACGCTTTCCTGTGTTCCTGTTAAAGACTTGCTTGGCTGACATTCCTTCTGGCTCCAGATCCTGCTTGCTGTTCTACTACGCTGTTCTCTGGCTCCCTGACGTTTTGGCTTGTCTGACTATCTGTTCCGGTTCCTGAACTCTGGCTATGTTTTGAATACGTTTACTCTGTTTACCTTTTTTTTATTATTAAACAAGTGAGATTTAACTGTACTTCTGTCTCAGTCTGATTCATGGTTTCTGACACGCATATTGGGATTTTTTTTTTTACCAAAAATATGTAGCAGAACACACATTGGCCTAAATTGATGAAGAAATTTGATTTATTTTTAATTTTTTATATGTTTAAAGTGCAAAAAATAAAAACCGCAGAGGTGATCAAATACCACCAAAAGAAAGCTCTATTTGTGGGAAAAAAAGGACATACATTTTATTTGGGTACAGTGTCGCACAACCACGCAATCGTCATTTAAAATAGCGCAGTGCTTTATCACAAAGTGGGGGCTAAACCTTCTTGAGGTCAAGTGGTTAAATTAATCTGGGCTCTTTTATCCTTTGGTCTGGAGCTCCTTCCTTTGGTACATTTTTTTGTATGGTTGCTACCCAGGGTGGAATTCAAACACATTTACTTTTGTTCATTTTCATTACATTGGGGTGTATGGGATTAGTAGTTTACAAAAGAAGATAAGATTGTTTTTGCTTCCTTGAACAGGAAGCGACAAGGATACCACATTGCTTTCAAAGTCAAAAGACATTTTCTGTACTTGCTACAAACGTCCTTAGCCTGAAAAATGAAAACGAATGCAACCACCGAATCTAAGGACTGGTAAGTTGCAATATTTAAAATTTTCGATTTTTGATTTTTTAGTCATACTGTAAATTTTTTTTCTAATTTTTTTTTCTTTTTCTAATTTTAAATAGTCATGGTAGTCTTAAATACATTGTCCTTGTCCTACACCAAGTCTTCTGATAAAAAAAAAAAACAAGGAAAGAAAAAAAAAGTAATGAGGCGTAAAATAAAGAAAATAACTTTCAACCCAAGAAAAATATTCATGTTCAGAAACGGTATCGATTTTAAATTATTGTTGATTATGTGCTGGGTGTGAAGGCTGAGTTTTAGTAATAAAAAGTAATGGGAGCTGATTTATTGAGTTTGAATAGTGCTGCTTCACTGGCTTTGCGGTATCTTGTAGCTGTGCTGATATTACAGTTACGACCTAGAGCTTCTTACTCGGCTAAAGATTTAAATTGAACTCTATGCACTGCATTTAATACAACCGTCCTTTACTTCGTATTTAATTTATATTATATGTTCAAAAGACTAATCATTGTAACAATGCTGTATATAGTTTGAATTCAGAATTATCACTGGCTAATGCAAATATAATGTTATTTATTGTCAACTTCATTGGTACATCGAACTCTGAGGCTGTACGGAATATAAGGTTTTATTATCCCTGCATACCAAGACTTTGATATATGTATATGATTATACATGTCTTCTGGGCAAATTATGAGTCCAAGAACCCCCTAGTGTGTGAAAATAATTTTTCAAAAATTACATTTATCCAGAAATCATTTATATTTATGGCGAGGCGCACTCATATACATTTCCCAGGGAGTATCGCCTGAAGTCACCCTACTTGTTTTTTTTCTTTTTTATGTAGTTTTAGTACACAAAGGCATTTTAAAATCTTAGCTTGTTTAAACTTTTCTGGGTAGCATGGTAATTAGCAACCATTTAAAAATCAATTAAAAAACATTCAGAAAGGGTCAGCAAATTGTTTTTTTTTTTGTTTTGTTTTTTAAAGATTTTGTAAATCCAATCATTAAAATCATATATAAGCTATAATTCTTTTGTTGTCAAAACCAATTTTTTAAACTTTTCCCACACTTGCTAAAAGACAGATTTTAGGCCTGTAAACCCCCCCCCCCCCAAAATATTTAATATTTTCTAAAATCAGAGACCCTAAAACATAAAATGGTGGCAACTTTTAATGTTACACAACCTTAGCACAACTGGTTATCTAAGCCATATTATCAGTAAAAAATACACTCAAATAAATTTTATTGTAAACAAACACAATATAATACACAATTTACGCCGTGTACACGCGACCGGACTTTTCGACTGCAAAGGTCCGACGGAACGAATCCGCCGGACAATTCGATCGCGTGTGGGCTTCATCGGACCTTTGCTGTCGAAAAATCAGACGGACTTTAGAAATAGAACATGTTTCAAATCTTTCCGACGGACTCGAGTCCGGTCGAAAAATCCGTTCGTCTGTATGCTAGTCCGACGGACGAACAACGACGCAAAGGCAGCTATTGGCTACTGGCTATGAACTTCCTTATTCTAGTCCGGTCGTACGTCATCACATTCGAATCAGTCGAACTTTGGTGTGATCGTGTGTAGGCAAGTCCGTTGCATCGGAACTCCGTCGAAAGTCCATCAAAAAGTCCTTCGGAGTTCAGTCCGTCGAAAGTCCGCTCGTGTGTACACGGCATTGTGGTGAGGTTATGTTGAGTAGATAGATACCAAACATGTCAAGCCATTAAAATTGTGTGCACCTCTAAAAATGGCATAAAACTATGATGCCCAAAATTGTCCATAGGCAACGTTATATACAGTATCTCACAAAAGTGAGTACACCCCTCATATTTTTGTAAATATTTTGTTACATCTTTTCATGTGACAACAGTGAAGAAATGACATTTTGCTGCAATGTAAAGTAGTGAGTGTCCAGCTTGTATAACAGTGTAAATTTGCTGTCCCCTCAAAATAACTCAACACACAGCCATGTCTAAACTGCTGGCAACAAAAGTGAGTACAAATTTCCAAATTGGGCCCGAAGTGTCAATATATTGTGTGGCCACCATTATTTTCCAGCACTGCCTTAACCCTCTTTGGCATGGAGTTCACCAGAGCTTCACAGGTTGCCACTGGAGTCCTCTTCCACTCCTCCATGATGACATCACGGAGCTGGTGGATGTTAGAGACCTTGCACTCCTCCCCCTTCCATTTGAGGATGCCCCACAGATGCTCAATAGGGTTTAGGTCTGGAGACATGCTTGGCCAGTCCATCACCCTTACCCTCAGCGTCTTTAGCAAGACAGTGGTCATCTTGGAGGTGTGATTGGGGTCATTATCATGTAGGAATACTGCCATGTGGCCCAGTCTCTGAAGGGAGGGGATCATGCTCTGCTTCAGTATGTCACAGTACATGTTGGCATTCATGGTTCCCTCAATGAACTGTAGCTCCCCAGTGCTGGCAGCACTCATGCAGCCCCAGACCATGATACTCCCACCACCATGCTTGACTGTAGGCAAGAAACACTTGTCTTTGTACTCCTCTTTATCTTTATCTTGGTCTCATCAGACCACAGAACATGGTTCTAGTAATCCATGTCCCTAGTCTGCTTGTCTTCAGCAAACTGTTTGCGGGCTTTCTTGTGCATCATCTTTAGAAGAGGCTTCCTTCTGGGACGACAGCCATGCAGATCAGTTTGATGCAGTGTGTGGCGTATGGTCTGAGCACTGACAGGCTGACCCCCCACCCCCACCCCTTCAACCTCTGCAGCAATGCTGGCAGCACTCATTTGTCTATTTCCCAAAGACAACCTCTGGATAAGACGCTGAGCACGTTCACTCAACTTCTTTGGTTGACCATTGCGAGCACGTTCTAAGTGGAACCTGTCCTGTTAAAACACTGTATGGTCTTGGCCACCATGCTGCAGCTCAGTTTCAGGGTCTTGGTAATCTTCTTTATAGCCTAGGCCATCTTTATGTAGAGCAATAATTCTTTTTTTTTTCAGATCCTCAGAGAGTTCTTTGCCATGAGGTGCCATGTTGAACTTCCACTGACCAGTATGAGAGAGTGAGAGCGATAACACCAAATTTAACACACCTGCTCCCCATTCACACCTAACACCTTACACTGTTATACAAGCTGTACACTCACTACTTTACATTGTAGCAAAGTGTCATTTCTTCAGTGTTGTCACATGAAATATTTGCAAAAGTGTGAGGGCTGTACTCACTTTTGTGAGATATATATATATATATATATATATATATATATATATATATATATATATATATATATATATATATATATATATATATATATATATATATATATATATATATATATATATATATATATATATATATATATATATATATATATATATATATATATAGTCACTGTACATATAATTTTTGTTATAATTCTTTACATGCTAATTTTAGCAGTAACAATTTATTATTACTCTTTGTAGTAGTAGTAGCATTTTATTTATTTATATACATGTATATACATTTTTTTTTAATTTACATGCTAATTTTAGCAGTTCCAATTTGAAGATATCGATATTAATATATACTAATATCAGTCTTGCCCTTGTTGTGTTTTTCTCCGTTCTCGTCCATTAATCATCCCATTTGCTCAGAACTACGGTGTCACATTTGAGTAAAGACGAATAATAGATTGTTTTACATGCCTGCTGTCACTCTGTTTAAGATTGTATATCAGCTGTAGTTAAACCAGATACTGTAAGAGTCGTTAAGACTAAATACTATACATGAGGTGAGCCATTAAAACGGGGCCTTCTCTATGGTTTCTTTCTCCTGTTCGGTCTACTTCATCTTTGTCAAAAACCCTTATGGATTTTTCTTAAAGCAGGAGCTAGCATCCCTCTGGAGAGCACTGTAAAATCAATAGAAGTTATTTACAACATTTTTGTCTTTCTTCACTCAATTACATTATTGACCGGCATATGCATGCATTTACTATGCATTAAAGAAACATTATTAGAAGGCGAGAGAGGCTTTTTCTTCTGTAATTGCGGCTGCAGAAAGTGAGCAGTTTTGACGCAGGAGAAACATAAAAATTACATAATAAGGCCAATCACAACCTTTCCTCACTGCATGTATAGCCTAGTTTTTTTTTTTGATAGAGAGGAAAATGGGTTAAAAACTCTGCTAAGATTTTACTGCTGTGTGTGCCCCTATTGTGTAGCCTAACCCTCTCTAACTGTGCTGTGACCACAAAAGTGTTGTGTAATCCAAAATGTTCCATTTATCACTGGAACAAGAGGTGAGGGATAGCGGTGGGCAAATCTACCCAGGTTTGCTTTACCAAGGGCTTACCAAATCACATTCGAAATACAGCAAACCAGAATTTAATCTTGTTGTAGTCTTTGGATGGGAAAATCTTGTTCTTAAATGTGGGGAACTTTTAGGGCTAATTGTCAAACTATTGTCAAAAAAAGACATGGGAAGCTGGGCACTGCCATTACATACCAAATTCCCCACTTTGAACACCCAAGACTTAAAAAAAGGCCTATCAACATAAAATAGAAATCAAAAACCCCATAAAAGATATCAAAACCCCAAACTACCATGCCTGGATGGGACAGGAGCTTAAGTCCAGAGAGAAGTCTAGCCCAAGCTTTTTAGGCTGGGCTTCTCCTCTGGGAGTGCAACCTGTTTTCAGCGGAGAGTGGTCTGAAGTCCGCTCTCCGCTGACATTACTGCCATCAGTCGAGGCAGCTCGTCATCCCAACTTCCCAAGTCTGGATCCACCAGCTGCTTTGACTGATGTCTCAGTGTCTCAGCGAGCTGCTGAGATGGTCTCTCCCGCCCCTCCACAGCTCAGCGCTCCAATGAGCATGGAGGAGCAGAGAGGAGAGACACTGACTGACAGTCAGCAGCTCTCCTCCCAGGGATCTGTGAGAACCGAGCCACAAGCGGTGTTCGGTGGCTCGGTTCTCAGTGCAGAGACGGCAGGGGACAGCTGCAGCATCGGTCTGATGCTCCATCCACCTAGGTAAGTATGAATTAAAAAAAAAAACCATACTTCTCTTTTAAGGTGGCTGCTGAACTCAATTCAACCACAAAATAATATGAACCCCCCCCCAAAAAAAAAACACTAATAGGAACAAAAAAATAGAGGCAGTACAAGGGTTGTGTCAGAAACCATGAATCAGACTGAGACAGAAGTACAGTCAAATCACACTTGTTTGTTAATAATAAAAAAAAAGGTAAACAGTAAACGTGGTCTAAACATAGCCAGAGTTCAGAAACCGGAATGGATAGTTAGACAAGCCAAAATGTCAGGGAGCCAGAGAGAAGCGTAGTAGAAAAGCAAGCAGGATCTGGAGCCAGAAGGAATGCCAGTCAAGCAAGTCTTTAACAGGAACACAGAAGAGAGTCTCTAGAGATGTGACCAAGGTGAAAGCAGAGATCATCTGGACTGGAGGGCTTAAGTAGGCAGGACTGACGAGCAGGATATCAATTAGCTGACAGCTGAGCAGTAAGCTTTGAGAAGGAATGACTGAGCCCAACCCTGACAGGTTGACTGACCTACCTAGAAATTAGAATTAAAGTAAACTTTTCAAACCTACATCCACCTACCTACCACCGGCTTTTCCAGGAACAATTGCTGCATTGGACACCGCGAGGTGCCTGTCTTTGTCACTTCAGGTTTGGGAATTTGAACCCTACTCCCTTTTGATTGGCTGGTGGAGGCCATCATCCATCCCTTCTGAACAGCACTCACCTATCTCTCAGGACTCTCGCCGGGACTCCTACCGGCTTTAGGCTGGTCCAGGTTTGGGGATTTGAACCCAACTCCCTTTCGATTGGCCGATGGAGGCCATAGTCAATCCCTTCTGAACAGCCCTCACCTTTCTCTCAGGCCTGACTGACCCATGATAAACTGCAGTTCACATGGAACCCTTCCCAACTTTGGCCCTCCTACTTATCGCCACCGAGCCCCTGGGGACCCCTCTCATTGCCAGTGACTGCTGAGTATGGGTCCAACACTCCAGCGCCATACATTTTCTAAAAAACTGACCCTAATCTATCCCTATTCAGTTTGTCAGCTTTCCCTATCTTCTACCTTTCAATATACTGATACTATGGCTACTTGTATAATAGGGGAGCTGGCTTAACTAAAAATCTCCTTTTAAACCCTTCTAAGCCTTCTGGCCGTAGTTCAAGAGTCATATAGTGCATTGTGGTGTAATAAAATTCTCCCAGGTGACTGTGCACATAAATTTCCTGGGACTAAAACTGATAGTAGTATGGGTCTGTCTAGAAGGAGAAATCCCACAGTGAAAAAATGCAATTGGTAAAGTAGAACTAATGGCAAAACTTGTTGTTTTTTTTTTGGGGGGGGGGGGGATTTAGTAGTCAGTTTATTTTCTGGAGAAAAGAGATTTTTAGCCTTAAGCTCTACTTTAATGGTACAAGGAACTTTAGCAAGCTAAGAGGTCTATTTATCAATGCTTTCAAACTGTAAAAGAGAATTTTTTTTCCTGATTTATACTTATCTAGGTGGATAAAGCATGGGTCCAATGCTGCATCTGCCCCCCCGGTGCCTCTGCACTGAGAACTGAGCGATCAAACACTGCCAATCGCTCGGTTCTGACAGTTCCCCGACCAGAGAGCTGCTGAATGTCAGTCAGCAGCTCTCCGCACTGCTTCCTCCTTGCTCACTGGAGCGTTGAGCTGTGGAGGGGCGGGGAACAGCCATCTCAGGGTCTCAGCGTCTCGCTGAGAGGCTGAGCAGGGTGTCAGTCCAGGCACCTGGCGGACTTCAGCCCAATCTCTGCTGAAAACGGGTCACAGAGGTGCAAAGGAGGTTGCACTCCTGTGACCCATAGGAGAAGTACAACCAAACGAGCTTTGGCTATACTTCTCCTCCAAGGGCCGGTTCACATAGCCTCACTGCAGGGTCCGTCCTGGCTGCAACGATTGGACAGTAGGGGGCAGTGTGATGCTCGTTTCAGAGCATTTTGCAGGTCCCTTTTATTCCTTTTTTTGTATGAACGTAATGTTAAGTATAAATAAGTGACACTTCCTTCATGTCACTGTACAGCAGCACAGTGTGCTGCGCTGCTGTACAGTGGCAAGCAATCCAGCCTGGAACATTGCAATAGAATGCAGCATGTGTGTATTTTATTGCAGATCACTGCAGTGCAGCTCCAGGCTGCATGTCAGTGCAAATAGGATACATAGAAAACATTTGATATCTGTGTGTCTGTCAGGACTTGTGTCATTACCTGGGTCACCTGCTGGTAGCACTATTGTTCGACGGGCGCAGTTCTGGTGGCCACCAGCAGGTGTCTCCCAGCAGCAAGGCTTTCCAAGTAATAAGGTATTAATTAGGGAAGTATTTAAGACTACCCATGACTGAGGTTCAGTGTTCCTACTGTGAGCCGTGTCACTTCCTGATCCTGATCCTGGTTCCTTTACCTGCTCCTGCTCCCGTGCCTGATCCTAATCCTTGTTCCTGGTTCCTGTACCTGATGCTTCCCTTTTTTCTTATCTCAGCCCTGACCTTGCTCTGTTTGTGTGTGTGTCTTCCATTTTCTACATACTTATCGTTTGGGTTTCTGCATTGTTATAGTCATTTTGTTACTTCACATCGTTTATGGTTTACTGGTGTTGCGATTGGTGTTGGAAGTTTATTATTTACCTCCATAAACTTCATTTAACTTCCTTCAGCCTGATTCCTGATTTCTTAAGGTCATCCTTGCTGGATATCTCCATGTGGCAGTGGCGGCCCGCGTCCATTAGGGGCACCTGGGCACCGCCCCCTCTATTCACACCACCCCCAATATGGTTAAGGCATAGATTCATGCATAGCATAAATCTATCAATGGCAGCGGCGGCTAACCTCATTCATGCGTCTGGCCCCTTTCAGGAGGCCTGGCACCTGAATTACAGTGGCGGGGGTGTTTTTTTTGAAGCACCTAAATATAGCCATAGGCTCTAATGGGCTTCAAAATAGGGTGGACTCGGAGCCCACCCAGGTGTTACAACAGTGAATGAATATTTTCAATCCGGCCAATCAGAAGCAAGTCTGAGACCCGTTTTCCAATTGGCCAAAAAGAGACGACTCTCCTGGCTGGAGAGCAGAGGAAGGTAAAGCAGTCGCTGCATAGACGGGGTAAGTGCACCAGACCCGCCCACCGACCGACTGACGGGGGGGTTTACTGTTTGCCTCCCACCCCAAAAAATATTACCACCGCCCGCCACTGCCATGTGGTATCCCTCACAGTGTCCTAGCGATGATCGCCGTTCTACCAGTACGGAAAGCACCGGTCACTGCGCTATATGTGAACTGTCCCTTTATACAGCTTATACCCCAGATATGCATAAGATACGGGTATAGAAATCAGTGAATCTTAGATACAAACTTTAAAAATAGTCTTTTAAATGTTTTTTGATATTTACATCTATTTTAAATCTATTTAATTTAACCACTTCCAGACCGCCCCTGTATATCAGATTTACTGCTACAGGGTGGCCCTCCTGTGCAGGATCACATATATATTTATACGTTATTCTGCACTTTGGTCTACAGTTCCCCTTCTGCTGTGAATAATCACAGCAGAAGCGACCTGCCGGCACAGAGCACGTAGGTGACAACATGATGCTTTGGGGCTGTTTCTCTGCTAAAGGTACAGGCCGACTTTGTCGCATTGAGGGACCAATGGTTTGGACCATATATTGTAAAACCTTGGATGAGAATCTTCTTCCCTCAGCCAGAACACTGAAGATGGGTCATGGATGGATCTTCCAGCATGACAATGACCCAAAACATACCGCCAAGGAAACAAAGGAGTGGCTCAAGAAGAAGCACATTAACCACTTCCCATCCGGGCCAATTCTGGCACTTTGCTCCTACATGTAAAAATCATAATTTTTTGGGTAGGAAATTACCCAGAACCCCCAAACATTATATATGTTTTTTTTAGCAGAGACCCTAGGGAATAAAATGGCGGTTGCAACTTTTTATGTCATGTTATGGTATTTGCACAGCAATTTTTTTTAACGCGTAAAAAAAAAAACGTGTTTATGAATATAAAAAAAAACACAAAAGTTAGCCCAATTTTTTTGTATAATGTGAAAGATGATGTTACGCTGAGTAAATAGATACCTAATTTGTCATGTTTGAAAATTGCACTTGCTCATGAAATGGCGCCAAACTCAAAAATCTCCATAGGCAACGCTTTAAATTTTTTTACAGGTTAACTGTTTAGAGTTACAGAGAAGTGCTTGGTATGGAATTATTGCTCTTGCTCTAATGTTCGTGGTGAAACCTCACATGTGTAATTTGAATGCTGTTTACATGTATGGGCACGACGTAGGTATGCATTCACTTCTGCGTGAGAGCTCACAGGGATGGGGGCACTTTAAAAAAAAAATTAAACATTTATTATTTATTTTATTTTCATTTTTTGATTTTTACACTTTCTCTTTGGGATTTTTTTGATCACTTTTATTCCTATTACAAGGAATGTAAACATCCCTTGTAAGAGGAATAGTGCGTGACAGGTCCTCTTTATGGAGAGATGTGGGGTCCTCCAGGCTGAAAAAACCAAGATTAATTAAAAAAAAACAGAACAATCTCGGCTTTCCAGCCAAGTCCAGGGCAGTATTTACAACTGCCAGGCCTCCGAGAGTCATAGAGAAGACTGGGGACCATCCGCTCCCCGGAAAGGTCAACTTCCGCCACAGCTTGATTCCTTCTCCGGCTCACAGATCACACAGATGAGACCGGAGAAGCACCAGAGGGTGGTGGGAAGGGGGGGGGGGGCGTCCATCTCCCGCCACCTGTAAGAACAATCAAGCAGCTGAACTTGTCAAGGCTGGGCTCAGCCCTTCCTTCTCTGAGCTGGCCGATCAGTTGTCGGCTAATTGCCAGCTCCCATCTCTCTCAACAATTACCCAGCTGCTGTTCCTGATTTCTTAAGGTCATCCTTGCTGGATACCTCCATGTGGCAGTGGCAGTCATGAAGGGGGGTAAATCTTCTGGAGGTCAAGTGTTTAATGACTCTTTCCCACAGAGTCACTTTGACCCAAGAGGTCACCTGTAAAATAACTGTGACTATACTTACCAGCCCCTGTATTAAAAATCTGCTGCTTCTCTGCTCCTAATCCACAAACATTCTACAATTCTGGGCGTGTAGTATACTTGATTCCCCGACGGACACTGTGGTTCTTCTTCCCACTGGCCATGTAAATATACCTATTTACATGTGGAAAACAGAGTGTAGCGCTAAACATAAAACAATATATCAGTGAGATACTTAAAATGTTAGAGTATAAAACATATAAAGGTGTGATGCAAACATCAAGATATAAGCCCAATGTTCACATATATAAAGGACAAATCAGTAAAGATGCAGTTCAAAAAATTCATCAAATGAAGAAATTTCCTGAAAAACGTATCCATCAAATAAATTACTGGTGAATCTTCTTTTAGAGATAGTGGTAAGGCAAAAGAGTGAATGTGGCTGTGAGACAAGAAGAAGATGATGTGAATGAGTACTCTTACCAGACAGGGTAGACCCACTTGCCAGCGGCAGTGGGTCAATCAGGCTCGTAAAGGCCGAAAGCCTCGGGATTTAGAGATGTGCCGACTTGGGTGTAGCAGAAACCTGGAAGGTGGTCACTCCAACCAACCACACCATGTCTGACTAGGCTGCACATTATTTCATACTTTATATACAGTATCTCACAAAAGTGAGTACACCCCTTACATTTTTGTAAATATTTTCTTCTATCTTTTCATGTGACAACACTGAAGAAATGACACTTTGCTACAATGTAAAGTAGTGAGTGTACAGCTTGTATAACAGTGTAAATTTGTTGTCCCCTCAAAATAACTCAACACACAGCCATTAATGTCTAAACCACTGGAAACAAAAATGAGTAAACCCCTAAGTGAAAATGTCCAAATTGGGCCCAATTAGCCATTTTCCCTCCCCGGTGTCATGTGACTCGTTAGTGTTACAAGGTTTCAGGTGTGAATGGAAAATATGTGTGTTAAATTTGGTGTTATCGCTCTCTCTCTCTCATACTGGTCACTGGAAGTTCAACATGGCACCTCATGGCACCTCTCTGAGAATCTGAAAAAAAATAATTGTTGCTCTACGTATAGATGGCCTAGGCTATAAGAAGATTGACAAGACCCTGAAACTGAGCTGCAACACGCTGGCCTAGACCACACAGTGGTTAAACAGGACAGGTTCCACTCAGAACAGGCCTCACCACGGTCGACCAAAGAGGTTGAGTGCACATGTTCAGCATCATATCCAGAGGTTGTCCTTGGGAAATAGACGTATGAGTGCTGCCAGCATTGCTGCAGAGGTTGAAGGGGTGGGGGGGTCAGCCTGTCAGTGCTCAGACCATACGCCGCACACTACATCAAATTGGTCTGCATGGCTGTCATCCCAGAAGGAAGCCTCTTCTAAAGATAATGCACAAAAAAAGCCTGCAAACAGTTTTCTGAAGACAAGCAGACTATGGACATGGATTACTGGAACCATGTCCTGTGGTCTGATGAGACCAAGATAAACTTATTTGGTTCAGATGGTGTCAAGCGTGTGTGGCGGCAACCAGGTGAGGAGTACAAAGAACAAGTATGCCTTGCCTACAGTAAAGCATATTGGTGGGAGTGTCATGGTCTGGGGCTGCATGAGTGCAGCTGGCACTGGGGAGCTACAGTTCATTGAGGGAACCATAAATGCCAACATGTACTGTGACATACTGAAGCAGAGCATGATCCCCTCCCTTCGGAGACTGGGCCGTAGGGAAGTATTCCAACTTGATAACAACCCCAAACACACCTCCAAGACGACCACTGCCTTGCTAAAGAAGCTGAGGGTAAAGGTGATGGACTGGCCAAGCATGTCTCCAGACCTAAACCCTATTGAGCATCCGTGGGGCATCCTCAAATGGAAGGTGGAGGAGCGCAAGGTCTCTAACATCCACCAGCTCTGTGATGTGGTCATGGAGGAGTGGAAGAGGACTCCAGTGGCAACCTGTGAAGCTCTGGTGAACTCCATGCCCAGGAGGGTTAAGGCAGTGCTGGAAAATAATGGTGGCCACACAAAATATTGACACTTTGGGCCCAATTTGGACATTTTCACTTAGGGGTGTACTCACTTTTGTTGCCAGCGGTTTAGACATTAATGGCTGTGTGTTGAGTTATTTTGAGGGGACAACAAATTTACACTGTTATACAAGCTGTACACTCACTACTTTACATTGTAGCAAAGTGGCATTTCTTCAGTGTTGTCAAATGAAAAGATAGAATAAAATATTTACAAAAATGTGAGGGGTGTACTTACTTTTGTGAGATACTGTATATACTCAGCTACAAGCATAGTGTTCTATTGCAGCAATTAATGAATTACCTATATACATTTATGTTGCAGTTGTTTCTCATGATGATGGACATTGAGAGATGCCAAGGAACTCACATTTTCAGCTTTTCTTTATTCACGCTCCATTTGATACCTGGAGGGGCCCTGCTGCATCCACCACCTCAGCTCCCGGGCTATGCTCATGTCGCCACCACCTTCAGGGAAAGCAGCCTGTTGTACCCTGGTTACTAATATAAAAAATGAAAATAAAAATTACAGAATTTATCTCATAGTTTGTAGATGCTATAACATTTGCGTAAACCAATCAACAATTGGGATTTTTTTTTTACCAAAAATATGTAGCAGAATATTGGACTAAATTAAACAATTTTTAATTTTTATAGCAGAAAGTAAAAATATATATATATTTTTTTTTTTTCCAAATTGACAATGTTTTTTTTTGTTTATAGTGCAAAAAATAGAATACCACCAGAAGAAAGCTCTATTTGTGGGAAAAAAAGGACACAAACTTTATTTGGGCACAGCATCGCACAACCACGCAATTATCAGGTAAAGTAACGCAAAAAGTGGCCTGGTCATGAAGGGGGTAAACCTTCCAGAGCTAAAGTGGTTGAAGAATCAAACATTGAGAAATGTGAATTTATTGCAAGGAATTATAGCTTACGTGTGTTTTTTCCCTAGTATGTCGCCCAGACATATACTTTAAAGGAGTTGTAAACCCTCAAAGTTTTTCACCCTAATACATTCGAGAAGAGGAGGAGCCAGGAGCGCCACTGTGGGGCCCCCAGAAGAGGAGGATCGGGGCCACTCTGTGCAAAACCAACTGCACAGAGGAGGTAAGTATAACGTGTTTTTGGTTTTGTTTTTTAAAAACAAACCTTTACATATCCTCTAACTCATACTTACCGTATCCAAAAATGCTAACTTTCTTTGCAACCCTTTTAGATAAGAAATCAAAATTTCTTCTACAAAAATACCATGATTTGTGTATTTTTCTATTCGTCATGTTTTGAACATTTTAATTAAATTTTATTTCAGGAGCTTTTTTTCTACACAAGGTAGATATAGCCGATACTTTATACAATGCATTACGTGTTTCTGTAAAATGAATGCCGGCGTTCCTAAATTTGGTAATTGAAGGACAGAAAGGTGAAATCCAGCTCCCAGGCAAACACTGGACATGTAGATATTATTCATAATTTACTGGGATAATCAGCAAGTTATGATGAAGATGGAGGAGGAAGAGAGGAGTAATTTGCTCTTCGCTTGCCAGGCAGGTCTGGAAAAGGTTAAAGAACAAAGGTCTACGGCTCCTGGGAGGATTCCTTCATTTGCGCATCAGCCAAGAGTTAATAGCCATTTAACTGTTGTTTTCCTAGCGGACATAATGGGATTGATTTAGTAAATAAAAGTGACAGAGTCTGTTCCCACTGAGGTATCAGGAAATCATCCTACACCTGTTATTTGCAAATCATTAACTTCCATGTCATGAACTGTTTTATTATCCTTAAACCAGAAGAAGAATGTTTGATATAAAAAAAAAATATATGTGTAGCAAACAAAGCTCAGAAAAGGGGCCAGAAAAATGTTAAAGTAGTATTTTCAGTTTAATTTTAGAAAATCCACAAACCAGCAGCTCTGAAAATAGAAAAAAAAAAAAGAAAAGTTAATTTCTATTGCTATACGCACCTTTGATCCAGAGCTGTCTCCTGCATACACACCCCCAACCCAAGGTCCAGCAAAGCTCGTCTCCTGAGTTTGATAATGCTTAATGTTGTCCAACCCTCTTAGACCTCATGCACACTAGATGTTTTGCTATCTCTTCTAGACATGTTTTCTTCTAGAAGAAGCAGAAGAAAAAACACATGATGCCTGTAACACGTTTCGGCACATCAAGTATTTGGGCGTTATTTCATTTAATTGGCCAGAATAATATTTTGTCCATTGTAATGAATTAACATTCAAGCGCTAATGGAACCTTAGTGCATTTACAGGTGTCAAGTGTTCTTTTCTACCAAAATGTCGCTGCTCATGGACGTGCTGGCAGAGGGTTTTTTTTCTGCCTCTAAACTCCTCTGTCCAGAAATGCCGTAAGCCCACACTGTGTGATTATGCACCCTAATGCTACGTACACACGAGCGGACTTTACGGCAGACTTTGCCCGGCGGACTGGATTTCGTCGGACAATTCGATCGTGTGTGGGCTCCAGCGGACTTTGTTTTCTCAAAAGTTGGACGGACTTAGATTTGAAACATGTTTTAAGTCTATCCGTCGTACTCGAGTCCGCTCGAAAAGTCCGTTCATCTGCATGCTAGTTCGACGGACAAAAAGCCACGCTAGGGCAGCTATTGGCTACTGGCTATGAACTTCCTTGTTTTAGTCCGGTCGTACGTCATCACGTACGAATTCGACGGACTTTGGTGGATTGTGTGTAGGCAAGTCGGTTCATTCAGAAAGTCCATCGTAAAGTCAGTTGAAAAGTCCGCCGGGCAAAGTGTGCCACAAAGTCCGACCATGTGTACACGGCATAAGGCCTCAGGCACACTGGACATTTTTTCTGCTACTCTAAAGCCGCATACACACGAGCGGAATATCCGTCAGGAAAAGTCCGACGGAAGCTTTTCATCGTATAGTCCGATCGTGTGTATGCCCCATCGGACTTTTTTTTAGAAAACTCTGACGGACCTAGAAATAGAACATGTTCTAAATATTTCCGACGGAACGGCAAAACCGCTCGTCTGTATGCTGTTCCGATGGACCAAAAACGACGCATGTTCTGAAGCAAGTACGAGACAGAAGTTATTGGCTACTAGCTATTGAACTTCCTTTTTCTAGTCCCATCGTAAGTGTTGTACATAACCGCATTCTTGATGGTCAGACTTTGGTTGGACTTTGGTTTGACCATGTGTAGGCAAGACCGATTGAATGGAATTCCATCGGAGTTCTGTGAGAGAAACCTTTGGAGTTTATTCTGACGGCAAAACCGGTCGTGTGTACAGGGCATTAGGGGTGTCTGGCGTTTTGTTTGTTTTTTTGCCCTGCCTCTAAATGCCCCTGTTTGTTAGCTTATATGAGGTGTGTCTAAATCGTCTGGTGAATGGTCAGATTTCTCGATGGCAACATGGGCCAGGTGCAAACGCATGCACATGGCTATCCAGAGACATGTTGAAAAGCACCACCTAGAGTGGAGTGCACGTGACCCTCAGGGTAAACCCTCTGCGGGCAGTGGAACATAGTCAGTGTGAGAGGTAGGGTCACAGTGCAATGGAGCAACGAGTGAACATCAAGTTCTGCTACAAATTGGGGAAAATGGTGATGGAGATGCATGAAATGTTGGTGCAAGTGTACGGGATGTAAGCAGAAAATGTGTTTACGACTGGTTCAAGAGCGTTCACGACGGGAAGGAAATGACTGAGGATGAGCTACATACAGGTCAGCCGTCGACAAGCAGAACCCCAGACATGATCGAGCGAGTGCAACAAACCTTACATGGGATCGGCTACTGACTCTACGACTGATGGCGGAGGAATCGGGCATTAGCAAGGACATGACGGGCACAATCGTCATTAATAGACTTGGGTAAGCAGAAGATCTGTTCCCCGTTTATGCTGCACAAGCTCTCAGACGAACTGAAAGCCACGCGGATAGAAAGCCCTGGGGATTTCATTGCCATGTGTGACCAGGATCCATTCTCTCTGCGAACCATCGTCACAGGGGATGAGATCTGGTGCTACCAGTTTGATCTGGAATCCAAGCACCATCCACAGCACTCCCCTGATCTGGTGTCTGTGGACTTCTTTC
The DNA here is from genome assembly GCA_037952925.1 of Lithobates clamitans. Lineage (NCBI taxonomy): Eukaryota > Metazoa > Chordata > Amphibia > Anura > Ranidae > Lithobates > Lithobates clamitans. Next base: position 1,372,365 of record JBBGZY010000154.1, on the reverse strand, counting down.
TGTTTCCCTAGCCTGAAGAGCATCATGAAAGGCACACGTTTTGCAGACATGGCGGCGATCCAAGAATGTGGGACAGCGGTTCTGCTTCTAGAAGCTTTATGAATGTTGCCAAAAGCGTGTTGTGAAGGATGGCGATTATTTTGAAGGCCAATAAAGGTAATTTGTTTGTATCTTTTCTTTTATTTGTTTTCTGATACCATTCACCAAAATTTTTAGGCACACCTCTTATACAGCTTTGCTTTAAAGATGGCCAAAGCATGCAAGCCATCAACAGCTGTCTATGTAATACATTTCAGAATTAACCAGGTTCCCTGCTCCATAAATCATGGAAGATAATGACTAGAAATTACTCACAGAGATGTTGGCAAGTTATATTTTCCATGTAGCATTGCTGGAGAAAAAAGGGACAACGGAAATTAAGTTTTTATTACCCTGAAATTTCAATAAATCTAGGGCATATTTGTTGCAATTTTCACAATCTGGGGAAATACAACAGTGAAGGTAAATTTGAAGGTTAATTTAACCTTTACCAAAAGGCACACTATGCTGTCCCATATGGGTATAGCAGTTAGTGTGCTAAACCTACAATTCAGACAGGGGATCCTTTCAGTTTAGAAAAAATTTAGTCCAAAACGGCAGACAAATCAGACACCTAACTGACACATTTGTGACATTATTATAGTGATTGGTGCTAAGAATATGCACTGTCACTGTACTAATAACACTGACTGGGAAGGGGTTAAAATCAGGGGCTATAAAAGAGTTAACTGTGTGCCTAGCCAGTGTTTCTGTGTACTATGGGAGATGCTATTACTAGGGGAAGGCATGATGGATCCATGTCCCTGCTTTGCTGGAACACAGGATCCATGCCGTCCCTACTGACAGAATCTGCCTTGTTTACAGTAATGGAACTACCAGGGTCGCAGCAGTTACACTTGTGCCTGGGCCCTGGCATTACAAACTGTCGGGGGCCCAGCGGGGTTGCTAGCCCCACGGCTCTGAGCTGAAAGCATCTCTCATACAGCTCAGTGCCAGCCCGGCAGAGCTCCCTTCTCCCTCCATCCACGCTTCCCCCACCCGCACGGGATGAGAGTGGAGACACAGCCATTCTGCTTCTTCCCCTCCCACCCCTCTCCTCCTGTGTGCTCTGCGGGAAGTCAAGTGTGATGCTAAAGAGCTCACAATTTCCACGGTACATACACGTGAGAGGGGAGGGGGGAGAAGAAGCAGATCGGCTGTGTGTCCACTTTCATCCCATGCGAGGGGGGGGTGGAGGAAGCAGGGAGCACTGCCGGGCCGGCTCTGAGCAGTATGAGAGATGCTTTCATACAGGAGGAGGCAGATGGCAGTGATGAGCACTGATACCCAGCACTGATAGGAGGCACCGATAGGAGGGATTGATGAACACTGACAGGCTGCACTAATAGGCAGCACAGATGGGCACTGATAGGTGGAATTAACAGGCAGCACAGATGGGCGGCACTGATGGGCATTGAGCACTGATAGGCCGCACTGATAGGCAGCACTGATAGGTGGAAATGATGGATGCTGATAGGTGGTACGGATGGACACTGATAGGTAGCATTGATGAGCACTGATAGATGGAACTGAAATGCAGCACTGATAGGCAGTATTGATGATCACTGATAGATGGAACTGAAATGCAGCACTGATAGGCAGCATTGATGGACACTAATAGGCGGCATTGATGAGCACTGATAGGCAGCACTAATTATCAGTCTAAACAATTTAATGGCTCTCCTTTCCTCACACATACACAGCGTGGAAAGTCTGTTCCCATGTGATCAGCTGATCACATGGTAAAGGGCAACCGTGATTGCGCTTGATGCTTGTCCCAGGGGGCATACGGGAGGCAGAGTTCTGGGAGGATGTCCATGGTCACCCTCCCATAATTGGAAGCCCGGGGCTTGGATGGAAGGGGGGCCCATCATGGCTTCCTGCATCGGGGCCTATCATGGTTTCTTGCATCGGGGCCCTGAAGGTTTTAGTTACGCCACTGTTAGTTACGCCACTGCTTGTTCTGCCTCTTGTCCACACCCAGTATCTGACCTTGGCTTGAACTGGCTGCTCTGTCTGTAGACGCTATCTTGTTGTTTCATCTGAGTATCTCTGCAAGCAACTCCAGCAGATGACCTGTGCTTCTTTGAGCCTGACTGCTCCTGTTCCACCTCCAGGGTAGTCAGGAGCTTAGCCGCAAGGGAAGCCCTCTCTTTATTGGCCTCAAGCACCAGGTACATGATACTGTGATGGTTCTGTCCCGAGCTACTAAAGGGATGGAGCAACCATCAGCACCAGCGTACTTGAGTTTCACTGGAGGAAGCATCATCCTGTTCTTTCAGGCCACACATGCACAGTGGAGGAGATTAACAAAAACTGCAAACAGAATCTGGTATAGCTGGGCATAGTAACCAATTAGTTTCCAGGTTTTACTGTCAAAGTTTAATTGAATAAGTTGATGTTAGAAGCTGATTGGTTACTATGCACACCTGCACCAGAGTTTGTGTGCACCAGTTTTAGTAAATCTCCCCCAATGTGTACTCCATGCTGTAGCCTCGGTTGAGTTCAGCCGCTGTGACAGGGGAGAGTACACCCTGCACATGTGCAGTGCAAAAGAACAGGGCGGGCTCCCTCAAATGGCACTAGGGGGTGCTGGTCTTTATAGCTGCTCCGTCCCTACAATAAATGGAGATCGAGCCATCACAGGCTGCAGGAGATTTTAGAAAAACTCCAGTTTTGGATTCAATTTTCTAAACATTTTTTAAACTTTGGATACATTCGTATTTGTTCACTAACAGCTGAATTTGAAAGGAAATTCCAATACGTATAATTTAATAGTTAAGTTATTATTAGTTAGTTATAATTTCAGCTTTTCAAATTTTCGGGTTTTCTGATTTTAGAATTTCCAAATTTCCAAATATTTGGAAAAATTAGTTAAATGGGTTTTCGTTAATTTGGATATTTCCGAATTTTTTAATATTGGGAAAAATTTGTTAAATGGGTTTTCGTTAATTTGGATATTTTCAAATTTTTGAATTTTGGGAAAAATTTGTTAAAGGGGTTTTTGTTAATTTGGATATTTCAGAATTTTTTAATTTTGGGAAACATTTGTTAAATGGGTTTTCGTTAATTTGGATATTTTCAAATTTTTGAATTTTGGGAAAAATTTGTTAAATGGGTTTTTCTTAATTTGGATATTTCCGAGTTTTCTAATTTTTGGAAAAATTTGTTAAATGGGATTTTGTTAATTTGTATATTTCCGAATTTTCTAAATGTCAGAAGAATTTGTTAAATGTTTTTTTGTTAATTTAGATATTTCCGAATTTGTCGAAATTGTCGAAAAATAAATTCAGAATGAAACTAATTGCACATGTCGATAAACATCTTGTCCCCATGTTGAGGGCATGTGGCCTGGTACGGTTCAGGAGGGGGGGCACTCTCTCATCCTCCCTCTTTTCCTGTGGCCTGCTAGGTTGTGTGCTTGGATAAGGGTCTGGTATGGATTTTGGGGGGAACCCCTATGACATTTTTTTTTACATTTTGGTGCAGGGTTCCCCTAAAATCCATACCAGACCTGAAGGGTCTGGTATGCAATTTGGCGGGGGCCCTACGCCATTTAAAAAAAAAATTGGCTCAGGGTTCCCCTTAATTTCCATACCAGACCTGAAGGGCCTGGTAATGGACTGGAGGGGGAACCCATGCCATTTTTTTCAATGACTTTTATCCATATTGCTGAGACCCAACAATTCATTACAGCCGCGATCAGTTTTAAATGACTTTTTTCCTTTAGAAATGTAATTTTGCTTTGGTACTGTTATAAACACGGGAAAACTGCGCCACTTTACAGGCATACTATAGACACCCCCCAGGCACAATATTTAACCACTTCAGCCCCGGAAGGATTTACCCCCTTCCTGACCAGAGCACTTTTTACAATTTGGCACTGCGTGATCATGCAATGCTGTACCCAAACTAAATTTGCGTCCTTTTCTTCCCACAAATAGAGCTTTCTTTTGATGGTATTTGATCACCGTTTTTTTTTGTGCTATAAACGGAAAAAGACAGAAAATTTTGAAAAAAATGATATTTTCTACTTTTTGTTATAAAAAAATCCAATAAACTCAATTTTAGTCATACATTTAGGCCAAAATGTATTCCGCCACATGATTTTGGTAAAAAAAAAAGTCAATAAGTGTATATTTATTGGTTTGCGCAAAAGTTATAGCGCCTAAAAACTAGGGTACATTTTCTGGAATTTACACAGCCTTTAATTTATGACTGCCTATGTCATTTCTTGAGGTGCTTAAATGGCAGGGCAGTACAAAACCCGCTCAAATGACCCAATTTCGAAAAGTAGCCCCCCGAAGGAAATTGCTGAGAGGCATGTTGAGCCCATTGAAAATTATTTTTTTTTTGTCCCAAATGATTGAATAATGACAAAAAAAAATTTACAAAAAGTTGTCACTAAATGATATATTGCTCACACAGGCCATGGGCATATGTGGAATTGCACCCCAAAATACATTCAGCTGCTTCTCCTGAGTACGGGGATACCACATGTGTGGGATCTCTTGGGAGCGTAGCCGCGTACGGGGCCCCGAAAACCAATCACCGCCTTCAGGATTTCTAAGGGCGTAAATTTTTGATTTCACTCCTCACTACCTATTACAGTTTTGAAGGTCATAAAATGCCCAGATGGCACAAAACCTCCCCAAATGATCCCATTTTGGAAAGTAGACACCCCAAGCTATTTGCTGAGAGGCATGTTGAGTTCATGGAATATTTTATATTTTGACACAAGTTGCGGGAAAGTTAAATTTTTTTTTTTTTTGCACAAAGTTGTCACTAAATGATATATTGCTCACACAGGCCATGGACATATGTGGAATTGCACCACAAAATACATTTAGCTGCTTCTCCTGAGTATGGGGATACCACATGTGTGGGACTTTTTGGTAGCCTAGCCGCATACGGGGCTCCGAAAACCAATCACCGCCTTCAGGATTTCTAAGGGCGTAAATTTTTGATTTCACTGTTCACTGCCTATCACAGTTTCGGAGGCCATGGAATGCCCAGGTGGCACAACCCCCCCAAATGACCCCATTTTGGAAAGAAGACACCCTAATCTATTTGCTGAGAGGCATGGTGAGTATTTTGCAGCTCTCATTTGTTTTTGAAAATGAAGAAAGACAAGAAAAAAATTTTTTTTTTCTTTTTTCAATTTTCAAAACTTTGCGACAAAAAGTGAGGTCTGCAAAATACTCACTATACCTCTCAGCAAATAGCTTGGGGTGTCTACTTTCCAAAATAGGGTCATTTGGGGGGGGTTTTGTGCCACCTGGGCATTCCATGGCCTCCAAAACTGTGATAGGCAGTGAAGAGTGAAATCAAAAATTTACGCCCTTAGAAAGCCTGAAGGCGGTGCTTGGTTTTCGGGGTCCCGTACGCAGCTAGGCTCCCAAAAAGTCTCACACATGTGGTATCCCCATACTCAGGAGAAGCAACAGAATGTATTTTGGGGTGTAATTTCACATATTCCCATGGCATGTTTGAGCAATATATCATTTAGTGACAACTTTTTGCAAAAAAATACATAAATAAATAAAATTTGTCTTTTTCCCGCAACTTGTGTCACAATATAAAATATTCCATGGACTCGACATGCCTCTCAACAAATAGCTTGGGTGTCTACTTTCCAAAATGGGGTCATTTGGGGGGGTTTGAACTGTCCTGGCATTTTATGCACAACACTTAGAAGCAGTGGCGGCTGGTAAAGTTTTAGGATGGGGGGGCGCCAGACCCCGCCCTTCCTTTTTGACCCCTCCCACTTGGGGCGTGGTTTCAGCAAAATAGTGGGCGTGGCTCTAAGGTGGTGTGGTTAGCGCCTGAGATGAACGAGGGATGGAGGGAGAGGGAGAGAGGGACAGCAGGCCTAGATCCTACACAACACTAGAAATATGTATTCTACAAAGTTTAACAATCAGCAGATAAAGATACTCCAAACACCTGGTGTTAGCGCTTCAATCATCCCGGCACCATGGTTGTAATGGTGTCAGGATGATTGAAGCGCATTGTTTCTATAGTTACATTGTAATATAAAATGAAATCATTCAACTCACCACAATGCAGAATCAGTGGGAGCCCCGAGTGTGTCACCTGCCACATTGCCTGCCACCAGATGCCATCAGGTGTCCCCAGCAGTCCGTCCTTACATGCAGCCTGTGTCACATCAAACGCAGCCTCTGTCACATCAAACGCAGCCTCTGTCACATCAAACGCAGCCTCTGTCACATAAAATGCAGCCTCTGTCACATAAAATGCAGCCTCTGTCCCCCCAAATGCAGCCTCTGTCCCCCCCAAATACAGCCTCTGTCCCCCCCAAATACAGCCTCTGTCCCCCCCAAATACAGCCTCTGTCCCCCCCAAATACAGCCTCTGTCCCCTTACATCAGAGTTGCCATCAGTGTCCCCAAACAGCATTTGTCCCCCACAGCAGGTGTCCCCCATCAATGCCCCCAACAGCAGGTGTCCCCTTTAGAGCCCCCCACAGCAGGTGTCCCCATCACAGTCCCCCCACAGCAGGTGTCCCCATCACAGTCCCCCCACAGCAGGTGTCTCCATCAGAGTCCCCCCACAGCAGGTGTCTCCATCACATTCCCCCCACAGCAGGTGTCCCCATCACAGTCCCCCCACAGCAGGTGTCTCCATCAGAGTCCCCCCACAGCAGGTGTCTCCATCAGAGTCCCCCCACAGCAGGTGTCTCCATCAGAGTCCCCCCACAGCAGGTGTCTCCATCAGAGTCCCCCCACAGCAGGTGTCTCCATCAGAGTCCCCCCACAGCAGGTGTCTCCATCAGAGTCCCCCCACAGCAGGTGTCTCCATCAGAGTCCCCCCACAGCAGGTGTCCCCATCACAGTCCCCCCACAGCAGGTGTCCCCATCACAGTCCCCCCACAGCAGGTGTCCCTATCAAAGTCCCCCCACAGCAGGTGTCCCCCATCAAAGTCCCCCCACAGCAGGTGTCCCCCATCAAAGTCCCCCCACAGCAGGTGTCCCCCATCAGAGTCCCCCCACAGCAGGTGTCCCCCATCAGAGTCCCCCACAGCAGGTGTCCCCCATCAAAGCCCCCCACAGCAGGTGTCCCCCATCAGAGCCCCCCACAGCAGGTGTCCCCCATCAAAGCCCCCCACAGCAGGTGTCCCCCATCAGAGCCCCCCACAGCAGGTGTCCCCCATCAGAGTCCCCCCACAGCAGGTGTCCCCCATCAGAGTCCCCCCACAGCAGGTGTCCCCCATCAGAGTCCCCCCACAGCCGGTGTCCCCCATCAGAGTCCCCCTACAGCAGGTGTCCCCCATCAGAGTCCCCCCACAGCAGGTGTCCCCCATCAGAGTCCCCCCACCAGAGTCCTCCCACAGCAGGTGTCCCCCATCAGAGTCCCCCCACAGCAGGTGTCCCCCATCAGAGTTCCCCCAAAACAGGAGTCCCCCATCAGAGCCCCCCCACAGCAGGTGTCCACATCAGAGTCCCCCCACAGCAGGTGTCTCCATCAGAGTCCCCCCACAGCAGGTGTCCCCATCACAGTCCCCCCACAGCAGGTGTCCCCATCAAAGTCCCCCCACAGCAGGTGTCCCCCATCAGAGTCCCCCCACAGCAGGTGTCCCCCATCAGAGCCCCCCACAGCAGGTGTCCCCCATCAAAGCCCCCCACAGCAGGTGTCCCCCATCAGAGCCCCCCACAGCAGGTGTCCCCCATCAGAGTCCCCCCACAGCAGGTGTCCCCCATCAGAGTCCCCCCACAGCAGGTGTCCCCCATCAGAGTCCCCCCACAGCAGGTTTCCCCCATCAGACCCCCACAGCCGGTGTCCCCCATCAGAGTCCCCCCACAGCAGGTGTCCCCCATCAGAGTCCCCCCACAGCAGGTGTCCCCCATCAGAGTCCCCCCACCAGAGTCCTCCCACAGCAGGTGTCCCCCATCAGAGTCCCCCCACAGCAGGTGTCCCCCATCAGAGTCCCCCCACAGCAGGTTTCCCCCATCAGACCCCCACAGCCGGTGTCCCCCATCAGAGTCCCCCCACAGCAGGTGTCCCCCATCAGAGTCCCCCCACAGCAGGTGTCCCCCATCAGACCCCCACAGCCGGTGTCCCCCATCAGAGTCCCCCCACAGCAGGTGTCCCCCATCAGAGTCCCCCCACAGCAGGTGTCCCCCATCAGAGTCCCCCCACAGCAGGTTTCCCCCATCAGACCCCCACAGCCGGTGTCCCCCATCAGAGTCCCCCCACAGCAGGTGTCCCCCATCAGAGTCCCCCCACAGCAGGTGTCCCCCATCAGAGTCCCCCCACCAGAGTCCTCCCACAGCAGGTGTCCCCCATCAGAGTCCCCCCACAGCAGGTGTCCCCCATCAGAGTTCCCCCAAAACAGGAGTCCCCCATCAGAGCCCCCCCACAGCAGGTGTCCCCATCAGAGTCCCCCCACAGCAGGTGTCCCCATCACAGTCCCCCCACAGCAGGTGTCTCCATCAGAGTCCCCCCACAGCAGGTGTCCCCATCACAGTCCCCCCACAGCAGGTGTCCCCATCAAAGTCCCCCCACAGCAGGTGTCCCCCATCAAAGTCCCCTATCAGAGCCCCCCACAGCAGGTGTCCCCTATCAAAGCCCCCACAGCAGGTGTCCCCCATCAGAGTCCCCTATCAGAGCCCCCGACAGCAGGTGTCCCCTATCAAAGTCCCCCCACAGCAGTTGTCCCCCATCAAAGTCCCCCCACAGCAGGTGTCCCCCATCAAAGTCCCCCCACAGCAGGTGTCCCCCATCAGAGTCCCCCCACAGCAGGTGTCCCCCATCAGAGCCCCCAAGAGCAGGTGTCCCCCAAAGCAGGTGTCTCAATCAGAGTCCCCCCACAGCAGGTGTCCCCATCAGAGTCCCTCCAAAACAGGAGTCCCCCATCAGAGTCCCCCACAGCAGGTGTCCCCATCAGAGCCCCCCACAGCATGTGTCCCCATCACAGTCCCCCCACAGCAGGTGTCTCCATCAGAGTCCCCCCACAGCAGGTGTCCCCATCACAGTCCCCCCACAGCAGGTGTCCCCATCAAAGTCCCCCCACAGCAGGTGTCCCCCATCAAAGTCCCCTATCAGAGCCCCCCACAGCAGGTGTCCCCTATCAAAGCCCCCACAGCAGGTGTCCCCCATCAGAGTCCCCTATCAGAGCCCCCGACAGCAGGTGTCCCCTATCAAAGTCCCCCCACAGCAGTTGTCCCCCATCAAAGTCCCCCCACAGCAGGTGTCCCCCATCAAAGTCCCCCCACAGCAGGTGTCCCCCATCAGAGCCCCCCACAGCAGGTGTCCCCCATCAGAGTCCCCCCACAGCAGGTGTCCCCCATCAGAGCCCCCAAGAGCAGGTGTCCCCCAAAGCAGGTGTCTCAATCAGAGTCCCCCCACAGCAGGTGTCCCCATCAGAGTCCCTCCAAAACAGGAGTCCCCCATCAGAGTCCCCCACAGCAGGTGTCCCCATCAGAGCCCCCCACAGCATGTGTCCCCCATCAGAGCCCCCCACAGCATGTGTCCCCCATCAGAGCCCCCCACAGAATGTGTCCCTCATCAGAGCCCCCCACAGAATGTGTCCCCCATCAGAGCCCCCCACAGAATGTGTCCCCCATCAGAGCCCCCCACAGAATGTGTCCCCCATCAGAGCCCCCCACAGCATGTGTCCCCCATCAGAGCCCCCCACAGAATGTGTCCCCCATCAGAGCCCCCCACAGAATGTGTCCCCCATCAGAGCCCCCCACAGAATGTGTCCCCCATCAGAGCAATCAGAGCCCCCCACAGAATGTGTCCCCCATCAGAGCAATCAGAGCCCCCCGCAGAATGTGTCCCCCATCAGAGCCCCTCACAGAATGTGTCCCCCATCAGAGCCCCCCACAGCATGTGTCCCCCATCAGAGCCCCCCACAGAATGTGTCCCCCATCAGAGCCCCCCACAGAATGTGTCCCCCATCAGAGACCCCCACAGCATGTGTCCCCCATCAGAGCCCCCCACAGAATGTGTCCCCCATCAGAGCCCCCCCACAGAATGTGTCCCCCATCAGAGCCCCCCACAGAATGTGTCCCCCATCAGAGCCCCCCACAGAATGTGTCCCCCATCAGAGCCCCCCACAGAATGTGTCCCCCATCAGAGCCCCCCACAGAATGTGTCCCCCATCAGAGCAATCAGAGCCCCCCACAGCGGTACTTACCTTCAGTCTCCTGCGGTGTCCTCCTCACACTGGCAGCAGCATTCTTCCTGCTTCCTCTCTCGGGCGCAATGAGAGAGAGAACCAGGAAGTGACACCTGACTCAGGGCAGATGTCAATCAAATCTGAAGTGCCAAGTAGCTTCCGCCCGGCGCCTGTAGTATGTATTACTATGGCCGGGCGGAAGCTACTTGGCGCTTCAGAAAATGCCCCAAGGCGGGCTAAACGCCCGCAAATGCAGCGCCACGTCTGCAATCTCGTGATTGCATAGACGTGGCGCTTCCTATAAGTGCACTGTGTCCGGCGTCGCACTGTATCCGGCGTCCGAACACAGTGCACTTAAGGACCTTTTTTTTTCTTTTTTTTTTTTTAAAGGGCCAGTAGTAAAAAAAAATTATTATTATTATTTTTTTTTTTTCTGCCTGGAGGGGGGGGGGGGGGGCGGCGCCCAGGCGCCCCCTATGGACGGGCCGCCACTGCTTAGAAGCTTAAGTTACACATCACCCACTCTTCTAACCACTTGAAGACAAAGCCCTTTCTGACACTTTTTGTTTACATGAAAAAAATATTTTTTTTGCAAGAAAATTACTTTAAACCCCCAAACATTATATATTTTTTAAAGCAAATGCCTACAGATTAAAATGGTGGGTGTTTCATTTTTTTTTCACACAGTATTTGCGCAGCGATTTTTCAAACGCATTTTTTTGGGAAAAAACACACTTTTTTAAATTTTAATGCAATAAAACACACTATATTGCCCAAATGTTTGATGAAATAAAAAAGATGATCTTAGGCCGAGTACATGGATACCAAACATGACATTCTTTGAAATTGCGCACAAACGTGCAGTGGCGACTAACTAAATACATTTTTAAAAGCCTTTAAAAACCTTTACAGGTTACCACTTTAGATTTACAGAGGAGGTCTACTGCTAAAATTACTGCCCACGATCTGACCTTCGCGGTGATACCTCACATGCATGGTGCAATTGCTGTTTACATTTGACGCCAAACCGACGCTTACGTTTGCCTTAGCGCGAGAGCAGGGGGGGACACGGGTGCTTTTTTTTTTTTTTTTTTCTTCCTTTCTTATTTTTTTGCTTTTTTATCTTGTTTTTAAACTCTTCCTTTCATTTTTTATTTTTTTTTATCATTTTTATTGTTATCTCAGGGAATGTAAATATCCCCTATGACAGCAATATGTAGTGATGGGTACTCTTTTTTGAAAAAATTGGGGTCTATTAGACCCTAGATCTCTCCTCTGCCCTCAAAGCATCTGACCACACCAAGATCAGTGTGATAAAATGCCTTCCCAATTTCCCAATGGCGCTGTTTACATCCGGCGAAATCTAAGTCATGAAATGCTCGTAGCTTCTGGTTTCTTAGGCCATAGAGATGTTTGGAGCCACTCTGGTCTCTGATCAGCTCTATGGTCAGCTGGCTGAATCGCCGGCTGCATTCTCAGGTTCCCTGTTGGGACAGTAGAGCCAGAGAAAAACATGGAAGACGGTGGGGGGGGCGGCATTCCCTCCCACTGCTTGTAAAAGCAGTCTAGAGGCTAATTAGCCACTAGGATTGCTTTTACATGAAAGCCGACCACTGGCTGAAAAGAATGATACCAAGATGATACCTAAACCTGCAGGCATCATTCTGGTATAATCACTCAAAGTCCAGCAACATACCAGTACGTTGCTGGTCCTTGTTGGGCATATATTGTAATCTTTTTTTTTTCATGCAGCCTGTGGGCTGAACAAAAAAAAGAGATTGATCGTGGGTATGCCCACCATTAGAATACCTCCCTTCATCCACCCACTTCTAATGATGAGCATACATGCACCATTTATATATGCCGAAGCATGGGGGGCATCCTCCCGCAAAAGGTAGGAGCAAATCGCTCCTCCGCCCCTGCTGCCCCCATGCTTCGGAATATATCACCTCCGCTGGAGTCACAGCTTTATATATCGTGGGAGCAAACGCTGTTGCTGTCAAGATAAATGAATCCGCGCTGCAGCTGAATGGCGTACCTGAAGACAAAAAAATGTTTAACAAAAAAACACAGTAAAAAAGAAAAAGAAGATATCCCCCGTGGGGTTTTAAAGCAGCAAAAAATTATGAAAATAATAGGTTGTTACTTGAAAGAGTTTTTTTATTAATGGAACTTAACCATGATGGTTAAAATAGGAGCTGTGCTACAGGAGATAACACAAATGAAGCTGGCACAAGTATTATACAATGATCAAGCGCTAAAATAGGGTGATAATTCTGACGCGTTTCGACCCCGTTGGGTCATCTTCAGAGGATTGAGGCGCTGTGACAAAATTTGCGTATTAGAGTTCATGGATGTGACCATAAAAATATAATATAATATATATATGTTTAACAGTATAATTACCAATCACATTGTGTTTGAGCAGTTTCTCCTGAGCTTATAGTTCTCCGACGTCTCCCCCACCGGGTCCCGACAAGAGTCCCCGGCCGTCCACCACGTCAACAGGGGAAAAGGGGGGGTGTTAATCGTCCATGCGTGTCTTACAAGGAGTCACACCAAGTGGATATTTCCCAAAACTGGGGAGGAGCGTGGAGGCAAGCGAGCGAGACCTGCAGCCAAAGCATCAAATAACAGACAACTGTACCATCAGTGCGTTCGGTTTAGCACGGATAGAGATATATGTATCATGTGTCATTTTTTGAAAAAAAGAGATAACTCTGTAATTTATTTAATTAAATATTTGTTGGATGTTGTCTGTGCTTGGGGTCAGCGATGTATAAATATTCCTATAGTGATGATGGTAACAAAAGGGGGGGAGGGGAAGGGGTTAACAAGGGTAAGTAGGACTGCATATAGATATCAGTATATCAGAGTATGTAATGTAATAGGTAAATAGTGGTATCTATGTGTTGGCCGTGAAACAAGTGACGAAGGAGGGTGAAAATATAGGAATGTAAAGAAAAAGGCGAGTGTGGGGAGAACATGTGAGGAAAGAAGGGGACGGGCAGACAAGTAGGGAAAAAAAAAAAAAAAACCAGGGGAAAGGAAAGGGATGGGAAAGAAAGAACGGGAAGGAGGGGGGGATGGTTAAGGGGAGAATGGGAAAAAAAGATCAGGGAGTGAAGGAAAAAAGGCTTAAGAGGAAAAGATCCAGGGGAAAAAAAAGGGAACAGATAGGTGAAGTGTGAGGATAGTGCAGGTGGGGTGATGCATGTGAGTGGAAGGGAAGCATGGGGGTGGGGAAATGGAAAGGTGCAGTGCAAGGGGCCAAATAAAACAATCAAAAAGCAGTGAAAGCAAAAACATAGGCAAAAAACATAATCCAACCGTGTATTTGTGAGAGAGGAGTGTGTGTGATAGTGTACTGAAAAATGCATGGGTGCTGGAAAAGGGGTCATGAGGTGTCAAGATGGGAAGAAAATGGGACAGAGGTGAGACAAAGAAACACAAAAGGTGAAGTGCCATAAAGGTGGACATGTATTGAGGGTGGGTAGAATCGGATGTAAATTGTACAAGATAGTATAACTAATCACAGTGGGAAGGAATGACGTGACAGAGACCCACAATACAGGGTATGTCAGGTCCAACTCATCAATGTGTTCAGATACTGGTGATTACCTGTCTCCAGAGTATAAGTCAGTTGATCAGTCTGATGAAACAGTAGGAACTAAAAGCAGATCCCCCAATCTGCTTGGTCATTATAAATAAAGTGCTGGCTGCTGATTGGATGCCTAATTAGGCTGCAGGTGCATGCAGGCTGTCCCCACCCCTCCTCCTCCAGCAGGGATTAACCCTCCACATGTGGCTCCCCCGGCGTTCAGGAAGATAAATATCCCGGCTCAGCCGTCACATCCGCCGTAATAGCGCGATGTCGCGACGTCGCACGCACGCAGCATCGCGTGCCCACAACGCCACGGCATCCGGATGTGATCCGGAACGCCGCTGGCAGGAAGTGATACACCCGAGGGTGCAGAAAGGAGGCACGGACCCTTTAATTGTGCCCCCCCTCTTTTCCTGCCAGGAAGAGACGCAACGACGAAGCCCCCATCCCCAGGATGGGTCCACGGCCATGGGACCCACATCGGGCAAGAAGGGAGAGAAGCAGGGGAACAACACAATGCAGACAATATGTAACAGGATTATAGAAACCTATAAATTGCATTCTAGTGTACAAAGATCTAGAAAGCTATGGGTGGTTGGAATGCATTCGAGGCAGCCATAGGCTACCTCCATTGGATTTGACAAAAAACGTACATGTGATGCTCCAGATGGTAGGGGTTGTCATTACAGCAGAATGAAAATACTAGCCAATGTATTGTAAACATATTGAGTGTGCCTGAGGGGGCGCACTAAAGTGTCCAGTATTATGATAGATTAGTGAAAACAGGGGAGAATAACAGATAATTTTATCCGATCTCACCTGTTATGAAATATTAACGTGTAATTACATGGGGATAGTCCAATCATCACCTATACATATACATTGGCTCATGTGACGGCTGAGCCAGGATATTTATCTTCCTGAACGCCGGTGGAGCCACATGTGGAGGGTTAATCCCTGCTGGAGGAGGAGGGGTGGGGACAGCCTGCATGCACCTGCAGCGTAATTAGGCATCCAATCAGCGGCCAGCACTTTATTTATAATGACCAAGCAGATTGGGGGGATCTGCTTTTAGTTCCTACTGTTTCATCAGACTGATCAACTGACTTATACTCTGGAGACAGGTAATCGCCAGTATCTGAACACATTGATGAGTTGGACCTGACATACCCTGTATTGTGGGTCTCTGTCACGTCATTCCTTCCCACTGTGATTAGTTATACTATCTTGTACAATTTACATCCGATTCTACCCACCCTTAATACATGTCCACCTTTATGGCACTTCACCTTGTGTGTTTCTTTGTCTCACCTCTGTCCCATTTTCTTCCCATCTTGACACCTCATGTCCCCTTTTCCAGCACCCATGCATTTTTCAGTACACTATCACACACACCCATCTCTCACAAATACACGGTTGGATTATGTTTTTTGCCTATGTTTTTGCTTTCACTGCTTTTTGATTGTTTTATTTGGCCCCTTGCACTGCACCTTCCCATTTCCCCACCCCCATGCTTCCCTTCCACTCACATGCATCACCCCACCTGCACTATCCTCACACTTCACCTATCTGTTCCCTTTTTTCCCCTGGATCTTTTCCTCTTAAGCCTTTTTTCCTTCACTCCCTGATCTTTTTTTCCCATTCTCCCCTTAACCATCCCCCCCTCCTTCCCGTTCTTTCTTTCCCATCCCTTTCCTTTCCCCTGGTTTTTTTTTTTTTTTCCCTACTTGTCTGCCCGTCCCCTTCTTTCCTCACATGTTCTCCCCACACTCGCTTTTTTCTTTACATTCCTATATTTTCACCCACCTTCGTCACTTGTTTCACGGCCAACACATAGATACCACTATTTACCTATTACATTACATACTCTGATATACTGATATCTATATGCAGTCCTACTTACCCTTGTTAACCCCTTCCCCTCCCCCCCTTTTGTTACCATCATCACTATAGGAATATTTATACATCGCTGACCCCAAGCACAGACAACATCCAACAAATATTTAATTAAATAAATTACAGAGTTATCTCTTTTTTTCAAAAAATGACACATGATACATATATCTCTATCCGTGCTAAACCGAATGCACTGATGGTACAGTTGTCTGTTATTTGATGCTTTGGCTGCAGGTCTTGCTCGCTTGCCTCCACGCTCCTCCCCAGTTTTGGGAAATATCCACTTGGTGTGACTCCTTGTAAGACACGCATGGACGATTAACACCCCCCCTTTTCCCCTGTTGACGTGGTGGACGGCCGGGGACTCTTGTCGGGACCCGGTGGGGGAGACGTCGGAGAACTATAAGCTCAGGAGAAACTGCTCAAACACAATGTGATTGGTAATTATACTGTTAAACATATATATATTATATTATATTTTTATGGTCACATCCATGAACTCTAATACGCAAATTTTGTCACAGCGCCTCAATCCTCTGAAGATGACCCAGCGGGGTCGAAACGCGTCAGGATTATCACCCTATTTTAGCGCTTGATCATTGTATAATACTTGTGCCAGCTTCATTTGTGTTATCTCCTGTAGCACAGCTCCTATTTTAACCATCATGGTTAAGTTCCATTAATAAAAAAACTCTTTCAAGTAACAACCTATTATTTTCATAATTTTTTGCTGCTTTAAAACTCCACGGGGGATATCTTCTTTTTCTTTTTGACATTAATCGGGGTGTGCAGCACTTTATATCTTCTCAGTATGTGTCTCTCCCCTTTTTTCAAAAAAACACAGTAAACGGTAAAGTATAAAAAATTGCATACCTGCAAAAGCAAACATGATAGAACATAATAACAATAAAACATTGCAGAATAGAATACAGTAAAAAAGAGAAGAACAATAGAGAGAGAATAGAGAGAGAGAGAGAACAAGAGAACAATAAAACGACAACTATTTTTGTTTTATTCTATATATTTTTTTGTGTTTTTTTTTTTTTTTTTTACACTTTTCTTTGTAACTGTAACCGGTTCCAGGTTCGGGTCTCTCAAAATTCGATGGCATCTTGGGAGACCCTGTGAAAGTGTGCCTAGTCTGTGCAATGCTGTACGCTAATACTCAACTAGTGTATGGTAGCGTTCAAAACATTCACCAATGCAAAGACCAGGATTGTCAGGACAGGAGGGACAATAATAGCGGGTGTCACGCATATATCCGCGCTTGCTGCAGACACAACATCTTTTTTGGGGGGGTTCGTTGGGTAGGGGTACTCGGGACGACATAAAGAAAATGCCTCTCATGCAGCCGACTGCATTTGGTTGGGGATGTGAATGGGGGAAGTACGGGTGCTGCAGAAGTAGTGGGTTCCCAATTAGGATTGGCGAATGCAGCAGGAAGGGCACTATGGGCACGACGGGCCTGTGTCTTCTTCTTGGTGGCAGCGGGACACTACTTGTGCTTGCCACCTCACCAGCTTGGACTGCACTTATGGGACTCGCCACGTCACCAAGTGTTACTGCAGTGCTGGTTTGACTACAACCGGGGTGTACTAGGCTGCTGGTGCTTGCCAGTTCACCAAAACGCTACCAAAAAAACTGTTAGCAATCCCAGGTATCAGGCCTGACTCTGCGAACGCTGCAGTTATGCATTTAGTATTTTGTAAGTGACAGTGATCGATCGATACTGCACTTGGGTGGGCTGGGCTATGCTGGGCCGAGGGGCAAAACACAGGTTCTAGCAGGTATCTGGGCTGATCCCGCTAACACTGCGTTTTTGGGAACCCTAAACTGCTGGGGACACTAGTATAGATCTAATCGGATCAGATATTGATCCGTTCAGATACTGTACCACTAAGGGAGGTGTACGGTGCGTGCGTGGGTGTTAGCAGTACTGGTGCTAACCTGACACTGCCTGGGGCAACGCAGACCCTATCTGACCCTAAAACCTAACTTATATCACCGCCGGGCAATCAGGGAGCTAAACCTTTATTAGGTAATAAACTGCAGGTGCCCTGACACTATGAAAAATAAACTAACTAACCAGCGTTACCCGTAACAGTTATACAGTGATCACTGGTGAAAGGGTTAACTAGGGGGAAATCAGGGGGTTAAAACCTTTATTAGGTAGTATATGGGGGTCCCTGATGCTATAAAACGCTGACAGCGAACCTATATATTTACCTCCCTAACTAGCGTCACCAGTGACACTAATACAGCGATCAGAAAAATGATCGCTTAGTGACACTGGTGACAGGGGGTGATCAAGGGGTTAAAACTTTATTGGGGGGGGGGTTAGGGGGTATCCTAGACCTAAAGGGGGCTAACACTAGCTGCCCTACCACACTAACTGTCACAAACTGACACCAATGCAGTGATCAGAAAAAAAAAACTGCTTGGTGTCAGTGTGACGGGGGGGGGGGGGGTGATTGGGGGGTGATCGGGGGTGAGGGGGGGTAAAGGGGGGTGTAATGTGTGCCTGGCTTCTACTGTGTGTGTGTTTTACACTCACTCGGATGTCTTCTCTCCTCGGCGCCGGAATGGAAAATATCGAGCCGAGGAGAGATGACAGCACTTCCTCTGCTGCTGTTTACTATACAGAAGCAGAGGAATGATATCATTAGCTGGGAGCGATCGCGAGGGGGGGCCACAAATGGATGGCCTTCCCCTCACCTCTCATAGCTCCCAGACAGAAGCCGACCGCCTCGGGCACCGGGGGGGTCCGATCGGACCCCCCGCCCGTGGGAGGCAGATGATGTACAGGTACGTGATTTTGCCTGCCCGTGCCATTCTGCTGCAGTATATCTGCGTGAGGCAGTCGGCAACTGGTTAAAGGAATATTTAATTTTTATTGTTTCACTTTAAGCATTATTAAAATCGCTGCTCCCGTTAAAACGGCCATTTTTAAAACTTTTTTTTTGCATTGATACATGTCCCCTGGGGCAGTATCCGGGTCCCCAAACACTTTTTATGACAATAACTTGCATATAAGCCTTTAAATTAGCACTTTTGATTTTTCATGTTTGTGTTCCATGGGCTTCAACAGTGTTCGCGTGTTCGTCCAAATTTTTTGCCTGTTAGTAAGTTCTGGTGCGAACCGAACTGGCGGGTGTTTGGACCATCCTTACTTAAGAGTTGAAAGTGGTGATCTAGGAACACATTTTCATATCTTTTGGGATTGCCATATAGCAAAAAATTATTGGAATTATTGGAACGAAATATTCGTAATGCTCTCTCTAAATTATTCAAGAAAACTATCATCCCAGATCCGACAATTGCGCTTCTAATTTTAAAGCCTACCCAAATCTCCTATACACAATTTAAACTCCTTCTACAAATTACCACAGCCGCAAAGCAGACCATCGCCAAATCATGGAAGACCTCATCATTAATGCTTTCTGAAACTACGAATAGAATACATCAGGCCATGATCCTCTCGAAAACAGATGCCATATCCAACGATAACATACCTAAATTTGAGAAAATTTGGAGTCCTTAGGTGACCCACTTTCTTTCTCCTAATTTTGACACTTCTTTACTAAGACCTTGGTAACTATATAACTTTGTTTTGAATAACTGACAAAAAGATACTATGTACATATTGTTACTAAGAAATCCCCGGAAACCTTTATTCTATCCTGTCTTCTCCTATTTATTTTTACATAACAAAATGGTAGCGAAACATTCACTTTTATAATGTTCTTATATATTACAATAATAGATAGTACGCTCTAATGTCCTATTATAAATAACTGAATCTCGAAGTTAAAAGTTTAACAACTTTTTCATTTTTTGTTGCGCATGATTATATAATTGTTAAAATTGATTGTAACACCTTAGTCTTTCTAAAACATATAGCCTATTTAAGTCTTTCATTGCTTGTAACTACAAGAAATACTAAGATCTGATATGTAAATTCAACTAATTCTACCATTTAATGTAATCAATATTTTGTTAAATGTACCAATGTTTATATTTTCAAAATCAATAAACACATTTAACAAGAGTTGAAAGTGCTGCTTATGTAAAAGAAACTGCTCATGATAGTTTAGACTACTTTGCCTGCCACTGTTGGAGAAAAAAAAATTGTCAAGATGGACTACAAGAAGAGGTACAAGAAGGTGATGCAATGATACCCTGGAAAAGAGGTATTATTTTCTGATAAAATAGAACAAACACAAGGACCTATGAATAAATACACTGATCAGCCATAATAATATCACCACCCACCATAATATTATATAAACCCAAACAATATCTGCGCTTGGATAAAAAAATGATGTTAGCAGCCAGCACCAATAGGCTGATTACACACCATATACAACATACATAATACAGAGAGGGTGCAGCGCTAACTCAATGTTCAAAAGTCAAAGTCAAAAGGATGCGCATGCACACTCGTCACCTCTGTGAGGGGGCCCAAGCCTGCTTACTGGAACCTATGGACCCTTAAATTATATAGAGGTCAACAGCAGTACACAAGGATTTAAGAGCCGGATAAAACAGCAAGGAATCCTGCTATGACCCTTGCATCATCTGTCATGGCAGGTCACTAGAGTATGCGGTTCGTGTAGTCATCTAGCAGGAAAATCCCCACTTACAGCAGTGTGAACAGTGCCAATTGCAAACAATGCAACAGTGGCAATTTTGTTGTTTGCGGTGAGGAGACCTGGGTGCAGTCTGGAAGTCTCCATAGATTGATTTTGACCTGCTGGCCAATGAAAGTGAACTTTATATTTCTAGTGTTCGCTATGAAGATACTGGGGCCTATACGTGTATCATCCCGCTGTCTTACGTGTGGATGTTGCTGCATTATGGAAAACTATTAGTTTAGTTTTTTACATTTTAGAATGGGGTGCCTCGAGATTGTGCTGAATTTTTTTAAGGATGTCTTGATTGAAAAAAGGTTGAGAAACACTTCATTAGACAAAGTATCACACTGCTTTCACCAGCTTGGCTTCTTCCCACAATGCATCCTGGTGCCATCTCTTCCCATGAAAGTGACACACACACACCTACATCAATAGCTTACGGATGTGTAGAGCAACTAAAAAAAATGATGGCTTATCAATGTAAATAACATGAATGCCAGTTGGAACTCTTGGAACAATTACAAAAGATTTTGAACATCATTTAACAACCATTTTCATTGACAGAATCACCACAAGACTGTATTACTGGCCCCCATTCTGTGCTTATGTCGTAGAGTGTTTAAAGTCCTCAGAAAGAACTCACCATTAATGTATGCATGAAATTTGTTTTTTAGTTTTGGATAGAGTGGAAAAAATTTCTAATTTAAATTTCTTGTCAGTTTTTATTGCTTGTGTTGTTATGGATAAAGCTAAAGCTCCCTCTATTGATATGCAAATTAACCAGTTGGACTGGTTCATCAGGAAACTAGGGGGAGGACATTTGAAACAGGCATGTGGGCAGACAAAAGAGTTGTTCTTGAAGACAAAAAAGCGAGACTTGATCTGAGGACTTTGGAGAAAGTGGTTGGACTCAAAGAACCATGAATAAGATTCCATCTTGATTCCATTGCAAAGTTAAATAGCTGTTTAGTATATTTATTGCATACATGTTGTACATGTTTATTTGCTAGGAATATAGTCAATAATGTCAAAAATCAGGTATATAGAAAATCCGCCCCCTCCTACACCCAAAACGCTGCGCTGATGGAAAATGAAACTTAAATCTAAGCTGCTGCTTAAATAATAACAACCATAAATGCAAAAAATTGATTCACCACAATCTCGCCCCAAGTGAACTCAAATAGCAGCGCTAAATCAAATCCTAATCATAAATAAAATAAAATAAAAGAGTGATGAAATTAAATAATCCACCAGTGATATACTTATATACTCACTCCTTCCTACTACTGTGCATCAAATTAATATGATCTAAATTCACAAATATAGTGCGCATAACTAATTACGTGAATATCATAACTGTACACAAAAATATATATAAAATTAAAAATATATATATATATATATATATATATATGTAAACACCAGTGAAAATAAGTCCACAAATGTGTAAAAAAAGTCCAAAAAATATTGATCCGTGACGTGATACAGTGTAGATCTCCACTTTAAGTAACTCTTCCACCGCACCTCTGTGACTGTGAATCCACTCCCCTTAGGTTAATACACTCACCAGCTCCTTTCGCCCACGCTCTCGTGTTGGGCCACAAAGCTTTATCCCACACAGAAAGGGGAAATAAATGGTCTCCAATGGTTCACCTTTACATATCCAGAGTGTAATGCTAAAGAGCTCTCAGCTCCTTTCGCCCACACTCTCGTGTTGGACCACAAAGCTTTATCCCACACAGAAAGGGGAAATAAATGGTCTCCAATGGTTCACCTTTACATATCCAGAGTGTAATGCTAAAGAGCTCTATTGTATGGGTACAGGAGTGCACCAATCTAATCACGACTTCACTGATAACAAGGCGCTGGTCTGGCGTATCTGGCGTAGAGGATTTTTTTTGTTTTCTGTTAATTTCTTTGTCCTGTGCTTAGTTTGGTTTTGTTTACACTGTTTTTGCAGACAGGTCCACTCCCCTGTCCACCCCAGCCCCTGAGAATGCAGGCTCAGGCATCTCGTGTTGGCCCCTGGCCCAGGCCTGAGGGTCACTGTTGGTTTATATCCTGTAACACATTTTTATTTATGTTTTTGCATGAAAATCTGTATTATGATCCTGTTTATATCCCCTGTGTGGAATATTGACATCTGGTTTTCTTTTGCATATCAATAAAACCATTGAAAGTGAAAGAAAATCACAATTTTGTTTTCACCCTAGTAATGTAATGGAGGGAAAATCTTCCAATGGGAACATTAGTTCTGGTGACCTGGGGGGTCCCTAAAGAATTTCCTTTAATTTGCAGGTATTTGCTCTCACTTCCTGTTTGGTTATGGGACAGGGGGCACAATTCACTAAAGGTTATTGCATGCATTATGACGGTCACGTGACCACTTAACGCATGCGATAATGAAAATGTCAATTCACTATCGCGTGAATTTAGCGTAAACACCATAAAAAGGCTTTAAAGTCAATTCACAAAAGGAAATAAATAAATAAACGCATGCAATAATTAAGTACTGGTCCAAGCTTGCGATAACTATGAGATAACTATGGCAGTGGTCAGACCCCCCAGGCGGGAAAGTGCAAGCTAGAGCAGGAGTCAGCTAAATTTTTGTCAGGAGTTGTTTCTGGAGGCTGGCAGATGGCATAGCAAAGATGATGGAGCCCTTTGAATCCAGTCTTCTGGAATTCAAAGCAATGTAGAAGAGGCAGTCCTATTAAAGGAAAGAAGCTTTAAGGAGCGCAGACTGCTGGACCAATTCTGAGATGCTTATACCCTAACAGAACGTCAGGTTATTCAAGCCACTTATTATGGAGCTTTATACCCAACTCATAGGGTAACTTGAGCCCTCAACACAGACAATCCATGCCATACAAGCCATGACTAAGTTGCTGGCTGCCTTACACTTTTTTTAAAAAGCATTATATCAGATACGTACGATAACTTACCGCACAGTTTTTTGCGGTATTTAAGGCATACTTCAGAAAGATAACGCCTTTTAAGGAGAGTTTCTTCGTGAATTACAGTTTGTTTGTTTTTTTCAGAACAATGTGCGTTATTTTACTGCATACTCGGATGCGGTACATAATCACTTAGTGAATTGTTCCCAGGAAGTGAAGGGAAATTTCCCCAATGGGACACAGATGGTGAAAAATCTGACAAGGGTTATAACCCTCCCTTAAGGCCCATACACACGATCAGACTTTTTCACAACAAACATGCAAATTAGCTGTTGTAAGGCAACATCCGACCGTGTGTACGCTCCACTGGACAAACTTTTTCGGTTTTCATCGGACAAATGTTGGCTGTGCAAACAAACTTGGCAGCAACAAAAGTCCGACGTCGGCAAGTCCGATTGTGTGTACACAAAACCATCGGACTGTGGTAAAAAGTACCAACACGCATGCTCAGAACCAATGCAAAAGATCAAACAACAATCCAGAAGTTGACCAAAGGGTAGAGCTGGAGAATTGAACGTCCTCTTTTGAAGTGTCGTCAGTACGTTGAAACGTCACTACGTTCGTGTTTGTTGCATAAAAAGTCCTGCCGTGTGTATGCCTAACAAGTCCATGGCCAACGCCCTTTGTACAGAAATCCACTGAAAAGTTTGTATAAAGTCCGATCATGTGTACGAGACTTTACTCTAATCAAAAGGAAAAAAAAGTTTTGCCTATAGTTCTACTTTAAGATATTAAAAAAAAAAAATCTGAATATTATTAAAGGAGCCTTAAACAACATAAAAAAGGAAACATTTTATTTAAAAAGATGAATAAGTTGATTTTTCCCAAAATGGCCCTATTTACTAAAAAATATGTGGTCTTTCGCTGGGTTGAAACCAGCCACTGAAAAGGAAGTAAGGCATCCTAATTTTGATTAGATGTCATGGGAGTCCTAATGCCCTGTGTATGTTTGCAAACCCAACTCTTTGGATGTACTATCTATCTATCTATCTATCTATCTATCTATCTATCTATCTATCTATCTATCTATCTATCTATCTATCTATCTATCTATCTATCTATCTATCTATCTATCTGTCGGCCTTCCATCAAAATGTTTCTTGATAAGTACAGTGGTAGTCACTGCAGACTGGTTGATCTAAACCAGAAATAGATCCACCCCAAATTAAGAGGTTATCTGGAGATGTCGGAGTTCCAAATCCACTTCAACACTCAGGTTGAAACGAGACTGTAATTCAATTTGACCTGCCAACTGTCAGTAAAGGAGATTTTTATGGATTATTATTGCCTGACGTGCTGAACAAAGCTTCCTAAGGCAAAGAAATATCAAATGGACAAAACTTGATACACTTACCAGTGAATTCTTTCCTGCCTAAAAATTTCATATAAAACAATTAGGTAAAGAAATATTTGGAAAACCATTTGATGTTCCCCTTCAGGAAATGGCATCAATACAATCTAAAATGTTTGGTAGTCGCAATGCACTGTTACTGTTCAAAGTGCAGATGATTAAAAAAAAAGTCACCCTAACATTATACAAACTCTAGTAAACTCTAATAATTTCCCGTTGGGATTAATAAAGCATTCTGAATCTGAAACCATTTCATAATATAAATTAAAATATTTGCCTTATTTCTTTGTAGCTTTTATAATTTTTCAAAATAAAAGATTTATGTTGAAAATAAATTACATATTGTATTTCAGTTATTCTATTCTCTCAATTAGGTTTTTTAATGAAAAAAAAAGTATTCACCAGATTTTTTTTCAATAAATTGGGCAAACCAATTAATTAAACATGATATGTTTACCAATTCTGATTCATTATATGTATTATTGTAAGGGCATAGCAATTAAATGTTAGAATTTAGTAAATTCTAGTAATTTCCCTTTGAGATGAATAAAGTATTATGAAACAAAACCATTTAATACTATAAATTAAAATATGTGCCTTATTTCTTTTTCTTTTTTTTATTCAACAAGAATTTTATTGAAAACAAATATAAGTATGGTACAGTACAGTAGATGGATCATGTAAATGACACATAACAAATGTCACATACAACTTTCTTTTATCCATGAAAGTAAAAAGAGTTATCAGAAACACAAATATCAATTAGAGCCTAAATAATGATATACATAGGTTGCTTAAGATCTTTATAAGTCTTAAATTGGGATGAACAGTTAGCTGTGATAGGTCTTTTATCCTGTACAGCATCCATTCAATTAGCCAAAATATTGAATAAAGTGTTGACATTAGTCATGGAAATTGGACCTCCTTAGTTATTTCTTTGTATCCTTTATAATTTTTCAAAATAAACGATTTATGTTACAAATAAATATATTGTATTACAGTTATTCTATTCTCTCAATTTGTTTTTTGTTAAAGAAAAGTATTTACAAGATTTTCTTTTTTCAATAAATTGGGCCAACCAATTTATTAAACATGACATACTACCAATTCTGATTCATTATATGTATTATTGTAAGGACATAGAAATTAAATGTGAGAATTTAGCAAAAAAAAAAAAAAATTATACAAACTCCAGTAAATTCTAGTAATTTCCCTTTGAGATTAATAAAGTATTCTGCAACTGAAAACAATTTAATACTATAAATTTAAATATTTGCCTTAATTTTTTTTTTTTAATTCAACAAGAATTTTATTGAAAACAAATATAAGTATGGTACAGTACAGTAGATGGATCGTGTACACAGTACATACCAAACGTCACATACAACTTTCTTTTATCCATGAAAGTAAGAAATGGATCAGTTATCAGAAACAAATGCGTATTTATTTCATACATAGTCATATCAGTTCTCAATACCAATTAGAGCTTAAACAATGATATACATAAGTTGCTTAAAGTGAGTTCCACCGAAAAATAAAATAAAATAAAAGTCAGCAGCTACAAATACTACAGTTGCTGACTTTTAATATATGGACACTTACCTGCCCAGGGCACCGGCAATGTCCTTATCCGAAGCCGATCTGTCCCTCGGCTCCCTGGTGAAGGCACCGGTATCTTCGGTAAGGGAATCAGGAAATGAAGCCTTGCAGCTTCACATCCTGGTTCCCTACTCTGCATGCGTTGCATTGCGCAATCTCACTGGTCCTTGCTGTCTTCTGAGACCTGTGTGTCTCCCAGAAGACAGCGGGGAGACAGGGGACCATGGCGTATATAGCCTTGGATACTGTGGCGAACATAAGCATTGGTTCTCGTATATATCAAAGGAAAAACGAATGCATATATTAGTACTGAGTAACCAGTATGTTTCTTGTACTAGCCTATAATTTCCTCAAAATGGGTAACACCAGTTTAGTAAGAAAAATTGCATCAGTATATTGCTTTTGGAGTATGGCTATTTGCCAGAACATATGTTCAATGTGCTTATTATCTAATCGACCCAACTTTGTCCCCAGGTAGTATAGGGCTGAAACTTTTAGGCTTGTGAGGGTGTAGGGTGTAGGTGCGCTGGTTAAATAATAGGTACTCAGGAAAATGAAGTCCTCTTAATTATTGACATGTCCGGGTACTCAATTAGATTAGATTCTGCTCAGATTTGGGTGTAGATTGGGTTAGATGGGAAGAGAAGAGTAAGAGAGGGAAAGAGAGAGAAAAAAAGGAAAAAAAAAGGGAAAAAGAATGGGTGACACCCTAAAAGATTATGGGGAGGGGTAGATTTGTTGAAGGCATCAGCAATAAAATAGTGGGAGAAGGCTGAAATTTGGGTGTAGTTAGTGACAGCAAATGGTATTTATGTGTCTCGTTGAGTGTGGTTGAGGGGATTTATTCCGCTTTCTTGGAGATATTCGTTTGTTGATTTAAATTGAGGCCGACAATCCCATATGTGGGTGGATTTAGAAGGTGTGTCTTTTGTAATGGATATAAGTTCTTCCATGTCAGCTATCCTGTTTATTCTGTTGTACCATTCCCGTAGAGTGGGGATTTGAGGAGTGCCCCAGTGAGTGGGTATGCACATTTTGGTAGCATTTACCATCATCATAGTTAATGATTTAAAGCATGAGGCATCAGTTTCTGGGTTGTGGTGGAGAAGGTATTGAGCAGGGGAGAAGTTTAGGCTATATGTTGTCACTCGGGTTATTTTTTCGTGAACTGCTTTCCAGAAAGGTTGGATGTGCGAACAGTTCCACTAAATGTGTACTAGGGTACCATCTGCTTGATGAGATAGCAAGCAACATTTTGGTAGGGATGGGTTGAATTTGTGCAATAAAACAGGTGTGCGATACCATCGGGACATGATTTTGAAGCCATTTTCTTGTATCAATACATTGATTGTGGATGAAAGATCTTTTTAAGTCTTAAATTGGGATGAACAGATGAGAATATTGGTAAGAACAAAAAATATGGGCTTTAGAGACACATCATAATTTAAGTAGAAAAGTCAGAAAATGTATTAAACATGATTAAGAATGACATTATTGGCATAACATGTTAAAACTAAACATGGTGTTTGATCTACATGACACTCGCAACACCTAACACAACCAATTGTTTCCATAGTACAAACAAATCAACACTGATTTGATTCAGGTGATAGTAGTTAAAGGAAAAGGCTGGTAGGTGGTTGAGGCATGATGAGGAAACTCTGCATGTTGCGTGCGTTTAGGTGCTTCTTTAGGAGCTTGCAGTCTAATGTACATAAAAAATAAAAATTAAAAACAGAAACGGCCAAACAATCCATTTTTTAACATCAGCGTCAAAATATATCTATCATTAGATAGCTGTATACATAATGAAATACATATCAACCGTGTGTAGCCTCAAATTCAGGCGGCCAAAGTGGGACAGCGAATAGCCCCAGAGGGCCGGACCCTAGCTGCAGGGGCGCATATAATTGTAGGGATAAGGTCTAATGGGGCAGGTAGTAATACAGCAATAAAAAGGGAAGAGAAAAAGAAAGGTAAGAAAAAACACTTACGATATAAAAAGTAAAAAGCAATATGTGCGGGCAGGTCTGGCAGAAACGTCCACCAATTGACAGATCCATATATCTTAATGTTATAACGATATATAACGCTGCAAAAGAGTATATAAAATTGTATATATCTATGAACATAGAGATATAAGCACAGAAATTACACTGTAGCTCAAGGACATGTCTAGGGAGGACATTTAATACGTTTAACGTTCAAAAATATGCCTACCCCAATCTCCTTATAAAGTACTTAGGGCGGGGGATGGTCATCATGAACTCATCAGCCAGACTGAGGAAATTCCAAGAATAGGCAATGAAGGGGTTTTAAAGGTATTCCAGGTAAACGACAGACCAGCCAATGGTAATACTGCAGACTACCGAAGACCACCGATACTGGGAGGCACTTTCAAATGAGGACAAGATACACAGATTAAGTTCAAAGAAAATGCCTGTCTTTATTGGGTGGGTATACAGCTTATATTTGATTCAACTTACCCAATCACAATAGGGGAGGGGGAGTGGTTAGTAAAGGAATATATTGAATATCATTAATATCATGACTATAATTAAACACGTCAGCGATATACAGTGGGGACAGAAAGTATTCAGACCCCCTTAAATTTTTCACTCTTTGTTATATTGCAGCCATTTGCTAAAATCATTTAAGTTCATTTTTTTCCTCATTAATGTACACACAGCACCCCATATTGACAGAAAAACATAGAATCGTTGACATTTTTGCAGATTTATTAAAAAAGAAAAATTGAAATATCACATGGTCGTAAGTATTCAGACCCTTTGCTGTGACACTCATATATTTAACTCAGGTGCTGTCCATTTCTTCTGATCATCCTTGAGATGGTTCTACACCTTCATTTGAGTCCAGCTGGAAAGCCACACACGTGTCTATATAAGACCTTACAGCTCACAGTGCATGTCAGAGCAAATGAGAATCATGAGGTCAAAGGAACTGCCTGAAGAGCTCAGAGACAGTATTGTGGCAAGGCACAGATCTGGCCAAGGTTACAAAAAAAAATTCTGCTGCACTTAAGGTTCCTAAGAGCACAGTGGCCTCTATAATCCTTAAATGGAAGATGTTTGGGACGACCAGAACCCTTCGTAGAGCTGGCCATCTGGCCAAACTGAGCTATCGGGGGAGAAGAGCCTTGGTGAGAGAGGTAAAGAGGAACCCAAAGATCACCGTGGCTGAGCTCCAGAGATGCAGTGGCCCAACGGAAGCCTCTCCTCAGTGCAAGACACATGAAAGCCCGCATGGAGTTTGCTAAAAAACACCCAAAGAACTCCAAGATGGTGAGAAATAAGATTCTTTGGTCTGATGAGACCAAGATAGAACTTTTTGGCCTTAATTCTAAGCGGTATGTGTGGAGAAAACCAGGCACTGCTCATCACCTGTCCAATACAGTCCCAACAGTGAAGCATGGTGATGGCAACATCATGCTGTGGGGGTGTTTT
Organism: Lithobates clamitans; assembly: GCA_037952925.1. Taxonomy (NCBI): domain Eukaryota; kingdom Metazoa; phylum Chordata; class Amphibia; order Anura; family Ranidae; genus Lithobates; species Lithobates clamitans. Next base: position 1,342,638 of record JBBGZY010000154.1, on the reverse strand, counting down.
TCAGCTGCAGGGACAGGACAACTGGTTGGAATCGAGGGAAAGATGAATGCGGCCAAGTACAGGGATATCCTGGACGAAAACCTTCTCCAGAGAGCTCAGGAACTCAGACCGGGCTGAAGGTTTACCTTCCAACAAGACAATGACCCTAAGCACACAGCTAAAATAACGAAGGAGTGGCTTCACAACAACTCTGTGACTGTTCTTGAATGGCCCAGCCAGAGCCCTGACCTAAACCCAATTGAGCATCTCTGGAGAGACCTAAAAATGGCTGTCCAGCAACGTTTGCCATCCAACCTCACAGAACTGGAGAGGATCTGCAAGGAAGAATGGCAGAGGATCCCCAAATCCAGGTGTGAAAAACTTGTTGCATCTTTCCCAAAAATACTCATGGCTGTATTAGATCAAAAGGGTGCTTCTACTAAATACTGAGCAAAGGGTCTGAATACTTAGGACCATGTGATATTTCAGTTTTTCTTTTTTAATAAATCTGTAAAAATGTCAACAATTCTGTGTTTTTCTGTCAATATGGGGTGCTGTGTGTACATTAATGAGGAAAAAAATGAACTTAAATGAATTTAGCAAATGGCTGCAATATAACAAAGAGTGAAAAATTTAAGGGGGTCTGAATACTTCCCGTCCCCACTGTATATGGTCATAGAAGTTTATAACCCCTAAAAACATATTCAACATAAGGTTACCAGAGTGAATAACCCATCTGGTGATGACTCATAAGTCATGTCCAACACTTGTGTTGAGGGAGCCAATAATGGCTAGCCCTCTATAGAATCTACTTTTAAGTGTCGGACGCCTATAAAGTATCAACAGGTATCAGGCTAAGAGGAGAAGGGAGAAAAGAAAAAAAAAAAGGGGGGTATGCATCATGAACTAGCATATATTTAAAGGTGTAAAGTAACCAAAGACAACCCCAAACCAAAGCCATGATCCTAGGGGATCAAAATAGCGTAATATAAACAGCTCAACCCAACCTGATGCTGGTAATAATAGGTAGCAACCCACCATCCGTGCCTTCCAAGACAGAGTAAAGCTGTCTCTGCCGAGGAAGCAATATGTGTATATATATATATATATATATATATATATATATATATATATATATATATATATATATATATATATATATATTTATATATGCGTCCCGACCGGACGTACGTCATCGGCAATATCGGAAATGATGACCCCCAGACTGGTTGCTGACAATTGCCCATACGCCCACCACCCGGGGCGGGACGACACAACAGAAGCAGAAGGGAACCAAATCTGAGGACCAGATAGGACCTCTCAAGCACCACAGTCAGGGCGGCCGTACAACCAGGAGATAGCACCCCCAATGGAGCCAAAGCTAACCAACCAGGCCACCAGGTCCAAGATAGCACACAGAACGATATGCAAGATAATAAAGAATAACAACAAAAAATAGATGTGTAACATAGTAAACAATAAAGATTAGACAAGGAATCCAGTATCCAAAACAGGACATCTTAGATGGTAACCATCTAGAACATTGTATGTAACCTAATAAAACCGCAGGGAGTTCAAAGCAGCAATATACTGGGCCAACTAAAGTAGGACATAGCAGGCCTTCAAAGGAAGAAACCAGACAGACACTCCAGATATATTTCAGAAAAAATTATGACGTTGACACCATCAGAGAATATAGAAGGAGAATGAAACAAATTCAATCCGAGATGGTAGTTACAGTGGGGCAAAAAAGTATTTAGTCAGCCACCAATTGTGCAAGTTCTCCCACTTAAAAAGATGAGAGAGGCCTGTAATTATCATTATAGGTATACCTCAACTATGAGAGACAAAATGTGGAAACAAATCCAGATCACATTGTCTGATTTTTGAAAGAATTTATTTGCAAATTATGGTGGGAAATAAGTATTTGGTCACCTACAAACGAGCAAGATTTCTGGCTCTCACAGACCTGTATCGTCTTCTTTAAGAGGCTCCTCTGTCCTCCACTCATTACATGTATTAATGGCACCTGTGTTAACTTGTTATCAGTATAAAAGACACCTGTCCACAACCTCAAACAGTCACACTCCAAACTCCACTATGGTGAAGACCAAAGAGCTGTCGAAGGATACCAGAAACAAAATTGTAGACCTGCACCAGGCTGGGAAGACTGAATCTGCAATAGGCAAGCAGCTTGGTGTGAAGAAATCAACTGTGGAAGCAATAATTAGAAAATGGAAGACATACAAGACCACTGATAATCTCCCTCGATCTGGGGCTCCATGCAAGATCTCACTCTGTGGGGTCAAAATGATCACAAGAACGGTGAGCAAAAATCCCAGAACCACACAGGGGGGGACCTAGTGAATGACCTGCAGAGAGCTGGGACCAACGTAACAAAGGCTACCATCAGTAACACACTATGCTGCCAGGGACTCAGATCAGATCCTGCAGTGCCAGACGTGTCCACCTGCTTAAGCCAGTACATGTCCGGGCCCATCTGAGGTTTGCTAGAGAGCATTTGGATGATCCAGAAGAGGATTGGGAGAATGTCATATGGTCAGATAAAACCAAAGTAGAACTGTTTGGTAGAAACACAACTTGTCGTGTTTGGAGGAGGGAGAATGCTGAGTTGCAACCAAAGAACACCATACCTACTGTGAAGCATGGGGGAGGGAACATCATGCTTTGGGGCTGTTTCTCTGCAAAGGGAACAGGACGACTGATCCGTGTACATGAAAGAATGAAGGGGGCCATGTATCGTGAGATTTTGAGTGCAAACCTCCTCCCATCAGCAAGGGCATTAAAGATGAAATGTGGCTGGGTCTTTCAGCAAGAAAATTATCCCAAACACACCACCTGGGCAACAAAGGAGTGGCTTCGTAACAAGCATTTCAAGGTCCTGGAGTGGCCTAGCCAGTCTCCAGATCTCAACCCCATAGAAAACCTTTTGAGTGAGTTGAAAGTCCGTGTTGCCCAGCGACATCCCCAAAACATCACTGCTCTAGAGGGGATCTGCATGGAGGAATGGGCCAACATGCCAGCAACAGTGTGTGACAACCTTGTGAAGACTTATAGAAAACGTTTGACCTCTGTCATTCCCAACAATGGATATATAACAAAGTATTGAGATGAACTTTTGATATTGGCCAAATACTTATTTTCCACCATAATTTGCAAATAAATTCTTTCAAAAATCAGACAATGTGATTGTCTGGATTTGTTTCAACATTTTGTCTCTCATAATTGAGGTATACCTATGATGACAATTACAGGCCTCTCTCATCTTTTTAAGTGGGAGAATTTGCTGTATATTATTAGCAATGAGTCATAGACCTCGTAGACATTAACCACCTCAATACAGTGCACTTACACCCCCTTCCTGCCCAGACCAATTTTCAGCTTTCAGCGCTCTCACACTTTGAATGACAATTACTCAATCATGCAACATTGTACCCATATGAAATTTGCGTCCTTTTTTTCACACAAATAGAGCTTTCTTTTGGTGGTATTTAATCACTAGTGGGTTTTTTATTTTTTGTGCTATAAATAAAAAAAGTTTTAGTCAAAATTTATACTGCTACATATCTTCGGTAAAAATAACCCAAATAAGTGTAAATTATTTGGTCTTTGTGAAAGTTATAGAGTCTACAAACTATGGTTCCAATCACTGAAAATTGATCACATCTGATCACACCTGATGTACTGAAGGCCTATCTCATTTTTTGAGATACTAACAAGTCAGGAACGTACAAATACCCCCCAAATTACCCCTTTTTAGAAAGTAGACATTCCAAGGTATTAAGTAAGTAGCATGGTGAGTTTTTTTTAAGTTGTAATTTTTTCCCACAATTCTTTGCAAAATTAAGATAATTTTTTTTTTTTTTACAAAATTGTCATATTAACTGGTTATTTCTCTCACAGAGCATATGCATACAACAAATTACACCCAAAAATACATTCTGCTACTCTTCCCGAGTATGGCGATACCACATGTGTGAGACTTTTACACAGCCTGGCCACATACAAAGGCCCCATATTGAAGTAGCATCTTCAGGCGATCTTCAAGCATAAATGACACATCTCATTTCTCAACCACCTATTACAATTTTGAAGGCCCTGGAGCACCAGGACAATGGAATTGCCCCCCAAATTACCCCATTTTGGAAAGCAAACACCCCAATGTATAATCTATGAGGCACAATGAGTCTTTTGAACGGTTCATTTTTTTCCAGAAGTTTTTGGAAAATATGGAAAAAAAATGAAAAAGCATTTTTTTTACACAAAGTTGTCCATTTAGCAGATATTTCCAACACATAGCATGTACATAGCAAAGATGGCACCCCAAAATACATTCTGCTACTCCTCCTGAGTATAGCAATACCACATGTGTGAGACTTTTACACAGCCTGGCCACATACAAAGGCCCAACATTGAAGTAGCATCTTCAGGCGTTCTACGAGCATAAATGACACATCTTATTTCTCAACCACCTATTACACTTTTGAAGGCCCTGGAGCACCAGGACAATGGAATTGTCCCCAAAATGACCCCATTTTGGAAAGCAAACACCCCAACGTATAATCTATAAGGCATAATGAGTCTTTTGAATGGTTCATTTTTTTCCAGAAGTTTTTGGAAAATGTGGAAAGAAAATGAAACACATTTTTTTTACACAAAGTTGACAATTTATCAGATATTTCCAACACATAGCATGTACATAGCAAAGATGACACCCCAAAATACATTCTGCTACTCCTCCTGAGTATGGCAATACCACATATGTGAGCCTTTTACACAGCCTGGCCATATACAAAGGCCCAACATCCAAGTAGCACGATCAGGCATTCTAGGAGCATAAATTACATATATAATTTCCTGGCAACCTATAATTTTTGAAGGCCCTTCATATTTCTAACACATAGCATGTACATACCAAGAATTACAATCCAAAATAAATTATATTACCGAAAGGGTAAAGAAAAAAGCATTACCTGTGCTTTTAGTAGTATCCGCAGAGGAGAGCACTGGTCCAGGCAGCAGGCAGGGATGTGCTTAGCAACAGCAATAGTAATTATCCAGGCAGCAAGCAGGAATATTGTTTATAGTCAGCATAAGCATTAGGGATGAGCCGAACACCCCCCTGTTCGGTTCGCACCAGAACATGCGAACAGGAAAAAAATTCGTTCGAACACGCGAACGCCGTTAAAGTCTATGGGACACGAACATGAATAATCAAAAGTGCTAATTTTAAAGGCTAATATGCAAGTTATTGTCATAAAAAGTGTTTGGGGACCCGGGTCCTCCCCCAGGGGACATGAATCAATGCAAAAAAAAGTTTTAAAAACGGCCGTTTTTTCAGGAGCAGTGATTTTAATAATGCTTAAAGTCAAACAATAAAAGTGTAATATCCCTTTAAATTTCATACCTGGGGGGTGTCTATAGTATGCCTGTAAAGGGGCGCATGTTTCCCGTGTTTAGAACAGTCTGACAGCAAAGTGACATTTGGAAGGAAAAAACACATTTAAAACTACCGCGGCTATTGCATTGCCGACAATACACATAGAAGTTCATTGATAAAAACGGCATGGGAATTCCCCACAGGGGAACCCCGAACCAAAAAAAAAAAAATGATGTGGGGGTCCCCCTAAATTCCATACAAGGCCCTTCAGGTCTGGTATGGATATTAAGGGGAACCCCAGCCAAAATTTAAAAAAAAAATTGACGTGGGGTTCCCCCTAAATTCCATACCAGACCCTTCAGGTCTGGTATGGATTTTAAGGGGAACCCCGCGCCAAAAAAAAAAAAAAAAAAAGGCGTGGGGTCCCCCTAAAAATCCATACCAGACCCTTATCCGAGCACGCAACCTGGCAGGCCGCAGGAAAAGAGGGGGGGACGAGAGTGCGGCCCCCCCCCCCTCCTGAACCGTACCAGGCCACATGCCCTCAACATTGGGAGGGTGCTTTGGGGTAGCCCCCCAAAACACCTTGTCCCCATGTTGATGAGGACAAGGGCCTCATCCTCACAACCGTGGCCGGTGGTTGTGAGGGTCTGCGGGCGGGGGGCTTATCGGAATCTGGAAGCCCCCTTTAACAAGGGGACCCCCAGATCCCGGCCCCCCCCCTGTGTGAAATGGTAAGGGGGTACTTACCCCTACCATTTCACTAAAAAACTGTCAAAAATGTTAAAAATGACAAGAGACAGTTTTTGACAATTCCTTTATTTAAATGCTTCTTCTTTCTTCCTTCATCTTCTTCTTCTTCTGGTTCTTCTGGCTCTTCTGGTTCTTCCTCCGGCGTTCTCGTCCAGCATCTTCTCCGCGGCGTCTTCTATCTTCTTCTCCTCGGGCCGCTCCGCACCCATGGCATTTGGGGGGAGGCTCCCGCTCTTCTCTTCATCTTCTTCTCTTCTTCATCTTCTTCTTCTTCTTTTTCTTCTTCTTCCTTCTTCTCTTCTTCTCTTCTTCCTGTCTTCTCCGGGCCGCTCCGCAATCCATGCTGTGGCATGGAGGGAGGCTCCCGCTGTGTGACGGCGTCTCTTCGTCTGACGGTTCTTAAATAACGGGGGGCGGGGCCACCCGGTGACCCCGCCCCCCTCTGACGCACGGTGACATGACGGGACTTTCCTGTGGCATTCCCCGTGACGTCACAGGGAAGTCCCTCAAGTCACCGTGCGTCAGAGGGGGGCGGGGTCACCGGATGGCCCCGCCCCCCGTTATTTAAGAACCGTCAGACGAAGAGACGCCGTCACACAGCGGGAGCCTCCCTCCATGCCACAGCATGGATTGCGGAGCGGCCCGGAGAAGACAGGAAGAAGAGAAGAAGGAAGAAGAAGAAGAAGAAGAAGATGAAGAAGAAGATGAAGAAGAGAAGAAGATGAAGAGAAGAGCGGGAGCCTCCCCTCATGCCATGGGTGCGGAGCGGCCCGAGGAGAAGAAGATAGAAGACGCCGCGGAGAAGATGCTGGACGAGAACGCCGGAGGAAGAACCAGAAGAGCCAGAAGAACCAGAAGAAGAAGAAGATGAAGGAAGAAAGAAGAAAGAAGAAGCATTTAAATAAAGGAATTGTCAAAAACTGTCTCTTGTCATTTTTAACATTTTTGACAGTTTTTTAGTGAAATGGTAGGGGTAAGTACCCCCTTACCATTTCACACAGGGGGGGGGCCGGGATCTGGGGGTCCCCTTGTTAAAGGGGGCTTCCAGATTCCGATAAGCCCCCCGCCCGCAGACCCTCACAACCACCGGCCACGGTTGTGAGGATGAGGCCCTTGTCCTCATCAACATGGGGACAAGGTGTTTTGGGGGGCTACCCCAAAGCACCCTCCCAATGTTGAGGGCATGTGGCCTGGTACGGTTCAGGAGGGGGGGGGGGCCGCACTCTCGTCCCCCCCTCTTTTCCTGCGGCCTGCCAGGTTGCGTGCTCGGATAAGGGTCTGGTATGGATTTTTAGGGGGACCCCACGCCTTTTTTTTTTTTTTTTTTTGGCGCGGGGTTCCCCTTAAAATCCATACCAGACCTGAAGGGTCTGGTATGGAATTTAGGGGGAACCCCACGTCAATTTTTTTTTTAAATTTTGGCTGGGGTTCCCCTTAATATCCATACCAGACCTGAAGGGCCTTGTATGGAATTTAGGGGGACCCCCACATCATTTTTTTTTTTTTTTTTTTTGGTTCGGGGTTCCCCTGTGGGGAATTACCATGCCGTTTTTATCAATGAACTTCTATGTGTATTGTCGGCAATGCAATAGCCGCGGGTAGTTTTAAATGAGTTTTTTCCTTCCAAATGTCATTTTGCTGTCAGACTGTTCTAAACACAGGAAACATGCGCCCCTTTACAGGCATACTATAGACACCCCCCAGGTACGAAATTTAAAGGGATATTACACTTTTATTGTTTGACTTTAAGCATTAATAAAATCACTGCTCCTGAAAAAACGGCCGTTTTTAAAACTTTTTTTTGCATTGATCCATGTCCCCTGGGGCAGGACCCGGGTCCCCAAACACTTTTTATGACAATAACTTGCATATAAGCCTTTAAAATTAGCACTTTTGATTTCTCCCATAGACTTTTAAAGGGTGTTCCGCGGCATTCGAATTTGCCGCGAACACCCCAAATTGTTCGCTGTTCGGCGAACTTGCGAACAGCCAATGTTCGAGTAGAACATGAGTTCGACTCGAACTCGAAGCTCATCCCTAATAAGCATGATGTCAGCACAGCACAGTCCATAGAAATTGTCCAGGCAGAGACAGCAATCACAGCCATAATATTGGTCCTGGTACACTGTTACCTGCAGACACTCATTGTACCGCTCTCCATCCCTTCATAAACATACTGCCTCTTGCTACAGCTAATTATTTGCATAGTCCATGTAGCGGTGTGGTCCGTTCATGCGGCAGGCAGAGGCATGATGGCAGTAAGTCAGCATCAGGCTGAGGGCCACAATCAGGTAAGACCTGTGCACAGGGGTAGAGGCTTCGACCCACCCAAATCTCTATGAAGCCTCCGGACTCCAGACCCTAATCCGGAAATTCCGAAACCCGGAGAAAACAAAAAAAAATTGTTTTCTCCATCCGGAAAAACAATTCTGGAGCCCCTCACATATGTGAGACCCCTGTGTACTACAGTAGCAGGGCAACAGATCAGTCCAAGCGGCAGGCAAAAGCATAGTCCATAAAACAGGCCAGGGTCAGTTCACGTGTAAGCAGTCCAAGTGGTAGGCAGTAGAGTAGTTGATAAAACAGGCCAGGGTCAGTTCACGTGGAGGCAGTCCAAACGGTAGGCAGAGGCATAGTCACAAAACAGGCCAGGTTCAGTTTTACGTGGCAGCAGTCCAAACGGTAGGCAGAGGCATAGTCAAAAAACAGGCCAGGGTCAGTTTACATGGAAGCAGTCCAAATGGTAGGCAGAGGCATAGTCAAAAAACAGGCCAGGGTCAGTTAACGTGGAAGGCAGTGGCATGGTTATTTGGGGAAGCATGGAAAATGGTCAGCACAGATAATGAAAATGGGGAAATGGTTAAAAATATGGGCTAATATTTTAGGGATGTATGATAAAGTTGGAAGCATTCACCAATGCAAAGGCCAGGTTGGGAGGGACACTGGGGACAATGGTAGCTGGTATCTTTTCGAAATCCTCTTTTGGTGCACACGCAACATTTTTTTTGCCGTCTTCGATCTGCTTCAGATGGTGGAATGTTAAAGGGGAAGTGGCGCTCATGAAGTCGGCAAACAGCCTCAGAGCCAAGGTCTTCTGGGGGGGGGTCCTTGGTGATAGATGAGGGACAGAGCAACTTCTTCTATGAATTGTAGGAAGGGGGGGCTTTCTGTGGATTTGGTGTAGACTACATAGGAATTATAAACGGCCAAATGTATGAAATAAATGACTACCTTCTTGTACCAGAATCGGGACCTCCTTATCGACAAATAGGGCTGAATCATTTGATCATTGAAATCCACCCCCCATTTAGAGATTATAATCTTGGACACATACTGGCTTTCCAATGGGACCTCTTCTTCTTTGAACCTCAATTGTAGTGTCGTCATGGATGGTGGACATCATGTGCACGTCCCTTTTATCCTTCCACCTCAAGGCCAGCACTTCATTGCATCTCAATGCTGCTCTTTCCCCCCTCCGCATCTTTTTGTTTGCAAGAGATTGTGGGAAGCCTTTCCTATTTTTTCTGGAGGTTCCGCAGGCCAGGGTTTTTGCAATGTATAGGTGTTTGAAAAGGGGCAGGCCAGTGTAGAAATTGTCGAGGTATATGTGATATCCTTTGTTCAGAAGTGGGTATGCCAAGTCCCATACAATCTTTCCAGTTGTGCCTATGTAGGCCGGACACTCCGGGGGCTGGAGCTGAGAATCTTTTCCTTCATATATGCGGAACACATACAAATATCCCGTGGCTCTCTCACAGAGCTTGTATAAATTTACTCCGTATCTGGCCCTTTTGCTAGGAATATATTGCTTTATTCCTAGTCGGCCTGAAAAGGGTACCAGGGACTCATCGACACATATATTCTTATCGGGGACATAGAGTTCTGCAAATTGTTGGCAAAAGAAATTTATCAGTGGGCGAAGTTTATATAGTTTGTCGTAATTTGGATGATTGCGGGGAGGGCACTGGGTGTTGTCGCTAAAATGAAGAAAGCGCATTATCATTTCGTATCGGGATCTGGCCATTACGGCAGAATAAATGGGCATGTTGTGGATAGGGTTGGTGGACCATTTTTTTTGTAAGCCCCATGTTTAGGGTAAGGCCCATAAACAATTTGAACTCCTCCAAATTTAGATCTCTCTACGCAAATGGACGGGCATAGGATGATTGGGGGTTGTTGGCAATATATTGCTGGGCGTATAAATTTGTCTGGTCCATAATAAATTGCAGCAAAGTGTAGGGCAAAAACAGATAAAAAAAATCAATCGCTGTGAAATTTTGTGTGTTGGCCTGCACACCTGGCTGTGCTGTGAATGGGGGAATAATTGGTGATCCCGAGTCGGATGGCAGCCATGTTGGCAAGACCATCTGGCATATATGTAGAGGCCCTGGCTCTTGGGGGACGTGACACTCCAGTAGTTGGGGGAATTGAATTTCCTGTGCTGGTACTCAGGCGTGATGTGGCAGCACTGGTAATGGGTCTGGGCATTTGTTCCTGTGGCCTATCGCTGGCGGCATCGCTGGTACTGGGCATTTGTTCCCTGGGCCTATCGCTGACGGCAGCGCTGGTACTGGGCCTGGGAATTTGTTCTTGGGGCCTATTGCTGGTGGCAGCGCTGGTACTGGGCCTGAGAATGTAATCCTGGTTTCCAGAGTGCCGTGCCCTCTTAGGAGGGACCCATTCTTCCTCCGAATCATTTGCCGATTCACTATTTGGTTCAAATGCCGAATTTGATTCAGAATCAGAATTGGAATCTGATGAGAACTCCCCGTTGCTCTCATCAGTCATGGAGAGGATCTGGAACGCCTCCTCACTGGTGTATAATCTTTTGGACATGACGCTTATGGCTGTGTGACAGGTGACGGTCACTGATGGGCTGTGAGATGGGTGGCAGGTGACGTTCACTGATAGGTAATGATGGTGTGACAGGCGATGGTCACTGATGGGTGACAGGCCACGGACGGTGACGGGTGATGGTCACTGATGGGTGACGGGTAATGGCTGACGTCACTGATGGGTGACAGGTAATCGCTGACGTCACTGATGGGTGATGGGTGATGGCTGAAAGGTGAAGGCTGACGGTCACTGATGGGTGACGGGTGATGGCTGACAGGTGACAGCTGACGGTCACTGATGGGTGACGGGTGATGTGCACTTCATGCATGCAGGAGATTATCCCCTGCTGTCTCCTTCCTAAACAGGTCGATTGTGATGCAACTGTTTTTGTCTTTGAAGATGGTAAGGTCTAAGAATGTAGTTTTAGAGGTATGAATTTTAGATTAAATGAGTTGTGGTTTAAGGACTCTATAAATGCATCCAATGATGCCCTTGTGTTGGTCCAAATAATAAAAATATCATCAATGTATCTCATCCAACAGAGCACATCATTGGTAAAAGAGGACATTGCTTCATTGGAAAAAAGGTTTCATCAGGTTGGCATCAGGTTGGCATCGGCCGGGGCCATAGCCACACCCTGTACCTGGAGGTAGTGGGGATCCTTAAAACTGAACCAGTTATGAGTCAGAATGTAATGAAGGATGTCCAGTATAAATTAATTATATTTCCATTGGTTGTGATCCTCCTCATAAAGAAAGGTACAAATTATCTCAACGCCCCGCTCGTGCGGGATGCTGGAGTAGAGTGCCTCAGCATCCAAAGTCACGAGCAGGGCGTCGGGAGAAATACCAATCTTTCAATCTGCTTAAGTAAATTGAGTGTATCTTTGGTGTATAATGGCAAGCGGATTACATGAGGCATCAAGACAGAATCCACCAACCTACTCGCATTTTCAGTCAAAGATCTGATACCTGAAATTATCGGTCTACCAGGAGGCGACAGCTGGTTCTTATGCACCTTGGTTAGTGCATAGAATGTTGCCACCCTGGGAGACTGAAAATTCAGGTGATTGTATGTATCTTGATCGATAAGGTCTTTCTGAAAGGCATCATTGATAATAAGTAGATAATCACTTTTAAAAAGGGAAGTGCGCGATGTTGGTATACGGTTGGACCAGCCTTGATATGGGACACATATTCTCATAGTTAATTTTAGTCATAAGCACGATATTCCCACCTTTATCCACCGGCTTTATCACAAGGTCTGGGTGGTTTTGTAATCTGGATAATGCCTATCGTTGTATTGGTGTAATATTAGTTTCTTTAGGGGCAATGGCGAGACGCTTGATATCACTGACTATACTAAACAAAAAGGCCCATAATTGGGGATTGGTAGTGAGATCTGGGAAATTCTGGTTTAAATTTCTTGAGAGGTTTTGGAGGGGGAGCCTCTGGATGAGAGTTTTAGACTGAAGCCTCAGTATCGCTACTCTAATCCAAATGCAACACTAAGTCTCGGAGGGCTCAAAAGTCTGCCATTTTGAAATGCTTAAAGTGATTGTAAAGGTAAATTAAAAAAACAAAACAAAACAAACATATCATACTTACCTCCACTGTGCAGCTCGTTTTGCACAGAGTGGCCCCGAACCTTGCCTTCTGGGGCCCCCCGGCCGCTCTCATGGCTCCTCCCCACATCTGATAACCCCCTCGGAGAAGCGCTTCCCCGAGGGGGTTACCTTGCGGGTGCGCTCCCGAGTCCAGCATTCAACGTCCATAGAGGCTGAATGCAGGACTTGGCTCTGCCCCCGACTCACACGTCATTGGATTTGATTGACAGCAGCAGGAGCCAATAGCTGTGCTGCTATCAATTTATCCAACCAAGAGCCGAGAACCGCAGGCAGAGAGACAGAGCATCCCCACGGGTCAAGTTTGAGGGTTCAGGTAAGTAAAAGGGGGGGGGCTGGGGGGCCGATCACTGACAGGTGTTTTTTCACCTTAATGCATAGGATGCATTAAGGTGAAAAAACACGAAGGTTTAAAACCCTTTTAATTGTGTCAGAAATTTTGCGTTCTTGTTTGGATTGTAACCAATCCTGATCAAACAGAAATTTAAATGTAAGTTTTTTACGAACATATAGATGTCTTTAATAGCTTCATATTTATCCAAATTTTGTAAAGGGCAGAAACTAAGTCCATATCTTAGAACATGTTTTTCATACATTTCTACATTGGAGGCAGGTGTGGTGTGGGAATTGGAAAATTCTGAGTGAAAGTGGCTGACTTTCTCCATTCTCCTACTGTTGGGGGTTCTTTCGCCTGCCACTTCCGTGCTATGATTTTCCTTCCCTGAAGCAGGCATCTAATAATAGCGGTCTGGGTGTCTTTCGGCATATCATTTTCCTCCAGCAAACTCAACAGACAAATTCTGGCCTCCATTTCCAATGAGGACCCAAATATTGCGTTCATTTCCTCCACTAATTTTTCCCAATACCTGTATAACTTGGGGCATCGCCAAAACATATGCACTAGGTCTCCTTTACCATCTCCGCACCGCTGACACTTCGCATCCTGCCTCTTACCAAACCTAAATAGTTTCTCTGGTGTGTAGTAAAGTCTATAAATGAAATATAAATCAGGATTAATAAAGATAAACAGAACATTAGCCACAATGATGTGAAAAAAAAAAAGAGACGGGACAAATTTTGATTTTCAAAGTTGATACAACTTCTCTTAAGATAAATTTCGCTGAAGTGGCAAAAAAAAAAAAAAAGAAAGAAAGTGGCTGACTGATTAATGTGTGAATCAAGTGTACTCTGCTTTATGAACATTTGTAGCTGAGTTGTAGATTTTAATGTAGTTTGACCAGAGAGAGAATTGGTCATAGTAATAGATATATTAGACGCAACAACGAGTGCATTGTGTGTGGAAGTCTGTGTATTTAGAACTTGTAGTGCTTGTAGAGCTGTTGGACCCATATATTTGGTTTGTGATGTATTACCCACACCACTAATTGAGGGGACACCTAGACGTTGTGCATAGTCAAAAGCAATGTTCTCTACATTATCTGGTCAAACAGTTAGCTGCGATATGTCTTTTATCCTGAACCAGCATCCATTAAATTAACCAAAAGATTGAATAAAGTGTTGACATTAGTCATGGAAATTGGGCCTCCTTAGTTATTTCTTTGTATCTTTTATAATTTTTCAAAATGAAAGATTCATTTTAAATTATATTCTGTATTTCAGTTATTCTATTCTCTCAATTTGGTTTTTTGGGTACATTTTTCTTTTCAATAAATTGGGCCAAGCAATTTATTAAACATGATATACTAGAAATTCAGATTCATTATATTTATTATTGTAAGGGCATAGCAATTAAATGTTTGAATTTAGTTAAAAAAAAAAAAAAACTAAAACAAAAAAAAAACATTTTCCTAATGAGAACTTTTTTCAATAAATTGGGCCAAGCAATTTATTAAACATGATATACAAGAAATTCAGATTCATTATATTTCTTATTTTAAGGGCATAGCAATTAAATGTTTGAATTTAGTAAAAAAAAAAAAAAAAACTAAAACAAAAAAGAAAAACACATTTTCCTAATGAGAACTTTTTAAAGTGTTTATGTCAAAGTTTCATAGTTTATTATACTCTCAACATATCAAGAATCGAAAGATTTATTTTTTTCCCCCAACTTGTAGTTTACCACAAACCACAGTATATTTTGAAATAATTGATTTGTCCCTGATTTCAGCATTAGTAGAAACAATGTTCAGGATATCATTCTCAAATGTCAAAAAAGCTAAAAAACAAAAATCTCAAGAAAGTCATGTTAAACAATGAATTCTCCTAGAAACTGTGCCATAAGGTGCGGAATAATAAAATGCTGAGAATTATGATGACTGGTGGGCAATTTGTTGTCACTTCCTCTCTCGAGGCCTCAGTCACAACCATCAACCAAGACTGCAACATGGAGCATCTGCTATTCAATTAGTGTTAGACGTCAATGCATCTTATATTGCAGTTACAAACTTTTATTGAGTGGAACTTCGGGAAAGTTACTTAAAGGATAACTATAATTTTTTTTTAAATATATGGCTCCTTAGGAAGAATATCTGTCAGAAAGTTTGTTGCTGATAAATGATGGCATATACTTGTTTTCAAGGTATGGTTAGTACAATAGTATTAACAAGGCAGGTGTAAGAGTAATATGATCATTTTCGATGTTACAATGTTTCCACAGAAATTATCAAAGGTTATGGTTGAAGTCAAGCTCAGGTTGAGGTTAAAACAGAGTTCCACCCAGAAATGGAACTTCCACTGTTCGGATTCTTCCCCCCCTCCGGTGTCACATTTGGCACCTTTCAAGGGGGAGCAGATACCTGTCAAATCCAGATTTTTGCTCCCACTTCTGGGGAAAATCGCTGCACAATGCGTATTGTGTGTATAGGGCAGCAGTGTGATCCATGGGGAGGGGGCAGAGAGCCGGAGCATTGTGTGTATATGGCACAGAGCTCGAGCACATGGCTGGATAAGGAGGTGAGATCCAATTATGAGTCTGTGAAAGGCAGCAGTGTAATGCAGAGTGTGGGGGGTGGGGGGGCAGAGAGTTGGAGCATTGTGTGTATAAGGCAGCAATGTGATCCATGGGGGGCAGAGGGCTGGAGCATTGTGTGTATAAGGCATCAGTGTGATCCAGAGGGAGTGGGCAGAGAAACAGAGCATTGTGTGTATAATGCAGCAGGGGGAGGGGAAAGAGAACCGAAGCATTGTGTTTATAAGGCAGCAGTATGATCCAGGGGGAGGGAGGCAGGGAGCCAGAGCATTGTGTGCATAAGGCAGCAGTGTGATCCAGGGAGAGGGGGGCAGAGAGCCAGAACATTGTGTGTATAAGGCAGCAGTGTGATCCATGGGGAGGGGGCAGAGAGCCGGAACATTGTGTGTATAAGGCAGCAGTGTGATCCAGGGGGAGGGGGGGAAGAGAACCGGAGCATTGTGTGTATAGGGCAGCAGTGTGATCCATGGGGAGGGGGCAGAGAGCCGGAGCATTGTGTGTATATGGCACAGAGCTCGAGCACATGTCTGGATAAGGAGGTGAGATCCAATTATGAGTCTGTGAAAGGCAGCAGTGTAATGCAGAGTGTGGGGGGTGGGGGGGGCAGAGAGTTGGAGCATTGTGTGTATAAGGCAGCAATGTGATCCATGGAGGGGGCAGAGAGCCGAAGCATTGTGTGTATAAGGCAGCAGTGTGATCCAGGGAGAGGGGGGCAGAGAGCCAAAGCATTGTGCATGTAAGGCAGCAGTGTGATGCAGGGGGAGGGGGGCAGAGGACCGGAGCATTGTGTCTATAAGGCAGTAGTGTGATCCAGGGGGAGGGGGGCAGAGGACGGGAGTATTGTGTGTATAAGGCAGTAGTGTGATCCAGGAGGAGGGGGGAAGAGAGCTGGAGCATTGTGTGTATAAGGCAGCATTGTGATCCAGGGGGAGGGGGGAAGAGAGCTGGAGCATTGTGTGCATAACGCAGCAGTGTGATCCAAGGAGAGGGGGGCAGAGGACCGGAGCATTGTGTCTATAAGGCAGTAGTGTGATCCGGGGGGGGGGGGGGCAGAGAGCCAGAGCATTGTGTGTATAAGGCATGTAAAATGCATTTTAATGGTCCACGGAATTCAAAATTGTGAGTTTAATGGTCTGTGAGGTCCAAAAGGTTCGCAACTACTGGTATAGAGGGATCCCACAGATATAGTATATACATAGTTTAATTATTATTTTGTTACATAGTTACATCCAAGCTGGACCAATGCAACTACAAATATTTCCATACCTGGAATTCTTGTTTAAAGCCCCACTCTTGGCAGCAGAAAAAATTACCCTTGCAGTGGGACCTTCCCACATTGCAAGGGTTACATTTGTGTTAAGTTTAGGCGTAGAAGAATAAACTGTAATACTTAACTTATCTTTGCTCCAGCAGGCTTCCATCGTGCTGCATGACCATTCTTCTAAATCTACCTCCCTTTGCTGCTCCACTGATCGCAGGTCTTCTGGCATTATTACATGTAATGCAGACCAACAGTTCTGCATTGTACATGAGAACAGCAAGGGGTCATCTTTATTTTGGAGCATCAAAGAGTAAAGGAGAGCATTGGCTATGGGGTAGAGAGGGATAACCTATTATGTCTTATTATTTTACTCTTATGCCGTGTACACACGGTTGGAATTTCGGACAACAAATGTTCGATGTGAGCTTGTTGTCCGAAATTCTGACCGTGTGTAGGCTCTATCGGACATTTTTTGTCGGAATTTCTGACAAACAAAATTTGAGAGCTGGTTCTCAAATTTTCCGACAACAAAATCCGTTGTCGTAAATTCCGATCGTGTGTACACAATTGCGACAAATCAAGTAGAAGAGCCGCACTGGCTATTGAACTTCACTTTTCTCGGCTCGTCGTACGTGTTGTATGTCACCGCGTTCTTGACATTCGACATTTCTGACAACATTTGTGCGACCGTGTGTATGCAAGACAAGTTTGAGCCAACTTCCATCGGAAATAAATCCAGGATTTTGTTGTCGGAATGTCTGATCGTCTGTACGTGGCATAAGACTTAACAAGTATTTAACCCGGCAATGCGGGGGAGGAGGGGGTCATACTATTTTATTTAATATCGCAGAGTTCAGCTTTAAAGTGGTCTCAAACCCAAAACTGAAAATGTAATATATTGAAGCTTACAAATCATTAGATGTGGTGACTACGTTCATTTTCTTTTTTGGGCTTTTCTTCCCCTAACACACCTCCTGTATTAGAGTGCCCCCACTCTGGATGAAGGAGTACAGAGGGCACAGCAGACAGCAGCATTGTTAGTCTGGGGGGGGGGGATTGTTAGATGTACTTGCAGATTTAGATACACTAATAAAAAGTGAAGCTGAACTCCAGCTAACACTTTTTAAGTGGTTACAGCAACAGTTTTGCTCCTTTTGGGATGAAGGTTTCACATAAACAAATAAAAGTTGACCAAAGCCCTCTCTCATACGAGAATTTGGTGTCTACATTGTGAACTGACTCTTTCCCCTTCTGGACATACAGACAATTGAGACACTTTTTTTTCCCTTGGCACAGACAACTCACGCCTTTCGAATCCTTATAATATTTACACTCTACTCCTAGAGGATCCCCCTTTGAACTCGGATGAGTTGCGGGTGTCCTGGGAAAGGGACCTCCAACTGACTTTCACTGATGAAGATTGGGACAACATTCATGACTACATACCCAAGGGCTCGATGAATGTAGCAATTCAAGAAAACTGTTATAAGATCGAAACCAAATGGTATAGAACCCCAGCTAGGCTTCACAAATTCTCTCCCACCATTCCCAACATATGCTGGAGATGCAAGAAGGCGGAAGGCACTATGCTCCACATCTGGTGGGAATGTGAACTCCTCCAACGGTTTTGGAGGAAGTACACGACCTTATCACACAGGTCACTACATTCGCGCTAGATTATAATCCTGCACAATTCCTCCTGCACCACACGACCCTCAGGACCGTTTTTAAGGCAGGGCAAAAGGGGCAGCTGCCCTGGGCCCCATCATTGTAGTGGGGCCCAAAGCAGCTGCCTCATACTTGCCATCTATACCAGTTTAAATTCCCTTATCCCCTGAAGTTTTAGTCCCGTGCTGTGTCCCGATATCTCAGTGTAAACTTCTGCTGCTGCCCAGCTTTATGTAAATAGTCATGGACTGCGGCATTGATATGTAAATAGAGGTGGCATTCATATGTATATCATGTCCCCCCGAGGTCACATCCACCATCACTTCTGCTGAATGCTGCCCACTGGGGAGGAGCATGCTGGAAAGTCCTGCCTACAGCTGTGGTCATTAAGCTTAACATGGTTCTGCAAAAGTAAGCAAATTGGAGGTGGACCCTTTTTCAAAATAACATGGTGCCACAGCACCCTGAATTTTGGTGCATGTGAATACGCAGGCAGGCAGTGAGGAGATGATGTGCTGTAACCTTTACCATCCAATCAGTGAGCAGTAATGCTGTGCACTAACCTCTTGAAACCAATAAGTGAGCAGTAATAATGTGCAGTAACCTCTAACAACCAATTAGTGCGTAGTATAGATGTTCAGTAACCTCTAGCAATCAATCAGTGAGCAGTATTGATGTACAGTAATCTCTAGCAACCAATCAACAAGCAGAAGTCATGTGCTGTAACCTCTAGAAAATAACAGTGAGCCGTAATGTGTGCTGTAACCTCTAGCAGCCAGTCAGTGAGTGGTAATGATACACTGTAACCTCTGCCAACCAATCGCAATCGCTTCCTGATCTGATTCTGATTTTGAGTCTAGCTGCTATTTAGTGTATGTCTCAAAGCATGTGGAGAGCGAAATTGCTTGGAAGAGGGGGCCCAAGAAAATGTTTGCCCGGGGTCCAATCAATATTAAAGACGGCCCTGACGACCCTGCCAACAAAAAGATTACTATAAGTCACTCGCTATGTACGTGGTGAATGCGGAAGGACTTTGCACATCCCTGTTCATTGGCGATCCCCGATTATACCATCAATCAGAGAATGGTTAACCAGGATCTCCAAGATAGAAGAGGAACTGATTCACATCTCCCAAGAGCGGATACAAAAATTTATGAACACCTGGGCGTGTTGGATTCATTTTAAAACCACTGATCGCTTTGGCTCTTATTTTCCATAAATTAGGAAAGCACCCTTGCACTCCGGCAGAGGACACAGTCTGCCCACTTCAGGTGGAGACATCTGGAACGGAGGGTGGGTCCAACCCCTAGCATTTAACCCTTTCTTTATCCCCTCTCCTACACAACCCACTTCTACAACGTTCCACTCCCCACACCCATACACCCCACCACAGAAAACCTAGTACCCCCCTGGCGAGGGGGGGGGGAGGAAGGAAAAGAGAAAAAAATATACAGATTGGGGATACTATTACTGTTCTTTTGCCTAGTAACAGACCTGGATTCTTGCTGTTCCTCATTGTTAAATAACAGGGCTATGTATAAAACCCTTTGTTAGCTTCAGTTTTGAGGTATATCTAATCTTTTCTTACCAATACACGACTCATTTACAATTCGTGTTCTAATATGTATATGTATGTCATGGCTTTCTTAAAAAACATTGTCATTTTTATATTGTTTGTAATACTTTCAATAAAAAAAGAAAAAGAAAAACAGCTTAAAAAGAAAAGAAATGCAGCCAGCACAACTAAGAATTTATAAGCTGCAATAAAATGCGTTTCGGATTCAATAGCACTTTAAGTCAAAGGTTAGGTTTACAGGGTTTAGATTAAGGCTTTGTTCAACCAATCGGGTGATAGGTATCAGACCCGCTTCCCGATTGGCTGGGAGGAGGTTCAGTGTTGCAACAGCAAATAGTTGTTCGCTGTTGCAACACAACTGGGTGGGCTCCGGAGGCAATGCTCTGCTCCCCAAGCCCACCCTATTTTGAAGCCTGTTAGAGCCTCTGGCTCTAATCAGGTGCTTCAACCCCCCCATCCCCGCCATTGGAATTCATGCGCCCGGCATCCTGAAAGGGGCCGGGCACATGGATAGGGAGGCGGTGGCAGTGTTAGGGGGGGGCGGCGCCCGTGAGCCCACAAGGCATGGGCCGTCACTGCTCCAAAACATCGGTGGAGGGCTTCGTTTGCAGGTAAGTTTTACATAATGTGCAAGTATGCGATGCATACTTGCACATTATGCTTTTACTTTGCAGTTCAGGAAAAAAAAAATGAACCCTGCGGTTTACTTCCTCTTTAATGGAAGGCCATAGTATTACTTTAAGCTTATACATTTGCATATATCTCTTAAAATCAAAGCAATAGAATCTTTTCAACCATTGTTACTATGTTCGGTTGTTTTGTCCATTCTTGTTTAATCAACAGCAAAGTTCCTGTGTCTGAATAAAGCCTCGTCTTTATTCTATTGAACATAGAAAAATCACCCTTTAATCTTGTAAATTGCAAAATATGGAGACTGAGATATGCTTTAACAGTATAGGACAAAGCCCATTTAACTGTCTTTCCACTGAGTTTTTTATAAATGTCAAAAACATCTTTATTTTACACTTTGAGTGTCTGTTTTATCCACATAATTGATGTTTCCAGACTTTTTACTTGCAAAAAGTAGATAATATCTGTCTGCCCCTTTTGTTCTTTGGCGATTTTTTTATTCCTGTTTATAATGTCATCTACTTCAAGGGAAAAAAAGTAAGATTGTTGTTTTTTTTTTTTTTCCTATGACATTAAAATTTCAGAGAACTGCAACAATTTTGTTTCAATGCTTGTATTTTTTTTTTACCCTTTCACATCACCTCCCACTCACAATCTACAATGCTCGATACAAAAGCCAACAGAGAGGAAAGAGAAAAAGCACTATGAAATGAATGACGGCACAGCAAAACAACATGGCCAGCGACATTGTTTGATAAATGAACAAATTGCATTATGCATACAGTATCTTGTATGGAGTTTATTATGGAGTAAAATTAAGCTTTTTTTTATCACTGTTAAAAGTCAGCCTTGTTCAGTAGTGGTCTGGAACACGCCACCCAGCATCCATTAGCGGGGCCTGAGCGCCGCCCCCTCTATCCACGGTCGCCACCCCCATGCTCTATCCAGGCCACGGCTGCCACCCCCTATTCATGCGTCCGACCCCTTTCAGAACACCAGCCCAATGAATTACAGCAGCGGGGGTGTTTTTTTGAAGCACCTGATTAGAGCCAGAGGGTTCAAATTAGTGTGGGCTCGGGGTGCAGAGCATTGCGCCATGTTACCATCCAGATGTTAAAACAGCAAATTAATATTTGCTGTTGCAACACTGATCCTCCTCCCGGCCAATCGGGAAGTGGGTCTGATACCCGTCACCCGATTGGCTGAAAGCACAGGCAATCCTATTGGACGCCTAGGAGGAGGGGAGGAGATGCATGGCAGAAGAGAGGAGGAGAAGACACAGAAGCCACTGCCCGATGTCCACTGATTCCCTGATCCCCCCGCTGCTCGATGTGCCCGCCGCAGCCCAAAGTGCCCGATCGCCGCTGCCCGATCCCTGCTGCTGCCCGATGTGCCCACCGCCTAGATGGTGTAAGTGCCGGTGGACCGGCAGACAGCGAGGGGGCCAAACAAAAAACCACCAGCCACCTCTGCCCAGCACAGTGGGGTTGATTTATTAAGGGCAAAAAGACTGTGCAGTTTGCAAGTGCGGTTGCTCCAGAACCTAGTAAATAAGTCAAAGCTTCACTTTACAAAGAATACCCAATCACAGGCAAGGAAAAATTTAAAAACAACTAGTTTGTGCTTGCATGTGATTGGATGATGGAATCAGCAAAGCTTTATCTCATTCACTAAGCTCTGGAGCAACTGCACTTGAAGGTGCACAGTCTATTTGCATTTAGTAAATCAACCCCAGTGTGACTTTCCTCTGATTGTTAAAGCCCAAGTTTAGGAAAAAAAATAGGGACAGTCCTTACATTTAATGAGGAGTGCCAGATTGTGCTGGTGCTGGCTGTTCCAGTTGAAATCTTTAGTCCTCTGTCCCACCACCGCATTCTCCCCTCCATACCCTCTTCAGCGGCAATGTTTTGGTGCTACAGAGGTTAATATGAGTGCTGGACCTGCCAAAGGCTCTCATCAAGAGTGTCTGCCCTTTCCTACCTCCTCCATCCATAGAAGCTCTACCAGCAGGGGCTTATATACAGGGGTCACAGGGGTTGCAAATGCGACCTGGCCCCATGTTCAAGGTAAGATGGTAAGGATAATGGTAAGAAATATTAAAAAAAAAAAAAAAAAACTACTGACACCAGTGGTGGAACTACAAGGGTCTCAAAGGTTGCAATTGTGACCAGGCCACTATGGGGGGGGAGACCCAAGATGGCAGGAAGGGGGTCCACCGCAGAACATGTGAAAGGATCCCACTGCAGGACTGTAATAAAGGGCCCCACAATGGGAATAAAGGGCCCCGGAATCAGTGAGAAGGGCCCCAGCCAGGGGTTATAGTTTCTTGCACCAGGACCCTGAAGGTTCTAGTTACGCCTCTGTCTACCAACCTTCCCCACCCAGGGTACGCTGGAACCCTAGGGCTCCTCCACAGGTTGCTAAGGCTACCTTGAGCAACTTCTGCCTCTCAGATGAGTAACCATATCAACAATGATCTTATTTAGTTATCTGTAGGAGGTGGAATCTTCTATGTAACGATCAATCTAATGTACTGTGAATTTTCGTTCTAGTAATTATTACCGGGGGTTCCCTGAGTTATTTAACAGGTTCCTTCGTGTTAATGGGATTGAGAAAGGCTGAGCTGTGCTATAGCTTATCACAAGGAAAAGTGCTCCATGAATGGAGGCTGAATGAAAAGTCCACCTCCTCCATGAATTCACAGAAGTTACTGTATAGTACAACTTCTATGAATGGAGGCGGGAGTCTGAAAAGGGTGGTCAACATCTGTGACAGGTCCAGAACTCGTATTAACTCCTGTAGAATAGCTGGGACCAACACTAAGGGACACTTCTCACTGAATGTAAGTACCATCCCTTCTGTTGATTTTTAGAAAAAAGAAGTGTTACCTAAACTTAGGCATTAAAGCATATATTTGTTTAAGTATTATTATTATTCAGAATTTATATAGCACCAACAGTTTATGTAGTGCTTTACAATATAAAGGGAGACAGTACAATTACAATACAGTTCAATACAAAAAGAATAGGAGGGCCCTGCTCATGGAACTTACAATCTAAAGAGAGGGGGAGCTGATACAAAAGGTAATAGCAGCAGGGGATGGTCTGATGGAGGTGACTTAAGTACAGTTCTTAGGTGGAGGTGGGGTAGGCTTCCCTGAATAAATGAGTTTTCAAGAATCACCTAAATGTGGACAGGGTAGGAGCTGACAGGACATACTAAGGCAGGGGGTTCCAAAGAATGGGAGAGGCTCTGGAGAAGTCCTGGAGGTGAGCATGGGAGGACGTAACAAGGGAGCTAGAGAGCAGGAAGTCTTGGGAGGAGCAGAGTGGACGATTTGGACGATATCTGCAGATGAGGTTGGTGATTAGGGATGAGCCTGATGTTCGAATTTAGAACATTATGGGGCGTTCACAGGAAATTTGAGCGCCCATGGCACACCCCATGATGCACTGCGAGATCGATTGACGGCTGCTGATTGGCCAAAGCATTCACCTGACCTACATGCTTTGGCCAATCACAGCACACTCTGCTGTGAGAGCCATGATTGGCCAAAGGCACCATGGCTCAGGGGGCTAAGTCCACTCCCCACACTATGTAAGGCTGCATACATAGCAGCCGTACATTATGTAATGAATGAGAGCAGCAAAATGACATTTCTAAAGGAAAAATGTCATTTAAAACTGCTCGCGGCTAAAAGGCATTGCCGGATGCCAGCAATGTACATAAAAATCATTGAGTTCCCCCCCAGTCCATTACCAGGCCCTTTAGGTCTGGTATTAATATTAAGGGGAACCCTGCACCAATTTTTTCTTTTTAAATGGCGTGGGGGTTCCCTCTAAAATCCATACCGGGCCCTTCAGGTCTTCTAAGTCGAAGTCAGTGAAGAGATTGGCAGAGAGTTGTAGCAGTCACGGATCAGTTAGTACGATGTATTAGTCCAGTAGCAGCATTCATATTAGACTGAGGGTGGAGGGATAGCCTGGGTAAAGGTAGGCCTGTGAGGGGGGAGTTGTAGTAGTCAAAGAAGGGGCGGATTCTGGAAATGTTGCAGAGGTTAAGCCAGTGATTGTATATGGGGGCTGAAGGAGAGGTCAGAGCCTAGCACCCTGGCATGTGTAGAGGGACCAATGGTTGTACCATTGATATAAATGGTAAAGTCATGAGGAGGGGATCGGGGGGAGGAAATATTACAAGCTCAGTTTTCAAAAGATTGAGTTTGTATTAGCAGGGATGTGGCACATTGGCAATGATCAGACTATCTTTTAGAATCCAGTGGGGAGAACTTTACATTGTTACAAATTCTAACCCTTTCTGACTCTACTAAAATGTGTTTTAGTTTATACCCCCATTGGAGAGATTTATCTTTACTTTCTGCCCTGACAAGTAAGGGAAAATCTCCTCAATTGGGACACAAAACAGCAATAAAAACCCTGCAAAAGGTCACCATATCCCCTTGAGGAAGGGACCCTGCATAGCCTCAAAACATTGGACACACATGACGTATGTGACTTTGCACCACTAAAAGCGTATGCTGTGTGTGCTGGTGTCCAGGGCCAGGACAAGGGGTGGGTGGGAGGGGAGGCAGCTCTGGGCACAATGGTTTACTGTAGGGATTCGGTGCTTTCCTTCTGTTATAAGGCTGGGCAGTTTGTAATCCTTACCCTGGGCGCTGGGTGGTCTTGTCCAGTAGCGGCTGGTGTTTTTTTTATTGGGGCGCGGCAAACAAACACCCCTCCCCCCCCCCAGCAAGACCACACCCCTCCTCCGCTGTTTGCCGGTCGGTCCGGCACTTACCCCATCGTGGCGGGTGGCAGGCACCGTGGTGCAGCGGTTAGGCTCCAAGTCCTGTCCTCCATGGCCTTGTCAGAAACCATGAATCAGACTAAGACAGAAGTACAGTTAAATCACACTTGTTTAATAATAATAAAAAAGGTAAACAGAGTAATCGTAGTCAACAGACTACCAAAACATCAGGGAACCAGAGAACAGCGTAGTAGAACAGCAAGCAGGATCTGGAGCCAGAAGGAATGTCAGCCAAGCAAGTCTTTAACAGGAACACAGGAGAGTGTCTCTAGAGATGTGACCAAGGCGAAGGCAGAGATCATCTGGACTGGAAGGCTTAAGTAGGCAGGACTGAGGAGCAGGATATTATCAACAGGTGAGTCACTGTGGAGAGATAGGAGCTTTCAATTAGCCGACAGCTGAACGGCTAGCTCAGAGAAGGAAGGGCTGAGCCCTGCCCTGGCAGGCCTCTCTTCCATGGCGGCTTCCAGCTCCTCCCCTCCTCCTCCTAGGCGTTCAATAGGATCGCCTGTCCTTTCAGCCAGTCGGGTGAATGGTGTCAAAACAAGCTTCCTGATTGGCAGGGAGGAGGATCAGTGTTGCAACAGCAAATATTGATTCCCTGTTGTAACACACCTGGGTGGGCTCGGAGCGCACTCTCTGCGACCTGAGCCCACCCTATATTGAAGCCTATTATAACCTCTGGCTCTAATCGGTGCTTCAAAAAGCTCAAAAACAGCCCCCCCTGCATTGGAATCCATGCGCCGGTGTCCTGAAAGGGGTCAAATGCATGGATAGGGGAGGCAGCGATGGACAGGGCGGGGGGGGGTGGCACCGTATGCCCTTAATAGACAAGCCGCCCCTGGCCTTGCCCCAGTACTGCTGATGTTAGTTCATCATTCTAAAACAATGCAAACCTGACAAGGTGTAAAGCCCTTTCACACTTTGCTTGAAACTATACTATAATATAGCTATGAAAAAAGTGTGCGAATTAGGGTACCTGCCCAAAGGAGTAGAGGTCAATACAAGTCAATCGATTGATGTCTCTGGAATCTGTATTCAGCAGAATTTGTTTGGTTATTTGTGTAGCTCTCAGTCTCAGAGGGGAATCCTTAAAAAACTCTTTCCTCTTTTATATTACTAAATCCCCTAGGTGGATGAAAAAGTATTGTGATTGCCAACCAGAAAGAAATGGTATTACTGTATGCAGGGCTCAGTTCAGGTTGCTCAGTTGTTAAGGGTTAAAGGTCAGCTCGGTAAAGGTCCTATGGAGTACAGGGGCTTGTGGGATCTGAATTTCAAAGGCATGTTTTTCTAGACTCTTTCCTATTCTACGATCAAGACCTTGAATCTATGATACATGTACACATTTAACTTGCTGTTGTAGTTGATGCTTCAAAAAGGATGGCCTTTCGTGCATGAATAGGAGTGCTGGCGCTCATAGCTCTGTTTTCTGTTTAATCATATTCCATCCGCTTTTTTTTTTTCGCTGTCAAAGGGAGTGCATTGCATTGTAAGCACAAGAGCAAAAGCAAAGCATGTGTTTACTATGGTTTGACAATGTGTTTGATAAGCTTCTAGCACAATGACCTTGTAAAAAACAAACTTTATTTATAAGCAGCAATCACGGATCAAACAACACAGAGAACACAAAAGCATTACAAATACAACGCACGGGGGCACCTAATGCTAGGTGCCCCAGTGTGTGTGCTTTGTAAAAAAAAATATGCCGCTTTAAACCTTATTTCAGATCGCCGCTCTGCGCTCACATGACCAGCCACCTCTCTCCTCTCTCGACTTGACAGCTGCAGTGGACGGGGCCGATAATCCCGCGCTGATGTCAGTTGGGAGGAAAGAAGGAGAGAGGTAGCCGGTCACGTGAGCGCCCAGCGGCACTCTGAAATAAGGTATATAGCGTCTTATTTGTATAAGGCACAGACACTGGGCCTCCTATCATTATTAAACAGAGAGGATAGTGTTAAACTTTAAATGTAATTTTAGCAACAGGAGGGGAGAGGGTGGGCACTGACACAGAGCTGACAGGCAGGGAGGGGGGAGAGAGGACAGAGGAGGACAGAGGACAGAGGAGAGCTGTGGATGACAGAGGCGCGTAAACTGACCACGGTGTCAGGGCTCAGCAGCCATGATAAACCGTGGTCAGTTTACAGAGGGGAGGGGCAGAACCCCTCCCAGGAGCAGCCAGGTATTTCAGGTGATACAGGAGGCCAAATGACACAGCACAAGCACTGTGCTGTTTAACATGCTTTAAAGGAACAGGATCTTTCTTTTTTCTTTAGGGTAACATACGCTTTAAAAGAGAAGTATGGGTATTTTTTTTATTGTAGACTCATACTTACCTAGGTGAATGTAGCATCGGTCAGCTGCATCTGTCCCCCATTGGCTCTAAGTTTGAGAACTGTGCGATCAAACACCACTGATCGCTCGGTTCTCAGAGCTCCCTGAGCAGGGAGCTGGTGACTTAGTCACCGGCTCTCTGTTCTGCCCCCCCCCCTCACTGGAGCGCTGGGCTGTGGAGGGGGTGGGAGCGGCTCAGGCTCTCAGATGCTCGCTGAGAGGCTGAGCCAGGTGCCGGTCCAAGCATGTGGACAGATCTCAACCAAATGGTTGTGATCTTTCCCGATCCTGGACTGGCTCTGTGATGTCAGCCCACAGTGGGCTTCAGCCCGCTGTCTGCTGAAAATGGGTCAAGGGAGTGCAGAACGAACTGCCCTCCTGTGATCCACAGGAGAAGTACAACCAAATGAGCTTTGAATGCACTTCTCCTTTAAGAACGGTTCTAAAGCCTAAAGGTAATTCCATTATACAGATATTGCAATAAAAAAACTGGACACATCAGCTCGTTACTGCTGGTACAGATTTGTAAGCATTATCATTTTGTGTTCTGGGACTACCTGTCCATGCTACTCTGCTTCTGTACAATGTAATTATTTGAGACCACAAACTGCTCTAAAGAACTGGTGCCTGCATGTATATGATAAGAAATCAGTATAAACTTTAATGTTTCCAAACCAATATTGAGACTAAGGAAGACATCAGAATCTCTCTGGATATGCATTCTGCTTGGTTGGATTGAATCTAATACAGGGGCTACATGTTTCTAATGCCGTGTACACATGATCGGACATTCTGTCAACAAAATCCTGGATTTATTTCCGACGGATGTTGGCTCAAACTTGTCTTGCATACACACAGTCGCACAAATGTTGTCGGAAATTCCGAACGTCAAGAACGCGGTGACATACAACACATACAATGAGCCGAGAAAAATGAAGTTCAATAGCCAGAGTGCGGCTCTTCTGCTTGATTCCGAGCATGCGTGGAATTTTGTGCGTTGGAATTGTGTACACACGATCTGCATTTCCGACAACGGATTTTGTTGTCAGAAAATTTGAGAACCAGCGACAACAAATGTCCGATGGAACCTACACACGGTCGGAATTTCTGACAACAAGCTCACATCGAACATTTGTTGTTGGAAATTCCAACCGTGTGTACCCGTGTAGCGGGCACCTACTTTCCTGTAGGTGACCTTTCTGTGTTTAAATTACAAAGTGCAGTTTCAGGTAAAATTTAGGCAGGCTTGAGCTATTATAACAGGCCTGTTTGTTTATTTTGGGAACTGGGAGTGTCAGTGTAGTGCAAGGTGTGGCCACCTGTGCTTGGACCCAGAGATGCCTCCTCTTGCTTTCAGTGAAATGGTTCTGGAAGAGAGGTTGGACTTGGAATCTGAGTGACAGGCAGCTTGTGTGTGAGTTCTGGTCAATCATTAATGTGTTTGGCAGGAGGCGGGACTTTTATAAAAGCTGGGGGTCACGTGTTAGGAGGAGTTCAGTCTGGTGTCCAGCGAGGGGAGAGGTTCCCCTGCGGGGAGCCCAGAGCCCCCCCCCCCATGGAGAGGGGGGGACCGGAGCCTGCAGAAGAGTTAATGACACCGGACAGCATGTAGTCGCTGGTGTCACTGGACGCCCCTGCAGGGAAGGGAGCATGCCAGACCGGAGAGAAGGGATGGAGAAGCCATTTGAAGAAGAAGAAGTAGCAACTAAGCGGAGGACAACTGGGCAATCGATTGTTTATGAGTGGCACATGGACTGTTCATCAAGTGAGTGAAAGCCCAGGGGAAGGGTACTACCAGAGGCTGAAGGATGTTGGTACGCAAGTCAGTGAGACAGGTGGTGATGGCCTGTGGTTTTGGGTTCAATAATACCCCGGGATTCCAATCAGTCAGGCGGGAGGAATTATTCAGAGTAATCTCTTCCTTAGCTCAACTTGGAAGTACCATGCAGATGGGAAGTAGTGGTCAAAAGGCAGCAGTAAAGCTCCCAGCACAAGTAGAGATACAGACTGTTCTTAAAAGTTCTGCAGGTGAAGAAGTTATTCAGAGTGACTCTTTACCATATATTCTCTAGCAAATCTACTTCCGTCTTTCCCCACTAAAGAAATTATTCAAAGTGATTTTTTTATAGTTCGTATTGTTCTACGTCTTTGCATAAAAAGGCAAAGAAAAGATTACGAAGCAAGAAAAGAGCATCTCAGAAAACCCTTCTCCCATCCAAGTTCATGTTGTATTAATAAAGCAAGAGAAAAAGTACAAAATGGACTGTTTCTATTTCTATGGGCTGCGATGGGCTAGGTGGAAAACGTGATTTACGGATATAATACCTAATCAGCAGCTCCTTCGGGGGTAAGTGCTACACACGGCATAACAGTTTGCGATCTCCATTGATTTCATGGTTTTGCAGTACAGAATCCAGCATTTACAGTTCCTTGAAGTTTAACAGAAACACACAGCCCAGTATCCTCCTTTCCCCTCTGAGCTAACAGGCTGACTTGAGACTGCACTATCCACTGTTTTCCCTTTCCTGTGAAGATTGAAAGTTCATGGACGCAGCACTGAGAGAGCAAGAGCCAGCAACATTGAATGGTATAAACTGCAAGTGCTGGGGTTAGGATTCTAGCAAATAGTTCACTGTGGCATGTTTATTTTTTTGTGCTCAATATGTTCTGCTAAAAAACACTGAGAGTTAAATACTACTTTTAGTTTGAAAATAAAAGATAAAGGCTGAATGGATATGTTGCTATGGGGGTGCGGACAACACTCGGGTGACACCTACCAAAGGGGTAACACCAGGGCCGCTTATAGGGGGGTACCACCAGGCCTTCTGTAGAGGGTTCAGGGACACAGGGAGGCCCTGACAGCAGAGGGATTGGTGCGGCAGGACGGGAGGATAATTACAGAATGATGCACTTTGTCTGTGTCTCTCCCTCCAGCAGCTAAAAGCCGGTTTCTCCCCCTCTCCCTCCCGCTGGCTTTCAGCTGCTGGAGGGAGGGACACAGGCATAGTGCATTGTTCTGTAACTGTCCTCCCTTCCTGCTGCACTGATCCCCCTCCCTGTGCTGCCCACATCTGATTCCACCCCCCCGTGTCATTTACTGGCCCCTTCTTTTTCTGAATTTGACAAAGTAAGTGATCAGTACAGATCATTTCTTTATCCATTCATAACTGAGCATAGTAAAATAAATTTTAAAATTTTAAAAAACATTTTTTTTAAATTTCAATTTTTGTAATTCGGGGATGGGTTGGGTGACCTGAAACTGAGACACAGCTAAACCCATCTCCACAATCAGGAGATCTGGTGAATACCAGTCAGTACTTAGACTCCCGCAAGTCAGGTGAGCCTGCGTCATCTGCCAGGGTGACCTGCTTGTAGACTTGTCCTGCTGTTTGGTGGGGGCCTTTCTACTACTATAGCTACTGGTATCTGTGCCTGACAACATCACATGTCTTCAAACCAATACTAAGAACAAGAAAGGCATTCAAATCTCTCTGGGGATGCATTCTGTTTTTTTTTCAGCTGGGTGGCCTGAGTGACATGGGTGTGGGTGAATGTGCGAAGCATAGCTAAGTGACACCTACCTGTATGCAGAGTAGGGATGAGCCGAACACCCCCCTGTTCAGTTCGCACCAGAACTTGCGAACAGGCAAAAAATTTGTTCGAACACACGAACACCGTTCTATGGGACACGAACACGAACATGAATAATCAAAAGTGCTAATTTTAAAGGCATATATGCAAGTTATTGTCATAAAAAGTGTTTGGGGACCTGGGTCCTGCCCCAGGGGACATAGATCAATGCAAAAAAAAGTTTTAAAAACGGCCGTTTTTTCGGGAGCAGTGATTTTAACCACTTGCCACCCGCCATATAGCAGAATGACGGCGGCAAAGTGGTTTCAAAATCCTGACTGGACGTCATATATATCGCAGGGATCGTTGTTGCGGGGTGTCAGTCCGACCTAGGTAAAGAGTCTCTGACGGAGACTCTTTACCACGTGATCAGCCATGTCCAATCACGGCTGATCACGATGTAAATAGGAAGAGCCGGTGATCGGCTTTTCCTCACTTGCGTCTGACAGACGTGAGTAGAGGAGAGCCGATCGGCTGCTCTCCTTACAGGGGGGGGTCTGTGCTGATTGTTTATCAGCACAGCCCCCCCTCGGATCCTACCCAGGACCACCAGGGAAGCCACCCAGGACCACCAGGGAAGCCGCCCAGGACCACCAGGAAAACCAGTCACACTGAACCACCAGGTATGCCCCCTAGACCCCCAGGGACATACTAATCAGTGCAAAGGCAGCTGCCAATCAATGCCCAGGCAGCTGCCAAACAGTGCCCACTCCAATGCCTACCACCAGGGATGCCTATCAGTGCGGCGTATCAGTGCAAATCAGTGCCACGTATCAGTGCCCATCAGTGCAAATCAGTGCCGCCTATCAGTGCCCATCAGTGCCGCCTATCAGTGCCCATCAGTGCCGCCTGTCAGTGCCCAGCAGTGCCACCCATAAGAACCCATTTTTGCAGCCTTTCAGTGCCCATCAGTGCCGCCTATCAATGCCCATCAGTGCTGCATATCAGTGCATATCTTAGATCCCCCAGATGAAGGCACGTGATCCCTGTGCCGAAGATGTGTAGGGGAGGGGCAGGACGGAGCTTTCAAACACAGACAGGCAGAGGATTATACACCGCACCGTACGCCATAGGATTTACCTGTATTCCTGTATTCCATACTCTGGATAGGATGGTGCACTTACGCACCTAAACATTGTGAGTACCCTCCTGGAGGGAATTGGTTTTATGGTTTGAAAATAAATCCCTGGCGGTATTATGCTATGTAGTCTCCTTTCTTTCTCATACATGTTACCATTGGTGTTCATCTGAGTGAGGTACAGATCATTACCAGCAGACCCTGTATGAGCCCTGGAGTGGCTCTAATGCGTGTTTTGACACTGTTTAACCACTGTGTTGCATGCTCAGAGGTGAGCGCATGAACCATTGGGGGTCACTGGAGGGCACTGAAGCATGCCATTGTTTGCACACCTTATAGGAAGAGCATGAGGAATGCCTACTCTTTTGGACACTAATTTTTGCACTTTGACTTTTATATATTTTTATGAATTTGTACTGAATTATTTGACACTTCATTTATACAAATAGCACCTGGACTTTTCACACATTTTGCATGTTGCATGCTGATTTTTACTTATATATTTAGTTGTGTATTTTATTCACAGGCGATTGGCACTGATTATTGCCTATTGATTATTTATAGATTTCACTATATTGTATTTATCTGTTTTATTTTGGCTTTATTTTATTTATTCAATTTTTATCACGTATTAGCTTATTTTCCTAGCGCATACACATTAATTTATTTTATTTGCCTTATCAGTGCCTGTCAGTGCCGCCTTATCAGTGCCCATCAGTGAAAGAGAAAACATACTTATTTACAACATTTTTAAACAGAAACAAAAGCAAAACTTTTATTTTTTTCAAAATTTTCAGTCTTTTTTTATGTGTTTCGCAAAAAATAAAAACTGCAGAGGTGATCAAATACCACCAAAAGAAAGCTCTATTTGTGGGAACAAAATGATAAAAATTTAGTTTGGGTACAGCGTAGCATGACCGCGCAATTGTCATTCAAACTGCAACAGTACTGAAAGCTGAAAATTGGTCTGGGCAGGAAGGTGTCTAAGTGCCCTGTATTGAAGTGGTTAATAATTAATAAAGTGAAACAATAAAAGTGTAATATCCCTTTAAATTTCATACCTGGGGGTGTCTATAGTATGGGGCGCAAGTTTCCTGTGTTCAGAACAGTCTGACAGCAAAATGACATTACAAAGGAAAAAAGTCATTTAAAACTACTCGCGGCTATAATGAATTGCTGGTCCGATAATACACATAAAAGTTCATTGATAAAAACGGCATGGGAATTCCCCACAGGGGAGCCCCGAACCAAAATGTAAAAAAAAAATGACGTGGGGGGTCCCCCTAAATTCCATACCAGACCCTTATCTGAGCAGGCCGCAGGAAAAGAGGGGGTGGGCGAGAGAGCGCCCCCCCTCCTCAACCGTACAAGACCACATGCCCTCAACATTGGGAGGGTGCTGGTGCTTTGGGGTGGCCCCCCAAAACACCTTGTCCCCATGTTGATGGGGACAAGGGCCTCATCCCCACAACCCTTGCCCGGTGGTTGTGGGGGTCTGCGGGCAGGGGGCTTATCAGAATCTGGAAGCCCCCTTTAACAAGGGGACCCCCAGATCCCAGCCCTCCCCCCTGTGTGAAATGGTAAGGGGGTACAAAAACCCTACCATTTTACAAAAAAAACTGTCAAAAATGTTAAAAATGACAAGAGACGGTTTTTAACAATTCCTTTATTTAAATGCTTCTTTCTTCTATCTTCTTTCTTCTATCTTCTATCCTCTTTCTTCTATCTTCTATCTTCCTTCGGTTTCTTCCTCCATCTTCTTCTTCTTCTGGTTCTTCTGGTT
Source organism: Lithobates clamitans (assembly GCA_037952925.1). Classification (NCBI taxonomy): domain Eukaryota; kingdom Metazoa; phylum Chordata; class Amphibia; order Anura; family Ranidae; genus Lithobates; species Lithobates clamitans. The sequence continues at coordinate 1,308,350 of JBBGZY010000154.1, read as the reverse complement.
CTTCCTCCAGTGTTCTTGTCCGGCATCTTCCTCCGCAGCGTCGACGTCTTCTTTCCTTCTTCTCTTCGGGCCGCTCCGCATCCATGATGGCACGGAGGGAGGCTCCCGCTGTGTGATGCTTCTCCTCTTCTGACAGTTCTTAAATAATGGGGCGGGGCCACCCAGTGACCCCGCCCCCCTCTGACACACAGGGACTTGACGGGACTTCCCTGTGGCATTCCCCGTGATGTCAGAAGGGGACAGGGTTACGTAACGGGTGACCCCGCCCCCTCTGACATCACGGGGAATGCCACAGGGAAGTCCCCATCAAGTCCCCGTGCGTCAGAGGGGGCGGAGTCACTGGGTGGCCACGCCCCCCGTTATTTAAGAACCGTCAGAAGAGGAGAAGCGTCACACAGCGGGAGCCTCCTTCCATGCCATCATGGATGCGGAGCGACCGGAGGAGAAGAAGGAAAGAAGACGCCGACACCGCGGAGGAAGATGCCGGACGAGAACACTGGAGGAAGAACCAGAAGAAGATGGAGGAAGAAACCGAAGGAAGATAGAAGATAGAAGAAAGAAGATAGAAGAAAGAAGAAGCATTTAAATAAAGGAATTGTCAAAAACTGTCTCTTGTCATTTTTAACATCTTTGACAGTTTTTTGTGAAATGGTAGGGGTACATTTGTACCCCCTTACCATTTCACACAGGGGGAGGGCCGAGATCTGGGGGTCCCCTTGTTAAAGGGGGCTTCCAGATTCTGATAAGCCCCCCGCCCACAGACCCCCACAACCACCGGGCAAGGGTTGTGGGGATGAGGCCCTTGTCCCCATCAACATGGGGGCAAGGTGTTTTGGGGGCTACCCCAAAGCACCCTCCCAATGTTGAGGGCATGTGGCCTGGTACGGTTGAGGAGGGGGGGCTCTCTCGCCCCCCCTCTTTTCCTGTGGCCTGCCAGGTTGCGTGCTCGGATAAAGGTCTGGTATGGATTTTTGGGGGGACCCCACGCCATTTTTTTAAAAAAATTTTGGTCGGGGTTCCCCTTAATATCCATACCAGACCTGAAGGGCCTGGTATGGAGTTTAGGGGGACCCCCACGTAATTTTTTTTTTTTTAATTTGGTTCGGGGTTCCCCTGTGGGGAATTCCCACGCCCTTTTTATCAATGAACTTTTATGTGTATTGTCAGACCGGCAATTCATTAATAGCCGCAAGTAGTTTTAAATTCCTTTTTTTCCTTTGAAATGTCATTTTGCTGTCAGACTGTTCTAAACACGGGAAACATGCTCCCCTTTACAGGCATACTATAGACACCCCCCAGGTACGAAATTTAAAGGGATATTACAGTTTTATTGTTTCACTTTAAGCATTATTAAAATCACTGCTCCCGAAAAAACAGCCGTTTTTAAAACTTTTTTTTGCATTGATCCATGTCCCCTGGGGCTGGACCCAGGTCCCCAAACACTTTTTATGACAATACCATGCATATAAGCCTTTAAAATTAGCACTTTTGATTTCTCCCATAGACTTTTAAAGGGTTTTCCGCGGCTTTCGAATTTGCCGCGAACACCCCAAATCGTTCGCTGTTCGGCTCAAAGCTCATCTCTAATGCAGAGTCTGAAATGATGAGAATGGCCTCTTGCACAGTTCCCAAGTGAACACCCATGGAAATCTGCAAGGATGATCAAGAGACACAAATGCCAGGGTGCCGACACTGTGGACTGGATCTAGAAGTGCTAATAGTTTATTTTTATCAATTAACAAAATGGAAAGTAAATGAACAGAGGAGAAATCCAAATCAAATTAATATTTGGTGTAACCACCCTTAGGTACACTTGCACACAGTTTATGAAGAAACATGTCAGGTAGGTTATTCCAAACATCTTGGAGAACTAAGCACAGATTTTCTGTGGATGTAGGCTGACTCAAATCCTTCTTTCTCTTCATGTAATCCCAGATAGACTCAATGATGTTGAGATCAAGACAGTGGGGGCCAAACCATTACTTCCCTTGTTCTTATTTACACTGAAGATAGTTCTTAATGGCATTGGCTGTATGTTTGGGGTCGTTGTCCTGCTGCAGAATACATTTGGGGCCAATCAAATTTTCCTTGATGGTATGGTGTGATAGATAAATATCTGCCTGTATTTCTCAGCATTGAGGACACCATTGAGCCTTCCTGACCAAATCTCCAACTCTATTTGCAGAAATCCAGCCCCAAATTTGCAAGGAACCTCCACCATGCTTCACTGTTTCCTGCAGACACTCATTATTGTACTGCTCCCCTGCCCTTCCCCAACAAACTGCCTCCTTCTACAGCCAAATATTTCACATTTAGACTTATCAGTCCAGAGCACCTATTGCCACTTTGCTGCCCCCCAGTTAATATATTTTAATGCACAGTTGAGTCGCTTAGCCTTGTTTCCACGTTAGAGGTATGGCTTTTTGGACACAATTCTTCTATGAAGACCACTTCTGGCCAGCCTTCTCTGGATAGTAGATGGGTGTACCTGAGTCCCACTGGTTTCGACCAGTTCTGTGTGCTAATGGCACTGCTGAACATCTTCCGATGTTGAAGGGAAGTAAGCATGATATGTTTTTCATCTGCAGCATTAAGTTTTCGTGGTCAGCCACCTCGTCTACGGTTCTCAACATTGCCCGTTTCTTTCTGCTTCTTCAAAAGCGCTTAAATACCACATCTTAAAAACCCCATTCTGCTTTGAGATCTTTGCCTGGGAGAGACCTTGCTGATAAAACTACCTTGTGTCTTGTTTCTGTGCTCACTCTTGCCATGGTGTATGACCTGTGACATGAAATTGTCTTCCACAACCTCACCTTAGTAGCAGAGTTTGGCTGTTGCTCACCCAGTTTTAGGCCTTCTACACGGCTGTTTCTGTTTCAGGTAAAGACTGTGTTTCAAAGTACATATGAAATTAGTGATCATTAGCACCTGCTTAGTTTAATTGTTAAATAATTAACAATTAAACTAAGCAGGTGCTAACTTAATTGTTAATTATTTAACAATTAAACTAAGTTAAATCATTCTAACTCTAATCTTACAAAATCCCTGACTTTGTGCAAGGGTAAGAACTTATTCTGGTATGAACCCAAAGGGTAGTATTGATTTGATTTAGATTTTTCTTCTGTTCATTCACTTTGCATCGTGTAAATAATATAAATAAACAATTAAAATATATATGTTTGAAAGCTTTTTAAGGTCTCATGCACACAGGACAATTTTTAAACTGCTCCTAGTGGCGTTTGGTGTTTTTTTTTTTCTCCTGCCTTTAAACTCCCCTGCATGGTAGCCTATGTGTTCAGCAAAAAAAAACTCTACCAGTGCATCCAAAAGCAGCAGAGTTTGGGCAGAAAAAAATGCATGGCGCTTGTAAATGCGCCTAAACACGTCTAAATGGGTGAGAACGCTAGGCGCGTTTAGCGCTTGAGCATTAATTAGTTTAATTGGCCAGAAAAAAAATTAGTTATTCTGGCCAATGAAATTAATTAATGTCCCAGTGCTTGAGGCCTTTAAATACGCCTAAATGCTTGTAAAGAGTTAGACACTTTTACCAGCGTCAAACGTTTTTTTGCAAAAACGCTGGTGGCTTCTAGGAGAGGTATTAAAAGGTCCTATGTGCATGAGGCCTTACTTTATAGCAATTCTTCACACCTATCTAAAACATTTGCACAATACTGTACTTGAAGTGCAGAAATGGGTGGAAAAAAGCGGTGACCCATACAGGGCAACGACGAACAGTAAGTAGGATCTGTTATTTTCTTCGGGTGAATATATGATGCCTATAATATACACGGGTGGAAAAGAGAGATAACTCACTCCAGACTGTATTCATAAATGGATGCTAAAGTTCTCCAAAAGTTCACTGCCCATTGACCTCTGTATGAGTATGATGCTGTGTTATAAAGTGACTTCACTTGATCTGGATGTCACATGAATGGATTATACGTCTTTGAAATTGACATCTTGCATTGAGAAGTGGATGCTGATAACTATTTGATTATAGTCCACTGCATCTGTAGATATCATCAAGATGCTCTTAATGGAAGTGTGCCTGCAGGGGACACTTTGATGTGATTCTGACTTCTATCTTGGTGCATTTTATTATATTACTCAGAATTTGCACAACATAACTATAAAAATGATACTGTGGGTTTAGGCATCCTCCATTTAGATTGTTTTGTAGCAGTCAGTCGAAAAAGTAAAGGTACAATATCTCACAAAAGTGAGTACACCCCTCACATTTTTCTAAATATTTTATTATATCTTTTCATGTGATAACACTGAAGAAATGACACTTTGCTACAATGTAAAGTAGTGAGTGTACAGCTTGTATAACAGTGTAAATTTGCTGTCCCCTCAAAATAATTCAACACACAGCCATTAATGTCTAAACCGCTCGCAGCAAAAGTGAGGACACCTCTAAGTGAAAATGTCCAAATTGAGCCCAAAGTTCACAGGTTGCCACTGGACTTCTCTTCCACTCCTCCATGACGACATCACGGAGCTGGTGGATGTAGAGACCTTGCGCTCCTCCACCTTCTGTTTGAGGATGCCCCACAGATGCTCAATAGGGTTTTGGTCTGGAGACATGCTTTGCCAGTCCATCACCCTTTCCCCCCAGCTTCTTTAGCAAGGCAGTGGTCAGCTTGGAGGTGTGTTTGGGGTCGTTATCATGTTGGAATACTGCCCAGTCTCCGAAGGGAGGGGATCATGCTCTGCTTCAGTATGTCACAGTACATGCTGGCATTCATGGTTCCCTCAATGAACTGTAGCTCCCCAGTGCTGGCAGCACTCATGCAGCCCCAGACCATGACACCCCCACCACCATGCCTGACTGTAGGCAAGACACACTTGTCTTTGTACTCCTCACCTGATTGCTGCCACACACACCTGACACCATCTGAACCAAATACATTTATCTTGGCCTCATCAGACCACAGGATTTGGTTCCAGTAATCCATGTCCCTCGTCTGCTTGTCTTCAGCAAACTGTTTGCGGGCTTTCTTGTGCATCGGCTTTAGAAGAAGCTTCCTTCTGGGATTACAGCCATGCAGACCAATTTGATGCAGTGTACGGCGTATGGTCTGAGCACTGACAGGCTGACTCCCCCACCCCTCTCAACTTGTGCAGTAGTGCTGGCAGCACTCATACATCTATTTCCCAAAGACATCCTTTGGATATGACGCTGAGCACGTGCACTCAACTTCTTTGGTGGACCATGGCGGGGCTTGTTCTGAGTGGAACCTGTCCCGTTAAACCGCTGTATGGTCTTGGCCACCATGCTGCGGCTCAGTTTCAGGGTCTTGGCAATCTTCTTATAGCCTAGGCCATCTTTATGTAGAGCAACAATTCTTTTTTTTCAGATCCTCAGAGAGTTCTTTGCCATGGGGTGCCATGTTGAACTTCTAGTGACCAGTATGAAATATATATATTGTGTGTATCACAAAATAATAATAATAATATTTTTTTTTTACTGGAAGGCGCTATTCTTGTTGTGTGTCCCTTTTCCTATTTTTTCTGTGTATATACTATTTACTGTGAGTGGGGGCATCTGCCCAGGTTATGGGAAGAGGATTCTATTGCTTACTGTTGTTTCTGGCTCAAAAGAGTAATGCCCCGTACACACGGTCGGACTTTGTTCGGACATTCCGACAACAAAATCCTAGGATTTTTTCCGACGGATGTTGGCTCAAACTTGTCTTGCATACACACGGTCACACAAAGTTGTCGGAAAATCCGATCGTTCTGAATGCGGTGACGTAAAACATGTACGTCGGGACTATAAACGGGGCAGTGGCCAATAGCTTTCATCTCTTTATTTATTCTGAGCATGCGTGCCACTTTGTCCGTCGGCTTTGTGTACACACGATCGGAATTTCCGACAACGGATTTTGTTGTCTCTAAAGAATTGTGCAGAAGACACAGCAATCCATATGACATGGGGCCACAACAAACAGGTTTATGTGATGCTTTGATTATGGACTCCATTCATTTATCTGCTATTCATCCACTAAGGAGTAATGTATCCTAAAAGCATGGGAGGGACACATGTCAAGAGTGATATAGATGCTGCCGCCCCAAATGAGTTACAATATAGGAAAATCTCCCTCAATGGGGTTTTTCTGCAGAAAAAATACAATTGTTAGAAAAATTGTTAAAAATGATTTTCATTGAAAAGTGGCAACATAGCGTACACATATAAAAAAGACACAAAAATATGAGCTCTGGTCGGAGGTGTGTAACATCGTTCAAATTTCTACAAAATTGTACAAACATACAACAGTACATAGTATTTTATCAAAAAAAGTCAGATATGCAAATTCCCAACCTGTTTCGATCTGCGTGGTCAAAGTCTTCCTCAGGGGATTGATTTGCTGTCAAAGAATATATATATACTGTTTATACTTGTTGACATAATTTCATGGAATATACACAAACAAGTTTCCTTGTATTGTCAAGAAAAAGGTAGAATTTACATGGAATATAGTTACCAATGAAGGATGTAGGTAGACAATCTCCTGACCAGAGTGCCTCTAAAATCGATCAGATAATCCCGCGCGTTCGTGCCATGCGCACTCCAAAGAAGAACACCTCCGTCCTTATGTGACTTAGCAGTCACACTAAAAAGCAACCAACAGAGTGGGGAGGGAAGTCCAGACACCTGCAGCAAAACCCCAATGAATGTCATCCAATTTTCTCATAAATTTCAATTCAATTTTGATCCAAGATAGCCCATTTGTTGTGTTATAATACTAGGGATTGCCACATATTAAATAAAAAAATGCCAAAAATACCACGCGTCACCATGTTTTTAGGAGAAGTATGAAAAACATATGAGTTACATAGGTCCTATTACATTTTTCTCATAGAAGACAATTCTCTGAAAGAAGACAATTCTCATAGAAGACAATTGGTTTTACGGGATCATTCACACCAAAATGCAGCTATGGTGTGTGGGACGGAGAAACACTGCATGTCATAGCAGCTCATTTATTTGAATATCTATAGCAACTCATTCATATGCTTTGCAAATGCCATAGTGGTTCATTCATATGCAAATTGCTTATAAATGTGTCCCGCCTCCACATGAAAACACAGTGCCCAGGGCAGCTGCCTCCTTTGCCCCTTCTTCCCTTGGCCCAGCCCTGGTCAAGAGGCATGCTAGAGAATGCTAGGGCCATTTTGGGGGAGAGGTGAGGACAGGGGAAAGCAGGGACAGCCTGGTGGGATGGGGGGTGCAGGTGGGCTAGGGCCTATATTACCCAATGTTGAGGTTTGCTGCATTTACCTTTGTGGATGATTAGGGATGATTAGCTTTCACTGCCTGCACAGCAGTCACAGAATTTTAAAGCCGAGGAGATCAGGAGGAAGTAGAGAGGAGACATTGCTGCAAGATTACGTTACGTTACTGTGGGGGCACTGAACAGGAGGGAAGGGCCAGGAGAGCAGAAGAGGGACCCGAGAAGAGGAGGATCTGGGCTGCTCTGTGGAAATCCACTGCAACAGAGCAGGTAAATATAACATGTTTGTAATTTTTAGAGGGAAAAAAAACAAACTTTTACAATTACTTTAATTGGTTCAAAAAGGAAATATGGCTCAAAAAATGCTTCAATCATAGGCATAAAGTAAATTGGAGAATGACCTACAGTACAACTGCTGAGGCTGCGGTCACCCTAGGGGGTGGGAACACGCAACCTCCCAAGTATGTGGGTGGAGAAAAACTTGTTTCCCTGCAAGATGAGGGTAGTCGCTCTGGAAGCCACAGGGGTCCCAATCCTGGGATCTATGCAGATTTCTCAGGCGGATGTGTAAAATGGGTGAGTTCAGAATATATGTCAGGGATACTGCAGGGATGGCCAGATCTGTGTAGCTACACTTAGCAAACTGAAACCAGACTATATATGATTTAAGTAAATGTAAGTAAGTAAAACACATTCAAACACCAAACAGCAAACAGGATACACAGCAAATGTGAAGATACAAGTGAACCGCAACCAAATGACAAAATACCTAATTAATTAAAAGAAAGTCTAACTAGCAAACTATGTACAATATACACAAAAAGGGGAAAACTGAAAAAATTGAGTGATACCGAAGATGCAAGGAAGGGAGGGACCAGGACTGGGATCAGGAACATGGGGAGCAGGTATGAGACAGAAGGGTACAAGGTACAGGTACAAGACAGAGGCAGAAACCGGGTTCAGGATTAAACAGCAAGCAGTATCTGGCTAACAGGGCAAAACATTGAAGCACAATGGAAATGTAGAGGAGGGACTAAATACCCTCCCAGCAGCCAGGTGGAGATTGATTACTGGGATTTGCTGGCTGCTGGGAGACACCCGCTGGTGGACACTGGAACTACGATCTTCCACTCTAGGAACCACAGTACCACCAGCAGGTCATTCAGGTTGTGACAATAAGTCTGCAAAAAAGCCCATCAGTGGTTTGATTGGTAGAGGCACCTTTTGTCATATGTTGAGTACAGTGCAATGATGTCATACATGCTGGCTAGGTCTCTAGAAGGATTCTATAGGCATAGCTGGTTCGTATGACATTATCTCACTGTACCCAACATATGACAAAAGGCAAATTCTTTCTGAACTCACCGATTAAGATTTACGTGTTATTAAACCATAAGATAAACAATTCTACTAATAATGGATGTAATTGCAGAGTTCTTCTTGGAAGGAAACACACACTTGAAAATGTATCTAGCATATCATAGGAAGAAATCACACAATTATTTACAGAGTTAAATGAAACTCCTTGCATTGTTTGAAAAGAGGCTGACAGACAAGTATATGTAACTCATTATGATAATGGCAAAGCACTCACCAAACAAGTACATGATGACATAGACCTCTGAGCCAAGCGACCAATCCATCAGTGGTGAATAACTGCTACACTAGTGCAAGGAGATTAAAAAGGGCATAGTAAACATTTGGGCTTGTATAATATATGAATTAAAAATGTGCAAAGACTCACATCTGCATAATCTACAAATTAAAATGTGTAATAGCACGGCATTAATTAGTGACTGATCAATTCATCCTTAATTGCAGACATGCAAATGAACTTTCATAGGTCCAAAAATGAATTTGAGAGAGAGCCATTAACCTTGTATCTGTAACAACAGTTATGAATCAAGAGAGGAGGAGAAAAATCTTTTATGGGCTTTGTGTTGAAGGGTGTTTAATAGTATGCCATGCTATTAAAGGAACTGTTTATTTTCTGCTGACTTGAATTCATAAAATCCTTGCATCATTTTCAGTCCTATTCACTTGGGAGTAAAGGTTGCAATGAAATTCTGCAAAAAAAAAAAAAAATACAGAAAGCATTTTCTGAATGTTTATATTTGTGTAAACATTAATTCCAGTTAAATACAGTGGGTATAGAACGGAACCACCCCCCTTTAAAATAATCACGTTTTGTTGCTTTGCAGCCTGAATTGAAGACAGAAAACTGTATTTACTAGTGCAACTTATAACATCTAAGTGAAAGATATAACACCAACATGTCAGAGTTTTTTTTTTTTTGTAATTCTTAAACAGAATCACTGAGTTGAAAAAAGGATCACCCCCCCCCCCCCCTTGTGTCAGTATTTTGGCGAACCACCTTTTGCTTTAACTCCAGCCTTTAGTCTGTTGGGATTTGTCTCTACTAACTTTGCACATCTAGACTTTGCAATATTTGTCCGCTCTTCTTTGCAGAACTGCTTAAGTTCAGTTACATTTGATGGTGACCAGTTGTGGGCTGCAGTCTTCAAGTCATTCCACAGATTTTCAGTGGGGTTTAAAGTGGTTGGAACCCTAAAAAAGAGATACTGTCCCCTAAGAGCAGGTTAAACACCACAGCACTTGTGCTGTCTAACCTGTCCCTCTGTAAGCTGCAAAAAACCTGTTTGATCTTGCCTGTTCCTGTGTCCCCCTTGGTGTGCTGACCAGGGTCATAATGGCTGCTCAGCCCTGATTATCTTGGTCAGGTTACATGCCTCCATTATCCCCTAATCTCCTCTCTCCCCCTCCCTCCCTGCCTGTCAGCTCCTGTGTGTGTGTGTGAGCTGTCTCTACCCCCCTCCTGCCACTATTAGTAGTAATTTAACTTTAAAAAGCTTCACTACCAGCCCCTCTCTTTTGTGCAGCCATAACACAGTGTAAGTGTTTGTTGAAAACAAAGCCTCCAAAGGCCTTTTTTCAGATATCTTCAGGCCAATCACGTGACTCCTGGCCTCTCCTTCCCTATCTAAGGGCTACAGCGGGAGGGGCTAAGCGGCCAGCACGGTGGTCCCGTGACCTCCCAGGCTGACGTCAGAGGGAGATCTCGGCCCCTCCGTCTGTTTCCACTTAGATCGGAGGAATAGAGCGGCCGGGAGTCAGGTGACTGGCCTGAAGATATCTGAAGATATTTGAAAGAAGGTATTTTCAACAACCACCTACACAGTGTGTTATGGGTGCATAAAAGAGAGGGGCTGGCAGTGAATGGTTTTGTAAGGTTACAACCACTTTAAGTCTGGGCTCTGACTAGGCCATGCAAGGACATTTACCTTTTTCCCGTCAACCACTGTGTCATTGTTGCTGTGTGCTTTGGGTCATTGCCATGTTGGAAGGTAAACCTTCTTCTCATTACCAACTTTCTGGCAGAGGGCAGCAGATTTTCCTCAAGAATTTGATGGTATTTTGGCCCATCCGTTTTTCCTTCTATCCTGACAAGTGCTCCAGTCCCTGCTGTAGAGCCACACCCCCATAACAGGATATTACCACCTCCATGCTTTGCTGTAGGAATGGCGTTATTTGGATGGTGAGCTGTATTTGATTTCCGCCAGACATATTGTTTGCTGTTGAGGCCAAATAATTCAATTTTAGTCTCATCTGACCACCTTAAACGATTCTGGGGCCACATGGAAAAAGGGTCAGATGAGACTAAAATGTAATTATTTGCCCTCAACACCAAACAATATGTCTGGTGGAAATCCAATACAGCTCACCAATCAAATAATACCATTCCTACAAAGGTCAGTTATAGGTTGGGGTAGTTGCCACTTTTTTGTACGTTCATGTCATGGAGTCTGTATGCTATATAAAAAAAAAATATGATTATGCAAATGTCTACAGGCAGTAGTATATGAAAGCGTGAGATAGAAAGCAAAAAAGAGATGAAAAATAAAAGAAATATTTGAGTTAGCATAGGAGAGCAAGGTAAGGGTATTGTTATGTTTCGAGAAAATTAAATTTCACTGTCACTTGGGGCTTTTTATGCAGTAGAAACAAAGCACTTACAATGTGTTTATCCTGAATGTAAAAGCCATAATACACCCTACACCTTCACTTGCTGTATTGTGCCATTGATATTTTTTTTTCTTTACCATTGATCCCCATGCCTAAAGCCAATCTCCAGACTTGTTAACGCTAGGGGATGAGAAATGATGTGTAATACTCACTTTAGTCTTCACTCAGAATCCCTCCCTCTGTGCAACTGGTTCACTGTTGCATCCTCTAGAGCAGGGGTCATCAACCTGATGGCATCCTCAAGTACAATCTAGGGCAAATAGCCCTGCATTGTACATGAGTAAAGCAAGGGACCTGCTCTGAGCCTACACAAGTGTTAGGATGCATTGACACATCGGCAGTGATTTTATGCTGGTTAACTCTAGGGCAGGGGTCTCTAAACTTTCTAAACAAAAGGCCAGTTTACTGTCCTTCAGGCTTTAGGGAGGCTGGATTATGGCCAGTGGGAGTAGAGAATGTATTATAAAAGGCAAAAAAGGAATCCTACATTATTGGTTAGTGAACCATAGAGGTAAACTGACCCACCGATTCACCCTTAGGGCGGTATATCTCCCAGAAAGCGTGCAGCCTAGGACATAAAAGGGGGGGGGGGGAAGGGTTAAAAGGTAACCCTAAGAAACAATCAAGGGAGATCAGCCACGGTATATGAATTAATTAATAGAAGCTTTATTGGTGAAGTACAAAATTATTGACAGTGTTCCAATCCAGGCGGGACAACCCTACCCTGGTTGGATAATGTTCATGTAATTTGCAAAAAATTCATGAATCACTAATAAAATCACATTGTAATAAGACAATATTGTCACAAATTAAAAAGAGCTAATACATGAGCCCTACTATATCAAGACTAATACCAAAGACCAGGAGGAAAAATGGACTTGAAAAGAAAATGAGTTTCCCAAGGGTGACACCAAAGGTAATTGTAGCAAAGGTGTCTCCAGCTTTCAATTAACTGCAGAGATCTGCTGTTTTCTGTGATTGACCGATATATGTCATTAAATATGCATTAGTTGAAGACGATTAACATCCTATTGGCTGATTCAGTCAAGTTTGAAGCTGGATCAAGGGAAACAATGTAAACACCCAAAGGTAAAAATTTCCGTTTGTGTTGTGTCAAATGTCCATAGTATGGGTGTTTATCAAAATGTATACGGTCTCATGTAGATGACAATTGGACTGACATCACTACAGCGGAGGAATCATCAATAGCAGAATATGTAGCACTTGGCTCATCTGTTGTCTCCAAAGTATGAATCGTGTCCACCGATAAACAAAATCTTAAACCTGCTGCATACATCAAAACGGGAATGTAATTGAACAATATTGGCCCGTGTATGGGCGTCTTGCCCCGAATGTATCGCAGTTACAGGTCTCTGTATGTGCAGGATGGATTTCCAGATTCAATCTGCTGAGATGTCCTTTGGATCAGTTGATGATTTTGGGCTGTAGTTTTGATTCGGTTAGTGTCTGCAATTGTAGCTGTTGCATCATAAAAAGATAATGCCTAATTCTGCTGGTTTTTAGGGAGAGGATTCAATCATCCCAGGCATAGTGCAGGACACATGCAGAGATAGTGTCTGTGGAGTACGGCTTGGATAGTCCAAATAGCCCCCAGGTGGATATCAGGTGGATAACAAGTGAATGTCAAATAAGCCGCTTAATCAGTCCAAACCTCCAGCGTGAATGGTAGGCAATTCTGCCTTATCGTTCGGATTTGGGGGTCATCGAGATATGTGGGGGCATGTTAGTGCTACCCTCCGTCTACGTGTTTCGTACACTGGAACGTGTACTTCATCTGGACATTATACGTGAAAAATTAGAATCTTTTTATAGAGCCTTAAACTCAATCACCGTGTACATCACGTGCAAGAAAAAAGAGGTTGCCATCTTGTGGTGACTTTTAAGAATTACAATGAATAAAACATTCAATAGGAAATGATTAGCTAGATGTAGCCATATACACAATAAATAAATCTCTATGAGCAGGTTTTAACCATCGTTACTTTTAACTTTTTCAATCAAGGGTCTAGAAAAAACCCCTTATATTTAATTATTATTTTCAGCGGAGGAGAAAGAGGGAGAAATCTTTATGTCAAAGGATTATTTATCCTTTCTCTCTCTTTCTCCAAGGTGGGCCTTCTCAGTTTATTCATTGCTTCCAATATCCCCCAATATGGGGAATCAGTGACTGATGGCCTGGTCCAGCCCATTGGTGAGTATGGGGTCCCTAGCCTAACCCTGATGATTACTCACCTTCCTGCCTATTTGATGCAACATACACTCATTCATTTGATTTACTACATGTATTACAGATTTAGCAACGCATTTACCCCTGAAGAGCGAGCGTGGTCTCGCAAAACGTCGCTGGGTACTACTCATACTTGCAAATTTCTCTGATGTTTGTATATTGGTATATATTGTTTTATCATGTATGTGGATTGTATTATGTTCACATTATATGCATATTTTATTGGCCTGTAGTTATTGCTGTTGTGTTTCAGATGCGCAAACATTTTAATAAATCTGCATTATTTTACTTCCATTACATTTTTCTTGACTAACCATATTCACCTCACTCAAAGTCCCAGGGCAAACCCCTTGTATATATGTAGGAACAAAGATCAGTGTCCTCATCAACCATATCAGCAATTGCTGGTTCGGATCAGCTTTGAATTTCTGATAGGATTAATGGGTATTTCAGTGGTATACTTAAAGGGGTTGTAAACCCTCGTGTTTTTTCACCTTAATGCATCCTATGCATTAAGGTGAGAAAACACCTGGCAGTGACCGCCCCCCCCCAGCCCCCCCGTTTTACTTACCTGAGCCTTAGAACTTGACCCGACGGGGATGGGCTGTCTCTCTGCCCGGGGTTCTTGGCTCTTGATTGGATAGATTGATATCAGAGCAGCCATTGGCTCCCGCTGCTGTCAATCAAATCCAATGACGCGGGCGCCGGGGGGGCGGGGTAGAGTCATACATTCGGTGGCTATGGATGCCTAATGCTGGACTCAGGGCGCACATGTAAAGTAACCCCCTCGGGGAAGCGCTACCCCTAGGGGGTTATCTGATGCTGGGAGGAGCCACCGGGGGACCCCAGAAGATGAGGTTCGGGGCCACACTCTGTGCATAATGAGCTGCACAGTGGAGGCAAGTATCATATGTTTGTTATTTAAAAAAAAAACCCTTACAATCACTTTAGCAGACCAAAAGGCACCAAATAGGAAAAGTTTGCTGGGGTTACATAGACTAAAGCCTCGTACACACGGTACGATTGTTGGCAGGGGATTGTCTGTTGACAGACTGTTGTCCTAAAATCTTACCGTTAGTACACTCCTTTTGACAATTGTTGTCCAACTTTCGGCCAACAAATGTTAGATGACAGGCTAGTAAATTTTCGGTGGACAACAGTTTGACATCAGATTTTCCTATTGTGTGTACACAAATCCGTCACACAAAAGTCGAAAGTACAAACACGCAGGCTCGGAATCAATGCTCACCAAACACGAAATTAGCAGAAGGGACCCAAAAGGTGGCGCTCAAGAGCTGAAATTCCTCGTAGTACATCACTACGCTTGTGTCTGTTGCACGACAATTGTGTACCGTTAGTATGCAAGACAAGTTCCTGCCACACGCCCTTGTGACAAAAATCAGACGCTCGATTGGCCTACAATCGTACCGTGTGTACGAGACTTATGTTTCACTCAATGGTTTTTGTGTCATATCTCAGTTTGCCAAGCTTCCTACATAGGCACATTATGTATCTTTATTTTATACAAGAATTTGTCATGTGAATGTTGATTCCCATTTCTGAGAGACCGGTTTCCTTTGCTTATGAGAAATGTGCAAATATATTAAAATTTGATTTCTTTCCCAGCTCTGTTTATTGATATTTTGGCATTCGGTTTACATTCTAACTCAGACATCTGTGTTTTTGAAGAACGTGTCGGCAAGTTTTTGCATCAGCGGATTTCGAGTAATTTCATATATACTATTCTACCCCCTTAACCACTTGAAGTCCAGGCTTTTTCTGAAACTTTTTGTTTAAAAGTTTAAATCAGTATTTTTTTGCTAGAAAATGATTTAGAACCCCTAAACATATATATATATTTTTTAGCAGACACCCTAGAGAATAAAATGGCGATCATTGCAATATTTTATGTCACACGGTATTTCTGCAGCAGTCTTTCAAACGCAATTATTTTGGGAAAAATACACTTTAATGAATTTTAAAAACCCACGATATTTACCCCAATTTATTTGTATAATGTGAAAGATAATGTTACGTCAAGTAAATATATTACCTAACATGTCATGCTTTAAAATTGCACTTGCTTGTGGAATGGCGACAAACTATGGTACTTAAAAATCTCCAAAGGCAACGCTTTAAACTTTTTTACAGGTTACCTATTTAGAGTTACAGAGGAGGACTAGTGCTAGAATTATTTATCTTGCTTGATTGTTCACAGAAATACCTCACATGTGTGGTTTGAATACTGTGTACATATGTTTGTGCGACGTATGTATGCATTCTGCGCAAAGCACGGAGGGATGGGGTGCTTTAAAAAAAAACATATTTATTTAACTTTTTCTTTTTTCACTGTCCCTTTTTGTTGATATTTTTTTTTATAACTTTTATTCATAGTTAGGTTGAAAAAAGACACAAGTCCATCTAGTCCAACCATAAAAATAAATAAATGAATAAAACATATCAAACAATCCCATATGCCCAATCCTTTACCCACAGTTGATTCAGAGGAAGGCGAAAAACCCCAACAAAGCATGATCCAATTTGCTACAGCAGGGGAAAAAATTCCTTCCTGATCCCCAAGAGGCAATCGGATTTTCCCTGGATCAACTTTACCTATAAATGTGAGTACCCAGTTATATTATATACATTTAGGAAAGAATCCAAGCCCTTCTTAAAGCAATCTACTGAGCTGGCCAGAACCACCTCTGGAGGGAGTCTATTCCACATTTTCACAGCTGTGACTGTGAAGAAACCTTTTCATATTTGGAGATGAAATCTCTTTTGCTGTAGATGTAAAGAGTGCCCCCTTGTCCTCTGTGTTGACCATAAAGTGAATAGCTCAACACCAAGTTCACTATATGAACCTCTTATGTATTTGTACATGTTACATATGGATATCATATCCCCCTTTTAATCTCATCTTCTCAAGACAGAATACATTCAGTTCCTCTAATCTTTCCTCATAGCTGAGCTCCTCCATGCCTCTTATCAGTTTGGTTGCCCTTCTCTGCACTTTCTCCAGTTCCCTGATATCCCTTTTGAGAACTGGTGCCCAAAACTGAACTGCATATTCCAGATGAGGTCTTACTAATGATTTGTACAGGGGGGCAAAATGATATTTCTCTCTTTGGAGTCCATACCTCTCTTTCTTCAAGAAAGGACTTTGCTCGCTTTGGAAACCACAGCTTGGCATTGCATGTTATTGAGCTTATGATCTACCAAAACCCCCAGATCCTTCTCCACTACGGATTCCCCCAGTTGTACTCCCCTTAGTATGTATGATACATGCATATTCTTAGCCCCCAAGTGCAAAACTTTACATTTATCAACATATGCCACTTAGTTGCTAATTTAGACATTTAGTGCATTGAGGTCATCTTGTAAGTTGGAGACATCCTGTAAGGACGTTATTCCACTGCATAGCTTGGTGTCATCTGCAAAGACTGAAATGGTACTTTTAATATCAGACCCTATATCATTTATAAAGGTATTAAAAAGTAAGTGTCCCAACACTGAACCTTGGGGTACACCACTGATAACCTTAGACCATTCAGAGTAAGGACCATTAACCACTACTACGTCTTTTAGCGATTTTTCTATTCATTTACAAACTGATTTTTCCAAGCCTGTAGAATATACCTTACACATGTGTGTGGGGAACTGTGTCAAATACTTTTGTAAAATCCAAGTATACCACGTCCACAGCCACCCCTCTGTCCAAGGTTTTACTTACCTCTTCATAAAAAGAAATCAGGTTTGTCTGACAACTTCTGTCTTTCGTGAACCCATGCTGTCTGTTGCTTAAAATATTTTTTTCCAGCAAAAACTCATCTATGTGGTCTTTTATTAAACTCTCCAGTATCATCTCGACTATAGAAGTTAAACTAACAGGTCTATAGTTACTTGGTAAACTCTTTGTTCCCTTTTTAAATATAGGCACCGCATTGGCCCTACACCAATCCAGTGGTACCATTCCCATCATTAAGGAGTCAGATACAATGGCTTTGAAATGACAGAGCTCAATTCTTCTAGGACCTGTGGGTGGATGCCATCTGGTCCAGGTGCTTTATCCGCCTTTATTCTGTCTAAATATTTCTGGACTGTGTCAATAGCATCCCTATTATGGACATGAGCTTCCCCATGCTCCTTTGTATACACAGAACTGAATAATGTATTTAATAAATTTGCCTTCTCTTTGTCCCCAGTCACCCACTCTAGATTATTTTGTAAAGGGCCTACATGCTCAGACCCGACCTGTTTACTATTAATATATTTGAAGGATTTTTGGGGGGTTGTCCTACTATCTTTTGTAATCTGTCATTTGTTTTTAATTTTTGGGTCCCTGATTTCCTTTTTACATATTCTGTTATATTCTTTGTAACATTTAAATGACAATAGTGCTCCTTCATTTTTATATTTTTTAAAAGCTCTTATTGTTTATAGCTTTTTTAACTTTGGCCGTGAGCCACATAGGTTTTATTTTTAGCCTTTTAAACTTTTTGCCCATTGGCATATACTTTGCAGGGAGTCTTTTTGAAGAATTCCCATTTCTGTTCTGTGTTCATTGATGCCAATATTCCCTCCCAGTGTAAGTCCTGGAGAGCAGCCCACATCCTTGGAAAATTAGCTCTCTTAAACTTAAGTGTTTTTATCTTTCCTGTATGTGTTTTCTGCTTACAGCTAACATCAAATGAAATCATGTTATGGTCACTGCTACCCAGATGTTCCTTTATATGAACATTAGAATAAGCTCTGCATGGATAAAAATCGCAGCATTAACAGAGCTAGCAGAATATCCTAAAATATTCAGTGCAATATGATAGCATTCAGTGGGCTTAAAACATCAAACATACATAAAGTGAGCGACATCAAAATCCATGCAAAAGTTCTTAAATCAGTGTGCCGTTTCCCATCAGAAATTTTAAAACGTTCCTTTCCTGAATACCGTCACCGATCCACCACGTGAACACCCCTTTGGTGATGCACTCACCGCAATTAAGAATTAGGTACAATGCTGTTGTTATTGAGTGAAGGCTGACAAGCAAGTTCTGGGCATGGAATGATGGAGCTGATTGGTATTTATGTGATCAGCACTCAGCATGGACGACAAACATGGAAATAAACGTGTGCACTGGAAGTGTTCCTGCTTAGTAAATGAGAACTTGGCTGAATGTTGCACCTGCTGAGCTGTCCCAGGAAAGATCTCTGATAACCTTGGGAGAGGGTCCAGCTTTATCTAATATCCTTGTGGAGATACCAGGCTTATCTACTTCTTAATTGCGGTGAGTGCATTACCAAAGGGGTGTTCACGCGGTGGATTGGTGACGGTATTCAGGAAAAGAATGTTTTCAAGTCTGATGGGACACGGCACCGCACAGTGATTTAAGGACTTTTGCATGGACTTTGATGTCGCTCACTTTATGTGTGTTTGATGTTTTTAGCCCACTGAATGCTATCATATTGCACTGGATATTTTAGGATATTCTGCTAGAGCTGTTAAAGCTGTGATTTTTATCTATGCATATTTTTTTCTAATGTTTTGTACTTTTATAATAGCTCCAGTCAATTTCCAGGTAGTTACAATCCCCCATTATTATCACCGTCCCAGCCCTTGCAGCCCTTTCCATCTGTGCAAAGAGCTGAGTCTCCACCTCCTCATTAACATCGGGTGGTCTATAACAAACTCCAATGATTAACTTTGAACTACGCACATCTGTATACAGTTCCACCCAGAATGCTTTAGCCACATCACACTCTCCATCAATTAAGTCCTCATTTACACTCGCTTTGAGATCACGTCTTACATAGGGACACACCCCTTTCCTTTTTACCCTGTCTTTCCGAAAGTGTGCATAGCCAGGAATATTAATAGCCCAGTCATGTGAGGAATGAAGCCAAGTTTCAGCAATACCGATTACGTCATAGCTCTCCTCCTGCACCAGAGCTTCCAACTCACCTATTTTGCTTGGCAGACTTCTGGCATTGGTGAACACTTTAATGCATTTTTACATTTTGCTCTGGTGTTTTGCATATCTTTTTTAGTAGTACAAATGGCACTATAATTTCCAGTGGTTGATTGCAACATGGGAACTTTTTTGTCACCTGCCGTAACCCTCCCCCAATCTATCCGCATTCCACCCTCCATTAATGTCTGACCCCTAACTGACCTGTCTGCCTGATTGAATTCTAGTTCACCCTCCCCCCTCAATCCTAGTTTAAACACTCCTCCTGCCTTCCCATAAGCCTCTCCCCCAGCACAGCAGACCCCCTTCCATTCAGGTGCAAACCATCTTTAGCATATAGGTTGCACCCAAATGAAAAGTCAGCCCCGTGCTCTAGAAACCCAAACCCTTCCTTCTTACACCAGATCTTAAGCCATTCATCCTTCTTACACCAGATCTTAAGCCATGCATTCAGCTCTCTAATCTCCCCCTGCCTTTCCTGTGTTGCACCTGGCACAGGCAAAATTTCAGAGAATATCACCTTGGAGTTCCTTCCCTTCAACTTGCAGCCTAGTTCTTTAAATTGATTCTTAAGGAACCTCCACCTTCCATATATTCTGTCATTGGTTCCAACATGGACCAAGATAGCCAGGTCATGCCCAGCCCCTCCCAGTAATTTATCAACCCAGTACACCACATGCCGAACCCTGGCACCAGGGAGACAGCAAACCATTCGGTTGAGGCGATCCTGGCGACAAATTATTCTATCAGCCTTTCTGATTGTAGAATCCCCTATTACCACCAACTGTCTAGGCCTACCTGCACTCCCCTCACAACCCCTACTAGATGGTCTGCTCTCCTGGCTGTTAGGGGTAGCAGTGACATCCAGGGCTGTCTTCTCTGTGTTTGCCACCTCCACTTCTTTACTCAACTTGGCAAATTTGTTTTGATGCACAAACATTTGTGAGCCCCTTCCAATCCCTCTAACTACTGTAACCCATCTTCCTACCTGATAATCCTGACTTGCCCTTCCACCCTCCACATCAACCCTACTGACCACCTGCTTAGCAAGCAGAGGACCTCTTTCAAGGTTGTCCTTTCTGCCGAGAGTTGTATCTTGCTCCTCCAGATCTCTAATGCGAGCTTCCAGAAGGGCAACCTGCTCAAAGCTGTCACAGCGGTATCCATCCTGGAGCTGCTGCCCCAATTTTGCATACATGTGGCACACTGTGCACTGAGCAAAACCTTCAACCCTGCTAGCACCCATTTCCCGGTTACAATATAATTACTTACAGGAAGTTTAAGATGTTACTTACAGGTTAGAAGACTCATGTCTTAACTCCTGCTGTCAACTCCTGGTTATTAACTCTCCACATTAGCTCAAAATTTCACGTATTTTCACAAAATCCAGATGCAAGCCAGAATTAGCAGGGAGCCAGCTCCAAAGGGAGTTGTATAGACCCTTATATACACACTTGTGAACAATTAACCACTCCCCTTAATTAGTAGAGAGGGGAAAAAAATGTGCTGTTTAAAAGGTGTCAGAAAAGGAGGGAAAGAAGTGTTTTCAAAACTGATAGCAAACTTATCAAATAAGGAGAAAAAACAAAAACCATTGCAACCACAAGCAGTTTAAACACAGCTCCTGATTATTAACTCTCCACTTTAGTTAAAAATTCTACTTATGTTCACAAAATCCAGATGCAAGCCAGCATTAGCAGGATGTAAACATCCCCTGTAATAGATATAAGGAAATATATATATATATATATATATATATATATATATATATATATATATATACATATATATATATACATATACAGAGAGGTCGCTCTGGTCTGGTCCTTCAAGGGCATAGAGATGAGTGGCAGCCATCTTGGCCTCAGTTTTCTCCATGCCCAGCTAACGACTGCATTGGATTGCTCCCGTGCTTCACCGATCCGTTACATAAAGCCTGGGAATGACAGGGACCATTTTTATCTTACAGAGAATCGGTCATAGTAAAAAAAGTAATACTGAGGTTATGGCATCTAGCTGCTGCCATAACACTGGTATTTACCATGAAAATAAGGACATATTTTTACTATGGGCTGGTCGGCAAGTGAGATCTTGTCAGAAGAACTAACTTTTGAAATTAAAATGAAAACCTTGTAGCAGCCGAGGATAATCAGCATGTTTCTCCACTTTTTTCCCCATGTCGTAACACATGTAACATTGGCAGAAAACTTGAGATAAGACTATAATTCTATCACTTTACTGAACTCTGGTCCGGCCAGACCTTAAGAGTGCCATCCAGTTCTGGTCACAAGTCCTCAGGAAAGATTTGCTGGAGCTGGAGAGAGTCCAGAGAAGGGCAACAAAGCTAATAAGAGGGCTGAAGGACCTCAGTTACAGTGAACAACTACAAACATTAAACTTATTCTCCTTGGAGAAGAGATAGCAAAGAGGTGGATATGATAGCGATATTCAAATATCTCAATGGTGATTCTAGTACAGGGAGGAAACTATTCAGTCTCAGGGTGCTTGAGAGGACACGTGGCCCTCAGAGAAGTTGGATGAGAAGCGGTTTAACTTTAAACTGCATAAGGAGTTCTTTTCTATTAGAGCGGTAAGGATGTGGAACTCCCCCCAGTTGGGGTGCCTGCGGGAAGTGTTGATAATTTCCAAAAAACTGTTAGATGGACATCCTAGTAAATGAAATATACAGGAATATGGAAAATGGTATTGATATAAACACACATACACACCCACACAGGTTGAACTGGATGGACTGGTGTCTTTATTGAACTATATCAACTATTTAACTAAGAAACTGACCACTTCCTGGAAGTGTCAATTCCTGTCTGTGCAGGAGAAACATGTGACTTACTCTTTCTCCCATGTGACGATGTTGGTGTTTAGTTGTTGTTTGATCAGGTACCCAGTGCTGTCACATGGTAGCAGGAGAGGGAGTACCGATTTGAAGCTTACACAGAGATAACTCTCTTCACTCCCGGCAACCAACTGGCAGGAGAGCAAAGGAAAGGTAAGTAAAAACTCCTGGCTGGACAGCTATTAAATGTGTTCCTTTGCTCTGTATATGTAAAATATGTTCTACATGTCCTTTAGAACCACTTGAAATATTACATGTTTGACTTAAAGAGGTATTCCAGCCTGGGGAATTTTTTTTTAAAGTCAGCAGCTACAAATACTGTAGCTGCTGACTTTTAATATATGGACTCTTACCTGTCCAGGGAGCCCGCAAGGTAGGCAATGTAGGGACCCCAGCCAATCTTCGGATTGGCTGTCGGGTGCTGCCGCCTCAATCTCCACTAAGGGAAACTGGCAGTGAAGCCTTTTTGGCTTCACAGGCGGTTCCCTACTGAACATGTGCGAAGAGCGCTGCGATTTCTAATTAGCCAAGCGGCGGAGGAAGGAGGCGAGGGGGCCGAATTTCCGAGGAACGGTGCCGCGGTGCTGTCTCCCGGAAGTGGGGACAGGGATCTGTCAAAAACAGGTACCTGTTCCCCTCTCCCCCTGAAAGGTGTCAAATGTGGCACCAGAGTGGGGGAGAAAGCAAATAAGCGGAAGTTCCACTTTTGGGTGGTACTCAGCTTTAAGTATACAATTAAAAATTATGGGGCACATTTGCCAAACATTCACTGAAGGTGAATCTTTCTGGTGTGTACACATGTGCAATTCGCTTCAGTTTAAATATATATTTTAAGGCAAATTTTGGGTTATTCAGAAATTCGGAGGTATCTGAATCTCCAAATTAACCAATAAATTTAGTTGAAATTCATTCAATTACGTTTCGTATATTGGTTTTCTAATGAATTACAAATCTTCTGAGCAATTTGAATTCTGTGTGAAGAAGGGCAACACGCAAGTCACATCTGGTCCTTGGTTAAGGAACATCCGGTGAATTGGAACGCATGCCGGCTCGGATACACAGAGCGGCATGTTGGAGATTTGTATTGGAATGCTGGAACGACTAAGTGCCGGTCTAGAGGCATATCAATGTTGAATGAGAGAGGTGCATTATCCCACTAAACTAATAATCCCTGGAGAATTGGAGAGATTGGAGGAGATTAAGAACCCTTTTTTATACAGTATATTGTCATCCGGTGAGTGAGCATTTTGCAGGGTGGAGGAAAAGCACTTTTGGTTTGGTGGTAAAACGCATGTTAAGCACGGATTGAAGATAAGAAGGCAATGATATATAGACATTAAGGAGTACACATTGGATTGCACTGATTAATACTTACAATTGTGGACCGTTTGCACTTTATACAGGTGATACTCGAAAAATTAGAATATCATGCAAAAGTTCATTTATTTCACAAATGCAACTTAAAAGGTGAAACTAATAAATGAGATAAACTCATTACATGCAAAGCAAGATAGTTCAAGCTGTGATTCGTCATAATTGTGATTATGGCATACAGCTCATGAAAACCTCAAATCTCAGAAAATAAGAATATTGTGAAAAGGTGCAATATTCTAGGCTCAAAGTGTCCCACTCTAATCAGCCAATTAATCCATAACACCTGCAAAGGTTCCTGAGCCTTTGAATGGTCTCTCAGTCTGGTTCAGTATGAATCTCAATCATGGGAAAGACAGCTGTGCAGAAAACCACCATTGACACCCTCCATAAGCCTCAAAAGGTAATTGCAAAAGAAGTTGGATGTTGCCAAAGTGCTGTATCAAAGCACATTAATAGAAAGTTATGTGGAAGGAAAAAGTGTGGAAGAAAAAGGTGCACAAGCAGCAGGGATGACCGCAGCCTGGAGAGGATTGTCAGGAAAAGGCCATTCTAAAGTGTTGGGGCCTCTTACAAGGAGTGAACTGAGGCTGGAGTCAGTGCATCAAGAGCCACCACACAAAGACGGATCCTAGACATGGGCTTCAAATGTCGTATTCCTCTTGTCAAGCCACTCCTGAACAAACAACGTCAGAAGCATCTTACCTGGGCTAAAGAAAAACAGACCTGGTCTGTTGCTCAGTGGTCCAAAGTCCTCTTTTCTGATGAGAGAAAATTTTGCATCTCATTTGGAAACCAAGGACCCAGAGTATGGAGGAAGAATGGAGAGGCACACACTGCAAGATGCTTGAAGCCTAGTGTGAAGTTTTCACAGTCTGTGCTGATTTGGGGACCCATGTCATCTGCTGGTGTTGGTCCACTGTTCTTCATTAAGTCCAGGGTCAATGCAGCCGTCTACCAGAAGATTTTGGAGCACTTCATGCTTCCTCCAACAGACAAGCTCTATGGGGATGCTTACTTCATTTTCCAGCAGGACTTGGCACCTGCCCACACTGCCAAAAGCAACCAAACCTGGTTCAATGACCTTGGGATTACTGTGCTTGATTGGCCAGCAAACTCGCCTGATCTGAACCCCATAGAGAATCTATGGGGCATTGCCAAGAGAAAGATGAGGGACATGAGACCGAACAATGCAGAAGAGCTGAAGGCTGCTATTGAAGCATCCTGGTCTTCCATAACACCTCAGCAGTGCCACAGGCTGATAGCTTCCATGCCACGCCGCATTGAGGCAGTAATAGCTGCAAAAGAGGCCCAAACCAAGTACTGAGTATATATGTATGCTTATACTTTTCAGAGGTCCGATATTGTTCTATGTACAATCCTTGTTTTATTGATTGCATGTAATATTCTAATTTTCTGAGATTGTGGATTTGGGGTTTTCATGAGCTGTAAGCCATAATCATTGCAATTATGACAAATCACGGCTTTGCATGTAATGAGTCTATCTCATATATTAGTTTCACCTTTTAAGTTGCATTAGTGAAATAAATTAACTTTTGCACGATATTTAAATTTTTTGAGTATCACCTGTATATTGATATACCCTTGGATCTATTGGATTGCACTGGCAGTATTTAAAAGGGGGGGGGGGGGGGGAGGGGCGTCTACACTTTTATATATTTTTTGTAATAATTGGAACATCCATCTTTGGTGGAATCATTTATCTGCAGCCAGAGCACTGTTTATAATTTATACACATATTGCACTTTGAAGAATAGCTGGTTATTAAGGAGCTTAACAACCAATGATGCATCAGCTGTCAGCGGGCTTCCCCGCTGACAAATGAATGTAAACAAAAGAACGACAGCATTGAAAAATGCAGGAGAAAACAACAGTGTGGGGTCCTCCCCCCAATACATACCAGGCCTTTCAGGTCTAGTATGGATTTTAAGGGGAATCCCACACCAAAATTAAAAAAGTGTGGTCCCCCCAAAATCCATAACGGACCCTTATCCGAGCTTGCAGCTCAGCAGACCAGGAAAGGGGGGGGCAATGTGAGTCACATGCCCCCAACATGAAGGAGGTGCTTTGAGGTAGGGGGGGCTCTACTCTACGCATATAATGTTTGAGTAACAGACGGCTCCTGCTACTGGTGCCTAGTGTCTTCTGTTGCTAAAACTTAGAGGGCTATTGTTCTCCAATAGAGTAAACAGTAACACAGATGTTAAATGTGTACATTGTAAATTACGGTCCATATGCAGGACTCTGAACACAGATTTTTCTATTTTGCATTTACAGATCTGAACACAGTGCACATTTATTGATCTTTCTGTACAGTAGCTGTGTGCATGGGGCTGTAGCAATCCATAAACCTGCATTCAAATCTATAGGAAAAATAAACAAATTCTGCATTTTTTGCAGCTATGTGCACAAGCCCCTACAGCCCTCAACACCGTCTTTGAGGATCATTGATCATTCCCAATAAAAACAGCTATAGAGGTAAATGATGGCTTATTTTAAAGCTATTTTGCTGCTTGTTAAGTAATTTGCTAACAGTTTAATGTATATAGTTTGGGCACAGATGTATTTTACTTAAAGAAAACTCATGGCAGCTAATTGAGTTGAGGTGTGTTTTGCCACTTAGTTGAAGTTCTTCGGAAGTAAATTGCAATGCATCTAAAAACATCATGGCAATATGCCTGAACACATGGAACGTTAAAGTAATCCTTGCACATGTATATTTATGTACTTAAAAACAAAATGGCTGAAGAGCAGTACATTAAGCAGCTTTTAAATTATCCAAAATATTTGAATCATAGGAAATTCCCTACTGTTGGCATTGTATCCTCATAGTAGGCTTCAACTTGTCTTTCTTAGGCCTGTACACCTCCTTTGTTGTTACCAACCCCGCTGTCAGGATGGGCATGCCAGTAGGCAAGATAGCTCCTCTGGACGTACTTCTGTGCTTCTTCACAGGCTAATCCACATTCCTTAGGTAAATGCTAATACCTATGCTCATGCACTTGTACGTCGGCATGCTCACATGCACCCATGACAGATAAAGGTGCCAAATGGGCTATTTAAATTGAACCGCTGCTCAGGTATGGTGCTGCTTCATCTTCAGCCTTCTGTGTTATGAGAACCTGTGATCATGTCTCCAGTTACAGACCCGGCTCGTCTGACTACTCTTTGAACCCTGCCTGTACTGACCTCGGCTTGCCTTCTGACCACCGCTTCTGCCTGCTCTGTACTGTTCCACTGCTCAGCTCCTAAACCAGCTTGTGCCTTGACCACGCTTTTGCCTATGCCCCTGTACATGATGTGTCTCCCAGTGTATGACCAAGCTTGCTTGACTCTGCCATTTTCTTCTGCTGTCACCAGGACCTCACTGTCAACCAGCTCTGCCTGCTCACCCACTGTCTACTAACAGTGTACGTCTCACCTGCCTGCTATTGCCATGACCAGCCTGCTATGGTCTGCTGCTCCTCAGCTGCCACCAATCCTGCCTGCTTCACTGAAGACCTCTGGTGACTACCCCTGCCTGGCGTGGACAACTGCTCTGCTAGCAAGACTTACAGGCACTTGTGCCACTCTGCACTCCTGCGCCTTCTGGTCACACTATTAGGGTGACTGAGTCAGAGGTGTAAGAGAGGCCTTCCTCATCATATCAGCCTCTGCTATGAGGTACGTGATACCCACTACCCACTATATAGCTGTCTGTTACCAATGCAGTTGTGGTTTTGGTAGACTGTTGAAAGAAAGAGCACAGTGGGGCAGCAGTGAGGATTAAGTCTAGACTTCTCCAGTGGAGGTCTAAACCATTTAGGTCTAAACCACAGTGCCCCAAACTGAAAAAAAATTTGATGCAAAAAAAATTGTCTGGAGCACATAAAGCAATATGTCTCTAAACCATATCATTTTTAAATACAAATTTGAACCAATGTGGCAAAGAAGATTTTTGGAATTCATATGCTTGTTTTTGTATTTCTATTGAGGTTATTTGAACTTGGATAGGGATGGGAATATATGGGATGCCCAGTAGAATTATAGAACAGTCAATTTGGGACAGAACTATGTACACTCTTTGTACATGACACTTCTTCAAACTCCTCCTGCACAACACTTGCTTGTAGACTATCAGTCTCTCTTCATTCTGCACAACACTTGACTCCAGGCACAGCTAGCATGTGGTTGAGCTCAACACTGACCCAGTCAGGCTATTTTTAGGCAAGGACTGCAGCAAAAATAGAAAGTCTTTAGTGCTAGATGTCCGATGATGGACTACTGCTCCCAGCAATCCCTCTTCAGGCTCTGCCAGCCCTCCTGGCTACAGCTGGCCGACTCCACTGCCTGTGACATTGCAATCCTCTGGCATGCCTCTCCAGTACTCCCAATAGCACATGTCACTCACCAGCCATCCTGGCTGCTCACACACTGGTGGTTCCCTCCTGAAGCCTTGCCCGGCAGTACTAGCTCCTGCTATCCTCTCTGACTGCTCTCTGTGCCTCCTGTCCAGATCCTTCATGCGGTCTTAAGGGATCCTTCCTGCAGCCGAGTCCCAGGCCTAAGGTCACCCCCCCCCCAGAATGAGCGCACCCTCAAAGGCCCCGACAGCCTAGCACTCCACCCTCAGTTTTTCCACCCGACAACCCCCCCCCCTCCCACCCCCCCCAGCTGGGCTGACTCTAGGTATTTAAGTTGGGGATTAGTCAGGGCTCCTTGGAACACCCCAGGCAGCTCAACCTCTCTTTCCCTCCTCTCTTCTAGAATCCTCTAGAAGCCAGAGGGAGGAAACCGAGAAGTGATGCTATCTGTGAGTCACCAGCCTACTCTGAGCCACTCCCAGCCCACACAGATCAAAACAAATAGGTTTAGATTCCAGCTACACCTGCCTAAATTTACCTGCACTCACCAAATATCTCAACTCTAGCACATACCCAAGTAGAGGGTACTATATTATATACATACACTATATTGTCAAAAGTATTGGGATGCCTGCCTTTACATGCACATGAACGTTAATGGCATTCCAAGCGCATTTGTGAGATCAGGCACTGATGTTGGACGAGAAGGCCTGGTTTGCAGTCTCTGCTCTAATTCATCCCTGAGGTGTTCTATTGGGTTGAGGTCAGGACTCTGTGCTCATCCATGTCTTTATGGACCTTGCCTTTTGCACTGGTCCAAATCATTTGGTGGAGGGGGGATTATGGTGTGGGGTGGTTTTTCAGGGGTTGAGCTTGGCCCCTGTTCCAGTGAAGGGAACTCTTAAGGCATCAGCATACCAAGACAATTTCATGCTCCCAACTTTGTGGGAACAATTTCCTGTTCCAACATGACCACGCACCAGAGCACAAAGCAAGGTCCATAAAGACATGGATGAGCGAGGTTGGGGTGGAGGAACTTGACTGTCCTGCACAGAGTCCTGGCCTCAACCCGATAGAACACCTATGGAATGAATTAGAGCGGAGTCTGCGAGCCAGGCCTTCAGGTCCAACATCAGTGCCCGACGTCCCAAATGCGCTTTTGGAAGAATGGTCAAACATTCCCATAGACTCATTCCTAAACCTTGTGGACAGCCTTCCCAGACGAGTTAAAGCTGTTATAGCTGCAAAGGGTGGGCCAACTCAGTATTGAACCCGACAGACTAGGACTGGGTTGCCATTAAAGGTCATGCGCGTATAAAGGCAGGTGTCCCAATACTTTTCACAACATAGTGTATGTGCCATTATCATATTGCCATATTCCAAATATGGTCATACCTAAACAATTGGTTATCTATTCCAGAAGACTCCACTTGGACACTCCTTTTTATTGAATGGGCACCTCTGCTGATCACACATCGGTTCCATTTTGGGGCCTCATCCTTTTTACTATTGTTCACCGAATCTAATCACAGTGTAAGAATTTCTTGCGAAACCTGATGAGCATTGAGTGCGACAATCCACACGTGCTATTATAGATTGCTTAATTTTAGGACGGGTATCCAACAACCATATCATTGACGCTTACTACTCTTTTTGTCATACTTTTCACGTATGTACAACTGAAAACTACCTTTAGAAGGATCTCTCTCATGGCTCTTTATCTCTCTTTTTCTCCTTGCCTCTGCTTATCTGGAGCACCACTGACTCATCTCAATTGGTTATCCACCACAGACTGAGCCAAAAATTCTGTCTAGTGTGAACAAGTTCTCCATCTTCAATAATAGCCGTCTCTGAAGCGCCCAATTAAAATAATTAAATACCAAGACACCTCATTATTAAGTTGTTTTATGGTAATTTTTGTCCTGACCAAAGTTCTCCTAAATTTAAGTTCCTTGTTCTTGCTGTTGACCTGCCATTTTATTTGGAGATCTTGAAAATGTTCCGCCGACCTTTACAAAGATAACACTGTCTGTCTAATAAGTTGTTTAAAACTTTAGAAGGACACTTTCCTAACAACAGATAAAGCAGTAAATGAATCTCATTCCCTCTCTGTTCACAATTTTATTAATACGTCTTTTGATGGTAATAGGAATCTTTCTTTCCATTAGACACGTATAAAAGTGTCATACCTTGATCCCAGGAGTTTTTTTTTTTTGCTATTAGGAAAGATGAGGTGAGAATGGAGTTTAGCCTGGGATAGACAAAATAATTCACGACCATCAAGAACGTCGTCTAACATTTTGATATGTGAATCAAATTACGGTTTTCTAATTTCTTCCTGTGATTGGGTCTGTTCTTTGGCTTATTAAATCAACAGACGTGTTAAGGCTCGGCAAAACCCCAATTATTGGCTAAGGCTGGAAGGTTACCAGCAGGGTCAACGGGAGACAGCAGCAATTTTTCGCTTCTCTCGCCCCCCTAGCTCTTTGACAAGCAAATGTCAATGCACCACATCTTTGGCTAGCCCTCAACATAGGGCAGCTGTAATAGAAACACTGTAAGCCCTACATGCATCAACATTGTTGTCATCTACGATTGGATATAGAATTACTTTTGCTTTATGCATCCATTAACCTTGAACTATCAGCAGGTGGTTTTTGTTCAATTGTTCAAGACACTTTTTTTAATGTATTCGCTCTTTCAAATTATAAGTGGTCTGACGCGGGGAGTGAATTTTGGCTAAACTTGTCTTAGAAATGAAACTGTGAAACTTAATCTTTCATATAGTTTTGTAGAGCAGATTTAGCCTATGTAGAAAAAGCTTTACATTTGTGGTAAAATTGTTGAATAGCCATACTTACATCACTAAAGGTTAAAAAGGGACAAATTAAGCAAATCCAGCAGCAGGAGAGCAAAACTTTTTGGACACTTTGGTCAACCTGGCTTCTTGGATGGGATGGAGATCTTTTCCTGACCAAACCAAGACAATTTACTAGCCCAAATATATATATTTGAAATATATAAAAATACCAATGGCACTAGGTGTACTGGATCGCAACCAAATTCCTCTTACTCCTCTGACTCTGCCGCTTTCCAAGGCTGGTATCATTAATACATACACTATATTGCCAAAAGTATTGGGACGTCTGCCTTTACACACACATGAACTTTAATGGCATCCCAGTCTTAGCCCCTAGGGTTCAATATTGAGTTGGTCCACCCTTTGCAGCTATAACAGCATCAACTCTTCTGGGAAGGTTGTCCACAAGGTTTAGTAGTGTGTCTATGGGAATGTTTGACCATTATTCCAGAAGCGTATTTGTGAGGTCAGGCACTGATGTTGGACCAGAAGGCCTGGCTCGCAGACTCTGCTCTAATTCATCCCAAATATCTCCCTGTTCTTTTAGGTTGAGGTCAGAACTCTGTGCAGGCTATTCAAGTTCTTCCACCCCAAACTAGCTAATCCATGTATTTATGGACCTTGCTTTGTGCACTTGTTCATGTTGGAACAAGAAGGAGCCATCCCCAAACGGTTCCCACAAAAGTTGGGAGCAATAAATTGTCCAAAATGTCTTGGTATGCTAGTATGCTAACACCTTAAGAGTTTCCTTTACTGGAAGTAAGGGGCCAAGCCCAACCCCTGAAAAACAACCCCACACCATAAACCCCCTCCATCAAATGATTTGGACCAGTGCACAAAGCAAGGCCCATAAAGACATGGATGAGCGAGTTTGGGGTGAAGAAACTTGACTGGACTGCACAGAAAAATCTGTAAGGTGAACTAACACAGGTCCCCCTCCTCCAGGTCCAGGAGGGCGAGGAGGGGGACCTGTGTAAGTTCACCTTACAGATTTTTCTGTAAAGGGGAACTTACCCTTTTAGCAGTTATAGAAATACATTTTGCAATAGTGGGCCTGGCAGTGGAGGGTTCCTGATCACCCAACTCTAAATTTACATTTACAGCCACAGCAGAACGTTCACTTCCCGCGGTTCCGCTTCGCTTCATGGTGTGGCAATTTTAACTCAGCATTTTGAACTGGATGGACTGGTGTCTTTATTCAACCTTATCAACTACTGTATATGTAACTATGAGTTTGGCAGGCAGCCCTGCCCATCAAACTCGCCCATGGAAATCAATAAAACTATGCCACAAGCACGTGTCAAATGTTAAATCCTCATTGGAATAGAAAAAATCCACCTGTTGGTCTAAAAACAGGCTTTTGGGATTTGGCAGCATCTGGCTCCTGCATGTACACTCAATGGCCACTTCTTTAAGTACACCTGTTCAATTTCTTGATAACATAGATTGCTAATTAGCCAATCACATGACAGCAACTCAATCCATTTAGGCATCTAGACATAGTGAAGACAACTTGCTGAAGTTCAAAATGAGCATCAGAAAGGGGATTTTAAGTGACTTTGAACGTGGCATAGTTGTTGGTGCCAGACGGGCTGGTCTAAGTATTTCAAAAACTGCTGATCTACTGGGATTATCACACACAACCATCTCTTGGGTTTACAGGAATGGTCCGAATAAGAGAAAATATCCAGTGAGTGGCAGTTGTATGGAGGAAAATGCCTTGTAGCGGTCAGAGGAGAATAAGAGACAGAAAGCAAAAGGGTTCCCCTAGGTGGACTTTACTGGCACTTGCAAAACATAAGGAGTAATAAAGTGTATAGAAGATAAGGAGCAATATAAAAAAAAGGATTTAAATTTTATTCAAAATCACAGATACATTGAGATAAAAACAAGCAGTAAATGTGTGGACTAACATAGTGTAAACTACATAATAGCCATCATAAGCAATTAGGACAGAACAAATGTGATGAAAGAAGCTCTTCTCAAGCCCTACGCGTTTCGGGGTACTTAATATCTGTACAATCCTTCTTCAGGGGCATAATCAGAGAGAGATGTTCATCTAGGCTGAGAATGTTTGCTTATTTGCTTGAGAAAGACTTATCATTCTAAAAACAAGAAGAGTCATGGAGGAAGGGCATGGTGTGGCAAGAAATTTAGTACATATTGTAACTGGTGTAAAACCAGAGTATTTAAATAATGATGAATGCAGGTTGGTGGGCTGCAGTCACCATGGGGGGAATTTTTTGGCAACACTCCCGTCTCGCCCGACCAGTGCGCGTGCAAACCAGAGCGGCGTGCTGAGGTCACAGGAAGGCGCCCCTTGAAAGGAGTGTGATGCCAAATAATGATGAATGCAGGTTGGTGGGCTGCAGTCACCATGGGGGGAATTTTTTGGCAACACTCCCGTCTCGCCCGACCAGTGCGCGTGCAAACCAGAGCGGCGTGCTGAGGTCACAGGAAGGCGCCCCTAGAAAAATAGAAAATGTAGACAGGACCTTAGGATGGGGTCCAAAAAATAGGTAGATAGACAGTGGTGACTGAGTGTCTGGATAAGTGGTATATACAGAATGAGATATATAATAGAAAGAAAGGAAAATGGTATCAATGTATAATATGTTTATATGCGTTTAATAAGATGCATCAGGACTGGGTCGCAACAAAGAGAAGTCGCATCAAATAAAGCGACAGTGGGAAAGTCCCATTAATCTCATATCCTAATATTAGTATGCAAATGCATGTATGTATAACATTGGGTTTAAAGAAAGGAAAAGAAAATAAAATGAATGAAAAATAGGAAACAATATGTAATATATACTTGCATGCTCAGCAGGTAAATGCATAAAAACCTGCGTATTGCAAATGTCCATAATGCATGTATTGAGGCTAGTAAAGAGTTAGAAACAATATCATATTCTATAGGGTTTGGAAAAAGTAATTACATTAAAGCCCAGCCTATGTGAAACTGTTTGTAACAGTCTTGCAGGGACCCAAATAAAGACAAAGTCAAAATAGGTGATAAATAGTTGAATGACTCAACAAGGAAGTAAAGAGTAATTGTAAACAGAGTATTAGAATGCAACAAAATGAAAAAAATGACTGAAGCAATAATACCTTGAAAGGAGTGTGATGCCAGCCTCACAGCCAAGCGTCCAGAGAGTGTAACGTCTTGGTGTGTAGTGAGTGAGGCTGGTTTAAATAACAAAGCTGTCACAATCAGCTGGCGTCAGAGATGAGGCACAGCTGTGTTGTGAACAGCATAGACTGGGACGCATAATGCTGACCCCCCGAGGCGAGCGTGCGCGGCGCCGGCCCAACCGCGCGTGCGCAAGCTACACGGCGTTTGGGGCAGCGTCACGCACACCCGCCCCACCGGCACGGAAGTGACACTCCGGCGAGAGCGCATGCTCGCCTGGAGTGTCAACATGGAGGCAGTGGGCGTGTGTGGAAGACGCCCACATACCTCACTAAGCGCCGCCCCAAAAACTCCTGTGGCGGCTTACCGTGCCGGGCCGCCGCTCTAACCAGGCGCGCCACAAGGGGGGGCGGGGAGAGTGTGCTGCAATAAATGGTTTGGGAAAAAGAAGCAAAAAGAAACATGCATACTAAAAAAGAGAGAAAGGGTAACTACTAGCCAATCACCAAAAACGACTGCTCAAGTATATTCCTCCAAATGTAGAAAACATGGAAAAGAAAAAAAGGGGGATAGGAAGAAAAGGGAAACAGTGAATAGGAAAAAACAAAAGAGGTTAGATGGATGACCCCCATCCAAATAAGTATAAATTACATATTATTGGGGCACGGAGAGGGAGGGAGAAAGGGTAATGTGGGGAGAGAACACTGTACAGAAGATTGGGACTTAGAAATTGGTATGTGGAACAATACGCATGATACATTATTATACAGTTAAGGCAGCAAAAAACAACAATGATCAAGCAATTTCAATACATATGAATGGTATATAAGTACAATTGTATATGACATATGCACAACACATAGTAACAGGAGGTGCGTGGCAGACATAAATATCTCCTATACATTTCCACTATTGTGGGTGCCAAATATGAATGCACTATTATTAATGGGAGCACAGAAACGCAAAGAGTATAACAGAATATATTGAATGGTAACAATTCTAGCACAGGGAAGTAACCAAGCTGGCTGTGTGTTCGAATACATGGTCCCAAGGGGGGTATCAAATTGAAAAATAATGTATGAAGGGGGGGATGGGCAAGTGACATATAACAGGGGAAGGGAAAAAAGGTGGTAAGGGGAGTGGTGGGGGGAAAAAAAAAAAAAAAAAAAAAAAAAAAAAAGGAAGGAGCATGTATAGGATGCACATACAGCTTGGTGTATAAGGTCAGAAGCAGCCAGGAGTTACAAACAAACACTACAATGTTAGTAAGACAGAGATACCCTATTGGAATGGCCGTAACCCTATTTTTCCATACCTCCAGAGTTGAAGCCCTGTAGGAAGGGCTTGAAACAAACCGCTTCATTAAGGCCTGGAGGTGTGGTGGCCTTAAGTAAATGGATCCATTTAAGTTCTCTCTGGAGTAAAATTTTATTCCAGTCGCCCCCTCTGGGGTTAGGGTGTATACGATCCAAAATTAAAAATTTAATGGAGGGAAATTTTCCTCCATGAACCAAGGAGACATGTCGGCCAAGGGGTAGGTCGGGGTCAGCTGTTTTCATAGATAAAATATGTCTATAGGCTCGTCTCTCACGTATCCTTCAACAAATAGATGATTCACATGTCCACCCACATTCGGGGACTTCTAGATTAAAGAAAAAATCGGACCTTTGCCCGCCACCCAGCACATGTCCTAACGCAGCAATCTTCCTTAAACTGGTTAATAACGACCTGGAGAAG
Source organism: Lithobates clamitans (assembly GCA_037952925.1). Taxonomy (NCBI): domain Eukaryota; kingdom Metazoa; phylum Chordata; class Amphibia; order Anura; family Ranidae; genus Lithobates; species Lithobates clamitans. The sequence goes on along the minus strand of JBBGZY010000154.1, from coordinate 1,272,538 downwards.
CTTAGAATAAAACAACAGGAACCCTCCAATCTCCACCCACAAGAACTAGAAGCATTACACTCCCTAAAGGCCAACAACACCATCACCATTAAACCCTCTGACAAGGGCGGAAATGTTGTGGTGTTAGACAATGATCAGTACATTGTGATGTGTAGGAAAATTCTCAACAATGCAGACTGGTACCGCCGTATGCCAGTCTCCATTGTTGAGAAGTATAACAAGGAATTTTACGCGCTGGTTGACTCTGCTTTCCTTAACCAGACCATCAGTAAGACTACCTGGACTTTTGTGAGAAACAATTTCCCCAAGACCCCTACGTTTTATGCACTTCCCAAAGTGCACAAGAATCTCAAAGACCCGCCCGGCAGACCTATTATTTCCGGTGTAGGCTCAATAAGCGAAAATGCTAGTAAACTTATTGATGAACACCTTAGACCATTCGTGGTATCCCTATCTTCCTATGTAAAGGACACCGGCCATTTTTTACAAATTTTGAACCATATGTCGATTTCAGAGAAAGCCCTCCTTGTCACTATTGACGTGGAGACACTATATAGCTCTATCCCACATGTGTTGGGTCTAGCAGCAATTAGACACATACTCCAAAGCGACAGGCACTCTGATCCCAGCTATAATGAATTCATCATCGAGCTGCTCGAGTACATCCTCACCCATAATGTTTTCACCTTTCTCGGCTCCCACTACCTCCAGGTGCAGGGAGTGGCGATGGGGACATGTTGTGCCCCGTCGTACGCGAACCTGTACCTGGGGGAGTGGGAGCAAGCCCTCCTCTCTGATGGGAACCTTACTCATTACACCAACTGTATCCAAGCTTGGTATAGATATATAGACGACATTTTTGTCATATGGGAGGGTCCCTCGGATGTACTCGAGCAGTTCGTACTTCGGATGAATAAGAATGATTTCAACCTGACATTTACAATGTCCTTTGATAACACTCATGTAACCTTCCTAGATGTTGAAGTCTTCAAGGATGGACAGGGCAAACTTTCTACCAAATTATTTAGAAAAAGCACTGCCGGCAATACCATATTGCATGCTGCCAGTTTCCATCCTAAACCTTTAATTGAGTCCATACCCTATTCCCAATACATTAGGATCAAGCGCAACTGCACAGACAACAAAAACTTTCTCACAGAAGCTGCTGCCCTTCGAGACAGGTTGCTACTTCGTGGCTATTCTCATAAATCTCTCAAAAGAGCGTTTCAGAAAGCCAACAACAAACCCAGACAAACACTGTTCCACCCCACCGAACAACAAAAAGACGCCTACCCACTCAGTATCATTACGACATACCATCAGCAACATCGCCAAACCAAAAGAATAATCGAGAAATACTGGCACCTACTGGCCTTGGACCCTAACCTGGGCCATTTGGTCCCGGAAAAACCCAACTTTACTTTCAAAAGAGCTATCTCCATTGGTGACCAAATCACCAGAAGTGAGTTTAGATCATCGACAGTCCATTGCAAATACAAGGGCACCTTCATTTGTGGCTCATGCCACTACTGTGGCTACATGCTCACCCAAAAAAACCCCACTCTCCCCAACGGCAAACCTTTCTTCCCGAAACACTTCGCCAACTGCAGGACCACTGGAGTGGTTTACCTACTCCAGTGCAACTGCGGGTGTTTCTATATAGGAAAGACCAAACTTGAATTTTGGCGACGAGCCTATAGACATATTTTATCTATGAAAACAGCTGACCCCGACCTACCCCTTGGCCGACATGTCTCCTTGGTTCATGGAGGAAAATTTCCCTCCATTAAATTTTTAATTTTGGATCGTATACACCCTAACCCCAGAGGGGGCGACTGGAATAAAATTTTACTCCAGAGAGAACTTAAATGGATCCATTTACTTAAGGCCACCACACCTCCAGGCCTTAATGAAGCGGTTTGTTTCAAGCCCTTCCTACAGGGCTTCAACTCTGGAGGTATGGAAAAATAGGGTTACGGCCATTCCAATAGGGTATCTCTGTCTTATTAACATTGTAGTGTTTGTTTGTAACTCCTGGCTGCTTCTGACCTTATACACCAAGCTGTATGTGCATCCTATACATGCTCCTTCCTTTTTTTTTTTTTTTTTTTTCCCCCCACCACTCCCCTTACCACCTTTTTTCCCTTCCCCTGTTATATGTCACTTGCCCATCCCCCCCTTCATACATTATTTTTCAATTTGATACCCCCCTTGGGACCATGTATTCGAACACACAGCCAGCTTGGTTACTTCCCTGTGCTAGAATTGTTACCATTCAATATATTCTGTTATACTCTTTGCGTTTCTGTGCTCCCATTAATAATAGTGCATTCATATTTGGCACCCACAATAGTGGAAATGTATAGGAGATATTTATGTCTGCCACGCACCTCCTGTTACTATGTGTTGTGCATATGTCATATACAATTGTACTTATATACCATTCATATGTATTGAAATTGCTTGATCATTGTTGTTTTTTGCTGCCTTAACTGTATAATAATGTATCATGCGTATTGTTCCACATACCAATTTCTAAGTCCCAATCTTCTGTACAGTGTTCTCTCCCCACATTACCCTTTCTCCCTCCCTCTCCGTGCCCCAATAATATGTAATTTATACTTATTTGGATGGGGGTCATCCATCTAACCTCTTTTGTTTTTTCCTATTCACTGTTTCCCTTTTCTTCCTATCCCCCTTTTTTTCTTTTCCATGTTTTCTACATTTGGAGGAATATACTTGAGCAGTCGTTTTTGGTGATTGGCTAGTAGTTACCCTTTCTCTCTTTTTTAGTATGCATGTTTCTTTTTGCTTCTTTTTCCCAAACCATTTATTGCAGCACACTCTCCCCGCCCCCCCTTGTGGCGCGCCTGGTTAGAGCGGCGGCCCGGCACGGTAAGCCGCCACAGGAGTCTCTGGGGCGGCGCTTAGTGAGGTATGTGGGCGTCTTCCACACACGCCCACTGCCTCCATGTTGACACTCCAGGCGAGCATGCGCTCTCGCCGGAGTGTCACTTCCGTGCCGGTGGGGCGGGTGTGCGTGACGCTGCCCCAAACGCCGTGTAGCTTGCGCACGCGCGGTTGGGCCGGCGCCGCGCACGCTCGCCTCGGGGGGTCAGCATTATGCGTCCCAGTCTATGCTGTTCACAACACAGCTGTGCCTCATCTCTGACGCCAGCTGATTGTGACAGCTTTGTTATTTAAACCAGCCTCACTCACTACACACCAAGACGTTACACTCTCTGGACGCTTGGCTGTGAGGCTGGCATCACACTCCTTTCAAGGTATTATTGCTTCAGTCATTTTTTTCATTTTGTTGCATTCTAATACTCTGTTTACAATTACTCTTTACTTCCTTGTTGAGTCATTCAACTATTTATCACCTATTTTGACTTTGTCTTTATTTGGGTCCCTGCAAGACTGTTACAAACAGTTTCACATAGGCTGGGCTTTAATGTAATTACTTTTTCCAAACCCTATAGAATATGATATTGTTTCTAACTCTTTACTAGCCTCAATACATGCATTATGGACATTTGCAATACGCAGGTTTTTATGCATTTACCTGCTGAGCATGCAAGTATATATTACATATTGTTTCCTATTTTTCATTCATTTTATTTTCTTTTCCTTTCTTTAAACCCAATGTTATACATACATGCATTTGCATACTAATATTAGGATATGAGATTAATGGGACTTTCCCACTGTCGCTTTATTTGATGCGACTTCTCTTTGTTGCGACCCAGTCCTGATGCATCTTATTAAACGCATATAAACATATTATACATTGATACCATTTTCCTTTCTTTCTATTATATATCTCATTCTGTATATACCACTTATCCAGACACTCAGTCACCACTGTCTATCTACCTATTTTTTGGACCCCATCCTAAGGTCCTGTCTACATTTTCTATTTTTCTAGGGGCGCCTTCCTGTGACCTCAGCACGCCGCTCTGGTTTGCACGCGCACTGGTCGGGCGAGACGGGAGTGTTGCCAAAAAATTCCCCCCATGGTGACTGCAGCCCACCAACCTGCATTCATCATTATTTGGCATCACACTCCTTTCAAGGGGCGCCTTCCTGTGACCTCAGCACGCCGCTCTGGTTTGCACGCGCACTGGTCGGGCGAGACGGGAGTGTTGCCAAAAAATTCCCCCCATGGTGACTGCAGCCCACCAACCTGCATTCATCATTATTTAAATACTCTGGTTTTACACCAGTTACAATATGTACTAAATTTCTTGCCACACCATGCCCTTCCTCCATGACTCTTCTTGTTTTTAGAATGATAAGTCTTTCTCAAGCAAATAAGCAAACATTCTCAGCCTAGATGAACATCTCTCTCTGATTATGCCCCTGAAGAAGGATTGTACAGATATTAAGTACCCCGAAACGCGTAGGGCTTGAGAAGAGCTTCTTTCATCACATTTGTTCTGTCCTAATTGCTTATGATGGCTATTATGTAGTTTACACTATGTTAGTCCACACATTTACTGCTTGTTTTTATCTCAATGTATCTGTGATTTTGAATAAAATTTAAATCCTTTTTTTTATATTGCTCCTTATCTTCTATACACTTTATTACTCCTTATGTTTTGCAAGTGCCAGTAAAGTCCACCTAGGGGAACCCTTTTGCTTTCTGTCTATAGATTATTGGACGTGGCACGGCTCCCTTGCCTAAAACTGGTTGGTCACCCCTCTTTGTTGCTATCAGAGGAGAATAAGCGGACTGGATCGAGATGATAGAATGGCAACAGTAACTCAAATAACCACACATTACAACCAAGGTATGCAGAATACCATCTCTAAACACACAACACATCAAACCTGGAAGCAGATGGGCTACAGCAGCAGAAGACCATACCGAGTGCCACTCCTGTCACCTAAGAACAGGAAACTGAGGCTACCATTTGCACAGGCTCACCAAAATTGGACAATAGAAGATTGGAAAAACGTTGCCTGGTCTGATGAGTCATTCAGATGGTGGGGTCAGAATTTAGTGTAAACAACATAAAAGCAAGGAAAAAAAAAAAAAAGGGACGGGAGATTTCCACCATGGATGTGCAGCTGACAAATCTGCAGCAACTGTGTGATGCTATCATGTCAATAAAGACCAAAATCTCTGAGGAACGTTTCCAACACCTTGTTGCTGAATCTATGCCATGAAGAATGAAGACAGTTCTGAAGGCAAAAGGGGGTCCAACCCGGTACTAGCAAGGTGTACCTAATAAATAATAATAATAAATAATAACAATAAATAATAATAATAATAATAATAATAATAATACATAAATAATAAACAATAATAATAAAGTGTCAGGTGCATGTATCTAGCAACTGCAGGACAGTAATATCTGCTCTTGTTTTGCATTTATTATTATTATTATTATTATTATTATACAGGTTTTATATAGCGCCAACAATATGCGGAGCGCTTTACAACATGAGGGCAGACATTATAGTTACATTACAATTTGGTACAAGAGGAATCAGAGGGCTCTGCTCATTAGAGCTTACAATCTAAAAAGGAAGGGTCAATTGATACAAGAGGTAACAGCTGTGGGGGGATGAGCTGATGGAGGAAGTAAAACAGTGTTAGTTAGAAGCAGGATAGGCTTCTTTGAAGAGAAGGGTTTTCAGGGATCGCCTAAAGATGGATAGATTGAGGGAGAGTCAGACAGATTGGGGTAGGGAGTTCCAAAGGATGGGAGAAGCCCTGGAGAAATCCTGGAGGCGAGGATGGGAGGAGGGAGAGAGCAGGAGGTCTTGGGAGGACCGAAGAGAGCGGCTTGGTTGGTATTTTGGGACTAGGTTAGTGATGTAGCTGGGGGCAGAGTTATGGATGGCTTTGTGAATTATTGTTAGTACTTTGAATTTTATTCGTTGGGTGAGTGGAAGCCAGTGGAGGGGTTGGCAGAGAGGGGTGGAGGACACTGAATGGTTGGTAAGGTGGATGAGTCTTGCAGCTGCATTCATGATGGACTGAAGGGGGGATAGTCTATATAAAGGTAATCCATTGAGGAGGGGGTTGCAGTAGTCGAGGCGAGAGATAACCAGGGAGTGAATTAGAAGCTTGGTGGTGTCATTAGTTAAAAAGGGGCATATTCTGGAAATGTTGCGGAGGCTAAGGCGACATGATTTGGACAGGGATTGTATGTGGGCCTGAAAGGACAGTTCAGAGTCTAAGGTTACCCCTAGCACCCTGGCATGTGGGGACGGACTGATAGATGTGCCATTGATCTTGACAGAGAAGTCAGGGGAGGGGGCAGGTGAGGGAGGAAATATTAAGAGCTCAGTTTTAGATTCAGTTTGAGGAAGTGATTTGACATCCAGGCTGATATGTCTGTTAGTAGATCAGTGATGCGTGAGGAGATTGATGGGGTGAGCTGAGGGGCAGAGAGATAGATTTGGGTGTCATCAGCATATAAATGGTAGTGAAAGCCATGGGAGGCTATCAGCTGACCCAGGGAGGACGTGTAGGTTGAGAATAGTAGAGGTCCAAGGACAGAACCTTGGGGGACCCCAACGGTAAGAGGAGTTGGAGAAGAGGAGGTGGAGTTGTAAGTGACACTGAAGGTGCGATGAGATAGATAAGATTCGAACCAACGGAGAGTGCAGCCATGGAGACCAAGAAAATTGAGTTTTTTGAGGAGGAGGAGGGGGTGGTCAACTGTATCAAAGGCAGCAGAAAGGTCCAAGAGTAATGCCCTGTACCCACGGTCGGACATTGATCGGACATTCCGACAACAAAATCCTAGGATTTTTTCCAAAGGATGTTGGCTCAAACTTGTCTTGCATACACACGGTCACACAAAGTTGTCGGAAAATCCGATCATTCTGAACGCGGAGACGTAAAACAAGTACGTCGGGACTATAAACGGGGCAGTAGCCAATAGCTTTCATCTCTTTATTTATTCTGAGCATGCGTGGCACTTTGTGCGTCGGATTTGTGTACACACGATCGGAATTTCCGACAACGGATTTTATTGTCGGAAAATTTTATAGCCTGCTCTCAAACTTTGTGTGTCGGAAAATCCGATGGAAAATGTGTGATGGAGCCTACACACAGTCGGAATTTCCGACAACAAGGTCCGATCACACATTTTCCGTCGGAAAATCCGACCGTGTGTACGGGGCATCAGAGTATGGAATAATGACCGTTGGTTTTGACCAGTATGACCAGGTAAATCTTCCCAATAAAATTTTTTGTATTTTGGTCATGGCGAGGACAGACATTTAGCAAAGGCAACACAGTTGCAAATAAATCACTGCAAAAAAAAAAAAAATAATAATAATCTTGAAAACCTGGTATCCGTTTTCCTTCCAAAATACCCCACCTCTACAAACATCCAATTTCCTTTAAGCCCTTTTAAGAGTCTTAAAAACTCTAACACCGTGGACAAAATCAGATGCCTTTTTAAGCCCTTAGTAAATCTCAAATGAACGTGAAATAAATTGCTGGCAGTCAGGATTGCCATGATAACATCTGACTATTAAAGAAAGAGCTACGCGACATACAAAGGCGCTTGCCATGGTAGGGAAGGATCAGTTTCAAGTCTATTTCCCTGTTTTAATTTAAAAATGGATTATGTCAGGGTTCTTTAGTAAGGAGAAAATGGCAATCATTGTAAACAAAATAGAAAGTAACGGAGAATAAAGGCAAGAAGAAAGTAATCTTTTTATTAGTGTAACGGGGTGTCCGTGAAACCTTTGACAGCCGTTTTGCTGTTTCCGTAAATGGATGTTAAACATAAAGTTTGGAGAGTAGAATGTGTTTTTTTTTTTTTTTTTTGGTGTTGAAATTTGCAGTAGCTCTATTGTAGCAATGAGGGTGATATTCAAGAGAAGGGAAAAAAATAACAATAATTTTAGCCATATTTTTTTTTTGGAACTATACATTTTTATTGGAGGTAAATACAGATTTCACACATATACGCAGAAATGTATACATCAAAACCCAAAGTATACAAAAGTTTGTACATATGAGTATGCATACCTCCCAACATTTTGAGATGGGAATGAGGGACACCTACTAGTAAACGTATGTAGGCGTAGGACACGCCGCCTGCCACACCCCCTTAAAGGGGAATTAACCAAAAAAAGGTTAATTAAATCCACAAGGGCTTTTTTTTTTTACCACTTCTATTCCTTTATATTGGCTTTTAAAATTTACAAACGCAGCCATTTAGAAATTGGATGAAAGGTTTAGCACTGGGAAAGACTTTTTGAAAGATAAAAAGTGCATTTTATATACATCTGTATAGATCAGACCAAAATGAGGAACAAATGAAGAGGGAAAGAGGGACAGAGGGACAGTACCCAAATCAGGGACAGTACCTCGAAATCAGGGACAGTTGGGAGCTATGAGCATGAAACAAGAAGCAGGGTAATCACAGGAGGAAGGAAACTGTGATAAGCCATAAACAGTTTAATTTTGATCTTATATGTTTATTTATTTTTTGTAAGTTTTTATAACCTTTTTTTAATGTTTTTGCATACAATAGTGATTTCTTTAAAATAAACATTGAATGCAGGTTGCAACATGTTGGGCAAAAAGAAAATCCAGGATTCATTTATTAATCACTTCAGCCCCCGGAAGGATTTACCCACTTCCTGACCGGGCCATTTTCTTGCGATACGGCACTGCGTCGCTTTAACTGACAATTGCGCGGTCGTGTGCCATTGTACCCAAACAAAATTGATGTCCTTTTTTTCCCCACAAATAGAGCTTTCTTTTGGTGGTGGTATTTGATCACCTCTGCGTTTTTTATTTTTTGCGCTATAAACAAAAAAAAGAGCGACAGTTTAAAGAAAAAACAAAAACAATATTTTTTACTTTTTGCTATAATAAATATCCAAAACAAAATGTAAAAAAAAAACAATTTCTTCCTCAGTTTAGGCCAATATTTTTTTCCTCTACATATTTTTGGTCAAAAAAATTCTCAATAAGCGTATATATTGATTGGTTTGCGCAAAAGTTATCGTGTCTACAAAAAAGGGGATAGATTTATGCTATTTTTATTATTTCTTTCTTCCTAGTAATGGTGGTGATCTGCGATTTTTAGCGGGACTGCTACATTGCGGCGGACACATTGGACACTTTTTTGGGACCAGTAACATTTATACAGCGATCAGTGCTATAAAAATGTTCTGATTACTGTATAAATGACACTGTCAGGGAAGGGGTTAACACTAGGGGGCGATCAAGGTGTTAAATGTTCCCTATGGAGATGGGGGGATGGGACTGACAGGGAGTAGAGAGAGATTGCTGTTCCTTATCACTAGGAACAGACAATCTTACTCTACTCCCCTAACAGAACAGGGATCTGTTTGTTTACACTGGAGAGAGATAGCGGGTGTCCGGCGGTCATCGAGTCCGCTAGACCCATTGATTGGCTCCCCAAGTAGTGAATGGGCATGCATGCATGCCTCCGCGTGCGTGTGCGCGGCCACAGATCGTCATGTACGCGCCCGACGTACAATCACGCAGGAGAGCCAAACTGCCACAGTACAACTGCGGTGGCTGGTCGGGAAGCTGTTAAACAAAGTAAACAGTCCAAAATTCAGGAACCCATAACAACCAATTAAAATTCTTTTTTTTTTTCGGACTCATCTCAGACTGTATCTCTGATTTTCTACCGCTCCTTTTGCAAGCAGTGGTCTCTCTACAGCAGCTCCTGTGCCCCCTGAGTTATTCAAGCAGCAGTCTCTCTGCAGCTGTCACCACTTCCTCTGCTGAGTCCCAGTGTCAGGACCTAGATCACCTGCTGGTGGCACTGAGCTTCCCAGAGGGGGAGGTTGTAGTTCTGGTGTCCACCAGCGGGTGTCCCCTAGTAGCCAGCAGATTCCAGGAATCAGTCTCCACCTGATGTTGCCTGCTGGGAGGGTATTTAGTCCAAAATCTGCCACTACACTTCGCTTCAGTGTTTTGCCTGCCAGCCAGATGCATGTTTGTTGTCAAATCCTGAGCCTTATGCCCCGTACACACGATCAGAAATTCCGCCAGCCAATGTCCGATGTGAGCTTTTGGAAATCAGGAATTTCCACCAGCAAAAGATTGAGAGCATGTTCTCTTTTTTTCTGACGGAAAAAGTTCCTATCGGAAATTCCGATCGTCTGTAGCAATTCCGACGCGCAAAATTCCTACACATGCTCGGTAACAATTCAACACATGCTCGGAAGCATTGAACTTCATTTTCTTGGCTCGTCGTAGTGTTGTACGTCACCGCGTTCTTGACAGTCCAAAGTTCAGAGAACTTTTGTGTGACCGTGTGTATGCAAGGCAAGCTTGAGCGGAATTCTGATCATGTGTACGGGGCATTATTCTGCTCCTGCCTTGCACCTATAATTGCCCCTGTCCTTGTACCCTGCTGCCTTGTACCTGCCCCCTTTGTTCCTGATAACAGTTCTGTTTCCCCCCTTCTTTGCATCTCCGGTATTACCCTGCTTATCTGTGTTCTACATTTTGTAAATATTGTATATACACTATAGCACCAAAAAAAAGAGACGCCTGCCTTTACACGCACATGAATTGTAATGGCATCCCAGTCTTAGTCCGTAGGGTTCAATATTGAGTTGGCCCACCCTTTACAGCTATAACAGCTTCAACTCTTCTGGGAAGGCTGTCCACAAGGTTTAGGAGGGTGTCTATGGGAATGTTTGACCATTCTTCCAGAAGCGCATTTGTGAGGTCAGGCACTGATGTGGACGAGAAGGCCTGGCTCGCAGTCTCCACTCCAATTCATTATATACAAAATAATTCTGCACTGCCCAAAAAGGAAACAGAAAGCAGCTAACACAACCAACAAAGTATATATAGAAAGAAACGAAAAAAGTGTAGCGCTAAACAATATCGTAAACGGCAGTGGATTAGTCGATATGCAGTGGAGGAGATCACCTATAAATAAAACTTTATAAATAGGTAGTCCTAATATAGACTTTGTAACTAAACAATGAAAGTGGTTAGTCCTTATGTAAACATATTTGGACAAATAATTCCGGCATCCCCAAAATGCAGACCAGCTCACTCCCACCGAGAGATGAAAAGGCTTACCAGATAGGATGGACCCAAGGGGGCATATGCCGGATTGGGTCAGATAAGGCTTGGGTGGTGAGTGGCTGTGGATGGCTGTGATCCTACGGATTGCTGTATTCCTCCAAGTGGCACTCGGGTCCAGAGAAGTGTGGGAAGTCACACAGGTATAGATGGTCCTATAGGTCCTGGAAGGGATGGGGTATTCCGTAGATGGATCCCTCAGAGCAACATTCCATGGATCAGGTGATGATGTTGTTTAAGTGGAAAAGAAAGGAAGGGCCACATAGTGTAAATCCGAAAATGAAATTTTTATTTAAAATGAAAGGATATACACTCACGTATAAATCCAAGGTTTAAAACAGCGCTGTGACAAAGGGGCGACAGTGGGGTCCTACCCGACGCGTTTCGTCCTCAAAAGACGTCATCTGGGGGGTGTCTTTTGAGGACGAAACGCGTCGGGTAGGACCCCACTGTCGCCACTTTGTCACAGCGCTGTTTTAAACCTTGGATTTATACGTGAGTGTATATCCTTTCATTTTAAATAAAAATTTCATTTTCGGATTTACACTATGTGGCCCTTCCTTTCTTTTCCACTTAAACAACATCATCGCCTGATCCATGGAATGTTGCTCTGAGGGACCCATCTACGGAATACCCCATCCCTTCCAGGACCTATAGGACCATCTATACCTGTGTGACTTCCCACACCTCTCTGGACCCGAGTGCCACTTGGAGGAATACAGCAATCCGTAGGATCACAGCCATCCACAGCCACTCACCACCCAAGCCTTATCTGACCCAATCCGGCGTATGCCCCCTTGGGTCCATCCTATCTGGTAAGCCTTTTCATCTCTCGGTGGGAGTGAGCTGGTCTGCATTTTGGGGATGCCGGAATTATTTGTCCAAACATGTTTACATAAGGACTAACCACTTTCATTGTTTAGTTACAAAGTCTATATTAGGACTACCTATTTATAAAGTTTTATGTATAGGTGATCTCCTACACTGCATATCGACTAATCCACTGTCATTTACGATATTGTTTAGCGCTACACTTTTTTCATTTCTTTCTCCACTCCAATTCATCCCAAAGGTTTTCTATTGGGTTGAGGTTGGGACTCTGTGCAGGCCAGTCAAATTTATCCATCTCAAACTCGCTCATCCATGTCTATGGGCCTTGCTTTGTGCACTGGTCCAAATCATTTGGTGGAGGGGGGTTATGGTGTGAGGTTGTTTTACAGGGGTTGGGCTTGGCCCCTTAGTTCCAGTGAAGGGAACTCTTAAGGCGTCAGCATACCAAGACATTCTGAACAATTTCATGGTCCCAACTTTGTGGGAACAGTTTGGGGATGGCCCCTTCCTGTTCCAACATGACTTGCACAAAGCTAGGTCCATAAAGACAGCAAGTTTGGGGTGGAGGAACTTGACTGGCCTGTCCTGACCTCAACCCAATAGAACACTTTTGGGATGAATTATAGCGGAGACTGTGAGCCAGGCCTTCTCGTCCACATCAGTGCCTGATCTCACAAATCCGCTTCTGGAAGAATGGTCAAACATTCCCATAGACACACTCCTAAACCTTGTGGACAGCCTTCCCAGAAGAGTTGAAGCTGTTATAGCTGCAAAGAGTGGACCAACTCAATATTGAACCCAATGGAGTAAGACTGGGATGCCATTAAAGTTCATGTGCGTGTACAGGCAGGTGTCCCAAAACTTTTGACAATATAGTGTATACAGCTATGAGGGTAAAGACACAGGAGTAACTAGACAAAGGAAGTGAACTGCTATTTTTCAGGAGGAATTTAAGACAAAGTACATTTTTAGGGTACTGTTTAGGCACAATTATCATTTCTAGATGTTCCTTATAACATAGCAAAGCTTCGCTGTTTGAGTTCAGGGTCACTTTAAGGCCACACCTTGGTGCCATGGTGCCAAGCTAAGCTCTAAAGAATTTTTATTTATTTATTTAGTTGTTTGTTTAAGGATTATGCAGGATATGAAACTCTAAAGTAAAAATTGTAAAAACAGTTTATCAAATTTTTTTTTTTTACAATAATTACCCAGAATGCCCACTAACTGTTGTGAATTACTCTGTAGTTTCCCTTAAACTAAATGAACATGGTCAGCCTTCCCAAAAGAGTTGAAGCTATTATAGCTGCAAAGGGTGGGCCAACTCAATATTGAACCCTACGGACTAATGCCCCGTACACACGGTCAGATTTTCCAATGGAAAATGTGTGATAGGACCTTGTTGCCGGAAATTCCGATCGTGTGTGAGCTCCATCACACATTTTCCATCGGAATTTCCGATACACAAAGTTTGAGAGCAGGCTATAAAATTTTCCGACAACAAAATCCGTTGTCGGAATTTCCGATCGTGTGTACACAAATCCGATGCACAAAGTGCCACGCATGCTCAGAATAAATTAAGAGACGAAAGCTATTGGCTACGGCCCCGTTTATAGTCCCATTGTCAGGGGCGGATCCAGGGGGGGGCAATGGGGCAATTGCCCCCTCCGAGAAATGCGGGCGAGTGCCTGTGAGAGAGCCCGCCGGTGGGCGGCTCCGTAAGTGAGAGAGCCGCCGGGCGGCTCCATAGGTGAGAGAGAGAGAGAGCCGCCGGGCGGCTCCGCAGGAGAGAGACAGCAGACTGGCCCGGTGGCTCAGTTGGTCAGATGTGCCGCTCGATGTGTTTGTGGGCGGGCTGCTGGCCAATCAGGGAGCCGATGGGCGGGGGAGCAGAGAGATGACATCATCTCTCACTGCCCGGCGCCCGCCCTGCATCCCTGCAGTTCCCCCCTCACCATGCAGGCAGCTGCAGCAGCAGAGACATTAAATCATCTCTCTGCTGCCTGTCTCTGGGACACAAGAGACCACCTTAGCAGGTGGCAAGTGACAATCTTCATCTGGTGACAGGCGACATGGCAAGTGACAATCCACAACATGTGGCAGGCGACGTGGCAAGTGACAATCTTCAGCTGGTGACAGGCGATGTGGCAAGTGACAATCCGCAACATGTGGCAGGCGACGTGGCAAGTGACAATCTGCATCTGGTGACAGGCGACGTGGCAAGTGACAATCTTCAGCTGGTGACAGGCGACGTGGCAAGTGATAATCCGCAACATGTGGCAGGCGACGTGGCAAGTGACAATCTGCATCTGGTGACAGGCGACGTGGCAAGTGACAATCTGCATATGGTGACAGGCGATGTGGCAAGTGACAATCCGCAACATGTGGCAGGCAACGTGGCATGTGACAATCTGCATCTGGTGACAAGCGACGTGGCAAGTGACAATCCGCAACATGTGGCAGGCGACGTGGCAAGTGACAATCTGCATCTGGTGACAAGCGACGTGGCAAGTGACAATCTGCATCTGGTGACAGGCGACGTGGCAGGTGACATGACAAGTGACAATCCACAACGTGGCAGGCGACGTGGCAAGTGACAATCTGCATCTGGTGACAAGCGCGTGGCAAGTGACAATCTGCATCTGGTGACAGGCGACGTGGCAAGTGACATGGCAAGTGACAATCCGCAACATGTGGCAGGCGACGTGGCAAGTGACAATCTGCATCTGGTGACAGGTGACGTGGCAAGTGACACACTCGGGGCTCCCACTGATTCTGCATTATGGTGAGTTAAACTATTTAATTTTTTATAACAATGTAATAATAGTAATAATGCGCTTCAATCATCCTGACACCATAACAACCATGGTGCAGTGATGATTGAAGCGCCAACACCAGCCATTTCCCCGATAGATGTACCCCAAAAAAAATATTTTCTGGCAGTGCCCCTCCCGAGACTAGACTCTGGATCCGCCCCTGCCCGACGTACATGTTTTACGTCACCGCGTTCAGAACGATCAGATTTTCGGACAACTTTGTGTGACCGTGTGTATGCAAGACAAGTTTGAGCCAACATCCATCGGAAAAAATTCTAGGATTTTGTTGTCGGAATGTCCGATCAATGTCTGACCGTGTGTACAAGGCATTAGACTGGGATGCCATTAAAGTTCATGTGTGTATAAAGGCAGGTGTCCCAATACTTTTGGTAATATAGTGTATCTAGTTTGCTAGTTAGGCATTCTGTTAGTTAGGTATTTTGTTATTGGGATATGGTTCACTTTATGTTTGCTGTGTTTCCTGTTTGCTGGTGTTTGGATGTCTTTTGTTTTACTATTAATAAATTTACTTTAAATTATATAGTCTGATCTCAGTTTTGGCCATCCCTGCTCCTGATCCCTTACACCCAGGTAGAGCTTCGCAATGAGCACATTTCAAGTTCCCTGCTGAATGAAGATCTCTGGTTTTGACATGGGGCATGTCGGACTGCTGCTGAGAGGCCACTACTTCCACACAGAGGAATCTTCCCCTGACAGCTAGTATATTCTACAACATGCTGGTAGGTGGCAGGCTTTTCTATGCAGGCTGTGGCTTGTTTCTAAAGTAAAGAAACTAAAAGACTTTGCACACCTTTTTGTTTTGATGCACATGGACTGTATTTAGCTGATTTAACCACTTCAGCCCCGGAAGGATTTACCCCCTTCCTGACCAGAGCACTTTTTGGCTGACTTGCATTTAACTAACAATTGCGCGGTCGTGCGACGTTGCACTCAAACAAAATTGACGTCCTTTTTTCCCCACAAATAGTGCTTTTTTATTTTTTGCGCTATTAACAAAAAAAGAGCAACAATTTTGAAAAAAAAAGCAATTTTTTTTAACTTTTTGCTATAATAAATATCCCCAAAAAATATATAAAAAAAACAAATTTCTTTCTCAATTTAGGCCGATATGTATTCTTCTACATATTTTTGGTAAACAACAAAAAAAAAGAATCGCAATAAGTGTATATTGATTGGTTTGCGCAAAAGTTATAGCGTCTACAAAATAGGGGATAGTTTTATGGCATTTTTATTATTATTATTTTTTTTATTAGTAATGGCGACAATCTGCGATTTTTATCATGACTGCGACATTATGGCGGACACATCGGACACTTTTGACACTATTTTGGAACCATTGTCATTTATACAGCGATCAGTGCTATAAAAATGCACTGATTACTATATAAATGACACTAGCAAGGAAGGGGTTAAACACTAGGGGGCGATCAAGGGGTTAAGTGTGTCCTAGGGAGTGATTCAAAGTGTGAGGGGGTGGGCTTCCACTGACATTACAGCGATCACTGCTCCCGATGACAGGGAGCAGTAGATCTCTGTCATGTCACTAGGAAGAACGGGGAAATGCCTTGTTTTATAAAGGCATCTCCCCTTTCTTCCGCTCCGTGACACGATTGCGGGCCCCCGGCGTACATCAAGTCTGCGGGAAGCACAAGCATGGTCACGGAGTATGCGGCAGGCGCGCGCAGCCACGATGCCACGATTTAAAGGGGACGTACCTGTATGCCCATTTGCCCAGCCCTGCCATTGTGCCGACGTATATTGTCGCGCGCTGGTTGGCATGAGGTTTAAACAGAAAGTTAATTTGGACTGTCAACTGCCACTCAAAATTTTCCCATAAAACAAAACTCCCTTTAAAACCATGTGTTGCTTTTCCCCAAACTGTACGCTGCTACTATTTCTCCGAGAGGGTGTATTGCAGATAGCCCACCTGTACAAAGATAAAGCAAAGTTCACAGTGAAACAATTCATTTTAGCCAAGCCTATAAGATGCAGTCACCACGCCGGCCCATAACAGTATATGAGGAGAACCGGCTTTTGCTAAGTATTTGCATGCACACGATCCAAAAGCGTGTAATTGCAATCTATTACAGGCAAGGGAACTTATTCAGGCTGCTCCAATCCAACATTTTTAAATTAAACGGCAACAAGACAAGTTGAGATGCGAGTGACAAATTCCCACCCGGATTTGCTGATTAGGAAAAGAGAAAGAGCGAGAGAAGTTAAAAGCTAAATTAAATGGCAACTTAATATTACAGCAGCCCGCAGTCAGGCCTGCCAACGGGCAGGCATATATCCGCGTAGATTTGATTGGCAAAAATATTTCATGCTTTCCCTTTTTTTTTTTTTTTTTCCGCTGTGGTACTTGGAAAACTTGACAGATGTGTTTGCATATTTAAAGGGGAACCTGTAGGCTATTAAAAGTAAACTGCTTAAAGTGAGTCTGGATAGAAATAGGTAAGCTGCTATAGATGACCCACCGCCACAAGCCAGGCAATAACAAAATAGACTTCATAGCATGACTATCAAGACCTAGGTCTGAACCTGTGACCTCTGTCGTGTCTGGTGATGACTCTACTTGCTGAGCTGAGATGAGCTGAGATGCTGGACAGCTCCCTGTTTGATTGTTTGGATTGTCTTGTCTTGTCTTTTGTTTTTAGTGAATCTTAAATCTTTGTTCCTCCCATGAACTTCCTGATTTGAGCCATGTCTCTGCACTTCCTGTTTGCCAGATTATTGTGCTATCTCCAGCCAATATCTCACTCTTGTCACTCCTGCTGCCGTCCATATCCCTGCTATCACTCGATACTGGCTTGTTCCTCAACTACCCTTCTGCTTAATCCCAACCTACGACCATGTATTACTGACCTTTGGCTTGTTCCTCAACTACCCTTCTGCTTAATGCCAACCTACGACCATGTATTACTGACCTTTGGCTTGTTCCTCAACTACCCTTTTGCTTAATCCCAACCTATGACCATGTATTACTGACCTTTGTCTTGTTCCTCAACTACCCTTCTGCTTAATCCCAACCTGCGACCATGTATTACTGACCTTTGGCTCATTTACTGACTACAGTTATGCTTGTTCCCTACCTTTTATATCTGCTACTGGACCCTGGCTTGCTCACCTCCTGGTAGGGTGATCTTGAGGACCATGACCAGGTACTAAAACACAGCAATACCATCACCATCACCACCATCAGAGCTTTGGCTCTGGTTAAAGCTTAGATTTTGCACCTCGGATGAGCTCATCTACCAGTGTGACCCGCTGCTGTACTTATCCAGCTAGTCAATAGGAGCCTCTCTACTGCTAAAGCAACTGTTCCCTGACAAAGAAAATGACACCTTGGCCTGCTGTCAGGGCTGGGCTCAGCCTTACCTTCTCTAAGCTGGTCGCTCAGCTGTCGGCTAATTGCCAGCTCCTATCTCTCTGCAGTTACTCAGCTGTTGATGATATCCTGCTCGTCAGTCCTGCCTACTTTAGCCGTCCGGTCCAGAGGAGCTCTGCCTTGGTCAACATCACAGTATTTATCTCCTGTGATCCTGTTCAAGACTTGCTTTGCTGACATCCCTTCTGGCTGCAGATCCTGCTTGTTGTTCCACTACATTGATCCCTGATTTCTGGCTTGGCTAACTATCCGTTCCAGTTACTGAACTTTGGCTGTTTTGATGATTGAGGAGTGCATTAATGGCCCTGGCGGAGGTGGAAATGCTGGATGCCTTCATACACACCTGCTTAAAGTGTTTCATGACCTGTTTAAAAGTAAGAGGACATGTAAATCTGGGGTGCCTTTTGTATATTTTCAGGGCACAGGTCACGGAGGTAGACGATTGAGTAATTTGGATTATATTTGTTGGACTTTATTATGCACGTATGTGGGGTCAATGACTGTATGGATTTTAACATATACAGTATGTTCACGTGTAGATTGTTCATATAACCAAAGCTCTGGGTTGTCATATTATTTTTTGATGTCTTACACCAGGGGTAGTGGTGTGTTCATTCAACTGCTGGGGTACAGGTGTTATATAATATAGTGCAGGTCTGTATATATACAGAAACAGGGAGATATTTGCACTGAAAGTCCTCAAGTACAGTTTCCTTTCCAGTAATGAGAACAAGGAGCCACACAGTAGTGACATCACCAAATCTCACTCTAAATCTGGTGAGGCTAAAAGTCAGAGGCAGCAAGGCCCTAGATTAAATACTGTATATCAGGGGTCTCCAACAATTCTAAACAAAGGGGTAGTTCAGTGTCCTTTAAACTTTGGGGGCCAAATTGTGGCTTGTGAGGGTAGAAATTGTCCCAGCATCAGTGGCCACCTTAGGTTTGATGGTCAGTGGGAATAAAAAAAAATGAGTGCCTGTGGTCAGTAAGAGAAGGAATAGTACCCCATTATTGATATAAATAGATATAAAAATATTATTATTATTATTATTATTATTATAATACAGGATTTATATAGCGTCAACAGTTTACGCAGCACTTTACAATATAAAAAGGAGACAATACAGTTATAATACAATAAAATACAAGATTATTAAAAGGATTAAGAGGGCCCTGCTCAGAAGAGCTTACAATCTAATAGGGTGGGGCAGGTGGTACAAAAGGTTGTAACTGTGGGGAATGAGCTGATGGAAGTGGTAGAAGATTAGTTGGAGACGTGATAGGCTTTCCTGAAGAGATGAGTTTTCAGGGATCGCCTGAAGGTAGCAAGAGTAGGGGATAGCCGGACCAGTGGAGGTAGCGAGTTCCAGAGGATGGGAGAGGTTCTGGAGAAATCCTGGAGACGAGCATGGGAGGAGGAGACAAGAGAGCTTGAGAGTAGGAGGTCTTGAGAAGAGCGGAGAGGACGGTTTGTTTGATATTTGGAGACAAGATTGGTGATGTAGCTCGGGGCAGAGTTGTGAATGGCTTTGTATGTTTTGGTTAGTATTTTGAATTTAATTTGCTGGGTGATTGGGAGCCTATTTTTTCAAATTTTATTAGAAGTATAGTTTTGATTGCTTCCTTTTTAGTAGCGCCCCATCATTGGTATCATCAGGAGGAATAGTGCCCCATCATTGGTATCATTAGAAGGAATACTGCCCCATCATTGGTATCATTAGGGAGAATAGAACCCCATCAGCACGCCTATTGATAAAGACGGATTCACAAAATGCGTCTAGGTGTATCACACAGCTTGCTGCACAGGTTTTTGTCTTTGGTTTCTCCCCCGGAACCACCACTGACGATCACAGCTTTCCGACAGGTGGTGAGATTAACAGAACCAAATGCACCGTGCTATCATTTATTGCATGCTCTATTTTTAACTTTTGTTTGTAAGTTTAATGTATTAGGGGAGGTTTTTTTTGGATAATAAAAAGCTTTACAGTTTCACACTATGAGGCTTCCTGTTCCCTTTCTTTGCCCGAGTATTATGGAAAACTCCCAGTTGATTGGATCACGTTGAATCAGAGGACATTGAGCGTCTGTCTGCATACCGCCTGATCGTTCACTAATTCCGCGTACACACGACCGGACTTTCCGTCAGAATAGACTCCGACGGTCTTTCCGACGGAGCTCCGCTGAAATGGACTTGCCTACACACAATCACACCAAAGTCCGATCGTTTAGAACGCGATGACGTACGTCGGGACTAGAAAAAGGAAGTTCAATAGCCAGTAGCCAATAGCTGCCCTTGCATCATTTTTGGTCCGTTGGAATAGCATACAGTCGAGCGGTTTTCCCGATAGGAATTGATTCCATTGGAAAGATTTGAAACATGTTCTATTTCTAGGTCCGTCAGAATTTTAGAAAGAAAAAGTCAGATGAAGCCCACACATGATCGGAATGTCCGACGGAATGATTCCGTCTGACCTTTTCTGCCGGAAAGTCCAGTAGTGTGTATGCTGCATAAGGGTCGGAGGGATGTTCGTTGTGACCGCAACCACCCCATACATACTAAGAGGCTTCAATTGATCGTGGATCTGGCGAGTGCAATTCCTATAGGGAGTACAAGCACTAGATACATTAATGGTCGATCGTTTAAAACAACTGACAAATCTTTTATGGACTGCTATATGCAAAAGACTGGTTTTGAACCTGGATTTCATTGGGATTCACAGACTATTAATCATTTATGCATTCATTGAAAACCTTTAGCGGTGCTGAAGTTTGAAAGACTATTTTTTCAAATTTTATTAGAAGTATAGTTTTGATTGCTTCCTTTTTAGTAGTGCCCCATCACTGGTGTCATTAGGAGGATAGTGCCCCATCATTGGTATCATTAGGAGGAATATTGCCTCATCATTGGTATCATTAGGAGGAATACTGCCCCATCATTGGTATCATTAGGAGGAATACTGCCCCACCAATGGTATCATTAGGAGGAATACTGCCCCATCATTGGTATCATTAGGAGGAATACTGCCCCACCATTGGTATCATTAGGAGGAATACTGCCCCATCATTGGTATCATTAGGAGGAATACTGCCCCACCATTGGTATCATTAGGAGGAATACTGCCCCATCATTGGTATCATTAGGAGGAATACTGCCCCACCATTGGTATCATTAGGAGGAATACTGCCCCACCATTGGTATCATTAGGAGGAATACTGCCCCATCATTGGTATCATTAGGAGGAATACTGCCCCACCATTGGTATCATTAGGAGGAATACTGCCCCATCATTGGTATCATTAGGAGGAATACTGCCCCACCATTGGTATCATTAGGAGGAATACTGCCCCACCATTGGTATCATTAGAAGGAATACTGCCCCATCATTGGTATCATTAAGAGGAATACTGCCCCATCTTTGGTGTCTGTGGCAGGAATTATGCCTCAATGTTGGTGTCAGCAGGAGGAATATTGCCCCAAGGCTGAATATAGGTTAGTAAAGACTGGCATCCGGCCCATGAGCTGCAGTTTGGAGGCCACTGCTCTAGATATACAGCTGTGAGGATAAAGACACAGGAGTAACTAGGTATAGGAAGTGAACTGCTATTTTTTTTAGGAGGAATTCAAGACAAAAAGCACATTTTCAGGGTACTGATTAGGCACAATTAATTTTTAGATATTCCTTATAACATAGCAGAGCTTCGCTGTTTGAGTTCAGGGTCACTTTAAGGCCACACCTTGGTGCAATGCAAGCTAAGCTCTAAAGAATTTTTATTTAGTTAGTTGTTTGTTTAAGGATTATGGAAGATATGAAACAATAAAATAAAAATAATAAAAGGAGGAGATCACCAAATGCGCAAAAAAACCTCCCCCATGCAACACCCCTTGTCCACAGACACAATCATTACTTCCCTCATTCAACCCTGCTACTATTACTGAGGTTGCTAAACCTTTATCTAGCACTCATCTAACCACCTGCCCCAGTGCCAGATTAAGAGCAACATGGGCCTGGTGCTAAGGATTTTGGTGGGCCTTTTTATGAAAATAAATAAAATGAAAATGCAAACAATTTTTTTGTTGAATTAAATTAAAGAGAGAGAGGGGTGTGAGAGAGTGTTTGAGAGAGAGAGGGGGGGGGGGGGTGATAGCGAGATAGGGGGCTGAAAGAGAGGGGATAAGAGGGAGGGGAAAAGAGAGAGAAAGGCATTGAATGAGAGAGATGGGGACGAGAGAGAGGGGGTGAGAAAAAGGGGAATAGAGAGAGGGTGAAAGAGAGGGTGGTAGGAAAGAGGGGGTTGAAGGGGGCAAGAGAGAGAGAATGGGGGATGAAGGGGGTGAGAGAGAGAGAATGGGGGATGAAGGGGGCAAGAGAGAGAGAATGGGGGATGAAGGGGGTGAGAGAGAGAACAGGGTAAAAGAGAAGGGATGAGAGAGAGAGAGGGGGTGACAGAGAGAGAGAGAGGGGGGGTGAGAGTGAGGGGGTGAGTCTGTGGGGGGCACAGCATAGTACATTACACGGGGGGGGGGATAGCACTACACATTACATGGTGGATACATGGATACAGCACATTTAATGGTGGGCGAAGCACAGCACATTACATGGCAGGCATAGCACATTACACTGTTAGCACTGCCCAATACAACACATTACAAGGTAGGCACAGTACATTATATGGTGGGCACAGCACATGACATGGTTGGTACTGCACAACACAGCACATTGCATGGTGGGCACAACACAGAACATGCACACGGTGGGCACGGGACCTTATATGGTGGGCGCAGCACATGACATGGCGGGCACAGCTGAGCACATTACATGGTGGGCACTGCACATTACAAGTGGGCACTGCGCAGCACATTATATGGTGGGCACAGCATATTATATGGTGGGTACTGCACATGGCATGGTGGGCACTGCACATCACATGACAAGATGGGCACTGCATGACACAGCACAGCACATTACATTGTGAGCACAGCACATTAAATGGTGGACACCACACATGACATGGTGAGCCCTGCATAGCGCATTCCATTGTGGGTACTGCACGGCACATGCCATGGTGGACAATGTACAGCACATTACATGCAGGGTACAGCACATTACATGGTAAGCACTGCATGGCGCAGCACATGACATGGTGGGCACAACACAGCACGACAGGGTGGGCACTGCACAGTAATTTACATGGTGGGCACTGCACATGACACGATTGGCACTGCATGGCACAGCACATTACATGGTGGGTACAGCGCATTACATGGTGGGCACTGCATGGCACAGCACATGACGTGGTGGGCACAGCGCATTACATGGTGGGCACTGAATGGCACAACACATTACATGGTGGGCACTGCATGGCATAGCACATTTCATGGTGGGCAATGCAACTGCACATTACATGTTAGGAACTGCACATGACATGGTGGGCACTGCTGAACAGCCCAGCACATTGCACAGGGTGGGCACAGCACATGACATGGTGGGAACTGCACATGACATGGTGGGCACTGCACGGCACATTACATTACATGGTGGGCACTGTACATTACTTGGTGGGATCACTGCATGGCACAGCACATTACATGGTGGGCACTGCAATGTACAGCACATTACATGGTGGGCACTGCAATGTACAGCACATGACATGGTGGGCACTGCACATTACATAGTGAGCACTGCAATGCACAGCAAATTACATACTGGGCACAGCACATTACATGGGGGGCACTGCAATGCACAGCAAATTACATACTGGGCACAGCACATTACATGGGGGGCACTGCAATGCACAGCAAATTACATACTGGGCACAGCACATTACATGGGGGGAACCGCAATGCACAGCAAATTACATACTGGGCACAGCACATTACATGGGGGGCACTGCAATGCACATGACATGACATAGTGGGCACAGCACATTACAAGGGGGGCACTGCAATGCACATGGCATGACATAGTGGGCACAGCACATTACATGGGGGGCACAGCACATTACATGGGGGGCACTGCAATGCACATGACATGACATAGTGGGCACAGCACATTACATGGGGGGCACTGCAATGCACATGACATGACATAGTGTGCACAGCACATTACATGGGGGGCACAGCACATTACATGGGGGGCACTGCAATGCACATGACATGACATAGTGGGCACAGCACATTACATGGGGGGCACTGCAATGCACATGACATGACATAGTAGGCAAAGCACATTACATGGGGGGCACTGCAATGCACATGACATGACATAGTGGGGACAGCACATTACATGGTGGGTACAGCGCATTACATGGTGGGCACTGCATGGCACAGCACATGATGTGGTGGGCACAGCGCATTACATGGTGGGCACTGAATGGCACAACCCATTACATGGTGGGCACTGCATGGCATAGCACATTTCATGGTGGGCAATGCAACTGCACATTACATGTTAGGAACTGCACATGACATGGTGGGCACTGCTGAACAGCCCAGCACATTGCACAGTGGGCACAACACACTACATGCTGGGCACAACACATGGCAGGGTGGGCACAGCACATGACATGGTGGGAACTGCACATGACATGGTGGGCACTGCATGGCACATCACATTACATGGTGGGCACTGTACATTACTTGGTGGGATCACTGCATGGCACAGCACATTACATGGTGGGCACTGCAATGTACAGCACATTACATGGTGGGCACTGCAATGTACAGCACATGACATGGTGGGCACTGCACATTACATAGTGAGCACTGCAAAGCACAGCAAATTACATACTGGGCCCAGCACATTACATGGGGGGCACTGCAATGCACAGCAAATTACATACTGGGCACAGCACATTACATGGGGGGGCACTGCAATGCACATGATATGACATAGTGGGCACAGCACATTACAAGGGGGGCACTGCAATGCACATGACATGGCATAGTGGGCACAGCACATTACATGGGGGGCACAGCACATTACATGGGGGGCACTGCAATGCACATGACATGACATAGTGGGCACAGCACATTACATGGGGGGCACTGCAATGCACATGACATGACATAGTGGGCACAGCACATTACATGGGGGGCACAGTACATTACATGGGGGGCACTGCAATGCACATGACATGACATAGTGGGCACAGCACATTACATGGGGGGCACTGCAATGCACATGACATGACATAGTGGGCACAGCACATTACATGGGGGGAACTGCAGTGCACATGACATGACATAGTGGGCACAGCACATTACATAGGGGGGGGGTGCACATTACATGGGGGGCACTGCAATGCACATTACATGACATAGTGGGCACAGCACATTACATGGGGGGCACTGCAATGCACATGACATGACATAGTGGGCACAGCACATTACATGGGGGGCACTGCAATGCACATGACATGACATAGTGGGCACTGCACATTACATGGGGGGCACTGCAATGCACATGACATGACATAGTGGGCACAGCACATTACATTAGGGGCACTGCAATGCACATGACATGACATAGTGGGCACAGCACATTACATGGGGGGCACTGCAATGCACATGACATGACATAGTGGGCACAGCACATTACATGGGGGGCACTGCAATGTACATGACATGACATAGTGGGCACAGCACATTACATGGGGGGCACTGCCATGCACATGACATGATATAGTGGGCACAGCACATTACATGGGGGCACTGCAATGCACATGACATGGTGGGCACTGGGCACAAGAGAGCACATTACATGGGGGGAAGCAGCAGTCTTTCCCCTAGCACAATAAAACACCTCCCTAACAAATGTAATAACCTTATCTCAACAACAGCATGGGAGATGTCCTTCCTCCCGGGCTCCTGCTGGTTAGGACATCAGCGCCCCTCCCCCAGACAGCTCCCAGACACTGAGGATCTGTGTGAGTGTAACAGATCCTGTGATAGGAGTCAGGCATCGACAGAGACAGGACTCGGCTGCAGTGACTAACACTTGTCTCCTCCATGTGTGCACAGAAGGCCCCTCTTCCTTCAGGAAGGCACACAGATATCGATAAGCCACTGCCATGGGCCTATATTGAGGGAGGGGCCTGGAGCCGCAGCTCCACCAGCCCCTATGTTAATCCGGCCCTGACTTGCCCCCTGGATCCTGTTCCCTCGCAAATGCTACGCTCACCCTCTGACTCGATTCTACACTCTCTAACTCACATTTTCAACCTCTCCCTCTCTTGTGGCATCTTCCCAAACTCTCTAAAACATGCGCTAGTCACCTCCATACTAAAAAAGCCCTCACTGGATCCCACCAATCTCAACAACTTACGTCCCATCTCCTTACTCTCCTTCTCCTCCAAACTTCTTGAAAGACTGGTCTACAACCGACTAAGCGACCATCTGACCATGAATAAACTTCTTGATCCCCTTCAGTCCGGTTTTTGCCCTCAACACTCCACGGAAACTGCTCTCCTTAAACTCTCAAATGACCTACTAATGGCTAAAGCCAATGGACACTATTTTGTACTACTTCTCCTGGATCTCTCTTCTGCCTTTGACACAGTGGACCACCCCCTCCTCCTCAAAAAACTCCACTCCTTTGGTCTCCGTGACTGTACTCTTCGCTGGTTCTCATCCTACCTATTCCACTGCTCCTTCAGTGTCACTTACAACTTTACTTCCTCCTCTCCTCTTCCTTTCTTCGTTGGGGTCCCCCAAGGTTCTGTTCTTGGACCTCTCCTTTTTTCAATCTACACCACCTCCTTGGGTCAGTTGATTGCCTCCCACGGCTTTAAATATCATCTCTACGGTGATGACACCCAAATCTATCTCTCCACCCCCCAGCTCTCTCCATCTGTCTCCTCACGCATTACCAACTTACTAGCAGACATATCAGCCTGGATGTCACATCACTTCCTCAAACTCAACCTATCCAAAACCGAGCTCATGATATTTTCTCCCTCAGGTGCCACTTCCTCTGATTTCCCTGTCAATATCAACGGCTCAACTATCAACCCATCTCCCCACGCCAAGGTCCTAGGTGTAATCCTGAACTAACCTTTCGACCCCACATTCTATCACTATCCAAAGCTTGCCGCCTCAATCTCTGCAACATCTCCAAGATACGCCCCTTCCTAACCAATGTCACCACAAAGCTTCTAATCCACTCCCTGGTCATCTCCCGCCTCGACTACTGCAACTCCCTCCTCATTGGTTTACCTCTAAATAGGCTATCCCCACTTCAGTCCGTCATGAACGCTGCTGCCAGGCTCATCCACCTCACAAACCGCTCAGCGTCTGCTACACCCCTCTGCCAATCCCTCCATTGGCTGCCACTCAGTCACCGAATTATATTCAAGATACTAACTATAACTTACAAAGCCATCCACAACTTGGCCCCTAGCTACATCTCTAACCTAGTCACAAAATACCAACCTAATCGTCCTCTTCGCTCCTCCTAAGACCTCCTGCTCTCAAACTCGCTTGTCACCTCATCCCATACTCGCCTTCAGGACTTCTCCAGAGCCTCCCCCATCCTCTGGAATGCTCTACCCCAATCCATCCGATTTTCTCCTACTTTATCCACTTTCAGACGATCCCTGAAAACTCATCTCTTCAGAGAAGCCTATCTGGCCCCCACCTAACAACTGTACATTTATCTTCTCAATCAGCACATCACCCACAGTTATTACCTCTTGTATCTCTTGACCTTCCCTCTTAGATTGTAAGCTCTAAGGAGCAGGGCCCTCTGATTCCTACTGTATTAAAGTGTATTGTATTTGTACTGTCTACCCTCAAGTTGTAAAGCGCTACGTAAACTGTTGGCGCTATATAAATACTGCATAATAATAATAATAATAATAATAATAATAATAATAAAAACATGTTATTAAAATTTAATTTACAATAATTACCCATAACCCCTACTAGCTGTTGTGAATTACTCTGCAGTTTCCCTTTAACTAAATGGACATATATATTTTTTTTTTAACCAAGCCAGTAGTAAAGGTGTTTTCAATTTCCGAGTTACGAGTATGTGCGCTGGTAGCCATGAGAAGATTTCCTTGGTGTTTGTAGAGATTCGATGTTCAGTCATAGAAATGAATTCACCTCCCCAGGGCATTTTCAGCACAAGTTCCAATTTATTCCTCATAAAGTGGTTAAATCTACAGTAGGATACAACAAAATGTCAAGAACACAATATTGTCTTAAGCTTATCTTAGGAAATTACTCCTTCAAGAACTTCTGAAAAAGACTCAGATAAGAGTAACTTTGCCGTTTGTTTTTTTTTTTTTTTTCAACTCCTGGTCCTCTAGCATTCATTGCTCGGCTCAGTGAACCATGAACGGCATTCAGAAGGTGTACAAAGCAATCCTTGCAGCGTGGAAACACAAGGCACAACATGTGTGAGTGAACACAAAGAAGACAGCCAAGACAATTCATCGGCAAGCGTTTCAAAGCCATCATATTGCTCTTTCCGTAGAACTTTCCTTTTGTTATTTTTCACAAAAACACAGTGAAAAGGAAAAAAAAATATTGAGAAACTTGCCAGTAAGAAGAAAAAGAAGCAGCACCAATTAGTTAGGGGCTAATTTTATCCATGAAACATTGCAACTGAGCTTAATAAAACAGTTATAAAACCCAATTAATCCACCTGAACGCCACCTAAACAGTTATATACAAAACATACAAACATTGACTATGTTACCTGCCAAAGAATTTTTTTTATTCTGCTTCAGTCTTGAGACCCAAACATCCCTGCCTGACAATAAAACCCGGTACACACGATCGGACTTTCTACCAAGAAAACCGTAGAATTTTGTTCGAAGGGTGTTGGCTCCAACGTGTCTTGCACACACGCGGTCACACAAATGTTGGCCAACAATTACGAACGTAGTGATGTATTAGACGTACTACGTGGTTTTTCAGCTCTTTCGCGCCACCCTTTAGGCTCCTTCTGCTAATTTCGTGTTAGTAGAAGTTTGGTGAGTGTTGATTTGCGCTTTTCTTTTCGCGTTTTTCATTTCGTGCTTTTCAGTTTGTTTCTGAACGGCCGTTTGTCAACCAGCCATGTTGTGGAATCGGAGGAGATAACGTGTTATTTATTATTGGCCTTGGAGTTATTGCTTTGACATTATTTTTTTGGTTGAATAATAATGATTTGATTTGGTATAGTTTCTATATTTTTGGATGCATAGAATGTACTTTTTGGTTAAGTTCTATTGGCAGATAACATGTCTAATTTTATTTGTTTTCTTTTTTTTAATGCACAATAAAAAAATAGTGTAGAATAATACTTGGCTGTGTGTTTTACTTCAAATGACAGTTTGGGAGGAGGCAGTTACATTTAAAAAAATACAATGTAAAATTGACAAGGGACACCAACATAGTTGTATCTTTGATCTTATAAACTACGGGATAATGGTGTTGTGGTAACTTGCCCAAATAAAATAAAAAAGCACAATAATATTATTCTTGCTATCACTGGAAATAAAAAGCCTTTGAAAATTTGTTTGCAATAACTCCATCAGTATCACCAGCAAAGCAGCTTCATTATTATCCCATTAAAGAAGAAGAGAATTGTGCGCTGCATTTGGAGTTTTCATAATTTGTCACGTCACAAATGTGAATTCTCCATTACGAACGCTAGTTTACAAGACTGACTGCTTCTGCTTCCGAGCATGCGTGTTTGTACTTTGGACTTTTGTCCGACGGACTTGTGTACACACGCTCGGAAAGTCCGACATTTGTTGGGGGAAAATCTGAGAGCATGCTAGCCAACATTTGTTGGCGGAAAGTCTGACAACTATTGTGCGATGGAGCGTACACACTGTCGGATTTTCCGCCAACAAGCTCACATCCAACATTACCTGTCGGAAAGTCTGATTGTGTGTATGGGGCATAAATCTAAGTTTGTGACCTCACCTGACATACCTGGGTTTTGGTTTGGTACTAGGCAGGTTCAGCAAAGATTACTAAAGCTTGGAAGACCAAAGAAGAACGGGTCTTTTGAGGCCCCCAACAAATATTTAGATTCAAAATACTTTATTAATCCCAAAAATTACATATAAAAGACATCTACTATCATTAAAATTCCTTATGCTTTTATTTATAATGTCCTAAAAGATTTCTTAAATCCAGAAATTGCATGACATTCTGTCTACAAATGGCCCATCACAAAGCAATACATTTTACAATAGTTAAAAAATAATTTCACAGTTTGCCATCCTCGTCCACACATGCAGGGCTTTTTTTCAGTGGGAACACGGGGGGAACGCAGTTCCAGCACTGAATGTACAGTATGTAATGGCAAGGGGTGCTGGGGTGTGCTGAAGGGCCCATTGATGCTGGCTTCTCTGGGATCTAATGTTGCAGGGTGGGGGGGTCTATTGTTAAAGGGAGGGGTGTATTGTTGCTGGGGGGGGTCTATTGTTGCTGGTTACTGGATGGTCTATTAATGCTGGCTGCAGGGGGAGGGGGTCTATTGTTGCTGGGGATGCATCCTATGCATTTAGGTGAAAAAACACCTGTCAGTGACCGGCCCCCCAGCCTCCCCGTTTTACTTACCTGAACCCTCAAACTTGTCCCATGGGGACGCGCTGTCTCTCCGCTAGGAGGTTCTCGGCTGTTGATTGGATAGATTGATAGCAGCGCAGCTATTGGCTCCCGCTGCTGTCAATCAAATCCAATGACGCGGCCGCTGGGGGCGGGGCCGAGTCCTGCATTCGGCGTCTATGGATGCCGAATGCTGGACTCGGGAGCACGTCCGGAAGGTAATGAAAGCGCTTCTTCCAGGGGGTTATCTGATGCGGGGAGGATCTGAGAGAGCCGTCAGGGAATCCCAGAATAGGATGTTCAGGGCCCCTCTGTGCAAAAATGAGCCGCACAGTGGAGGTAAGTATGATATTTAAAAAAAACATGAACCTTTAGTGTCACGTTAATCAATTCTCTGCTAGTGTCATTTTTACATTGATCAGTGCATTTTTATAGCACTGATCAATGTAATAATGCCACTGGTCCTCAAAAACTGTCACTTTGGGTTAGATTTGTCGGTCAGCAATGTCGTAGTCCCACTAAAAATCGCAGATCGCCACCAAAACCAGAAAAAGCAATAAAAAGAAATAAAAGTCCCTAAATCCATCCCATAGTTTGTAGACGGCGATAACTTTTGTGCAAACCAATCACTATACGCCTATTGCAATTTTTTTTTTTTTTTTACCAAAAATATGTAGAAGAATATATATCAGCCTAAACGGATGACATTTAAAAAAAAATATATATATATATATATATTTATTTATTTTTTTTGTATATGTATTATAGCAGAAAGTAAAAAAAAAAATTATTTTTTTTTTCAAAAATGTTGGTCTTTTTTTGTTTACAGCGCATAAAATAAAAACCGCAGAGGTGATCAAATACCACCAAAAGAAAGCTCTATTTATGGGGAAAAAAAGGACGTAAATTTTGTTTGGGTACAGTATCGCACGACCGCGCAGTTGTCAGTTAAAACAATGCAGTGCTGTATCGAAAAAAAAAAAGCCTGGTCAGGAAGTGGAGTAAATCCTTCCAGGGCTGAAGTGGTTAATGCTGGCTGCTGAGAGATCTACTGTTGGTGGTAGGGGTATTCAGGTATTATTCCTGAAGTAGATCTGTTGTTGCTTGGGGGGGGGGGGGTATTTTGTTGCTGGTGGTATTTGTTGTTGTATTTTATTGTTTTTATTGTTTTTATCAAACTCCATACAAATTAGGGGGTAATTAGGGGGTGGGACCAAGGGACAGTAGTGTTAATTTCGTCGACTAAAATGACTAAAACATTTTATTTGACGAAATGAATACTATATTAGTCAACTAAAAGATGACTAAAACTAAAACAACTGAGATGACTTAAATACGACTAAAATGACGAAAATGCCATCTAGTCCTCTAGTTTCACTTTAACGCTTAATCCTGCCCCCCTAAGTCAGCAGAGATTTAGATTAAATCAAATATTAACATTCTTACCTGTTAATGCTCGTAGTGGAGCTCTCAAGGCATAACAGCGAGGAATTCTGAATATCTTCTAGGGCGATTTGTCTTGAACCTAGTACGTGTTTCTACACTTTTTTTGGGGGGACTGAAACGAAAATGCCATTTTAGTCAAAAGACTAAGACTAAAACTTAAAAATTGAAATTTCACTTCAAAATTAACACTGTTCTGTAGTGCATGTTCATAGCTCAATGTAATAATAAATAACATATGAGATTTTTCACTCCAACGGTATATAATGAGTTTGCAAATTGTAGAGAATTGGTAACTAATGTATTACAATTGAATTACACCCATTAGATTTTAGACGACCAAAATGAGTTTTAGTTGACTAAAATGTTCTGGAGATTTAGTCGACTGAATACGACTAAAACTAAAACATTTGCAGAAGACTAAAATGGGACTAAAACTAAAATGCCATTTTAGTCCTAAGACTTATGCCCCGTACACACGATCGGATTTTCCGACAACAAATGTTGGATGTGAGCTTGTTGGCGGAAAG
Organism: Lithobates clamitans; assembly: GCA_037952925.1. Classification (NCBI taxonomy): domain Eukaryota; kingdom Metazoa; phylum Chordata; class Amphibia; order Anura; family Ranidae; genus Lithobates; species Lithobates clamitans. The sequence continues at coordinate 1,239,900 of JBBGZY010000154.1, read as the reverse complement.
TCCGACCGTGTTTATGCTCCATCAGACATTTGTTGTCAGACTTTCCGCCAACAAATGTTGGCGAGCAGGTTCTCAAATTTTCCGCCAACAAATGTTTGTCGTCGGACCTTCTGATCGTGTATACACAAGTCCGTCGGACAAAAGTCCACACATGCTCGGAATCAAGTACGAGATGGAAGGGCTCGGTCTTGTAAAACTAGCGTTCGTAATGGAGATATCACGTAGAAGACAAATCATTATTCAACCAAAAAAATAATGTCAAAGCAATAACTCCAAGGCCAATAATAAATAACACGTTATCTCCTCCGATTCCGCAACATGTCTGGTTGACGAACGGCCATTCAGAAACGGCCATTCAGAAACAAACTGAAAAGCACAAAATGAAAAACGTGAAAAGAAAAGCGCTAGTCAACACTCACCAAACTTCTACTAAAACAAAATTAGCAGAAGGAGCCCAAAGGGTGGCGCTAAAGAGCTGAAAAACCACGTAGTACGTCTAGTACGTCACTATGCTCGTAATTGTTGGCCAACATTTGTGTGACCGTGTGTATGCAAGACAAGTTTGAGCCAACACCCTTTGGACAAAATTCCACGGTTTTGTTGGCGGAAAGTCCGATCGTGTGTACGAGGTATAAGACTAAAACTAAATCGAAATTCGCTGACAAAATTAACACTGAGGGACAGTGCTAGGAGGCAAGGGGTGACTTGGAAGAGGGGAGTACCTCCACCTATTTTCTAAGGGGAAAAAAAGCCCTGATTTCACGTGTTTTGCCTGTTATACACAGGGTATTTCCCAAAGTGGAGCTTTCAAGGCATAACAGCGAGGAATTCTGAATATCTTCTAGGACGATGTATCTTGAACCTACTACGTATTTTTACACTTTTAAAGGACCATCATTCACAATGGAATTACTGGCAAGAAGCTGCCATTTCCCCAGGGGCTCTTCTAAAGCCAAGCTCAGCCTAGAAAGGGAGAATATTCAATAAAACTTAAGTTATCATAAAACTGCATGGTCCTGGTAAACTTGGAATATTATTAATATTATTATACAGGATTTATATAGCGCGAACCGTTTTCGCAGCGCTCTACAATGTAGAGGGGGGGAAAGCATAATTACAAAACAGTTCAATACAGAAGGGACAGGGGGGCCCTGCTCATTGAGCTTACAATCTAAAGGGATTTCCTTTCTCTCCCTTTTTTTCTTTTCCCTCCAACCCCCCCTCCCTTTTTTTTTTTCCAACATCTGTGAGGTAGTTTTCATTTTTGAGAGTTGGGTGTGAGGGGAATGAGGTATTAGGTGAAGAAGGAATTATAATTTAGCAAATTATATATAAATTTGGGACAGTCACAAATTAAACAATATACTTTGGGTTATTTTATTAAAAGATTAGGTTAAGATAATATTTGAAGTATTTGGGCAAGAGAGATACACGAAACAGGGCAGAATGGGTGGGTAGGCATATTGCAAACACCCCCCCCCCCCCATTGATCCACCACTTAATAAATGACTAATTTAAAAACCTATTATCGGAGCACTGAGATAATAGGATTGGGTTAGTTTTTCGTTTCTTCCTCTCCCCTCCTTTCTCTTTTATTTATTTTTTATTCCTTTCCCACCCCGTTTCTCCCTCCACTTCCCACTTCCCTTTTTCACATTCCCTTCCTTTCCCTCTTCCCTTTTTCCCCCCTGCCCCCTTTTTTTCCCCTTCCCCTCCTTCTTTCCCTCCTTTCCCTCTCCCTCCTTCTTTCCCCCTTTTTATTTTTTTATTCCCCCCCCTTTTAATTTTTTTGCCTCTTTCTCTCACCCCGTCCCTCTCGGTAGAAATGGTATAAACTGTAAAAGTTGGATGTTAAGAGTGGGAGAATGCAGAGTAGAAGTTTAGACCTAACATGGATAACTTTTTATGTTAATTGTTCAATGTAATTTGTTATGTAAATATGTAATGTATATGGTGATACATTTTTTTATATGTTTAGTCTTTGAATTTGAATGTTATGCTTCCTTTTCTTGAAAACTAATAAAAAGAGTTAAAACCCTAAAGGGAGGGGAAGGTGGTACAAAAGGTAATAGCTGCAGGGGATGATCTATTGGTGGTGGCTCGGGTACAGTTCTTAGGTGGAGGTGGGGTGGGCTTCCCTGAATAAGTGAGTTTTCAGGGATCCCAAAAAAAAGGCAGACAGGGTGGGAGCTGACCAGACATACTGGGGCAGGGAGTTCCAGAGGATGGGAGAGGCTCTGGAGAAGTCCTGGAGGAGAGCAGGGGAGGATGTAACAAGGGAGCTAAAGAGCAGGAGGTCTTGAGAGGAGCGGAGAGGACGATTTGGGCGATTTATTTAGGGGAAAGGATTTTTTTTTTTTACAGAAGAGTCATACAAAATCTCTTCTACACCAAAAAAAAATGACCTCTTAGCAATTTGCATTTCCTAGTCCTCTAGTTTCACTTTAACACTTAATCCCGCTCCCCTAGGTCAGCAGAGATTTCGATTAAATCAAATATTAATATTCTTACCTGTAAATGTTCGTAGTGGAGCTCTCAAGGCATAACAGCGAGGAATTCTGAATATCTTCTAGGGCGATTTGTCTTGAACCTAGTACGTGTTTCTACACTTTTACAGGACCATCTTTCACAACTGAATTACTGGCAATAGACTGCCATCTCCCCAGGGGCTCTTCTAAAGCCAAGCTCAGCCAAGAAAAGGGAGAATATTCAATAAAACTTGAGTTATCATAAAACTGCAAGGACCCGGTAAACTTAGAATAGTGACAATATGGATGATATTAGCAGTTCACTTAATCAATGTTGTCGCCTACCATTGTTTTTTTTTTTAATTAAAAGATTATAAACAAAAAGAAAACTAATTAAAAGAGAAGACTGGCACATGGAAACAGCACAACCAGGCATGTTTCTTGTTTCAATGTCAAAAATTCAGGATTGAACCCTTCTCCAACATTAATAATGATTCGCAAGTAAAATACGGCAAATATTTAAGTGATTTATGAACTTTCCTTAGCAACAAGGCAACGGACGGTGCTTAACTGACAGCCGCATTCCCATTAAGTGTGGTGTCATTCACAGTCCACATGATAACATTATTATTAATATCTCTATGGTGAAGAATAAAAATGCCTCATCTGACTGGCATGGCATGGTAAGTGCTTTGAAAGTCATTATCTCAACTACAAAAAGCTTTTCAATAATCCTTCAAAATGTCACCACGTATATCATACCAATAACAGCAGAAAATGTATTTTGTGTAAAATAAAAAATAAAATATGGGAAAGCAAAGACCAAAAAAGGTGATCTACTTAAACAGAAATGTGTTGGGTTTTGTTATAAAGTTTAGTATAATGTACTTAAACATTTCTGGTTTATAAAAATTGTTTACAATATAAATGATCTGTTATATACAAGGTGCATAAAACAACATCAACTAACAATAAATTAATATCAAGAAACTCAGGAGTTGGGCCATACTTTGCCCTCAGAATAGCGTCAATCCATCTTGGAATGCTGGTATATACACTATATTACCAAAAATATTGAGACACCTACCTTTACACACACAAGAACTTTAATGGCATCCCAGTCTTAGTCCGTAGGGTTCAATATTGAGTTGGCCCACCCTTTGCAGCTATAACAGCTTCAGCTCTTCTGGGAAGGCTGTCCACAAGGTTTAGGAGTGTGTCTATGGAAATGTTTGACCATTCTTCCAAAAGCACATTTGTGAGGTCAGGGACTGATGTAAACGAGAAAGCCTGGCTTGCAGTCTCCATACTAATTCATCCCAAAGGTTTTCTATCGGGTTGAGGTCAGGACTCTGTGCAGGCCAGTCAAGTTCCTCCACCCCAAACTTGCTCATCCATGCCTTTATGGACCTTGCCTTGTGCACTGGTGCACAGTCATGTTGGAACAGGAAGGGACCATCCCCAAACTGTTCCCACTAAGTTGGGAGCATGAAATTGTCCAAAATGTCTTGGTATGCTGAGGCCTTAAGAGTTCCCTTCACTGGAACTAAGGGACTAAGCCCAACCCTTGACAAACAACCCCACACCATAATCCCCCCTCCACCAAATGATTTGGACCAGTGCACAAAGCAAGGTCCATAAAGACATGGATGAGCGAGTTTGAGGTGGAGGAACTTGACTGGCCTGCAATATCCTGACCTCAACCTGGTAGAACACCTTTGGACTGAATTAGAGTGGAGACTGTGAGCAAGGCCTTCTCGTCCAACACCAGTGCCTGACCTCACAAATGTGCCTCTGGAAGAATGGTCAAACATTCCCATAGACACACTCCTAAACCTTGTGGACAGCCTTCCCAGAAGAGTTGAAGCTGTTAAAGCTGCAAAGGGTGGGTCAACTCAATATTGAACCCTACGGACTAAGACTGGGATGCCATTAAAGTTTATGTGTGTGTAAAGGCAGATGCCCCAATACTTTCCCAATAGTGTATGTCATGAATGGTATTTTTGTGCCATTTTTGAACTATTATTCTATAAAGTTATTTGAAGGATGAAGGAGATTTAAAGTAGAATGGTAGCTATGGAAAGCCCTCACTGACTTCTAATGCTTTATGTACTCTACTATTCATCCTCAAAGATTACAGAAAAACACTTTAAGGCAGCACCCCCTGAACCCCCAGCTGAAATATAACATTCAGCTGGGGGAGGTTGTACATATGTAATGAATCACATGTGTACGACCTCTCTGACGCCCTCTGAGGAAGACGTGATTACGAAACGTGTTAGGGCATGTCCACACAGCTCTTCTGTCTGCCAGTCCCAGTCTGTGTCATCATCATCATGGTCACATCATCATCATGGTCTCATCAGGCTCAGCAACCCCAGGAAGTGGAGAGACCAGGTTTAATCTCTTGCTGTCTTATGAAGGATTTCATCACCAGAATAGTAGTTCACCCAGTTGTGTCTGGAGATAATAAGGCTGTTTTTTAGCCCATTTGTGGTAAGTGCATTACCAACGGGGACCACTTTGAGCACAAGGTTTCTTTCTGGTGATGGTATATAGGCTTTGAGGCTTCCCTACGATTCTGAGGGGTCACGGAGCACTACATCTACCCTACGGACTTCTGTTGGGACTCTGTCACACATGAATTATTATCTTTGTGTGCTTTATATTCAATTGCACTAAATACTCTTAGATATTTTTTTTCTAGCGTTGTTAATGCTGTGATAAATTTGTTCATATTTTATCGTTGCATCTTTATCAATTGGTTTTATTCTTATAATAGCTGCTATAGAGCATTAACTTTTTAATTAAGAGCTGGGATCAGTAATACATAGTGCTTCTGATATTTTTTATTGTACACATGTAATGGCTGTGACGCTTTGCGGCCGCAACAAATTTAACTCAGGTTGTCATGTTTTACAGGCAGCACTGCCCCCCTCCCCCCCAACTCACCTATTGAAGGCAATGGGGCTGCGATGCAACCATGAGCCAAACACTTGGCTTGTAGTTGCGGAGTGGTAATTACATGCAATATCTCCCCTGTGCCCTAAAAATACCACAGTAAAGAAGAAGAAGGGCATTCAGGAGGTGGCAGTATCACTTTCTCAACGCCTGGAAGCTGCTGCTCTCTGAAATAGACCTGTGCAATTAGTTTCATCACAAATCAAAATTAACACAAAATTTTTGTTATTCGGAGAATTGGATGTAAAACTAATAAATTTCAACTAATCTGAAAAAAATTATACCAAAACTAATTATATGAGTTTGAATTTAAAAAAATGAATTTGAATTTGAAATTGAATTTGAATTCTAAAATTAATGTGAATTTGAATTGGAAACATATTGCAATTAATACAGTAAGGTATACAAGTGAAATAAGAGGATAATTCCTACTTTGGCTGCTTTATGGCATAGAATAGAATAGAATAGAATAGAATGAAACAGAAAAGAAACAAATAGAATAGAATAGACTAGAACAGTATAAAATAGAAAATAAAAGAACAGCATAGAAACGAATAGAATAGAACAGAACAGATTTAAATAGAAGAGAAAATAAAGGAAAGGAATAGAATGAATCAGAACAAAATAGAATAGAAAAGAATAGAATAAAATAAATGAATATTCTATTTTATTTTAATTTAGAATATATTTGAATTTCTAATCGATTTGAAAATAACAAATATAGGAAACAAATCTGAATATACAAAACATATTTAAAAAATGAATCATTCTAACATAATGAACATGATGAAACAAAATGATTAACTTAACCTCTTCACGCCGAGCGGTCGCATATATGAAGCCCTGTGTAAACCACTTACCGTGCTTAGAGACCACTTCCTACACGCTCCCAGCATGGTAGCCACCAGTTACCAGAAAGCTCCTGCTGCATACTAGCGATCGGGAGCTTTCTGATCATGTGACCCCTGTGACAGCCAATCACAGTGGTCACATGACCCGAATGCCCGCCTCCGCCCAGAGGGCCGGGAGGCAGAAAGCGGAAGGGGTTAATGAACGAATCCAAAACTAAACACATTTTTCTGCTGTGCACATCTCTACTCTTTAAAGAGGAAGTAAACCCTGATGGGTTTTACTTCCTATTTATTTCCCTGCAAGGGTAAAGCATAATGGGCTACTATGCACAGCATGACCCCCTTTAGAAACGGCACGATCTGCCCTTTCTAAAGTGCGCATGAGTCGTAGACATCGGTGTGCGGCTTTATTGTAAATATTTAGGAGATATTTCCAGCACCTACAGGTAGGCCTTAATATAGGCTTACTTGTAGGTAAGAGTGGTTGTACAGGGTGTACAAACACTTTAAGCCCTTTGAAAGGCTATCCACCACAAAGACACGTAGCTTCCGTTTTCTTCCAGTAGCTTCTTTTGTACTTGTCTTCTAGCAGTAACTTGGCATCTAATCTCCATGTTAACCACAGAGCAGTCGTACGTGAAGTGGGGGGCGAGCAGAGAGCTGAGACTGGACTTGTAGAACTTGACTGCTTCACTTGGAAAACTTGAAGATGAGTAGCTGCAGAGGTCTGTAAATGTTTGTTTTTAAGCTTATTTGCTGCTTGTTAAGAATGTCCATAGTCTGGTCGATGTTCTACTTTCAGTTTACTTCACGCTCCAGCACTCCCCATTCATGAGCTGTTTTTTTACACAGTAACTGATGAAGCCTTACAAGGCTTTTGACTTTGCCAGGGTCCACTAAAGTATACCTAAAGGCTTTTTTTTTTTTTTTTGGAAAGAGTAGGAAAGTGTTTAAACCCCTGCCATGATTTTATAACTGTCCCTGTTGGGGTGAATCATCTTTTTTTGTCATGGAGACTATTATCACAAGGAGACATAGTGATGGGACTTCAAACATTTTACAACAGCCACCACAACATAAATTAGAGGGGAACCTTTCTTAATGAGGACACCTGTTCTGGTGATGAAGATGGCATTCCCTCTCATTTTGGGGAGATTTACTTTCACGTACTGTCTCTTCAAGATAGGCATTTAAAGTATAACTAAAGCTTTTTTTTTTTTTTTTTTTCGTTTTAGATAGAATGAATAGGGATTAGAATATATCTCAGTTTCTACTGCTGTCTGTGCCCCCGTTATGGAGATTCACCCTCTCCATTTTTCCTGTTTACCATTATCATTGAAAATAAAAGAGAATCCCAAATTTAGAGTTGTCCCCAGAAATGTAATAGAGGGGAAAACTTCCAATGGGAACACTAGTCCTGGTGACCTGGGGGTCCCCAAAGAATTCCCTTAATTTTCAGGGATTTCCACTCACTTGTTTTAGTTATGGGAAGAAAAATCTCTGAATAGGACACAGATGGCAGGAACTCTCCATGGTGCTGAAACCAAGTTTATACAGTTTAAAGCATAACTAAAGGCAAAACTTGTTTTTCAGTTTTGGGTAGAGTGGAGATGAATTAGAACACCTTTTATTTCTGCCTGTTCCTCTGTTAAGGAGATTTTCCAATCAATATATGCTTTTCGCAATTTTTTTTTTTTTTACCAAAAATACGTAGAATACATATTAGCCTAAACTTATGAAGAAATAGTTTTTTTTTATTTGTTTTTTTGGATATTTATTATAACAAAAAGTAAAAAATATTGTTTTTTTTTTTTTCAAAATTGTCAGTCTTTTCTTGTTTATAGCTCAAAAAAATTAAAAACAACGAAGAGGTGATCAAATACCATCAAAAGAAAGCTCTATTTATGGGGAAAAAAGGACATACATTTTCTTTGTGCACAATGTCACATGACCGCGCATTTATCAGTTAAAGTGACGCAGAGCCGTATCGCAAAAAATGGCCTGATCATTAAGGGGGCAAATCTTTCCGGGGCTCAAGTATTTAAAGTGAAATTAAAAGAAAATCCCACATTTTGGGTTGTTTCCATAAATGTAATAGAGGGGAAATCTTCCAATGGGGGACACTAGTTCTGGTGATCTGGGGGTCCCCAGGGAATTGATACTACTCTAATGCCCCAATCTGTTATCCCAGTTGACTGGACACAATACATGCAGGCACTGGTTGGGTTGAATACTGGCTCCTCAGACACATCGAGGACTACAACAAAAATAGGCCTCCACGATTAGGCCCCTATTGGGAAAAACATGTTAGAGGGGGTTTTCCTATGGGTAGGAGACCAAGCTGAAGCCGATTTTTTCAGTAAGAGGAGCTCAATATATGCTGAGGCAGTGTGCAGATGGCATAATATTTTTTTTTGCAGTCCTGATGTACACAAAAAACTAAAACTATTGGGGATGTAACCTCTCCTTACTGTATCAAAAACTGAAAAAAATGTTTCGCCATAGATATACTTTCAGCCATTCCTGAATTGGTTTTACAGTGCTTAAATCATCAGCATTATTTTTTTTGTAACCACTTAAAGACCGAGCCTCTTTCTGAGATTTTTATTGTTTACAAGTTAAAAACAGGTTTTTTTGCTAGAAAATTACTTAGAACCCCCAAACATTATACATTTTTTTTCTAACACCCTAGAGAATAAAATGGCGGTCGTTGCAATACTTTCTGTCACACCGTATTTGCGCAGCAGTCTTACAAGCGCACTTTTTTGGGAAAAAATACACCTTTTTGAATTAAAAAATAAGACAACAGTAAAGTTAGCCTATTTTTTTTATATCGTGAAAGATAATGTTTTGCTGAGTAAATTGATACCCAACTTTTACCCTTAAAAATCTCCATAGTCGACGTTTAAAAACATTCTACAGGTTGCATGTTTTGACTTACAGAGGAGATCTGGGGCTAGAATTATTGCTCTCGCTCTACCGATCGCGGCGATACCTCACATGTGGGGTTTGAACACCGTTTTCATATGCGGGCGCTACTCACGTATGCGTTTGCTTCTGAGCGCTCGTCGGGACGGGGCGTGTTTTTCTTATTTAATTGAACCTTGTATTTTTTTAGTTTTTACACTGTTCTTTAAAAAAAATTGTGTCACTTTTATTTCTATTACAAGGAGTGTAAACATCCCTTGTAATAGAAAAAAGCATGACAGGACCTCTTAAATATGAGATCTGGGGTCAAACAGACCTCAGATCTCATATTTACACTAAATTGCAATAAAAAAAAAAATGTCATTAAAAAAAAAAACAATATATAAAAAAAAAAAAATTGCCCTTTAAGAGCTATGGAGACGGGTGGGGGCCATCTTCCCCTCACTTGTCTCCATGTCACACAGGGGACAACGTGCGATCGCCTCCGCCGCTGCTGGCGGCTCCGGTAAGCAGCAGAGGGCACCGGAGCGTGGTGGAAGGGTGGGCCTCACTCGCCACCGATAGATGTGATCTCACTGTGAATCCGCCGCAGAGACCACTTTTATCTTAAAGCGGATCGCCTGCTGAAGAAGCTATCTGCTGCCATAACAACGATATTCCTCTTCAAAGGACCGACGTATAACGACGGTGGGCGATCCGGAAGTGGTTAATTGTTTATTTATTACAGTTTTATAAATCTTACAATGCGGTACATAAAGTAAAGCATTTCAACATAAAGAAGCATTACATGTACAGTTGGGTGGACATAGCGAGAGCATGGTATAGTCATATAAGGTCTTCCATCTCGGATCAAGAATGCATATGTACTATACCATACAAAATAATAGAAAGAAGTAAAACATCAAAGAATCATAAAGACAATATAACAAATAGTTGGCACCAAGGAGACCAGAAAACGCAAAACGTCACCAGAAACATAACAGGTTGTGTAAACAGGACAGAGTATTTAAGATTCATCCCAAACTTTCCATATCTTATACAGTGGAACCTCAGATTACGAGCAAAATCCGTTCCAGGAGTATGCTCGTAATCCAATGTACACGCATATCAAAGCGAGTTTTCCCATTGAAGTCAATGGAAACGAAAATAATTAATTCCACATTGACTTCAATGGGATGTAATACTGCATGCGGCCAGAAGCGGGGGGCGCCGGAGAGCCTCGGAAACGGACGAAAAGGCCAGAGGGACACTTTGGCGGACCTCGGCAAACCTCGAAAGACTCCGTTCACAAGCCTTTCCGAGGTTTGCCGAGGTCAGCCGAACTGTCCTCGGGCCTTTCCGCGCATTTCCGAACGGTGTCGATCGGCGACTTTTGGCTTTGCTCGGCTCCGGCGCCCCCCACCTCAGGCCAAAAGCGATACTGCACACTGCTTTTGGCCTGAATCCTGCTCGTTTTGCGAAACAACACTCGCAAACCGAGTTAGGAATTTTAGAAAAACAGTGCTCGGCGAAACGCTCGTTAATCACGTTACTCGCAAACCGAGGTTCCACTGTAAAAGGAAGGTTGTGAATCATCAATCAATGCAGTCAGATGTTCCATCCTACGAATATCAGCCACTGTAGAAAGAAATTGATGGAGAGTGGAGGGTGAAGTGGGCAGCCAGTTTCTAGGTATAACTCATTTTGCAGCTAGTATGATGATGCAAGACGCTAATCTCCCTGAGGCTTTAGAGATACCTAAAAAAAGGGGAGGCCTAGTAAAAAGTGTTTGGGGTTCAGAGGTATGTGAGTGTTTCATAACTTCTACAAAAGCTCTTCAATTTGGGTCCAGAAAGGGCTAATAGAAGGGCTCTCCCAAAAGATGTGGAAGTGGCCGTAGCTTCATTACATCTCCAACATTGTCTAGGAGCTGTTGGGTTGCGGGTGTGTAGGATGTCTGGGGTTCTATACCAAAAGAGCAAAATCTTAATTGCAGTTTCTCTCTGCACTACACAGCGTGAGATTTTGGACGATGACTCCCAAATTTTCCCCCAATCTATTAGAGATATAGATCGCTGTAATGAGTCCATTTCTTCATATAGTTCTGAGTGGATGCCGTTAGGGGAGAGGCTTCATGCAAAATTTTATATATGGATGAGATTAGTTGGGGTTCATATGGGCCATTGGCACATAAAAGTTCAAAATTGTGGTGGGTTTCTCTAAAGATAATGAGGGGGATTTAGAGAGTAAAAAAAATTAAATTGTATATATGAGTACAAAAGTGATGTGGGGAGCTGATGTTTGGCTTGGAGGTCTGCAAACAACAGGAGTTTACGTGTAACTGGGTGTACAAGTTGTCTCAATTGAAAGATTCCAGCTTGAGTCCATGGCAGCGTCCAAACATAGATCAGCATTATTTTATATAGCATTCTTCATTGAAATGATCCATGAGTTGGCTGCCTGTATTATTATTGAGTTTTCACAAAGACAGCTGGCAACAGTTATTGTGTTCAATTGACTAATCTATCATAATTGGCATTGCCAAAACAGCCTTCATTTTCAGCACAGAGAGTCAATAACAACTGAAAATAACAAGTCACAAGGGTGACGATAATGATAATTCTGGCAAAGAACCCGTGTGTTATAGCTTAGTGAAATGAGGGTTAGTAAGTTGAAAGCATAACTTGGTTCGCCAAATGTAAATGTAGGAAACCCAGGGGAAAGTTTTCAGACCAAGTAAATTTTTCCAACTGCACAAGGTCCAGGTTTTGTGCTCTGTACACAAGGCTAGGTGTTGTGTTTTGAGCAAAGCATATAATAAATGTACAGGTGATCTTACATACTTTACAGCTTTGTGCTGAGGCTGGGTCACATTGGTACGAAGTTCACCCTTTTCTGTAATGTAGTGGTTAACTTTTAGCAACTATCATGTTTTTCATCCATCTTGACTTTTCAGTGAGCTTTATCTTATGGCCGTTGTCCAGCTTGTTTTTGAGAATTTTCTTAATATGTTTTGCAGTTGTATATGCAAAGCACCAGCAGTTTGGGGATTGACATTAAATATACACTATATTGTCAAAAGTATTGGGACACCTGTCTTTACATGCACTTGAACTTTAATTTTATACCAGTCTTAGTCCGTTGGGTTCAATATTGAGTTGGCCCACCCTTTGCAGCTATAACAGCTTCAACTCTTCTGGGAAGGCTGTCCACAAGGTTTAGGAGTGTGTCTATGGAAATGTTTGACCATTCTTCCAGAAGCGCATTTATGAGGTCAGGCACTGATGTTGGAGAAAAGGTCTGGCTCTCAGTCTCCACTCAAATTCATCCCAAAGGTGTTCTATCAGGTTGAGGTCAGGGCTCAGGCCAGTCAAGTTCCTCCACCCCAAACTCGCTCATCCATGTCTTTATGGACCTTGCTTTGTGCACTGGTCCAAATCATTTGATGGAGGGGGGATTATGGAGTAGACTGCCACCATCCCTTGATAATATATGAATAACCTCTAAAGGTGGGATTTTATGGACAATAAAAAATTTACATAAGGAATTTATGCGTAAAAAATTTTTTAATTTTTTATAGAAAATGTATTAAAAAGATCTCATGTTGATGATGATACAACATGAGATCTTTTTAATACATTTTCTATAATAAATTTAAATTTTTTATACGCATAAATTTCTTATGTATATTTTTTATTGCCCTTAAAATCCCACCTTTTGAGGTTATTCATATATTATCAAGGGATGGTGGCAATCTACATGTGTGGCCTTATGAATCACCAAAATTAACAGGCTAAGGACATTTGACCAGAAGAGAAAAAAATATGAGGGAGACCTCTGCACTGTAAACAAAGGGGTGTATTTATCTCCAGTTTGGATGTTTTTCATTCATTATGCTGCATACACACGGTCAGAATTTCCGTCAAAAAAAGTGTGATAGGAGCTTTTGGTCAGATATTCCAACCGTGTGTATCCTCCATCCAACTTTTTCTGTCTAAATTTCCGCCAGCGAAAGATTGAGAGCTGGTTCTCTATTTTTCCAATAGAAAAAGTTCTTGACGGAAATTCCGTTCATCTGTATGCAATTCCAACGCGCAAAAAAATACCCATGCTCGGAAACAATTCGACGCATGCTCGGAAGCATTGAACTTCATTTTCTCGGCTCGTTGTAGCGTTGTACGTCACCGCGTTCTTGGTGGTCAAAAGTTCAAAGAACTTTTGTGTGACTGTGTGTATGCAAGGCAAGCTTTAACGGAATTTCGGCTGAAAAATCTTGGAACTTCCGCTCGTGTGTAGGGGGAACAAGATTGCCCACCTAAACAGATATATGCAGCTGCTCAGGGCCTTACACAATTAAAATTAAATAGCATATTACATTTGGCTGGCAGTATCGGCACTGAACGTGGTCCATTGAAGTGAATAGGATCGCGCCACAGCCTTCCTGCAATGGTGCGATAAGTCTGCATTTTGAAGGTTAAAACAAGCAGTCAGGAGGAAACATATCACCTCATCACTGCCTGTCAAACGCCCTCTGAAAAGATATCAATGGAAAAGATATTCTCCTGCGCTAGTGTGGAGGGCCTTAGTAAAGATAGTAGTGGTTCCTGGTAGTGGAGTGATCATGCATACCCCGCTGCCTAGGCTGACTAGGGGAAGTCCGAAATATTATGTAGAAAAGGGAAAGGAAGGCGCGTGGCCTGATGCATGAATCATAATAAAAAGTTTATTATAAACAAATGGGTTTATACAAAGGTATATACTACGTATTCAAAATTAAAATAATGATAATAACAATGTTGTCACTAGATGGAATGATATGAAATGATACCCATACAAGGGATAAAATGGAATAAATACTTGTCTAAAGCGTTTTGAGGGTTTTCCTCTTCATCAGAGCCTTGAAGAACAAATTCTGGTTTGTTATTATGTTATAATAGAGAGACAACTGGATGGGTGGTATAAATCTAGTTGAGTGGTGTAACCATATGGGTGGAATATCCTTCACTCTAGGGATTTATCCTTCCACATCGCAGTGTTATTAGCACCGTGGGGGGATATACACAAATGCAGTTGTCTGTAGTTTGTTATTATTGGTCATGAAGACCTACAGTAGTGGTTAGTTCAGGTGTCTCAGTCTGAGATCCATGCCTGGAAGTCCAAGTCTTTGCTGGGCTATTGTGGCAGTTCACCTATCGAGGTGCTGTACACTACTGAGTTGCAGCCGCGCAGCACTCGGCGTCGTTAGTGCTCACCTCTCGCCCTCTGAAAAGAGGTCCACTGTGAAACGTAATAATAGCCACATGTGTGCATTCTTCAGTGCTTCTTTAGTTCATTAGAAATCAGTCAAGGAGGTTAGGACATCTGAGATATATATATATATATATATATATATATATATATACATACATATACATATATATACATATATATATATATATATATATATACCGTATATATATATATATATATAGTTTTAGAGGTTCCCCAAAGAGTTGTACTAGGCATGTCCAGCTTTGGGGATGGGGGGGGGGGCATTGGCCAGACTCTGAATGCTCTAGAGCAGTGGTCTCCAGACTGCGGTCCACGGGCTGCCCTTTGCTTGGCTTTATCGGCCCTTGGGACACTGATTGGGACAATGATATGAGACACTATTCCTCCAACTGACACCAATGATGGAGCAAAAATTCTTCCTCTGGCACCATTGATGGGGCACTATTCCTTACACTAACACCAAAGATAGGGCACTATTTCTCCCACTGGCACCAACAATGGGGCACTAGTCTCCCTAATGACACCAACAATGGGGGCACTATTCCTCCCACCAACACCAATGATGGGGCACTATTATTTTTCCTTCTCCTAACCACAGGGGTGCTGTGTAATTTTTTTACTCGCGCTGACCACCAAGACTGAGACATTATCTACCCGCATTGGCCACAGTCCGGCACCCCTAAAGTCTGAAGGACAGTAAACTGGCCCGTTGTTTAGAAAGTTTGAAGACCCCTGTGCTACAAGGATTATATCTCCAAACTGTCCAGTGATACCTTGGAATTTCCCAAAGAGCTGGAGTATATGGAAGGAAAATCTTGACTAAGCTTCTCCCCTCTTCTTCTGTGGTCCTCGCAAGACTAAAAAAACTGTGTATTATCTTATTTCAACAGTAGAGATTAGCAGACAGTGAAGGTGAAAAGATAAAAATAAAGTCATGGTGTCCATTCTATGTGACACAACTTGATTCCGTAGTATTAGAACATACTTTTTCCTGCTACTTCTAACGAGTCTATTATGCGCCTAGTATGTATTTATCAGTCAACGCTACAAATTTATTCAGTTGTCGTACACATCGCTTAAGTGCTAAAAACTAAACTGTCCCAACTGACAGCTTGTAAACTTCTTCTCTTCCCTGACAATTCCCTGATAAATTTATCAGAGTGAAATTTTGACACAAATTACAAGCTCTGTTTTGATGCATTGTGTGATCATCGGAAAATGTTGCATTCTGCTTCCTTGGGAGAAGTCGAGCAAGGGGAGATACACGGTGATTACAAATATAAATATTTGCCATTTTGTAGACGTGTAATGGTAACTTTGCCCGGCACAGACTGAGATTTCTAAATCAACGAGGTCTGAAGTCGAATAAGCACCAGAGGAATCCATGAGAAGATTATAGCACCCCCATCAGAACAGTCTATTGATCAAGTTGTCCTAGATGAACATGCAACCTTGAAAAAGAAGCAAGACTAATTAGAAGGACTGGGGGGAGATATTGGTCCACAGAGTAAAGCAATGTGTGCATTTTAAAGGGAACCTGTCATATTTTCCTTTTAGGCTTTGGCGAGATAGGCCAAAAGGAACACAATGGGGTTAATTTACTAAAAGTGGAGAGTGCAAACTCTGGTGCAGCTGTGCATGGTAGCTAACTTCTAACTTCAGCGTGTTCAATTAAGCTCTGACCAAAAAAAAAAAAATTATTGGTTTCTATGCAGAGTTGCACCAGATTTTGCACTCTTCAGATTTAGTAATGCCTACAATGGAATACTATGCAACAAAACAATGAAAACAGAAGGTATTTGTGTTCCATTACTTTACACACCTCTAAAACACAAAGAGGTCCATCATCATTTTAGAATAATAGACAGAAATATGGAAAATCATTCTTTCGTGATTCTTTGGAATTACTTACATGTCTCTGCTACTGTTTTGAAATAGAGTTAAATTTATTGTTTTTGTTGGATTTATGTTGAAAGAAAAAACACATTTAATGGGGCTCCTTTCTGGTTCTTCGCCTACTACACCATAGTTGAAATGTCTGTTGGTTCCTTAAGCCCTGCTGTGAAGAATGAATGGTCTTCATGTGTGACAATGATAATAGATAAAGCTTAAACACTTGTCTACTGGGAATTTTTTACATTTTTGTGTTAAAATCTTAATTTTTTTGCTAGAAAACCCTTAAACCATTGTTTTATATTTTCGGAAAGCAGAGGCTCTTGCAATTTTTTATGTTGCTTGGTATTTCTTGCAACTGTTTATGAAATGCATGTTTTCGGGGAGAAAAAACCCATCAAGATTATTTTAGTGCCCAAAACACCAAGAAAATCTCTAATTGTTTGTAAAATATAAAAATGGGTTTGTTTTGAATAAATAAATATCCACCATGTCAAGCCTTAAAATTCTCCGTTTCGTCATGAAATGGTGAAAAAACGATGGTACCCAAAATTGTCCATTGGCAATCCTTTAAAAGAACTTACAAGTTATCGATTTAGAGTTAAGTGTGAATTGAGGCCCCAGAATTATTGCTTTCACGCCAATGTTCACGGCGATACCTCTCATGTGTGAAGCAATAGCCCTTTACATGCATCTGTTTTTCCCAACTAAAATCGCAATGAAAACACATAATAGGGACCCATTATAGTAACTGAAGTGCAAGATTCACAAAGACCTTTTTTTTCAGTTAGTCAGGACTTAAGCTGTGTTTTTTTTTCTGGAAACCATGGGTTGATGGGGGAATCCCTCCTGCAGAGCCATTGCGTTCTCCCAGTGGGGAAAGTCGTCCCCGCAGGGAGAACACAGTGATTACTTCTAGCTATAACAGAGAGATAGGCCGATAATTCACACAGGAAGTATCATCAGAAAGGGGTTTTGGGATCATACAAACAATTGCCATTATGCATCAAATATATAAATATAGAGGCTTGTTTTGGACATGCGTAAAGTACCGTGACCTAAGCCTATGATTGCCTACCAACCCCTAATTACTTGTAACCAAAAAATGTCCCAAACAGGTGGGGACCAAAAGAAAAGCGGGGCTTATGGGAAAGGCAATCAAAAAGATGTGTAATATATCAATGAATAATTTATTGTTGGCACACAGTAGAAAAACATGAAGAAATGTACAGCAGCATAACCATGGAGTGACCTTGCCCTAATAAAATTTGATTAAAGCCTTAATTGATAAAAAACAAAAAAACGCACAGACATGGGGTACATGTAACAGGACATACAAGAACAAACGTCCGGACGTCTATGCTATTAATGTCTGCGCAAACCAACAATGAGGAGTATGCAGCAATTGCTGAATGAGGTTTCGCTGAGCAGACATCAATTCCCCCGGTGGAGGGGCGGCTCAGAATGCGGTATGGGGGGATCAGGTAAGTGGGGAAGGGACGGGGGGTCAGGGAAGGGGAGAGGGTGATGACCGTGGACTGGGATGCCGGAATGGGTCCTGAAAGGGGACATCAATACATGTTGATGGTGAAAATATGCCGGCCTTGCATGCAAAGTTGGTGGGTTGTGGTAACCAGAGTCCGGGGTAGTATGCAGCTATGCAGCTATCATATACAGTGGTCTGGTGTGGTGTAGGTGCTTCTACACATAGCCTTCCTGTGATTGGGACAGGCAATACTTGGCATGAGCAGCACTACATGAACAGATGGCTATGTACGTTACCACTCCCGGGTCCCGGTTGGGAATCCTTGGATATTGCCGGATAGCAGTAGCCTCTGTGTGTTGAGCTGCTCCACTGGCCACGCGTTTCACAACATAAACGTGTGTAGCTTCATCTGGACGTGATGAAGCTACACACGTTTATGTTGTGAAACGCGTTGACGTCATTCCGCCTGGACGTCACGCCTGCTGTCATCCCCCGTTGGGGTTAGCAGGCTCACATATCGAGAGGGCGTTCCGCTCCAAGCTGTGAACAAACCGTACGGAAGGAAACAGATGCAGCTGCACGGCTGTCCATCCATCTTTACGAGCAACACTATCTGGCTCATGGTTCGTGAATAACCACACCGGGACAGTGTCCGGTACTGTCTACAGTGGCCAGTGGAGCAGCTCAACACACAGAGGCTACTGCTATCCGGCAATATCCAAGGATTCCCAACCGGGACCCGGGAGTGGTAACGTACATAGCCATCTGTTCATGTAGTGCTGCTCATGCCAAGTATTGCCTGTCCCAATCACAGGAAGGCTATGTGTAGAAGCACCTACACCACACCAGACCACTGTATATGATAGCTGCATAGCTGCATACTACCCCGGACTCTGGTTACCACAACCCACCAACTTTACATGCAAGGCCGGCATATTTTCACCATCAACATGTATTGATGTCCCCTTTCAGGACCCATTCCGGCATCCCAGTCCACGGTCATCACCCTCTCCCCTTCCCTGACCCCCCGTCCCTTCCCCACTTACCTGATCCCCCCCATACCGCATTCTGAGCCGCCCCTCCCCCGGGGGAATTGATGTCTGCTCAGCGAAACCTCATTCAGCAATTGCTGCATACTCCTCATTGTTGGTTTGCGCAGACATAAATAGCATAGACGTCCGGACGTTTGTTCTTGTATGTCCTGTTACATGTTCCCCATGTCTGTGCGTTTTTTTGTTTTTGATCAATTAAGGCTTTGATCAAATTTTATTAGGGCAAGGTCACTCCATGGTTATGCTGCTGTACATTTCTTCATGTTTTTCTACTGTGTGCCAACAATAAATTATTCATTGATATATTACACATCTTTTTGATTGCCTTTCCCATAAGCCCCGCTTTTCTTTTGGTCCCCACCTGTTTGGGACATTTTTTGGAAACAATTGCCATTAGTGTTTCTTGCCGAAAAGAATGTCCATCTAGAAGTTTGTTAAAAGTTTCAGTGAGAATGGGAGAGAGTATTTCTGAGAATGTTTTATAGTATAAAGCCGAGTAGCCGTCTGGGCCTGGTCTTTTGTTAAGTTTTAGGTCTTTTATGGCGTTAGCAACTTCATCTATAGTTATAGGCTCATCCAAACTGCTTTTTTGATTCTGAGATAACTCAGGTAAGGTTATTTTTGAGAAGAAGGATTCAGCCTCTGTAGGATTAAATTCATTGTTTATCTTGTATAAAGTTGCGAGATGTGAGTGAAATTTATGGACTATTTTAACTGGATTACAAGTATAAACATTTTTTGATAATTTCAAACGTATTGGTTTGAAAGATTTGTTAGTTGAATTTAATGCCCGAGCCAAATATGTACCTGGTTTGTTTGTATTCATGTAGAAATTGTGTTTGGAGCGTTTGAGGGATTTATCAACTGACTCAGTGAGAAATAGATCGTATTCCAATCTAGATT
Organism: Lithobates clamitans; assembly: GCA_037952925.1. Taxonomy (NCBI): domain Eukaryota; kingdom Metazoa; phylum Chordata; class Amphibia; order Anura; family Ranidae; genus Lithobates; species Lithobates clamitans. Next base: position 1,220,108 of record JBBGZY010000154.1, on the reverse strand, counting down.
TTTCCAGATGAGATTTTGTACTCTGAGATGGATTATCTTGGAATGATATGTAGGCTGCATTAAAATTGAGTTCTATTTTTTTTGCTAGATTTTTGCGTTCCCGTTTAAATAGTGCCATTTGTCTTTGTATTGTACCACGCAAGACAGGCTTATGAGCTTCCCACAGTGTTATTGGGGAGATGTCTGTTGTATTATTAATTGATATGTATTCCTTTAAAGCTTGTTCAATGGCCATCTGATGTAGTGGGTGTTTGAGCATTATGTCCGGTAAGTACCACGTTGGGTCATGCGCTTTTGGTATGGCTGAGGCTATAGTAGTGTATACTGCATTATGGTCAGACCACGGAATCAGAATTATATCTGATGCAATAATTTCTGGTAGCATTCCTATTGTTAGAAAAATATGATCTATTCTGGTGAAGGTTTGATGAGGGTGCGAGAAATAAGTGAATTTCTTTTTCATTGGGTTACTTTCCCTCCATGAATCTACCAGATTGTATTTGGAAAGAAGTTGAGAAAAAGGTAATCTAGAGGTTATTTTGGATGGTGTAAAAGGTGATTTATCTAGAAATGGGAGGAGGACCTGGTTCGAATCCCCACACATTATCACTGTTCCTATTTTGTGTGTAATAATCACTTGTAATATATGTGAGAGGAATGGTGTAGGTTGTTTGTTAGGAGCGTAGTAGGAAATCACCGTGATTGCTGTATCCATTATATAACCCATGAGTATCAGGTATCTACCTTCTGGGTCTTTAATTTCTGATGATAAGGTGAATGGTGTGGATCGGTGAAATGCAATTAGAGTTCCCCTTTGCTTGGTACAGGCAGAAGCCGTGTAAATTTGTTGATAAAAAGGAGAAATATATTTTGGAGTAGAATCTTTGGTGAAGTGTGTTTCTTGGAGGCATACTATGTGAGCCTTCTTGTTATGGAAAGTACGGAAGGCTTTGGTCCTTTTTTGAGGGACATTTATTCCCTGAACATTCAGGGAAAGTATATTCAGTGGTGCCATGGCAATAGATCAAATAGTTTTGACTTACTTTTTGTTATGCAGAGCTGACTGCGCAGATCAACCTGTGTTGACTGAAGAGATGAAAAGATAGAAAAGAAACCAGTGAATTCTGGAGTAAAGAGTAAACAAAAAACATATGAGATTAGATGATACATTGTATAAATTATTTTTTGCAAGTAATCACAATTTATCCGTGAAAGAGAATAAATATCTCTCTCAGGGGAATAAGTGCCCTCGTCACACTCCCACATAATATGGTTGGGAGAATGAGGAGGGCTAATGGGGGTACACGGATCTTCCGCTTACAGGAGAGAAGTGCTATGTCAAAAGACATTAAAATGATGTTTCATTAATTGGAGTGCAGAATATAGTTTTTGTTGAAATTATTTATTCCAGGGTGGTTGTATATGGTTAGTCTTGCCCTAGGCTAAATAATTCAGTTAGAAAGGTACTGTTAATAACTTTGGTATTGATGAAGATAGTTTGAATTATTTGGGGATGTTAACCCTTTTAGAGTAAACAGTTACATATTTTATTCATATGCAACTGTTTAGATATGTTAACTCATAAAATTGAGGTTGTATTGCCTCAGATTGGAATAAACAAAAACATAATTCTAGGAACTAGTTAGGTAATAATATATTTGTTTTAAGAAAAGAAAGAAAAAACTTCCATTACTTCTGGATTATTGAACATATTTGTCCTAAAAAGTAATAAAGCTATTGTTATTACCTGATAATATATAACTGAACAAGAATTTCCTTATTTCACTTATATATTCTAAGGCTATATGAATCAGAAGCAATAAGAAATATAACTGGAATGTAACATGATCCCACACAGTGTGTGACTATCAGAATGCAGTTACATTCAGTTATAAATATAGGTTTTTTATAGAGAACCATCTCTTAGTATAATAAATGAAGAGATATCAGGAATTAGGATGTCAGTCCATTGAATCTTCTTGGTCCATGAATGATGTGGTATAATGGCCTCTTTTGTGAGAATGATGATTCCCATTTTGTTCTGGAATTTTCTGGGTGCTGCCTGAAGGTGAAGATGACGCCCTTCTTCTGCGTGTGGGAGAGTTGCTGCTTGTGGGTTCTGTCAGATTTATTTTAAAAGGGTTTGTTGTAGTTCATCTGCTGGTCTGCTTCTGTAAATTGTACCTTGGTGGTTAAATCTGACTGAAAAGGGGAAGCCCCATTGATACATAATGTTGTGGCGTTGCAGTTCCATTAGTTGGGGTTTCATGGATCGTCTTTTAGTAATAGTAAGTTGGGATAGGTCAGCAAAAATTTGATAATTGTGTCCTTGAAAATGAAGTTCCTTTTTTTCTCTTGCAGCAATTAGTATTTGTTCTTTCGTTCTGTAATAATGAAATTTTGTGATTATATCACGTGGGGGTCCATCTTTCTTTTTGGCTGTGAGGGCTCTGTGTACTCTGTCCAGTTCTAAACGTTCAATAGGGATATCTGGCTTTAGTTCTTGTAATAGAGCAGTAATAGTAGATTGCAGGTCTGTCACAGTTTCAGGTATTCCCCTTATGCGCAAGTTTGAACGTCTGGCTCTATTTTCGTAATCTTCGAGCTTAGTTTGAAGTATTAAATTCTCTTCTTTTAATTGTTCCAATTCTGTTATATTTTCTTGGGTTGCAATTTCAATTTCATCCATTTTTATTTCTAAGGCTGCGGTGCGGTTTCCCAGCTCTCTTATTTCTTTGGTTAGGCTTTTTGTTATTTGGTCTGAGGTTTGTTTTAAAGCCTTATGAAGCATCTTTTCAAATTGTAATAATATTACTGGGGATGCTGAGGAGGCTTATGGAGAAGTTTGTGAGAGGATTTGTTCTGTATCTGACTCAAATAAAGAGTCTTGCTGTGACATTTTCTGTCTGTGAGAGCGCCCTGATGCTGTATCTTGTGAGGTGACTGGAGCTGCTTTAGTTGCAGTGAGTGCCTGTGAGCTCTTTGTGAGGTGATTTTTATTTCTGCCACGGTTTCCTCCCAGTACCATATTTCCTGCCCAAACTTTCACAGTTTGTTCCCAGGGGCAAAAAGGTTCAAATTGATACCTTTTGAGCCTGCAGGCTCCGCTTTGTCCTTCTCTTCTCTCCTCAGCGGTGTGGAGCTCTAACAATGCATGTCTGCTCTGTTAGGCTCCGCCCATCACCCCCCCATCAAAAGCTATTTCAATCAAACTTTGAACAACATTTTAACTTTTTAAACAGGTCACGTTACATTTTAACATAGGACCCCTTATTTGATAGCAGCTTCACAAGTCTTGCATCCATTGAACTTGTGAGTTTTTGGGTTTTCTGCTTAAATTTGTTTGCAAGATGTCAGAATAGCCTCCCAGAGCTGCTGTTTGGATGTAAACTGCCTCCCGCCCTCATAGATCTTTTGCTTAAGGATGCTCAAAAGGTTCTCAATAGGATTGAGGTCAGGGGAGTATGGAGGCCGCACCATGACTTTCTCTCCTTTTATCCCCATAGCAGCCATTGATGCAGAGGTATTCTTTGCAGCATGAGATGGTGCATTGTCATGCATGAAGATGATTTTATTACGGAAAGCATAGTTCTTCCCTCTGTACCAGGGAAGGAAGTGGTCAGTCAGGAACTCCACATACTTTGCAGAGGTCATCTTTACACCTTCGGGGACCCTAAAGGGGCCGACCAGCTCTCTTCCCATGATTCCGGCCCAAAACATGACTCCACCACTGCCTTGCTGACGTCGCAGCCTTGTTGGAAAAGGGTGGCCGTCCACCAACCATCCACCACTCCATCTATCTGGACCATCCAGGGTTGCACGGCACTCATCAGTGATCAGGACTGTTTGAAGATTAGTCTTCATGTATTTTTCTGCACAATGCAGCCGTTTCTGCTTGTGAGCATTGGTTAGTGGTGGCCGAATGGAAGGTTTATGCACAGTTGCGAGACTCTGAAGGACTCTACACCTTGATGTCCGTGGGACTCCAGAGGCACCAGCAGCTTCAAATATCTGTTTGCTGCTATGTAATGGTGTCTCTTGATCCGATGCATGGATCTGGTAGAAATCTTCCTCAATGTGCCTTTATCTGCACCAAACCCATCTGTGCTCTGAATCAGCCACAAATCTCCTAATAGTGCGATGATCACGCTTACGTTTTCATGAAATACCGTATTTATCGGCATATAACACGCACAGGTATATAACACGCACATTCATTTTAAGAGGGAAGTTTCAGGAAAAAAACTTAAATTTTAAATAAGGAACTTTGAAGCAAAATAAGGGTCAGTGCCCATCTGCAGCCTCACCATTGCCATCAATGCAGCCTGATCAATGCCCACCTGCAGCCTCACAAGTGCCATCAATAGAGCCTTATTAGTCCACATCAATGCAGCAGCCTCACCATTGCCATCAATGCAGCAGCCTCACCATTGCCATCAATGCAGCAGCCTCGCCATTGCCATCAATGCAGCAGCCTCGCCATTGCCATCTATTGACTTCCTATTACAGAGGCCGCCAAGTAAACTGGAGATTCTCACTGTATGTAATCTGACGGCACTCGTCCCCCCCGTTGCCTCAGAGGCAGCCGAAATTGTAGTATTGGCGTATAACACGCACACGCTATTTGCACCCGATTTTCATGGTGAAAAAGTGAGTGTTATACGCCAATAAATACAGTATCTAATGTTTTCATACCTCGTCCAAGGCATTGAACTATTTCACTCTTTTTCGGCAGCAGAGAGATCCTTTTTCTTCCCCATGTTGCTTAAAAAAGGTGCTCTGCTTAATAATGTGGAGCACCCTCCTTTAGTAGTTTTTCCTTTAATTGGGCTCACCTGGCAATCTTTTTATCACAGGTGTCCGAGATTTGTTTTCAGTGATCAAAAGAGCCCTGAGACACAATGCCATCCATGAGTTAAACTGAAAAACAAAATATTTAATCTTTGTGACACTGAAATAGAATTATAATTTGGAACAGGGTTGTATAATCACAGCGGGAGAAGTCGCTGGCGGCGCACGCGCGCTCCCCAGACCCGGAAGTGTCAGATCGCATACTAGGTACATGATCTGGTGCAGAGCGAATGTACAGTGGGTGGTCCACAAGCACCGCAATACACTAACAAATTTAAACCAAACTCCAGCTTTTTTTTTTATCCTTTTGGAGTAAAGGTTTTGCAAGAATAAACAAGAGCTGATCATTTTAATCACCCCTGCCAGTGTTAGGTGGTTTGTCTCATCAATGTAAACTGATACACTCTGCTGGAGAGCTGGAGAGCTTGTGCTTTTGAAAAAAAGAACAGTATTTTTGGCTGGATCACCAGATAAAAAAAAAAAGTCTAAAAAAGGAAAACGAATGCAGCCATCACATAGAAGGATTGGTAAGCTGCAATATAATAAATATTTGCTTTTTGATTTAATACTGCTTTAATCATCTTTTGATACCAGTGGAAACAGAGTGACCAGTAATTAAATCAATTTTTTAACTGAGAAAATCATTTTTAAAATGTGTTATGTTCTTTAAAGCTACTTCTAAAATGTTGCTATTTGAACTTATAAAACAAAGACAAAATGCAATCAAAAGGAACCTCACAATGGTTCAAATCATTGTGCTTTTTATATGTAAGGGCAGGACTCAGGACTCATACCGTCTTTGAAAGTTTGTTAGCTGAATAGTCTCCATCTTTGACTTTGATGAAAACATTTAATGAATATATGTATATATATATATATATTTCTAACTTTTAATTTGTTGAAAAAATATTTAAATTTGAAACAATAAAAGGAACGTAAATGCAGATGATTTAGAAATAGCTCCTGTCAAAATAACAAATAAATGTCAATCTCAGCATTTAAATATTCATTCTTTTTTTTTTTCTCTCTCTCTCTTTTTAATGTCTCCTAATTAAAAGTTTCTTCCTTCACAAAACTATTTAATGAGAAATGGCAGCGCATTGGCTGATAGAAATCTACAGACTACAAAAAAAGAAACTATGAGAAATATAAAAAGCAATCTGTTGGATGAATAAGCATGAAACACAATGTCTAATTAAAATTTACAGAGGTTGCTTTCAAGGCAGTTTCCCCCATATGCAGTACATGTAAAATAGGTTATTGTTCTGATGTGACTCACAAATGAGAAAAAAAGTTTTGGTGCCTTCTTTGATTTTAGAACACCCAAAAGTATTAAATAACCTCGTAAAGGATGACTAAACCTAAATAATAAAAAAAAAAAAGAAAAAAAACTAAAGAGACCCTGTCACCAGCTCAAAATTTGCAGATAAAATACATATAAAAATATGCCATGTAAATGCTTACTTTAAGTGCGTTTCCATAAATTATTTTTTATTCACTTACAACATGTCTTTAAACTTGCTAAAAAAAAATGGTGTGCTGGACAGGCCTCATATATTTAGTGGAACCCAAAAATCCGCTGTCTGCCTATCTTCCTGATTCTCTTATCACTAATTATTATTATTATTATATATAGATATTAATATAGCTAAAATGTTATATTTTGTTTTAAATGGAGTAGAGAATGATTTTTATTTTTTTTTGTTTTTTTTGTTTTTTGTAATGTACAGTATGTGTCCTGTGAGGAAGATCTTCCATCGCTTTCTGACTGAACACAAAGGGAAGTGAAATAAGATGTCCTTAACCACTTAAGTTAAAAACAGGTTTTTTTGCTAGAAAATTACTTAGAACCCCCAAACATTATATATATTTTTTTCTAACACTCTAATGAATAAAATGGCGGTCGTTGCAATACTTTCTGTCACACCGTGTTTGCGCAGCGGTCTTACAAGCGCACTTTTTTGGGGAAAAATACACTTTTTCGAATTAAAAAGACAACAGTAAAGTTAGTACAGCGCTTTGAGGTCTTTATATTTTTTATATTTGTTCTGTTGGATTTGATAGATTTTATCCTCAGTATTCAGCTGCTTTTGTATATTGCAGAAGTGATTAGCGCTGGTTGAATTTCTTTTTATAACAGTAAAGTTAGCCCAATTATTTTTTTATATTGTGAAAAATAATATTATGCCAAGTAAATTTATGCCCACCAGGTCATGCTTCAAAATTGCGCCCGCTCGTGGAATGGCGACAAACTTTTACCCTTAAAAATCTCCATAGGCGATGTTTACAAAATTCTACAGGTTGCATGCTTTGAGTTACAGAGGAGGTCTAGGGCTAGAATTATTGCTCTCGCTCTAATGATCGCGGCGATACCTCACATGTGTGGTTTGAAAATTGTTTTCATATGCAGGCGCTACTCACGTTTGCGTTCGCTTCTGCACGCGAGCTCAGCGGAACAGGGCGCGTTTAAATTTTTTTTTTCTTATTTATTTTACCTTTCATTTTTAATTTTTACACTGTTTTTTTAAAAAAAATTCGGTCACTTTTATTCCTATTACAAGGAATGTAAACATCCCTTGTAATAGAAAAAAAGCATGACAGGACCTCTTAAATATGAGATCTGGGGTCAAAAAGACCTCAGATCTCATATTTACACTAAAATGCAATTAAAAAAAAAAAATTAAATGTCGTTTGAAAAAAAAAGTTCCTTTAAGAGCTATGGGCAGAAGTGACATTTTGACATCGCTTCCGCCCTGCAACGGTATAGAGACGGGTGGGGGCCATCTTCCCCTCACTCATCTCCATACCTAACAGGGAGAAGAACCCGATCGCCTCCGCCGCTACCGACGGCTCTGGTAAGCGGCGGAGGGCACCGGAATGCGACGGCAGGGGGGCCCTCTCCCACCGCCGATAAAAGTCCCCCTGCTGAAGAAGAAGAAAGCGGGGTTATGGCAGCTAGCTGCTGCCATAACAACGATATTCCTCTTCAAAGTAGCAACATATAGTGAGGGTGGGCGGTCCGTGAGTGGTTAAAGTGATGGTAAAGTCACATGTATTGATTACATTGATTATTTCTGTTTTAGGTCCCTGTTCAGTACAGTGTATGTGTTTTCTTAAAATTATAATGCTAATTACCTTCTTTGCAGAGCCCTGCTGTTCTGTCATGTGACCTCTCTCTGCTTTCTTTCCCAATCTAAGTGAGTACAGTGGGAGGGGCTTAGATTCACCTATGATGAATGCAAGCTGACATTGGGAGGCCAGGTGACTGCACAGCAGGGCTCTGCAACGAAAGTATTTAGCATTAAAATTTTGGGAAAACACATACACATTGTACTGAACAAGGACCTAAAACAGAGAGGAGCAAAGTACCGAAAATACTCGAGTATAAGTCGTTCCGAGTATAAGTCGAGGCCCTAATTTACCACAAAAAAAAATGGGAAAAACTTATTGACCCGAGTATAAGACGAGGGTGAGAAATGCACAGCTACTGTAAGTAGAAAAGAGGGTCAACAATGCCCATTTGCAGCATCACTGTGCCCATTTGCAGCCATAGGTCCCCTGAACTTCAAACTCGGTAGTTAAGGGTTCCTAGATGCCCCCTAGCTGCAGCCAAAATTTGGGGTCTCTGAACCCAAAGGGTCCCAAAATGATATTGCTGCAGAAGGACACAGTTGACCAAATTTGGAGCCCTGTATCTTGGGGCCACTTAGTGCTAAGAACCCCAAATTTGGTGTGCAAACCCAGTGGAACTAGCACCATAAGATTTCCAAAGCTGGGGTTACTAGCACCAAGTGGCACTGAGATACAGGGCCACAAAAATCAGTTCAGAAAATGTCAAGCACTTTTCTGCAGCAGAAAATGACATTTTCTGAATGGCATGTGGGGCCCCGTATCTCAGGGCCACTTGGTGCTAGGAACCCCAGCTTTGGATATGTTGTGGTACCAGTTCCACTAGGTTTGCACCCAAAATTTGAGGTTCCTAGCACCAAGTGGCCCTGAGATATGGGGCCCCAAAGTCGGTTCAGAAAATGTCAAGCACTTTTCTGCAGCAGAGAATGACATTTTCCGAACCGATTTTGGGGCCCCGTATCTCGGGGCCACTTAGTGCTAGGAACTTCAGCTTTGGATATGTTGTGGTACCAGTTCTACTGGGTTTGCACACCAAATTTGGGGTTCCTAGCACAAAGTGGCCCTGAGATACGGGGCCCCAAAGTCGGTTCGGAAAATGAATTTTTTTGCTGCAGAAAAGTGCTTAACTCGAGTATAAGTGGGGGGCACTTTCAGCACAAAAAAATGTGCTGAAAAATTTGACTTATACGCGAGTATATACGGTAATTAATACATGTGACTTTTCTTTACAAGCACTGGAGCTGCTACAGGGAATAGCATTACGAGTAGAGGAGAGGAGAAGAGAGGGGAGGAGAAGAGAGGAGAAGAGACAGAAAGGGGGGGTAGGGAGGAGATTGGCTCTTACACGGAATATGGAAGAGACAGGAAGAGAGGGAGGGGGAGAGGGAGAGATGTAGAGACACTGATGAGAGAGCTGGATGACGGAGGCACATAAACTGACCACGCTATCAGAGATCAGCAACCATGATAAACGTGGTCAGTTTACAGGAAAGGTAGACAGGAACAGACAGGATCAGCCAGGTATTGTACAACTTAGAAAGGGACAACTGGCATGCAAAAGCACTATACTCTATCTCATGCCTTAAAGGGACAGGAGCGTGTGTTTTTTTTTAGGGTTACAACTCCCGTACTTTAAAATAATGCATATCCTTTCTTGTATCAAATTTCTGAATTTCCTTCACTTTCAGTCCTCATGACCGTGGTCAAAAGGGCAAACAGAAGGCGGGTCTTCCCAGTGGGGGTTGAAAGCAATTAAAACCTGACAGTGGTTCTAACTCTTACCTGCTCTTTACATAATAGGAAAAATGGCTTCAGATAGACTGTAACTTAAATTATCATTAACCACTTCAGCCCCGGAAGGATTTACCCCCTTCCTGACCAGAGCATTTTTTGCGATTCGGCACTGTATTGCTTTAACTGACAATTGCGCGGTCGTGCGACATTGTACCCAAACAAAATTGACATCCTTTTTTTCCCACAAATAGAGCTTTCTTTTGGTTGTATTTGATCACCTCTGCAGTTTTTATTTTTTGCGCTATAAACAAAAAAAGAGCGACAATTTTGAAAAAGCAATATTTTTTACTTTTTGCTATAATAAATATCACCAAAAAATATATAAAAAAAATAATAATTCTTCCACAGTTTAGGTGGATATGTATTCTTCTACATATTTTTGGTTAAAAAAATCGCAATAAGTATATTGATTGGTTTGCGTAAAAGTTATAGTCTGCTAAATAGGGGATAGATTTATGGCATTTATACTGTATTATTATTTATTTTTTTACTAGTAATGGCAGCGATCTGTGATTGGACACAGAGTGAGCCCTGATCCCACCCAATTGTGTGACGATGGCAAATTAATTTTCGCTATTTTCACACGAACATTCCTCCTCGCCAATCAGGAGGCAGGGCGTCAGACCTGTTTCCTGATTGGCCAAAGCGCCAGGCCACCCTATTGGATGCCTGGCACTTAGGAAGAGGAGCGGAGGACTCGGAGACACACCCTGGAGCGGAGGTCGTGGTAAGTGCCACAATGTCAGAGCCACGAGCCCCGTGAGTGGGGGGGGGGTCGGTGGGCACAGTGGCTGCATATGATGGGCACAAGTGGCTGCATTTGACGGGCACAAGTGGCTGCATTTGATGGTCAAAAGTGGCTGCATTTGATGGTCAAAAGTGGCTGCATATGATGGACACAAGTGGCTGCATATGATGGGCACAAGTGGCTGCATTTGATGGGCACAATGGCTGCATATGATGGGCACCAGTGGCTGCATTTGAGAGGCACAAGTGGCTGCATTTGATGGGTAAAAGTGGCTGCATATGATGGGGCACAAGTGGCTGCATATGATGGGCACAAGTAGCTGCATGTGATGGGCACAAGTGGCTGCATTTGATGGGCACAAGTGGCTGCATTTGACGGGCACAAGTGGCTGCATTTGATGGGCACAAGTGGCTAAATTTGATGGGCACATTGGCTGCGTTTGGTGGGCACAAGCAGCTGCATATGATGGGCACAAGTGGCTGCATATGATGGGCACAACTGGCTGCATTTGATGGGCACAAGTGGCTGCAAATGATGGGCACCAGTGGCTGCATATAATGGGCACAAGTGGCTGCATATGATGGGCACAAGTGGCTGCATATGATGGGCACAAGTGGCTGCATATGATGGACACACATGGCTGCATATGATGGGCACACGTAGCTGCATATGATGGGCACAATGGCTCTATATGATGGACACACATGGCTGCATATGATGGGCACACGTAGCTGCATATGATGGGCACAATGGCTTTATATGATGGGCACAGTGGCTGCATATGATGGGCACAGTGGCCATGTTTGATGGGCACAATGGCTGCAATTGATGGTCTCAGTGGCTGCATTTGATGGGCACAATGGCTACATTTGATGGGCACAGTGAGACTGTAATTGATGGGGGGTTCAGTATTTTTCAGTTTGTTTGTGCCCCCCCCAAAAATTTTGAGCACCAGCCACCAATGGCTGGTTGGAGTGGTAAGCATATATCTTCCTGAAAACATCACAGCCCTTGGTGGTGCCCACATGTGATGCTGTCATCCACGATTAAAAGAACTGAAATCCATTAAATGAAAGGGACAGGCCATGGACAGCCAGGCTTGGGAAGGAAAATAATGCTGGAAGTTCTCCAGAAAAGCTATCTGACTTGCTGTAGCTTTTAATGCATGCAAAAAAAAAACAAGATAGTGTGTGCTCACCAAGTAGATGATGACCCTAGATCCCATCAACCCCTCCAAACACAAATAATCCAATAACAGTCATAAAATATTTTCAGGATAAAGTCTAAACAGAGTAGCAACTTCAAAAATAGTGTTATTTATTTTATTCATTCCCTTTGTGGAAGCTGGGGTCAGGAATTGTGGAATTGCTAGCAGCCTGCATGATGATCTGCTGGAGTCACCAACACTATGAGGCCTCATGCACACTGGACGTTAAAATAACATTATAAAAACGCCAGTAGCTTTGCAGTGAGTTTTTCAACTTTTTTCAATGTTTTTGCAATAGCGTTTTTTAGCGTTTATTATCGTTTTTTAGCTTTCTTCCACGTTAGCGTTTTAGCGTTTTTTTTTCAATTAATCAAAACCGTTAAACGCTGGTGAGCGTCGTTTTTGAGCATTTATCGACATTTATCAGCGTTTATCAGCATTAGAGCGTTTTTACAGCTGAAGAATGTCTCTCAGAATGTGCTAGTTTTGTGTTTTCTTTACTGCTCAAAAACGCCACTGCCCAAAACAGCTGATTACAGGCTATGTGTACATGGACACAGAGGATAACATGATGGAGAGTTTAATGACTGTAGAAAAAACCATCTACAGCCAAAAACAGCTGCTGTAAAAATGTCAAAAAATGTCCAGTGTGCATGAGGCCTAAAGATAGAATAGCCAAACCAGTTCTATAAACAAGGGTGCCATCTTTAACATGTTCCCAGGCTCTGTCTCTTCCTCAGTGTGATAGCGTTGTCTTCAGAACCAGATTTGAGATTGTTCCTCCCACCCATAGAGCTAGATAAGTCAGACCAAATGGCCCAACATGACCAGCCTCCATAAATGACCCACCAACCATGAACATATGAATAGGGTGCCCAACCAATGGAATGAATGAAAATGACTTAACACAGCCAACACAACAATATTGGCTGGTGGGCTGGATAGTGTACTAACAGTACTACACCTCATCAGGTGCAAATGATAAGAGCTTAGCCAGAAGAAAAAATTAACTTTTCCAGAAACTCTGCCTATAAAACATCACGGGCAGCCTGGAGAGCAAACCAAGAGAATGTTTAGAGCATTTCCAATGCACTAATCCAATGAGGAAATAAAACCAATGTATCATATTCACATGTACTTTTAGAATTTGGAATTGACCCAAAGGGATGCTGGTAGCATCATTACAAAGACCAATTTTGAGCCAACATCAGACAATTCTTATTTGCACACCCATAGTAGCCACCATTCACAATGGACCTGGAATATCTGAATTTTGTTGCCGTAAAAGAAATTGTTCTAAGAAAGATGATTATTTTTCAAAAAGGGGAGATTCTATGTAAAAAGCTTTTGGATAAAGGGTATGATGAGACCTGGACTTATGCAGCATCCAATATTGTCCAATATTGGTGAGCGTGTGCGAATTAGCCTCAGTTCCCTGTTCTTAGCTAACAGGAGTGGCACCCGGTGTGGTCTTCTGCTGCTGTAGCCCATCTGCTTCAAGGTTCGATGTGTTGTGTGTTCAGAGATGGTATTCTGCACACTTTGGTTGTAACGAGTGGTTATTTGAGTTACTGTTGCCTTTCTATCATCTGGAACCAGTCTGCCCATTCTCCTCTGACCTCTGACATCAGCAAGGCGTTTTTGTCCACACAACTGCCGCTCACTGGATATTTTCTTTTTTTCAGACCATTCTCTGTAAACCTGAGAGATGGTTGTGTGTGAAAATTCCAGTAGATCAACAGTTTTTAAAAATACTCAGACCAGCCCATCTGGCACCAACAATCATACACCTTTCCTCCTCCATTCTGATGCTCAGTTTGAACTTCAGCAAGTTGCCTTCACCACGTCTAGATGCCTAAATGCATTGAGTTGCTGCCATGTGATTGGCTGATTAGCAATTTATGTTACCAAACAATTAAACAGGTGTACCTAATAGCGTGGCCAGTGAGTGTATAATAACTATCCAGTGATCTCCAAACTGTGGTCTTGGGACCAGATGTGGCCCTTGGCTTGCCTTTATCTGGTTCTTGGGGCATTATTCCACATACTGACACCATCGATGGGGCACTATTTCTCCCACTAACATCATTGGTGGGGCACTATTTTTCCCATTGATACTAATAATTCCTTCCATTCAAACCAATTATGGGGCATCGGTGAGGACTTTGTATGGCCATCACACTCAGGTGGAAAGTAATTCGGAAGTCCAAGCTCGGAAGTGACCACATGAGACCTGGAGACCAGGACAGCAGATCTGGGTAGTAATCCTGCAATAAACAACTGCACTTTGTGCAGGAGCTTCCTTTACTAAAAGACCAACCCCTCTAGCGTCTGGAACAGCGCAGTGATGATGTCACTGCAGCCTTTACAAGGATTCCAGGAGATGAGGCTGAACTACCCCATTAGGACATCCGGATCTACAATCCACAGGATGCTGATTTGGGCCTGTTAACCTCTGGGTTCTGGTGAGTGTGAACCCCTTGCGGGTGTGTGGAACACGCGGTGGTGAAGTGTCTGGTGAATGGTGCGCTCATCAATATACTACCTGTTACACCCTCCATATCCATTAGAGACTCTTTATTTATTTCAGTTTTGTAATTTTGAGTTATTGCAAACTAATCTATCAGATTTTTAATTGCTGCCTGATAGAAGCGCCGCTTTGATGTTTAAATTTTATCCCTTTTGAGGTTGTAATTCTGACATCTTTTCTGAAATGATGGGGCATTGCTTATGCCCACTGTTACCGGGGTATCTCTGAACTGCGGACCCGGGGAGGGGGGGGGGCAAATGTGGCCCTTGGTTTGCCTTTATCTGGCCTTTAGGACGCTATTCCACCAACTGACACCATCGATGGGGCACTGTTCCTCCCACTGACATTCTTGATGGGGTACTATTCTTCTTATTGATACCAACAATAGGGTACTATGCCTTCCATTCAAACCAATGATGGGGCATTGTTTATGCCCCCTGATACTGGCCTTTTTTTTTGCTCCCAATGGCCTCCATAAGTCTGAAGGACAGTAAACTGTCCCTCTGCTTAGAAAGTTCGGAGACCCCTGCTGTAGCGGAAAGATGTCTATGCTTACCTATTCTGAGCATTCTTCAGTCCGGTCACGTGAGCTCCCCAGCGGCCGGCTTCAGTGAAGAGATCGCTGACAACAGTCAATCCTGAACAAGGACCTTCATGGCAGGATCAGGAAAGTTTATATAAGATTTTAGTGATTACATTTACATAGCATTGTTCAGGATAACATCTATGTTTTTTTTTTTAGGTGCAGGTGCTTGTATATAA
Source organism: Lithobates clamitans (assembly GCA_037952925.1). Taxonomy (NCBI): domain Eukaryota; kingdom Metazoa; phylum Chordata; class Amphibia; order Anura; family Ranidae; genus Lithobates; species Lithobates clamitans. The sequence continues at coordinate 1,205,087 of JBBGZY010000154.1, read as the reverse complement.
ACGTTAAAATTTAAAATGCCAATTTCAAAGAAAAAGAAAAACCACCATCCTTTGTTTCATTATTGAAAATGTTATTTATTCAATGGAAGGAAAATGATAAAAAAGAAAATATTAGCAGGCACACTTTTACACACATTTCTTTATATCTAATGTTAATAGCATTACCTTTTGTTTAATTCATTTTTATTTTTTCTACCCCGTTTCTGTGGGTTCCTCTTCATCTCCCAGGACTTTTCTTTTGTTGTGCAGAATAAAGTCTGTTTATTGGCTCGATATCTCCCTCTCTTCCACCGGCATCCAAATTCCATCTGCAGTTTTCAATCATTTTCAGCAGGTAAGCTCTGTTATTCCATCAAAGATAAATTGTCGAATCCTCCTGGAATTGTAGCAAATGAAAGTTCCTCTTGGCAACACTCAGCTGTCTTTGTTTATAGAACTAATGAATACTGGAGATATAAAGTTGATCTGTCATTGCTAAGTGCACCAGCACGTTTCATGTAGCGTATGAAAGATAGACTTGATATATTTTTGATGCACTTTGATAATATCCATTTCTGATCTTCCACTGTTGAGTCGGGCTATTTGAGAAAAAAAAAAAAATCATTGAGACAGAGCTTAAAAGTCTTTCTTTTATTAGAAGTTGCTTTGTAAAAATGAGAGTGCGAAGTAATATATTTTATTCTAAAGTATTCATGCACTCCGCACTAGTTGCTTTGCACCAAGCTATTTTGTTCTAGATAATGCAATGCATAATGTATCAACTACCGCTTTCAAGGAACTGATGCCCGGGCTGATACAACTCATCAAATTTCTTTTATTTTTTTTATTTTTTTATTGCATAATTCTTCTCATCACTTACTTATCCATAGGCTGTCATGGTAATACAATTATCCATCAAGAAAAAAAAAAAAAGGAATGTTTTTTTTTTTTTTTTTGAAATGGTGGCCAATATGGAAAATGACTCAAATGCATATTGCTGAGGGATTTATTAGAGAGAGAGCTGCTAAGTTTAATCCTGTTTTTTCGGACGGGATGCGCGCTATCGGTGATATATAATGAATTATTCAGAGCGGTTTATCTGCGTGCTTTGTTTGAGTTAATGCAAATGGTGATGCAAACAAATTTAGCAAGTTAGCGGAATGTTCCGAATGTGCTCTCCGACTACGGAATATATCTCCAAATAATGTATTTTGGTTTATTAAATGAGAAATGGTTGTGTGCGTAGACTGGGGCTGGTGAAGAAGTGGCTTAAAAGAGCAAGACGTAATGTGGACTAGGGTAATCACATACCTAGGTAAGGTTCTGCTCTGTGATTTGTGTTAGGGCTTGTTCATTGATTTACCAAAGGTTGTTAACTTTGCGAGAGAAGTTGCATTTAGCAAGGGAATTTTCCTTAGAGCTTACTGAATGCGGTGAATCTCTGTTACATAGTTGCATAGATAGTCAGGTTGAAAAAAAGACACAAGTCCATCTAGTTCAACCATACAAATAAATAAATAAGTAAAACATAATATCATGCAATCCCGTATACACAATCCTTCACCCACAGTTGATCCAGAGGAAGGGAAAAAAACCCCAGCAAGGCATGATCCAATTTGCTACAGCAGGGGAAAAAATTCCTTCCTGATCCCTCAAGAGGCAATCATATTTTCCCTGGATTGACTTTACCTATAAATGTTAGTACCCAATTATATTATGTACATTTAGGAAAGAATCCAGGCCTTTCTTAACCTCCCTAGTGGTATTCCTGAGTGTGGCTCGGGGTTAAATTTCAGCACCATTAGCGGTAACCGCGAGCCACACTTGGGATTACATCTCAGGATCCTGGTGCAGGTTACTTACCTTGTCCCCAGGATCCTGTGATGTCCCCCCGCAGTGTCTGCGGGCTCCGTCCTCCGCCCGAAGCCTCTTTGTGCCAGGCTCCATTCCCTGCGAGCGTCGCGACGCACGGGGGCGGAGCCTGGCAGAAAATTTTAAAAATGTAAAAATCATAACACATACAGTACTGTAATATTACAGATTACAGTACTGTATGAAATCATTTCACTTCCCTTTTGTCCCCAGTGCTTTGGCCCATGCCCTGCATGCAGTTTTATGTTTTATATACTGTTCTTTCTGCCTGGAAACTTGAGATTGTCCATAGCAACCAAAAAGTGTCCCTTTACATCAAAAGTGGCTTTAGACCAGCTAGAAAACAGCAATAGTAAATTAGAACACTTGCAGAATTGAGTGATAGGGAAATTTATTTTATTATTATTATATTATTATTTTTTTTAATTATTTATATTTATTTATTATATTATAATTTATGATTTTGTGTTTCAAACTTCATCATACCCGGGTTTTAAAAACGGCCGTGTTTTCGGGAGCAGTGATTTAAATAATGCTTAAAGTGAAACAATAAAAATGAAATATTCCTTTAAATAATTGTGCCTGGGAAGTGTCTATAGTATGCCTGTAAAGTGGCACAGTTTTCCCATGTTTAGAACAATTCCGCAGCAAAATTTAATTTCTAAAGGAAAAAAAGTCATTTAAAACTACTCGCAGCTGTAATGTATTGTCGGGTAACGGCTATAAAGATGAAAATCATTGAAAAAAATGGCATGGGTCCCCCCCTGTCCATTACTAAGCCCTTTGGGCCTGGTATGGAAATTAAGGGGAACCCCGCACCCAAATTTAAAAAATAAATGGCCCCCCCAGGCCCCCAGGCAATATATACTCTGAACAGCAGTATATATACTATATGGCCTGCCCTATATACTCTGCAGAAAATGGGGCCTTAGGCGTTGAAGGTACCCTCACAGTTACTCTTGTTGGGCACATGAACGGGCCCTGTTGTGAAATACCATATCAAAAAGTGTAATTACATGCCCCTGTTAAACAGGGGCAGAAAAATTAGGCCTTGGGTGGTGGTGGTGATGCCACAACACTGTAACCCCTCACAGATACTCTTCTTGGGTGCAGGAACGGGCCCTGTGTTGAAATATTATATCAAAAACGGTAATTACATGCCCCAGGTAAACAGGGGGAGAAAAATTGGCCCTTGAGTGGTGGTGCCACAACACTGTAACCCCTCACAGATGCTCTTGTTGGGCGCAGGAACGGGCCCTGCGTTGAAATATTATATCAACAATTGTAATTACATGCCCCTGTTAAACAGAGGCAAAAAAATTAGGCCTTGGGTGGTGGTGGTGCCACAACACTGTAACCCCTCACAGATACTCTTCTTGGGTGCAGGAACACCTCTGCGGTTTTTATTTTTTGCGCTATAAACAAAAAAGGAGCGTCAATTTTGAAAAATAAGCCATATTTTTTACTTTTTGCTATAATAAATATCCCCCCAAAATATATAAAAAACACATTTCTCCCTCAGTTTAGGCCAATATGTATTCTTCTGCATATTTTTGATTAAAAAAAGCCGCAATAAGCGTATATTGATTAGTTTGTGCAAAAGTTATCACGTCTACAAAATAGGGGATAGATTTATGGCATTTTTATTATAATTTTTTTTTGTAGTAATGGTGACGATCTGCGATTTTTATCGTGACTACGACATTGCGGCAGACAGATCGGACACTTTTGACACTATTTTGGGACCATTGACATTTATACAGCGATCAGCCACGAATTACTGTATAAATGACACTGGCAGGGAAGGGGTTAAACACTAGGGGGCGATCAAGGGGTTAAGTGTGGTTCCTGGATGTGTTCTAACTGTAGGGGGGATGGGCTCACTACAACATGACAGAGATCACTGCTCCCGATCACTGGGAGCAGTAGATCCCTGTCATGTTGCTGGCAGAACAGGGAGATGCCTTGTTTACATAGGCATCTCCCCGTTCTGCCTCTCTGTGCCACGATCATGGGCCACTGGTGGACATCTAGTCCGCGGGACCCGTGGGCACGTTCCCGCGGCGAGCACCACCGGCAGTTTGCGCGCACCCGCTAGCCGCCGATGACGGAGTGACGTACGGGTACGTCATTTTGTGCACCCGTGCCATTCTGCCCACGTATATCAGGGTGAGCCGGTCGGCAAGTGGTTAAGTTTACCTTCAAATATCATATGTAGAAATACAGATTTGCATATCTGCAAATAAACGAAAAGAAAAAAATCTAATCGTGGTTGCGATCAAATATTCACAGCTGCGATCAAAAGAGCGTGGTTTCACCTTCTGACCCGGAAATGACCCAGAAGTTCCTGTGCTGGTCAGGATCTCCATCTAGGTGGACATGGCAAGGTCCCTCTTTAGTAAAGGAGGGGGTGCTTCTCATTTGCCGGGTAAGTGTAGGATATGTACTTGTGCATACTCAATGTGGGGGTGGATGTGGTAGTTAGATTTGGTGTGGGTGGGATTCATTGATTTGTTTGGCATCACCACACATTTGCTTCTGGCCCATGTGCACACATCACTTCCTGCATTTGTTCTGCTGATATATATAGAGCTCCTTTCTATTAAAATATATATGACTTATTTCACAGTTGGGTGACTTTTCCAGCAAATTTGGACCTCCAAATTGCATGAAAAGTTGTACCCCATGATTCTCAATGATAACCATTCATATCTGTGCTACTTCAAGTTGCAACAACTTCAAAGTAGTCCCTGTACTACTTTGGTGTGACTTTCATGTGACTTGAGGTACATAGGGCGCAATATTACACAGGCATTCCCAGAAGTTGGGGGCAAGTTTCAGCAAAATAATGTGACTTTCAGGTCACAGCAGTGTGAATGAGATTCATGGATAATACCTTTGAATTAGGCACTATTCTCACTTGTGCATCCTGCAAGGGGGTCAAATTCATCCCTGCACTACTTTGGTTTGACTTTGATGTGATTTGAGGCCCATATACCGCAAGATTACACAGGCATTGGTCGCAAAAGTGCTACTTTTTTGAAAAAAGGGGACGGGCTTTCTATGTGACGTCAACGGATGGTCACACCCCATGGCTGTGTAAGAGACACCAGTCAGCGGGTGACAACACAATGAAGGAAGACGGCGGCGAGGAAGAACACAGCAGCGGGAGAAGTAGGCGGTGGCTGGAGAGACGGCAACAGCAGAAGGCGACAGAAGATGGTGGCAAGAGAGACAGCACCAGGAGAAGATGACGGTGGGAGACACAGCTCGGGGGGAAGACCACTCAGAGCTATTTTACAATAAAAGAATTGTCAAAAACTGGCTATTGTTTTATGTCACAATTCACTGCTTTTTTTGGTGAATGGGTAGGGGTACAACGTACCCGATACCCATTCACATGGGGGGGGCGAGATCTGGGGGTCCCCTTATTAAAGGGGGCTTCCAGATTCCAATAAGCCCCCCACCTGCAGACCCTCACAATCACCGGGTGTTGTGGGGATGAGGCCCTTGTCCCCATCAACGTGGGACAAGGTGATTTGGGAGGGACCCTTGTCCCCCCTCTTTTCCTACCTGCCAGGTTGCGTGCTCAGATAAGGGTCTGGTATGGATTTCGGGGGGTCCCACTCATTTTTTTTTTCAAATTTTAGCTCAGGTTTCCCCTTAATATCCATACCAGACCTGAAGGAACTGGTATGGATTTTGGGGGGACCCCCATGCAAATTTTATTGTTTCCGTGCGGGGTTCCCCTTAATATTCATACCAGACCCAAAGGGCCTGGTTATGGACTGGGGGGGACTCATGCTGTTTTTTAAAAGATTTTTATCTATATTGCCGGGATCTGACATCAGCCGCGAGCAGTTTTAAAAGACTTTTTTTCCTTTAGAAATGTAATTTTGCTGCGGTACTGTTCTAAACACGGGAAAGATGCGCTACTTTACAGGCATGCTAAGGACACCCCCCAGGCATGATATTTAAAGAAATTTTTATTTTTTATTGTTTCACTTTAAGCATTATTAAAGTCACTGCTCCTGAGAAAACGTCCGTTTTTAAAAAACATTTTTTCCAATTGATACATGTCCCCTGGGGCAAGACCCAGGTCCTCATACACTTTTTATGGCAAAGAACTTGCATATAAGCCTTCAGTGAAAACTTTGGATTTTCACCGTTCGAGCCTCATTGACTTCCACTATTCCCGCATATGTGATCTGACAGGCATGTTTGCCGGCAATAGCGCTGCTTTCCATTTGCATTAGCGCCCAGTTTCTGAGAGTTGAAGTCTTAATTGGCCTTAATTGGGCACTATTTCCAGGACTGCAGGATCATTTATAGGCGCTATAGTAAATGACCCCCATAGTGTTTACATGCCCTTTAGAGCTAAGAATGGCAAAAACTACATTTTTATGCTTAGAAATCTATTTCAAAATGTTTTGATGCAAATGTTTTTCACACTTAATATACAAACACTATATTGTCAAAAGTATTGGGACGCCTGCCTTTACACGCACATGACCTTTAATGGCATTCCAGTCTTGGTCCGTATGGTTCAATATTGAGTTGGCTCACCCCTTGCCGCTATAACAGGTTCAACTCTTCTGGGAAGGCTGTCCACAAGGTTTAGGAGTGTATCTATGGGAATGTTTGACCATTCTTCCAGAAGCAAGGTCCATAAAGACATGGATGAGTGAGTTTGGGGTGGAGGAACTTGACTGGCCTGCACTGTCCTGATCTCAACCCGATAGAACACCTTTGGGATGAATTGGTGTGGAGACTGCGAGCCAGGCCTTCTTGTCAACATCAGTGTCTGACCTCACAAATACTCTTCTGGAAAAATGGTCAAACATTCCCATAGACACACTCCTAAACCTTGTGGACAGCCTTCCCAGAAGAGTTGAAGCTGTTATATCTGCAAAGGGTGGGCCAACTCAATATTGAACCCTACAGACTAATGCCCCGTACACACGGTCGGATTTTCCGATGGAAAATGTGTGATAGGACTTTGTTGTCGGAAATTCCGACTGTGTGTAGGCTCCATCACACATTTTCCATCGGATTTTCCGACACACAAAGTTTGAGAGCAGGATATAAAATTTTCTGACAACAAAATCCGTTGTCGGAAATTCCGATGGTGTGTACACAAATCCGACGGACAAAGTGCCACGCATGCTCAGAATAAATAAAGAGATGAAAGCTATTGGCCACTGCCCCGTTTATAGTCCTGATGTACGTGTTTTACGTCACCGCGTTTAGAATGATCAGATTTTCTGACAACTTTGTGTGACCGTGTGTATGCAAGACAAGTTTGAGCCAACATCCGTCGGAAAAAATCCTAGGATTTTGTTGTCGGAATGTCCGAACAAAGTCCGACCGTGTGTACGGGGCATAAGACTAGAATGCCATTAAAGTTCATGTGCGTGTAAAGGCAGGCGTCCCAATACTTTTGACAATATAGTGTATTTGTGATGAACTTAAAAACATATTTCAGTCGTTTCTTCACACCTTTATAAAAGACTTGAATGTCAGTGAAATTAAGAACAAAAAATAATCAAATACCAAACCCAAATTTTTCAAATAATATATTCAGATATGCATTACCCGACACCGGCTTTCAAATCGAATTTCTTGCAAGTTTCTCTAAGTTTTGTTTTATCCTCACTTGATAAAATCGCTCATTTAAATATTATAAGATATACAGTGAAATTTATTCTTTAATGCATAAAAAAAAAAAAGAATTAATGCAAGTTTAGAAAGCTCTGCTTTTGATTCAAGGCTGCCTAATCTTTCCACTTGTTTTGCTTCAGGCATAATGCAAGATGACATATTTAATTTGTTGATTTTTAATAGAGAACAGATAAATAGTGAATTTACAAAATAATTGCCTGTGGTAGTTTCATGAATAAGTACATTCAAAATATCATTGTACAATCTCCACTTCATAATGTCTGGGAATCATTTGTTTACATGAGAAATCTGCATTGATTAATACCACACACAGTGTGAATGATTATGTTGTGATCTGTGCTGGAGGGCACTAAGCAGTAAACGTGTTGTGAAATGTGTGTGAATTCCACCTATCTTTCAATGTTATTGAGTGTTATGATATATTTACGGCACATTAAAAAATATTGTTATAGCCAAAGTGAAAGTTGAGATTAAACCAGAAAAATAGTTTATTGGAGCAGAAAAATAAAATGGGGTGAATTCACAAAGAGTGGCGTAGGCATAATGCTTGTGCCATACTTCTAAACTTAGAAAACAGAACAGATTCTGCTCCTAAATACCAAATAGGGTGTAAGTTTTTTTGATAATTAGAAGCCATCTGTTCTCTGTTCTATGCTGGGTCTGTGACAAACACAGCCATAGATGTGCGCACAGGGTGTGCCGAGTGTGCCTGGGCCCACCCTAATCACCCCATGCACATTAGTATTATCGCTCTTTGTGCAGCAGGAAGATGGGAAAGATCTCCCTTATGCTGGCTATTTCATAAGAGAAGTGTTTAGGCTCTTTCTCCGTGCTGGAAGGGAGATCAATGTGTCGGGGTTATATACACTATATTGTCAAAAGTATTGTGACACCTGTCTTTACACGCACATACACTTTAAAGGCATCCCAGTCTTAGTCCCATAGGGTTCAATATTGAGTTGGCCCACCCTTTACAGCTTAAACAGCTTCAACTCTTCTGGGAAGGCCGTCCACAAGGTTTAGGAGTGTGTCTACAGAAGCGCATTTGTAAGGTCAGGCACTGATGTTGGACAAGAAGGCCTGGCTCGCAGTCTCTGCTCCAATTCATCCCAAATGTGTTCTATCGGGTTGAGGTCAGGACTCAGGCCAGTCAAATTCCTCCACCCCAAACTCACTCATCCATGTCTTTATGGACCTTACTTTGTGCACTGGTGCGCAGTCATGTTGGGACAGGAAGGGACCATCCCCAAACTGTTCTCACAAAGTTGAAAGCATGAAATTGTTCAAAATGTCTTGGTATGCTGATGAATTGAGAGTTCCCTTCACTGGAACTAAGGGGCCAAGCCCAACTCCTGAAAACAACCCCACACCATAATCTCCCCTCCACCAAATGCTTTGGACCAGTGCACAAAGCAAGGTCCATAAAGACATGGATAATCGAGTTTGGGGTGGAGGAACCTGACTGGCCTGCACGGAGTCCTGACCTTAACTTGATAGAACACCTTTGGAATGAATTAAAGCTGAGACCGCAAGCCTAGCCTCCTCTCCAACATCAGTGCCTGACCTCACAAAAGTGCTTCTGGAAGAATGGTCAAACATTCCCATAGACACACTCCTAAACCTTGTGGACAGCCTTCCCAGGAGAGTTGAAGCTGTTATAGCTGCAAGGAGGGGGGGGGGGTCAAACTACTAAAACCTATGGACTAAGACTGTGATGCCATTAAAGCTCATGTGCGTTTAAAGGCAGTCGTCACAATACTTTTCACATTAAAGTGTATATGTAGACACGCACACTTGTGTTTGAGCTTTAGGGTGCGCACCCTAATGTAAAAGGCTGTGCACACTTTGAACACAGCACAGACAGCAGTTAAGCAGGAGTCAAAAGCTGTGGATTCTTCTGCCCATTCCTGGGACCCAGCCCTAATCCTCCCCATGCAGCTAGACAGTGTGCAGATAGGAGGAGGGCTAGTAACTGTATAGACTTCACTAGTACGAGCAGAGTGTCATAATCAGGGGTCAAGCTCAGGTACCAGTAGCTATAGCAGTAAAGAGACTCCCACTGACAAGCTGGATAAGTACACAAGCAGGTCACCCTAGTGGATGACACGGGCTCAGCCAAGGTGCAGGTTCTAAGCACTAACTAGTATTCACCAGAGCTCCTGATGGTTGAGATGGCTTTTACTGCATGTACCAGGTCACGGTTCTAATGTGACCAAGCTGGGGTCCAGTAGCAGATATAGCAGGTAGGGATAAAGCATAAGCATGATCAATAAACAAGCCAATAGTCAGTAACAAGTGGTTGGAAGTTGGGATAAAGCACAAGCATAGTTGAGGAACAAGCCAAGGTTGGTAAGTGGTTGCAGGTTGGGATCAAGCGGAAGTGCAGGAACAAGCCAAAGGTTGGTGATGAGCAGTAGTGGAAATAAGGACAGCTGTATGTATGCAAAGAAGCAAGATATCGGCTGAAGAGAGCACAACAATCTGGTACACAGGAAGTGCAAAGATATGGCTTAAGTAGGAAGTTCATCTCAATATTGCCCCTGAGTGGGAAAACCATAGCTTGTCATACTCTCTCGAAACGTAATAAAAATATTGAAACATAAATAGGAAGTTCATGGGAGAGGCAAGGAGTCCAAGGTTCAGCAGAAACAAAGGAAACAGGGCACAAGGCAAGATTATCCAAGGAATCAGACAGTGTGCTATGCAGCATCTCAGATGGCTCAGCAAGAAGAGCTAATGTCAAATGCAGCAGAGGTTGCGGGATCAGATCCTGGTCCTGATACAGAGAGATTGAGGTGAGCTGCCTGCTGCCACTTACCATATGGCAGGTTCGACCTACTGAGAATCTACATCAGTTACCTATATTGAAAGCTCACTAAATAAGTGTAGATCCAAAGCTGTTATTCACTTGAAAATTAAAACTGGCTAGGTTTGCACAGCCAGGCCTTAAAGAGGTTCCTGTGTCTTTATAATGGTGCAGGAAGCTTAGTTATTTCCTGAAAAGTGTGGGTTCACGCTTGCACTGCTGTAACACAAAAATGCGAATTTTTTGCAATGTTGGGCCAGAATTTATTCCTAATGGAATCCACCCAGTGACATCTGCTGTAAATCACAAGGGGGGGGGACCTGATGGAGAACTGCTCTCTCAGAGTTCTCTCAGGGCAGATTCCATAGCCGCTATTGGGCTGTCTAATGGCTATGGAATCCACCAACTGCCATCTGCTGCCAATCACAAGTTGCTAGGTCTGCAAAAGACCTGGGGCTAGAGCCCATAGCAGTGGTCACCAACCTTTTTGCAGGCCCGGGGATACGTGGGTGGTAAACATTTTTTTGCAGGCAATGGCTGGTGTTGGCACTTTAATCATCAAGGCACCATGGTTGATATGGTGTCAGGGTGATTGAAGCGCATTATTTCTATTGTTACGTTGTAATATATAATGAAGTGTTTCAACTCACCATAATGCAGAATCAGTTGGAGCCTTGGGCGTGTTACTTGCCACGTCGCCTGCCCCCAGATGCAGCTTGTCATTTGCCACGTTGCCTGCCACCAGATGCAGCTTGTTACTTGCCACCATCGCTTGGCACCAGATGTGGATTGTCACTTGCCATCGTCACCTGCCACCAGATGTGGATTGTCACTTGCCATGTCGCCTGCCACCAGATGTGGATTGTCACTTGCCACGTTGCCTGCCACCAGATCTGGATTGTCACTTGCCACTGTTGCCTGCCACTTGATGTGGATTTTCACTTGCCACTTCACCTGCCACCAGATGTGGATTGTCACTTGCCACGTCACCTGCCACCATTTCAGATTGTTACTTGCCATGGCGCCTGCCACCATTTTAAGATTGTTACTTGCCACGTTGCCTGCCACCAGATGCGGATTGTCACTTGCCATGTCACCTGCCACCAGATGTGGATTGTCATTTGCCACATCACCTGCCACCAGATGTGGATGATCATTTGCCACGTCACCTACCACCAGATGTTGATTGTCACTTGCCACGTCGCCTGGCACCAGATGTGGATTATTGCTTGCCACGTCACCTGGCACCAGATGTGGCTGATCGCTTGCCATGTCACCTGTCACTATTTGCGGATTGTCACTTGCCATGCCAGCCAGTGCCACCAAATGTGCATTGTCGCTACACTGGTGGCAGGCTGGCAGCACTGGTCCATTTATCACAGAGGCAGCTGCAGTTGTGGGTTCTGAGTGAGGGCAGGAGAACGGTGATGAGGGGTGGTCAGTAAGAGATGATGTCATCTCGCTGCTCCCCGCGGCACTGCTGACTTTGAAGAGGCCTGGCTGTGAGGGCGGAAGAGTGGTGATGAGAGGGGGGCAGAGAGAGATGATGTCATCTCTACTCTTCTGCTCGCTTGCTTCTGCCTGCCCGGTTCTCTCATGCACCCCGCCCACCGCACACGCGGCCAGCTGCAGAGAGGAAACGGCCCGCTGGTTAGGCAGGGACCCCTGCAGCAAGAGACTCTGGGCTATGGGCTCCAGATTCAGGGCTATAGCCTCAATAGCCACCCCTTAGCGACGCCACTGCCTGATGGCAAATTCTAATAGCATGGTTCCCCATCAGGTTGATCTCCATTGCTAACTGGATGGGAACTACCCCCTAGTCTCTCAGAGACTACTTTTTCTCTCTCCCTTCTAGCCTCTCAGAGTTCGAAATCAAGTCCACTTCACTTGTGATTGACAGCAGATGGCAGTGGGTGGGTTGCAAAGCAAATCTCTATTGGGTTGTCCAATGGCCATGGAATCCACCTACTACCATCTGCTGTCAATCACAAGGGAGGCAGAACTGATGGAGAATTAGTTTCTCAGAGGTCCCTATTAGGCTCCGCCAATCTGACAACAAAACCCTTTGGCCTATGCACCCGTCTGTATGAAAGGTGGAATGGCCAAAAAGGGGCATGACTTAGTGCCAATGGGTACATGAATCTGTCTCAAGCACCGACAATTCTTGTGCAGAGGTGCAATGGAATTTCCAAAGAGTGTCTAACTACGCTCTTTATGAATACCAGGGAGTGGGTCATGATGTACTGTACATAGACGCAGTGCATAATTGGTCATTATGGCAAATTCTCTCAACATGCTTCTTCTACTGCAGCTCACCTGATTGGCTCCCTTGTACTGCTTATCCCTTCCCTTCTCTGAGCTCTGCCATACATGGAGCACAGGAGGCTGATACCAAGTCAAATTCAGGTGCTTTCACTACTCTAGACAGGTATAATGGCATAATAATGCAGCTCTGCAATCTTTAATGCATTTTACAAAAGTGTAAGTACTTCAGTGAGCCTCTTGCAGTCCCTGTACGATAGGGCTGGAGTGGGAGAAGAAGAAAAAGCACAAGAAGCTTAATCGATTAATGCACTGACAAGAAGCATGCTGATAGGAGGAGAGAGCAGCATGACAAAGAGATGCGCTCATTACTGTACTGCTTCTCCTTTCATTGTCCAATCACAGACTGGGGGCGTGTCCAGGATGTCCTGGGTTTGGATGACATGGGTTGAATGACTATCAGAGTGAGGACATCTAGAGGGAGAAAAAAATACAGAAGAGGAAAACTCTGGATTGAAGATGAATATTGCAGCAAAAAGCTGTTTTTCTCTTGTTTTATCTTGTTGTGTTTGGCTGGAGTTCTGCTCTAATGATGTATTAATGTTAATTACAGCTGCAAATATTTGGGCCTTTTATATCATCTTTAAATCTGTAAAAATAATTATAGTTTTTACTCAAACATGAGATCCAGAAGTAAAGTACCTGTAGAGACATTCAAATTTCTTTTCCCAATAGTCGCATTTGGTTATGTTCGCTCTTGGATCAGATTATACTGTCTGCAATGCATAATGTTGTCCACAGGGCACACGGAATCCTTCATGTCACAAGTAGGCTTTAGGGGATATCGTAGGCCTAAATTTGTTGTGGATCATTAGCGTTTCTACCATGCACTGCATACAAACATGAGATGTAGCCAAGGGTTATATCTTCTTATAGATCATTTTTATTTATCAAGGGCATTTATTCTGTGCCCAATTTCTTATTTAAATTTTTCCCTTTATTTTTTATTATTAGATTAAATTATATATTTTATAAATAATAATAATAATAATAATAATAATAATAATAATAATAATAATAATAATAATAATAATATATTAAATATAATAATAATAATAATAATAATAATAATAATAATAATAATAATAATAATAATAATAATAATTAGACATGTTAATGGATATGTATTAATTTTACAGTATGTATTGATTTATTGTGGACATTTATTTATTTATTTTTTTGCTAATTGCATAAAAAAGAACCAAGATATGGGATTTTTAAGGTGCCAAAACACGAAAACATAAAATATTTAAAAACATATATCAAAACGTTATTAGAAACATTAAAAAATCAACATTTGTTGTCAGAAATAACCATACAATACATGGAACAGATGCAAGTGATTGGATCGCTACATGTTTTGCCATAACGATGGTTTCCTCAGGAGACCTTTTATCAGGCAATGCATGTATGATCACTGGATGTTGATAAGTATTTAGCATTAAAATCCAATAGACGTTTGGCTCCAACAAAACAAAACTCAAGGTTCAAAAGAACCACTGTGGACCTTGTAGGATACAATGCAAAAGATTCCTCTACCTCTTCTGTACAGAGCCACGGCTAGAGACATAGTTTTCATGGATTTTGAAAACTATCCCTTGCTCCCTCTCCTATTGTGGAACAGAAAAATAATTGGGAAGCTTTTTGATTTGTTACCTTCCAAATAAGATTTATTGCTGCCCACTGTTTTTACACATGGGTCTTTGTACCTTTGTAATTTCACCAAATATCCATTTTGGTCTATCCCTGTGGTTTTGGAGTCAAACATCTATTGCATTTTAATGCTAAATACTTAGCAACATCCAATGATCATACATGCAGTGCCTGATAAAAGTTCTCCCGAGGAAGCCATCGTTATGGCGAAACATGTAGAGATCCAATAAGTTGCATCTATTCCATGTATTGTATGGTTATTTCTCACAACAAATGTTGATTTTTAACTGTTTCTAATAACATTTCGATATATGTATTTAAATATTTTATGTTTTCGTGTTTTGGCACCTTAAAAATCCCATATCTTGGTTCTTTTTTATGCAATTAGCAAAAAATAAATAAAAAATGTCCACAATAAATCAATACATACTATAAAATGTATACATATCCATAAACATGTCTAGTTTTATTATTATTATTATTATTATATTTAATATATTATCATTTTGATATATTTTTTAGTATATTATGTTTTCTTGTTTTGGCACCTTAAAAATATTATATCTTGGCTCTTTCTTATGTAATTTTCAATCAAGAGTATGTGCTGCTGATGATTCTTAGACATTCAGCAATTTTTTCTTTCAATTTTTTTGCTGTTTTTGCTGCCCTAATGTTTTGGTTTTTTGTCATATACTGATATGCTCTTATCATTAAAAAAAAAAAATGAATTTATTGGCTATTAAGATTTTTTTCCCTTTATTTTCATCTGCTACTCATATAAATAACACACTTCTTGCCCCTAGGTGGCAACATTTACTTCTCCGCTATATCTATGGAAGGTGCCTTTTTAGGCTCCCGGCCTAGACTTCAAATATGCCTGCCTTTGTTCCACTATAAATGAAGATAATTGTGGTCTGAAGCACCAAAAGAGAAATGCCTCTATCCATAAATATACAGGCAAGAAAAGATTATATTGGACATGGGGACTTTGTGTGAGGCAAATCACTTGCACAGGGTGGCACAGTGGTGTAGTGTCTCACCTAGCAGTAAAAAGGGTCTCTGGTTTGAATCCCAACCACGACACTACCTGCCTGGAGTTTGGATGTTCTCCCTGTGCCTGTGTTGGTTTCCTCCGGGTACTCCGGTTTTCTCCCACACTCCAAAGACATGGAGTGTGGGAGGAAATACGAAAACATATAATATATTAAAAAATATATCAAAATTTCATTAGTAACATTTAAAAATCAACATTTGTTGTTTGAAATAACCATACAATACATGGAAGAGATGCAACTGATTGGCTCTTTACATGTTTCACCATAATGATGGCTTCCTCAGGATACATGATGTCATCATGTACTTTCAGGACTATGAAATGTCCAATTACAATTATTTTTTATAAATTTGAAATTATCTGTAGCTAATATATCTATTGTATAATTGATTTGCCTCACACAAAGTCCCATGTATTATCCCATATATTATTTTCTTGTCTTTGTTCCTCTCCTTTACCTATGGGGTTGTTGGGATTAGTAGCTCAGACAACATACATACCGTATATACTCGAGTATAAGTCGAATTTTTCAGCACATTTTTTTGTGCTGAAAGTGCCCCCCTCGACTTATACTCGAGTCAAGCACTTTTCTGCAGCAAAAAATTTCAATTTCCGAACCAACTTTGGGGCCCCATATCTCAGGGCTACTTAGTGCTAGAAACCCCAAATTTGGTATGCAAACTCAATGGAACTGGTCCCACAACATATCCAAAGCTGAAGTTCCTAGCTCTAAGTTGCCACGAGATACGGGGCCCCAAAATCGGTTTGGAAAATGTCATTCTCTGCTGCAGAAAAGTGCTTGACATTTTCTGAACTGATATTTGGGGCCCTGTATCTCAGGGCCACTTAGTGCTAGAAACCCCAACTTTGGAAATTTTATGGTGCTAGTTCCACCGGGTTTGCATACCGAATTTGGGGTTCTTCGCACTAAGTGGCCCCGAGATATGGGGCCCCAAATTTAGTCAACTGTGTCTATCTGCAGCAATGTCATTTCGGGACCCTTTGGGTTCAGAGACCCCAAATTTTGGCTGCAGCTAGGGGGCATCTAGGAACCCTTAACTACCAAGTTTGAAGTTCGGGGGACCTATGGCTGCAAATGGGCACAGTGAGGCATGCAAATGGGCACAGTGATGCTGCAAATGGGCATTGTTGACCCTCTTTTCCACTTACAGTAGCTGTGCATTTCTCACCCTCGTCTTATACTCGGGTCAATAAGTTTTTCCCATTTTTTTGTGTTAAATTAGGGCCTCGACTTATACTCGGAACGACTTATACTCGAGTATATACGGTAATCTTGTGTGTGCTTTCTGTTAGGCCTTATTCACATCTGCACGTCACACAAGCATGCATTTTTTTCACTTGTTCTTGGGTGACACACATATGGCAGCCCATGCACTTGAATAGGCTGCCCTACACGCGACAATTGCGGCAGTTGAAGCTCCCACACCTTTTTGGGTGTTGAGTTTGACACTTTTTTTTAACCACATGTTTTGGTGCATTTGTCACGTGTTTTGCTGCTCGACAAAATGCACGTTTGCTAGCCGCATTTGGGGTGCCATGAACAATTAGTGGCACCACAAGTCTGATGCGTGTTTTTTGCTACTCTTTCATGCCTTCCCGCATAATGCCCTTCTGTGTGCGTACATGGAATGTGCAGATGTGAATAGGGCCTCAAAGCGGAACTACACTACATCTGAGTACCACAAACCAAAAAACACAATGTAATTTAGTTTTAGTTTTCAAAGCAAACTCACCCATCCATACATGTCTCCATGCTTTTTGTTGAGAAATCACTTTGAAAAGCACTCCCCTAGCATTTCTAACTGTGGCCATATTGCGTAAAGTCAGATTCATGTAGCATTTCCTTCCTGGAATCCATCTGCCCTTAGATCAGGCATGCAGGCAGGAGGGTGTGCTTAGCTGAGAAAACCCCTCCTCCTCCCCTCTTGAAGACTCCTGGGATGTATGACATCATTTGCCTAGGCATGGAAACCAGAAAGTAACTGAAAAAAAAGTTTAAAACAAGTAAATATAATATACCCTCCATATCTATTTACTAATGCTAGCAGCATAAGGATTAAAAATAATCAATGTTGGTTGAGAGAGTAAAGTTCTGCTTTAAGCTCACAGGAAGTGAAAAGGGCCCTGAATTCCTGGGAAGGGCAACAACTATTTTCTGTACCTGATGAAAATGTTCCTAGCCTGCAAAAACAAAAAAAAAGAAGAAAACTAGTTACCAAATTTATGGACCGGTAAGCTGCAATATATTAAAGTACAAATAAAGGCTCCTGTTTGAAAACAAACTTTAATTAATCTCTGCCCAATCTTGACCTCTATATGTAAAAATACCTATACAAATGAAATAAAATAAAACAAACTCCAGCATTAAATAAACACATATCACCCAGAGTACTGAGGGTTGATCTTCCACAGTGATACACCTCCACCAAGCTAACACTCACCAGATGGTAAGTAGTAACAAGCCTTGAACTGTTGTTATGTAGTATAATGGTGACCTGCACCAATGTGTTGATTGCGTGGAAGGCTCCAATGGGATCAAGCACTGTACAAAAGAAGACTCCCAGCAGGTGCCCAAGTGATGCTCATATAGTGTAGTTGTATGGTGCCTTGAAAAAGTATTCATACCCCTTGACATTTTCCACATTTTTTTGTCTTGTTACAACCAAAAACATAAATGTATTTTATTGGGATTTTATGTGATAGACCAACACAAAGTGGCACATAATTGTGAAGTAGAAGGAAAATGATAAATAGTTTTCCAAATGTTTTACAAATAAATATGTGAAAAGTGTGGTGTGCATTTGTATTCAGCCCCCCTTTCTACAATACTTTGTAGAACCACCTTTCGCTGCAATTTTGCACATCTAGAGAGTGACATTTTTGCCCATTCTTCTTTGCAAAATAGCTCAAGCTCTGTCAGATTGGATGGAGAGTGTCTGTGAACAGCAATTTTCAAGTCTTGCCACAGATTCTCAATTGGATTTAGGTCTGGACTGTGACTGGGCCATTCTAACACATGAATATGCTTTGATCTAAACCATTCCATTGTAGCTCTGGCTGTATGTTTAGGGTCGTTGTCCTGCTGGAAGACAAAACTTCACCCCAGTCTCAAGTCTCTTGCAGGCTCTAATGCCATGTACACCCGATCGGACTTTCCGACAACAAAACCATAGATTTTTGTTCGAAGGTTGTTGGGTCAAACTTGTCTTGCATACACATGTTCACACAAATGTTGGGCAACAATTACAAACATAGTGACGTACAAGATGTATGGCGAGCCGATAAAAAGGAAGTTCAATAGTGATGCGTGATTCCGAGCATGTGTGCTTTGGGCTTTTGTCCGATGGACTTGTCTACACGCGATCGGAAAATCCGACAACAAACATTGTTGGCGGAAAATTTGAGAGCATGCTAGCCAACATTTGGTGGCAGAAAGTCTGACAACAAATGTTTGATGGAGCATACACATGGTTGGACTTTCCGCCAAAAAGCTCACATTTGACATTTGTTGTCTGAAAATCCAATTGTGTGTGCGGGGCATAACAGGTTTTTTTGTAAGACTGCCCTGTATTTGGCTCCATCCATCTTCCCATCAACTCTGACCAGTTTCCCTGTCCCTGCTGATGAAATGCATTCCCACAACATGATGCTGCCACCACCATGTTTCACGGTGGGGATGGTGTGTTTAAGATGATGTGCGGTGTTAGTTTTCTTCCACACATAGTGTATTGCTTTTAGGTCAAAAAGTTACATTTTGGTCTCATCTGACCAGAGCACCTTCTTCCACATGCTTGCTGTGTCCCCCACATGGCTTCTTGCAATCTGCAAATAGGACAGCTTATGGCTTTTCTTTCAACAATGGCTTTCTTCTTGCCACTCTTCCATAAATGCCAAATTTGTGGAATGTACAACTAATGCCGTGTACATACGGGCGGAGTTTTCGACCGGAGTGGTCCGACAGAACAAATCTGTCGGACAATTGGACCATGTGTGGGCTTCATCGGACCTTCAGTGGACTTTTTCTGTAGAAAATCAGACAGACTTTAGATTTGGAACATGTTTCAAATCTTTCCGACGGACTCGAGTCCGGTCGAAAAATCCGTTCATCTGTATGCTAGTCCGACGGACAAAAAAGGACGCAAGGGCAGCTATTGCTACTGGCTATGAACTTCCTTATTCTAGTCCCTTCGTACGTCATCACGTTCATACCAACGGACTTTCGAACGAACTTTAGTCTGTTCGTGTGTGGGCAAGCCCGGTTGTCTGAAAGTCCTTCGTAACTCCGTCGAAAGTCCATCAGAAAGACCGTCGGACGTTTCATGCTGAAAAGTCAGCCCATGTGTACACGGCATTATAGCTGTCCTGTGGACAGATTCTCCCACCTGAGATGTGGATCTCTGCAGCTCCTCCAGAGTTACCATGGGCCTCTTGGCTGCTTCTCTGATTAATGCTCTCCTTGCCCAGCCTGTCAGTTTAGGTGGACGGCTATGTCTTGGTAAATTTGTAGTTGTGCCATACTCTTTCCATTTTTGGATGATGGATTGAACAGTGCTCTGTGAGATGTTCATAGCTTGGGATATTTTTTATAACCTAACCCTGCTTTAAACTTCTCCACAACTTTATGCCTGACCTGTCTGGTGTGTTCTTTGGCCTTCATGATGCTGTTTGTTCACTAAGGTTCTCTAACAATCCTCTGAGCACACACAGGTGGACTCTATTTACTCTATTTACGCTTCCCTGAAGACGTTCACTACGAAACGTACATCGGAGTGGTACGTGGTCACATGTCCTATCACCCAACAACATCCTTTGGCTGCCCCCTGTGTAAGCTGGAACGCACACCAGCGTGGAGGAGACATGGAAGACTTTTTCTGACTGCGAAGTCACCCTGACATGCAAGCAGCCCCAGTGCCGGGTAGGCACCCACCAATGTAAGCGGCCATTTGGCTTTTTAATTTGTTTACTTTTTTAATAAATGGTTTTACGCTATGGAGACTGTTTTTGTTTCCTATGTATCCTTATCCTATCTTGAATGAGCTTGACGGGAACGATCCATGCCTATAATACCAACCACAGTCCGGCCATCCATGTGAGTAGGCACAACCCTGCACAAGCGCTAGTGACTCTCTTTTTAACTAAAGGAGTCATTGGTATCTGGTAAGCAGATATCTACTACTTCGAGGTGTTTTCCTTTTCTTATTTTCCTTTGGTGATGGAAAACCTTTTGTTTACAGCAACAAGATTGGGATAATATTAAAAGATATCACTTCAACTACTTCAATCACTTTTTTATGTGGACAATCAATCACTATTTATGTTTTCACTATTGTGGGCACTTCAATGTGTAATCTAATTATGATTTGTCAATACTATGATTTTCATTTTTTTGGTAATGCAGGAGATATATTTATTTAGAGCACTTGAATAGTATGGTATCTAGCGCCCCCTAGCTTTCTTACATTTCCATTTTTTTTGGTAATGCAGGAGATATATTTATTTGGAGCACTTGAATATTATGGTATCTAGCGCCCCCTATCTTTCTTATATTTCCTTTTTTTGATTATCTATTTTTTTGATTATTCAAAAATTGGGGAGCAGCTTACACTGATTGTTTATATATTTCCACAAATTTTCTTTATTGTTGGGAATGTTTTCTTACTACATGTACCACCAGTATATGTAATTCATATATATTATCTGCTATCGACACCACTGGCGCGAAGGTTTCTATTATTTTCTTCTATTTACTAATTAGGTGACTTCTGAAGGCAATTGGGACTTCTGAAGGCAATTGGTTCCATTAGATTTTAGTTCGGGGTATCAGAGAAAAGGGACAAGACAAATGCGAGCTACAGCTTTCACATATTTATTTGTAAAACATTTTGAGAAACATTTATCATTTTCCTTAAACACTTCACAATTATGTGCCACTTTGTGTTGGTCTATCACATAAAATTCCAATAAAATACATTTACATTTTTTGGTTGTAACATGACAAAATGTGGAAAATTTAAAGGGGTGTGAATACTTTTTCAAGGCACTGTATTTTAATGAGTTTTGCGGACTACGCTTCTTCAGGAGATCCTTAGGTGCTTATGTATTCATAGATGCTGGTTGCTCAGAGCTGAAGATTCTCCTCAGAAGATTCTGCAACCAGCAACTACGAATACATAAGCACCTAAGGATTTCCTGAGGAAGCGTAGTCCGAAAAACTCATTGAAATACAGCTACACTATATGAGTATCACTTGGGCTCCCGCTGGTGAATTTATTTTGTACAGTGCCTGATCCCATTGGAGCCTTCCACACAATCAACACACCGGTGCAGGTCACCATATACTGCACAACAACAGTTCAAAGCTTGTTACTTCTTACACCTCCACTAATCTAAACACTCACCAGATGGTATCACTGTGGAAGATCATCCCTCAGCACTCTGGGTGAAGTGTGTTCATTTAATGCTGGCAATTGTTTGCGTTCTGGTGAGTGGTTTGGCACCTCACACTGACTATTGCAGCTACTTTGCAGATATACTGTGGGGACATTTCAGTTTATGACACAGTTTTATTATTTGGACGTTTATTCACTGCACATAACAGGATTTTAGCTTTATGAATCATATTGAAGCTCTGCACATTTCTTTCCATTACTGTTTGGAAGTTGTATATTCACCTTTTTTTGTGTTGGCTGCTACCTAATCACATAGCGCTCAATTTTGCTTTGGTTTTAAAATAAAATAAAAGTTACTGCCCACACTGTTACACTAGGTTCACACATATACAGCTCTGCGAGATGCGTTTTGCATGGGCTGCAGTGAATGAATGGGCTGCAGTGACTCCTTAAATGCAGGGAAAAAGTCCCTGCTACGATTGTGGAATTGCAGCCCGCATGGAAACTGCAAATGCAGTGCAAAGTGTTTTCCAGTGCATGCGACGCACACAACTCCTGAGCTTTTTTGTGCGGGTGGTTAGAGCTGTAATGGGTAGGCCAACTCAATATTGAACCCTGCAGACTAAGGCTGGGATTCCAATAAAGTTCATGTTCGTGTAAAGGCAGGAGTCCCAATACTTTTGTTAAATATATATATATATATATATATATATATATATATATATATATACCGTAATTATCAACGTATAACATGCACTTTTTCCCTCTGAAAAAGGGGGCAAATTGTGGGTACGTGTTATACGCCAATACCTGGCTACCTCAGATAGAAGGGAGGGAGCAAGCACCGCCAGATTACACAAAGCCAGGATCTCCTGTGTACCCAGTGCTGGCAGTCACACACAGTCCCACCTCCTGGGCCGACTCCTAGCATTAACATCCCATGTCCCAGCATTGGACCAGTGTTATGACTATCATAGGAACCAGGCCAGGAGGCGGGACTGTGAGTAACTGCGAGCATAAAGTACACAGGAGATCTGGGCTCTGTGTAATCTGGCACTGGTGAGGCTGCATTGATGGGCAAAGGCAAGGCTGCAGATGAGCACTGAGCCGGCTGCATTAATGGGCAATGGTGGGGCTGCAGATAGGCACAGAGCAGGCTGAATTAACAGGCAATGGTGAGGCTGCATTGATGGGCAAAGGCGAGGCTGCAAATGGGCACTGATTAGGCTGTGATGATGGCCTATGGTGAGGCTGCAGATGGGCACTGATCAGGCTGCATTAATGGGCAATGGTGAGGTTGCAAATGGGCACTGAGCAGGCTGCATTAATGGGCAATGGTGAGGCTGCAGATGGGCACTGATCAGTATGCATTAATGGGAAATGGTGAAGTTGCAGATGGGCACTGAGAAGACTGCAATAATGGGCAATGGTGAGGCTGCAGAAGGGCACAGATCAGGCTGCATTAATGGGTGTCGGAAACCATGAAATCAGGCCGAGACAGAAGTACAGTTAAATCACACTTGTTTAATAATAAAAGTAAAAATAACAAATGTAATCAAAACATAGCCAAAGTTCAGTAACCGGAATGGATAGTCAGCCAAGCCAGAAGTCAGGGATCAATGGTGGAACAGCAAGCAGGATCTGGAGCCAGAAGGGACATCAGCAAAGAAAGTCTTGAACAGGATCGCAGGAGATTTCTGTGATGTTGACCAAGGCGAAGGCACAGAACCTCTGGACTGGACGGCTTAAATAGGCAGGACTGACGAGCAGGATATCATCAGCAGCTGAGTAACTGTGGAGAGATAGGCGCTGCCAATTAGCCGACAGCTGATCGGCCAGCTCAGAGAAGGAAGGGCTGAGCTCAGCCCTGACAATGGGCAATGGTGAGTTTGCAGATGGGCCCTGAGCAGGCTGCATTAATGGGCAATGGTGAGGCTGCAGATGGGCAGTAATCAGGCTGCATTACTGGGCAATGGTGAGGTTGCAGATGTGCACTGATCAGGATGCATTGAGGTGCAATTGATGAGGGTGCATTTATGGGCACTGGTGAGGCTGCAGATGGGCACAGATAAGGCTGCATTGATGGGCACTGTCCCTTATTTTGCTTCAAATTTCTTTATTTAAAATTTACATTTTTTTCCTGAAACTTCCCTCTTAAGATTAAAGTGCGTGTTATAGGCCGATAAGTATATAGATATCCCCTGTGAGGTTCCATATATGCATTATCCTTCCTTCTTCAAAACAAACATATTTTTTGACCACCGCTAGAAAAAAGATTACTTATTTTGCTCTCCTAATAAGAGCTCATGATGAACTTAGAATGCAGCTTGAGTTATCTAAAACCGCTCGGAGCAACATTCATAAACGTAATGCAAAAGTGTCAAAAACTTGTCAAAATTGACGATACCCGAGACAGCGCTAATATATCATTTTCCTCTAGCTTTACTTATTCTTTAATAGTCACGGCAATAAAATTACTAACAACTCCTTCCTCCCTTGGGCCAAGTCTCTGACAACCGCGCGTCTCTTCTTGAAGAAAATTACACCCCAAAGTTTAATTACAGTATTTTGCTCAAAATCAAAAAAAATAAATAAATTCAGGGAGTCTTTAAAGGAAAGATACCAGAATCTCACAATTATAACTGAATGTATGTTAAGCATCACTTATTAATCATATTTAGTTTTAAATGTGCCAAGTCAACTTCCACAAACATGAATAATAAGTTTTTGCCCGAGTATAAAACTCAAATTTGAACTGGCATTTATTTACATATTTTTATGATACGTTTTATGTTTTTTTTTTTTTTTTTCCCCGATTCTGAACGTCAACTGAAGATGCTCATTTACATAATGGGAGAAAACGTTTATTATATTTCATTTCATTCCAACATGTAGTGTCAGTCTATTTTCTGCGGAAGATTAGAGCTAATAAATTTCTACATTTATCAAACGAACAGTGTTTGCTATAAAGTCTAAAAAAAAAAAAAGAAAAAAAAAAAGATTGCTCAAATGTTTAGCAAAATGTCCGTGTCCTGGTAAATTGATAATTGTTTGTAGCGTTTTCTAATATAACCTATTATGCCTCGAGAGCTGCAAACATTCAATGTGTTCTTAGACACTATTTGCATAATTGGTATTTTTAGAATAGATGGTTGCTGCCACTGCGTTGTCTCTCACACTTTCATTCTGTCTTTTTCTCTGACATATCTCTACAGAGGAAATGGGAGTGAAAATCCTCAGGGGAGCTAGTATGAAAGGGACGTAATTTATCTGAGATTTGCTGTGCATTTGCTTCAGAAAATAAAAAAAAAGAAAAATAAAAAAAAGAAAAGGACAGTACACTGAACACACTTAGATCATTGACAAGACTTGACAAATTTATTAAAAAAGGAAAAAAAAAAAAAAAAAGCAGCAAAATACATCATGACAATAAAATAAAACTGCATACTACAATAAATAACAATATAAAAAAGCAGGAAAAGCATTATGAACAATTCAAAATTACGAATTTAAACATTAAATATAAAAACAGTAGCAGCAAGCACATATAAACTGCAATACAAAAAAGAAGCAAAAAAATTAAAATAATAAAATTTAATGAAAGTAGATAAGGTAATAAAATAAGGTAACTAAAAGTATCAGAATAATAGCATGAATATAACAACTAAAAAATCAAATAAATAATGTAACATAAAAGAGAAAAGGCACACTAGGAGCAAAAAAAAAATCAATGTTTTTAGCTTAAAAACGTGGCATTAAAGACGCAAATTGAAAGCGTATTGTCAGGGGCGTAACTAGAAATCACAGGGCCCCATAGCAAAATGTTGTATGGGCCCCCCCCACAAAAAAAATTAACTAATGCCATTGAACAACAGATTACCACACTCATGTGGCACAGTACCCAGGCAACAGCTTATATTAATTTCAAACAACAAAACAAAAATTTGCCAATAAAATCTGTGATTGAAGCGCATTATTTCTATCATTACATTGTAATATAAACCTGTCACCAGATGCCATCACGTGTCCCCAGCGGAGTTCCTCCTTACATTTCAGGTGTCCCCAGCGGAGTGCCTCCTTACATTTCAGGTGTCCCCAGCGGAGTGTTTCCTTACATCTCAGGTGTCACTGTCCCCAGCTAGCGGAGTGCCTCCTTACATCTCAGGTGTCCCCAGCGGAGTGCTTCCTTACATCTCAGGTGTCCCCAGCGGAGTGTTTCCTTACATCTCAGGTGTCCCCAGCGGAGTGTTTCCTTACATCTCAGGTGTCCCCAGCGGAGTGTTTCCTTACATCTCAGGTGTCACTGTCCCCAGCCAGTGGAGTGCTTCCTTACATCTCAGGTGTCCCCAGCCAGCGGAGTGCTCCCTTACATCTCAGGTGTCACTGTCCCCAGTCAGCGGAGTGCTTCCTTACATCCCAGGTGTCACTGTCCCCAGCCAGCGGAGTGCTTCCTTACATCTCAGGTGTCCCCAGCCAGCGGAGTGCTTCCTTACATCTCAGGTGTCCCCAGCTAGCGGAGTGCCTCCTTACATCTCAGGTGTCCCCAGCGGAATGCTTCCTTAAATCTCAGGTGTCCCCAGCGGAGTGCCTTCTTACATCTCAGGTGTCCCCAGCTAGTGGAGTGCCTCCTTACATTAAGGTGTCCACAGCGGAGTGCTTCCTTACATCTCAGGTGTCCCCAGCTAGCGGAGTGCCTCCTTACATTCAGGTGTCCCCAGCGGAGTGTTTCCTTACATCTCAGGTGTCCCCAGCTAGCGGTGTCCCCAGCTTCGGCAGGCTCCGCTTGTCATTTCTAACTCGTCTGGTCTTCAGGAAAATGGCGGCCAGGGACCTCTAGCGGCGGCGGGTGTCGAAAAATCAGGTAAAAAGGAATTGTATTAGCAACTTTGACCGGGCCCCCACTCGGCTGCAGGCCCCATAGCGTCCGCGTGGGTCCCTATGGCGGTAGTTCCGCCACTGCATATTGTACTAAGTTTAGGCGAGTCTATGAGAGTTTAAGAGCATTTCCTTTATAGGCGTTTTTTGCACTACACGCCCCTCTGCAAAAGCCAGAAAATGATGTACAAGTGACAACACACCTTTTTTTTTTTTTACTAAAAACACATTGAAACTTGACGTTCAGAAGGAGAGACTGACGTTTTTACTAAACTTCTCCACAAAACGCGATTGAGAAGGTTTTTTTCCTGCCTCTGAACGTCCCTGACAGATAACGCCTGTAGTAGTCATAAGACACATAGAACACAATAGAAGTGCTTCAAGAGGCAGGTGAAAAACACCTGTGGAATTGACAGTTTTTTAAGTCCAGTGTGCATGGAACCTAAAAATTTTAAATGAAAAAATAAAAAAAACAAAATAAAACAACAATAATAAAAACATTGAAAAATGAAGATAAAAATAAATTAAAATAATCACATAAAATCATTTTGATTTTGAACAACCCTGATTTTACAACCTTTCTATCCTAGAATTCCTCCACCTGACTCCAAAATCCCTATTTTTTCCTTGTCAAAAGAAGTTTATTGAGTATACAATCTTATAAATATACATAAAGTAAGTTTACAAGGATCTATAAAGTAAGCTCATTGTTTTACAGTAGGGTTTATATAGGTAAATATCATGAAATTTCAAATATTAAACATTGGGTTCACGTAAACATAAATTAAAGATATATATCATTTCCTTAGTTACTTTTGTAGGAATTTAAATGATTTATACTTACTATACATATTGTTTACAGGTAGAGTGTATATAGGTCAAATAAATTCTGATAATGAGCTTTAATCGTAAGGTGGAGAAAAGGAAAGAGAAAGAAGAAAAAGGGTAGAAAGGCAGAGGTATGGTCCACAAGGTTGTCCCGCTCGTCAGTTTATTATTCTTTTTAGTTCTCTTTGAAGCCTTAGAATGGGTGTCTCTGTAAGTCAAAATCCCTATTTTTTCATACAGTATTGGACATCGACAGGCCCGTGTCGTTTTTTCCCCTCTTTTCTTTGTCTTCTTCTTTTTTTTCCTTCCTTTTTTTTTTTTTTTTTTGCTATTTGCTTTTCTCCACATTAGCTATGGTGTTTAATCCTTAATTTCTTAAAATATGTTTGCAATTCTAAGATATATCATTAAAAATATGGAAGGCTCCTTTGAGCCCTACAGTATATTATTATGTTGTGAATTGTTTTGTCTTGTTTTGTGTTTTTGGGGGTTTTTATCTTTCTTTTTTCCAGTTTTTTTTTTTTTGTAAATTTCTACAAAATGTTATCATAAAAATTTCAATAAAGATATATTATAAAAAAATAATAATAATAATATAAAATAAAAATAAATATATATGAATAGTAATAATATTAATAATACATACTTTTTAAGTAAATTCATTTATTACTATGAAATAAAGTAAATATATAATAAAACAAACTAAACAAAAAATAAAATATCATGTTACGTGTTTTTAAATTAAATTGAAAAAAAAAAAAAAAAAAAAGTAAAGTATGACTGGGAATTTTTTTATGTGTGGGGAAGAGGGTTCACCACGTGTTTAGGAAAAGCTGCTGTTTGCATTTCATTTAGGGTGATTAATGAGCAATCTCCTTTACATAATCGTTTCCACGTGTTAACGTTTATTTAATGAGCACTGAACAAAGTGGATTAAAACTTACCACCCAGGTGGAAATCAACATATCTTAACATGTCTCCCATCCTGGGTGGTAATTTAGCATGTTATGTATAATTAATCATTCAGATGTAATCAAATAAGGTAGAGTATATGTCAGGAGATGGGGATTACTTACTGCTCAGATGCATGTGTGCTAATAAAAATAAGGAATATTTTAAGGATTTATATAATTATTATATATTAAGAATATTAGTAAATTATTTTTATATATTCATTTAATTATTATTAAAAAAAATGCAATCTTGAATGAAATAAACTAGAGACTGGAAAGGAATATATATAATATACGTAAGAAATTGTTACAAAAAATAAATAAATAAAAATGTATATATATATAAATTATATATATATATATATATATATATATATATATATATATATATATATATATATATATATATATATATATATATATATATATATATATATATATAAAAATTATTATATATATATATATATATATATATATATATATATATATATATATATATATATTTGTAACAATTTCCTACGTGTCTGTCGTTTCCAATATTCATGTAATTTACGCTAGCCATGGGTAATCGTGAATAATTATCAAGAGTATCCAGATCACAGGTTCTCCAAAAGCTACCAAGACTGATGATTTTTCACTACAGATTATTCAGGAATTGGGCCAGGAGAAAAAAAAAGGGATTTCTACATGGTTTCAAACTGCCGTACAAGTTCTTGATCAACTTTCACTTGTGACAGGCACTCTCTAAATGTTAATTAAGCAAAATATTAGTAGGAAATGGGAAATATTCCCAGATATATTATCCACTTGACCTCAGGATTTTCCCCCCTTCATGACCAGGCCATTTATTGCGATACGGCACTGCGTTACTTTAACTGACAATTGCGCGGTCATGCGACACTGTACATTAATATAATTTATGTCGTTTTGTCCCACAAATAGAGCTTTCTTTTGGTGGTATTTGATCACCTCTGCCTTTTTTATTCTTTGCGCTATTAAGAAAAAAAATAAATAAATGAAAATTTAGAAAAAAAAAATATATATTTTTTTTACTTTCTGCTAAACATTAAAACATTTCCAATAAAAAAAATATAAAAAAAATTAATTTCTTCATAAATTTAGGCCAAAATTTATTCTGCTTCATATTTTTGGTAAAAAAAAATTCCCAATAAGCGTATATTGATTGGTTTGCACAAAAGTTATAGCGTCTACAAACCATGATATATACAATATACTAGAATTTTTTAATTTTTTATACAGTAAAATCTTGGATTGTGAGCATAGTTCATTCCGGAAACATGCTTGTAATCCAAAGCACTTGTATAAGAAATAATGGAAACTCAAATGATTTTGTTCCACAACCATTTATTCATAAGTCCTTCAGTTTATAGTCCATATAAAAAAGAATGATAGCAATGTGACCAGGTTGTGTAACCATAAAATGTTCCATTCCACAAATGGAAGCCTCCACAAGGGGATTAGAAGCAAAATCCAGCAGAAGCTCCAGAGTATAAAAGAGAAGAGAGGAGCCT
This sequence comes from Lithobates clamitans, assembly GCA_037952925.1. Taxonomy (NCBI): domain Eukaryota; kingdom Metazoa; phylum Chordata; class Amphibia; order Anura; family Ranidae; genus Lithobates; species Lithobates clamitans. The sequence continues at coordinate 1,175,121 of JBBGZY010000154.1, read as the reverse complement.
CCAAGTATAGTAATACGGTTACATTTAAAGAAGGTTCAACATTTAGCAACTCTCATGGTTGATGATTAAGACAGATACATCTAATGCCCCATACACACGGTCGGATTTTCCGATGGAAAATGTCCGATCGGAGCGTGTTGTCGGAAATTCCGACCGTGTGTGGGCTCCATCGGACATTTTCCATCGGATTTTCCGACACACAAAGTTGGACAGCAGGAGATAAAATTTTCCGACAACAAAGTCCGTTGTCGGAAATTCCGATCGTGTGTACACAAATCCGACGGACAAAGTGCCACGCATGCTCAGAATAAATAAAGAGATGAAAGCTATTGGCCACTGCCCCGTTTATAGTCCCGACGTACGTGTTTTACGTCACCGCGTTTAGAACGATCGGATTTTCCGACAACTTTGTGCGACCGTGTGTAGACAAAACAAGTTTGAGCCAACATCCGTAGGAAAAAATCCGAGGATTTTGTTGTCGGAATGTCCGATCAATGTCCGACCGTGTGTACGGGGCATAAGTATGGAGGCATAAGTTAGTCTGCAATCATGACCGGGAAGACTACCCTGCAGTAGAGCGATTTGAAAGCAAGGCTTGAACCGCTCGTGGAAGGGATGACATTGATGGCGGTGCGGAGGATGGTCTATGAGGACAGCTTTACCCCGGAGGTCTGCATACTTAGATGTGTCTGTTTTAATTATCAACCATGTGAGTTGCTAAATGTTGAACCTTCATTAAAAAAGTAACCATATTGCTACACTTAGAGGCGCCTCTCTTCTCTTTTAGAGGGCTTTGACACCAAGCCGCCAACTGCATCAGCGGTAAAGCGGCGTTATCTTAGCAGTTTTAACCCCCCGCTAGAGGCTGAAAAGGGGTTATATCCGCCCGCAAAACGCTGCTCTAGTGGCGTTTTGCCGGCGGTATCGCTGTGCTGCCTCAATGGGGAGCAGCGGTGAAGGAGCGGTGAAGGAGCGGTGAAGGAGCGGTGAAGGAGCAGTGAGTTCACCGCTACAAAGGAGCTGCTGGCAGGACTTTTTCTGACGTCCTGCCAGCGTACCGTTCCAGCCTCGGGGCTTTCACACTGGAGTGAATGGAGCCGCTTTTTTCATGCGCTATGCAGGCGCTATTTTTAGCGCTGTAGCGCCTGAAAAACGCCGGCGGTGTGAAAGGGGTCTTACTCTCAAACCAAGGTTTTACTGTACTAGTAATGGCGGCGATCAGCAAATTATAGCGGGACTGCGATGTTGCGGTGGACAGTCTGACACTGAGGCTACTTTCAAACTCATACTGCCGGACTCAGCCCGCTGTCCGGGGCGGGAGCGGGGCCATTTTAACCCCAAAGCAGGGGTTAACAAGGGGTTAAAAGCCTCGCTGCCGAAGCGCTTTGCAGGCACTTCGGCAGCGCTGCCCATTGATTTCAATGCGCAGGGCGGTGCAGGAGAAGTGTATACGGTCTTGCATTTTATGGTATGACTGGTATGGCTTTTCATTTGAATACTATAATGCTAAATGCTGGCAGGTACACTTTCACCGTGTCTTGTGGGCTTACAGCACTATTTTTTTTTACCTGTTTGCAATAGATGTTCAAATAAAGCTGAACTTTTAATATGCCAAGTATATGACAGCAGCTTTGCTTTCGCTGCCTCCTGGGGTAAGCAGCCTCAATTGGAGTACTTTTATGCCGGTAGTGAGAGTCCACACAGCAGGCGGCTTTCAAGCTGACTCCAACCAGATCTATTGCAATATGATCATCAGAAAGGCATAAATAGCATTTCTAGCATTCGACAACTTGGGCAGGTTTTCCATGACAAAAAAAAAAGAAAAAAAGACGGAAAACAAAAAATAAATTCTAACCTGTCTCACTGTAACTGCACATTATGTCAGTTTCTAGCAGGGAAATGAGTGTGTGGGGGGACCCCATGGGTGGCTCTAATGGAAGAGGGTTGAGTAGTGTTCTGCGATTCTTGTAATAGCATTTTGTCGCTTTTTCTATAGTTCAGGAGTGCAGTATTACCCCGCTCTTCAATCTTTCAATTATTGTTTCTGATTTAGTTATATGTACTACATCGGAATTAACTTTCTTGGGTGTAGAGCTTAATAAAAAATAATTATTCTTTTCTTAACAGGTGTAGAACTTGATAAAAATGCCATATTTATTGGCATATAACACGCACATTCATCCTAAGAGGGAAATTTCAGGAAAAAAAAACTTAAATGTTAAATAAGGAACTTTGAAGCAAAATAAGGGTCAGTGCCCATCTGCAGCCTCACCATTGCCATCAATGCAGCCTGATCAATGCCCTTCTGCAGCCTCACAAGTGCCATCGATGCAGCCTCATCAGTCCACATCAATGTAGCCTCACCATTACCATCAATGCAGCAGCCTCACCATTGCCTTCAAGGCAGCAGCCTCACCATTGCCATCAATGCAGCAGCCTCACCATTGCCATCAATGCAGCAGCTTCACCATTGCCATCAATGCAGAAGCCTCACTATTGCCTTCAATGCAGCAGTCTCACCATTGTCATCAATGCAGCAGCCTCACCATTGTCATCAATGCAGCCTGATAAATGCCTGCCCATCTGCAGCCTCACAAGTGCCATCAATGCAGCAGTCTCACCATTGTCATCAATGCAGCAGCTTCACCATTGCCATCAATGCAGCAGCCTCACCATTGCCTTCAATGCAGCAGCCTCACCATTGCCTTCAATGCAGAAGCCTCACCATTGTCATCAATGCAGCCTGATCAATGCCCATCTGCAGCCTCACAAGTGCCATCAATGCAGCCTCATCAGTCCACATCAATGCAGCCTCACCATTGCCATCAATGCAGCAGTCTCACCATTGCCATCAATGCAGCAGCCTTATCATTGCCATCAATGCAACAGCCTCACCATTGCCTTCAATGTAGCAGCCTCACCATTGTCATCAATGCAGTCTGATCAATGCCCATCTGCAGCCTCACAAGTGCCATCAATGCAGCCTCATCAGTCCACATCAATGCAGCCTCACCCTTGCCTTCAATGTACCAGCCTCACCATTGCCATCAATGCAGAAGCCTCACCATTGCCTTCAATGCAGCAGCCTCACCATTGCCTTCAATGCAGCAGCCTCACCATTGCCTTCAATGTAGCAGCCTCACCAATGCCATCAGTGCAGCCTGATCGATGCCCATCTGCAGCCTAGAGGGGACAGGGAGGGGGGCGAAAATTCTAAATACTAACTAACTAACTAACTAACTAACTAACTAACTAACTAACTAACTAACTAACTAATAATAACTTTTAAATTATAGGTATTGGAATTTCCTTTCAAATTTGGCTGTTAGTGAAGGTAACGAATACGAATTTATCCGAAGTTACGAATTATCCGAAATAACGAATGCCACATCTAAACAAATCAAAAGGATCAAATTAATAATAAATAATAATAATAAAACATTATTATTATTATTATTGTTATTTATTATTATTAATTCCTTACATACCATTAGTTTAGATACGGCATTCGTTATTTTGGATAATTCGTAACTTCAGATAAATTCGTATTCGTTACCTTCACTGACAGCCAAATTTGAAAGAAAATTCCAATATCTATAATTTAATAGTTAGTTATTATTTCAGATTTTCAAATTTTGGGATTTTCAAATTTACAAACCTACGTATTTTCTTTTTTTTAATTTACGTTTTTACGAATTTTTGAATTTACGAGATTACAAACTTACGAGTTTTCGAATTTACTAATTTTTGAATATTTGGCTTTACGGATATTCGGAAAAATTCAGTTAACTGTCGAAATTTGTTAAAAAATGAATTCGGAACAAAATGAATTGCACATGTCTATCCATCTCCCCTGTTTAGTGATAGTTAGTTTAGTCCTAGTTAGACCCTTCCCACATCAACCATGTTTCCTCAGTCAGTGTTACTTCTTCACAGAGACCGGACTTGTAGGCAGGTGCAGTCTATTTTCTCCACTGTAGGTAGTGGTCATCTGCAGCTGCAATGCAGGTGGAGGAGGAGCCTAGTTTTTCTATGGTTTCCCTCTGGCGCAAAGGGGCAGCAGCCGATTGGATGCTGGCACACCATGTGACTTTATTGGCCATCTTGGGGTCAGGCAGAGTCTATTTAAGACCCTGGCTCCCGGGTTTGCCGCGCATTTCGTTAGTGGTAGAGTAGGAACAGGATTTCCATCTGTCAGGGACAGTGCTTAGAATCAGGGAAAGGTTCTGGTGAAGTAGGGAAAGTGTAGGAACACACCATCCATCCTGGAGACCTCCCCATTTGGGTACAGACCAGCCAGGCTTCACCTCACTCCTTGAGACAGACATTGTTACATAGTTACATAGTTACATAGTAGGTGAGGTTGAAAAAAGACACAAGTCCATCAATTCCAACCTATGTGTGTGATTATGTGTCAGTATTACATTACATATCCCTGTATATTGCGGTCATTCAGGTGATTATCTAATAGTTTCTTGAAGCTATCAATGCTCCCCGCTGAGACCACCGCCTGTGGAAGGGAATTCCACATCCTTGCCGCTCTTACAGTAAAGAACCCTCTATGTAGTTTAAGGTTAAACCTCTTTTCTTCTAATTGTAATGAGTGGCCACGAGTCTTATTAAACTCTCTTCTGCGAAAAAGTTTTATACCTATTGTGGGGTCACCAGTACAGTATTTGTAAATTGAAATCATATCCCCTCTCAAGCGTCTCTTCTCCAGAGAGAATAAGTTCAGTGCTCGCAACCTTTCCTCATAACTAAGATCCTCCAGACCCTTTATTAGCTTTGTTGCCCTTCTTTGTACTCGCTCCATTTCCAGTACGTCCCTCCTGAGGACTGGTGCCCAGAACTGGACAGCATACTCCAGGTGCGGGCGGACCAGAGTCTTGTAGAGCGGGAGAATTATCGTTTTATCTCTGCAGTTGATCCCCCTTTTAATGCATGCCAATATTCTGTTTGCTTTATTAGCAGCAGCTTGGCATTGCATGCCATTGCTGAGCCTATCATCCACTAGGACCCCCAGGTCCTTTTTCATCCTAGATTCCCCCAGAGGTTCTCCCCCCCAGTGTATAGATTGCATTATATTTTTGCCACCTAAATGCATTATTTTACATTTTTCTACATTGAACCTCATTTGCCATGTAGTCGCCCACCTCATTAATTTGTTCAGGTCTTTTTGCAAGATTTCCACATCCTGCGGAGAAGTTATTGCCCTGCTTAGCTTAGTATCGTCTGCAAATACAGAGATTGAACTGTTTATCCCATCCTCCAGGTCGTTTATGAACAAATTAAATAGGATTGGTCCCAGCACAGAACCCTGGGGAACCCCACTACCCACCCCTGACCATTCTGAGTACTCCCCATTTATCACCACCCTCTGAACACGCCCTTGTAGCCAGTTTTCAATCCATGTACTCACCCTATGGTCCATGCCAACGCACCTTATTTTGTACAGTAAACGTTTATGGGGAACTGTGTCAAATGCTTTTGCAAAATCCAGATACACCACGTCTACGGGCCTTCCTTTATCTAGATGGCAACTCACCTCCTCATAGATTGGTTTGGCAAGAACGATTCTTCATGAATCCATGCTGATTACTGCTAATGATATCATTGTTATTACTAAAATCTTGTATATAGTCCCTTATCATCCCCTCCAAGAGTTTACATACTATTGATGTTAGGCTAACTGGTCTGTAATTCCCAGGGATGTTTTTTGGGCCCTTTTTAAATATTGGTGCTACATTGGCTTTTCTCCAATCAGCTGGTACCATTCCAGTCAATAGACTGTCTGTAAAAATTAGGAACAACGGTCTGGCAATCACCTGACTGAGTTCCCCAAGTACCCTCGGATGCAAGCCATCTGGTCCCGGTGATTTATTAATGTTAAGTTTCTCAAGTCTAATTTTAATTCCGTCCTCTGTTAACCATGTAGGTGCTTCCTGTGTTGTGTCATGAGGATAAACACTGCAGTTTTGGTTACTGAAGCCCCCCAATTCACTCGTGAAGACTGAGGAGAAGAATAAATTCAATACCTTTGCCATCTCCCCATCCTTTGTAACCAGATTTCCTTCCTCATTCTTTATGGGCCCAATATGGTCTGTCCTCCCTTTTTTACTGTTTACATACTTAAAGAATTTCTTGGGATTTTTTTTGCTCTCCTCCGCTATGTGTCTTTCATGTTCTATCTTAGCCATCCTAATTGCACTCTTACATTTCTTATTGCATTCTTTATAAATTCTGAATGCTGTGGATGATCCCTCAACCTTGTATTTTTTGAAGGCCTTCTCCTTTGCTTTTATATGCATTTTTACATTGGAGTTAAGCCATCCAGGATGTTTGTTCGCTCTTTTAAATTTATTACCAAGGAAGAGGGGCGCCTCTGAGTATAAATCAATAATCATTTATTTACAACAAACAATATCCACTCACATGGAGGACTGTAGTATTGCGTTCCGGTGCATCTCTGAGTAGAGAAGAGGCTGGAGGACCACAAGTCTCAGCAAGTCCGTGCAATGCTGGTCACACATCAAGTCCTGGCAGGGATGGATGGTGGTGGCAGAACACGGTGGGAGTTCCCTCGGGTCTCCAGATGGCACATCAGAATAGGTGGTGGGTAAATAACAGAGACCAACGGTCTGTGGGTTCCAGGGAGGGGATGGGGGGACGCCAAAGCCAATCGCCGGGCGCGCTGCCGTCTGAGGCTCGTACGGCTCCGTGAAGAATTCTATGCAGCTAAATTAGAGTAAACTGCGACAAAGTACCCCATAATCAGTGGGTCCTACACTATCCATGGAGTGGGAGAACCTGCACTGATTATGGGGTACTTTGTCGCAGTTTACTCTAATTTAGCTGCATAGAATTCTTCACGGAGCCGTACGAGCCTCAGACGGCAGCGCGCCCGGCGATTGGCTTTGGCGTCCCCCCATCCCCTCCCTGGAACCCACAGACCGTTGGTCTCTGTTATTTACCCACCACCTATTCTGATGTGCCATCTGGAGACCCGAGGGAACTCCCACCGTGTTCTGCCACCACCATCCATCCCTGCCAGGACTTGATGTGTGACCAGCATTGCACGGACTTGCTGAGACTTGTGGTCCTCCAGCCTCTTCTCTACTCAGAGATGCACCGGAACGCAATACTACAGTCCTCCATGTGAGTGGATATTGTTTGTTGTAAATAAATGATTATTGATTTATACTCAGAGGCGCCCCTCTTCCTTGTTTTTATCTTCCTCAGCCTATTGGACCCTGCTTCTGGTCTTTTTTGGTGGCAGCCCTGATAGACTTCCTCTTGTATATATACCTATATACATCTACAGACACCTACCCTGCCATTTGGACTATTTAGGATCTGTTATGTGAGGTATACCTGCTTTGCGCCTTTCTACTTGTTTTTTTTTTTTTTTTTTTTTTTTTTTTAATTTATTACCCAATGGGATACATTGGCTAATGCCCTTATTTAATATGCTCTTAAAGCAAACCCATCTCTCCTCCGTATTCTTTGTTCCTAATATTTTATCCCAATTTATGCCTTTTAGCAAGGTTTAGCAAGGTTTGTTGACTTATCTGATACTGCACTATTGCTATGTTGGTGCTAGCAGCAGACTACAGTATATCATTCTTTATTTTGCCCAAAGCTCCACTTTTATTTTTTTTCCATATGGTATCACGACCTGCTATACACTACCCTGGAGCACTAGGATTGAGGGAACACTCTTGTGAAAAGGACAGGGGCAATTCAGAATTACTGGTTAAAGCGTCCAGTCCACCGCCAATTTAGGTTTACAGTATTAGCTCTTGGTATGATGCTAATCGGAAAGCAGCTTTATTGTTCTGTACCCAAGTTGATTGTCTTTCTTCTATAGAGCACACTTGGGATAATTTAAGATGCATATCCACATGATAAGTTGTTTTATATGGTTCCATTCAGCTTGGCTCCTGATGAAGCAGGCAGTGACCTACATAATTTGTACAGGTTGTTTGGCAGTGCTGATGGAGCGCTTTTTGGCAGCTAAATATTTTTCGAACACTCTGTATCTTCACACCAGTTTGCACAGTTTACATAAATGTGTGGCTTTTAATGTATTTCCATCTGATAAAATAGTGGGGCATCTTTTGATGTAATGTTAATTTATTTTCTGTATCTGTGTGACAGCGAAAACATTTGAGCGCTCATGGGAGGCGGATTTCCTCCACGACTGTTATGCAATGCACCTCAAAACACACCATCAGTGGTACATGTCATAAGTGCATGTACTGCCTTTAAAAGCCCTGTCAGTTTGCAGCTAGGTGTCCACTGTTAATTCTGTATGTTCTTTGGGTGTATTTCATGAATTGTCCAGTTTGCCTTCCAATTTCAACCCAATTTTCCTGCTTGACCTTCTTTTTCATTTTCTTGCTGCCACATACTGTCACGGTCATGTACCTGGGAAGCTCAAGATGATGAGGATTGCCTCTTTTTCATCCAAGCATCCCTAACAGTTAGGAAAGTGGCTGCGAGGGCAATAAATGGTCAAAGGTGCCAGGAAGCTAGACCTGAAGATCTGAACTTGGGAGCGCTGATGTCAAGTATGCAGAAGCACAGTAGTGAGGGCACCCAGAATACATCAAGCCAAGTCAGAGCCAGGTCACAAGTCAAGTTTGGTAACAGTAGAGCAGGAAGGCACCAAATCATGAGCAGGGTCAAGGTCAGGAACAAGCAGAGGTTGGAAAAATGTAGGCAGCAAGGTACAAGGTATTGAATCGCTAGGAAAAATCTTGGTCTCAAGAGTCCAAGGTTGGTAATGAAGGTAGGCAGTAAACATAGATGGCCAAAAAGTATACAGAAGTAGGTCAGACAAAAGCTGAGTCAATAACAGGATCAAGTCGGCTCAGGATCAGGAATAACAGGAACTCAAGCTGAAAGACCATTCAACGACGATGTCAAGATGTCAAGCAGGGTCCAGGTTTAAATAGCCCACTAAGAGCCAGTATTTTTTGGTGAACGTGTCTGTGCACCCACATGCATGCTGCCTTTCATGAGTTTCTACGCCCATACGCATTGTTGATTAATTAGTTACGTTCCCATGTCCAAAAACTTGCGCACATTTATAAGCATGAGCCTTACAGCTGGCATGACCTTTGACATGATGTTTCTGACACCAACTCTAACATCTGCCTTGTTCCTCAAATCTCCATTCTGGTACCTCATCAGGAATAAGCTAGGAGTTTTTGGCTTTGAAGGCCCTTTCATGGTAGTGACAGTTTCCTGTGAGCTAAAGATAATGCAACACACAAAGTGGGCCATGGTTCTGCATTGATTGGTAGCCATGGGGAAGGGTGGACATTGTCTTAGACATTTTTGTTATCACACACCTCTTCACCTATATAATACATTTTAATACAGAAGCACTTTATAAACTGAGGAAGAGGATTGCTGCTCTGTGAAAATGAAATTGACTAATCTAAATAAATTACTAAAGTCCCATCCTATCACCACAGATAATTCTTAGCTTCTTTATTTATATGAGCACAACACATGTCCCAGTTTTGCATACCTCCAACATTGACTTCCTTTGCAGCTTTCTGCATTCGTTCACATCACGTCAGTAATGGATGACCTTCCACAGCCAGGGGTGGTAATCGGAGGTCTGAACAGGGTGCTGATAATTATACAAGGCCCAGTAGTTGTCACTGGCTTATTGTGATCTGAATAGGGGAATATCTCCACTCAGGCCACCAGCCCAACATTTATTAATTGTACTTTCCCTGCGGCAAATGCCCCACTGCCCAGTCTTCCCCTGTGCTTCACTCTGGTCATTTGACTTCTTGGTAAATTACTTCTGGGCCTCAGCTACATACAGTTTATACTGCGTATCCAGTAACCTCAATTGTTAGTGAGGGACATAGTTCTGGCCCAAAACTAATTATGCAAAGTGTAACAAAAGCTGGAGTTTAGCCTTAATTGTGCACTGATGTTCTGTTGGACAGCCTTAGCTGGAGGAGGTTAAGCGCCTTTGTGCTTCTGTGGAAGACTGAACAAATATTTGTGGGAGTAAACTAAGAGAAAACTTTTTCGCTTCATTCGTTTTTTGTTTTTTTTTGTCTTCCGGGTCATTTGTTATGATTGAAAATGCGAAAATCCAAAAAATTCAAAAATTCTGAATTTTGAAAATCCGAAAATTCCAAAATCCAAAAATAAGAAAGAAAATCCGAAAATTCGAAAGAACGAAAATCTGAACATTCTAAATAATAACTAACGAACTTACTAACTAACTAACTAACTAACTAACTAACTAACTAACTAACTAACTATAACTAAATATTAAATTATAGTTATTGGAATTTGCTTTCAAATTTGGCTATTAATCAATGTAACAAAAACAAATTTATCCGAAGTTACGAATTATCCGAAATAACGAATGCCGCATCTAAACAAATGGAACGGAATTAATTAATAAAAATAATAGTAATAATAATAAAAAGTTTTTATTTTTATTTAATATTATTAATTTGTTACTTTCCATGTATTTAGATACAGCATCCATTATTTGAGATAAGTCGTAATTTCAGATAAATTCGTATTCGTTACGCTTTCTAACAGCAAAATTTGAAAGGAAACTCCAATACCTGTAATTTACTAGTTAGTAATAGCTACCTTATTATTAGTTAGTTATTATTTCAGATTTTAGAATTTTTTCGGGTTTTACAATTTCTCGGATTTTCGTTCTTATTTACGGATTTGCTAATTTTCGGATTTCCGAATATCCGAAATTTTGGATTTTAGAATTTTGAAATTCCAAATTTTCTAATTTCCGATTTTTCGAATATTCAAACTTACAAATTTTCGAATATCCGAATTTACCTATATATTCAGAAAAATTCATTAAACAGGTTTTCGTAAATTCAGATATTTCCGAAATAACGAATTTGTCAAAATTAGTTAAAAAATGAATTTGGAACGAAATGAATTGCACATGTCTAGAAAACTGTATCTACTTTAAATATATACCAATGTTGAAGAGAAGGCAGAAAAAAAACAGTAATAATTCAGGAGGTCTTTGTATAGCAAGTCTTTAGCATAAAACATACAAAACATCTGCTCTAACTGAAATCTGGTCAGTTCCTAACTAATGGGTTCCCCAAAACAAACAGGCAGCACTTGTATCTCTTTATAGCATTCTTTTAGTAGTCAGCATTTTCACCCAGCAGCAGGCTCCCACAGCAGAGGGAGTACTTTAAGGGGAAGCCTGAAAGTGGTTCCAAAACACAGAAAAACCTTCTGTGATCTGCTCTTTCCCAGCCTCCTCTATACTTATCTGATCTCAATCCAGCACAGGAGCAGCGGCTCTCTCTGCTCTCTCTCCTCCCTGGGCTTGGAGGCAACAGCTCCGCTGCTGTCAATCACAGCCAATGAGGAGGGGGGCGGGATTTTTTTAGCAGCTCTATTGGGGGGCTTTGGTATAATGTCAGGGGTCTAAATATATCCCTGATGTCTCATTTTTGAGACAAAGAAAGGGACTGAGGACAGAGATTCCTCAGTCTCTTTCTTTGCAGCCAAGCAGCAGGGGGAATCAGCCCAGCACAGAGTGATTAGGGTGGGCCCAGGCACACCTGGCACATCCTGTGTGCACACCTATAGTAGTGATACTGCAGGAGGAAGCCACGAGGCTGAGTATTTAGTTGTGGTTTGCTGCTCTAAAAAGAATTGGCTAGTGGCTGAGTCCTTGGAGCAAATCTTCCATATATACACTATATTACCAAAAGTATTGGGGCGCCTGCCTTTCCGCGCACATGAACTTTAATGGCATCCCAGTCTTCGGCCATAGGGTTCAATATTGAGTTGGCCCAGCCTTTGCAGATATAACAGCTTCAACTCTTCTGGGAAGGTTGTCCACAAGGTTTAGGAGTGTGTCTATGGGAATGTTAGACCCTTCTTCCAGAAGCGCATTTGAATGGTCAGGCACTGATGTAGGAGAGAAAGCCTGGCTCGCAGTCTCCGCTCTAATTTATCCCAAAGGTGTTCTAGCGAGTTGAGGTCAGACCAGTCATATTCCTCCACCCCAAACTTGCTTTATGGACCTTGCTTTGTGCACTGGTCCAAATCATTTGGTGTAGGGGAGATTATGGTGTGGGGTTGTTTTTTCGGGGTTGGGCTTGGCCCCTTAGTTCCAGTGAAGGGAACTCTTAAGGCGTCAGCATACCAAGACATTTTGGACAAATTTCATGCTCCCAACTTTGTGGGAACAGTTTGGGGATGGCCCCTTCCTGTTCCAACATGACTGCGCACCAGTGCACAAAGCAAGGTCCATAAAGACATGGATGAGCGAGTTTGGGGTGTAGGAACTTGACTGGCCTGCACAGAGTCCTGACCTCAACCCGATAGAACACCTTTGGGATGAATTAGAGCGGAGACTGCGAGCCAGGCCTTCTTGTCCAACATCAGTGCCTGACCTCACAAATGCGCTTTTGGAAGTATGGTCAAACATTTCCATAGACACACTCCTAAAACCCATGAACAACCTTCCTAGAAGAGTTGAAGCTGTAATAGATGCAAAGGGTGGGCCAACTCAATATTGAACCCTACGGACTACGACTGGGATGCCATTAAAGTTCATGTGCGTGTAAAGGCAGGCGCCACAATACTTTTGGTAATATAGTGTTGTGTAATATAGTGTGTGTATATGTTTTTGCCATTCTTAGCTCTAAAGGGCATGTAAACACTATGGGGGTCATTTATCATAGTGCCAAAAAAGGATCCTGCAGTCCCGGAAAATAAATGCCAGTTCAACTCTCAGAAACTACGACTGGGATGCCATTAAAGTTCATGTGCGTGTTAAGGCAAACATCCCAATACATTTGGTAATATAGTATATATATATATATACCTACCGACGACTACTGCCTTGTTAAAGAAGCTGAGGGTAAAGATGATGGACTGACCAAGCATGTCTCCAGACCTAAACCCTATTGAGCATCTGTGGGACATCCTCAAACGAAAGGTGGAGGAGCGCAAGGTCTCTAACATCCCCCAGCTCTGTGATGTCATCATGGAGGAGTGGAAGAGGACTCCAGTGGCAACCTGTGAAGCTCTGGTGAACTCCATGCCCGGGAGGGTTAAAGCAGTGCTGGAAAATAATGGTGGGAACACAAAATATTGACACTTTGGGACCAATTTGGACATATTCACTTAGGGGTGTACTCACTTTTGTTGCCAGCGGTTAAGACATTAAGGCCTCTTTCTCACGGGGCGGATCAGTGATGATCTGCCCCATGAACATCCGCTGGCTCAGCGAGGATCGCTCCGCCGATCCCCGCTGAGCAGGAAGATGACAGGTGCATCGCTGCACGCTGTGCAGCGACGGACCTGTCAGAGCACCGCTCTCCCCTATGGGGGATTGGGTGATGACGGACCGTAGTGTCCGTCATCACCCGATCCGATCCGAACACGGATGGAAAAGTAGGTTTTTCCTCCGTTACACTTTTCGGATCGGAGCGGGGTCGGATGTCAGCGGACATGTCACCGCTGACATCCGACGCTCCATAGGGATGAATGTATGTCCGTTTTTCATCCGAAAACGGAAGGATGAAAAACGGACATACGGATCGTCCATGTGAAAGAGGCCTAAGGGACAGCAAATTTACACTGTTATACAAGCTGTACACTCACTACTTTACATTGTAGCAAAGTGTCATTTCTTCAGTGTTGTCACATGAAAAGATAGAATAAAATATTTTCAAAAATGAGAGGGGTGTACTCACTTTTGTGAGATACTGTGTATATATATATATATATATATATATATATAGAGAGAGAGAGAGAGAGAGAGAGAGAGAGAGAGAGAGAGAGAGAGAGAGAGAGTGTTCTGTTTTGGTTATACATTCTGCTATGCCAGTAGTTTGTCATCTCCATTTTATTTTTTTTACAATTGTTTTGCTGGCTTTGCTATACTAAATAATTGTGATGCTGAGGATCACAGCAATCAAACTGATGAAAGCAATGGACATTGCTGGAAGGGAAGCCCCATGATTGCTTTATTTTAACTGCAGTTCTCTTTTGAAAACACAAAAGACAGGAAACCTTGAACTTTTCACAAAAAGCCTCCGAAAGTGTAAATGGTCCAAAACTGTCTCGAAGACATTCCATGGGGTATTCTACATAACAGAAAAATGGTGATGGATATTTTCCAAGCTCTAGTCCCCAATGTTTGGGTAAGGAAACTTCACAGGGAGGCAAGTTCAAATAGTCATCAAACAAACATAAATTAATCAACACTTGGTTCCAAAGAATTCAGATGTAGAGAGACAACTCTATAGAGAGGGGATGTCCTGTATACATACATAAAAAGGAAATGATATGTATCCCATCTGAAATGGAATATGCATTTTGCTTTATTATTTTTTATTAGTAAAAGTAAGGATTTGATATACAGTGAATAAAATTGTAACAAAGATGATCTAATAGTAAGTAGTCAGTGTCATTCAACTCAACTGTTTCTGTAATGTTAAAGACGTTTTCATCCAAGCCACTTCTTCAGTTCTGAAGGTTGGGTTATTTTCATGACACCAGTTAGAACTAAAGAAGTGGTTTGGAGAAGCTATGAAACATCTTCAGTATTACAGAACAAGTCCAGCTAAATGTCACTACTGACTGCTAGATACTATATACCATGGTCTGGATAAAGTCCCTTTCCCTGCCCCACTTTGCATTTGCTAAAGCGCAGCTAACCCACAGTTTTCGCGTAGGTTAGCCGATCTTTCCAATGGACTTCCATGAATTCTTGCAGTTTTCCCTCCAAACTGAGGGAATCCCTGGTTGTCACCAGAACTAGTGTCCCATTTGGAAGATTCCCCCCCTCTTGTTACCATTTTGGAGACATGGAGACAACACAAAAGTTGGGATTTTTTTCACTCTCACTTTCCATAACAGTCAACAGAACAAGTAGAGAGGGTGAATCTCCCTAACGGAGGCACAGACAATGATGAAAGACCTGATAGGTGTTCTAATCCCACTTCATTCTTTCCAAAAGGAAAAAAAAAAAAGAATTTATTTATATTTTAAATTTAGGCAAAGGCCACTAGATAAAAAGTTACCAGGAACCATTCATTCTAATAAATTAATTCAATTGTTGGACCTTCATTTATAATGGACCTTTGCAAATATAGTGAACACAATATAAGGACTGCTAAAATGTAAAGTAACAACTTACAAGCATGGATGTCAAGGTTCTTCCAAGTGAAACAAAGTACTGTTAATTTCTATTCACCTTTTCTTGGAGCAGAGGTTGTCATATACCCATGATACTTCTGAAATTCAGGCAAACAGTTAACTACACATGTGAAATATGTGCATATAATCTGTTAACTTGGCAAAAGAATTGTAAATCTGATCACCCAACCTTGTGATTCAGGCACCCCAGTTAGACAGACCAGTCAAGCCCCTGACCTCCATCCAATATACACTATATTACCAAAAGTATTGGGACACCTGCCTTAACACGCATATGAAATTTAATGGCATCCCAGTCTTAGTCCGTAGGGTTCAATATTGAGTTGGTCCACCCTTTGCAGCTATAACAGCTTCAACTCTTCTGGGAAGGTTGTTCATGGGGTTTAGGAGTGTGTCTATGGGAATGTTTGACCATTCTTCCAGAAGAGCATTTGTGTGGTCAGTCACTGATGTTGGACGAGAAGGCCTGGCTCACAGTCTCCACTCTAATTCATCCCAAAGGTGTTCTAAGTCAGGTCTCTATGAAGGTCAGTCAAGTTCCTTCTCCTCAATCTCGCTCATCCATGTCTTTATGGACCTTGCTTTGTGCACTGGTCTAAATCATTTAGTGGAGGGGGGATTATGGTGTGGGGTTGTTTTTTAGAGGTTTGGCTTGGCCCCTTAGTTCCAGTGAAGGGAAATCTTAAGGCGTTAGCATACCAAGACATTTTGGACAATTTCATCCTCCCAACTTTGTGGGAACAGTTTGGGGATGGCCCCATTCCTGTTCCAACATGACTGCGCACCAGCGCACAAAAAAGGGCCATAAAGACATGGAGTTTGGGGTGGAGGAACTTGACTGGCCTGCACCTCAACCAGTGTGCAGAGAACCAGTGTCAGGTAAAGCGGATTCCTAGAATCAAAAAAACCAGTGCAGACTTATGATGGATGTGTCTCTGCTGTGTGAGGGAATCTGCTGAATGGTCTTCAACAAACCTGATTTGTTCTGTGTGTGACCCGACTTCCCGCTGGACTTTGCCTCTGCTCATCTGGTTACCCTTTACCTTGGCCTGATAACTGGACTTGTCTTTGACTCCTAATCCTTTGCCCAGCTGTTACCAACCTTGGCCCGCTTCCTAGACTTGTCCTGCCTACAGATTTGGTCCCACACTGCCTGACTGTTACATACTTTCCGGTTTTCTCCACAACTTCCTGCTCTGGAACCAAGCTGTCCATGTTTCCTGTTCTGAGGGCTGTGGCTTAGACTTCTACCCACCTGCAGTCTACCCACCTTCCATTAGCCCGCTACCATGTCACTCATGCCACTCCATGCCTTTACACTTTCTGTCTCCACTCTTCAGGAGTGTTGGGCAGGAGGTGCAAGAGAAGCCCCCACTAAGTTCTGGTCTCCATCAGGTAAGTGAAAAGCAGTGTATGAACTGCCAAATTCTGACGCTACCATCTGAATGTCGCAGCTAAAAATCGAGACTTATCAGACCAGACAATGTTTTTCCAACCTTCTATTGTCCAATTTTTGTTCAGCCTGTGCAAATTGTAGCCTCAGTTTCCTGTTCTTAGCTGACAGAAGTGGCACCCGGTGTGGTCTTCTGCTGCTGTAGCCCGTCTGCTTCAAAGTTTGATGTGTTGTGCGTTCAGAGATGGTATTCTGCATACCTTGGTTGTAATGAGTGGTTACTTGAGTTACTATTGCCTTTCTATCATCTCAAACCAGTCTGCCCATTTTCCTCTGACCTCTGACATCAACAAGGCATTTTCCTCCACACAACTGCCGCTCACTGAATATTTTCTCTTTTTCGGACCATTCTCTGTAAACCCGAGAGATGGTTGTGTGTGAAAATCCCAGTAGATCAGAAGTTTTTGAAATGCTCAGACCAGCCCGTCTGGCACCAACAACCATGCCATGTTCAATATCACTTATATCCCCTTTCTTCTCCATTCTGATACCCGGTTTGAAATGCAGCAAGTCGTCTTCACCACGTCTAGATGCATAACTGCATTGAGTTGCTCCCATGTGATTGGTTGATTACCAATTTCTGTTACCAAGCAATTGAACAGGTGTACCTAATAAAGTGGCCGGTGAGTGTATAAATGTTATTGGGCACAGGTGCACTTTAACCTCAGTTACAAAGGATGGGCTTTGAGATAGGAAACCATAATTCCTTTGTTAGCAAATATTGCTTTGGGGAAAAAAAAAAGGAAAAAAGCACACGTTAAAAGAATGTTTCAGCATGCATATGTCTAAACGTATTAATTAAATGTTTGTATTTTCCTTTTCCTTGCCCTTGCTAAACAGACGAGTCATCATCCGCTTGCAGAATTGTTATTTGGGTCCGATTCGGAGGGTTGCTAACGGGTTTGTAAACCTTAACAAGGAATGTTTCTTATATGCTCCATACTGATCTGTTAAATATACTGTTGAAAGCATGTTCAGAAAATTCCTGTGCTCTCTTGTCTGTGATCCACGACTCTGAGGACTAAAAAAAACTCTCCTCCTGTATGTCCTTGGGGTGACAACATAGTTACATAATAGGTGAGGTTGAATAAAGACACAAGTCCATCAAGTCCAACCTATGTGTGTGATTATATGTCAGTATTACATTGTATATCCCTGTATATTGCGGTCGTTCAGGTGCTTATCTAATAGTTTCTTGAAACTATCAATGCTCCCCGCTGAGACCACCGCCTGTGGAAGGGAATTCCACATCCTTGCCGCTCTTACAGTAAAGAACCCTCTATGAAGTTTAAAGTTAAATCTAATTTCTCCCAATTTTAATGAGTGGCCACGAGTCTTATTAAACTCCCTTCGGCGGAAAAGTTTTATCCCTATTGTGGGGTCACCAGTACGGTATTTATATTTTGAAATCATATCCCCTCTCAAGCGTCTCTTCTCCAGAGAGAATAAGTTCAGTGCTCGCAACCTTTCCTCATAACTAAGATCCTCCAGACCCTTTATTAGCTTTGTTGCCCTTCTTTGTACTCGCTCCATTTCCAGCACATCCTTCCTGAGGACTGGTGTCCAGAACTGGACAGCATACTCCAGGTGAGGCCGGACCAGAGTCTTGTAGAGTGGGAGAATTATCGTTTTATCTCTGGAGTTGATCCCCTTTTTAATGCCAATATTCTGTTTGCTTTGTTAGCAGCAACTTGGCATTGCATGCCATTGCTGAGCCTATCATCTACTAGGACCCCCAGGTCCTTTTCCATCCTAGATTCCCCCAGAGGTTCTCCCCCCAGTGTATAGATTGCATTCATATTTTTGCCACCCAAATGCATTATTTTACATTTTTCCACATTAAACCTCATTTGCCATGTAGTTGCCCACCCCATTAATTTGTTCAGATCTTCTTACAAGGTTTCCACATCCTGCGGAGAAGTTATTGCCCTGCTTAGCTTAGTATCGTCCGCAAATACAGAGATTGAACTGTTTATCCCATCCTCCAGGTCGTTTATGAACAAAATAAATAGGATTGGTCCCAGCACAGAACCCTGGGGGACCCCACTACCCACCCCTGACAACGTTCCTCCTTTATAGATAGTACATGGAAACACTAAACAGCGATGGCAGAAAAAAGACCAAGTGGTCCATTAGGTTTGCTTTTTTTTTAATTTAAATTATTAATTTTATTCATTCATTTAACCACTTCAACACCGACCACTTTCACCCCCTTCCTGCTCAGGCCAATTTTCAGCTTTCAGCGCTGTCAAATTTTGAATGACAACTGCGCGGTCCTGCAACACTGTACCCAAACTAAAATTTTATCATTTATTTTCCCACAAATAAAGCTCTCTTTCGGTGGTATTTATTGATTTAACTGGATTTTAACTGGATTTTTAACAGAATCCAGAAAAGTCAGTGCAGTACTGGATGAAAGATGCAAGGGTCTGTCAGGAGTCCAGAAACTCATTGACCTTTTACACACACACAAAGTTCAAGCAAACATAACACAGGTGAGGATGGTTACCTTTAATAGCCATTCAAACCCCTTTGTGTCAACTTGTGTGCATGTTATCAGGCCAAAATCACCAGGGTATGTAAACTTTTGATCAGGGTCATTTGGGCAGTTTCTGTTGTGATTATGATTTAAAAAGAGTAAACACAGTTGGTTAAAAATAAATGGCTTCAGCCAAACACTAACCATGAGTGAAAGAAATGTTTTCGTGTTATCATTCATATTCTCTGAAAAATGGCCAAGAAATCATACATTCTGCCAGGGTATGTAAACTTATGAGCACAACTATATATATATATATATATATATATATATATATATATATATATATATATATATATATATACATATATATATATATATATATATATATACAGATATATAGATATATAGATAGTTTGTTTTTGTTTTTTTTACTTCACCCCCTAAAAGATTTCAGTTTGAAATCGAAGAAACCTGACATTTTAACAGGGGTGTGTAGACTTTTTTATATATATATATATATATATATATATATATATATATATATATATACACACACACAGTGGATATAAAAAGTCTACACACCCCTGTTAAAATGTCAGGTTTCTTCGATGTAAGAAATGAGACAACGATAAGTCATTTTAGAACTTTTTCCACCTTTAATGTGACCTGTAAACTGTACATCTCAATTGAAAAACAAACTGAAATCTTTTAGGGGGTGAAGTAAAATAAATAAATAAATAAATAAATAAATAAATAAATAAATAAATAAATAAGTAATTGGTTGCATAAGTGTGCACACCCTCTTATAACTGGGGATGTAGCTGTGTTCAGAATTAAGCAATTACATTAAAATGATGTTATCTAGGAGTCAGTACACACCTGCCATCATTTAAAGTGCCTCTGATTAACCCCAAATAAAGTTCTGACATTTATTGAAATAAGACATTTTCTTAGTCGTATCCTACAGAAAAAGCCATGGTCCGCAGAGAGCTTCCAAAGCATCAGAGGGATCTCATTGTTAAAAGGTATCAGTCAGGAGAAGGGTACAAAATAATTTCCAAGGCATTAGATATACCATGGAACACAGTGAAGACAGTCATCATCAAGTGGAGAAAATATGGCACAAAAGTGACATTACCAAGAACTAGATGTCCCTCCAAGATTGATGAAAAGACAAGAAGACAACTGGTCAGGGAGGCTGCCAAGAGGCCTACAGCAACATTAAAGGAGCTGCGGGAATATCTGGCAAGTACTGGCTGTGTGGTACATGTGACAACAATCTCCCGTATTCTTCATATGTCTGGGCTATGGGGTAGAGTGGCAAGACGGAAGCCTTTTCTTACAATGAAAAACTTCCAAGGCCAGCTAAATTTTGCAAAAACATATCTGAAATCTCCCAAAAGCATGTGGGAAAATGTGTTATGGTCTGATGAAACCAAGGTTGAACTTTTTGGCCATTATTCCAAAAGATATGTTAGACGCAAAAGCAACACTGCACATCACCAAAAGAACACCATACCCACTGTGAAGCATGGTGGTGGCAGCATCAAGCTTTAGGGCTGTTTTGCTTCAGCTGGAACAGGGCTTTAGTCAAGGTAGAAGGAATTATGGACAGTTCCAAATACCAGTCAGTATTGGCACAAAACCTTCAGGCTTTTGCTAGAAAGCTGAACACGAAGAGGAACTTTCAGCATGACAACGACCCAAAGCATACATCAAATAAACAAAGGAATGGCTTCACTGGAAGAAGATTAAAGTTTCGGAATGGCCCAGCCAGAGCCCAGACCTGAATCCGATTGAAAATCTGTGGGGTGATCTGAAGAGGGCTGTGCACAAGAGATTCCCCCGCAATCTGACAGATTTGGAATGTTTTTGCAAAGAAGAGTGGGCAAATATTGCCAAGTCAAGATGTGTCATGCTGATAGACTCATACCCAAAAAGACTAAAGTGCTGTGATAAAATCAAAAGGTGCTTCAACAAAGTATTAGTTTAAGGGTGTGCACACTTATGCAACCATATTATTTTAGTTTTTCATTTTTTCTTCCCTCCATCTAAAAGATTTCAGTTTGTTTTGTTCAACTGAGTTGTACAGTTTATCAGTCACATTATGGGTGGAAAAAGTTCTGAAATAATTTATCTTTGTCTCATATTTTACATCACAGAAACCTGACATTCTAACAGGGATGTGTAGACTTTTTATATCCACTATAATATATATATATATATATATATATATAAATATATATATATATATTTTTTTTTAAATCACATTTTTAATCCACTGCACTACCCTAGTGAGGTGATCAGGATTGTTTTACACACTATGATTCCTTATAACTGCATTTTACAGTTATAACCAACCATGTTTTTCTCTATGAAAACCACTCATTCGGTATTTACTATTGTGAAGAGCTGTGATTGGCCACAATAAATCACATGGTACAGATGGGCTGTGATGGTCTGTACCATGTGATGACTGTGACCAATCACACAGCTCATCACAATAGTACACAATGAAGGGCATGCAAAAAAGCCTTTCATTGTGTACAACTGTCATGTGATCTGCTGTGGTTGGCCACAGCGATCACATGGTACCGGCAGTGGGCCAGTACAGTGATCTGTCATTAGTCATGTCCGGAGCACTGCCCGATTCTGTCATATGACGTCCTTCTAGAACAACAGTCGTCCCACCCAGCCATTATTTTACAATAGGCTGGGTGGGAATGGGTTAATAAGTGAGTAATCCAGTTACTGTTGACTGACTCACTGCCTCTGCTGGAAGTCTGTTGCAAGCATCAATTTCTCTTTAGGCAAAATTATACTTTCTAAGGTTAGTTTTGAACTTTCCTCCTGCTAGTTTGAGGTTCTTGCGCTTAGTTTCATATTGAATATACTGCCCTCCTGAACCTTAATGTACAGCCATGGCCAAAAGTTTTGAGAATGACACAAGTATTCATTTTCACAAAGTCTGCTGCCTCAGTTTTTATGATGGCAATTTGCATATACTCCAGAATGTTATGAAGAGTGATCAGATGAATTGCAATTAATTGCAAAGTCCCTCTTTGCCATAAAAATGAACTTAATTCCATAAAAAAAAACCATTTCCACTGCATTTGTGAAGAAGGCTTCAGGGCGCTCAAGAAAGTCCAGCAAGCGCAAGGACCGTCTCCTACAGTTGATTCAGCTGCGGGATCGGGGCACCACCAGTGCAGAGCTTGCTCAGGAATGGCAGCAGGTAGGGGTGAGTGCATCTGTACACACAGTGAGGTGAAGACTTTTGGAGGATGGCCTGGTGTCAAGAAGGGAAGTAAAGAAGCCACTTCTCTTCAGGAAAAACATCAGGGACAGACTAATATTCTGCAAAAGGTACTTGGATTGGACTGCTGAGGACTGGGGTAAAGTCATTTTCTCTGATGAATCCCCTTTCCGATTGTTTGAGGCATCTGGAAAAAACCTTGTCCGGAGAAGAAAAGGTGAGTCCTGTGTCATGCCAACAGTAAAGCATCCTGAGACCATTCATGTGTGGGGTTTCTTCTCAGCCAGGGGAGTGGGCTCAATCACAATTTTGCCTGATAACACAGCCACGAATAAAGAATGGTACAAAAACATCCTCCGAGAGCAACTTCTCCCAACCATCCAAGAACAGTTTGGTGAAAAACACTGCCTGTTCCAGCATGATGGAGCACCTTGCCATAAGGCAAGTGATAACTAATGCCCCGTACACACGGTCGGACATTGATCGGACATTCCGACAACAAAATGCTAGGATTTTTTCCGATGTTGGCTCAAACTTGTCTTGCATACACACGGTCACGCAAAGTTTTAGGAAAATCCGATCGTTCTGAATGCGGTGACGTAAAACACGTACGTCGGGACTATAAACGGGGCAGTAGCCAATAGCTTTCATCTCTTTATTTATTCTGAGAATGCGTAGCACTTTGTGCGTCGGATTTGTGTACACATGATCGGAAATTCCGACAAAGGATTTTGTTGTCGGAAAATTTTATAGCCTGCTCTCAAACTTTGTGTGTCGGAAAATCCGATGGAAAATGTGTGATGGAGCCCACACATGGTCGGAATTTCCGACAACAAGGTCCTATCACACATTTTCCGTCGGAAAATCCGACCGTGTGTACGGGGCATAAGTGGCTTGGGTAACAAAACATTGAAATTTTGGGTTCATGGCCAGGAAACTCCCCAGACCTTAATCCCATTGAGAACTTGTTGTCAATCCTCAAGAGGCGGGAGAACAAAAAAAAGCCCACAAATTCTGACAAACTCCAAGCATTGATTATGCAAGAATGGGCTGACATCAGTCAGGATGTGGCCCGGAAGTTGAGTGACAGCATGCCAGGGCGAATTGCAGAGATCTTGAAAAAGAAGGGTCAACACTGCAAATATTGATTCTTTGCATAAACTTTATGTAATTATCAATAAAAGCCTTTGCCACTTATGAAATGCTTGTAATTATACTTCAGTATACCATAGTAACATCTGACAAAAAAGCTATAAAAACACTGAAGCAGCAGACTTTATGAACATTTATATTTGTGTCATTCTCAAAACTTTTGGCAATAAGGGGAAAAAAGCCCCCCCCCCCCCACCCATAAAAAAAAAACAACTAATGCATACCCCACATCTAAGGACTAGTAAGCTGAAATTTGTTGTATTTTTGTACTAGGGTTTAGATACACACAGTGAGAAAGAATAGTTGTAATGCTATTTGTAATACAATCACATGAATATTTGCTAAAGGCCTGGCCTTTTCTTTCCTAAATAGAGCTGGCGTGTCACTTTAGCAGCCCTCGTTATACAACGGAGAGGATCGTTGCGTAGCAATTAACAACATTTAGGAATCGGTTCTCTGCCAGGCTAGAAAAGGCCGAGGAAGGCAAACTTTTTGATTTGTAAAACTTGACATGTTTTGCGAGCAGTAAACGTTGATGGAAATGTCACGGGTCATCTCATATAAAAACAATAACTGGACCACTTAAACCTCTCACCTCTTTGAGATTAAAAATTCGATGATCTCATCTGTCTTTTCAGATCTTTCCATCAAACATTTGAGCTATTTATGTAATCCTCATATATAATAATAGCTACACCATAACACGGACAACAGAAGAGATAGGTGAACCCATCTCCCCTTGTCCTCGTTGGCTTATAATGAGAACAAATGGAAGTGACCTTCCAAGGCAGGACGCAACAGCGAGTGTTCTAATACAAATTCCATTACATTGCAAGTCTACCGGGGGCATTCATTAACAGATCTATAAAAATCCTTGTGAAGTCATAATGGGTAGAAGCCAATGAAATTTGATAATCATGCTATAATTGAAGTCCATATTGCTTTTTTATTGCGAAAAAAAGGTACATTTAAGGCAAGTGTTAGTTATTCCACCACCATTAAAGTATTTCTAAATCCCAAACTTTTTTTTTTCAATTTTGTAATAAGTGGATGATGGTTAAAAAGCATGTAATTTTTTTTTTTTTTTTTATGTCTCCAATCAGGGAGATGTTCCTTAACTTCTTGGAGCAAATCCATGCAAAGTAAGGTAAATCCCCTCTTAGACAGTTGTCATGAGAACAAATGTCCCCATTGCAAGATTTCCTTCCTATTGCAGTTCCAGTGGAGCTAAAAATTTAGGATTTCTCCTCACTTTTTGTCCCAGTGAAAATGGGAGTGGGTGAGTTTCTCCAGCAGGGATACAAACAACAATACAAAACCAAAGAAGGATGGAAAAAAATGTGCTGGATACGAATGCTCACCTTAGTAGAGAAAGGAATCCTTGACTGAGCCCAATGGCTTTGGGCTCAGTATTTTTCGTCAAGGACAAGGGCCACAAATATTGAGACGTCAACAGATGTTTGAAGTGTCTATAGGTATTTTATTGATTCTGCATTTGACAAAGAGAAAAATAGAAGGCAGCCAATGCTTTTTAGATATCTTTCACAAGGTTTCAGCCGGTATAGTGTGTCTAACGTTTTGTGTCTTTTTTCCCCCTTGCCATGGTGTCATCTTGAATTGATGATACATTATTTAGCTCATAGAATAAAGTGTCTAATGGGCTCAGAGTAAAGACCCCTAGATATACTAGGTATACAGTATTTGTAGTGCTCACTCATGAAGGGGACACATAGAATGTACTCAGGTCTTCCACACTAGTACAGAGGCTGCCAGTCACACAAGCTCAGTCTCACACACACCAACAAGTGAGGCTCAGTCTAGAGGATGTCTTTTTAGTATGTATTGCTGAAGAATTTCAACAGGAGAGGGGTTTAGGGTCAAACAGGATACCCCAAACTGACCAGTAACAACGGTAGGAGGACAAAATTATCTCTAGTTTTCCAATAGTAGCTTTTCTGGAGGCAACATGCTATTTTCTGGCACTTGCACAGCTGCTAATAGTCCCCAGCAGGGTCATTACTCACAGTCACAGGAGCTGTCTGCCACCCAGTATTCACACTCTGTGAGGGAGATAAAAAAGATCATTTTCCAGACCAGAAATTAAGGAGAGTGCCCTCCGCTGAGTATAATCCTTTGGCAATCTTCTCCAGGCCATCAGCCCATCTGCTGCTGAGACCCAGACTGCAGTCTCTTGTTTTCGTGTACTTCTCCTAGGAGCAACAGCCCCAGGGGGACTGGAACCCTCCCTGATAAAGAAAGAACCCTCTGCTCAGGCCTCCTGGAAATCTATCACCTCCCAGCCACCTTTTGGACACCTCTTTTCAGGGATTGGCTGGGGCATGATAAATATTCAACTGATCATTTACATCCCCCTGTTCTATACCCTGGAACTTCTTTCAAAGGCAGGTGGGAGGAATTAAACTCTCAGCTCAGGACACCCTGAACA
This sequence comes from Lithobates clamitans, assembly GCA_037952925.1. NCBI lineage: Eukaryota > Metazoa > Chordata > Amphibia > Anura > Ranidae > Lithobates > Lithobates clamitans. Next base: position 1,149,122 of record JBBGZY010000154.1, on the reverse strand, counting down.
GGCCAAAACAATTAATCACTGCTCCACTCACCACAGTGGGGCCAAAAATGAAATTTAGCCTAGCAGTTTAACTAGAGGAGGGTATTACATATTAATCCGTGTCACTAAGTTTTTGAGTCCATTAGATGCATTCAAACATTTGAGAACAAATGTCTTTATTGGAGGATTTCCTGTCTATTCCTGTTCCAGTGAAACTCATTTTTTTTATTTCCCCTCACTTTTTATCACAATGATAATGATCAAAATGACAAATAAAAAGGGCAAATTTCCCCAGCAGGCACACAGAGAGTCAACCTCAGAAAACCAAAGAAACATGGGAGCGAGGAGCTGGATACAAATCTGTAGCTTAGTAAAAAAAAGTTCCTTGAATGAGCCCAATGGTTTTAGGTTTGTAATTCTTAAAAATGAGAGCCCCCCCCACCCCCCAGGGACAAGAGACACTCAAATTAAGAAGTCTAAATGTGGTTGAATAAGAAGCAACATCAAATGGAATGAAGAGTCCAGAAGTAGTAGTGATTCTGTTAAGAAAAAGAAGAAGTCATCCAACACATTTTAGAGGCCAAACAATCCTTCCTCAATGGGGCTTTAGCAGTTATAATGTGTCTAATGGAGTCAGAGTATACTATCAATCTGGGTTTCTAGTCCATTGTTTACCTCCCAAAATGTGTTGGGTGCCTTCTGTGTTTCCTTTTGTCAATTATGAAATCAATAAAATACTTATGGATTGTTAAAATGTTTGTATGGTGCTCCTTCTTGTTCAACTACAATTAGAAATAAGACCTGACAGGGGTCAGAGAACAGGGCTGAAAACCAAGCACTCAGTAGTGAAAGGAAATCATGCCTTTTGATACTGACTATATCAGCCTTTCCCAACTGTTATACCACAGAGTTTTGGGAATCCCCTGCCAAATACATATTTCTATCCAGCTTATGGTACATTTGTGAGATTGGTAAGCTATAGACATAAAAATAGATGCAAAATAAAGAAATGTGGAGTATTTAGTGAATGTGACAACCAGAGCATAACATTTTTAACATCCCCCAAGCTATAGAATTCAATTATTTTCAGTAATAGTCATCATCAAATGAAATGAATAATAATGGCCAGAAGGAACACACATTATCAATTGTAGCAGCTCTTTACATTGGTGGTCAGAGAAGAAAGGTCTACCTTCCTTTGGGTGGTCAATGCAGTTGCTCTTCACATTGGGGAAAGTACCCTAGATTAGTGGTCGGTAGGACCACTTTATACTGGTGGTCATTGAGGTGTCCTCTTACATTGAAGGTCAGTGGAGAAATGTTCACTTCCATTGGGTGGTCAGTGTAGTTGCTCTTTACATTGTATATCAGTGTGGGAATTATCCTAGTAGTTGGTGAGAGGATGACCTCCTTACACTGGTGGTCACTTAAGTGTCCTTTTACATTGACAGTCAGTGGAGAAATGTTTACTTCCATTGGGTGGTAAGTGTAGTTGCTCTTCATATTGTATATCAGTTTGGCAAGTACCCTCGATTAGTAGTTGGTGTGAGCTTGACCTCCTTACGCTGGCGGTCACTGAAGTGTCCTCTTACATTGACAGTCAGTGGAGAAATGTTCACTTCCATTGGGTGGTCTCCTTACATTGTATGTCAGTGTGGGAAGTACCCTAGACTTGTGGTCAGTGGGACAAAGACTTCTTACATTGGTGGTCATTGCAGTGTCCTCTTACATTGATACTGAGTGGAGAAGTGTTCACTTCCATTGGGCGGTCAGTGTAGTTGCTCTTTACAATGTATATCAATGTGGGAAGTATTCTAGATTTGTGGTCAGTGGGAGAAGGATCCCCTTACACTGGTGGTCATTGAAGTGTCCTCTTACATTGATATTAAGTGGAGAAATGTTCACTTCCATTGGGTGGTCAGTGTGGTTGCTCTTTACATTGTGTTTAGTGTGGGAAATACCCTAGATTAGTCGTCAGTGGTAAAAGGACCCTCTTACACTGGTGGTCAGTGAATTGTCCTCCTACATTGATGAGCAATCTGCCAATGACCCTCTACTCAAGGAACCCTTAGCAATCTTTGGGGGAACCCTAGTTTAGAAAGCCTGGACTGGATGTTAGCCAAATCCCAATCATAACTACAGCTAGGCCAATGGCATTGACATGCATATTATAGGACTGAACCAGAAAAAAAATACAATTTTTTAAATAAATCAATGCAATTTTTACTTTTTCCTTATAATCACTACTGAAAAATGACTTGACGTCTGATTCTCAAACAATTCTATAAAGTATATATCTATATATAATGTGTAAGGGTCTACACATTTTTGCCTGATTTTTCTCTCAGCAAGTTTACTATAGCAAAACAAGCTCACTATGCCACTGTTGGGGACAGATTAATCATTCAGCTGTCAGTTAGGAAATATACCGGCTCTTGTTTGGCATATTCTGAGTAGCTTTGGTATTCAATAATGATTTGCAGAGTCTTTATCGAATACCAGTTGTCACAGTCCTGAATCTTTCCACTCATAATTTATTAGGCCTCTTAGAAAATGCCAGTTTTTGATGTCTGGGGGAGAAAAAGCACAACTATTTTTAAAGCGCTCTTCTCACCTTTTAATATTGCAAAGAGAAAGTTCTTGCCATTCAAGTGTATTTTGGTGTATTAAGTGATCATTTAAGTTTTAAAATGTATTTTTACTTTTGCAGCCAAACTGGGATAACACCTACATTTTATCCGTTACATGTTCTCATTCCTGTGCTAGGGGCACTGAGTGAGTGTGCTCTCAGCACAAAACAGCAGCACTGTCTGTATGCATATACACTATATTACCAAAAGTATTGGGACGCCTGCCTTTACACACACATGATCTTTAATGGCATTCCAGTCTTAGTCCGTAGGGTTCAATATTGAGTTGGCCCACCCTTTGCAGCTATAACAGCTTCAACTCGTCTGCGAAGGCTGTCCACAAGGTTTATTAGTGTGTCTATGGGAATGTTTGACCATTCTTCCATAAGCGCATTTGTGAGGTCAGGCACTGATTGTTCAACAACAGGAAGCAGTCAAGGGTGTATTTGGCTCCTTTTAACAATTTTGTGGTTAAAAATACTAACCCTAAAAGTAATCCTAACCATAAAAGGTAACCACAACACTATCACATACCCTAGTGCCTTTGCTTATAAACAAAGTCATGTGATCCTCATGACAATGTCAACATGGAGATCACATGGCTTTGTTTATTAACAAAGCCAATCACAGTGACATGTTGTGTGAAATAACTGTAAATATGCCACATAGCCCAAGCCTTGTATCAGTCAAATAATTGCGTTCCATACCAATGTAACCACTTGCCGCCTGCTATATAGCAAAATGACTGCGGCAAAGTGTTTTCAATATCCTGACCGGACATCATATGACGTCCAGCAGGATATCAAGCCGCTGTGTGCCCCTGGGGGTGCGCATCGCGGCGATCGTTGTTGCGGCGTGTCAATCTGACACATCGCAACACCGATCTAGGTAAAGAGTCTCTGACGGAGACTGTTTACCACGTGATTAGCCGTGTCCAATCACGGCTGATCACAGTGTAAACAGGAAGAGCCGTTGATTGGCTTTTCCTCACTCGCGGCTGTCAACCGCGAGTAGAGGTGAGCCAATCGGCTGCTCCTCTGACAGGGGGGGTCTGTGCTGATTGTCTATCAGTGCGGCCCCCCCTGAGGATGCCCACACTGGACCACCAGGGATGCCACTAGGAACACCAGGGATGTCACCACCAGGTATGCCACCCTAGACCACCAGGGATGCCAATCAGTGCCCACAATGGGCATCACTGTTTGGCAGGCATTATTGTTTGGCACTGATTGGCATCAATCCGTAGCATCAATTAGTGTACATCAGTGCCACCTATCAGTGCCCATCCGTGCCACCTATCAGTGCCCATCTGTGCCACCTATCAGTACCCATCTGTGCCGCCTATCAGTGCCCATCCATGTCGCCTATCAGTGCCCATCCATGCCGCCTATCAGTGCCCATCAGTGCCACCTATGTGTACCCATAAGTGCTGCATATCAGTGCCACCTATCAGTGCCCATCAGTGCTGCATATTAGTGCCCATCATCAGTGCCTATCAATGCCACCTCATTCATGCCCATCAGTGTCACCTTATCAGTGCCCATAAGTGAAGGAGAAAACTTACTTATTTACAAAGTTTTGTAACAAAGTTTCTGCTGTTTAGCAGAAAATAAAAATCCCAGAGGTGATCAAATACCACCAAAAGAAAGCGCTATTTTTGGGAACAAAATGATAAAAATTTAATTTGGGTACAGCGCAATTGTCATTCAAAGTGCGACAGCGCTGAAACATGAAAATTGGTCTGGGCAGGAAGGTGCATAAGTGCCCAGTATTGAAGTGGTTAAGTAGCTTTTTTTAATGTATTAAATAGCCAGAGCTTTTGCCATTTTAACAAAATGCATTGAATTCCATGGGCAAAAATTAAAGTGGTTTTCGTGTTAATCGGTTTCAAATGGCCCTGAAGAATTTGCAAAGCACACAGTTAAAAACACTAATGCCGCGTACACACGGGCGGACTTTTCGACCAGACTGGTCCGACGGACTTTCGGACGGATTTTCGACTGACTTTTGACTGACTTCCGACGGACTTTTGAACGAACGGACTTGCCTACACACGATCACACCAAAGTCCGACGGATTCGTACATGATGATGTATGACCGGACTAAAATATGGAAGTTGATAGCCAGTAGCCAATAGCTGCCTTAAGCATGGGTTTTCGTCCGTCGGACTAGCATACAGACGAGCGGATTTTTCGACCGTACTTGAGTCCGTCGGAAAGATTTGAAGCATGTTTCAAATCTAAAGTCCGTCAGATTTTCGACTGGAAAAGTCCACTGAAGGTCCGATGAAGCCCACACACGATCGGATTGTCCGCCGGACTCGGTCCCGCTCGTGTGTACGCGGCATTACCCTAAGCAGTCCTAGCCACAAAGGTAACCCTAACCCTAGTGCTATCCAAAACCCTTTGTTTATATACAAAGTAATGTGATCCTCATGAGAGCTCCAGCAAGGAGATCACATGGCTTTGTTTATTAACAAAGCCAATCACAGCAACAGGGCGTGAAATTATTCAGAATATGCCGCACAGCCCAGGACTTGTCTTCTTTGAGGACCTGAAAGCCTCGTTTGTTTTAGATGTCTAAATGCATTCTTCTTACCCTGAATAGTAATTCCAGTTTGATGTGATGTACAAAGTTAATAAAACAAGAAAACATTTAATTTTTCCTGCATTACATTATTATTTATACATGTTATACTACAAAGCATGCACAGTTACGAGGTTTTAAACTTATTTACACCCGTCCTTATTTATGACCCAGTGAAAGTTGTGGCATATTAATAACTTAAAAGAAAAGCATTGATACTATTTATAGCGTATTACCGGGCAGATCCGCCGGCACCAGGAAAATTAACCGAGAAAAGTTGTCAAGTAAAAAACATTATTGTTTACCAACAGATCCATCAACTTGTGACGAGCGTGAATTGTGCTTTTCTTTATATTGCATTTATCTGCTGTGACAGATGCTTTCAATACAAGCCGTGTTATATTACAACGGTGTGCACTGCCAGTCACAAGATGAGTCAAATAATATTAAATTATTATTCCTGCTTTCATATCTAGCAGAAAAAAAAAATAAAGCGCTCAAGAACACGTCTGCTTTATTCTGTTCAGTCATGCGTTTAAAGATTCAGTGCAGATATGTTACTTTACAAAGCGTGATGGTACTGGCTTAAAGTCGCTTGGGAAAAAAAATGTTAATAAAGGACCCTTTATGCCTCCTTTTCCTCCTTCTATCAGTTGAACACCTGCAAAAGAACCCTTTGGCATCCAATACTTTTGGGAACATCCTATACCTGAATCCCCGTCGTGTGTTGTAGTTTCTCTCAAAGGCCCTACATCACTACAGGACACAGTAGTAGAAGGAACCACAGCACAACTTGTGGTTCCTTCTACTACTTGTGGATGTGGACATGTGTTAGGCCTGCTCCTCCTTGTTCTTGGAAACAGGAAACTACGTTGGTGGCCACAGGGTACTGTCAAGTTGTAACAGGCCCAAAGCCTACAGTTACAATGACTACAACTCACTTGAACACAGTTTAAGTCTTATGCCCCGTACACACGATCGGACTTTCCGACAACAAAGCCGTGGATTTTTGTTCGAAGGTTGTTGGCTCCAACTTGTCTTGCATACACATGGTCACACAAATGTTGGCCAACAATTACGAACGTGGGAACGCGGTGACATACAAGATGTACGACGAGCCGAGAAAAAGGAAGTTCAATAGAAAGTGCGGCTCCTTTTGCTTGATCCTGAGCATGCGTGAACTTTTGTGCTATGGACTTGTGTACACACGATCGGAAATTCCGACAACAAAGTTTTGTTGGCTGAAAATTTGAGAACCTGCTAGCAAACACTTGTTGGCAGAAAGTCAGACAACAAATGTTCGATGAAGCATACACACGGTCGGACTTTCAGCCAACAAGCTCACATCCTACATTTCCCGTCGGAAAATCCGACCGTGTGTAGGTGACATTAGTCTGAAGCCAAACTCCAATGGTATAATCAAGCCCCCTTGTCTGTAGGACAAGCTAGTCCTTTAAAGAGGCCCCAAGTTCCTTCAGTGAGCTGGTGGCCTTCATAGTGAGCATAGCGCTGGGAAGATTATTGTCTCTTTACACTTCGAACAACTGGTAAACATTCCATCTACTGCATTTTAATAAGTAAAACTATGCTGCATTAAACTTGTGTATGTTTTTGGAAAGTTACGCTGTCTGTGGAGAAGGCTTCTTCCATACTGGCTGGATGGACCAAGGTCTAAAGTGGTTATTGTCAAAGAATAAAATATCACTTGAAAGCGAACAAACTCTGTGGTCCATAGGTTGGTTTTCCACTGGTTCCCTCTATGAAAATTTAAAGGATCCCTTATTCCATTAGGTGATTACCCTCACATAACCCTCAAAAGGTGCAAAACTAGGAAATTATGAGTTTTGAATGCGTCCGCAGTCTCCGACAAGTATTCCCTTTTCCTATTTAGGAAGAGCAATCATATGCAATGCTTACTGATTGCACGAATAGTGCATACAAAAATATATGCAGTAAGTATAATATATACAAAATAGCATCAATATGCATAAATATAAAATACATAAATGTATACATTTTTTTCTTTGGTGGGGGGGGGGTATACGCAGATAACTTATGACCACTGACAGGTTAAGTGAATAACAATAATTATCTTGGGTCACAATGGTGTCTGAAAATCAGTGGGATATATTAGACAGCAAGTAAACATGTCTCTGAAGTTGATGTGTTGAAAGCAGAAAAAATGGGTATCGTAGTTTGTTGTGTATGAGGCTGCGTATCCACAGACCGGTCAGGATTCCCATGCTGACCTGTGTCTACAGCCAAAAGCACCTACAATGGACACGTGAGCATCAGAACTGGACCGCGGAGCAATGGAAGAAGGTGGTCTGGTCTGATGAATCACATCTTCTTTTACATTATATGGATGACCAAGCGCATGGGAAGACATGGCACCAGGATCCAGTATGGGAAGAAGGTAAGTAGGTAGTTATGAGGAAAGGTTGCGAGCACTGAACTTATTCTCTCTGGAGAAGAGACGCTTGAGAGGGGATATGATTTCAATTTACAAATACCGTACTGGTGACCCCACAAATGGGATAAAAAATTTTCACAGAAGAGAGTTTGACAAGACTCGTGGCCACTCATTAAAATTAGAAGAAAAGAGGTTTAACCTTAAACTACGTAGAGGGTTCTTTACTGTAAGAGCGGCAAGGATGTGGAATTCCCTTCCACAGGCGGTGGTCTCAGCGGGGAGCATTGATAGCTTCAAGAAACTATTAGATAAGCACCTGAATACTGACACATAATCACACATAGGTTGGACTTGATGGACTTGTGTCTTTTTTCAACCTCCCCTACTATGTAACTATGTAACTATGTAAGCCGGCGGAGGCAGTGTAATGCTTTGGGGAACGTTCTTCAGAAAACCTTGATCCTGCCCTTTATGTGGATGTTACTTTGACACGTACTACCTACCTAAACATTGTTCTTGACTACAGTGCCTTGAAAAAGTATTCATACACCTTGAAATTTTGTGTTACAACCAAAACCATAAATGTATTTTATTGGGATTTTATGTGACAGACCTACACAAAGTGGCACATAATTGTGACGTGGAAGGAAAATGATAAATGTTTTTTTAATTTTTTTTTTACAAATAAATATCTGAAAAGTGTGATGTGCATTTGTATTTGGCCCCCTTTACTCTGATACCCCTAACTAAAATCTAGTGGAACCAATTTTCTTCAGAAGTCACCTAATTAGTAACTACAGTCCACCTGTGTGTAATTTAATCTCAGTATAAATACAGCTGTTCTGTGAAGCCCTCAGAGGTTTGTTAGTGAACCTTAGTGAACAAACAGCATCATGAAGGCCAAGGAACACACCAGACAGGTCAGGGATAAAGTTGTGGAAATTTTTTAATCAGGGTTAGGTTATAAAGAAATTTCCCAAGCTTTGAACATCTCACAGAGCACTGTTCAATCCATCATCTTAAAATGGAAAGAGTATTGGCACAACTGCAAACCTACCAAGACATGGTCATCCACCTAAACTGACAGGCCGGGCAAGGAGAGCATTAATCAGAGAAGCAGCCAAGAGGTCCATGGTAACCCTGGAGGAGCTGCAGAGATCTACAGCTCAGGTGGGAGAATCTGTCCACAGGACAACTATTAGTCGTGCTCTCCACAAATCTGACCTTTATGGAAGAGTGGCAAGAAGAAAGTTATTGTTGAAAGAAAGCCATAAGAAGACCCGTTTGCTGTTTGTGAGAAGCCATGTGGGGGACACAGCAAACATGTGGAAGAAGGTGCTCTGGTCAGGTGAGACCAACATTGAACTTTTTGGCCTAAAAGCAAAATGCTATGTGTGGCAGAAGACTAACACTGCACATCATCCTGAACACACCATCCCCATCGTGAAACATCATGTTGTGGGGATGCTTTTCTTCAGCAGGGACAGGGAAGCTGGTCAGAGTTGATAGGAAGATGGATGGAGCCAAAAACAAGGCAATCCTATGCCGCGTATACACGACCGGACTTTACGGCATACTTGGTCCTGCGGACCGGAGTCCGTCGGACAATTAGATCCTGTGTGGGCTCCAGCGGACTTTTTTTCCCCAAAAGTTCGACGGACCTAGAAATGAAATGAATGTTTCAAATCTTTTCGATGGACTCGAGTCCGGTCGAAAAGTCCGCTTGTCTGTATGCTAGTCCGACGGACAAAAACCAATGCTAGGGCAGCTATTGGCTACTGGCTATGAACTTCCTTGTTTTAGTCCGGTCATACGTCATCAAGTATGAATTCGTCGGACTTTGGTTGATTGTGTGTAGGCAAGTCCGTTCATTCGGAAAGTCCGTCGTAAAGTTCGTCGAAAAGTCCGCAGGACAAAGTATGCTGTAAAGTCCGCTCATGTGTACGCGGCATTAGAGGAAAACCAGTCTGCAAAAGATTTAAGACTGGGGCCGAGGTTCGTCTTCCAGCAGGACAAGGACCCTAAACATATAGCCAGAGCTACAATGGAATGGTTTAGATCAAAGCATATTTATTTGTTAGAATGGCCCAGTCAAAATCCAGACCTAAATCCAATTGAGAATCTGTGTCAACACTTGAAAGTTGCTGTTCACAGACGCTCTCCATCCAATCTGACAGAGCTTGAGCTATTTTGAAAAGAAGAATAGGCAAAAATGTCCCTCTCTAGATGTGCAAAGCTGGTAGAGACATCCCCAAAAAGACTTGCAGCTGTAATTGCAGTGAAAGGTGGTTCTACAAAATATTGACTCAGGGGGGCTGAATACAAATGCACGCCACACTTTTCACATATTTATTTGTAAAAAAATGTGAAAACAATTTATAATTTTCCTTCCACTTCACAATTATGTGCCACTTTGTGTTGGTCTATCACATAAAATCTCACTAAAACACATTCAGGTTTTTGGTTGTAACACAACAAAATGTGGAACATTTCAAGGGGTATGAATACTATTTCAAGGCACTGGAAGCACACCCCATCATGGAAATGGTATTCCCTGATGGCAGTGGCCTCTTTCAGTTGGATAATGTGCCCTGCCACACTGCAAAAATGGTTCAAAATCTCAATCCAATCGAGTGTCTGTGGGAGGTGCTGGAAAAACAAATGCAATCCATGGAAGCCCCACCTCACAACTTACAGGACTTAAAGTATCTGCTACTGATGGCTTGGTACCAGATACCACAGCATACCTTCAAAGGTCTAGTGGCATCCATTCCTCAATGAATAAGTTTCTTTTAAGTGAAAAAAGGGGCTGTTTTGGTGGAAAAGTGGGAACATACTCAAAATTATCTGGGTGGTTATACATTTATGGCTAATCATGTAGCAGGTAAGTCATTACAGCTCGATGTGAGCAGCTCGGTGATTTGTAGGCTATTTTTTTCAGTGCTGTGCAGAATGGGACATGTCTGTGGTCCCTGGTAATTGACAGTGACCCTTGTATTGATCCAGCTGGCCTTCCCCTTGTTCCTTTGATGTTTTGGCACATTATCAATTTCACTGTGGTAAGCTAATTGGCTGACAGAGCACATAGCCACTCCATACTCCCTCTGCCATAGAAAGCAACGATATGGAGATGTGCCTGGGGTGTAAGGGACACACTGACTTCACTTTGACTTCCAAAAGCTCCCAGCCAATAACAACAGAAGAGAAGGAGCACTGGTACAGCACAGAAGTTGTGAACTTTTGAGGTGAGCAAAGTCCCATGCACAGTGTCATGGATGCCTCTTCCATACGCTGACAGCATCCAGCAGTAGAAACTCCTCATTCTGGGAGAGTGTTGTCTCTGCAGCTCGGGGAAAGGTGGGGGGAGGCCCATTGAGACTAGCCTATCATTTCAACCCAGGGCTGCCAGTAGAGGGGTACCGCCAGTACACCCCTGCCAGGTCCTCTTTTTGGCAGCCCTGACTGTCATTGTCTTTGCAGAAGCAGAGCTAATGGTTTACATTAATGCCGCATACACACGATCGGAATTTTGGTTGGAAAAAGGTATGATGGGAATCCGCTCAAGCTTGCCTTGCATACACACGGTCACACAAAAGTTGTCTGAACTTTCGACCGTCAAGAATGCAGTGACGTACAACACTACGACGAGCCAAGAAAATTAAATTCAATGCTTCTGAGCATGCATCGAATTGTTTCCGAGCATGCGTGATTTTTTGTGCGTCCGAATTGCATACAGACAAATGCATTTTCAGATAGGAACTTTTTCCGACCGAAAAATAGAGAACCTGCTCTCAATCTTTTGCTGGCTGGAATTCCGCCAGCAAAAGTCCTATGGAGCATACACACGGTCGCATTTTCCAACCAAAACCTCTGATCGTTTTTTTGCTGGCGGCATTTCCGATCGTGTGTAACGGGCATTAGGGTCTATTCATAAAACATTTATTGGACAAATTTCACAAGCTTTTGTCCAGGCTGCACACATTTTCCCCATATTTTCGCTAATACTATGACTTCCTATGATCCTCGGCTCCATCTAATGGCCAAAATCAGTCGGTATTTCCATAAAGGTCCAGTTAGGGGTCGAGGCAGGCAGTAGACGAAAACGTTTTTGGTCAATTCAAGTTGGCAACAGACACTCAACAGACAGGTAAGTAGCATAGAGTTCTTTGGCTCTAGGGTAGCTAGTGATAAGACACAGCACCCGTCACTTGGATATATAAATACCCTCTGAGCCAATGAGCACACCTAGCATCACTGACAAATAGCAGGACCAGCCCTAAGCATAAGCCTGTAAACTGGTGCATATCATGCAGCAGATAGACAGGACACGTGATGCCCCTGGCTGTACAGGCCAGTATCCCAGATGTACTGCAGCAATAACTAAACAAAGTTGGCTCGTTCGTTCTGGAGGAACAAAGAAGTGAAGGTATAAATACTTGGAAGTGTTACATCTACACCATACTGAACATGCATCACATAAGGGACATCTGTATTTTTATTACAGTTATCCTTAATATGCCCATCCCCCTCCCAGCATCTCCCACAGGCTTGGACTTACCTGTTTCTACCTGGATCGTGTGATAGGTGGAACACTGATTCTATCAGTGTTCCATCTATATTATCACACGAGCCGGTGTAGGAGGCAGGACCTTGTTATAGTGCCACCGAACACAGACCCAGCTCCGTGACGCACAGTGGGAGATGCCCTCTGTGTGTGACACACAAGAGGAGGAGGAGAGAGGGAGGGAGGGAAGGGAGCGCTGCAGCCACAGATCAAAGCGGCCCCAGGGCAGGCAGCCTACCAGGAAATTTCCCGGTATCCCGGTAGGCCAGTCCTGCCCTGCCTACCAGAAAGTTGTTGCGTCCAGTGCTTCTGGTACTTCCACCCCTCTTGTCCCGGTCCCGGTGCTACTTGATGGTGTCACCCCTGGCCGGGGTCAAAATGCTCGGAAAGAGCAATTTGTAAATGGATAGAAAACTGGCTAAAATACAGAGATCAGAGAGTAGTGGTTGATGATTCTTAATCTGAATGGTTTAAGGTTATCAGTGGTGTACCCCAAAGTTCAGTGTTGGGAGTGGGACCCTTACTTTTTAATAACTTTATAAATGATATAGGGTCTGGGATTAAAAGTACAATTTTAGTCTTTGCAGATGACACCAAACTATGCAGTGGAATAACATCCTTACAGGATGTCTCCAATTTACAAGCCAACCTCAATGCACTGTCTAATTGGGCAACTAAGTGGCAAATGAGGTTTAATGTTGAGAAATGTAAAGTTATGCACTTGGGAGCTAAGAATATGCATGCATCATACATACTAGGGAGTGTACAACTAGGAGGATCTGGGGGTTTTGGTAGATCATAAGCTCAATAATAGCATGCAATGCCAAGCTGCGGTTTCCAAAGCAAGCAAAGTCCTTTTTTGTATTAAGAGAAGTATGGACTCCAGAGAGAGAGATATCATTCTGCCCCTGTACAAATCATTAGTAAGGCCTCACCTGGAATATGCAGTTCAGTTTTGTGCACCAGTTCTCAAAAAGGATATCGGGGAACTGGAGAAAGTGCAGAGAAGGGCAACCAAACTGATAAGAGGCATGGAGGAGCTCAGCTATGAGGAAAGATTAGAGGAACTGAATTTATTCTCTCTTGAGAAGAGGAGATTAGGGGGGATATGATCAACAAGTACAAATACATAAATGGTCCATATAGTGAACTTGGTGTTGAGTTATTCACTTTAAGGTCATCACAGATGACAAGGGGGGAATTTTTACGTCTAGAGGGAAAAAAAAAAAAAATCTCCAAATACGGAAAGGTTTCTTCATAGTAAGAGCTGTGAAATTATGGAATAGACTCCCTCCAGAGGTGGTTCTGGCCACCTCAGTAGATTGCTTTAAGAAAGGCCTGGATTCCTTCTTAAATGTACACAATTTAACTGGGTACTTACCTTTATAAGTAAAGTTAAACCAGGGAAAATCCAATTGTCTCTCGGGGGATCAGGAAGGAATTTTTTCCCCTGCTGTAACAAATTGGATCATGCTCTGCTGGAGTTTTTCACCTTCCTCAACTGTGGGTAAAGGATTGTATATATGGGATTGTATTTTTTTTTCTTGGTTGAACTGGATGGACTTGTGTCTTTTTTCAACCTGACTAACTATGTAACTATCTACTCACTTTTCCCGGGAAGAAAAAGCATGCAACATGTCTTTTCTAAACAGTTCTTCATTGCTGTTAAAGGTCTGCCCGCTCAGGGGATCCATGTCTCACCTCACATCTCTACATAGTGCTGCAGGTTGTAGAGCTGATTCTCATTGCACAACCTCTGCCTAACTTTGCACCCAAACGATTTATAGTGGGGCTGGTGACCGACCAACCGGGGGGGTGCCTGTGACCCAACTGACTGAACCACAAAAATATACCCCTAACATACCACTAACTAGAACTAAGGCACGGATTAAAATATGAGGAAGCCGCATATTAAGTAAATTAATAAATAAGCTGCTGAAAATGCTTAAAAAACTGGGGGTTTAATGTCACTTTAAAGTCCTTTCTCTTGTAGGAGAGTGTAATCAAGGAACATTAATGAACTGATGGATATCCACTATGTGACATCTGATCCACCATCCAGCACCTGTCTCTCATTCTTCTTTCCTCTCTTCTCCTCCTTATTTATTTGACATTCTCATACATCTTGGACCTTTTTTTTTTTGTATGATGCTGCATTGGCACAGCAGTACAAACAGCAGCGCTTAATGTTTTTGGTGGGATTAAGGCATCATTGGGACATCATGGAAGGGTCAAGCATTGGGTTGCAATGGGTTACTTTATGGTAAAAATATCTACTTGGTTTTCATGTCTATTGTCTCCATGACACTTTAAGAGAGAGACCCTGCAAGGTTTAGAAATGTCAGCTTTACTCGAAAGAATGTGACATTCCACAAATATATATGTGAGAATTTATTCAGAGTGCTGGTGATTTCCTATCCTTGTACCTAGATTTTGCACAGCACCATCAATTGCAGTCACAACAAGCACCCTCCTACATTGATAGTACACTATAATCAACGCTGATCAGATCTGGCAGGGTTTGAACTGCCGTCAGGTCTTTATTGCTCCTAATGGGGAGGGTCACCCTCTCTATTTGTGCAAAAGTGATGGGAAAACACCAGAACAGGAACAGAATGGAAATCATCCATTGGGCACACTTGCTCCAGTGACAACTGTTTAGGAAGAACTTAAAGTGATAATAAATTGGGGTTCCACCCAAAAAACAAAAATACCTGGAAAAAATCTCAAAAAAAACCCAAAAAAACATTTGGATATTTTTTTTTTTCACTTACCTCTAAATGCCTGTTGCTAGGTGGTCCCTCGTAGTCTGCCTGTTCCTTTGCCTGGGCTGGTGACATCACTTCCCCCCAGGCACAGGAAAGGCTCCGCTCTGCTCCCTCCCTCCTGTCAATCATCTGGGACCCATTACAGGTCCCAGGTGATTGAGCGGCCAATCACGGCGCGCGGCGCCGCTCGCACATGCGCAGTGGGTGCCAGGCTGTGAAGCCACAGCCCGGCGCCCACAGTTGAAATGCCGGCGCCGACAAGCGGAGGGGGGGACGAGCGGGGCCTCGATCCCCCGCATCGCTGGACCCAGGGACAGGTGAGTGTCCAATTAAAAGTCAGCAGCTGCAGTATTTGTAGCTGCTGACTTTTAATTTTTTTTTTTTTGACGGCCCCCTGGGTGGAACTCCTCTTTAAAGCTTTGTGTATTTTTTGTTTTTTTTTGTTTTTTGTTTTTTTTTTATATATAACAAACATGTTACACTTTTTTTGCACTTGTCTTGTAACACTTACACATGATATGCACAAAGCAGACCCGATGCTCTTCTTTTTGGGTCCTCCACCGGCGCTCCTGGCTCCTCCACTTTAAGCAGTGCCCCTAGAGAAAGCTGTTTGCCCATGGGCACCGCTGCCCTTAAAGGGGTTGTAAACCCTCGTGTTTTTTCACCTTAATACATCCTATGCATTAAGGTGAAAAAACTTCTGACAGTAACCGCCTCCCCCCCCCGCCCCCCCATTTTACTTACCTGAGCCCGTTTGTTTCCTCAGCGGAGATGCGCTCTAGCTTTCTGGGGTTCTCGGCTCTTGATTGGATAGATTGATAGCAGCGTAGCCATTGGCCAATGACGCGAGCGCCGGAGGGCAGGGCCGAGTCCGCCATTCTGTGTCTATAGACGCAAATGCTGGACTTGGGAGCGCGCCGGCAAGGTAACCCCCTCGGGAGATCGCTTCTCCCAGGGGGTTAACCGATGTGAGGAGGAGCCGCGAGGGCTGCCGGGGGACCCCAGAAGACGATGATCGAGGCCAGACTGTGCAAAACTAACTGCAGAGTGGAGGTAAGTATGATATGTTTTTTTTTTTTTTTTAAACGAGGATTTACAAACCCTTTAAGTATTGCTGAAGGAAGAGGGGACATCCAGGTAATCTGAGACTCTATGCAGGCAGTCGTAGTCCTTGAAGCAACCTCTGGTGTCTAACCCTCAAAACACAAGCACACCTGGAGCTCTAGGCAAAAGGTCCTACTCACAATGTTCAGAGACAGGTCCCAAATAGGTTCCATGCAACATTATTCAGTAAAGGAGGTTCTTCTCCAACCCTTCCTAATGTAGTGTCTTCCAGCATGTTCTCATTATTCCAGGTTCCTCCAGGCCCTCAGCCAAGCACATGCTGAGGCCTGAAAACAACAGCTCAGTAACACAGGCTTCTTCCCAGGGGCAGAGGTCCTAGAAAAGAGAGACTGATGATCAGACCCATCCAAACATTTATCATCTCCCCAGTCACACTTTCTGAGTCTACCTCCCAGGGATTGACTGAGGTTAGATAAATATTTATGACACAGGAACTAACCCTCCAACTCTATTTCTGGATGGTTCTCCCAGAGGCAGGCAGGAGCAATCAACTAACAGGCTTATGGACACTTGACCAGACCTAGAAAATAAACTGCTGCTCAGTTAGGTACAGCAGAGCCAAAAACTACATGTATCCGGCCTAGAGAAGAGTGCTATACATGCGTTAAATATTTATATGTAAAACAAAAAAAGTATAAAACAACAGTTTAAATGTATGCCAAGTCCAAAGTTCTATGTTTTGGATGAAGTGGGGAAAGGTTTGATCCCTTGATATATTTTTACTGCTATCCAGGGCTTCTTTAGAGATATTTATATTCCTTTCCTGCCCTTCTGACAGATCATGACATTCACCACTATGTCACCAACAGTGGGCAACGCGTTTAATGGAATGTCATGGATGTAAGTTCGCATCCACTAGGGACAAGATAACAAGTTATAAGGGTGTAGAACTGGCTACGTTGAAGCATAGGACTCAGAAGAGACATAGGATATATGTGGAGGCACAGAGTGACAGCAGAGGCAGGTGGGACACATTGTGAAACTGGATGCAGAGGAGAAAGAATACTCACAGGATAGTATTCCTGGGAGCACTGGGAAAACAGGTAAGAGTCACTTGGAGTACTGGTGTTGTCACGTACCTCATAGTAGAGGGAGACCTCTCGTACAGCCCCGGCTCAAGGGCCACTGGAGTTGGGACAATGGCCATGAGAGCGCGGTGAGGTAAGAGTGCCTTAAAGATCTTCCGTTGGTTGCAGAAGTGTGTATCACCTGAGCTGGGCTGGGTGACTGAAGCAGCAGATGGCAACAGATGCTGGCACACAGCAGATGTAACACCAGCATCACCAGGCACTGTGCCGAGCAGGACAAATGGATAACTGGATGCAGAGTCAGACAAACCAGGTTAGCAACAGAGGATCAGGTATCAGCATAAACAGCAGGCAGAGAATGGTCAAGGTGCAGGCAGAGGTTGGCCATTGGATATCAAGCAGATGGAAGATATAACAAAGTCTTTAAGGCAAAGCCAAGGTCAGGATAGGAGGAGAGCAAGCGTGGTCAGGATAAGTCGGGTCAAACGCAGGAATCAAGCAAAGATCACAGGAACAGGTATATGGGAAAAGATGCAGATCAAACAGCAATGCACTAGTGCAGCTACTGCCCTAATATAGGCCATTTGGAGCCAGCATTAATGGCTAACATGCATGCGCATATGCGTTTGCCTGTTTGCGTTAATCTTTTCGTATATATATGCGTATCTGCCTATGCCTAGGAGTTTTGGCTGAACTATGGCCAGCACGTCCCTGACTGGTGTGTTAGGATAACAGGAACACAGGTGAGAGTCACTGGGAGTACTGGTGTGCTGGGATTACAGGAACACATGTGAGACTCACTGGGAATACTGGGGTGCTTGGATCACATAAACATAGGTGAGAATCCCTGGGAATACTGGGGTGCTAGGACCACAGGAAAACAGGTGAGAGTCACTGGGAGTACTGGGGTGCTGGGATAACAGTAACACAGGTGAGAGTCACTGGGAGTACTGGGGTGCTGGGATAACAGTAACACAGGTGAGAGTCACTGGGAGTACTGGGGTGCTGGGATAACAGTAACACAAGTGAGAGCCCCTGGGAGTACTGGGGTGCTGTGATAACAGGAACACAGGTGGGGGTCACTGGGTTTACTGGGGTGCTGGGCTCACATGAACGCAGGTGAGAGTCACTGGGAGTAATGTGGGTTCACATGAACATGAGTGAGAGTCACTTGGAGTACTGGGGTGCTGGGATCACAAAAACATAGGTGGGGGTCGTCCTGGGGTTCTGTGATAACTGGAACACAGGTGAGGCTCACTGGGAGTACTGGGCTGCTAGGTTTACATGAACACAGGTGAGAGTCACTGGGAGTACTGGGGTGCTGAGATAACAGGAACACAGGTGGGGATCACTGGGAGTACTGGGGTGCTGGGTTTACATGAACAAAGGTGAGAGTCACTGGGAGTACTGGGCTGCTGAGATAACAGGAACACAGGTGAGGGTCACTGGGAATACTGGGGTGCTAGGATCACAGAAAAACTGGTGAGAATCACTGGGAGTACTAGGGTGCTGTGATAACAGCAACACAGGTGGGGGTCACTGGGAGAACTGGGATGCTGGGTTCACAGGAACACGAGAGAGAGTCACTTGGAGTACTGGGGTGCTGGGATCACAGGAACACAGGTGAGGGTCACTGGGAGTACTGGGGTGTTAGGATCACAGGAAAACTGGTGAGAGTCAGTGGGAGTACAGGGGTGCTGTAATAACAGGAACACAGGTGGGAGTCACTGGGTTTACTGGGTTGCTGTGATAACAGGAACACAGGTGGGGGTCATTGGGTTTACTGGGGTGCTGGGCTCACATGAACACAGGTGAGAGTCAATGGGAGTACTGGGGTGCTGAGATAACAGGAACACAGGTGGGGGTCACTGGGAGCACTCATTTATGCTGAGCACTGTATATATATATAGATATATCTATTTATATATCTATTTATATATAGATATATATATAGATATATATAGATATATATATACACGGTATATATGCAACCTTTTCATTTACCAGGAACTCTAGTGCAAACCCTTTACAGCCTTGAGCCATGCTTTTACCGCATCCCCAACTGCTCCCCCTTAAAGTGGAAGTAAATTGCTGAGTCTACTGGCTCCCCAGCTCCTCTTCCATGCTGCCATTTTTAAAACTATGACAAGTGCGCATATAGGCCACCGGTGTCTTCCAGGTATCTAGAACCTGGCAGAGACGGGAAGTGCATATGTGCACATGTGGGGAGGATTTCTGTTAAATCTGGTGGGCATGCACACATATGCTGCACGTTAATGGCTTAGTAACACACTGCCTCCTGGGATAGCTGAGACATAGCTATCCCAGGAAGCAGCGGGAAAATAAATAAAACATAAAAAAAATAGCAGAGGGAGGAGGTAGGGATAAAATAAAAAAAAGTTGTTAGAGAGAGCGTTAGAGTTGCACTTTAGCAAAGACATCAGACAGGGGTGTACACATAATTATACAAATATATGCAGCGCTAATGTGAAAAAGGTCTCTGCATGGCTACAAGACAATATAAGTGACAATATGAACAATATATAAAAAAGACCCTTATTGCTACAAGGTGACATGAATGAACATTTTACATTGATAATGAATGGACATTAACCATATAAATGTGACAAAAGTGAATATGTCCATATAAAAATGATTTAATTAATATTGACAGAAAAAACAGTCCACAGAGTGAAAAAATAAGTTGATCCAGAAAAGGAGGTTTAGTCCTTATGGCATCAGTAAATCTTAGAAATCACGTGAATATAGAAGACAGCCACCACCAATTTTGAGAAAGCTTACCGTAATTTGTGGACTCAAAAAGGCATATGCCCAATGAGTCACCAAGGCTTGTGGTATACAAACACCCATGAGCTGAAACCTCTGCGCCTCTAGCTTCTGGCCAGAATGAGAGATGATCCCTCTTTCCCTCGCATGGCTAGAAGTAATAGTAACCCGATAATCTGGTAGTCTCAAACAAAGAGGGGACCAAGTCTTCCCCATATATTCACACGGTATAACCAAAAATGAAACAAATGCTCCACAAAGTGTAAAACCGTATGCATAAAAAGGAATTTATTAAAAGAAGTATGAACACTCACATTTGGATGAAAATAAAAGCGCTTGTACAAATATAAATATAGCAGTATATTTAACACAACGGCATCAGCTAGGATCGTACCGGCATGTTCCGTCTACAAAGACATCATCTGGGGTGTAAACATACTGCTATTTGAATACTTCTACAAGCGCTTTTATATTCATCCAAATGTGAGTGTTCCTACTTCTTTTAACAAATTCATTTTTACGCCTACGGTTTTACACTATGTGGAGCATTTGTTTCATTTTTGGTTATACCGTGTGCATTTGTTTGAGACTACCAGATTTTTGGGTTACTATTACTTTTAGCCATCCGAGGGACAGAGGAATCATCTCTCATTCTGGCCAAAAGGTAGGGGTGCAGAGGTTTCACTGGTATTTATATACCACAAGCCTTGGTGACTCATTGGGCATATGCCTTACTGAATCCATAAATTCCAGTAAGCCTTCTCAAAATTGGTGGTGTCTGTCTTCTATATTCACGTGATTTCTAAGATTTACTGATGCCATAACGACTAAACCTCCTTTTGTGGATCAACTTATTTTTTCACTCTGTGGACAGAAATGTACAGAGCTGGAAGGAAATGTAAGTGCAGGGCATACATGACGGGGTGCAAGGAACTATCAGACTGAAAGAGGTTAAAGAGGGGTTGGGATGGTTTGAGAGAAATAAACTGGCCCTTACCTAATTGGAGGAGTTCGTTCAGGATAAGGAGGAGCTGGATAGTTAAGGAAGGGAGGAAGTAGGAGGCATCAGTTGCAGGTGACAATTCGGTGGTGGAAAGTCCCGCCCTCCCGCCCTAGAGGAGAAGTTTGGAGGTACTTCATGCAAAAGGTGTGGCGATTGGGGTCCTTGACGAAGGTACAAAAATTAAGGTATTTTGATAAAACGGAGGGACCCGTCTCAGGTACGGAGCCCTCCTGGTTTGTCTAGTTCAGTCTAGATTACCGGGTAGTAAGGTGGTAGGGGACTGTAGTCAGTTAGTAAGCCCCTGACGTGGTGTGGCGGCTGGGGACAGAATCTAACTTAGAGGTACCACAGATTCCAAAAGTTTTGAATCGGTGTCGTCAAGGATCTGCAATCATCTTTTCATATAAGGTTTATGGTTAAATATGTTTTGAGTTAATAAAAGGCCAAGCGGCCATTTAAATCCAACACAATGTCAGTGTCATTACTGGGGGAAAAGGGAAGGGTGTTGGTAGGTACATAATTGAGTTGGGGCAGTAAGTTATCTGAACTACCCTAGTCATGTTTTTTCTGTCAATATTAATTATTATCATTTTTATATGGACACATTCACTTTTGTCACATTTTTGATCTGGTTAATGTTCATTCATTATCAATGTGAACTGTTCATTCATGTCACCTTATAGGAATAAGGGTCTTTTTATATATATTGTTCTTTTTGTCACTTATACTGTCTTGTAGCCATACAGAGACCTTTTTCACATTAGCGCAGCACATATTTGTATAATTATCCATTCAAATTTGTCCTTTGCTGTGCTTCCTGCTGTATATATTTAAGGGTGTCAGCGCAGTATTTTCTTTTTATTTTGTAATTCAGGGGTGTACACATGCTGTGACCATGCAGCTTTGTTTAATGGCCATGGCAAGAATTACAAACCCTGTTGTGTTCAGAGAATGGGGCCACATTGCAACTGCCCCACAAACACATGCAATACATGCAGATGTGGCATGGTCTTTTAGGAGTTAAAATAGAGGTGACATAATGCCTTCTCACTTCCCAGGAGGTCAACCCTAGTGTAAACTAGCCCTTAGGGAGCATCTAATCAAAAATGGAATTACTGTTGCAGAAGATACCAAAAAATGTGCTTGTATCTTAGACCCCTTTCACACTGAAGGATCTTTTCAGGCGTTTTAGCGCTAAAAATAGCGCCTGTAAAGCGCCTGAAAAGCGCCTCTCATGCCTCCCCAGTGTGAAAGCCTGAGTGCTTTCACACTGGGGGCGGTGCGCTTGCGGGAGGGGAAAAAAAGTCCTGCAAGCAGCATCTTTGTGGGCGGTTTGGGAGCGGTGTATACACCGCTCCCAAAACACCCTGTCCATTGAAATGAATGGGCAGCAATGCCGAAGCGCCTGCAAAGCGCTTCGGCAGTGCTGCAACACGGGAGCTTATTGCCCTTTGCACGGCCGCTAGCGGGGGTTAAAAGCGCCCCACTAGCGGCTGACTTGCCCTGCTAAAACAACAGTAAAAGGCCGCTAAAACTAGCAGCACTTTACCGTCAACGCGGCGCGGCCCCAGTGTGGAAGGGGTCTTAGTGCAGGCTTCTTAGAAGATCAGTGAGCCAATCACACAAGCAGGAAATGGGGTGCATTCTGTACCTCAAATGTGTACAGAACGCTTCCAGGTTGTCATATGGTATTAAATTTGATTTGAGTTATAATTTTAGAAATATGACAGCAACTTCAGACTGAAAAGAAAAGGTAATTTTTATTAACAATAAATTACAACATGACTTGCGTGGCAATTCTATATGCTACATTATTATTAGTATTATTTATTTTATTATTTATTTATTTATGTATTTATTATTTTTTTATGAAAGTCTAATTCCCCTTTAAACTACCTGCAGCTCCTCATGTTGCCAGGCATTGAAAACCTCTGCCATAGACGAGCTGCAAATCTCCCTACAATTTCTAACGCTTTCAGCACACATCGGTAAATTCCCCCATCAGGAGTCGCAGCATTTATATTCCACACTTTGTGTTTGAACAATAACCCGATCACGTAGAATAAGTAGCACGACCATATTCTGATGCATGGAGAAAAGCAGGCCAAATCTCTCATATAGTGTGCAGAAGTCAAAAGCTAACAATAGATACTCAGCTTTCATTTCTTATTACCTCTTCAAAGGCCTCTCACCATCCCTCTCATCCCCTGCCTTTCATGTTATCTCCCCGGGTTCCGTTTGTGTTCATTCTGTCAACAATTATTCTGACAACTACACCCATTTTCCCTTTTTAGTACACTAACAATATACAAAACGTAATATTATTACCCTAGGTGTCGAATAATAATAATAGACTTTTTTTTTCCCTTCCCCTCCTTTTGTTTAGTTCCAGTGTGAGCGTTCAGGAGGAGCAGAGGCCGTACAAAGATGTGACAATGCTGCCATCTCTTGTTAGGAGGAGACCAGAAAATTATTTGATGTCTTGGTGTTAAAATAACATGCATTTTCTGTTAATTTTATTTTAAAGAGCAGCAAAGAAAAGAACACCGTATCATTGAAAGCAGACTTTCCCAACCTTTTTACCCCTGAAGAACCCTAGAAATCTTGTTTGGATCTTGAAGAACCGCTGCTAAAAGCAGAGGTCCCCATTGAAATGTGTATTGTGGTGTATCTAGGGTAGGAATGGATCAAAGTCATCATATTTTACGAACATCTAGGTATTTTATTTTACCAAAGACACATTTCTTGGTTCGAACTCTCTATTTCTGTTCATTTTGTTTGAAAGAGCAGCAAAAAAAAAACCAATGTATCATTTAAATGGGACTTTCCCAACCTCTTTTAGCTCTGATGAACCATTGAAATCTTGTATGGGTCTTGGGGAACCTCTGCTAAAATCAGACACCCGTTGGAATGTGTATTGTGGTGTATCTAGGGTTGGATCAATGTCATCATATTTTATGAACATCAAGTTACTTTATTTCCACAAATACCCATTTTGTGGTTTGAACTCTCCATTTCTATTCATTTTATTTTAAAGAGCAGCAAAGGAAAAACAATGCCTCATTTAAAGCAGAACTTTCCAACTTTTTACCCCTGAGGAATCCTTGAAATCTTGTTTAGGTCTTGAGGAACCTCTGCTAAAACCAGAGACACCTGTTGGAATGTGTATTGTGATGTACTGTATTTAGGGATGGATCAAAGTCATCATATTTTGTGAACATCAAGTTACTATATTTCACCAAAGTGTTTTGTCGTTTGAACTCCATTTCTGTTAATTTTATTTAAAAGAGCAGCGAAGAAAAAAGCAAAACAATGCATCATTTAAATGGGACTTTCCCAACCGTTTTAACCCTGAGGAACCCTTAAAATCTAGTTTGGGTCTTGAGGAACCTCTGCTAAAACTAGAGGCACCCATTGGAATGTGTATTGGGATGAATCAAAATCATCATATTTTAAGAACATCAAGTGACTTTATTTTACCAAAGACATGCTTTATGGCTCGAATTCTCCATTTATTTTTATTTTATTTTAAAGAAAAGCAAATAAAAGAACATTGTATAATTTAAAACAGACTTCCCCAACCTTTTTAACCCTGAGGAATCCTTGAAATCTTGTTTAGGTCTTAAGGAACCTCTGCTAAAACCAGAGACACCTGTTGGAATGTGTATTGTGATGTACTGTATTTAGGGATGGATCATAGTCATCATATTTTGTGAACATTAAGTTACTATATTTCACCAAAGCGTGTTTTGTGGTTTGAACTCCATTTCTGTTAATTTTATTTAAAAGAGCAGCGAAGAAAAAATCAAAACAATGTATCATTTAAATGGGACTTTCCCAACCCTTTTAACCCTGAGGAACCCTTAAAATCTAGTTTGGGTCTTGAGGAACCTCTGCTAAAACCAGAGGCACCTATTGGAATGTGTATTGGGATATTTCAAAATCATCATATTTTAAGAACATCAAGTGACTTTATTTTACCAAAGTCATACTTTATGGCTCGAATTCTCCATTTTGCTGGTTTGGTGGAGAGTTCTGGTGTATTTGCATTAGATTTTTTGTTCAGGAGTGGGGATGGGGTGATCATTATGGAAGTTTGGTGATAGATGACAGCTCTGCAGGTCTGATATGACAATGACACTAGCATTCAATAGGTGTACACATGGATCACTGCAAATGGCATTAGCAGTAGTATGTGAGCTTTGACTTTGTATGTTGGGATCAGTCATGGTCGCTGTGTCTATGCACTTTTTTTTTTTACTTCTACAAGCTTGTATGCTTACCGTCACTGATTACATGTGAGAACCCCAGAGGTGGTTCCAAGTGATTAGATGCAGGGGGCAGCCCCATTGAAATGAATGAGAGGCTGACAACTCCTGCAGCTAATGGCGCCCGCTCACACGTAATCGCCCATAGCCCAGCGAGTGATCGGCCCTGGACGCAGACACCATGAGCAATTACATACAAGCACCAATTGTTAGCAATGGGGCTGCCTCCCACATTTATTTGCCAGTAATCCCCACTGGGGTTCATGCATGTAATCGGTGACAGCACCATTTGTAAGTGTTAATGGAATAATATTCCTGTTAGAGCAGATATGAAGGGTGTCTAAATAAGGCTGTGCAGTCCAAAAGGCAGCAGAGATAAACCCAGTGCCCTTGATAATTAGCACTAATCAGTAATGGGTCTGGTCATACAAGTGTAAGGACACTTGTACTGTCTTACTGTTACTCAACTCTGCCAGCACAGAAATCTGTAGGGGGAGCGCAGTAAACAGTAGTAAAGTATTTTAAAGGCAAACAAGATTAGTCACAAATCATAATATGTGAGAGTACAGGCTGGGCCGCTGATATGACCGTAAAGCTGGCCCTCCTGGGTCCAGGCCCCATCAGTTCAAAAGGGGGGGGGCCGGTCACCTGCCGAGTAGAAGGACCAGCTTGTGACTCTTGTGGATCACCCTACAGAGCTGTCAGCTTTCTCCATCTGGCTGCGCTGCAGGGGGTCGGTTCTTGTATCTCTCCCCCCCCTCCACCTGCTGTCCAGTCCCCCCTGTGTGCCCGCCACCCCAACAATACTTCTGGCTTCCCTCCTCTTTTTTCCTGCCTGCAGCTGCTGAGAGCACACAGGAGGATCAGGTTCAGGATGGAGAGCTGGGGGCTGGTAAATATTTCATATCTGTACCGATCGCACTTGCTGCTATAAAACACATCCAATAAAAAAATTTTAAAAAATCTAATTTCTTCATCAATACATAGGCCAATATGTATTCTGCTACATGTTTTTTGGTAAAAAAAATCCCGATAAGCGCATATTGATTGGTTTGTGCAACAGTTATAGCGTCTACAAACTATGGGATATATTTATGGGATTTTTATTTATTTTTTTATTTTTTTACTAGTAATGGTGGCGATCAGCGATTTTTAGCAACATTGCGGCAGACAAATCGCACAAGTGACACTTTTTGGGGACCAGTGTCAGAAACCATGAAATCAGGCCAAGACAGAAATACAGTTAAATCACGCTTGTTTAATAATAAAAGTAAAAAGAAAAAACGTAGTCAAAACATAGCCAAAGTTCAGTAACCGGAACGAATAGTCAGCCAAGCCAGAAGTCAGGGATCAATGTAGTGGAACAGCAAGCAGGATCTGGAGGCAGAATGGATTTCAGCAAAGCAAGTCTTGAACAGGATTGCAGGAGATAGTTCCTGTGATGTTGACCAAGGCGAAGGCAGAGATCCTCTGGACTGGACGGCTTAACCACTTGACGACCGCCTCACGCCGATGTACGTCGGCAAAGTGGCACGGACAGGCAAAATCACGTACAGGGTACGTGATTTGCCTTCCGCGGGTGGGGGGTCCGATCGGACCCCCCCCCGGTGCCCGAGGCGGTCGTCTTTTGTCCAGCGGCGATCGGTGATGAGGGGGAGACCATCCGTTCGTGGCCCCCCCCTCGCGATCGCCGCCGGCCAATCGAATCATTCCTTTGCTGCTGTATGCTAAACAGCAGCAAAGGAAATGATGTCATCTCTCCTCGGCTCGGTAATTTCCGTTCCGGCCCGAGGAGAGAAGACATCAATGTGAGTGCACCAACACACACACACACAGTAGAACATGCCAGGCACACAAAACACCCCGATCCCCCCCCCGATCGCCCCCCGATCCCCCCCCAATCACCCCCCCCCCCCCCCTGTCACAAACTGACACCAGCAGTTTTTTTTTTTTTTTTTTTTCTGATTACTGCATAGTGTCAGTTTGTGACAGTTAGTGTTAGGGCAGATAGTATTACCCCCCTTTAGGTCTAGGATACCCCCCTAACCCCCCCTAATAAAGTTTTAACCCCTTGATCACCCCCCGTCACCAGTGTCACTAAGCGATCATTTTTCTGATCGCTGTATTAGTGTCGCTGGTGACGCTAGTTAGTGAGGTAAATATTGAGGTTCGCCGTCAGCGTTTTATAGCGTCAGGGACCCCCATATACTACCTAATAAATGTTTTAACCCCTTGATTGCCCCCTAGTTAACCCTTTCACCACTGATCACCGTATAACCGTTACGGTTGACGCTGGTTAGTTTGTTTATTTTTTATAGTGTCAGGGCACCCGCCGTTTATTACCGAATAAAGGTTTAGCCCCCCGATCGCCCGGCGGTGATATGCGTCGCCCCAGGCAGCGTCAGATTAGCGCCAGTACCGCGAACACCCACGCACGCAGCATGCGCCTCCCTTAGTGGTATAGTATCTGATCGGATCAATATCTGATCCGATCAGATCTATACTAGCGTCCCCAGCAGTTTAGGGTTCCCAAAAACGCAGTGTTAGCGGGATCAGCCCAGATACCTGCTAGCACCTGCGTTTTGCCCCTCCGCCCAGGCGAGCCCAGCCCACCCAAGTGCAGTATCGATCGATCACTGACACTTACAAAACACTAAACGCATAACTGCAGCGTTCACAGAGTCAGGCCTGATCCCTGCGATCGCTAACAGTTTTTTTGGTAGCATTTTGGTGAACTGGCAAGCACCAGCCCCAGGCGTCAGGTTAGCGCCAGTACCGCTAACACCCACGCACGCAGCATACACCTCCCTTAGTGGTATAGTATCTGAACGGATCAATATCTGATCCGATCAGATCTATACTAGCGTCCCCAGCAGTTTAGGGTTCCCAAAAACGCAGTGTTAGCGGGATCAGCCCAGATACCTGCTAGCACCTGCGTTTTGCCCCTCCGCCCGGCCCGGCCCAGCCCACCCAAGTGCAGTATCGATCGATCACTGTCACTTACAAAACACTAAACGCATAACTGCAGCGTTCGCAGAGTCAGGCCTGATCCCTGCAATCGCTAACAGTTTTTTGGTAGCGTTTTGGTGAACTGGCAAGCGCCAGCGGCCTAGTACACCCCGGTCGTAGTCAAACCAGCACTGCAGTAACACGTGGTGACGTGGCGAGTCCCATAAGTGCAGTTGAAGCTGGTGAGGTGGCAAGCACAAGTAGTGTCCCGCTGCCACCAAAAAGACAAACACAGGCCCGTCGTGCCCATAGTGCCCTTCCTGCTGCATTCGCCAATCCTAATTGGGAACCCACCGCTTCTGCAGCGCCCGTACTTCCCCCATTCACATCCCCAACCAAATGCAGTCGGCTGCATGAGAGGCATTTTTATGTCCTCCTGAGTACCCCTACCCAACGAACCCCCCCAAAAAAGATGTTGTGTCTGCAGCAAGCGCGGATATAGGCGTGACACCCACTATTATTGTCCCTCCTGTCCTGACAATCCTGGTCTTTGCATTGGTGAATGTTTTGAACGCTACCATTCACTAGTTGAGTATTAGCGTAGGGTACAGCATTGCACAGACTAGGCGCCATTTCACAGGGTCTCCCAAGATGCCATCGCATTTTGAGAGACCCGAACCTGGAACCGGTTACCGTTATAAAAGTTAGTTACAAAAAAAGTGTAAAAAAAAAAAAAAATATGAAATAAAAAAAAATAGTTGTTGTTTTATTGTTCTCTCTCTCTCTATTCTCTCTCTCTATTGTTCTGCTCTTTTTTACTGTATTCTATTCTGCAATGTTTTATTGTTATTGTTATTGTTATTATGTTTTATCATGTTTGTTTTTCAGGTGTGTAATTATTTACACTTTACTGTGCTTTATTGTTAACCATTGTTAACCATTTTTTTGTCTTCAGGTATGCCATTCACGACTTTGAGTGGTTATACCAGAATGATGCCTGCAGGTTTAGGTATCATCTTGGTATCATTCTTTTCAGCCAGCGGTCGGCTTTCATGTAAAAGCAATCCTAGCGGCTAATTAGCCTCTAGACTGCTTTTACAAGCCGTGGGAGGGAATGCCCCCCCCCCCCCCCACCGTCTTCCGTGTTTTTCTCTGGCTCTCCTGTCTCAACAGGGAACCTGAGAATGCAGCCGGTGATTCAGCCAGCTGACCATAGAGCTGATCAGAGACCAGAGTGGCTCCAAACATCTCTATGGCCTAAGAAACCGGAAGCTACGAGTATTTCATGACTTAGATTTCGCCGGATGTAAATAGCGCCATTGGGAAATTGGGGAAGCATTTTATCACACCGATCTTGGTGTGGTCAGATGCTTTGAGGGCAGAGGAGAGATCTAGGGTCTAATAGACCACAATTTTTTCAAAAAAGAGTACCTGTCGCTACCTATTGCTATCATAGGGGATATTTACATTCCCCGAGATAACAATAAAAATGATTAAAAAAAAAAATATGAAAGGAACAGTTTAAAAGTAAGATTAAAAAAGCAAAAAAATAATAAAGAAAAAAAAACAAAAAAACAAAAAACACCCCTGTCGCCCCCTGCTCTCGCGCTAAGGCGAACGCAAGCGGCGGTCTGTCGTCAAACGTAAACAGCAATTGCACCATGCATGTGAGGTATCACCGCGAAGGTCAGATCGAGTGCAGTAATTTTTCCAGTAGACCTCCTCTGTAAATCTAAAGTGGTAACCTGTAAAGGCTTTTGAAGGCTTTTAAACATGTATTTATTTTGTTGCCACTGCACGTTTGTGCGCAATTTTAAAGCATGTCATGTTTGGTATCCATGTACTCGGCCTAAGATCATCTTTTTTATTTCATCAAACATTTGGGCAATATAGCGTGTTTTAGTGCATTAAAATTAAAAAAAGTGTGTTTTTTCCCCAAAAAATGCGTTTGAAAAATCGCTGCGCAATTACTGTGTGAAAAAAAAAAATGAAACACCCACCATTTTAATCTGTAGGGCATTTGCTTTAAAAAAATATATAATGTTTGGGGGTTCAAAGTAATTTTTTTGCAAAAAAAAAAAACTTTTTCATGTAAACAATAAGTGTCAGAAAGGGCTTTGTCTTCAAGTGGTTAGAAGAGTGGGTGATGTGTGACATAAGCTTCTAAATGTTGTGCATAAAATGCCAGGACAGTTCAAAACCCCCCCAAATGACCCCATTTTGGAAAGTAGACACCCCAAGCTATTTGCTGAGAGGCATGTCGAGTCCATGGAATATTTTATATTGCGACACAAGTTGCGGGAAAGAGACAAATTTTTTTTTTTATTTTTTTTTTTTGCACAAAGTTGTCACTAAATGATATATTGCTCAAACATGCCATGGAAATATGTGAAATTACACCCCAAAATACATTCTGCTGCTTCTCCTGAGTACGGGGATACCACATGTGTGAGACTTTTTGGGAGCCTAGACGCGTACGGGACCCCGAAAACCAAGCACCGCCTTCAGGCTTTCTAAGGGCGTGAATTTTTGATTTCACTCTTCACTGCCTATCACAGTTTCGGAGGCCATGGAATGCCCAGGTGGCACAAAACCCCCCCAAATGACCCCATTTTGGAAAGTAGACACCCCAAGCTATTTGCTGAGAGGTATAGTGAGTATTTTGCAGACCTCACTTTTTGTCACAAAGTTTTGAAAATTGAAAAAAGAAAAAAAAAAATGTTTTTTCTTGTCTTTCTTCATTTTCAAAAACAAATGAGAGCTGCAAAATACTCACCATGCCTTTCAGCAAATAGCTTGGGGTGTCTACTTTCCAAAATGGGGTCATTTGGGGGGGTTTTGTGCCACCTGGGCATTCCATGGCCTCCGAAACTGTGATAGGCAGTAAAGAGTGAAATCAAAAATTTTCACCCTTAGAAATCCTGAAGGCAGTGATTGGTTTTCGGGGTCCAGTACGCGGCTAGGCTCCCAAAAAGTCCCACACATGTGGTATCCCCATACTCAGGAGAAGCAGCTAAATGTATTTTGGGGTGCAATTCCACATATGCCCATGGCCTGTGTGAGCAATATATCATTTAGTGACAACTTTATGGAAAAAAAAAAAAAAAGTGTCACTTTCCCACAACTTGTGTCAAAATATAAAATATTCCATGGACTCAATATGCCTCTCAGCAAATAGCTTGGGGTGTCTACTTTCCAAAATGGGGTCATTTTGGGGGGTTTTGTGCCACCTGGGCATTCCATGGCCTCCGAAACTGTGATAGGCAGTGAAGAGTGAAAGCAAAAATTTACACCCTTAGAAATCCTGAAGGCGGTGATTGGTTTTCGGGGCCCCGTACGCGGCTAGGCTCCCAAAAAGTCCCACACATGTGGTATCCCCATACTCAGGAGAAGCAGCTAAATGTATTTTGGGGTGCAATTCCACATAGGCCCATGGCCTGTGTGAGCAATATATCATTTAGTGACGACTTTTTGTAAATATTTTTTTTTTTTTTTGTCATTTTTCAATCACTTGGGACAAAAAAAATAAATATTCAATGGGTTCAACATGCCTCTCAGCAATTTCCTTGGGGTGTCTACTTTCCAAAATGGTGTCATTTGGGGGGGTTTTGTACTGCCCTGCCATTTTAGCACCTCAAGAAATGACATAGGCAGTCATAAACTAAAAGCTGTGTAAATTCCAGAAAATGTACCCTAGTTTGTAGACGCTATAACTTTTGCGCAAACCAATAAATATACGCTTATTGACATTTTTTTTACCAAAGACATGTGGCCGAATACATTTTGGCCTAAATGTATGACTAAAATTTAGTTTATTGGATTTTTTTTATAACAAAAAGTAGAAAATATCATTTTTTTTCAAAATTTTCGGTCTTTTTCCGTTTATAGCGCAAAAAATAAAAACCGCAGAGGTGATCAAATACCATCAAAAGAAAGCTCTATTTGTGGGAAGAAAAGGACGCAAATTTCATTTGGGTACAGCATTGCATGACCGCGCAATTAGCAGTTAAAGCGACGCAGTGCCAAATTGGAAAAAGACCTCTGGTCCTTAGGCAGCATAATGGTCCGGGGCTCAAGTGGTTAAGTAGGCAGGAGTGACGAGCAGGATATCATCCACAGCTGAGTAACTGTGGAGAGATAGGAGCTGACAATTAGCCAACAGCTGAGCGGCCAGCTCAGAGTAGGAAGGGCTGAGCCCAGCCCTGACAACCAGTGACACCAATATAGTGATCAGTGCTAAAAAGAATACACTGTAACTGTACAAATGACACTGGCAGGAAAGGTGTTAACATCAGGGGCGACCAAAGGGTTAAATGTGTCCCTAGGGAGTGCTTGCTAACTGTGTGGGGGATGTGCTTTGACTAGTGGAAAACAGAGATCCGCGTGTCTGCAGAAACACAAGATCTCCATTTTCCCCTCTGACAGAACGGCGGACCGCCATTCTGCCTCTCCTGAGAACGATCAGGGGGTCCAAACACAGCGGGACCCCCCAGACCCTGTGCACGAAATCACGTACAGGTACGTGGACAGGAGGGCCGCCCCCCCCCCCCCCCCACAGTATATCTGCGTGGGGGCGGCCCAGAAGTGGTTAAAGGAGGACTTGCATGCTCTTTCTATCCTTTTAAAATGTTTCTTCTCTGTTCTTGTGCCGCTAACTGCACCCTGGCCCAGGGCTTTTTTTCTCAAAGTATAGGCATCCCTCTCACTACCACCCCCATTAGAAAATACAGCACAAAGTATGATTTGTTGTGATAAGTAATTTGTATGGAGTTTGTCATTTGAATTAATAACAAGAAAAGCAGTAAAATATATCCTGCATCCAGGAATAATAGACCCCACCCAAGCAACAATAGACACCCACCCCACATCCCCCCCCCACAACAAAACCCAGCAACAATAGACCCCTGCAAAACAAATAACCCCCCAGCAACAATGGACCACTGCCAGCAACACTAGATCTTCCAGCATCCAGCAACAATAGACCTCTCCCTCAACACTAGATCGCTCTCAAGAACAATGGACCACCCAGCAACATCAGAATCTATTTAGAACTCTCAAACAGTATGTATTTTTTTTTTTAAGTAGAGGTCCTAGAGAATTCAATGGTGGGTGTTGCTGCACGAATATCGTGTGACATAAAAAACACCCACCCTTTTATTCTCTAGGGCCTCTGCTTAAAAAAAAAAAATACATACTGTTTGAGAGTTCTAAATAGATTTCTAGCAAAAAAAAAAATGTTTTTTTTTACATGTGGAAGAGAAATGTTAGAGTTGGCCAGGACTGGAAGGTGTTAACCGATCAAGGGGGTTAAGCGTGTTTCCTGGGAGGTGTTGCTAACTGTATGGGGGCTGGGCTGACTGGAGGAGGAGAGAGATCGCTGTTCCTAATCACTAGGAACAGCAGATCTCCCTCTACTTCCCTGACAGAATGGGGATCTGTTTGTTTACACTGACAGATCCCCGTTCTGCCTGTTTCTGCCTGAGTGATTGGTTGGCTCCCCTCTTCGTGAATGGGCACGCGGGCGTGCCCCCGGCGGCGCACGCGCACCCACAATTTGCCGTGTACGCGCCCGATGTACAATGACGGCGATTCGCGCAGGGGAGCCAACCTGCTGCAGTGCAACTGGCGGGCGGTCCATAACTAGTTAGTAGATGGGAAGTCTTCCCTTACCTGAAGCTCAGAAGTCTACTTGATATTTTTTTTTTTCTCTCATATCATAACTTTTCTGTCAAATTTGATATAGCAATGAGAATGGTGCCACAGCAATCATTATAAATGTATCTTTTATTGATATCAATAACAAAACTTTCCATTAATTTATTGGTTTTTCATGTAGCATTTTCATGCTCCCTCCACACTATTGGGACTGCGAAAGGCATGGTCTTTTTCTTCTTGTTTAGCCAATGACGCAGATAAGTTGCACATGTAATGCACCAATAAAGAGGGGCCCAACTCTTGTCCTGATCCCCTATTTGCAAAATATAGGCGGTATGCCTTTTTTACCACAATCATATTGCACTTTTTGGAGATGCAAATGTAACCTCACCATAAATGTAGCAGAAGTTATCCGCGTGGGTTACACAGTTTTGAGGTATCTTGGCTTCTGTGGGAAAAATATCACACAACTGTTCCTTGGAAATGTTAGGCAATGACATTTTCACAAGCCACCAGATGTAACTGTATGATGCGTAGATCTGACCAAGACAAATGTACCTTGCAATAAAAGAACAATAAATTACAGTTAGGTAATAATCTTTAGTCTCAAAGTGAAGATAAAATTTATACACTTCCATGTGGTTTCATTGTTCTACCGTACTTTGAGAAGTTACGAGGCATCATGATCATCAAACACCTCCCTCCCTTGTAGGCAAATACACCCGCCTGTGTATAAATCTTTATTATTATTATACAGGATTTATATACCGCCAACAGTTTGTGCAGCGCTTTACAATGTTAGGGCAGACAGTACAGTTACAATACAATTCAATACAGGAGGAATCAGAGGGCCCTGCTCTTTAGAGCTTACAATCTAGAAGAGAAGGTCAAGTGATACAAAAGGTAATATCTGTGGGGGATGATCTGATGAAGAAAATGAAAGTTGTTAGGTGAGGGCAGGATAGGCTTCTCTGAAGAGAAAAGTTTTTAGAGATCGCCTAAAAGGGGATAGAGTTGGAGACAGTCGAACAGATTGGGGTGGGGAATAACAAAGGATGGGAGAAGTCCTGGAGGCGAGTATGGGAGGAGGTGACGAGGGAGCTACATAGCAGGAGGTCTTGGGAGGAACAGAGAAATATTGTGAAATATCTTGAAAACTTTAGCCAACCAGCACCTTTATCACCTGTTTTCTAATTCAGCCTTTTTCGACCAGGGTGCCCAGGCACCCTGGGGTGCCTTCAGGTTTATTCAAGGTTGCCTTGGCAAAATCCCTAAAAATTGCCCAAAATGTGTATACAAACCAGTGGGTGGATGAAGCCTGCCTTTTAGTTACATAAAGTCACAGGTTTCATTGAGCACAATTACAACCTTCCATCTGCCGGCATCCTAACAACCAGTGACGTCATTGGTTGATAAGGGGGGGGGACGTCGGGCACCTGCAGAGGATCCTTGTTTGCCCCTCCAGCCAGAACTGGGGTCACATTGGCTGAGTAAGGGAGAGAGGCTGAGGGAGAAGATAAACATTGGAATACTAGTCAGTACCAGTGCGCAAAAGTGTATTTGCTTAGGAAATCAAGCCACCTCTCGACCCCACCCTCTTGGCACATTTTATCTCGGAGGTCAATTATTTCCCAAAATTTGTAGACCAAATTGTGTAATAATAATAATAACAATAATAACTACTGACACACGTGGAAAATTTAGGTTGTTATTACTACCACCACTTTAAGAACCTATCACCCTGGCAGCAACAGATTCCTAAAGAATTACCACCAGTTCTCTGTTTGGAAAATTTGTGGTAATTAAGACCAACTCTGATCCGGCGTACAAAGGTACGCCAGTACTCAGAGGGGGCCACGTCTGTGCTGAAAAGCTGTCATATACGTTGCAACTTCCCTCAGAGGGCATCATCCATGGCCTTATTCAGCTGTCAGCCAGGAGATTCCCCAGCCGAAAGCTAAATGTAATCAAAAAGGGCTGGGGACATAGCTGAAGTCATTACCCATATATAGGCAATACCCATATTTGGGAAATGAGTTGTCATTGGGTGGACGGAGCCTGATGGGAACTGAGAGACCAGTTCCTCATCAGGCCTGCCTCACTTCTGATTGACAGTGCACAACAGGGGGCGGGTTCGAAAGCTTTTGGACTAAATAGCGGCTATGGATCCACCCACCCCCGTGCGCTGTCAATCAAAAGTAAAGCGAACCTGATGGGGAAAACGTTTTTCAGTTCCCCAGTCAGGCTCCTCCCATCCTCAGTATAAAACTCTTCGGCCAAGTGCCTGCCAGCGTGCACATTCCTTCCCCAGTGCAGACACAGGACAATTCATGTACCTTAAAAATACACAATGGAGCGCCAGACCAAACTCGGAGAAAAGAGTCCAAGATAACTTTAATCATTAATAAAAAAAAAGTTAAAATATAAAAACAGCCAATGCAGTTGAGGGGCAACACCACTCCTACTTTTCAGGGCTCAACACAGCATAAAACTTGGATGGACTCAGAAAAAACAGTGACTTCACAGATCTGTATTAGAACCAGTATTGAACTCTCCTCATAATCCATCCAAGATTTATCCTGTGTAGAGCCCTGATGAAGTGGGAGTGGTGTTGCCCCTAAAATGCATTGGTGTTTTTATATGCCTTTTTTTATCAACAACTAAAATTACCTTGGACTTATTTATTCACTCTTTTCTGTATTTTTACGGTTTAACCATGGTTTATCCCCCTTAATGACCAGGCAATCAGCAATTTTTAGCGGGACTGCAATATTGCGGCGGGCAAATTAGACACTAAGTGACATTTTTTAGGGACCAGTGACACTAATACAGTGATCAGTGCTAAACAAATGCACTGTCACTGTATAAATGACACTGGCAGGGAAGGGATTAACATCGGGGGAGATCAAAGGGTTAAGTGTGCTCCTAGGGAATGCTTTCTAACTGTGTGGGTGATGGACTGACTGGAGGAAGAGAGACATCTGTGTTCCTGATTATCAGGAACACAAGGTCTCTCTCTTCCTCTGTGACAGAACGACGGTCTGTCTTGTTTACCATAGGCAAACTGCCATTCTGCTTCTCCAACAAATGACTGCTGAT
Source organism: Lithobates clamitans (assembly GCA_037952925.1). Lineage (NCBI taxonomy): Eukaryota > Metazoa > Chordata > Amphibia > Anura > Ranidae > Lithobates > Lithobates clamitans. Next base: position 1,112,267 of record JBBGZY010000154.1, on the reverse strand, counting down.
TGGCTCCTGCTGTGTCCAATCACAGCAGAAGCGGGTCTCCGATGGTGCGCACCAGACCCAGAAGACAAAACAATGTACAGGTATGTTGTTTTGCGCAGCCGGCCCGCCCTGCGGTATATGTCAGATCTGTGTGGCTACACTTAGAAACTGAGAATAGACTATATATATTAAAGTACATTTATTAATAGAAAACAAAAGACATCCAAACACCAGTAAACCGGAAACAAGCAAACACAAAGATACAAGTGAACTACAACCATATAACCCTAAAGCCTAACTAAGTAACAGGAAGCCTAACTGCAAACTAACTATATACAATATGTACAAAAATGGGGATCACGTATAAACAGGGTAGACTGGTGATGCAGGGAACAGATAGGAAGGGCTAACCAGGGCTGGGATCGGGTACAAGGGGAGCCGAAATAGGGCAGCGAGGTACAAGATGCAGGGCAAGAGCAAGATCAGGACCAGAATAAACGGCACACAGTATCTGGCAGCAAGCAAAGCAAAACACTGACACGAAGGGTACTAGCAGAGGAGAGACTAAATACCCTCCCAGCAACCAGCATCAGGTGGAGACTGGTAACTAGAAATTGCTGGCTGCAGGGAGATGCCTGCTGGTGGACACTGGAACTAAAACTTTCCACTTTGGAAAGTACAGTGGTACCAGCAGGTAACCCAAGTCGTGACGCTACTCTTGGGTGTGCATTGAGGGAAGCTTTGCTGTGTGGGAGTCACCTCGCCAAAGCTGTTGAGCTTGTTTGAAGTTTTCCTTCATCTGATTACAGTTGCAAGTCTAAAAGTTCCCAGTGCCTCTTTGGGTATGCTGTTCTGGGGTAAATCGATGTACCTGTCTGTGACAGATACATACATTGGGCACAAGCACCGACATTTTCAGTGCTGCGAGTAGAAGAGAACAAGAAGGCCTGGAAAGCTGCACACCGAAATGGATAAATTTGTCTTTTATTGTTCAAAATACAGGATCATGGGGTACACAAAACGCAACTGTGGGGTGTTACAAAAATAACTGACGCGTTATACACTTACACCAAGTGCTTACTCATAGCTGTGCCCAGGCAGAATTTTACAGGGTGTCTAAGACATCTTTTATGAATTCCCCATCTGTCTCTCTTGATACACTTTGCTTTACCAAACCAAATATCATTTGGTAAGAGATTGCACACTGTACAGTACAGTAATTGTGCTTTCATACTTTTCCCTTTCAAAAATTGTTACTAGCTGCTGTTGCTGTCGAGGAACTCGCTGCAAACCAGAGGGTTCGACGTGGAATATTCCGCCAGTGATTTAAGCCAGTCTTCCACCACATTAAAGAGACAAACAATTATTCTTTGTCAAATAAATAACAATTCCCAACAAGGGTCAGAGAGCCATCACTCACCACGCAGAGAACATCCAGAGAAAATGGCTTTTCTGCTGAGGGGACAATTTATCACATCTGATAATAATTTCACTCTTTTCTGGTGTTTTATGATGGCTTTTGACGCACATCAAACCACCAGCGGCAAGCAATGAGGCCTGATAACATGAATTAACAGGAAGCAATTTAAACGCAACATCTCCAACCTATTGTGTTTTGACGTAACTAATCAAAGACATTAAAACCACTTTGGTTTTTCAGAGCGATTGTTTAAGAGTAATAAAAGAGACAGGCCCAGAGCAAAAAAAAAAAATAATTAAGTAAGGGCATACAGTACATGACTAGGTGAAAAGGGGAGACAGGGATTTGAAGAGTTAAGGTCTTGAATCATTGTAGGAGAGATCACTTACCTTGTTGGTTGGGGTGCAAGTTCAGAAGGGGCTTAGGAGATGGTCTAAAGGGGTGGAGAGTAGAGATGGGCTCGGGCACCAACAGGAGGAAGAAAGTCCTGATAACCATATAGAGATCACCAGCAGGAGGAAGGAGGTCCTGATTCCACTATACAGATCTTTAGTTACCACCATCTCCAGCAGGAGGAAGGGGATCCTGATCCTTCTAGTATATATAGATCTTTAGTTAGACCTCATTTAAAATGCTTTGCCCATTTCTGGTGGTGAATGGTGAAGACATATGGGACCGCCACGTATTGTCTTGAACACAGCCCAGCACACACAGACCCCACCCCCTCTTTCTCTCTTCATTGGCTCACTGCCAATGGTGGCTGCTGCTGTCTCAGCCAATGAGGGAGAGTCCTGGACAGCCGAGACTCTCTTGCAACATTGCTGGATAGAGATGGGGCTCAGGTAAGTATTAGGGGCGCTGAGGGGGGCTGCTGCACACAGAAGTCTGTTTTTTATCTTAATGCATAGAACAGAGCAGGTAAGTATAGACATGTTTGTTATTTTTTTTTTTTAACTTTACAATCGCTTTAAATTATTACACATCAGCACCAATTTGAACCCCTTCAAAGACCCCAAACCGTCTAGCTGCTGTAACTTCCAAGACTGTGAGTTCTCTCTCTGTTTATCAAAGACCAGCTGATCTTGTTACTCTCCACTAGAGATGTGCTCGGACATGTTCGAAACCCCACGTGCTCGATCCCACCAGGAAGCCGACACTGCACAGGTCTTTCCCTCCTCGTTGGCTAAGACAGCAGCAGCGACCATTGGCAGTGAGCCAAGTCAGTAAGCCAATAAAGAGAGAGAGAGGGGGTGGGGTCTGTGTGTGCTGGGCTGTGTTCAAGACAATTTGTGGCGGCCCCATATGTCTTCGCCATTCACCACCAGAAACGGACAAAGCATTCTAAATGAGGTCTAACTAAAGATCTACATAGACTAGAAGGATCAGGATCCCCTTCCTCCTGCTGGAGATCCCTCTAGTGGTAACTAAAGATCTGTATAGTGGAATCAGGACCTCCTTCCGCCTGCTGGTGATCTCCATATGGGTATCAGGAATTTCTTCTTCCTGTTGGTGATCGCTCTAGTGTTAACTAAAGATCTACAGTATATAAATGAATCAGGAACTCCTTGAGTGTTATCTAAAGATCTACAGTATATGGGGACCTACTTCTTCCTGCTGGTGATCCCTCCAGTGATACCTAAAGATCTATAGAGAGGAATCAGGATCTTCTTCCTTCTGCTGGTTATCCCTCTAGTGATACCTAAAGATATAAAAGGGGACTCAGGATCCCCTTCTTCCTGCTGGTGATCTCTCTAGTGATAACGCAAGACCTATATAGGGGAGAGAATTAAGACCTCCTTCCTCCTGCTGGTGATCTCCCTAAGCTGTGGATCCCTCTACTGTATATGTATGTATCTAATGGGTACAAGGAGGACCTTGGCATATGTGTTGCTTGCATACAGCAAATAGGCTCAGGTTCATGTAACCATTCTCCTTTAAGATCCTCCTACTGTTCAATTTGGCTACACTAACTGTTTGGCGTAAAGTCTGGTGCATCATTTCACTCTGTGGGGACCCCAAAAGTGCCCCAGGTTCTTCATAATTCTAAGCAATACCCCTACCCAAGAATAACTTAAGCTGCATAGTGACGTGTAATGGAAATGGTGGTGGAGGTAATGTAAGTTTACCTGAAAATACAGCATCTGTTTAACTCTGGCAATGTTTAAAGCCAGGGGGGATTATGAGAGCAGGTCAATTGGTTTAGATGGGTAAGCACAGCAGAAAATAATTACTCCTTTCTTAGCGAGACCTGAAATGGCCCTCCATATACACACTGCTAATGATAATGTGTGGAAGGTTAAACTGTTTAGTCTATAGAAGTGTGTTCGGGTATATTTGCGAGTGCTGAGTCCTTTCATTAGCCTGATCTCTATGTAAACGTTATTTGTTCAAGGAAGCCCATTACAGATTTACCTCTTTCTCTTGCTTGATTCTCCTACTAGTTTGCCACATTTGTTGGAATTTATGGTGCCCATACACATACAGATCTAATCAGCCAAACACTACTGATATAGACAGTTATCTAAACCCAAGCATATAAATCCCATAGACTCTTTAACACGTTAATGTCATTTGGAAAGTCATTTTCACTACTATTATATTGTTAGCTTTCGTGAAATAATACCAGGTACTCCTGCCATGAAGATCCTTGTTCAAACACATCCCATTACAGGATGACAGCACTCTGTTCCAGTTTCTTAATTGTGCTCCTGGTTTCAGCACACATTACACAGGCATAGTCTAGTGTTGTCACCATCAGGAAATTCACCCTGAGAAATGCCATGCGGGCATTGCTGTAGCGCACAGGCCTCAAGCTGGCGGCCCTCCAGCTGTTGCGAAACTACAAGTCCCATCATGTCTCTGCCTGTGGGAGTCATGCTTGTAACTGTCAAACTTGCAATGCCTCATGGGACCTGTAGTTTCGAAACAGCTGGAGGGCCACCAGTTTGAGACCCCTGCTGAGATGCAACATTGGATAAAAAAATAATTTAACAACAAAAAATAGGAGATTTGCCTGTTAATCAAGCACAGTGATGTGCTTCACAAATGCATTGGCTCTGGGAGTCCAAAATAGATGTAGCGCTACCCCAGTAGGGCCCGCCCGTAATAACTGTTTTTTACCAAATGGCAGAGAAGCTGCAGTCCCCACAAGCACACTGGCCCCAATAACTCAGTCTAGGGGGGTGTTTTTTTTATTTATTGCTTAAATAACTTTTAACAAGATGGGGGGGGTAGGGCATGGGATACTCCAGAACACTTATACAGTAATAGAAAATTCTTCTCTAGGCTCACACACATGGATTCTTCTGGGGACACAGGGGAATGGCCAGTACTCTGAGACCCTTTGAAAGCCATCTCAGTCCATAGCTACCCCTGGTATTTATATCCCAACGCACACAGTCACCAGGGATGACAATTCAGGGTCAGTACTCACAAGTCCCCAGGACAGATGCCACCTTCCAGCTTCCTCCAGAAAAGGCCCAGTGGTGGACACAATTCTTCTCCAGACCAGAACCCTTATGGTGATGTCCCACAGTCAGCTCCTCAAAAAGATAGCTTCAGGCCCTCGGCTCTGCCATAGCTGAGCCCTCAAAATCATATACAAAGTCCATGGACTTCTTCAGGGAACAACAGACCCAGAGGCGCTGGAACCCTCCCTGACAAGGAAACAACAATCTCACTGGGGCTCTAGACCAATTATTACCTCTGCAGCCACCTTCTGGACACTCCTCTCGAGGGACTGGCTCAGGGGTACTCAACCTTGGTCTGGAAGTGGATACATAGACTACTGACATCAACCTTGAGCTCTCCCTCTTGGATTTCCACCTTCCCCGGTCGTTCCGAAGGCAAGCCTGATTTTAGCTTTCAGCTGATGCGTCATTACTGAATATATTTCACATTGAATTGAAATATGATGACTTTGGATGGAAACAAGCCATTTTTTTTCCTATATTTTTGAGCAGGTTTGCAGAATGCACCGTGGCTTAAGCGCTGTGACGGCTGGTGACCTTTCTTCCTCCGTCCCCGTGTAATGTCACTTTTGGTCAGCTCATCAGCTTTGCTGAAGCAGCAGCTGTGTAGTGATGTCTTTCATCTTCAGCCCTTTCTATATATTGTCAGCATTTCATCCGCACTCCATGTAGTACATTTCCCTCCGTCTCCCGCCCTTTATCTTTTTAATGTTTCACAACTCAGCTACAGACAGGCCGTCATGCTGACGACGGTTAATACTCGGCATGGCAATTATAAGCCCTGACCAGCCTTGTCATTAGCTGACCCTGCGCTTCTGATTCCTATAGGCTTATATGGAGATCAGGCCAGGTTGGCTGTTCTCAGCATTCTAGCTGGACTTCACAAACACCGCTATATGTACAGTTGATGTAATATTTACGATTCTGTTCTGCCATTCAGACATCTGTCCCAGGGTGGGGGACTTCTGTTTTTAGTAGTTCAATAAAGCTCATCCACCTCCAGCATGTACCCCAGTGGGACCCACCAGAGGAAATGGCAGTGAAGGCCCTAGACTTGCTTCTAACGAACAATTGGTAAAGACGTGTATGAAATACCTAAATGCTGCTATGTGTAGGGAAAAAAATATTGTAAAAAAACAGGACAGCTGCAACTATTCACTAATGATCTCACACTTATAACAATATAAAAAAAAGAAATAATAGTGCGCTATTCCAGTGAATAAATTGTATAGATGGTACAGATGCCCTGCAAACATAAAATGTTTTGACCCCTCCCTTTCAGACGCTTGTTGGAGATGTTTGAGTTCTAAGGAGAACTATGCTCCACGTCTGGTGGGACTGCCCTCCTCTCAAAAAGTTCTTGCAAATTATACTTGAATTGCACTGCAGGCTGATGGCGACAACCCTCCAACCTACACCAGAAATAGCCCTCCTCTCCATGATCTCCAGCCCACTGAAATCAGTCAAAAAATATATACTCCGTCATTTCCTTGCTGCGCCACGGACAGTAATCCCCCAACATTGGAAATCGACGAATATGGCCTCCCTTGCGGATTTGGCTATTGAAGTAGACCAAATAAGAGACTTGGAACGTCTGCTGGCCCAGGAAAACAATAAAGAGGAACAGTTCTTTATCACGTGGCCCTCTTGGTCCATGTTTCGGTATTCTTCTGAATTTGTGACATGGGCTGAGGGCGAACCACCTATTTCCATCCTTTAGCCATGAAGGAGTACCTCTATTCCTTCCCCTCTCACCTGATACCTTCTTTCTGCCTTAACACTCTGCTTTCTACCACATGAAGTGTTCCCATTACCTACAGAATGAGTTGTCATCCTAACAACATTAATTCTTTGTAAGAATAATGCCGCGTACACACGATTGGACTTTCCGACAACAAAACCGTGGATTTTTGTTCGAAGGATGTTGGCTCCAACTTGTCTTGCATACACACAGTCACACAAATGTTGGCCAACAATTACGAACGTGGGAACGTGGTGAAGTACAAGACCTACGATGAGCCGAGAAAAAGGAAGTTCAATAGCCAGTGTGGCTCCTTCTGCTTGATTCCGAGCATGCGTGAACTTTTGTGCGACGGACTTGTGTACACACGACTGGAAATTCCGACAACAAAGTTTTGTTGGCGGAACATTTGAGAACCTGCTAGCCAACATTTGTTGGCGGAAAGTCCGCCAACAAATGTTCGATGGAGCATACACACGGTCGGACATTCAGCCAACAAGCTCACATCCAACATTTGTTGTCGGAAAATCCCATCGTGTGTACGGGGCATAATACTTAGCTCTTACAAATATTATATATTATTATTTCATGTATCCTGATCCCAATCAGGATGTTAAGATTGTGTCTTGTGTGATATGTATTGATTTACCCTTTATCTTGTTGCGTTATGTTAAATATGCACTCGAAAATAAGGCCTACACGAACCTATTGTATCTGATATGACCATACCTCACGTATCTGTTATTATTTTCTCTCTTTACTTTTATTCCTGATTGTTAATATGGTCTTGTTTCAATAAAATTAAATTGAACTAATCTAATGAATAAATAATTGTACACAGTATTAATGGTCAGGCAATAACCACTAAGGACTATATAACTCCTAAGCCCAATGGTGTAAACATGATATACAATATTGATGAATAATCATAAACCATAAACAAAAGTTATAATGAAATTTAATAGGCCAAATAAAGTCCAAATATGAAATAAAAGTGCAATGACTTCTGTGATAATATTCCACTCAAAATCCATGCCACACATCGATTGTATAATGGGTGAAAACTAACACTGCCACCACCTTTGAGTGCAATATCTGCTCACCTTAGGGAAAAACCCCCAAGGTTGAAGATATGCCTTGGATATAAAGATCTTGAATAAAAAAGGAAACATCAGCTGTGCCCAGGATTCAGTATATTCCTCTTTGTATACCCTGTGATCGTTCCCTTGGATGTTGTTTAAAGCAAATAGGAGAAATTCATAGCGCAAAATTGCTTATATAAATGCGTTTTATTAAACAAATAAAAAGTGTCCACTCACATATGGCACATCTTGTGGTCTCACTTTTTGTTAAAACCTTGGAGAGCTTGCCTCCTCACCGTTGCTTCCGAGTATACGAGACAGAGGAAGTGACGTCACCGGCTCCTACATAGCGTCACTGGTCACGTGACTTTCTCAAAGGGATTGGTAAAGACAACTCAGACACAGCAAAACACTCCAAGAGACTACTCATGTGCTGCAAGATTGTTTGAGAAGACTGAGACTGTTTGTACATTACAAGGAAGGAAGGAAGGAAGAGAGGATCGGAAAATTCCCCAGGGGGGCTTTTAAGCGGCATAATAATGTATAGATCGTATAGTAAGAGTATATTAAAATCATTTATTGATACAAACAGTGACATACAGACTGATCGTCAATTGTGCAGAAGAATATGTACTCTGGTTACAGGCATGTCTCAAAAAATGTTATATCTAGGTATGGAAAATACAGTACATTTCAGATATTAAAAATTGATTAATAGATATCCACATGAATACCCCGACGCGTTTCGACCAATGATGCGGTCTTCTTCTAGTGAAATACATGAAAGAATAGATTTTATTATTCCAACACTTTATAACGCACTAGCATCTATGTATAAAAATGGTCTGTTAATATAGTTACCACTAAAAATGGATTCCAAAAAAGTGCCAGATATCCAGAGATTCCTAGGTAGAAACACTAATTCAGGGGTCCTCATTGGTCAATTCCCACCCCTCCAGACGGGTGCCAACACCAGGGGGCTTGCAAGGAGTCACACTTGATTGAAACAATGGAGGGGGAGGGGATGGAAGGCACCTGGAATATATTCCAATAAATGGTTGAGTATTTATATTTATATTTGTTTAATAGTAATCATTATCCCCAATGGGCTCATCCCCACCTATAAATTCAGATGTATTGGTTCTTAATTATATATATATTAAATTAAAAAATACAGTTCTATAGAGATGCAATGTATTGTTGCTAATATATCCTGATATTATTGTGACTCTCATGCCAACGAAACTATCATGAGTGGAATAAATAGCGTAGTCTTCACAAATAACGTGTTCAGGTGTGATGGTTCATAAATCATAAACCATGAAAGTGAGATGGGTAGGTGCATCTGTATAGAAGTAGACAGTGAATGTATGTGTATGGGTACTAAAGAGCCTGTGTGTGAAAAAATGATGTGTGAATGTGTGGAGATGTGTGTGTGAAAAATAAAAAGCACAAACCAGGCCAAAAAACATAACAAAAACAGACCAACAAACAAAAAAGGCAAAAAACAGAAGGAAGGAAGAGAATGACTGTAAGAAGGAGAGAAGGAATGGAACATGGGTGAAGGAGTGGGGAATGGATGACGGGGTGGAGGGAAGGAAAGGGGAATGATTGAAGAAAAGAGGGAAAAAAGGAAGAGTGGATGTAGAAAGGAAGCAAGGACAAGAGAATGGGTGAAGAAAGGAGGGAAGAAAGCAAGCATGGGTGAAAGAAGGAAGGAGGGGACATTAGATGTAGGAAAGAAGGAAGAATGGCCGAATTGGTAAAAAGGAGGAGGCGAGGTAGAGAGAATGGGTTAGGGAAGGAGGGAAGGGAGGGAGAATGGGTGAAGTAAGGAAGGAAGAAAGAAAGAAAGGAAGAATGGGTGAAAAAAGGAGGGAAAAAAATGGTTGAAGGAAGGGAGAATGAGTGAACAAAGGTAGCATGGGTAAAGGGATAGAAGGAAGAGAGACCGGGTGAAGGAAGGAGGGAAGAAAAAAATAATGGGTGAAATAAGGAGGGAAGAAATGGAAAATGGGTGAATGAAGGAAGGGAGAATGGGTGTAGTAAAGGAGGGAAGGAATAGAGGGAAGGAAGGTAGAATGGTTGAAAGGAGGAGGGAAGGAAGGAAGGAAGGAAGGAAGGAAGGAAGGAAGGAAGGAAGGAAGGAAGGAAGGAAGGAAGGAAGGAAGGAAGGAAGGAAGGAAAGAGGAGGGAAGGGTGAATAGTTGAAGGAAAGAGTTAAAGAAGAGAGAGAGGGAGAAGGTAGGAGGGAATAAAGGGATAATGAGGGAAGAATAAGGGAATTGGTGAAGGAAGAAGGGAAGGAGGGGACAATAGGTAAAGGAAGGAGAGAAGGAAGGGAGAATGGGTAAAGTAAAGAAGGAAGAAAGGAAGTTTGGGTGAAGGAAGGAATTAAGGAAGGCTGAGTAGATGAAGGGATGTAAGGACGGGAGAATGTATGAAGGAAGGAGGGGAGAATTGGGGAAGGAAGGAAGGAAGGAAGGAAGGAAGGAAGGAAGGAAGGAAGGAAGGAAGGAAGGAAGGAAGGAAGGAAGGAAGGAAGGAAGGAAGGAAGGAAGGAAGGAAGGAAAGGGGAGGGAAGGGTGAATAGTTGAAGGAAAGAGTTAAAGAAGAGAAAGTGGGAGAAGGGAGGCGGGAAGAAAGAGATAATGAGGGAAGGAGGGAGGGAAGAATGAGATAATTGGGGAAGGAAGGAAGGAAGGAAGGAAGGAAGGAAGGAAGGAAGGAAGGAAGGAAGGAAGGAAGGAAGGAAGGAAGGAAGGAAGGAAGGAAGGAAGGAAGGAAGGAAGGAAGGAAGGAAAATGGGTAAAGTAATGAATGAGAAAAGGAAGTTTGGGTGAGGGAAGGAATTAAGAAGGGTTGAGTGGGCGAAGGGATAGAAGGAAGGGAGAATGGGTGAAGGAATGGAATGAAGGAGGGGACAATGGGTGAAAGAAGAAAGAAAGGGAAATTGGATAAATGAAGGAGGGAAGGAAAGGAGAATGGGTGAAGGGATGGAGGAAAGGATCAGAAAATGAGTGAAGGAAGAAAAGATAGAAGGGAGAAAGGATGAAGTAAAGGAGAAAAGGGAAGAAAGGGAGAAGGAAGGGAGAATGAGGGAAGAAAAAGGAAAGTAAAAGAGAATAGATGAAGGAAGGAGGAAAGGAAGAGAAAATTGGTGTACGAATGGCGGGAAGGAAGAATGGATGAAGGAAGGAGAGAAGAAGGGGAGAATGTATAGAGTAGGGGGACGTGAGAGAAGGACGAGAGAGGGAAGCTAGAAGAAAGGATCCTTTACAGGTAGTCCCCGGGTTGCACACAAGATAGAGTCTGTAGGTTTGTTCTAAAGTTTAATTTGTATGTAAGTCGGAACAGGTGAAATGTTTAAGAGTAACTCCAGCCAAAAAATTAGTTTTAAGCTTTTTGGATAGCATAGGGAAGTGTTAACACCCCTGTAACATTTGTTTTGCTGTCTGTGCCCCTTTTCAGAAGATTTCACCTCACTTTCTGTCCCTGTGACAATTGGATTTTGAAAATTTTGGGTTGTTGTAAAAAGAAGGATTGGTAATAAACCTTCAGTGGTGACACCTTTTCCACATAATAACACACACAGGAGTGAATTTCACTTCCTAGGGGGAGATTTCCTCTCACTTCCTGTTGTTTCCCTCCATTTGTAAGTATGATCTATCTATCTATCTATCTATCTATCTATCTATCTATCTATCTATCTATCTATCTATCTATCTATCTATCTATCTATCTATCTATCTATCTATCTATCTATCTATCTATCTATCTATCTATCTATCTATCTATCTATCCCAATAATATGCTGTAACAGTAATCTTAATAAAAACGTATTACACTGTTGTCCTTAATATAATAACTTTGCCACATTTAAAGTGATTGTAATTGATCACATTGTAAAACAACCCATTCAGTTTAAAATAGAAATGAAAGGCAAAACATTTTTGTATTAATATATAAAAAATCCCTTTTTTATAACTCATCACACACCCTCTGTTCTCAGCTGCATCAGAGCTGGAGGAGGAGAAGCAGCAGCACACTGAGCTTGCCAGCGAATGGCTAGGGGGGGGGGTGTCAGGACAAGTCTGATCACTGGAGGACAGCAGGCTGAGTTCCCAGCATATAAACCCAAAAAAATGTATTCCCACTATAGTAGTGGAAAAATGAATGACCAAATGAGCAACACAGCATACAGTGTGGGGATTGAAAAGTATATAAGTTATTAAATTGTTAAAATGCATATGTTATCCTCCATTGGAGGTAAAATACTAGCACCACACAAGATGAAAACCCAAAGGCTACCCGTGCTAAATAGTCGATGGATGGGGCAACACAGACAACAATAAAAACCAACAAAAAATAAATAGGTATAACACACATACACTCGTCCACGGCTAACCGCAGCATAGCTAGAGAACTGACCACGGTGTGCTCTCCTGCTTAGTGCGGTCAGTTTTTATTAGGAAAGCGGAGGAACTGGCAGGAACACCAGGGATCACACATAAAGGAAGCAATACAAAGAGAACAGGGTACTTTTTCATACAAGTACATGGTACAGCAGGCACATGTCAGGAATATGAAGTGGTGGGCTAACAAATACATTAAATTACGGTAGCAGATGAGTAAAGGGGCCCGGAAACAGTAGATGAATCCCGATGATTTGGCCGTCCCAATCTAAAAAAAAAAACAAAAAAAAAAAAAACCATGAGCGAGTCTTGTATGCACTCTGCGTCATTTACCTCAATTATCAATTACCAGCGTAGCTTCATTAACAGCTTGCTGTGACTTTTTAACAAACATCTGTCCTCTTCATAGAAAATCAGTGAAGAACTGTAAGTGATACAACTCTACAAGGAGACAGCAAGTTAAAAGGGTATCCGTCATCGGGAAAGGAGAATCTGAGCATGCGGCAGTTTACTCAGCAACACGCTTCTATTAAAGTGCACCTGCGCACGTATGTTAAACACTTCAGCCCCAGAAGATTTACCCCCCTTCCTGACCAGGCCATTTTTTGCAATACGGCACTGCGTTACTTTAACTGACAATTACAACGCCGCTGCACCCAAATCAAATGTATGTCCCCCCCCCCCCCCCACAAATAGAGCTTCCTTTTGGGTGGTATTTGATCACCTCAAACAATATTTCCTACTTTCTGCTATAAAACAAATGCAATAAAAAAAAAATGTAAAAAATCAAATGCCTTCATCAATTTAGGCCAATATGTATTTTGGTAGATGTTTTCGGTAAAAAAAAAAAATCCCAATAAGCACATATTGATTGGTTTGCGCAAAAGTTATAGCATGTACAAACTATGGGATAGATTTACGGATTTTATTTCTTTATTTTACTAGTAATGGCGGCGATCAAACTGGACAAGCGCGGTTCTTTCACGTGAAACGCGTCAACTAATCTTCCTTGCAAGCTTGTCTGGCTTATGACAATAAAGAAATTTCAATAGCATCCTTTAGAGTCGAGTGTGCGATCGATTTCTTCTCCTCTTGTTCAAATTGGACACTAAGTGACATTTTTGGGGATCAGTGACACTAATACAGTGATCAGTGCTATAAATATGCACTGTCACTGTACTAATGACACTGGCAGGGAAAGGGTTAACATCAGGGGCGATCAAAGTTTTAAATGTGTTCCTAGAGAGTGATTACTCATTGTGGGGGAGGTGCTTTTACTGAGAGAAGGCAGAGATCTGTGGTTCCTGCTTAGCAGAAACGCAGGATCTCTACCTCCCCATCTCACAGAACGACAACCTGCCTTGTGTACATAGGCAGACCGCCGTTCTGCCTCTCCTTGATCGGTGGGTCCGGCGGAACATCGCATCCACCGGACCCCGCTGATTGGCTCCCGCTGTGTCCACGGGCAGGCGCACGTGCGCGCCCCTAGACCCGGAAGTGTAGGATCACGTACGGGTACATGATTCTGCATAGGAGAGCCGCCTTGCCACCGTATATATACAGCATACGCTCATCAAGCAGTTATTATAAAACCGTTTAACCACTTGCCGACCACTGCACGCCGATTTACGTCAGCACAATAGCAGTGGTGGGCAAATGGGCGTACCTATACGTCCCCTTTAATCGGCGGGGCTAGCGGGTGCGCGAGCGCCTGCTGCGCACAGCGTAACCGTGCCCGGTGTCCCAGCGTTCGTGAAAGGGGAGATGTAAACAAGGCATTTCCCCGTTCTGCCTTGTGACATGACAGAGATCACCGCTTCCTGTCATCGGGAGCAGTGATCGCTGTCATGTCAGTGGAAGCCCATCCCCACCACACAGTTAGAATCACCCCCTAGGACACACTTAATCCCTTGATCGCCCCCTAATGTTAACCCCTTCCCTGCCAGTGTCATTTACACAGTAATCAGTGCATTTTTATAGCACTGATCACTGTATAAATGACACTGGTCCCAAAATAGTGTCAAAAGTGTCCGATGTGTCCGCCATAATGTCGCAGTCACGATAAAAATCGCAGATCACCGCCATTACTAATAAAAAAAAAAATTAATAATAAAATGCCAAAAAACTCTCCCCTATTTTGTAAACGCTATAACTTTTGCGCAAACCAATCAATATACGCTTATTGCGATTTTTTTTTTTTACCAAAAATATGTAGAAGAATACATAAACTGAGGAAAACATTAGTTTTATATATATTTTTGGGGGATATTATAGCAAAAAAGTCAAAAATATTGCTTTTTTTTTCAAAATTGTCGCTCTTTTTTTTTGTTTATAGTGAAAAAAAAAAAAAAAAAACACAGAGGGGATCAAATACCACCAATAGAAAGCTCTATTTGTGGGGAAAAAAGACGTCAATTTTGTTTGGGTACAGCGTCGCACGACCACGCAATTGTCAGTTAAAGCGACGCAGTGCCGAATCGGTGGTCAGGAAGGGGGTAAAATCTTCCGGGGCTGAAGTGGTTAAATTGTTTTATTGGATGGATAAATATAATGTAATATATGAACACTTTTCCTTTCGCATGTTCCAGCATTTCCACATGACGTAAGGCCTAGGCATCTGTTCACATGATCTCTACTGATACAGAGGATTTCAGATCAGTTGATTTTTCCCCAACAGATGTCATCTGTGTTCTTTTTCAGTTGCCACCTTATACATTGACATACCTCCCTAGACCCAATCTGTCTGGCCAGTATGGTCACCTGCTGACTTGACACCATCCACAGGCAACTTAAAGTGTTACTAAACCCACAACAGTAAAATCAGTCTGTATATGCAGTAAAGCATGCTTGTTATACTCACTGTGGAACCTAAGGGGTTAATCCTCTGCATTGTGTAAAAAAGGTTGTTTGATCCTGTCTTCTCTGATCCTCCCCTTCTTCCACAGTCCCCAATCCATCTCCTGATAAGACTGAGGCTAGGAGTCACTCTGCACATGCTCAGTTTGGTGTGTATGTTTAGAGAGTTATTTATTTTCCTGGGAGAGTGCATGTGATCAGCACAGGGCCAATCAGCACTGTCTAGACAGAGGGTCAGGAGTCCTGCAGCCTCATAGGACAGTCAAAGGAGAATGAAAACTCCTCCTACAAGCTTTAACCAGACACTGAGAGAAGTCACAAAACTGCTATATACTGCTGATGGGAAAAGGTATTTATCAGTTTATTTTACTAAAACTATTGCATTTCCATGTTCTGTGTACTGTGGGAGACCAGATATAGTGAATGCAGGCTCCTGGGTTTAGTAATACTTTAGCTCTTTAGACATAGAAGGTGAATCAAACGCAATTTTACTTCAGATAATCAGGGCCACCTTTAGCACAGGGCAAAAGGGGCAGCTGCCCAGGCCTAGTCATTGTTGGGGGGCCCAGAGCAGCTGCCCCTTGAGCCTGCACTTCCCGCAAATAGTTGATTAGTCAATTCAGGAAGGCACAAGAACATTTTTGCCCAGGGTCCATTCAATATTAAAGATGGCCCTGCAGATAATTGCGGTACAGGGGATGTTTTTCCAAAATTTTGAAGTGTAATGCCGCGTACACACGATCAGACTTTACGGCAGACCTTGTCCTGCGGACTTGTCAATGGACTTTACGATGGACTTTCCGAATGAACGGACTTGCCTACACACGATCAACCAAAGTCCGACGGATTGGTACGTGATGACGTATGACCGGACTAAAACAAGGAAGTTCATAGCCAGTAGCCAATAGCTGCCCTAGCATCGGTTTTTGTCCGTCGGACTAGCATACAGACAAGCGGATTTCTCGACTGGACTCGAGTCCGTCGAAAAGATTTGAAACATGTTTCATTTCTAGGTCCGTCGAACTTTTGGGGGAAAAAAGTCCGCTGGAGCCCACACACGATCGAATTGTCCGACGGACTTCGGTCCGCCAAACCAAGTATGCAGCATAAGAATGACTTTCCCAAACCATGTCTCTGTGAAGTACTAATGGACTGTACACACAATCCAAAAATTGTACGATAATCGGATCGTTAGTACAAAGCTTTCGAGAGCCGATCGCGACAGTTCATCCGATATTATTCGATCGGGCAAGCACGAAAATTTTCCTCATACGATACCAGATCGTACAATTTTCGTTTAGTCAGTACAGTTGTCGTCCAAAAATACAAAACAAATACACTACAACACATTACATCACTGACGATTATTTTTTCTGTTGTACGAGAATTTTCGTGACTTTAGTAACCTATCCAATTTCTACTTGCAACTAGTAAGCTAAAAAAAGTTGGACGATCTCTCGTCCGATTTTCAGATCGTGTGTATGTAGCATTACACGGATTGAAAGAACATGGAAGAAATGGGGAGAGTCTAGCTAGGACTGAACCAACTAGCTCTAAACAGGAGGGGAAGTGTCAGAAACCATGAATCAGCCTGAGACAGAAGTACAGTTAAATCTCACTTGTTTAATAATAATAATAAAAAGGTAAAGCGAGTAAACGTAGTCAAAACATAGCCAGAGTTCAGGAACCGGAACGGATAGTCAGACATGCCAAAATGTCAGGGAGCCCGAAAGAATGTCAGCCAAGCAAATCTTTAACAGGAACACAGGAGAGCATCTCTAGAGATGTGACCAAGGCGAAGGTAGAGATCATCTGGACTGGACGGCTTAAGAAGGCAGGACTGACGAGCAGGATATCATAAACAGGTGAGTCATTGTGGAGAGATAGGAGCTGGCAATTAGCTGACAGCTGAGCGGTCAGCTCAGAGAAGGAAGGGCTGAGCCCAGCCCTGACACACCGCAGATGGCCTTCAAGTCAGAAACCATGAATCAGACTGAGACAGAATTACAGTTAAATCACACTTGTTTAATAATAATAATAATAAGGTAAACAGAGTAAACGTAGTCAAAACATAGCCAGAGTTCAGGAACCGGAACGGATAGTCAGACATGCCAAAATGTCAGGGAGCCCGAAGGAATGTCAGCCAAGCAAATCTTTAACAGGAACACAGGAGAGCATCTCTAGAGATGGGACCAAGGCGAAGGTAGAGATCATCTGGACTGGACGGCTTAAGAAGGCAGGACTGACGAGCAGGATATCATCAACAGGTGAGTCATTGTGGAGAGATAGGAGCTGACAATTAGCCGACAGCTGAGCGGTCAGCTCAGAGAAGGAAGGGATGAGCCCAGCCCTGACACACCGCAGATGGCCTTCAAGTCAGAAACCATGAATCAGACTGAAGTACAGTTAAATCACACTTGTTTAATAATAATAATAAAAAGGTAAACAGAGTAAACGTAGTCAAAACATAGCCAGAGTTCAGGAACCGGAACGGATAGTCAGACAAGCCAAAACATCAGGGAGCCAGAGATGAGCGTAGTAGAACAGCAAGCAGGATCTGGAGCCAGAAGGAATGTCAGCCAAGCAAGTCTTTAACAGGAACGCAGTCTCTGTGATGTTGACCAAGGCGAAGGCAGAGATTATCTGGGCTGGACGACTTAAGTAGGCAGGACTGATGAGCAGAATATCATCAACAGGTGAGTAATTGTGGAGAGATATGAGCTGGCAATTAGCCGACAGCTGAGCGGCCAGCTCAGAGAAGGAAGAACTGAGCCCAGCCCTGACAGGAAGACTGAGGGAGGTACCAAAAAACATATTAAACAAGCTGTAGTGGTCCAAAACCACCACTAGATGTCAGCATACATCAAAGCAATAGTAACCTGATGCAGTTCATTACATACGAATTACACACATTACAGAAAAAAAACACACATAGGTGGTACAGAACAAAATGACTAGGCACCTGGGCATCCAGACATGTGACCAACACTGACGGGATCCCGGGGCAGCAATCTCTCCCTCTATACTCGTTCATCCCAACAAGACTGTTAACTTAGACTTTCTCAGGTTGTAGCACTAATTGTAAATTCCGGGCCAATATAAATATACTGCAGAGCTCTGTATTCATTCATACATCATTAAACTTTTTATTTTAACCCAAGTAGTGTAAGGAGTTGAATTTGAATCAGTGTCAGCCTCTTGCTATCCTTGTACAGCAGAGCTCAGACTGGGAGAGGGAGAAGCAGCACAAGTTGCAGTGCTCGGGAGTGACAGAGAGATAAGCACATCAGTGTCCATTCACAGCAAGGGAGGAACAAGACCTGTAAATTTAATATAAGCTGGGCATAGACTCTTAGATTTAATAGATTTACCACTGTACAGCAAAGACGGATGGCTCTCCTGCTGTGCCTATTGCATTTTAACAGCTGGCGCTGGGGACTGTCAGAATGCCAACACAGAGGCTGCATCTGATTAGATGCAATCAGGGCTGAGATAAGTCAGAACAGCCAGCCCCCCTATACCGGCGCCCGGGCCCCATCAGCTCCAAAGGGGGGCCCGGGCACCGGGATGGCTGTATTGCCTTATTGCTGACAGCCTGAGTCTGATTAAATTGCGGCTCCCCATGCAGGACTGCTGGCTCCCCTCCTTTCCTCTCCCGGCAGCAGCTGCGGGGCACAGGAGGAACGGATTTAGGATGGAAAGTGGGGGAAGGGGCCGGTAAATATGTCCCTTCCTTTTCTAATTGAACACAGTGAGTGATCGATATTGATCGCTCCTGTGTCCAGTCATCACTCAAGCAGAATAAACTGTGACACATTAGGTCAAGATCATTGGTCTAAGAAGGCCATGTGGTTATATTAGGTCAATGATGTCATGATCAGCCCCACCTCTTGGTGGACATGCAGCTATGAGGCAGGAAATCCCCACCCCAAAGATGCACGTAGACAAAAGGGTAGGGGTGCTTGTGACTAGAATGAAAAAAAAATGTTTTCGATTCGTTATTTACATAAATTTGTTTACTTAAATTTGTTTCATTCGTTTAATTCATTTTCGGAATTTGTTTAGTTTATTCGTTTTCAAATCGATTTAAAAAGTTTTCGAATTCAAATAGTTTTCCAATTTTTCCAAATTTTTTTTCTATTCTATTCCTTAATTTTCTATTCTATTTTATTCTCTTTGTAAATTGGAAAAGTATTCGAATTTGAAAAGTTTTCAAATTTGAAAACGATTAAAAAACAATTAGAAAACTATTCAAATTCGAAATTCGTCCAAATTATTTCGGATTCGTTTAACCACATAAGGACCGAGCCTCTTTCTGAGATTTGTTGTTTAGAAAATTACTTAGAAAAATACTTAGAACCCCCAAACATTATACATTTTTTTTCCAACACCCTAGAGAATAAAATGGCGGTCGTTGCAATACTTTCTGTCACACAGTATTTGCGCAGAGGTCTTACAAGCGCACTTTTTTTGGAAATAATACACTGTTTTGAATTTAAAAATAAGACAACAGTAAAGTTAGCGCAATTTTTTTTTTAATATTGTGAAATATAATGTTATACCAAGTAAATTGATACCCAACATGTCACGCTTCAAAATTGCGCCCGCTCGTGGAATGGCGATAAAGTTTTACCTTTAAAAATCTCCATAGGTAACGTTTAAAATATTCTACAGGTTGCATGTTTTCATTTACATGGGAGGTCTAGGGCTAGAATTATTGCTCTCGCTCTACCGATCGCGACGATACCTCACATGTGTGGTTTGAACAACGTTTTCATATGCGGGCGCTACTCACGTATGCGTTTGCTTCTGCCCTCTCCCGCCTCCGATAAAAGTGATCTTGCGGCGAATCCGCCACTGAGACCACTATTATCGGAAACCGGACCGCCCGCTGAAGAAGAGGATACCAGGGTTATGGCAGCTAGCTCTCTTCAAAGTTAGGACGTATATTGGCGTGCGGCGGTCTGGAAGTGGTCAAATTTGGTACTATTCTAATTCGAAAATTCGGATACATCCAAATCTCTGAAGAACAAAAATTTACTTGAATTTTAATTCGGAATGAAATGAACCGCACATGTCTACTTGTCACATCATTGCCCTGATATGGCCATATGATCATATTGGGTCAAGGTCCTTGGCCTAAGTGGGCTATGTGGCTATAGTAGGTCAAGAATGTTATGGGCATCTCGGCCCCTTTGTGCATGTGCAGCTGTGGCACAGGGGATTCCCACCCTGCAACTGCACATAGACATCATTGCTCTAATATGTTCGTACGGCCATATTAGGTCAAGGTCATTGGCCTAAGAAGTCCATGTGGCTATATTAGGTCAACAATGTCATGAACATCTCTGCCCTTCGTGTATGTGCAGCTGTGAGGGAGGGAATCCCCACTCCCCAGCTGCACAAAGACAAAAGGGTGGGGATGCTTATGACATCACTGCCCTAATATGGCTTCATGGCTATATTAGGTCAAGGTCATTGGCCTAAAAGGGCTATTCGGCTATAGTAGGTCAATGATGTTCTGAGCATCCCCACCCCGTCGTGTACATGCAGCTGTGGCACAGGGAGTTTCCACCCTGCAACTGCATGTAGACATCATTGTGACATCATTTCCCTGGTATGATCGTATGGCCATATTAGTTTAAGGTCATTGGCCTAAGAAGGCCATGTGGCTATATTTGGCCAATGATGTCATGAGCATTCCCGCCCTTTCGTGTACGTGCAGCTGTGGGACAGAGAACCCCCACTCCCCGGCTGCAAAAAGACAAAAGGATGGGGATGTTTTTGACATCATTGTCCTAATATGGCCTTATTGTAATATTGGGTCAAGGCCATTGCCCTATTAAGGCTATGTGGGCTATAAGTAGGCCAATGATGTTATCAGCATCCTCAGCCTTTGTATAAGTTCAACTGTGACACAGGAAATTCCCACTTTGCAACTGCTTTTAGACATCATTGCCCTAATATGCCCTAAGGAGGCTATGTGAGTATAGTAGATGAATGATGTTATGAGCATTCCAGCCCCTTCGTGTACAGGCCACTGTGGTGCAGGGAATTCCCACCCAGCAACTACATGTAGACATCATTGTGACATAATTGCCCTAATATGGTTGTATTGGCCATATTAGGTCAAGGTCATTGGCCTAAGAAGGCCATGTGGCTATAGTAGGTCAAAGATGTTTTGAGCATCCCTGCACCTTCATGTACGTGCAGCTGTGGGCCCCACCCTGCAGCTGCACATAGACAAAATGGTGGGGATGCTCGTGACATCTTTGCCTTAATATGGCCACATGATTTTTATTACCAAAAAACTGTAGAAGAATACATTTGGGCCTAAACTGAGGAAAAAAATAGTTTTTTTAAAAAAAAATGGGAATATTTATTATAGAAAAAGTACAAAATATAGTGTTTGTCTTTCAAAATTGTATGTCTTTTTTTGTTTATATCGCAAAAAATAAAAACCGCAGAGGTGATCAAATACAACCAAAAGAAAGCTCTATTTGTGGGAAAAAAAGGACGTCAATTTTGTTTGGGTACAGCATCGCACGACCGCGCAATTGTCAGTTAAAGCGACGCAGTGCCGAATCGCAAAAAATTGGCCTGGTCATTGAGCAGCCAAATTTTCCGGGGGCTGAAGTGGTTAAAAAGCCTTTTCTTAGCCGATTGCAATATTCTAACAAGAGAAGTAAAGCAGTATAAAAATGATCCTGCAGGAGCAGAAGACATGCCCAACAAGGAGTCCTTTTGTATTTATGGAGGGCTAATAACTATCTACCCATTTTGTATACCTTTTTACTCCTGTGGTTTGAAGGTTCTTGCCTTGAGCGAAGTTATAATATTACATAATTATGCCTACACCCGTGGGGCATTGCCGAGTAATATCTTTCACTAGTGCCAACGTAGCTTAAAATATTAGCTCAGGATTATTGCACGAGGCAGAAGAGAGAATTTGATTTAGGCATTAACTATCACCAGCCTGAGAAGTTAAAGGGAAACTCTCCTGACTGAAATATGGGGGGGGGGGGGGCGATATTGCATATTTATTTTTTAAAGTCCAAGCCAGTCACTTCATCCGTGATTAACGGATTAACCACTTCAGCCCCTGAAGATTTGGCTGCTGAATAACCAGCCCATTTTTTGCGACTCAACACTGCGTCGCTTTAACTGACAATTGTGCGGTCGTGCGACATTGCACCAAAACAAAATTGACGTCCTTTTTTTCCCATAAATAGAGCTTTCTTTTGGTGGTATTTGATCGCCTCTGTGGTTTTTATTTTTTGAGCTATAAACAAAAAAAGAGCAACAATTTTGAAAAAAAAAACCCACAATATTTTGTACTTTTTGCTATAATAAATATCCCCATTTTTTTTTTTAAAAAGCAAATATTTTCTCAGTTTAGGCCGATATGTATTCTTCTACATATTTTTGGTAAACAAAATTGCAATAAGCGTATATTGATTGGTTTGCGTAAAAGTTATAGCGTCTACAAAATAGGGAAAAGACTTATAGCATTTTTATTATTATTTTTTTTTTTTTTACTTATAATGGCAGCGATCTGCGATTTTTATCGGAACTGCGACATTATGGCGGACACATCGGACACTTTTGACACATTTTTGGGACCATTGGCATTTATACAACAATCACTGCTATAAAAATTAATTGATTACTGTGTAAATGTCACTGGCAGGGAAGGAGACAACTGTATTGACAAATATCTGCAAGAGAACTACAGAGGGATTGGTGAATAACTTGCAGCCCTCTCCTTACGGATTTTCTTTTGTCGGCCCTTGTCTTGGGAATGTGCATGGAGCCAAAGAAAAGCATTGGCCATCAGTGCAGCCATCTCCATGCTATTTGCATTGCTGGATGGCCGTGGAGGAAGGGGAGGGGTATTATGTAAATAGCTTTTCACAGCCTTTAGATCTGGAAATAAGCACCAGCTTTCAATGCAGCCATGCCTTTGCTAGCTGCATTGTCAGACGACCATGGCGGAATGGGGAGAATCCTGTCTGCTCGTGTAGCTAGCCTTCAATAGCTCAAAGAAGGATGGGACAAAGTACATGTATTACATTGTACCCTGGAAGACAGAACACTGAAAAAAAAAAGAGAAATTTCTTTGCAGCTAGCTATGAGGTCCGACAGGATGCCCCCCCCCCCCCCTTCCCCCACAGATGTCCGACAACGCAGCTTACAAGTGGACAACTGCATTGACAAGCATCGGCAAGAGAGCTACAGAGGGATGAGTGGATAACACATGTCCCTCCCCTGCATTCCTCTTGCCTTCACTTGTCTTGGAAAAGCGCTTGAAGCCAAAACAAGCACTGGCTATCAGTGAAGCCATCTCTTTGCTTGCTGCGTTGCAGGATGGCCATGTAGAAAGAGGAGGGCTCCTGTCTTATCCATAGCTCCCAACTGTCCCTGATTTTGAGGGACTGTCCCTGATTTGGAGCAATGATCCTCTGTCCCTCTTTCCTCCTCATTTGTCCCTCATTTTGGTCTAATCCATATAGTTGTATATAAAATGCACTTTTTATCTTTCAAAAAGTGTTTACCAGTGCTAAACCTTTCATCTGAATTCTACATTGCTGCATTTGTAAATTTTAAAATCCAATATAAAGGAATAGTAGTGGTAAAAAAAGCACTTGTGGGTTTAATTAACCTTTTTTTTTGGTTAATTCTCCTTCAAGGGGGTGTGGCAGTAGGTGTCCCTCATCCCGCACTTAGGAAGACTGGACAAAGTTGTCAGAAACCATAAATGTGCACATGCTTTCGGGCAATAAGACTTCCTCTTTAATTCAGATGCCAAGGTTGTGCCACTCAGAATGAGTACACATGCCACTATGTCAAGAATCAGCAGCAGGGATGGTCAGGTCTGCGTGGCTTCACTTAGGTAACTGGGGCCACACTGTGTATGTTTAAGAATTGTATTATTATTTTCAGTGAAACCAAATAACATTCTAACACCAGCAAACAGGAAAAACAGTAAAAGTGAAGATACAAATGAACCATACCCATATAATCAAAATGCCTAACTAGCAACCTAACTAAGTAACAGGAAGCCTAACTAACGAACTGACTATATACAATGTGTACACAAATGGGGAACATAGATAAACACAGGGCTTTTTTTCTCAGAAAATAGGTGCAGGTACTCCCTTTTAGAGTAACCCCTCATCTCCACCCCTACCCACCTTCGAGCACCATCCCTTGGGTCCACCCCCTACCCACCCCCCAGCAACGTCCCTTTTAGAGACTAAGGGACCAAGTATCATTTTGTGGTGCTAATTAATTTGTATGGAATTTGATAATGATAACAAGAAAAACAGTAAAATAGATCCCCTGCAGCCAGCAAACACAGACCCCATCTGCGACAATAGATCCTCCTGCAACAATAGATCCCCCGGCAACAACAGATCCATCACTGCAACAATAGTTTGTTTCCTGCAACAACAGATCCCCCCAGCAACAATAGACACCGCCACAACAAAATACCCACCAGTGATAATAGATCCCCCAGCAGCCTGCATCAATAGACCCTCCAGCACTCAAAGTCATTATATACATGCAGTGCTGGAGGTGCCAGAACTGCGTTCCCCCACGTTCCTGCTGAAAAAAAGCCCTGGATAAACAGGGTAATAGCTGAGATGCGAGGAGGAGGGGAGAATCAGGACTGCGGTTAGGAACAAGGGGAGCAGATATAAAGCAGCAGGAGCAAGATCAGGAGTAGGATAAATTATCTTGCTAGCAAAGCAAAACACTGAAGCTAAGTGTAATAGTAGAGGAAGGACTAAATACCCTCCCACCAGCCAGCATCAGGTGGAGATTACTAGAATCTGCTGACTGCTGAGAGACCCCTCGCTGGTGGAAACTGGAAATACAACCTCCATCTCTGGGAAGCATAGTGCAACCAGTAGGCGATCCAGGTCCTGAAACACTAATGGTTTATCAACATTACTAGGATACAATTGTTTAGTAGTGATAAGGGATAGTCAGCCCTTTGGCCCCCTTACTGGTCCTGGAATGGAGAACAATTATTGACGGATGTTGCAGACTTCTATGAAGAGCTTCAATTAACAAATTGTTCAAATAACTGTTTAGATTTGTTGTGAATCAAGGATAATAACATCTAAAAATGCGTTATTTAGTATCATTGCGACTGTAGAATGTAATAAAGAAGTATAATTCATGACATTGTCCTTTGGTGTTGGTGCAGCTCAAGGCAGCAACCAAAAGTATATCATGCAAAAAGTTACCTAGCCCAACTGAATGCATGACACAGCACCGACACGCGTCGGCAATTATTTTGCTGTAACAAGTAAAAATAATAAATGGAATAACTTATTTAGGCTGCGGCTGTTTTGTGTCTCCAGTAAACAAGAATTCGATTAGGAATGAGTGAAATTTGGATGGGAACTTATTTTGAAAAACAATGTCAGTCATTTGTGCTTTGAGACAAGCCATTATCTCCATGTTCCTCTGCTAACAAAATTAAATTATATGAAAAGGGTCTTAATGTGACTTTAATTTCAATTATGCAAAGTGCTCTGTAAGAATTAGTAATTATTAAAAACGCAAAAAATGCAAATTAAATCCTGGAATAATTGCACAATATATAAAAGTTTACAGGGAGAGAAGGCAAATGATGAAAAAGAACGTCCAATCTACATTAATAATAATGAAAAAAAAAAACTTCTTGTGCAATAAACAGATTTGTTTTCCAATAATTGTTTTGGGATAGGAACATTTATAAACTAATTTGAAGAATAACCCCCTACCACGCAATGTATCTAAAATGCCTAATACATTTTCCCGGGTTGGTCATTATTGTTCCTCCATGATAAGGATGGCAAGTGTATAAACTTGAACGCTTGGCCAGTACAAATGTGCTCTGCCAAAACACTATGACCACTAAATGAATAACATTGATATTCTTATTACAATGGCACCATAAAATGGGAGGGACATGTTAGGCAACAAGTAACCATGCTGTCCCTGAAGTTGATGTTTCCAAAGCAGAAAAAAACGGGCAAGCTTAAAGTTTGGAGCAACTTTGACAAGAGCCAAATAGTAATGACTAGACGACTGGTACAGAGCAGCTCTAAGACTGCAGTTCTTGTGGGATTTTCCCAGTCTGCAGTGGTCAGGACTGACCAAAAGTGGTCCAAGGGAAACTGCTGAACTGGCGACAGGGTCATGGGCAGTCAAGACTCATTGATGTACATGTGGAGCACAGGCTGGCCCGTGTAGTCCGATAGAAGAACTACTGTAGCCCAAATTGCTGAAAACATTAATTCTGGTTCTAATAGAAAAGTGTGAGAACCCACAATGCATCGCAGATTGTTGTGTATGGGGATGAGTAGCTGAAGAAAGGTCAGGGTTCTACTGCTGACCCGTGTCCACAGCCAAAGGCTCCTACAATGGGTACGTGAACAACAGAACTGGACCATGAAGCAATGGAAGAAGGTAGCTTGGTCTAATGAATTCAAAAATGGTTTGAGGAAAACAACGAGAAGTTTGAGGTGTTGATTTGGCCTCCAAATTCTCCAGATCTCAATCCAATCAACCAGTATCTATGGGATGTGCTGAAAAAACAAGTCGGATCCTCGGAGGCCCCACCTCGCAATTTAGAGGTCTAAAGGGATCTGCTACTGAAGGCTTGCTGCATACCTTCAGAGGTCTAGTGGAGTCCATGGCTTGATGGGTTATGGTGGGTGGTCATACTGTTATGGCTGATCGGTGGTAAATCCCATCACAGTTCTGGGAACTTTTTCAAACTTGTGTGTTGTATCAACTCTAGAACGCACATTGCCACAAAGCATGTCAAAGCACCTATAAATGGCGGTGGCATTCATTGGGACAGAGACATGACAAGCTCTATGCCTGTACCGCTCTTAATTTACTCCCCCTATTTTGTTTTAGTAGCCTGAAGAGAGATACATATAGGAGTGTTTAACAACAGGGCTACAATGGTAACACGGGGCAATAGCTCCAAGAGATGTTGTAGTCTGCACTGCCTGTATTGTAGACATAGGATGTACCTTAGACACGATACAGCAAGGCTGTCATCCTTAAGGGCCGTACACACGATCGGACTTTTTGACAACAAACATGCAAATTAGCTGGCGGGCGCGAGAGGGAATTCCCCTCTGGGGAATACCAAGCCCTTCGGTCTGGTATGGATTTTAGGGGAACCCCCTACGCCGAAAAAATGGCGTGGGGGTCCCCCCCAAATCCATACCAGACCCTTATCCGAGCACGCAGCCTGGCCGGTCAGGCTCGCTTGTTCGTCCCCACCCCCTTTCCTGACCGGCCAGGCTGCGTGCTCGGATAAGGGTCTGGTATGGCGTAGGGGGTTCCCCTTAAAATCCATACCAGACCGAAGGGCTTGGTAATCCCCAGAGGGGAATTCCCTCTCGCGCCCGCCGCAGTAGGAAAATGTGTTTTTCCTATTGCAGCTAGCGCGAGATGTACAGTACCCTGCCGCCGAGAACCAGCGCGATCCGATCACGCTGGAAACATTCTCGCGGCCGCGTACTGTAGTTTGTGCACACGATCGGACTTTGCTCCATCGGACTTTTGTTGCCGGAAAGTTTGTCTGTTCGCACAGCCAACAAAAGTCCGATGGAAACTGAAAAAGTTTGTCCGATGGAGCGTACACACGGTCGGATGTTTCTCCAAAACAGCTGATTTGCATGTTTGTTGTCACAAAGTCCGATCGTGTGTACTGCCCTTAACTGTAACAGCCAAGGAATGACAGCATTGAAACTGGAAGTGACCAAATCCACGTCGCTTTTGGCTTCATTCTTCACAGAGAAGATCAGGGGATGGATGTTCCTCCATCTCTCTGTCCATCTCTCTGTGCACAGCCGACCTGACTATTTACAGTTGTCCCGGTGGAACAGGAGAGCCTGAAAACACTATGAAAGTGATAAGGCAGCTGTAAAGCCACTCAATCACTTTTTTTCTGGAAAGCAGATCACCAACACTAAAAAAATGGTACCAGGATGATGGCTGCAGCTTTAACTGCTTCCTGCCTAGGATGTTTATTTATGTACTGAACACTAGACCCAGTACAAGGCCATTGATTTGTCTTGCTATCAGCCATCTGTAATCCTCTAGAAAAGAGATGACTTTATCAGTGTGCTGCTGCTCTATCACTGTCCAATCACAGGCTGGGGAGGTCCTGGCAAAAAGTTGTGTAGCTTAAAGCTGAACTCCAGGTATGATCTTTCTATGGTCCAGCGTATATCTTACATCTCAGTGTCTGCTGAGGAAGCTAATTGTCACTGTAGTAGTCACCACTACTAAAATGATAACCGCGATCTTCTGAGCTAATGAATAGATGGAGATAGTGATGTCACCTCTCCTCCACCTCGCCCAATCAGAGAACACCTTGTATTCATTGAACAATGTACAAGGCTTTCTATAAATAGAGGCAGTGATGAGTGTGCCGCCTCCTGTGGTCAGTGTTCAGAAGGGCATCCGCCTGCATAGAATCTGAGCTGGACGCAGAAGGTTGCAGCTATCACGGCAGTAGCCCCGATAGCTACAGTAATTGTCAGCTTCCCCAGTGACCAATCAGGTGTGACATATGCTTACTGTACTTACATTGTGCCAAGATGGACCAATGCAAGTATGCATTTAAGTACCTGGAGTATATTCTTGGAATGTACCAGAGCAGGTTCCTCCAGAACACAGGGCAAGGATGTGAAACTACACCCCGCTCTCCAGCTACTAATGTGTGATGCAAAATGGGTGTATCGCCCTGTGACCCTTCTGTGCCCCCTTGCTACTACTGCCCATGGTTGGCATGGAGTGTGCATAGAACAAGCACAGCCAATTGCTTGCTTTCTAATAGCTAGGTAGTTGCGCATGCACGGTGTATGTTTCATGTCTAAGCACTGTTAAGTGTGAAACACGTCAGCTCGTTTGTCCCATTTTTCTGCTGTGGCTTGTATTTGTTGGACTTTTTATAAATAAAGGCTATATTCCGGAGTGCGGCTGTCCAGAGCTTCTTTTTTTCCTCAAGTTGCTATATGCTTAGCTGGCACCTGGTGTTCCAGCTCCGAGGAAAATCTCATATCCACATTTCCACCTGGAGCGGTGATCCCCTTTCCTTCCCCTATGTTTCATGTCAGCTATGGGGGTAAAGGGGTGGGCATGTTTGAGCCACGTGTGACAGCAGTAGCTGTCAGATCAGACGTGAAACTCCAGCCTACTTGTTGCCTGTTACTGATCTGGAGCATGTGGTAAGGGGGCGATCACCCACCAATGAACCCAAGGTGATTACTCTTCCTGCCCACCCCTTGTCCCAACCCTGCCTGCAGTTCAGCTTTAACTGTGCCTCACTATGGGGTAACTCAAGCAGGCTTGATCCTGAGCTGGGCTGTGTGTATCCATAGACACACACAGCATGGCTTGTTCCCCTCTTCTTCCTCACAGGATAGCTCCTGCTGCTGCTAAGTCACCTGTGAGAAGAAAGAGAGAGCAGAAGAGCTGCTGCAGACGGGCACAGCTTTGGACTAAGATCAGGCTCAAGTAAGTGCTTAAGAAGGAGCCAGGGGGAGCAACTTTTGAACTATTTTATACCTTAATGCAGTGAATGCATTAAGGTCAAAAACCTTTTGCCTGTATAACCACTAAAAGCAAAGTTGAGGATCTTTAAAAAAACAAATCAGCAATGGCAGCTCCCATACTGATACTCTAAAAGCTTCCTTTTAAATGATAAGTCAGATATCCTGTCTGTTATATATACAATTAGCCATAACTTTATCACCAACTACCTAATTTTGAGTAGGTCCCCCTTTTGTCACCAAAATAGCCCATAATGCTTCCAAAACAGCCTTGGCCTGTCAAGGCATGGAGTCACTAGACTAAGCCATCAGTATAAGATCCTTTTAGGCCTGTAATGCCGCGTACACACGATCCGACATTCCAACAACAAAATCCATGGGTTTTTTTTAACAGATGTTGGCTCAAACTTGTCTTGCATACACAAGGTCACACAAGGTTGGTCAGAAATTCCGAACGTCAAGAACGCGGTGACGTACCACACGTACGACGAGCCGAGAAAAATGAAGTTCAATAGTCAGTGCTGCTCTTCTGCTTGATTCCAAGCATGCATGGCACTTTGTGCGTCGGAATTGTGTACATACGATCGCAATTTACACAAACGGATTTTGTTGTCAGAAAATTCGAGAACCAGATCTCAAATTTTGTGCGACGGAAATTCCGATAGAGACTGTCTGATGGAGCCTACACACGGTCGGAATTTCCGACAAAAAGCTCCCATCGAACATTTTCCATCGTAAAATCCGACCGTGTGTACGGGGGAAAAGTTGTGAGGTAGGGCTTCCATGGGTCGGTCTTCTTTTTCCAGCACATCCCACAGGTTCTCTATTGGATTGAAATTTGGAGTATTTGTAGACCACATCAACACATCAAAGCCATTATTGTTCCTCAAACCACTCTTGAACCATTTCTGCAGTGTGGCAGGATGCATTAAGTTGCTGAAAGAGGCAACTGTCATCTGGGAATACCATTTCCATGACTGAGTGTTCTTGGTCAGGAACAATCTTTAGGTAGGTGGTAACGTGTCAAAGTAGCATCCACATGAAAGGCAGGACCCAAGGTTTCCCAGCAGAACATTGCCCAAAGAATCACACTGTGACGCACACACACCCAGCCTTCCAAATGATGTCAAATAAAATGTGATTCATCAGACCAGGCCACCTTCTTCCATTGCTTTGTGGTCCAGTTTTGTTCTTTAGGTGCCCATTTTAGGCACTTTTTGCTGTGGACAATGGTCAGTATGGGCTCCCTGACCAGTCTGCGGAATTGCACCTCCATACACAACACACTGTGATGGCCATTTTTCTGCTTTAGAGAACATGTTCACTTGCTGAATAATATATCCCTGCCGTTTTCAGATTCCATTATAACAAGATAATCCATGTTATTCACATTACCTGTCAGTGGTAATAAAGTTATGGCTGATCGGTATATGTGTGTAAGATACATAGCTAGGTAGATAGATAGATAGATAGATAGATAGATAGATAGATAGATAGATAGATAGATAGATAGATAGATAGATAGATAGATAGATAGATAGATAGATAGATAGATAGATAGATAGATAGATAGATAGATAGATAGATAGATAGACGCAAACACACAAAGTCAAACTCATTTCAATGAGACTTGATGGGAGATTTACTTGCATTTCCTGTGAAATATGTAGTTGGGCAGAACATCACCAGTTGTTACTAAGGAAGAATTTTATGCCAAGTCATGTTGTGATGGCACAGAGGCTCTAACAAGACCAACATTGCCATCTACTGGAAATTTGGATTTGCAGAGCTGGCATATGCTATCATAGAAGCAGACCAAGCTTAAACAAATAGACAGGTAGACATACCCACCGACAAACAAATGAGCCATCTACAAAATGTATTTGCAACCCATGTACACGTTTGAAGAAATAAATCAGCAGAGAGAGGAGGCAAATTGTTTAATTTATGATGTTCCTTTGTGAAATGTGTATGGTAACCCACTAGAGTGCCAGGAAATAAATTATACTTTGTTTTACGGGTAGGCGCTGCGCATTGGTTGCTACTCTAATATAAAAGAGGGGTACTAGATTGTGATCCTACACAGGATACCGTCTTCATGATGGCTGTATGTTCTCCTATTTTGAGTGCATTACTAAAGGATTTGTCAACCTTGTTCCTTCTACTAACGCTTAAGGCTGGGTTCACACTGATGGGGCCGCGGTTCCCAGCAGGGGGTCCGGTGCGTCCCTGTTCACCGATTCAGGTGCGAATCAAGTGCAATTTTTTTTGCCTAAATTTGCACCTGAAACTAAGCCAAGGATGCACAGGACTCTTTTCCAGTGCAGACCGCGGCCGCCCCGGAGCTGTGTGAACTGACTTGAAATCCAGTCACAGTCTCCTGTCATGCGAGGAATCCGCATCCAATTCGCATCAGTGTGAATCCAGCCGCAAATAATAACACAGATTGCATGATATGGATTTAAAGCAACCATTTTTTTTTAGAAAACAAAATAAATAAGATTAACATAAACAACAAATAATAGACTATTTTGACAATGCAAACAGAAGGGGGCCTTTGGGTGTCCTTAAAGAAGAATTTCAGGTGTGGATATTTTATACATATTTACATTTGTGCAGCTTGGACCAATACTTGGCCGATCCCCCTGGAAGCTGGAAATCACTGAAGTAGATACCGCTACTCCAATGATCTCCACTTGCTTCCGGGTCCTGTGTGGCCTTACTGCATTCTTAACACAGAAGGTCAGCCATTGGGCTCTGGCACCATTCAGAGAATGCTTTGTGTTCTCTGAATGAATGCAAGGCAATCTCTTATTAGACAAGGTGGAAAGGTGGGGAGATGACGTCACATTCTCCAGCTTATCCAATCTG
Source organism: Lithobates clamitans (assembly GCA_037952925.1). Classification (NCBI taxonomy): domain Eukaryota; kingdom Metazoa; phylum Chordata; class Amphibia; order Anura; family Ranidae; genus Lithobates; species Lithobates clamitans. The sequence continues at coordinate 1,079,857 of JBBGZY010000154.1, read as the reverse complement.
AGAACACTTTTCATTCATTCACAAAAATGCAAAGCATTCTCTGAATGGTGCCTGTGCCGAGAAGCCAACCTCCTATGTTAAGAATGCAGCAGGGCAGTCATTATGCATGAGATGCAAGGCTATCACTGGAGTAGTGGTGTCCACTTCAGTGATTTCCAACCTCCAGAGGGATCATCCAGGTATGGCATATACATAGTTACATTGGTCCAAGCTGGACCTACGTGTATGGAACGATGTAAAAAATATCCATACCTGCATTTCTTCTTTAAGGCACAATTATAATTGAAATCACCCATGTCCTGATGGCATTACAAATTCACAGGTTTGTACGTTTTTTCCCAGGGAACATAGCTTCTGGGAGAACCACCAATAACCAACTGCATGAATCACCATACCCCAGATGCCCCCCTCCCCCAGTTTTGTAACAATTTGAGTATTCTCTGAACCCCTCAAAGAACCTCTGACCCTCCAAGCTGCTGTGACACTTTTTCTTTATTACCTCCCCAATGTGGTCAGTGGTGAAGCTGGATGGTGTGTTAGCCTTACTGGATATTTGCTGGAGCATGGAAAAACATGTCAAATACAGGTCAAGTCTAGGCTTGATAAACAAGAAGTCCATTTTGAAACATGTTGCCCTAAACCACCTACTACCTTTGAAGATTTTCTCTGCTTCAGACCAGAAGATCAGCAAGACATGTGTTTGCAATGCTTTTTCGCGCTCCAGAAAAAAATCCAGTATGGCTCACCTATACCCCCCAGCTCCACCACTCACCATGGGCAGCTGTGAGCTTAATGTTTCCTTAATGTTTCCTGTCCAGGCTTTCGACAGATGACAATCCTGCAGTCATTACTGTGAGTACCCTCATTCTTCCATTTTGCTCAATTCATGAATGTATTACATGCAGGTCTTTTCTCTGCATATTACCCTTATTTTGGTTGTTAGTAGGCCTATCGAGCAGTTTATGGGGTTGTCATTAGCCAGTGAAGCATTAACAGCGAGCAAAACTGTCCTAATGTTATCTATGTATGTGGCCTTCTTACTTACAGTATTGTAGGACAGGCTCCAGTCACCTATCAGGAGTTAAAACTATTTAGAGCCATCTATATGGGATTCTCCTGTGTGCATCTGCTCCTGGCAAGAAGCATAGCGCAATAAATTATCATTCTTGGGATCAAAAGGGTTATGACTACAACCGTTAAAGTTGGTGGTGGCCAAGGGAGACAAGGGCCAACCATCTGAAAGAAGCTAGACAAAACGTGCAATGATTTGCCAGACATATTGGTTTGTGTTAGATATGTATCATTGTGCCAATTTGTTTAAATTCCCTCCAACATTGTGGGGATTTATCTTGTTGATATTTATGGATTTTCTCCGGTGGTAGGTACCATCTCACCAAGCACTTGTAATTCGCTTCTATTGTATTTATATCTGTTGCATAATTATGTACTGCTCCTATCATTCTCTATTTGTGTTTCCTCCAATTTTATACCCATTTCCTGTTTCCGTGTTTCTATAAAAGGTAATGGTCCTCGTCCCACTAGATCTGTCAGGATTTCATATACTTGGGATATCCCATGTTTTAACAGTGTTTGTAAATTGCATAGTTTTTCTAGTGGGTTCATACCCTTTCCATTCCTAATTGGTTGGGGCAATGCACTTTTGAAATGCTTTAACTGTAAATATTCCCATTCACTGATCTTCTGCCACCCATTTATAACCTTTAATTCCTGGCATGTCCTTATTTTGCCCTGTATTTATAGAAAGAACCCTCAAAAAAGGGAGGAGAGGAAACACTTGTACCCCCCAGTACCTGGGACTTTGAAGGCGAACAGTCAAAGATTATAAAACCATATTGTTTATTTAGAAAAGATTATTTAAAAAAGGGCATAATCAATAAAAACATAGTTACACTCTGTCACTATTTTTACCGATGCTTACCAGAGAAACGCCCTGGCCACTCTGTTTTATTTCAAAAGGTCCCTTACGGGTATGCCACGGTAGCCGTCCTCCTACGGGACCTTTGTGTGGGCTCCTCTGGGCACAGGTGGGGACCATCATCTTTTGATGGACAGCTGGCAGCGGAGGTTCATCCAAAATCTTTAAGGAAAATATCTTTTGCATATATTTATATACACATATATTTCTTTACATCAATACTGAATATACCAATTTTTCTCTCCTACAAAAACGCCTCTGAAGAAGGGACATCGTCCTGAAACATGTTAGGCTTATAGAGAAATCTGGATTCAGTTTGGAATTCATAAAATATTGATTATATGCAAACTGTAAAATATATACAGCTGTTATTTACAGAGTGTCACTATGTTTTTATTGATTATGCCCTTTTTTAAAAATAATCTTTTCTAAATAAACAATATGGTTTTATAATCTTTGACTGTTCGCCTTCAAAGTCCCAGGTACCGGGGGGTACAGGTGTTCCCTCTCCTCCCTTTTTTGATGGTTCCTTCTATAAATATAATTCGGGATGTTGGCAACAACTTTGAGAATTTAATCTTTTCTCTCTGTGGTTCATCACTTTATTCATATTTTGCCCTGTACGATAACATCTTTTAATTGTGCATTTCCCATTTGAATGCCCAAAAGTGTCCTTTTCCCAGAGATAAAAAAATTAGTACCGTGAGTGAGATTAAGGGGGGGGGGGGTCTAGCAATAGCGCTGGCTTGGAGCACGCCATAGGAACGTCCGGTCTCTCATCCTCTCCAGATCGAAAAGCCCCATACCGCCTGTGCCTCACTGCGCTCCGACCCATCCCGCCCTGTACCTTATCCAGACTCTCTGCCTATGTTGAGCCTTTGGCGGACCCGCAGTGACTCCTGTCCAGTAACCCTGTGTGGATAATCCGCTCCCTTCCCTGTGGAGGCATGGGCAGCTGCGTGGTGGGTGGAGAGAGTGAGCCGGTAGAGTGTGGAGATGGAGTTGAGGTGGAGTGGCAGTGTTTGTTTTTTCTCCCCCTCCTCCCCTCTTCTTCGGCCGAAGTGATGTGACCAAAACCGGAGAATGGATAACTGACGGGGCCCGGAGGAGTCTGGAAGGAGTATGAGTAGGCGGGGGCTATCGGGGACTCGGCTGCTCGGAGATAGCCAGTGGCAGCTGGGAGGAGAGTGGAGGAGAACGGAAATAGCCGAGTAAGAGCGGAATAGGGCCGAGTGGAGGCCATCGATTGGAGAGAGTGAGGAGAACGCCGCATGGAGACCTCGCGGATCAGAGAAGCAGTCCCCCCCGACCCCCCCACTCCACTCTTTTTGTTTCTCTTCTGTAAAAAGCATGGAGGAATTTGAGAGGCAGCAGTGCAATAATTAAAATCACAGAAGGAAAAGAGACTGCTCGGAAGAAAGTGGTATATATAGCATATGTGATATACAGACTTATATGGAGTTTTTTCTCTGAGCAGACTGTTGGTTCTATATAAACAGTACATCAAGGTTTATTTGGACTGGCTTGAAGAAATGGTATTGTTTTAATTATCCTTGCTTGGAAAAAAAAGAAAGTCCCCTTTTTTTTTAATTACTCTGAGTGTTTGACAAGCCCTGAAGCGCTGTGGGTTCTGTGGGCTCAGTAGCCAGTGTGAAGAGCTGACTACGGGGAGGAACCCCTGGGAGTAATCAGGACTAAGACTTTGGAGACCAAAGGTCTATGGTGCTTCCTTGGTACAAACAGACCGCAATACTCACCACCCCACCATCGTTTTGAGCACTGGTCCTCATAGTGCCATACTATACTATCATAACTGGACAATTTGTAAAAATATAAATAAAAAAAGGGGAGGAAACAAATATTAGGGAAAATATGAGGGGGATGTCGGCGAGAGAAGGAGCAGTTTCAAAATCACCCCGTTCTAGCTTAAGCCCCAGTCCAGGCCCAATGAATAAATTTGTAACCCAAGGAGGAAACGTAGATAAGCAAATAACAGATAAACAATAAAGTACTAAAGGGCATCAAACCGAGACTAAGGAAAAGAAAGAGAAAAAAGGCCAGAATAAAATACCCTTAGAAATAAGTACACTCTCTGAATCTAGCACAGAACAAGACTCTGACCCAAAGTTGGAAGCAGGGAAAGATGAAGAACAACAGAGGAAAGCTCAACTGCAAAAAAAAATAGATATGGAAACTATGTTTGCAGCCTTGGAAAATTCTTTAAAATTAGAATTGGCGATAATCCACAGTTACCTGGGACATAAGATCACAAGAGTAGAGGAAGTGGAGAAAAAAAAAATGCACAGTCACACAATTATAATAAAAAAATTAAAGGAAGAAATGAAGTCTTTACAAATAGAAATCAGGAACAGGCTTATAGATTAGAAGACCAAGAGAACAGAGACAGAAGGAAAAATCTAAGAATACGAGAACTTCCTGAACCTACCCAAGAGAAATGATTTAACAGAAATAATAAAGAAGTTATTTAATCCATTACTCGGCAAAGATGCAACAAACTCAATAAAAATTGAAAGAGTCCATAGAGTAAGAAGACCGAAAGGAATTCTGACAGAAAGCCCAAGAGATATTATAGTTAGATTTAATAACTGGGAGGAAAAAAATGAATTTGGGGAAACATGAGGGTTAGGTCACCAATCAAATTTGAGGATAAGATCATATACATTTTTCAAGATCTTTCACAAGAAACGTTAAGAAGAAGATGGACTTTAAAACCTTTACTGATGGTACTACAGGAGCATGAAATCCAATATAATGGGGCTTCCCCTCATGTTTGATTGGCAGAAGAAATTGAGGTTCATCGAAGAAACTGCTGACTTTTGTAAAAAACTGAAAATTCCAATACCGGACAGATTAAGGGATATAACTGTAAGACAAGAAAGATCTATACAAGAAGAAGAGCAGTGGCAGCCGATTCCGGAGAAAAGTGCAACTAGAACAATAACAACAAAATGAACTCATTTGAACTCAAATATGGTGAAGTCTGGTTTGAGAGGGGGGCGGGGCAGGGAGGGAGGTCAGAAGAGATGGTGAAAGCATAGACATGGAGGGGATGGAGTTTTTTCGGACTCTCGGTGGGCCCTGGAACCACTTCTCCGATAGTAGGAGAGGGTGGATTGACAGTGCCAGATAGAATTCCACCTCAGGCCTGAAAGAACAGCGGAACAAGGGTGTCCTTAAAGAAAGAATTATAATTCTGCTAAAAAGACCATGAGGTCGAAACACCAACAAATAAGGGATGGGTGATGGGGAGGGGAAGGGGAGGTGGGGGAGGGGGAATGGGTCAAGGGATATGATCTGTGGATTTTAATCTGTTGGCCGTCTCTCGGGTACTGCTTGGGGAGGGTTCCCCTCCTGCCCCTGTGGCATGGGGGGGTTGAGGTCTCCTCCCCAGGTGCAGGGGGGGTGAGAGGAGAAAGATGAGGAGGAAGAAAATGAAAAAAAGAAATGAGTGATATGAATTTTGTGACATACAACGTAAGAGGACTAAACTCCCCAGAAAAAAGACATATGGTGTTAAGGGAATTGGAAAGATATTCTGCAGAAATAATATTCCTACAAGAGACACATATTGCACAGGATACAAATACTAAACTATATTCAAAGGCCATTCCAACATGGTTTTATGGAGACTCTCCAAGTAAAAGGGCAAAAGGAGTTGCCATTGGGATGGGAAAAAAGGTCAGTTTTAGTCTGGAGGAGAGGAAGATTGACCCAGAGGGCTGTTTTCTTTTTTTGAGGGGGGTTCTACAGGGGGTTAAATATATGCTGGCAAATATATATTGCCCCAACAAACACCCAACAAAAATACTTAAAAGGGATCCTGAACGCCTTAATGGATTTCAAACAAGGGTACCTAAGTCAGGCTGGGGATTTAAATTTCTCAATGGATCATCACTTGGATAGTACGTCTGGTGCACTGAATAGGGAAAATAAATATTTAAAATTGTTCAAGAAAAAAACATATAATAATCAGCTTGTTGATGTCTGGAGAATACAACATCCAAGCACAAAAGACTATAAATATCATTCGGCAGTGCACGACACGTACTATATACTCGTGGAACATGGAGTTCTGGAGTACGTAGTTGAAACCTTAATTGGAATAACATCAATTTCAGATCATGCACTGATAATGATGAAGATGAGGTTCAACGAGATAAAATTTAGGAAAGGCTCATGGAGGTTAAATGAAGATCTGATAGAAGACATGGAAGTAGGAAAGACAATAATACATTAAATTGAGCAATAATTCACGACCAATGAGATGCCAGGACTAACAAAGGCAACAATATGGGAAGCCCATAAGGTATACATTAGGGGAAAGTTGCTCTCTATTGGGGCAGGAAAAAAGAAGGAGAGAGCAAGCACTATGAAAAAAATAATAAAAGAGTTATATGAATTAGAACAAAGGCATAAAACACAATTAGTTGCCAAAATCCAACAGGCATTACCTATAAAGAGATCAACTAAAGGACTTAATGGAACAGGAAACAAGAAAAGTATTTAATAGAGTAGCAAAGGAAAGATATAAATGGGGAAATAAGCCGGGGAAATATCTTGCAAAAACCTTAAGACATAAAAAAAACTTAAATTATATAGAAAAGATAAAAAATGAGAAAAGGAGAGAAGATACATAAAACAACAGATATTGCAAAGGCCTTTCAAACACATTATAGTGCATTATATGCAATTAGAAACAAAGAGACACGAAGGGAGGATGAAATAAGAAAACTAAAAATACAGGAATATTTAGCGGATGCCAATTTTCCCGAAAATTTCAGTAGAAAGATCAGAGGCTTTAGATGAACCAATCACACAGGAGGAAAATTAGAAGGGCATTAAAGGAAATACCATCAGGGAAAAGTCCAGGTCCTTATGGATTTACGATTAAATATTATAAAAAATTCAAAGAACAATTAGTGCCAAAAATCTATGAATATTTGAATAAAATATGGGCGAATGAAGAAATAAGAAGAAAATCCCTGCTAGCCCATATTACAATAATACCTTTAGGCCCATAACTTTGTTAAACACAGATGCAAAGCTATATGTACAAATTCTGGCATCAAGGTTAAAAAATCTGATGCCAGAGTTGATAAATGTTGATCAAGCAGGATTCATAACGGGAAGAGAGGGTAGAGATAATAGTATAAGGACTATGTTATTGCTGGAAAAAGGAAAGAAAAAAATAGGGTTTCCCCAGCGCTACTCCTGTCAATTGATGCGGAAAAAGCATTTGACAGGGTAGACTGGGGATTCATGATACACTCCAACACCTGGGCATGGGAACAAAAATCATGCGTTGGATTAAAAACCTATATAACCACTCTATGGCCATGGTAAAGGTAAATGGATGTATGTCACCGCCTTTTGAAATGTTTAACAGAACAAGACAGGGATGCCCGCTTCTATATGTGTTGTCATTGGAACCACTTTTGGCAACACTATGGAATAGCGTGGATGTAGGGGAGGTGTGAGTGGGCAAAGAAGAACATAAGGTGGCGGCAGACACAGATGATATATTATTATACGTAACTAAACCAAGGTTGACATTGCCCAATACAATGAGAGAACTAAAAAAATACGGGGAACTTACGAATTTCAAGATTAATCCAATAAAAACAGAAATATTAAATATAGGAGTAGATAAAAAGGAAGAACAAGCACAATTACAAAGGGAATTCCCATTTACATGGGCAAAAAAAAGAACTAACATATCTAGGAATCAAATGGACACCCATCTTGGAGAAGCTATATCAGGCAAATTACATCCCACTACTCAATGAAAATAAAACAGAGATTAAGAAAACCTCAATGAAACCTTTGTCCTGGATGGGCAGGATAAATATGCTAAAAATGGTGATCCTACCAAAAATATTATATAAATTCCAAATGTTGTCGATAGCAATACCACAAAGTTTTTTTAGAATAATAAAAAAAATGATGTTAAAATATATATGGCAAAACAAAAAACCCAGAGTCAATTTTGCACTACTTAGTATAAATTAAATATGGTGGTTTAGCAGCACCGGATGTAAAAAGATACTATAAGGCGTTTATAATAGCACGTATGGTGGAATGGGCAAATGTAAACAGGGAAAAGATGTGGGTGAGGATGGAAGACACTATTGCAAAAGAATATTTGGATACCATGGAAATTTAGATCATTAGACACAGAAACACATAATCTGACTTAGAATGTATTTAAAATTTGGGACTCAATACACTGCTAGGGAAAATGGAAATATAATTCACCCTTAATCTCACTTTGGTACATCTAATCACTTATCAACTCCATCTGAGGTCTGGAATCCCCGATACTAATAGCGCATGTACTTAAAGAACCACCCTGCCTCGTGGACTTCTACGACTGTCTCCATAGTAATATATAAAAGGGAAGGATATCTTGTGCCACAAAGTGGATTGACATTGGAGCAAATGGGAGGAATCACACTGCAGACTGTATGTGCGAACTATATAGTTGCATGGCCTTGAGAATGGCTGTCTTTTATGTTGCCATGAACATCGGAGTTAGAGAAATAATTTTAGGTCCATCATTTACAGCGTAATCTAAACTGATGAGCTGTAAAGGCATTTAAAGCGACACTTAATGATAATTTGGGGTATTGTCATTTTTATTTTTTGCCATTTCATAGTGGCACACAGACTTAACACATTTGGTATCTATTTATTCTGCACTACCTCATCTTAAATTTTGTACAAAAAAATTGGGGATTAAATTGCGCCTGTGGGCACTAAAATTAATTTTAGTGTATTTTGTTCCTGAAAATATACATTTGATAAAAAGCTGTGCCAATATCTGGCAACCAAAAAAAATGGCAGCATCTAAAAGACTTCTGCTTTCAGAAAATATATAAGTTGATTTACTAAAACTTTAGAGTGCAAAATCTGGTGCAACTCTGCATAGAAACAGCTTCCAATTTTTTTTTATTAAAGCTTACATGAACAAGCTGAAGTTAGAAGCTGATTGGCTACCACCCACTCGGTGCTGTGCCTCTATCTTGCAAGATGTATTAACCAAGCAGCCGGTTCTTCCGGGTTCAGCTGGCTGCTTTCCTGATGATGCACCACTAGGCAAGCCCCCACCTCCTTTCTCACTGAAGGACTATGGCTCTTGTGATATGTGACATATATATCTCAGGAGGCACAGTGGGCAAAGTGCACGTCATTTGCCTAGGCGAGTGACGTCCATGGTGGGGTGGGCTAGAGGTTTCTTATTAAAACAAAAAAAGTAAATAAAAAATAAAAACACAGTTTGTACAATGGAGAGGAGGAGGGGTGGATAGGAGGCAACATTATATTGAGGTCAAAGATCCGCTTTAGGTAACTTTTTAGCCAAAAATGCAAATGTGAACTTGTGTGCAAAAATGTTACAAAATTTGCTCCAGAGGTGAAATTGTTAATTGGCTCCACCTCAGTTGCTTGTTTGTTGAACTTGGAGGATGGACAGAGTCCAGCTGATTAAAACGATACTCTATTGGCCATACTAAAGGAGAGGTTGGGGTCTGTTCAAGTGTTTACAGTAATGCAAAAGTAGGCATAACTTTTTTATTATCTTACATAGGTTGTTCAAACTTCACATGTTGGTAGAGTTCTTCTTCTTTTTCTCCTTCTCCTTCTCGTTTTTCTTCTCCTTCTCGTTTTTCTTCGTCTTCTTCTTCTTCTCCTTCTTCTCCTTCTCATTCGTCTTCTTCTTCTTCTCCTTCTTCTGCTTCTTCTTCTTCTTCGTTTTTCTTCTCCTTCTCGTTTTTTTTCTTCTTCTTATCCTTCTTCTCCTTCTCATTTGTCTTCTTCTTCTTCTTCTTCTTCTTCTTCTTCTTCTTCTTCTTCTTCTTCTTCTTCTCCTCCTTCTACTTCTTCTCCTCCTTCTTCTTCTTCTTCTTCTTCTCCTTCTTCTTCTTCGTTTTTCTTCTCCTTCTCGTTTTTCTTCTTCTTCTTATCCTTCTTCTCCTTCTCATTTGTCTTCTTCTTCTTCTTCTCCTTCTCCTTCTCCTCCTTCTCCTTCTCCTTCTCCTTCTCCTTCTCCTTCTCCTCCTCCTCCTCCTCCTTCTCCTTCTTTCTCAAGCAGAAGCAACGTGTCATCATTGAGTTCTTGTATGAAGCATGGGTGCAAACTGTCCAAGATCCACGTAAGGCTACAGAATGTTTATGTAGATGACACTATAGACAAGAGCAATGTACACAGATGGATGAAGAAGTTTAAAGAAGGGGAAACCAGCATTGAAGATAAACCACACTGTGGGATACCATCAATGTCAGACAGGCTGCACCCCTCGTTCATTAAAAACGCAATGACCGCACGTCGCTTCTGCTTGGAATCCATTATTTACCTGCAATGAAAAAAAATAAAAAGAAGAGTTTCTATATAGGAAGAGTTACTCTACCAACATGTGAAATCTGAATGACCTTTGTAAGTTTATAAAAAGTTTATAAAAAGCCCACTTTTGTATCACTTTAGTTACAGCCCCCATGTATACATTGTTGTAGAAGACTGTAATGAACCCATTTGACTTTTGATGCTTTCTTTCCTTATTGAAATGTTTCTACGGTATATGTGCCAGTTTTGTTTCGGGGAGATGCCTCAGTACAATTTAACTTATAGGTAAATCAATGTCGCTCTTGAGAAAGAACCATTGTTCTTGCAAGCTAGCTGCTCTGCTGCATTATTTAGAGGATACAAAGGGGATCGCTTCTGTTCAGGCTAATTGATTTTACTGCCGGGTGTGAAAAGCTGATGAGGAAATGAAAGATGAAAGAACTATTTTGTACATGCCTTAAAGTTTACACTGTCTTCAGGGACGGAAGGGCCTATTGTGACATACATTATACAGAACAACCAAGAAGGGTTTCTTGACGCTACAGCGGCACCAGCAGCTGGAAGCAGAGGCAGGCCGGCTTTTTCATGCTAGGGATAAAAGTGAACCACCGTGACGATTTAGTTAAGGATTCTGTTGGTGGAATAGATGTGTGCCGCAACTGGGCGCATTCTAATGGGATGTTGCCACAAGCTAAGAATTTCTTTTCTTGTGTGGAAGGAAAACCATTATACTACAAGCATTGGTTTGGACTTGGATGAAGACTGTTATCTCTGTATAGCTGCCAGACAGAAATGATGGGGAATCTGTCCAGCAGGGACACAGACAAAAAACAAAACCACATTTATATAAAGAAAAAAAATAAGTTATCAAAAAATTTATATTATAAATAGTTTTTTTTTTTTTATAATTTAATAAAATAAAACATATTAAAAAACACACACACATATTACACATATTATTAATTATACAATTAAAACTAATTTATAGTAGATTGAGTTTATATAAAAAAATATCAAATTATATATGCACACTCATCGACCATTTTATTAGGTACACCTTGCTAGTACCGGGTTGGACCCCCTTTTGCCTTCAGAACTGCCTTCATGCTTTGTGGTATAGATTCAACAAGGTGTTGGAAACCTCAGAGATTTTGGTCCATAGTGACTTGATAACCTCACACAGTTGCTGCAGATTTGTTGGCTGCACATCTATGATGCAAATCTTCCACCACACTCTAAAGTTGCTCTATTGGATGGAGATCTGGTGACTGTGGAGGCCATTGGAGTACAGTGACCTCATTGTCATGTTCAAGAAACCAGTGGTGAGATGATTGGAGCTTTGTGACATGGTGCATTATCTTGCTGGAAGGAAACATCAGAAGATGGGTACACTGTAGTCATAAAGGGATGGACATGGTCAGCAACAATACTCAGGTAGGCCGTGGTGTTTAAACCATGCTCAATTGGTAGTGAGGGGCCCAAAGTGTGCCAAGAAAATATCCCCCACCAGGGTTTTTTTTTTTCATGGAATAGGTGCAGGAACTCCACCCTTCTGAGTCACACTTCATTTCTGCCCCCTACCCGTCTCTGAGCACCATCCCTTGGTTCCACCCCCTACCCACCTCACAGCACCTTTCAGAGAATACAGAACCGAGTATTTTGTGCTACTCAGTGATTTCCATGAAATTTGGTAATGAAAACAAGAAAGATATTAAAACATCCCTTGCAATGAGCAACAATAGACCCCACCCCAGAAACAGTAGACCTTCTGCAGCATCAATAGATCCCCCCCAGAAACAATAGACCCCACACACATCAAAAGACTTTCCACCCAGCAACAATGGATCCCCCACACAACAAAAGACTTCCCCCCAGCAATAATGGACCCCCCCACAACAAAATACCACACCAGCAACAATAGACCCCTAGCAGAAATAACAGATTTCTCAGCAGCCAGCATCAATGAGACTGTCCAGCAGCCAGCAACTATAGACCTCTCCCTCAACAGTAGATCCCATCCAGCAACAATTGACCCCCCAGCAAGATAAGATCGCCCCCCCCACCAGCAACAGTAGACTTACCCAGCAACAATAGACACCCACCCCAAAACAGATCCCCACCAGCGATAATAGATACCCCAGCAGCCAGCATCAATAGACTCTCCAGCACCCCTTTCCAGTAGAGACAGAGAAAATAAATCACCGCTCAGGAGAACTTGCTTTCAGGTGTGTATTAGTGAATCCTTCAGAGGAGAGAAGTCCCAGGTGCTGGCTAAATGCAAATTGAAGCAGGGTTTGAAACAGGAAAATCTGGATGCCGCACACCAGATAAAGTTGAAAACATCTTCTTTATTGTAAAACTTGGATCATAAAAAACAGGACAATCAGGCGGGTGGTACAGACACAGCTGACGCGTTTCGCGCTCTAGTTCGAGCGCTTACTCATAGCTCATGAGCTCATGAGCTATGAGTAAGCGCTCGAACTAGAGCGCGAAACGCGTCAGCTGTGTCTGTACCACCCGCCTGATTGTCCTGTTTTTTATGATCCAAGTTTTACAATAAAGAAGATGTTTTCAACTTTATCCGGTGTGGGGCATCCAGATTTTCCTGTTTCAAACCCTACCCCTTTCCAGTACATACATTCAGTGCTGGAGGTGCCGGAACTGCATTCCCGCTGGAAAAAAAAGCCCTGTCCCCCACACCATTACACCACCACCAGCCTGAACCGGTGATACAAGGCAGGATGGATCCATGCTTTCATGTTGTTTACGCCAAATTGTGACCCAACCATCTGAATGTCACAGCTGAAGTCGAGACCCATCAGACCAGACAACGTTTTTCCGATCTTCTATTGTCCAATTTTGGTGAGTCTGTGTGAATTGTAGCCTCAGTTTCCTGTTCTTAGCTGACAGAAGTGGCACCCGGTGTGGTCTTCTGCTGCTGTAGCCCATCTGCTTCAAGGTTCGATGTGTTGTGCTTTCAGAGATGGTATTCTGCATACCTTGGTTGTAAGGAGCGGTTATTTGAGTTACTGTTGCCTTTCTATCATCTCAAACCAGTCTGCCCATTCTCCTCTGACATCAACAATTGTGATGTCCTCATTCTGATGCTCAGTTTAAACTTCAGCAAGTCGTCTTCACCACGTCTAGATGCCTAAATGCATTGAGTTTCTGCCATGTGATTGGCTGATTAGCCATTTGTGTTACCAAACAATTGAACAAGTGTGCCTTATAAAGTGGCTGGTGAGTGTATCTATCTATCTATCTATCTATCTATCTATCTATCTATCTATCTATCTATCTATCTATCTATCTATCTATCTATCTATCTATCTCCAGCCACCCCCCCTCTAGCACCAATGGGTAGATTAGTGCATAGCATGAATCTATCCATGGCTGCCGCTGCCACCCCCTATTCAGGCGCCCGGCCCCTTTTCGGCGCCGGGCGCCTGAATTACAGCGGCGGGGGGTGTTTTTGAAGCACCTGATTAGAGCCATAGACTCTAATAGGCTTCAAAATACTGTAGGTGAACTGCAAACGCCATGCTTGGCGCTCACAATTCACCCAGCTGTGTTAGAAAAGCGAATGAATATTCGCTTTCCTAACACTGAACTGCCTCTCCACCAATCAGGTGATCGGGTCTGTTACCCTTCACCTGATTGGCTGAAATGACAGACGCCGCTATTGGACGCCTATTAGGAGGAGAGGATGGGAGGAGACGCACAGAGGACCCCGCTTGTCGCCGTCACCTGCTGCCCCACTGAGACAAGGTAAGTGCCAGGCAGGCAGCAAGCGGGCGTGGGGGGTCACACTGGCAGAATTCGATAGCACAGTGGCAGCATTTGATGGGCACAGTGGCAGCATTTGATGGGCACACTGGCAGTATTTGATGGCATAGTGGCTGCGTTTGATGGCACAGTGGCTATGTTTGATGGGCACAGTGGCAGCATTTGATGACACAGTGGCAACGTTTGATGGCATAGTGGCTGCAATTGATGGCACAGTGGCAGCGTTTGATGGGCACAGTGGCTGCGTTTGATGGCACAGTGGCTATGTTTGATGGGCACAGTGGCAGCATTTGATGGCACAGTGGCAACGTTTGATGGCATAGTGGCTGCAAGTGATGGCACAGTGGCTGCATTTGATGGCACAGTGACAACGTTTGATGGCATAGTGGCTGCATTTGATGGCACAGTGGCAGCGTTTGATGGGCACAGTGGCTGCGTTTGATGGCACAGTGGCTATGTTTGATGGGCACAGTGCCAGCATTTGATGGCACAGTGGCAACGTTTGATGGCATAGTGGCTGCATTTGATGGCACAGTGGTAGCGTTTGATGGGCACAGTGGCTGCGTTTGATGGCACAGTGGCTATGTTTGATGGGCACAGTGGCTGCATTTGATGGCACAGTGGCAAGGTTTGATGGCACAGTGGCTGCATTTGATGGCCCAGTGGCAAGGTTTGATGGGCACAGTGGCAGCGTTTGATGAGCACAGTGGCTGCATTTGATGGGCACAGTGGCAGCGTTTGATGAGCACAGTGGCTGCATTTGATGGGCACAGTGGCTGCATCTGATGGGCACAGTGGCTGCAATTGATGTTTTTTTTTTTTTCAAAATTTTCTAGTTTGTCCCCCCCCCCCCTGTGTTTTTGGTTCGATAGACTTCAATGGATCACAAAACACAAAATGCACCTGGAATTTGCATCAACTGCAACCTGCATAAGTGTGAACCAGCCCTAAAGTGGATCTTGACAGTTTTTTTTTGAAAATTTTTGTTTATTAACATTTTAACAGCTTATACAGTACAGTACAACGTGTACCAAAATTCCCCCCTCCCTCTCCCTCCCTTCCCTCCCCCCTAACCCTTACCCTTGTGCAGCCTTTCACTGTTGCTAAATCTCCTACACAACCTTTAATTATTACCTTCACTATGGTTAAATCACATTCCATACTCATAAAGTATTTCGTTTGCTAGAAGATCCACGGTACACCCAATCCTCGCACAGTCAAATAATTATCTAATCAGGACTACATCATCATTTTGCCCAATACTTAGAGTGCTTGCCAGGGCACTCCCCCACCGTAGCAGATCAATTCAAAGTGTCCTTGTCATCCAACCAACATTGCCATACTTTTTCGAATTTTTTGGGACAACCCCTGCTTAAGTATGTTGCTTTATAAAAAGGTAATGCTTTATTGATTATGCCTTTCCAATAAGACACTGTGGGCGGTTCAGGTTTTTTCCAACACAATAAAATAGCTTTACGTGCATAAAAAAGTGGATCTTGACAGTTAAATGCCCCCCCCCCCACTCCTCTTCCACACTACCATTTTACAAAATGTATTTGGGTCCTGGCAGAGACCAGCAGAACATCTGCACATGTGCATCAAATTTCCGCGCATGTGCACAGATGGCTGTAGCTTCTGGCAGATGGACACTATACAGCCTGCGACATTTGCACACATGCCCCCTGTGCTCCTTCATCCAGAGTGGGGACACTCCAATACAGGAGGTGTGTTACTGACCAGATCACCAGGTGAAAACAGCGAGGCATAAAACAAGAAAAGTAATGCAGCCACCTCATGTAATGATTGGTAATCTGCAATATATCACATTTTTGGTTTTGGCTTTAATGCCGCTTTATATTGTTAATGTCATTTCAAATGTCGTTTTCAGTATTTTTAAATCTGCAGCTTTCATTAAAATAATACCAGAAGATCTGCCTTGAGGGGCCTTGTTCAGGAACTTCCTGTTATTGGGTGACAACGCTCTGTCCCCGTCTTTCAATTGTGCTCATGCGTTGTCACCCTATCCGATGGAGACTACAAGTGGCCATTTTCAGCACACATTGCACAGGCACGGCCCACTGTTGTCACCATCAGGAATCCTGGACTGAAACACTACAATGCAGCCACTGAATTTCGTTCCGAATTCCTTTTTTTAACGACTGTCGACAAATCTGTTAATTCGGAAATATCCGAATCAACGAAAACCCGTTTAACAAGTTTTTCCAAATGTTCGTGTAGCACTAACTCTCGGTGGAGCTGCTGGTTTAAGCGGGCTTGTTACCTTCACTCTCCTTCCCTCTGTTTTACCGGCACCGGGTCTAGGGTTCCGTTGAGTTTACCTCTGGATGATACACGCACCAACACTTGAGTACGTTTTCAATGTTTTATTGAACAATTTACTAAGGAAATAGCAGGAAAGAGGCAGAAGGGAAACTGCAGAAGAAACTCAAATATCTTCTTGTAAGATTCTTGACAAATGTCCTGGTAGAATTTGGATATTATGATAGAATGCGCTCCCCTCGTGGGACACACTCTTTGCTCGCCTGGATAGGCCTCTCTCACTTGCCTAGCAGCCAGTACGTAGCACGAACAAAAGTCTCTGCCACAGACTTGTTTGGGATAAACCGGTACGATCCTCTGCCACAGGATGTATTGGTTTTTCTGCAATGAACGTCAGTCATAGTGCTTGAACCTTTAAGCCAACCCGGCAACACTATGCTGTATAGTTACTTTTAGGATACGTCCTCCAACCGAGTCACCAGGCCCCTCTCTAGACCAGCACACTGCGTGATCCTTCCATGACGGGTCCCCCCCTGGGATCTCCTCGGTTGTCCAGCCTTCTCCCTTTGGATAGACAGCTCAGGACCATTCCTCGGCTGCTGTGGTAGGCCCCAGACAAGCTTCTGGGCCCACCCCTGCGCCGCAGTGACGTGGGCCTCCGGAACGGAGGACCACGAGATTGCTTCTCTAACGCATACCTGTCGGCCAGGAGGGCCAGCAGGTGGCTGTAAAAACAAACCCAACAATATGGCGTCTGTCCCATAAATATCCTCGCCCAAAATGCAACTCGGAGGACCACCTCCACCGAGTTGTCTCCGGGACAGAAGAGCATCCATACGCTTCGACACGTTGCATTTCCAACACTGACCAGTGATAACAGCGACACCCACCGGTCAGCACGGAAACACACACAACGTCAGCCAAGCTGGAACAGAGGCAAACCTAACCTTCTTAACGAACAAGTTACTAAAATTACCTAACATATGGTAGATCGCAAATCTACCAGCGCTACATTCGTAAATTCGAATATTGGAAAAGCCGTAAATTAGTAAATTTGTGAATTTGAAAATACGAAAGCTCGAAAATTTAAAAATCTGAAATAATAACTAACTATTAATAACTTAACTATTACTAAATATTAAATTATAGGTATTGGAATTTCCTTTCAAATTTGGCTGTCAGTGAACGTAACGAATACAAATTTATCCGAAGTTACAAATTATCCAAAATAATGAATGCCGTATCTAAACGAATGGAATGGAACAAATTAATAATAAATAATAATAATAAGGTTTTATTATTAATATTGTTATTTATTATTATTAGATCGTTACGTTCCATTCGTTTAGATACTGCATTCGTTATTTCAGATAATTCGTAACTTCGGATAAATTCGTATTCGTTATGTTCACTGACAGCCAAATTTGAAAGGAAATTCCAATACCTATAATTGAATATTTATTATTAGTTAGTTATTATTTCTGATTTTTGGGTTTTCGGATTTTCAGATTTTCATTCTTTTGAATTTTCAGATTTTCATTCTTATTCTTGGATTTTCAAATTTCCAAATTTTTGAACTTTCAAATCTATGAAATTTTGAATATTCGATTTTTGAATTTTCGAATTTCCTAATTTCAAATTTCCAAATTTCCAAAATTTCGAATTTCCAAATTCGAATTTTCGAATTTCCGAAATGTTCTAATTTCTGAAATGTTCAAGTTTCTGAAATGTTCCAATTTCTAAAATTTCAAATTTCCGAAATTTCAAATTTCCGAAATTTCGAATTTCCGAAATTTCGCATTTCCGAAATTTCGCATTTCCAAAATTTCGCATTTCCAAAATTCGGAAATTCAAAAATTTCAGAAATTCGAGATTTGGAAATTCAAAAATTCGGAAATTCGAAGATTAGGAAATTCAAAATTTCGGAAATTCAAAATTTTTCTGAAATTTTTCTTAATTTCTGAAATTAATACTAATAAATAACAATAATAATAATAAAACCTTTTTATTATTATTTATTATTAATTTGTTTCATTCCATTTGTTTAGATGCGGCATTCGTTATTTCAGATAATTTGTAACTTCGGATAAATTCGTATTTGTTACGTTCACTAACAGCCACATTTGAAAGGAAATTCCATTACCTATAATTTAATAGTTAGTCATTATTTGTTAGTTAGTTATTCTTTCGAATTTTCAATTTTACGAATTTACAAAATTACAAATTTACAAATTTTCAAATTTATGAATTTACGAATTGTAATTGTAACGAAAAACCCGAAAAACGAAAAAAAAAAACACAAATGAAACTAAAACGAAAACAAACACATTTCTCGACAGTGCACATGTCTAGCAGCCACTGCTATGGTGCCTGTAGACACCATACCAGATGATCTGCCTTGAAGGGCCTTGTTCAGGAACTTCCTGTTATTGGGAGACAACGCTCTGTCCCTGTCTTTCAATTGTGCTCCTGTGTTGTCACCCTATCCGTTGGAGACTACAAGTGGCCATTATTACACAGGTATGGTCCACTGTTGTCACCATCAGCAATCCTGGACTGAAACACTACAATGTAGCCACTGCTATGGTGCCTGTAGACAGGAAGTGTCTGCAAAGAGGATGCAGGAGATGAGAGACACAACAAAGAATGAAAAAAAAAGGTAAAGACCAAGAAAATGGAGCCGAACTACTACTAATTCTAAAAAGTCTGTATGTTATTCAAGGAATCTGTATCTCCCACTGGATACAGGCTCCACACTAATACGTTTTGTCCACGGGCTTAGTCATAGAAAAATGTTTTGTTTTTTTTAACACCTTAAATTCTGCTATAGGCCAGGTGGGAAGGTGATAAACATTTTCCTATAACTTTCTATGACTTTATTGTTCTGAGTGGACGTCATATGAGGTCTTCTCAAAAAGCACCGCTTGCACGGCCGCGGGGCGGTGAAGTGGTCACACCAATGACTGATCAGTGTACAGGATCGCTGCCAGTACCATGTGACCACGGTTACCAATCACAGCAGATCACATGACAGTTGTAAACAATGGATGGCTTCCTTTCATGCCATCCATTGTGTACAAATGTGTTTCTAGCTGTGAATGGTCAATGTGATCACATGGTACAGACAGGGCAAATCACGGCCCACCTGTACCATGTGATTAGCTTTGACCAATCATAGCTAATCACAACAAAACTAACTGAATGAACCAGTCTCATTCAGTAAAATGCTTGCTTATAGCAATGTAATTCACTGCTATAAGCAATCATAAAAAGAAATCCTGATCACTTCCTCAGCGCAGTACAATGTTAACCACTTCCTTCCCGGCGTATTGTCAAATGACGTCCGCAGATGGGATCTCCCATCCTCCGCTCCACACCGGTATAGGCCGCATGCACCCGCCGCGCCGCTGAGGAGCCGATGCAAGTGCCCCAATCAATATACACTTATTGCAATTTTTTTTACCAAAAATATGTAATACGTAATACATATTGACCTAAACAGAGGAAATTTTTTTTTTTAAATTGGGATATTTATTATAGCAAAAAGTAGAAAATAATGTGTTTTTTTTTTCAAAATTGATGCTCTCTTTTTGTTTACAGCGCAAAGAATAAAAACGGCAGAGGTGATCAAATACCACCAAAAGAAAGCTCTATTTGTGGGAGAAAAAGGACACCAATTTTTTTTTGGGGTACATCGCTGCGCTTGTCAGTTAAAGCAATGCAGTGCCGTATTGCATAAAATGGCCTGGTCAGGAAGGGGGTAAAAAGTTGTTAATTTGGTAACATTATATTGCTCTGGTCACAATGTGTTAAAAAAAATCATCAAAATTCAAAAAGAACAAAAATAAAATGGAAAAAAATTTGAAAAAAATATAATTTTTTTTTCCTCGTACTGTCAACAGTCAGTGTCCCTGATCACCGCCACACCAGTTATACAATTATGCTGTACTGCACTGAGGACAGTATGTAAAAAAAAAAAAGCAAAAATTGTGATTTTCTTTTCTTTAATTTAATTTTCCAAAAAAAATGACAACTTCAAAAAAAAAACTCCATGCCTCTCACTAAATACCATGTCTCCAAAAATGGGTCATTTGGGGGGGGGGGGGGGGGGGTATTTGTACTGTCCTGACATTTTAAAGTAGTACATCAGAGGATTGATAGATTTTCATATATATATATATATATATATATATATATATATATATATATATATATATCTATATCTATATATAGATATATATATATATAGATATATATATATATATATAGATAGATAGATAGATAGATAGATAGATAGATAGATAGATAGATATATATATATATACCATCGTTTCTGGACTCTATAACTTTGCTACAGGCTAAATAATAAACACGTGTTTTTTATTCAATTCTTCAATAAACTTTTATCGAGAAAAAATAAATAAACACTGATTTGGGTTATTTTCACCAAAGAAATGCAGCAGAATACATTTTGGGCTAAATTTATGAAGAACTATTATTTATTAATTATTATTATTGTTATTATTATCATTATTATTATTATTTTTACTTTTGCAAAATTATATAACATAAATTAAGAAAACATGTTTTTGTTTTCAAAATATTCAGTCCTTTTTTTATTTATATAGCAAAAAATAAAAAAAAAACAGTGGTGATTAAATGCCACCAAAAGAAAGCTCTAGTTGTATGAACAAAAATGATAAAAATCTAGTTTGGGTACAGTGTCGCATGACCGCGCAATTGTCATTCAAAGTGCGACAGCGCTGAAAGCTGAAAAATGGCCTCGGCAGGAAGGGGGTGAAAGTGCTCGGTATTGAAGTGGTTAAAAAAGTTTTGTATTTTTTTTTTTTTTAACGTAGAAAACTTAGGAGGTTATTTACGAAAGGCAAATCCACTTTGCACTGCAAGTGCACTTGGAAGTGCAGTCGCTCTAAATCTAAGGGGTAGATCTGAAATGAGGGGAAGCTCTGCTGATTTTATCATCCAATGATGTGCAAGCTAAAATGCTGTTTTTTTCTATAGCGAGTTTACTTCCACGTGCACTTGCAGTGCAAAGTGGATTTTCCTTTAGTAAATAACCCCCTTAATGTCGGTTAGGATTCTTCAATTAATAAATCCTGTGTAATTCTGCAGTTAGCCCGTCAGTTTTCTGCAAAAAGCTCAGCTACTGTAACTGTCGCCTTCTATAAATATGCTAAATGAACGGCCAATGAGTGTGACAAGGTAGGAGAATTGCGAGTGGCCGCGCTCCCTTCCCCAGCTGACTCGTGTGACCTTGAGAATTGTAATGGCAGCTCAGATAAAATGATCATAATCGCTGGGACAGCGGGGAGAAGGGAACGGCTGGCTACATCTGTTGTATTACTGGGCTGTCTGAACAGTCAATGAAGCAGCTCGGAGCCATAAGAGCCTCGCGCAGTTCAACTCCGGGGTCCGCACACCCACAGCACGCTCATTTATCTTTATTTACTAAAGTCTGCATTTTGTGTTTGAGGAAGGCTGACAGGCTTCATGCCACGCAGGTTGGTGCCGCTGCCCGCTCCAAGGACGCCAGCGGGTGCCCTTTCTCTTCTGCTCACAGTCATTATCACCGCCGCAGAAAGGATCGACCGCACAAAACAAATGGATTCCCAATGACTTTCCCCAACTATTTCAGAGCCAAAAGACGAACGGGCGCCTTCTCCAAAATTAGATGATTATTTGAAATGGATTTTCACAAGAAAAGCACTGTCAGTGCCGAGATAAAAATAAATCCCCGGGTATTTTTATCTGTTGTGGACTATGTCATTTTGACAGGGGACAGCAAATTTACACTGTTATACAAGCTGTACACTCACTACTTTACATTGTAGCAAAGTGTAATTTCTTCAGTGTTGTCACATGAAAAGATAGAAGAAAATATTTACAAAAATGTGAGGGGTGTACTTACTTTTGTGAGATACTGTATATGGCACACGTACTTGTTGTTCCAACAGTATAGAAACATTTAATTCATATATAACATTGGTCAAAGGTGTGCACAGCACCTCAGAGGCAAAAAAAATAGCTGCCGGGAGTGATGAATTTGAAGCATTGATGGGCCAATGAGCTGCAGAAAGGAGATTCCCAAGCCCATAGCTGATGTACACAAAGGGGTGAATATGCTTGTGATATCATTAGCTTATTATGGTAATATGGCCATATTAAGTCAGTGTCATTGACCTGGCCATATTTGGCTAATGTTTCTCTGTCCCTTTGTGTACACGCTGTGGGGTCGGGAATCTTCAATCAGGAACTCCTTGGCCCAGCAATGGCAGCTATTTTCAAGGTTGGGACTATACTCAAGCTCATCCCCGTTTGCCAAGTGCATAGCTGTCAATTTACCCACAAAACATAGAAGATGCCCGGTTTCAAGGGTCCTCTCCAGGTCGCCCAGGAAAATTGTCGACTGAGTAGCGTCTGCATCCAATCAGATGCAGGCATAGTTCAAGTATTTGACAGTTGGCGGCACTGGCCATCAGAATACAGTAGCCACAGTAGGGGATTTGTACGTCCAAGCTGTTTAAAATTGGTTGGGGAATCTGTTTTATTTCTTTCATCTTTGCAGGCTGAATAAAAACAAAAACTGTCTGTATGGCCAATTTTTGTGTGGGGTTAACCTAGGGCAGTGGTTTTCAACCACTGGGCTGTGACCCACTGCTGAGTGGCAGCCTCCCTCTTTTCAGGCCTCCAGCCACTTGCAGATTCCCTAAACTCCCACAGTGTCTCCCAACTCCCATAGTGCCACCCCACCTCCCACAGTTCCCCTAGGCCCCTTGAAAGCCCTCAAAACCTACAGTGCCCTCCAACATCCCACAGTGCCCCCCAGTCCCTGCAGTGCAATCCAGTCTACCCCACCGGTCGAGTCACCTGCAGATCCTATGATCTCCCACAGTGTCTCCCATTTCCCAAAGTGCCACCCAACCCCCTCAAGAAACCAAAGGCCTCCAGAGAACCCACCCCCCACAGCTGCCTCCAGGCATTCTCCCTCCTTTAAGGCCTTATGGCCTCCAGCCTTCCAAGTGGCAGCCTCCCTCCTTTAAGGCCTCAAGCCACCTGCAGAGCCGATAAACTCCCACATTGTCTCCCAATTCCTATAGTACCCACAGCCTCCTCAAGAAACCCAAGACCTCCAGAGAAACCATCCGCCACAGCTGCCTTTTATGTTCCGCTAGAATCCTCTACAGAGCCATCAAGTCTGCTGCAGAGTCTTGAACCCCCTTCAAAAATCCCAGGATGTGACCCCCTGCCAAGTGGCAGCCTCCCTCTTTTAAGATCTCAAGTCACCTGCAGATCCCCTGACATCCAACAGCGTCTCCCAATTCCCATAGTGCCATCCAATCTCCTATAGTAGTCCACCATGCCCCTCAACCATCCACAGTGCCCCTAGGCCCCTTGAGAGCCCTCAACCCCCACATTGCCCTTCAACCTTCCATAGTGCCCCCTAGTCCCTGCAGTGCAATCTAGTTTACCCCAGTGCACTTTGAAAAACCCAAACCCAGACCCCATTCCCCACAGCTGCCTCCAGGTTCTGCTAGAATCCTCTACAGAATCACCCAGTCTGCTGCAGAGTCTTGAAACCCCTTCAAAACCCCCATCCTTTTTTTTATTACTCCATTAAAGGTTTTGAAAGAATTTACTGGGCCATGGACTCAACAAAGTTGACAACCACCGGTCTAATGAAGGCCCCTTGAACCGCCTTTAGGGAAAGGGAGCCTTGACTGCTAGAAGCAGGGAATCACTGTGGGTGTGAACCTAAAAGGGAAGTTAAGTAGCTCCCTTATGTAGTGATCAGTCACAACCAAGATGCTGTTTCTTCCACCTGTTCCAGCTGGGTTCCTGGCACAGAAAGTCAATGCAAGCCAAATCCAACGGCTTCTGACTTTGTAAGTGGCCCATTGGGGCGGCCCTAACTGGCAGAATTTTCCACTGGATGCAAGTCAGAAAAGAGTGGCAGTAACTCTCTACCTCTCCTCTCAGATTGGGGCAATAGAATCTACCATATTTATCAGCATATAACACGCACTTTTTTCCCCTTAAAATCAGGGGAAAATCATGGGTGCATTTTATACGCCGATCTCCGCTGTCTGCGGAGCACCGCCGACATTGACCGAGCCGAGGGTACTGTGTACTCAGCTCCGCTCGCAGTTACGCCCAGTCCCGCCTCCTAGCCTTTACGTCCCGCCATTGGACTGGTGTTGTGTCCATCATAGGAGCCGGGCCAAGGGGCGAGACACGGGCCTTACTGCAAATGGAGTCGAGTAGCCGAGTACACAAGTACACTCGGCTCGGCTCGGTCTATGTCGGCAGCGAGAGGAGCCGAAGATCTCGGTGGCGGGGGCAGCGCTAAATTTAAAACCAAAACATGCTGCAGATCGTCACTGGAAGGCTGCAGATGGACAATGGAAAGCTGCAGATGGACAGTGGAAAGCTGCAGATGGACAGTGGAAGGCTGCAGATGGACAGTGGAAGGCTGCAGATGGACAGTGGAAGGCTGCAGATGGACACTGGGGAAGGCTGCAGGTGGACAGTGTACAAGGCTGCATTAATGGGCATTTAAAATGTAATTTTTTTTTTCTTAAACTTCCCTCCTAAAAGTTTTTTTTCTTGAACTTCCCTCCTAAACTTGGGGTGCGTGTTATACGCCGGCAGGTGTTATACGGTGTCTCTAATCAAGTAAAATGTTCTGTTTGTTCCCAAGTGGCCATGTTCGTCATGTAACAGCACTAGGACAGTAGAACAATGTTTTTCTGGAAGAAACAGCTGCCACCTCTCCTTCTTGTCTCCAGACAGGCAACGCCTGTACAACACTCCATCTTTGATTTGCAACTGGTCCCACTCTCGATGCATAGTCTTTGCTCCCTTTATGTGACTCTTCAGCAACAGTCTGGGATCCTGCTTGTTTAAAGCCTGCAGCACCAACTGACCCAATGGGTCCTGCTCTTGGTCTCTCTCTTGGTCTCTCTTCAAATCTCTCTTTGACAGTTGGGGTAGGCCTTCTCCTCTCACTTGTGTCAATCCACAGTAATGTGTTGGTATCCCAGATGGGTGGACTCCAATGTGTTCGGCAGCCACTCTTCCTTTCATCTTCTGGTTCAGGCCCCGACACAAGGCTCGCACTCCTTCTTCTGTCACATAAGCCCATCCCTCTGGGTCCTCCTCTCTTCTATGAGGCCTGCGGGACAAAGCATCCGCATCTCGGTTCCCAACTCCGGCCGGTACTTCAGACTAAACCGAAATACTGCCAAAGCTGCTAACCACCTACGTCCTGTGGCATCCAGTTTTGCCGAGGTTAGTATGTAAGTTAAGGGATTGTTGTCCGTCTTGACAATGAACTCAGCTCCATACAAATAGTCTCTCAACGTATCCACCACGGTCCATTTGAGTGCCAAAAATTCCAACTTGTGGACAGGGTAATTCTTCTCCGATGGGGTAAGGCTCCTATTCAAATAAGCCACTGGTCTCAATCCTCCATTTTGTTCCTGATACAGCACTCCTCCCAATCCTTCTCTACTAACGTCCACATGTAGCTCACAAGGCAGGCCAGGATCAGCGTAGGCCAAAACTGGGGCCTCTGTGAGACTTTTCTTTAACTGCCAAAACGCTTTTTCACATGGAGAGGTCCATTGGCTTTGGATGGACTCTCCTTTCTTGTGAACGCCACTCTTCTTGGGTTTGACTCCTACTTCTCCTTCTCCCGTGACCACTTGCAACAACTCATTAAGAGGCCTAGCGATCTTAGCGAAGTTGGCCAGAAATCGTCGGTAATAGGAGCAGAAACCCAGGAAAGATCTCAACTCAGTTACAGTTCTTGGTCTGGGCCAGGTAGTGACAGCCTCCAACTTCTGAGGATCTGTGGTGACTCCTCCTGCTGAAACAACATGACCCAAATAGGTGACAGAGGTTCTATATATTTCTCCAGTGACAACTTCAGTCCTTCCTCATGAAGGCGGCAAATACCTTTTCTAGTCAAGTTTTGTGCTCTTCCAGTATCTTCCCAAACACAATGATGTCATCCAAATACACCAGAACTTCTACAAGATTCATGTCACCTACTGTCCTTGCCATCAAATGTCGAAAGGTTGCAAGAGCCCCCAACAGGCCATGAGCCATCCAACTGAATTTGTAGAATCCTAATGGGCATATGAATGCCGTCTTCTCCTGATCTTCTGGGTGCATGGGAATCTGGTAATACCCGCTCTTCAAGTCAAGCACACTAAACCACTTAGCTCCAGTAAGGCACTGCAAAGCATCTTCAATATGGGGTGTGGTGTACTGGTATGGTGGGGACACTGGGCTTTAAAATGTCTTAGATAACCACACTTGTAGCACTTTCGAATGCCCGTCCGTTCAGCTTGAGCTTTGGCTTGTGCCTTCAACACATTTAGCAAGGCCTGTTGCACCTGCTCCTGAACTTAAGCTCCATCTTCTGGTGACTTGACAGGAATAACTTTTGGGGTGGGTTGCACTACAGAAATCTTGGTGCGCTCCCCCCACTCAGACACTTCATCGCTCTCCACCATGTTGTCATCTGCCTGGACTGATTGTACGACTATTTTCTCACTCTTCTGGGGGGTTCTTGCTGCGTAATGCACCTCCTGGCTCTTTTCATCCAAGAGGGCCTTCTCCTCTCTCACTAACCCCATCAGCTCAGGGTAAGAGGGGGCCTCTCGGGTACCCTGCAAGAGCAATCTGAACACAATAGGGTAATAGGGTGGTTAGGTCTGGCTCCTCGTAGGACATGATTCAATCGAACTTTGTCCGCCTCCCGCGGATCAACGCCTTTTTTCAAAATGATTTGGTGCAGGATTTGGTCCACCCAGGCAATATATTCAGACAGCCTCTCTCCTCTCCACTGGTGGGTATTTTAACATCAAGTCAGGTAGCTTCTCTACCCTGCCGTAAACTGAAGAGAGGGCCTCAGTGTAGTCCATGGCCTCACAATCCAGTTTCCCCTTCTTTAGACTTCTGATGACATCCGCATCCCAGCCCAATGGCATCCCTACCACTGGGCTTCCTGCTACTGGGTCGGTTACATTTGGATTGCCGGCAGGTGGACTGCCTGCAACAGGGCTTCCTGGTTGTGACCTGGGGGACTTGCCACCAGTCCCCTCTGGCAACTGTAGTGGAATCACATGGCCATCCAGGCCTTTGGCTAGGCTTACCACCTTCTTCTGGAATTCCGCCGGAACACTTTCTTTCCATTCTAGAAACACATAAGTGCAATCTTTCTCCAAGTCATGTTTCAAATCCAGAAGGTAGGACCCTTGGTCTGGGACAGCCTTTCTCATCAACTGCCGTACCTCTCTATCAAACCACCGGATTCCTAGTAGCCTCAGAACCGTGGTTTGCTCCAACCGGCTCCCATACTCCTGATTTCATGACTTCTTCCACCCTGGACGCATCAACTGATCTGCTCAGCAGAGGCGGCTCTAGGCTTTGTGAGGCCTTAGGCAAATCTGAGACATGAGGCCCCACTCACATCCATAATGGGAAAAATAATTCAAGCGATAAAAATTAGCTGTATAAATTGCATATATTAAGAGTTTTAAATTTTATGAACTATGAATTCACCGTCTATAGAATTCTCTCTAACCAATCCTTCTTTAATCAAATATATATATATATTACATATATAATATATATTACACGCATATTTCTCCATTTACATGAAGTTCAAGTTAATATAACCCAGCCAGCACAGAGTTACCTCATATATTAGAATGTCATAAACAATGTATTGACAACCACAGCGGTTCGCAGAAGGCAGTGCGAAATGGGCAAATTAGGCAGCTGCGATGCCCTTGTGGGGGCGAGGCCTAAGGCGACCGCCTAATTTGCCTAATTAGAGAGCCGCCTCTGCTGCTCGGGTACCCCAGATGGGATATCTCTGTGGGACCTCCAAATGTAGCGGTACCCCTGTGAGGGCTACTGATTGACTCTATACCCCACTGGCTACCCCGACTCTGCAGATCCTCTCTTACCTCTGACACCTTGGGTTCCATTCTGCAATAGGATGTTAGCAATGAGAAACTCACACAATGTCACTGAACCACTCAAAGTTTACTAGAATGAATAATAGAACACAATGAACAATGTGAATAAACACAAACAATAAATGACAGTTGGTATTACTGAATTTAGATATGCAAACTGTTGACTTTATAATCACTGCTGGGAGTATATATAAACTGGTGTACAATGGGATTAGTGTTCAATATCTTTCAATACCTGTATTAAACACCTTCTCACTGAAGCCTCAGTAACCACACCAAATTGCAATACAATGTCCCTTACATGCAATAACACATAATGTGTATGTGTATGTAAAGTGTAATGTCTAACATGTACTCAATGGCTCCCCCTAGGTGGTAATTCAAAGTTCAAACGACAAGTAGAGCAACAGTGCCTGGTAGAAAAGGAAGATAGTAAAAGTTCTTTGACTTCAGATATCTTCAGCTAGCCTGTATTTTAAACTGCAGTATTTTTAATCCACAAAGAAAAGGAGAATAAATAGCTGTAGAATCAATGGTATGTTGATAAATGCTTAACTGAAGAAATATAGCACTTGTAGATTCCTCCTTATGTGTGAGTGTAATACAGTACTGACCTTACAGTGCAGGGAACAAACAAACCCCAGAGTTCAGCTGTATGATGCTTGTAAAGAAGTAAACTTACCTCCGTGGAACTACAAGTTTCACCAGCAGTCTGTAAAAGAACTCACTCAGTAATACTGTGCACTGTACTGGAATGGGCAGGTGCCCTCTCACCACAATAGACTCAGAGGCTGTGAGGCTCCCCTCCTGATGTCTCTGTCTGGTGAAAATGGCGCCGCCGCGCTGTACTGCAACTCCGGATGGGCTGAAGTGTAGGGTCTTCCAGTTGTTCTGGTGCTGCAAACCGGTCCACTTGCTAAGCTGGCAAGGCTGTACCCTGAGAACCCTCAGAGGCGGGCGATCCGGCTCTGCACTGTATAGGCCACAGTCTCTCACTCCTGGTCACACACAGACCTCCTGCTGGCAGGTGTTGAATGGTGTCCAGAGAGATTGAAAGATGGCCATGCCAGTCCTTTTATTACTGCCCCCAGCATGCAGTGCTGCACACTTTGCATCGTCTGTATTGTAGTTCAGGGCTGATCCAGCTAACAGAGTCACTTCCTCCTCCGAACTACATCTCCCACAATGCTTTGCTGCTGCTGCTGCTAATCATTTACATGGCACTGACCTCTTCTATAATTCATGTACCCCTGTTGCTACCCACACCAGAGTGTGTCTCTCAGCCATCACATCCCCTGAAAACTGCTGCTCTGACCAGAAGGTGTCTCTCCTCTACACCCAGCGGCCATCCCCTATGCTCATTCCTGCATGGGATGGGGCCCGTCACCACAGCTACTGGCGCTGATGGCACTGACTCCTCTCTTGCTTTCACCACTCACTCCTCTGCCCACTACCTGTGAAGACTTTTAATACAGCCCCCACTGGGGGCGCGCAAAGTGTGACTCCTTGCAAGCTCCTTGGGGCTGGCTCTCCTGGGAAATTGAGGGTGGCCCCCTGAGCCCTCCGGTGTCCTTATTGGCCCTCAGTACCTATCCTGGATTATAGAACACCCATTCCACCGTTGAGCGGTAAAAACATATTATCTTGGTACAACCCAAGTGATGCACAATAATATATATATTTATGTATTTTAATTCTATTTATGTAATTATTCTTTAGATCCAATTGTCCCCCTGAAGAGACTGCATAAAGGTCGAAACGCATCGGGGCTTGCTATCTATGTAACATTATGTAATTTAACAATGTATATTAATATGTGTTTGTTACTGCACTGGGGAGTATGATTTGTGTTACTGTACCAGATGATGTTCTATATGCTGTACTTCAATAAACCATGATATTGGACAAAATATTTTACACATCTATTAAGAACTTCCTTTTTATCTTGCACATTGCTGTTTTAAAGCCCCATGGGGAATACAATTCTTCTGTTAGTCTATGGTATATGTATATTGACCTGCGTTGGTAGCTGCCAACTTTATTAACTCTAGAGCTGAATTTTTGAAATGTTTCAAATCTTTCCGACAGGTTCGAGTCCGGTCGAAAAGTCAGTTCGTCTGTATGCTAGTCCGACGGACGAAAACCAACGCTAGGGCAGCTATTGGCTACTGGCTATCGACTTCCTTATTTTAGTCCGGTCGTACGTCATCATGTACGAATCTGTCGGACTTTGGTGTGATCGTGTGTAGGCAAGTCCGTTCGTTAGAAAGTCCATCGGAAGTCCGTCAAAAGTCCATCGAAAGTCAGTCGGAAAGGCTGTTGGACCTTTGATGCTGAAAATCATGTGTACACGGCATAAAACAAAGGATACCAGTGAAAGTCTCAAGGATGTTGCACTGGCTAGACCAGTACCCTCTCAGTAGGAAGGCTTGGATCTTACAGTCTGGATTTAATCGGGGGGGTTTGGATCCCTTTTATCCACCCCTAATGCTCCTTCGGGTTTCCTCTCTTGGTGAGGTAACCCAAAAAAATTAAATAAAATAATTAAATAGATAAAAAATATGAAAAAAATGTGTGTATAAATATATAAATATAAATAAATATATATATATATATATATATATATATCTATCAACCTATACAACACGTTCTTTCCCTGCAGGCTTATCAGTTAATGGTGGTATTGATCAGGAGAATTCTTGGGACCAATACTGCACTTTTGATACAGCACTTTCTTTGCTAAGTTCTCTGGTGCTTCTACCCTTCTGATGAAAGCTGACATCAAATCTGCCTTTCGCTTTCTTTATGTACACTGCAACTGTTCGATCCCAACAACATGGAAGGTCCTGCCCATCTTGTGTCCTTTTTGGAATTGAGATTGACATTGTGGGGATGGTCTGCCAACTTCCTGGGGTTAGCTTCTTTCCTTGGTTAAATTCCCAAGGGACTCTAGGACGCTATGGCTGTAGGAGCTTCAACCTTTTGGGGCCATCTTGTTTTCACATTCCACATACTTCTGATGGGCAGTGCCTGCTGTGGGCGTCTATGATATGTATATCAGATACACGTCATTAGATACCAATTATCAGCTCCTATGCATGATGACTTTAAAGCGCGGTTGTCCTTCTTGCACTCCTCTAATGGTCCTTCTTTGATGAATGAAGGAATTGTCGAACACACAGCTGGAGTTTTTTACAGGTCTACATCCAGCTCCTGCAGCTTTGGCATTTTATTAATTATTTATGAAACTTGGCCAGCTTCATTGGCCCAACTATTTGTTGTGTAACATGCTGTTAGAGCCCTTACCTAATATGGTCAAGTGGGTAACTGCCTCTCTGCACACTCTCCACCTTTGTTCTCCCTGTTGTGTTTTTCTGGTGCTTGGATGTCTTCAATTGACTGTGTGGTTTTAGATGTAGCTAATTGATGTGGGTCTTCCTTGTCCTTCCTTTTTTGTGTAGTCTTGTTTCTGACTCCTGTTGTCCCCCCTCCACCCCCTCTGTGCCTCCCCTCCCAGACCTCCCAGGTAACCTGTCGGCTACTTTTGGACGAATGGGTGCCTCCACCTGTTCATGATATCTCCCTTTACCCCTGGGGGTCGGGCACCTGGATCTTTTCTCCTACCTCCTCTACCTGCAGGATATAGTTGTGGCTGGTTCAACAGTGGGTACTGCTCCCTCTGCTGTATTGTTTGGTTCAGACTATTCAGCTAGGAGGACATCTCAAAAGTTTTCTTATTTAGAGGTTTTCTAAAGGAAAATGGTTGGAAACATCTGACTTGCTTCCCTTATTCTCGGCACCTGTTTTCTTTACACAACTTAACCGACATCCTCTCCATTTTGCCCTCTGTCTGTTTTTGCATGCAGGGCTCTCTTGTTTCGAGTTGCCTTTTCTTGGGCATTGTTTGGCACCTTTAGGGTTAGTGAACTTATTGCCAAGGACAAACACCCAGTTTATAGTAACTCGGGATGTGCTGATCACAGAATCCTTTGTTTTTATCTCTTGCTTATTATTCCAACCTCAACTAATTCAAATTTTTTCAGGTCTTGCGCCTTTTCCTTTTCCCAGCTGGCCTTGCCTCCTCATGATTTTTCCCATGTACTCTTTTCCCATTGGCTTAGCCATTGCTTCCCATGGGATATGTGTTTTCGGGTGACAGAGATGGCTTTTAGGTTGATGGGAATCATTAGAATTTTTGCTATATGTTCGTTTCCTCACCTTTTGTTCTGATTCATGTCTCTCCCCTGAATTACTTTGGATTATCGTTGACTCCTTCGTTTATTGGGCCTCTTGCCATGCCGAATTTTGATACTGTGGGGAGAATTTTCCTTTGCAGTTGGCAGAATTAGTTGTCGCAGTTTTCATGGCCTACACAGGCTGTTGGTATTACCTGAGACATTTTGTTTTAGGCCCCTTCATTCTTATCATTCATGTATGGGGTAACAATGTAGGGCATTACCAACCTGTAGATTCAACCTCCTCTATTAGGCATGGTATTGCTCCATGTTGTGCCAGTTTTACCTATCTATTGTCCAACATTGTTCCCCTTTTCTGGTTTTGGCCCATCACATACTTTGTTCTTGTTTCTAGTTCTTGTTTGGAGCTATTTCGCCACAAGGTAAATGCCTGGGTTTTCAAATTTGTCCACAAGATTGGTGGCATTGTTGTCTACTGCTGGGGTCTTGAGGGAGATAACAGTATTTATTAAGACCTGATGGGGTCAATTTAAACGATTGGCCTAAATATGTTCACCTCGGCCTTCAATTTTGTGTCCAGCAGGTGCTGGCTGAGGTGGGGAGCATGTCAGTGTACCACTGACTTGCGTGTGACGGTTTTGACTTTGCCAGCAATTGATCTTGCTTTATGGACTATGCCCTCAAGTTAAATTCTGGGGTCAGACTAATGCCTGCCTGGCACTGATGGTAAGGACAGACCTCTTAGACTATGTGAGTTTATGTTTATGGGTGCTCACAGTATACTATGACTGGCATGTTGTTTGGTAAGTTCTGGGGTCAGTCTAATGCCTATCTGGCAATGATGGTAAGGACAGGCCTCTTAGACTATGTGAATTTATATTTATGGGTGCTCATGTTATACTGTGACTGGCATTGTTTTGTACATGTGGAAAGTTGTACTTTTAAAAAAATTCTATAAAACTGTGGCCTTGCCCTATTTCAAACTTAATCAGCTTCCGTGTCTTTTCGGGGGGGGCAAGGTATTGGTTTATTAGTTGGTCATAAATGAGCCTATGCTTCTCAGCAGTCAAGAAGTTTATCATAAAAGTAGACTTTTCTTTTACATTTTGCTGTCACCAGTAAAATAAATTGAGATGTGTAGAGAACAGGAGGAAATGTACTTATCAGCATACCCTTTCCTATTTCCTTTGCTTTTTTTTTTTTTTTTTTTTCATGCGTCATGTCTGATTTTGTAGCAAAGTGACAGATCTAATCTAATCCAATCAAGTAAACAGCAGGGGGGAGAGGGTTTTATATAGTTTTATTTCAAAGCAGAGTTTTGTTTCAGTGTGGAAAAGGGTTGTCACCGATAGTGAGATCAAAGTAGATACGGTCTTGCTTTGACCTACTTAGGTCTATATAAGTATATTTATATAATAGGTAGAGATGTTTATGAAAACAGACAAGTATACAATGTCTGTGATATTGGATTGTTTTTTGTGGATTTGGATTGGTTTTGCAGTGTATTTTTGATCTGACTTTCTTATCTTTCATACTTTCTTTCCATAATTTTGTCATTGTATTAAAACCCATCTCTGGCCAAAACATCCACCTGCCAACTCAGTTCCACCCGCCCACCCTTTTTCATGTGACCCTCCATCACTTGCTCCAGTAGCGGAGAGACTGGTGACCCACCACTGAAGTCAAGGCCTGCAGGCCGGTCTTGTTGCCACCCCTTGTTGTGACATCATCATGCCTATGCAGTCTTCAGGACCTTTTGAGGACGACCCGCTAATATCTCGGGGTCCAGCATATCAGTCGACTGCAGATTTAGGTTAGAATTTGGGGGATTTAGTTTAGTTCTTTTAAAAATCTAACTGAGGGATTAGCTAGAGGGAGTGAGTAAAGTTTTGTTGGTTGGAAGGGGGGGGGGACTCTGGCCAGAGATCAATTTAAAATATAAATATCTGTAAATTAGCCACAAAGGGAAGCTTTCAATGCTTTATGCTTTTGATGAAGGCCTAAGGCCAAAACGCGTCAACATTTTTGGATGATGTTACCGCTGTAATGCTTAAATAAATATTTTCTTTGGAGAAGCCGTTGAGTTGCCGGCTTGTACTTTCAATTAACCTTTCAATGCTTCTCTGTCTAACAAAAGTTAAAAAAGGATATTGGACACTCAGAGAGGGCATTGTTTTCAGTGCATCTACTGACTCATAGACTTTGATTGCAAAAAGGAGCAGTAAAGCACATCCATTATTACAAAATCTACATAGAAATCAGTTTGGTAAAACAGGGGTCCCCAAACTTACTAAATAAAGGGCCAGTTTATTGTCCTTCAGACTTAGGTGGGCCAGACTGTGCCCAGTGGGTGTCGAAAATGCACCATCATCAGAGTAAACAGTGCCTCAGGCTTAGTGGTCAATGTGAATAAAACAAGTTACCTAGCACCTGTGGTCAGTAGGAGGAAAAGTATTGCCCATTAGTTGGTATCAGTGGGAGGAATAGTGCCCCACCATTGCTTTCATTGTGAAAAATAGTGTCCCATTGTTGGTGTCAATGAGGGCAATAGTGCCCCATTGTTGGTGTCAGTAGGAGGAATTACGCCCCATCGTTGGTGTCAATGGAAGGATTAATGATTTGCTGTTTTTGTTGTCAGTAGTGCCCCAAGAGCCAGATAAAGACGACAAAAGGGCCACTGTGTTAAAAATGAATGTATATCAAGAAAATCATTTACATTAAGGAAATAAAACTTTTACCTATAAAAAAAAAGTTGAGAAGACTTTTCGTTCTCCTAAAAGGAATACTCTATGTTTTGTACATTCATACTCTCCACCCTCCAGTGGGATAAAGGCTTCTGCCCAGGACACCACTGATGCACCTCCAATGAGGTTGATACAACTGCCCAGTCTACCAAGACACCACTGACAGACCTATAGTGGGATAAACACAGACACCAACAATAGGACACTATTCCTCCCACTAACACCAATGATCGGGCACTAATACTTCCACTAATATTAACGATGGGGCACTATTCCTCCCACTGATACCAGGGGTGGGGCACTATTCCTCCCATTGCTACTCAGTTCGAAAAAAATATCAGCACTGTGCTTGTATATATTGACACCCAGCCGCAGCTCATCCACCTACTCCTGGGTTACCAGATATTATTAAATAAAACAACCAGTTTCAGTGCTTAAAATTGAAATGATAGGCATGTTTGTGCATATACTGTATATTAAAAAAAGACAAAAAAAAACATTATCAATACCCTTTCTTTTTTCCTTTTTTCCTTTTCTTTTTTAAGATTGATCACATAATCTCTGTACTCAGTGAATTTAAAAAAACTTGCGATGAAAATCAATTATTATAAAAAAAAAATATTATAAATGTGAAATAAAACTTGCAGCAGCTGTACACAAAGTGCTATTCACTTGAGATAATGCAATAAATAAATTACAGCGCTCGCAACAGTGCAAAAAAACAAATAAACTCATCAAAATTGTGTACATATGTATTGCAAAAATATTCTATTGAAAGTGCTCTTGTGCTAAAAAAAATATATATACCACTTACAACAGTGCAAAAGTTGATATCAAAATCATATATAAACAAAACACATGAAAATAATATGATTGTATATTGCAAAAACGTCACAAAGGGCTCTTGATATTCACCAAAATGGAAAAAAAGGGAACTAATAGTGAATTTCTATAAAATAGGTGTTTATTGTGCAAAGATTTCTACTTACAAAACACAGAAGTAAAATGGGCATGTATGCAAATACAGGAATACAATCCAGGAACGCCGAATTCCAGCGTGCGTTCCAACGAAACCAGTAGTGACGTCGTATGGACTTGGCACTGGAAATTGAGTTCAACTAGTTTCACCCTCCCACAAGGCAACATCAAGGACCTCCAATCTCTGTTTTCAGCTGCATAAGGAGCTCAGAGAGATGGGCTTGGTGAAACAGCAGCACACTGATCTTCCCAGTGAAAAGCTGTGCTGAGGGGGGGGGGGACAGGTAGGTTGCTCTCCCAGCACAGCCAGTAAACTGACCACGCTGAGATGGATGTGCTCTCATGTCTAGCGTGGCCAGTTTGAAATAGGAAAACAGGGGACTGGCAGGATCACCAGGTTTTTCATACGAAGGAAATAATGCAAAGAAAACAGAATAATTTTTAACACAATTACATGGTACAATAGGCACATTTGTCACACGTGAGCTCAATACCAGCACATATAAATAGTATTACAGCTTCAGTTCACCTGGGACTTTCCACCGCTTCTCCAGTAAATAGAGCAAGAGCTTAAAACAAAGGTAAACTTCCGGTTCCGGCGCCGCATGGAGTAGCTGCACTCTCTCACAGCTCCCGCTCTGAGGACACATAAATCCGCCTAAAAAACCGGCCCAGAAGCCAGACACCTCCATCGGCCGCCTCGGGCACCTGCACCCGCTCTATGGACCGTTTTGTGGAGGTCCGCGGCTCCCGCTCCAACACGGCCCTGACGCCGCCGGCCCAGCCGCAAATCGAGGCCCCGGCTTCGGCCTACACGGAAACCTGCACAGGCGCGCACCAGCAGCAGCAGCAACAACACACAGCGGAGATGGAAGTAAGTGGAAGCACAGCTCCACACACATCCCCTCAGGCACCCCCTACCCAGCCACACTCCCAGGCTCTCTCTCCTCAAGCACCCCCACCTCAGGCCTTCTCCATGCCAGCTACCCCCCTACAGCTCGCCGGGGACCACAAAACCGAGCGCATAGCACAGGCAGTGGCAGCACTTCTGTCCCCTATGATTTCTGCTTCAGTAGAAAAGGCTGTAAATGCGGGGATGAAACAAATAAAGGCCCAGCTAGGTGAACACAACACTAGGCTAAACGAACTAGAACACCGCCAATCAAGCATGGAGGAAGAGATATACCAAGCTCAAGCCACGGAACAGGCACAAGACAAAACGAACCAATATATACTCCAAAAACTTGACGATTTGGAAAATAGATCCAGAAGGAGCAACCTGCGATTCGTAGGGATTCCTGAATCCCTCCAAGCATCTGCCCTAATGGACTTTTGCTCCCAACGCATACCAGAGGCGCTAGGCCTGACAGGCCCCTGCACAGTGGAACGCGCTCACAGGATGGGGTCGTATAATGAAGAACGCAAGACTCCTCGGCCCATCATAGCCAAATATCTAAATTACTCCGACAAGGCTCTCATTCTTCAAAAATTTAGACAATCTCGCTCACTACAAATTGACGGAGTGAGAGTCCTGATTTTTGCTGACTACTCCATCGAAGTTTCCAAGAAACGCAAGGCCTTTCAACAAATATGCTCTGAACTCTTCAAGCAACAGATCAAGTTCACCCTAGCCTTCCCGGCCACCCTACGCCTCAAGACACCTAACGGGGACCAGCTCTCCTTCCAGGAACCCTCAGAAGCAGAGGCATATATGCGGTCCCTACTTCCCAACACTCAACAACACACCCCGTCGAAAGGTACTTCAATCAATCGCTCCCTGGATCAACGAAGCCCGCGTAAAGACTCCCCCAAGCGATTTAGACCCTCGATTCCAGACCAGCACCGCTTTACGCACCGCTGAACTAAAACCTGACACCCACCTTCATCGGTCCCAAGAATTTTGGACAGTATAGTTCTCTCTGTCCTCCCTCAGGTTCCACGTACCAACTGTACCTCATCTACACGTAATGTACAATATTTCTCGTTTGCATATGTTTGCCTTTCCATTGTAATCTCTTTCTTACAGGTCCCTTCCTAGCAAGTTATTTCTTTTAGTAAATGGCAATGTTCTTCTTGTTCTACATCCTCATGGCCTCACTGTGTGCGGACAACTGCACTCCCTCCCTCCCCTCATATGTGTCCCCTTGTTGCCCACATGAATACTTGCCTCACGGCCAAGGGCTCTCTGGGGCTATCTCATCACCGTCCTGAGATGGGAGCTGACCTACACAGTGACTCCATGCGGAAAAAAGCGAAGTTTCCATGTTCGTATGTTATACTAGTGATATTTCTCACTTTGTTGTTTCCTTTACAGGTTAAATCCCCTTCCCCCCCCCCCCTTTCCCACGCGGCCCTAGCCAAATCAAATCCATTCCCGTACTTATACACATCCCGCATAACAATCTCAGACCTCCAGACACACCTGACGTACTACCACACCTTCCACATAATATTAAAACACACTTAATAACACACATCCCTTTTCTACCCCCCTAATATGAAAATACTCTCCTGGAATGTAAAGGGTCCCAGATCCCCCCAAAAGAGAATGAAAATCCTTAGGCATCTCAAGCGGCTCAAAGCCGATATAGCACTTCTTCAGGAATCCCATTTACCGGCCTCAGACTTTCATCGCATGAAGAAACTCTGGGTTGGCACTGTTCTAGGCTCAGAGGCAACAGGACGCAAAGCTGGCGTTCTCTTACTCATACACAAAAACCTCCCGTGCACAGTCTTGTCCGCTAAAAACGACGACCAGGGCCGTCTACTCACGGTACACATAAAAATAGGCTCCAAAGAACTAGCTATAACAAATGTTTACGCCCCTAATAATCCAAGCAGACAATTCTACACTGAACTATCCAGTTGGCTTCTAAAAAACACACATCTCCCGCATCTAATCGGAGGAGATTTCAATGACACCCTCCACCAGATGGATGACAGGTCCTCACAAAAAAGACCAAAAAAAGACACTAACCCACTACCCCCTTCCCTCCTGGCTAGCACCATGGAATCCAACCATTTTCAGGATTTATGGCGCCTCTCCCACCCGGCAGACAGGGAATTCACTTTCTACTCTAATCCACACAAAACATTCACCAGAATAGACTACACCTTCGGCTCTGACAACCTTCTACCCTACCTCCAAAACTCCACCATCCACGACATCACTATCTCAGACCATGCCCCTATAGAAGTGACACTAGATAATCTAGACCTACCTCCACACCCCAATATATGGCGGTTCCCATCTTATCTACACAACAACACTGACTTCCAAAACTACATCTCAGACGCCTGGGCTGAATACTCCTCGAACAACGCCCCACACATACACGACCCCAACCTATTTTGGGACGCTGGTAAAGCCTTCCTGAGAGGCCGTATCATTTCCTATGCAACATCATTCAAACGCAACACCCTAACTAAATACAAAGAAGCTAGCTCTCGTCTACACCGGGCACAACGAGATATTTACACCAATGACTCCCCAACAACACGCTCTGAATGGCAGATAGCAAAAAGGGATTTTGACGTTTGGGTAAACAATCTAGAAAACACCAAGAAGGCCTATTTAGATGCCTCTTTCCATAAATTTGGGAATAAAGCAGGAAAACTCCTATCCAGACTTTGCAAAGGTCCATTCCGCCCAACCCATATCACATCCTTACGTGACAAAGCGGGTACCCTCCATGCCACTCCACTCCCAATTAACAAAGTCATGCAACAATTCTACTCCTCCCTTTATGCCCCAGACCCGATAGATCCACAAATAGCACGCGCTTTTCTAGAAAAAATAACCCTTCCCAAAATCTCCCCAACACAACTAGAAACCCTAAACGCACCTATCACTCTCCCCGAAATATCGGCAACCATCCGCAACTTAACCTTGTCTAAAGCCCCAGGCCCGGATGGCCTCACCAGCGAATTCTACAAGACCCTACAACCCCTATTAGAACCTACTCTCCTCCAAGTATATCAACATATATGGTCAGGGGGTTCATACCTTCATTCGGGGAACCAAGCCATTATAAAACTACTGGCAAAAAAGGGAAAAGACCCGCAAGAACCAGGATCATACAGGCCCATATCACTTCTCAACCTTGATGTCAAAATCCTCTCAAAAATTGTAGCCACCAGACTAGCAGACATCATGCCTTCTCTAATTCACCCCGCCCAGTCAGGTTTTATTAAAGGACGTACAGCCACCCTTAACATCCGCAAAGTTATGCTGGCCCTAGAACACGCAATACATCACCCAAACACGGATCATGCCATTATTACGCTAGACGCAGAAAAAGCGTTTGATAACGTCAGTTTTGACTGGTTATCCATGACAATGAAGGCAATAGGATTCTCTGGCCCCTTCCACCACCTTATTACCGCCATGTACACAGCTCCGACAGCAAGGTTAGTGGCGGCAGGTCTCCTATCAGAAGAATTTCGCCTCCATAAGGGCACACGCCAGGGCTGCCCCCTATCGCCACTCCTCTTCAATATAGCACTAGAACCACTTTCCAGATATCTAACATCAGTAGCCCCCCTACATGGCTTAAAGATAGGCCCACACGACTTACGTACCTCACTTTTTGCAGATGACGTCCTTATATTTTCAGCCAACCCTTCGTCTGATATGCTAACCATAAAAAATGTATTCGATGAATTTCGCTTGTGCTCGGGTCTACGTATTAATTACACCAAAAGCGAAATTCTTCCCATCGGTTCCCACTCCGCACCTAAATGGACCCAACATTCAATTTTCCCCGTTGCTAAATCCCACATTACATACTTAGGAATAAAAATAGGAAAACTCCCTTCTTCGCTATACCACCTCAATTACCCTCCTTTGGTGTCAAAAATAACTCAGGAATTAAATACCTGGATGGATCTGCCCCTTTCGCTTTTGGGAAGATGTCATTTAATAAAAATGGTCAGTTTTGCCAGACTACTTTACCCCATGCAAACCATTCCACTACTTCTCCATCATAAAGATGTGACCTCACTTAATAACGCTATATCTAAATTCTTATGGCAGAACAAACGACCACGTATAGCTTTGAAAAAACTCTATCTTCCCAGGCGCGAAGGGGGCATCAGTCTCCCGCATGTCAAAATGTATAACCTTGCATGTTTGTTAAGAACAAGTCTAGACTGGATAACCCAGTCCTCTCGATACTCAAATTTCTCTTTGGAATCCCACATGGCCCATCCCTACTCACTTGTAGCCCTCTTACACTGCAGATGGAAGTCAGTCCCCTCTCCCCACCAACATAATCTCCTATTAAGAGACACAGCAGTAGCGTGGAGAGAATCACGGAAAATACTAAAGGTATCCCCTTTTCTGTCAATACACCTCCCGATTCAAGGAAATCCGGCATTTCCGCCGTGTCTAGAGCACAAACCATTCAAAACATGGGAACAGAAAGGCCTAACTAAATTCTCTCAGCTCTGCAACACCCAGACGGGTCAACCACTACCCTTCGCTAACATAGCGAAAACCTTCTCTCTACCCTCCACTCACAACTTCTACTATAGGCAATGTATCAGTTTCTTAAGGGAGGCGTGCAATCAAGACGACAAAAGGTTCCAAACAAATGTCACGGATCAAATGATAAAGAGTAACACATACAAAATCTCGGACATATACAAACCACTCCTCAACAAATCCTCCCCACCTCTCTCGTCATCGTCAATTAAAAACTGGAATAAAGACTTCCCTGATCCAGATCTAGTAGAAAAAATCTTACAAGGGCTTAACGCAGTCCATAAGATTACACCAAATGAAATATGGAGAGAAACACAACTGAAAATAGCCCACAGGGCACATATACCTTTCTTATCTTCCAAAACGGACAAGAACAAAGCCATCTGCCCCCTCTGTAAACACCAGAAACCATCCTTAGCTCATCGATACTGGTACTGCTCCTACATATCCACTTTCTGGGACCAAGTTATAGCCTACATATTTAAAGTGACTCTAACTAAACTACCCAAGGATCCTCTGCTTCTTATCTTCGGCTACTGGGACCCAATCCTACTGCCATGGTCCAAAACGACCGTCACCAAAGTCGGCTCTACAAAGCTTCCGAAGGACACCACATCACACAAAGGGTGGTCCTTGACTTGCCTATTAACTGCACGAAGAACCATCTTAAAAAACTGGATTACACCTGTAAGCCCCAATATCACTCAAGTCAAACGGGACCTCATGCAACTCTTACTCAAAGACCGCCTAAACACGGACTTCAAACAAAAAAAATCCTTAGATCACTTCTACTCCAAATGGCAAGCCTTTATGCATGTATCTCTTTCAAAAGAAGAGATTTCAAACATCAGCTCATCTTCCTTTTCCTATCTCGATTCCGTCCTCCCGATGCCAACTCAAGACTACAATCGAAATCACACTCCTTTCTCTGACTCCAGCCAACCTAACGCCAGTCCCAACGTCAACGTCAGTGGGTCTACATAAATGATTATAAATAATTATATACTTCTAACAGAAATAACTATTAATGCTGGACAATAATTATACGACATTACATCATACTATATCAATTTTATCAATCTATATAGGGCTCCCCCCCCCCCTCTTCCCCCTCCCCCCCCCATCTACCCACCCCCCCCCCCTCCCCTGTTCTCGTTATTTTCTCTCTTAGTATTATTTTCTCTGTGTTTTTTCAGGCTCTAAAATGCCATGCATTCAGGGTTACTAACAGATCCATCCAGGTTTCCACTATTTGTTACCATTTATTGCATTGCTATGATCTGGTAAACATGCCACGCAGTAACCCGCATGGGTACATACACCGGAAATCCTCTCTTACTGTAAACACCAAGTTTGTAACCAAGTAGTTTTTCTATTATTTGCTTCTGTTTATGCCACAAAACAAGACTGTACACAAGACTGCATTATTAACTGTATTCTTTGAAAATCAAATAAAATCTTTTTAAAAAAAAAAACAAAAAAAAACAAAAAAAAAAACAAAGGTAAAACCAGCATAGTACAATTATAAATAATCTAAAAAATCATAAAACAATTACAAATGCCAGCTCTGGCATTTCCAACATGTTTCGCTGATTGACTTTATTAGAGACACTGCTACACTACTGCCCAGGAATCCACTGTTAGCCCTCCAGTAAGGTACAGATTGCTGGTAAGATGCCACTGACAGACTTCCACCGGTATAAAGAGGGGCTTCACTGACAGACCACCAGTGTGATAAACACAAGTGGGATAAAAACTGCCGGTAAGACACCACGGGTAGACCTCCAGCGGTATCAAGACTGCTGGTTAAGACACCACTGATAGACTTTCAGGAGAATAAACACAACAGTCCAGGAAACAAATCACAAAAGTCAATTAGGATAAAGACAAATGCCCAGCCCACCACTGCTAAACCTCCAACAGTATCAAGACTGCTAGTAAGACCCCACTGATTGGCCTCCAGTAGTATAAAGACTGTAGGTAATATGGAACAGACAGACCTCTAGTGGGATTAGCACAACTGAGCAGAAAAATACTGACAGTGGGAAAAACACTGCTGGTAAGACACCACTTTTAGACCTACAGCAGTGTAAAGACTGCTGGTAAGACACTATTGGTAGCCCTCCAGCAGTACCAAGACTGCTAATTAAGATACCACCGATAGACTTCCAGGAGAATACACATAACTGTCCAGGAAACAGTTCCCAAACGTTCACTACGGTAAAGACAAATTACTAGCGCACCACTGACTGACCTCCAACAATATAAAGGCTGCTGGTAAGACATCACTATTAGACCTCCAGTGGTATAAAGACTTCTAGTAAGACCCCACTGATTGACCTCCAGTAGTATAAGGACTTCAGGTAATATAGCACTGACAGACCTCCAGTGGGATAAGCAAAACTGCCCAAAAAACCACTAACAGACTTCCAGTGAGATAAAAACTGCTAATAAGACACCACTATTAGACCTTCAACAGTATAAAGACTTCTGGTAAGAAGCCATTGATAGACCTCCAGTGATATAAATACTGCTGGTAAGACCCCACTAATATACCTCCAGAAAAATAAACGCAACTGCCCATGAAACAAATAACAGACATCCAGACTTCTGGTAAGACAAGATTGGCAGCTCTCCAGTGGGAAAAACACAATGCCCACAAGTAGGATTAAATACTGCTGGTAAATCACCAATGATAGAGCTCCAGTGTGATAAAGTCAACTGCCCACCTTCAGTGGTATAAAGACTATTAGTTAGACCCCAGTGATTGAGCTCCAGCAAAATAAAGACTGCAGATAAGATAGCACTGACATACTTCCAGTTGAAAAACTGCAACTGCCCAGATAAAACACAGACAGAACTCCAGTGGGATAAAGACTGCTGGTAAGACACCACTAATAGACCTTCAGCACTATTAAGACAGCTGATAAGACAAAACTGATAGACCTTCAGTGCTATTAATACTGCTGGTAAGACCCCACTGATAGGCCTCCAGGAAAATAAACACAGTGGCTCAGGAAACAAATAACAGACCTCCAGTGGGATAAAGACAAATGCCCAGCCTACTGCTGATAGATG
This sequence comes from Lithobates clamitans, assembly GCA_037952925.1. NCBI lineage: Eukaryota > Metazoa > Chordata > Amphibia > Anura > Ranidae > Lithobates > Lithobates clamitans. The sequence continues at coordinate 1,035,001 of JBBGZY010000154.1, read as the reverse complement.
TCCATTTGTATAAAGATTAGGGATGAGCCGAACAACCCCCGGTTTGGTTCGCAGCAGAACATGCGAACAGGCAAATAATTTGTGCGAACAGTATAACCTCGGCGGCTGGTCGACTAGTGGTAAAGGGGAACTCCGTACCAAAAAAAAATGGCATGGGGGTCCCCCCAAAATCCAACAGACCCTTATTTGAGTACAAAACCTGGAAGGCTGCAGGAAAAGAGGGTGACCCTGCCCCTTCTGACATCATGTGACGTCATGTGACGTCAGAGGGGGCGGGGATCACCAATTTACGTCACCGGGTGGCCCTGTCCTCAGCTATATAACAGCTGTCATTGCAAAAAGGCTGCAGTTGGCGGGACACCTCCCATGGAGGTGGAGTTTTTCCGTTTAAAAAAAAAAAACAATTCTAAGGACCGTCGTGCACCATGATTGAAGATGAATGGACATCGAGGGACATTTTTTTTAATAAAGGAATTGTCCAAAACTGTCTCCTGTCATTTTTACTTTTTTGACACTCTTTTTGGTGAATGAGTAGGAGTACAATGTACCTGATACCCATTCACATTGGGGGGGGTCAGGATCTGGGGGCCCCCTTGTTAAAGGGGGCCTCCAGATTCCAATAAGCCCCCTGCCCACAGACCCACACAACCACCGGGCAAAGGTTGTGGGGATAAGGCCCTTGTCCCCATCAACATGGGGACAAGGTGTTTTGGGGGACCTCCAAAGCACCCTCCCCATGTTGAGGGCATGTGGCCTTGTACGGTACAGGAGGGGGGGCGCTCTTTCGTCCCCCCCTTTTCCTGCGGCCTGCCAGGTTGCATACTCGGATGTATTTTGGGGGGCCATTTTTTTTTATTTTGGCGCCGGGTTCCCCTTAAAATCTTCAGGTCTGGTATGGATTTTGGGGGGGACCCTTAATATCCATACCAGACCTGAAGGGCCTGGTAATGGACTGGGGGGGCACACATCGTTTTTTTTTCAATGATTTTTATGTAAATTGCTGGGATCCGGCAATACATTACAGCTATGAGCAGTTTAAATGACATTTTTTCCTTTAGATATGTAATTTTGCTACTCTCAGTCATTACACTATGTACGGCCGCTATGTAAGCAGCCTTACATAGTGTGGGGCATGGACATAGCCCCCTGAGCCATGATTGGCTCCCTGCCTTTGGCCAATCATGGCTCTCACAGTAGAGCGCACTGTGTTTGGCCAAAGCATGCAGGTCAGGTGCATGCTTTGGCCAATCAGCAGCCGTCAATGCACTGCGATCTCGCTCGAATTTCCTGCAAACGCCCCATAATGTACTAAATTCAGCGAACGAGTGAACACCCAATGTTCGAGTCGAACTTACATTTGACTCGAACATCGGGCTCATCCCTAATAAAGACTTTCAGTTGTCAGACCTTCAGTGAGATAAAACTATGGCCCAAGAAACCACTGGCCGACCATGAGTAGGATAAAGACTGCTGTTAAAATACGAATGTTAGTCCTTCAGTGGAATAATAACAAATGCCCACTTACCTCTAACAGACCTCCAGTGGTATAAAAATTATCGGCATTTGGCAAGACAACAACAGTGACAGATCCCCAGTGGAATAAAGATGCCTGTATGAACACCTTAGACAAACCTCCATTAGGATAAAGAATAGAACCAGGAAAACACTAACTGGCCTCTAGGGACATAAAGAGTTCAGGTGATACACTACTAACAGGCAAAATAAAGACCACTGCCCAGAAAACCACTGTCAGACCTCCAGTGGGTTAAAAACTACTTTCTAGATTAGAATGTTCACAACAAAGCCTTCATTCCCTTAAGAACATTCTCAGCCAGCAAACATTTTGGTAAAAGATTTTGAGGTTCAAAAGATCAGCAATTTTTTTTTCCACTTTCCATCAACCTAATGGGTTGCTTGAAGTAGCCTGACATGAACACCGTTTGTGGTAGATTGTTATAATTATATTTTCGAGGTAATCAAGTTATAAACAATTCCCTTTTGCTTATGGTACAGAACAATCCTTCTTCCCTTAGGAGTTACAAGAATGAAGGAGAGGGCTGAAACGATGAATCTTTAATAGTGAGTTAAATCCAGTTTTAGCACTTTTAGAGGATATCAAATATTCATTCCATGGTTAGAAGTATTATTATTATTTATTTATAATGAACCACCTTTCTATTGTGTTTTATTCTTAAATACTTTAGAATCCATCAGTGGAATATGAATAAGCTGTTTTAGTTTTATTCAATAAGCAGAAAGCTGAAGAAGATCCACGATATGCTTTTACGCACAGCAACCAATCAAGGTATATTTTTTCATTAATCTGGCTATGGAAAACTGTGAGAAATAAATCTCTGAGTTACTGTTGATTGTTGGTGTGTGTCTTTGTGTTTAAAGGAGGAGTCTTTTTGTGTTTGGCAATTGACCCAACTAAGTCCATATAAAAGAAATGACTTGAAGAGAAAGGGCACAAATCCAAAAGGTCCCTTGGGGACCCCTACTCTTCTATAGCATATTGCTCTGCAATATAGGAGACTTTCCTCTTGAGATAAAAACTGTGGCCTGGTCCTGTTCTCTCAATGATAGTCCACAAAGGCCAATCAGACATAAAATACACATCTAGTCTTGCAAGATGTATCTTGGGTAGCCGCCCGTAAGATATTCAGTGATGCATCATTTTGGCTACACCCATTACTGTGGGGTAACCTGAGGCCATTCTGAAGGTACCCAAGGTATCATTTTAGAGTCTTTCTACCAGCATCACACACTATCAAAATGGCATAACTTTTTAGTAACTTGGAAAATCAAATTCACCCTATCAGCACTTTATCAGCGTGGCATTCCAGCTTCACTCTACAAACATGGAATGGCTATGGCCAAGCCCTGAAAGCATGAACTTATTCTGGCTGCAGCCTTCCAATTGGACTTCACTTGGGGGAACCCTGCAAACTCAAAATCATCTTTTAAACACTCAGCATCAGCATAGCATACACCCTACAAATATGTTATTATTCCGACCAAACCTTGGCAGCATGAAATTATGTTGGCTGTACCCTGCCAACATGGCCTTACTTAAATACTATACCTGTGAGATTTTTCTAGAATGTTGAAATTACTGTGGTAGGCAGTGCTCTAGTGATCTCCACTTGCTTCCAGGTCCCGTGACGAGTTGTTGTCCTGCTGCAGTCTGAACACAGGAAGTCAGCACAGGTGCCATTCAGAGATCGCTTTGCATTTTCTCAATAAATGCAAAGCATTCTCTGATTGGACAAGGTGTAGAGGTGGAATGATGACATCACATGCTTCACCTCATACAATCAGGGAATGATTTGCATTTATTGAGAAAATGCAAAGCATTCTCTCAATAACACACTTGTCCAGTGGCCAACCTCATGTGCTCATAATGCAGCAGGGTAAGCACTGGGCATGGGACCCAGAAACTAGCGATAGACGTAGTAGCAGTGATTTTAAGCTTCCAGAGGCATCCTACATGTATGGTACAGTAAAGGCAGTCCCCGAGTTACGAACCTCTGACTTGCGAACAACTCCTACTGACGAACTGGAGGCGACGTGATGTTCTGCACATGCGCGGCCACTTTTCGACGGAGGGCACCTCGGAAAACATCGGAAAACATTGGAAAACATTGGAAAACGACATCTGCGCATGCGCGGCTACTTGACAGAACATCGGAAAACATCGGAAAATGACGTCTTTGCCGCTCTGCGCATGCGCTTCCGACTTACGAACATTTCCGAGTCCGACTTAAGAACAAACCGGCAGTCCCTAACCCGTTTGAAACTCGGGGACTGCCTGTACATGCATAGTTACATTGGTCCAAGCTGGACCAGTGTAACGCACTCTTGAATTGTGACATCAGCTTGGTGGATCCTTGCAAACACATCTTCAGTCTGGCTTAATGGATTTTACCCAGCCAATATGACATTGCACTGGCTACAGGGCTGCACCATAGTAATATGGCACTTCCCAAGCTGTCCTACCTTACAACATCATCACGGTATCCGCCAGGTAGTAAAGCCTCTTACACATAATCGGATTGTTGGCCAACAAAACCGTGGACTTTTGTCCGAAGGCCGTTGGCCCAAACTTTTTAGTAACTTGGAAAATCAAAGTCACCCTATCAGCACTTTATCAGCATGGCATTCCAGCTTCACTGTACAAACATGGTATGACTATGTCCAAGCCCTGAAAGCATGAACTTATTCTGGCTGCAGCCCCCCAATTGGACCTAACTTGGGGGCACCCTGCAAACTCAAAATCATCTTTTAAACACTCAGCATCAGCATAGCATACACCCTACAAATATGTCATCATTCCGACCAAACCTTGGCAACATGAAATTATGTTGGCTGTACCCTGCCAACATGGCCTTACCTAAAGTGTAAGTAAATCCTCCTATCGTTTTCAGCCAAGGAAGCTGCCATCTTTGCCTCTGTTTAATCTACAACTGCCATGATGCTGCACATGTGATCAGTTATGACACCAGCCATTGGATGGCTTGATAGTTTGGTTGAGAGCACAACCAATGGGAGTGTTACATTTCCGGTATGTGTCGGAAATGAAACAGTTTTATGGATGGGTTTATTTCCGCTTTAAATACTATACCTGTGAGATTTTTCTAGAATCTTGAAATTACTGTGGTAGGTAGGGATGAGCTTCAAGTTCGAGTCGAACGCATGTTCGACTCGAACATCGCCTGTTCGACCGTTCATCGAATTGCGAACGATACGGGCCATTCGCGCCAAATTCGAGTGGCGTGTCACGGCCCATAATTCACTGCGGCATCGCAGTGCATTGCTGGCTGATGATTGGCCAAGCATGCACTATGACCCACATGCTTGGCCAATCACAGCGCCGTGTGTACAGAGAGCCATAATTGGCCAAAGCCAGGGTGGCTTTGTCCAATTATGGCTCAAGGGTTTAGTACACCCCCCACACTATAGTTAGATAGAGTAGGCAGGTAGAGTCAGCTGCACTTACAGTGTATTGTGTATATATATATATATGCATATCAGGTGTTGTGTGTGTATATATATATATATATACACTGTATTCAGTTTAGCTAGATCCATTCCTGTTATTCTCTTCCTAATATACTGACAGGCAGGCAGGTGTCTTTACAGTATTTACAGTTAGTGTACTGTGTACCTTGCACAGTTACACCTACAGTATAGCTACCTGAAGACAAGTGCTTGTGTTCTTCTTCTGATCCTATTAATAGCACAGGCAGGCTCTTGAAGTATTTACAGTTAGTGTACTGTATACCCTGCACAGCTGCACCTATAGCTACCTGAAGACAAGTGCTTGTGTGCTTCTTCTCATCCTATTAATAGCACAGGCAGACTCTTGAAGTATTTACAGTTAGTGTACTGTGTACCCTGCACAGTTGCACCTACAGTATAGCTACCTGAAGACAAGTGCTTGTGTGCTTCTTCTGATCCTATTAATACCACAGGCAGGCATTCTGCTAGCTGCTGTATAATCAGTATATATATACATCCCAGTTTTGTGCCGCTACATCTCACTGCAGTGCAGGCCATTAGTATGTCTGGAAGGCCAACAAGGAGAGGCAGACAGTCACAAGCCACTAAAAGAGGGCAAGCAGGCTCTGTGTCTAGAGGCAACAGTGCTGGTCATGGATACAGTGCATCCTCATCAGCAAGTGGCCGTGGGACACGCTTGTCCTTTTTTTTGGCAGCTGGCCGCGTTGAGCTGCAACATGCGGAAGACTTGGTAGAGTGGATGACCAAGCCATCCTCATCCTCCTCATCCTCTCTCACCCAGGCTCAGGGTATGTTGTCTGGTAAAGCAGCTGCCAACGCGGCCTCTTCCCTCGGCTCAATGGCATCAGTCACTCCTTCCCTAGCCCCACCGTGTCCTCCTAAGGAGTCCCCCGAACTGTTTGACCACAGTGTTGGGTACATGCTCCAGGAGGATGCCCAGCGTTTTGAAGGCTCCAATGATGGTACTCAGATAGAGGAAGGCAGTAACGTGAGCCGACAGAGGGGGTGCCCAAGAAGGACAGCAATCTGGCAGTCATGTTCCCCCAGCTGCAGCATATTGCCAGGTTTTCTCCAGTGATGAGGAGGGAGGGGATGGTGAGGTCACTGACTCCACGTGGGTGCCTGATAGGAGAGAGGAGGAGGAGGCACATCACCAATGAGGCAGGATGCCCTCCAGGGACCAGCTTAAGGGCAGCACATTGACTGCATCACACCGCAGAGCTCCGCATGTGCAGGGCGCTGCTGTCTCTGCGCGTTATTCCAAAAGTTCTTTGGTGTGGGCTTTTTTTGAGATGAGTGCATCAGATCCCACCGCTGCGATTTGCAACATATGTCTCAAGCGTATCTCGCGTGGCCAAAACATCACCCGCTTGGGCACCACATGCTTGACCAGACATATGTTGACCTGCCATTCAGTTCGTTGGCAAGCGTACCTAAAAGACCCACACCAAAGAACAAAGAGGAGTGGCATTATATGACCAGCGGAAATGCTCCTTGCTCCTCATCAGCTGGGATCTCCAATCCCACTATACCTTCAGTCCTCTCTGAGACCTGCACTGAGAGGAATGAAGGTGTAGAATTAGGTGTGTCACAGCCAAGTACTTGCGGGCAATCTGCTATGGGTACACCGACGTCAGATTGTACCAGGCAAATTTCCCTACCCCAGCTGCTGCACCGCTGAAAGAAGTTCGCTCCCAGCCATCCACATGCCCAGCAGTTGAATCGTAGCTTGGCTAAATTGCTAGCACTTCAACTGCCGCCTTTTCAGTTAGTAGACTCTGCCCCCTTCCGTGAGTTTGTGGAATGTGCGGTTCCTCAGTGGCAGGTTCCCAAACGCCACTTTTTCTCACAGAAGGCGATTCAGACTCTCTACTGGCATGTGGAAGGCAATGTCTTGGCCTCGCTGGACAGGGCGGTCAGCGGTAAGGTGCATATTACCGCAGACTCATGGTCCAGCAGGCACAGACAGGGACGTTGCCTCTCTTTCACGGTGTATTGACTTTTCTGGCAGCTGGGAAGGATGCAGGACAAGGTGTAGTAGTGTTGGAGGTTGTTCTGCCACCACACCTCCAAAATGCTACTACTGGTGATTCTGACACACCTCTCTCCTCCACCCCCTCCTCTTCTTCTTCCTCCATGGCCTCTTCCTGTGCTTTGTCCTCGGAACCAGCAGTGCTTCGTAGACTTTCAAGGGGCTACGCAAGTAAGCAGGCCAAAAGAGGCCATGCGGTGCTTGAGCTGGTGTGCTTGGGGGACAGGAGCCACACTGGGGCAGAGATTCTGTCAGCTCTGCAGGGGCAGGCTCAGAGGTGGTTGATGCCACGCCAGCTTCAGCCAGGAATGGTGGTTTGCGACAATGGCACCAACCTCCTCTCCGCCCTCTGACAGGGACAACTGACCCATGTGCCCTGTTTGGCTCACGTCCTTAATTTGGTGGTGCAGCAGTTCTTGGGCAGGTACCCGGGCTTACAGGATGTCCTGAGGCAGGCCAGGAAAGTCTGTGTGCATTTCTGCTGGTCATATAATGCCAGTGCTCGGCTGGCTGACCACCAAAAGGAATTTAACCTGCCCAAGAAGCACCTAATCTGTGACATGCCCACCAGGTGGAACTCAACGTTGGCCATGCTGCAGTGGCTGCACACGCAGCAGAGGGCCATCAATGAGTACCTGTGCGACTATGGCACCAGGACAGGGTCAGAGGAGCTTGTTTTTTTCCCCACGCCAGTGGGCCATGATCAGGAATGCATGCACTGTCCTGTCACCATTTGAGGAGGCCATGAGGATGGTGAGCAGTGACAGTGCATGCATCAGTAACAATGTCCCCCTTGTCCACCTGTTGGAGCACACGCTGCGTGGAATAATGGACAGGGCACTTGAGGCAGAACAGAGGCAGGAAGAGGAGGACTTCCTTTGCTCTCAAGGCCCCCTTTATCCAGACAATGTTCCTGCATGCCCGCCGATCACACAGGAAGAGGACAAGGAGGAGGAGAAGGAGGATTGTGTCAGCATGGAGGTAGAGCCTGGCACTCAGCATCAGCAGCAGTCTTCAAGGGATCATTTACAGTCCCAAGAAAGGTGGCTGCGGATCATGTTGTCCTTAGTGACCCAGAGGACTCTGGACCGAATGCCTCAGCAAACCTATGCTGCATGGCCTCCCTGATCCTGCAAAGCTTGCGGAAGGATCCTCGTATTTGTGGTATCAAGGAGAGGGATCCTTACTGGCTGGCAACCCTCCTTGATCCACGTTACAAGGGTAAGGTTGCGGACCTTATCTTGCCATCGCAGAGGGAGCAGAGGAAGAAAAATCTTTGGGGGGCCTTGCAGAAAGGTCTGTGCAACGCGTTCCCAGAGACTGGGAAGTTACAAACTCCTGTTCCTGGACAATGTGTTGCTGAGGCTTCGATCAGTCAAAGAAGGAGCGGTGGAGAAGGTGCGTTCAGACAATTTTTTAGTCCGCAGCCCCAAGGTATGATCAGTCCCAGCAACCATCGCCAGCGCCTGTTATACATGTTGCAGGAATACCTAGAGGCAAGATCTGACTTAGACACTTTTCCCACCGAAAATCCTCTGGGTTACTGGGTCTTAAGAATGGATCACTGGCCAGAGCTTGCACAGTATGCAATTGAGCTACTGGCCTGTCCTGCATCCATCGTTCTTTCGGAACGCACATTCAGTGCTGCTTGAGGCTTTGTAACCGATCACAGGGTGCACCTATCCACTTGGTCGATCGACTGACCTTCATAAAAATGAATCAGTCTTGGATCACCACCAGCTACCAAGCACCTGATGCTGATGTAACCGAATAATTTTTTTTGAAATGTCAGATCCCTATGCTGATGCTGAGTGACTATCCTGTTATGCAGAGTGACTATCCTCTTCCTCCTTAATGATCATGCTGATAGCTTGTAAGAATATTTTTGGTTCTGGGCACCGTCACCAGTGGCTAAGGCCCAATTTTTCAGCCCCTGTTTAACAGGGGCGTGTAATTACAATTTTTGATGCAATATTTTGCAAGGAGGGTTCGTTGCTGCGCTCAACTAGAGTATTTGTGAGGGGTTGCAGTGTTGTGGTACCAGCACCAGTGCCTAAGGCCCAATTTTTCAGCCCTTGTTTAACAGGGGCGTGTAATTACAATTTTTGATGCAATACTTTGCAGCAGGGCTCGTTCCTGCGCTCCAACTAGAGTATCTGTGAGGGGTTGCAATGTTGTGGCACCAGTGCCTAAGGCCCAATTTTTCTGTCCCTGTTCAACAGGGACATGTAATTACAATTCTTGAACTAATATTTCACAGCAGGGCCCGTTTCTGCACCCACTAAGAGTAACTGTGAGAACTTACAGTGTTGTTGCACCAGCACCACCACCACCAAAGGCCCAATTTTTCTGCCCCTGTTCAACAAGGACATGTAATTACAATTCTTGATCTAATATTTCACAGCAGGACCCGTTCCAGCGCCCACCAAGAGTAACTGTGAGGACTTACAGTGTTGTGGCACCAGCACCACCACCACCACCACCAAAGTCCCAATTTTTCTGACCCTCTTCAACAGGGGCATGTAATTACAATTCTTGATCTAATATTTCACAGCAGGGCCCGTTCCTGCGCCCACCAAGAATAACTGTGAGGGCTTACAGTGTTGTGGCAACACCAACACCTAAGGCCCCAATTTCTGCAGAGTATATAGAGCAGGCCCCTACTTTCAAACATCCAACTTACAAACGACTCCTACTTGCAAACGAAAGGAGACAACAGGAAGTGAGATGAAATCTACCCCTAGGAAGGGAAATTCTCTCCTGTAAGAGTTAATATGGGAAAAATGTGTCTCCTCTCCACTGATGCTTTATCAACAATCCTTTCACTAAAAACCCCAAATTGTCAAAAAACATTTGTCATTGCGACAGAAAGTGAGGTGAAATCTTCTGAAGAGGTGCACAGACAGCAAAACAAATGTCACAGGGGTGATAACCGTTCCCTATGTTTTCCAAAAAGCTTAAAATAGATTTTTTGGCTGGAGCTACATTTTAAAAATGTACCAGTTCAAAATTACAAACAGATTCTACTTAACAACAAACCTACAGTCCCTGTCTTGTTTGCACCGTTGGTATACTGCTGTTCAATGTATATAGGGCCTGGGGGCCCCACGCCTTTCCTTTTTTTAATTTGGGTGCGGGGTTCCCCTTAATATCCATACAAACCCAAAGGGCCTGGTAATGGACTGGGGGGTACCCATGCCGTTTGTCTCACTGATTTTCATCCATATTGCCGGAACCCAACATTACATCAAAGCCGCAAGCAGTATTAAATGACTTTTATTCCTTTAAAAATGTCATTTTGTGCAGGGACTGTTTTAAGCATGGGAAACACACGCCACTTTACAGGCCTACTATAGACACCCCCCAGGTACTATATTTAAAAGAAAATTTCACTTTTTTTGTCACTTTAAGTGTCATTAAAATCACTACTCCCGAAAAAACTGACGTTTTTAAAACTTTTTTGTGCATTGATACATGTCCCCTGGGGCAGGACCCGGGTCCCCAACCCCTTTTTAGGACAATACCATGCAAATTAGCCTTTAAAATTAGCACTTTTGATTTCGAACGTTCGAGTCCCATAGACTTCAATGGGGTTCTAAAGTTTGCACGAATTTTCGGTCCGTTCACAGCTTCTGGTGCGAACCGAACCGGGGGGTGTTCGGCTCATCCCTAGTGGTAGGCAGTGCTCTAGTGATCTCCACTTGCTTTCAGATCCTGTGCCAAGTTCTTGGCCACACAATTGTTGGCCAACAAATACAAACGTAGTGACGTACTATGTTGTTTTTCAGCTCTTTAGCGCCACCCTTTGGGCTCCTTCTGCTAATTTCGTGTTAGTAGACGTTTGGTGAGTGTTGATTCGCGCTTTTCATTTTGCACTTTTCATTTTGCACTTTTCATTTTGCAATTTTCATTTTTCGCTTTTCAGTTTGTTTCTGAACGGCCGTTCGTCAACCAGTCATGTTGCGGAATCGGAGGAGATAACGTGTTATTTATTATTGACCTTGGAGTTATTGCTTTGACATTATTTTTTTGGTTGAATAATGATTTGATTTGGTATATTTTCTATATTTTTGGATCCATAGAATGCACTTTTTGGTTAAGTTCTATTGGCAGATAGCGTGTTTCGTTTTTTTTTGTTTTCTTTTTTTAATGCACAAAAAAAAAATACTTGGCTATGTGTTTTACTTCAAATGACAGTTTGGGAGTAGGCAGTTACATTTAAAAAAATACAATGTAAAATTGACAAGGGACACCAACATAGTTGTATCTTTGATCTTAAAAACTACGGGATAATGGTGTTGTGGCAACTTGCCCAAAAAAAAAAAAGCATAATAATATTATTCTTGATATCACTAGAAAAAAAAGGATTTGAAAATTTGTTTGCAATAACTCCATCAGTATCACCAGAAGAGCAGCTTTATTATTATCCCATTATTATCCCATTAAAGAAGAAGAGAATTGGAGATTTCATAATTTGCCACGTCACGAATGTTAATTCTCCATTACGAACGCTAGTTTACAAGACTGACTGCTTCTGGCTCCTCCTTACTTCCGAGCATGCGTGCTTGTACTTTGGACTTTTGTCCGACTGACTTGTGTACACACGCTCAATAAGTCCGAAGACACACATTTGTCCGCTGAAAATTTTAAAACCTTCTAGCCAACATTTGTCCGCGGAAAATCCGACAACAATTGTCCGATGGAGCATACACATGGTCGGATTTTCCGCTAACAGCCTGTCATCGAACATTTCCCGACGGAAAGTCCGATCGTGTGTACGCGGCTTTAGAGTGAGTGGGAGCGTGTTTATCTGAATATGGTTCTACTTGGAAAAAAAGTCTCTTGGCTTAAAATGTAGTTCTCCTGCTGAAAACTCCATATTCTGTGGGTTGCCAAGAGACACAATCTCATAAGCCAAAGCTTTTTGTAGTTATTCAGAAAGTAATTCTATTACTCATAATTCAGAATTGACTTTCTAACTGGGTTGAAGAATTTCTTCCAGAGAGAAATAATATACAGTTATGAAACGTTGCTTGGAGATAACTTTTTTTTCTTGTTTTAACCAATAGTTGGTTTTTATGCAAAACAACAAGCTAATTATGTGAGGGTACTTCTTCACTCTCCATGGAAACTTTTATCCTCTTAAGAAGATTAGGTATACATGCGGAGACATTCATTTTAAGCAATTAATTTGAGCCCCAGCCGTGTGAAGATAGAAAGGAAAGGACATTATCAAGACTAGATATTAACTTAATAGCTGCTGATACCGACTTCATCAAAAAGCCCGTACGAAACATCAAAGAGATAGATATTTCAGTTCTAGTACATTGCTCAGCTGCATACCATCATATCTGCTTACATGGGTCATAAAGATTATTTGTACATTAGAAAGAAAGTATTCATCAAATTGACTGGAAACGGGAAGTGTGCATTTATCAATTATACAAGTACATTTCCTTGCTGGCTTAGGAGAGAGCTTCTTCGAGATGTGCCAGAAAAATGGTGAAAAAAAAAAAACTTGTCTGTAAGGGTAAAAAAAAAGCATAAATAATAACACCCCTTTCTCCGATGCAAGACAAGAATTCAAAAGCAGTACTGGCAATTTAATAGAGGAATGGTATGTTTTTTTTTTTAACGTGTGTAGCAGCACTCTTGGAGGAGCCACTGGATGTTCAGGTTCTCCTGATTTTATTGCTGACAACCAAAAAACAGCACCACACTCGTGGGAAACAAGCTTAAGGATGAATACATTTTTGCGGGGCAAAGTGAGTGAGTCAAATGGCAGTGCCAATAAATGAACAACAACAGTTCTTACAGTAAGGTCAAGCATCATGATTGACGTGGATCTACATTGTGGTACATTTTTTTTAAATAAAGCACTTGTTAAAAACTATCTCTGTGACTCTGTTTTTATTTACATTTTTTTAGTGAATGAGTAGGGGTACTACCTTTATTGGTAAAGGGGGCTTCCAGATTCCAATAAGCCCCTACCATTAGACTCCTACAACTGGGCCAGGGTTGTGAGGAAGAAGCCTTTGCCCTCATCAACAGGGGGACAAGGTGTTTTGCCATGGGGTTCCCCCTCTTTGGTAAGATGCCCCCCATGTTGAAGATACATAGCCTGGTATGGTTCAGAAGGGGGGGCACATGCTCCCCCCCGATTCCTCTTTACACAGGCTGCATGCTTAGACAAGGGTCTGGTATATTATTTTAGGGGGGACCTCACACTTTTTTTGGTGGGGTCCCCCTTAAAACTCATACCAAACCTGAAGGGGCAGGTATAACTTATTGGTGAACCCCCACAACCTTTTTTTTGGTGGTGGGGGGTCCCCCATTAGCATCTATGGATAAGGTTCTGGTATAGCTAGCTCCAACAATGTGAACAATGGAGCCAAGGATAGTTTTAAAAGAACAGCGTAGGAGTTCACCCATAATATATATCAGGCCCTTCAGGTCCATGCAAATATTAAGAAAAAAAAGCATGGTGTTCCCCCCAAAAATTCCATACCAGTCACTTATCCAAGCATGCAGCCTGGCAGGCCAGGAAAAGGGGAACAAATGTGTGCCCTCCCTCATGGCCTCAACATGGGTTGTTAACTAACTTGCTATATTGAGGAGGACAACGGTGTCTTTCCCACAAATTTGGCCCGGTGGTTGTGTGGGTCTGTGGGTGAGGAGCTTATTGGAATCTGGAAGACCCCTTCAACAATAAGGGGGCAACCAGATACTGCCCCTTCCTCCCCTCATGTGAATGAGTAAGGAGTACATAGTACCTTTATTCATTCACAAAAAAAAATTGTAATTAAAAACAGAGAAAGTTTTTACAAAAAATTTCAAAAATGCCTCGCGACGTACATCTATCATCATTTATGTCATCCAGAGATGTAGAACCACATCAATCAGGGTTGCCAACTGTCAGTAAATTTACGAACAGTTTGTAAAATCCATAATTTTTGCATCTGTACGTGAATGTCCATTACGGACATACAAACTGCATGTCTGTAACGGACATTCATGGACAGATGCAAAAATTATGGATTTTTTAAAACTAATCGTAACTTTACTGTCAGTTGGAAACCCTGACGTCAATCATGCTGTCATTCCACATTAATCAGTAAATGCCGTGTAAAAACTAGCTAGACTCACATTTACTATTGACAAAGATAACAGCCTGGGGCTTTAGTAATAATTAAAATAATTAAGATACTGCAAAGGATACAGCAACGTAAAATTGGCCAGTAGCAGGACAGTTTAAACCACTTACGGACCGCCCGCCGTTATTATACGCCGGCTGTTTGAAGAGGGATATCGTTGTTATGGCAGCAGCTAGCTACCATAACCCCGGTATTCTATTCTTTAGCAGGCGGTCCGCTTTCAGATAAAACTGGTCTCTGTAGTGGATTCGATAGATCACTTTTATTGGTGGCAGGAGAGGGCCCCCCCTCCCGCCTCTCTCTGGTGCCCTCTGCCACATACGGGAGCCGCCGACAGTGGCGGAGATGATTGTGTCCTTCTCCCTGTTAGGTATGGAGATGAGTGAGGGGAAGATGGCCCCCACCCGTCTCCATACCATTGCAGGACGGAAGCAACATCAAAACGTCACTTCTGCCCATATCTCTTAAAGCAACTTTTATTTTTTATTTTTTTATTTTTTTTTTAAAGACATTTAATTTTTTTTTTTTATTATTGTTGCATTTAAGTGTAAATATGAGATCTGGGGTCTTTTTGACCACCAGATATTATATTTAAGAGGTCCTGTCATGCTTTTTTTTATTACAAGGGATGTTTACATTCCTTGTAATAGGAATAAAAGTGACACAATTTTTTTTTTAAAGAACAGTGTAAAAATAAAAAATAAAAGGTAAAATAAATAAGAAAAAAAATAAAAGTTTTAAACGTGCCCCGTCCCGCCGAGCTCGCGTGCAGAAGTGAACGCATACGTGAGTAGCACCCGCATATGAAAACAGTGTTTAAACCACACATGTGAGGTATTGCCACGATTGTTAGAGTGAGAGAAATAATTCTAGTGCTAGTCCACCTTTGTAACTCAAAACATGCAACCTGTAGACTTTTTTTAATTGTCGCATATGGAGATTTTTAAGGGTAAAAGTTTGTCGCCATTCCACTAGTGGGCGCAACTTTGAAGCGTGACATGTTGGGTATCAATTTACTTGGTGTAACATCATCTTTCACAATATTAAAAAAAATGCGCTAACTTTACTGTTGCCTTATTTTTCAATTCAAAAAAGTAAATTTTTTCCAAAAAAAGACTTGTAAGGCCGCTGCGCAAATACGGTGTGACAAAAAGTATTGCACCCCCATTTTATTCTCTAGGGTGTTATAAAAAAAATATATACACTGTTTGGGGGTTCTAAGTAATTTTCTAGCACAAAAAAAATGATTTTAACATGTAAACAACCAGTTTGAAAAATAGGCCCAGTCTTAAAGTGGTTAATTAGGGATAATAAGCCAAAATGTATTAGAGACAATGAATAAAGGTAAGGCCCCTTTCACACGGGACGGATCCGTGTTAATCCGCTCCGTGAACATCCGCTGCTCAGCGGGGATCGCTCCATTTTCCCCAGCTGAGCTGGCGGATCACAGGGCGGGACCCGCACACTGTGCAGGGACCGCCCTGTCAGATCTCTGCTCTCCCCTATGGGGGATTGGAGGAACACGGACCGTCTGTCCGTGTTCCTCCGATCCGCTCTGCAGACGGATAGAAAAATAGGATTTTCTTCCGTCTGCAAAATCGGACGAGAGCGGAGCCGGATGACATCGGGTGTTAGCGGATGTACATCCGCTGACCCCCGCTATCCCATAGGGATGCATGTATGTCCGTATTTCATCCGAAAACGGATGTATGAAATACGGACATACGGTCCGCATGTGTGAAAGGGGCCTAAGTGTTTTACTACAAGTATTATGAGATTGTAGATGTTACAGTTGTGTAAAATTGACCAGCAGCAAGCCATGGCCTAGCCCTAGCCAAAGTTTAATGTAGACAAAGAACACAGGCTGGGGTTTTACTACAGAGGATACAGCAGTAAAAAATAGGACAGCAACAGAACAATTTTATTCACTGATCATAAGCCTAACTGATGTATACCTGAAGCTGGCAAAAGATGGGCTGAATGGAAAAAAAAAAAAAAAACAGATTCATCCATCCACACAAGCGAGGGAGATGGAGGAATCCGCCTCCCCCTCCCCAGCTGGGACATTGAATTCTGACAGTGGGGACAAGTTTTCTAACAGTCCCCTTAAAATTATACCAGACCTGAAGGGCCAGGTATAACTTATTAGCGAACCCCACAACTTTACGCTGTGGGGGTCCCCCATTATGGATAAAGGTCTGGTATAGATGAAGAGAATCCCAAGCCATGTAAACAAAGAAGCCAAGGATAGTTTTTAAAGAACAGGGGGGGGTTCATCCATAATATATATCAGGCTCTTCAGGTCCATGCAGATATCAAGAAAAAAAAGCATTGGGTTCCCCCCAAAACTCCATACCAGTCACTTATCCGAGCATGCAGCCTGCCAGGTCAGGAAAAGGGGGGGACAAGTGTGTGCCCTCCCTCCCAAGCCATACCAGGCCACATGGCCTTAACATGGGGAGGTAACTAACTTGCTATGTTGAGGAGGACAAGGGCCTCTTTCCCACAAATCTGGCCTGGTGGTTGTATGGGTCTGCGAGTGAGGAGCTTATTGGAATCTGGAAGCCCCCTTTACCAATAAGGGGGCATCCAGATACTGCCCCCTCCTTCCCTCTTATGAATGAGTAAGGAGTACATAGTGCAGGCACTACCCCATATTTTATGGTTTTATACTAACATCAATTTGGTGTACTGTGGAATACTGTTGTATTCATATTATCATGTATCTTTGTTGCTATAATGTTAATTGCTAGTATTTCTTTCTACTTGTAACTGATATTATCATATGCATGTTATATCTTTTATAAACCAATTACATTTTCCCAATTGTTCACCAAAATTTATCTCATTGCATTCACGCACTTAAAGTCCTACCCTCGTTGCTCTCCCCACTTTGATCATTACAGGGATGGAAACACATGACCTTACCAGGCCATGTAAAAAGGGGTCGGGTCTGGTACCCCAATAATCAAAGAGGGGATTTTCAGCGGAGAGGGTCAGGAGGACCTCCCATGAGGGGGAGAGGAACTATGACCCCCCGGGGACGTGGGAAGGACCAGAACCCACCGGAGGAATGGAGACCATGATATCCTACAATATCCCAATGGCCGGGAAACGGAGAAAGAAAAGAAGAACAAGAGGTTGCAGAGGAGGGAAAAGGAAAACGTAAAAGAGAAACCTAATGGAAGGAATTTTCAATACTAGCAATGCTATTTTCTCGCAGGAAGAATTAAAGGTTTTAGATTTAGGTCTCAAATTTGCTTTGAATAGGAATTTTAATAAATTTGATGTTTATATTGATTTTCAGAAGTTTATTAGAAAAATTAACATTAAAAAGTTTTTTTCCAACAACAACACTCCAACAAATTCTCATGTAGAGGAGTATTCACATACTTCCCTTAAGAATAATTCTATCTTCAACCCTCAAATCACCAACAACCATTTTGTGGGTGTCTTCAAATCCTTGGTTGAGCGAGATTTGGATAGACTTGCTGTGCAACCAAAAAGACACAAGAGGGATTTAGAGAAGGGTTTGAAGGCACTGGAGAAGAATAAAAATATAGTAATCAGGTCAGCAGATAAGGGGGATAGTAGTGATACTCAACAAAACAGACTACCTGGAAGAATTGAATAAACTGGTTAGTGATCGAGAAACATATGAAAAACTAAAAGGTAATCCTACGAAGAAATACAAAGCCCAGCTAAAAGATTTAATAAACATGGCTAAGGAAGAAGGAATCCTAAAGAAGAAGGAGGCCAGATATTTGATCCCGGACGCTCCACGAATACCGGTGATCTATGAGTTACCGAAAATACATAAGAACTCAACGAATACGCCGGGCCGACCCATAGTTAGTGGAATCCGATCATTGTTCTCTAGGCTCGGGGAATATTTGGATTATTTTTTGCAACCACTTACCAAGAAATATCCCTCTTACCTCAAAGATAGTAAGGATCTTATTGAATTGATCAGCCCAATGGTAGTAGATGGAGACTGTCTGTTGGCGAGTATTGATGGTAACTCGCTATATACAAACATCCAGCAGAAACATGCCCTTCAAGCTGTTGAATGGGCTTTGGGAAGTACTAATATTAAATCCAAGCAGAAAGAATTTCTTATAAAAGCACTTGATATGGCGATGAGTCATAATTTTTTCTGGCATGAAAAAGATTATTATAGACAAATTAAAGGTGTGGCAATGGGGGCTAAGTATGCCCCATCAGTAGCCAACATTTTCATGAGTTTCTGGGAAAATCAAGCTATATACCAAACCGATATACTGTAGCTTAGACTCTACAAAAGGTATATTGATGACATTTTTATAATTTGGGCAGGATCACCAGAATCTTTTTGTGAATTTCTAAAGAAAATTAGTGAAAATTCTTTTGGCATTTCCTTTTCTGAAAGTTTCAGCTACACGGAGATTAACTTTTTAGATCTCACTGTATTCAGAGAAGGTGATAAATTATGCACGCCCACTTTCTTTAAGGATGTTGACAGAAATGGTTACATTCCGCTGACCAGCTGTCATCATCCGAGGTGGTTGAGGGGTATTCCAAAAAGCCAAATGCTTAGAGTCAGGAGAAACTGCAGTAAAGAAGATGATTACAATTCCCAAGCTAATGTCATTTTGGAACGCTTTCAAGCCAAGGGATACAAATTGGAAGATTTGGAACGAACCAAAAGGACAGTTGGTGAAATGGATAGGAAGGATCTATTCAAACCTAAAGTCAAAAAAGAAAATGATTATGGTATAGCATTCATGACTGGTTTTAATAGGCAATATCGTCATTTTGAAAAAATTATTAAAGAACATTGGCCTCTTATGTTGGAAGCCACTGATTTGAAGAAGATCCTACCTACCCAGCCCAAATTCATTTACACAAAGCCACCTACACTTAGATTACAATTGGCACATAATGTGGTGAATCCACCCAGGAAGGTGTGTACCTTTTTGGATAGGACTGGGTTTTACAGCTGTGGAAGATGCATGATATGTAGGACTTCAAAATTTCGTAAGAAAAAAATCACTAATTTCAGGTCATTATCCGAAGGAAGATCTTTTGAAATAAAAAAATTCATCACATGCAGTACCACGCATGTTACCTACCTACTGTCCTGTCCGTGTAACCTACAGTATGTGGGGAGGACCACCAGACAGTTAGGAGTTAGGCTTAGAGAACATGTTAATAGAATTAAGAAAGGATACAAACATCATGGTCTCTCAAACCACTTTAGATTATTCCATAATAGGGACCCCAGTCTATTAATCTTTTGTGGAATTGATAGAGTCGAGGACCACTGGCGAGGCTCTGATCTTAAGAGAGCCATTTCCCAGAATGAAACTCAATGGATCCATAGGCTTCGTACCTTGCATCCCTATGGGCTTATAATTGAGCTGGATCTAAATTGTTTCTTATCCAACTGGTAAAATTCTTCTAGATTCTAATTGGTTTTATCTAACTGGTTATCCAATTTCGATAAGGTCCTTTGCCAAATATTGATCTATTCTGATCATGTTTTTATATATATTTTTTTATATTTTATTGTTGGGTGGAGTATATTTCAGATTGGGAGGTAGAAGAGAGTAAGCCATACAGAGAGTAAGCCGACCATATATTTCTATATATATATTATTTTTTTTTATTTTTTTATTGTTGGGTGGAGTATATTTCAGATTGGGAGGTAGAAGAGAGTAAGCCATACTTATTCCCTCCTAATATGTTGTTACATTTATATGCATTATAGGAGTTATAAAAATAAAAAAAAATGTTGTTTAGGTTAGGAGTAGAAGATTTAGTCAACCTTCATGCTTTTTCAGATTGGCATCCTTCTGATATTTACATATGTGTATCTTGGGAAATTTTTATTTTTCATTTTTTATTTTTTATTTTTCATTTTTTATTTTTTATTTTTATTTTATTTTTATTTTTATTTTTATTTTTACTTTCACTCTTATTTTATTTTATTTTAATTGTATTTCATAGTTATTTTTATTTTTTATTTTTATTTTTATTTTATTTTTCTTCTTTTTTTTTTATTTTTATATTTATTTTTATTTTTATCTTTATTTTTATATTTTTTATTTTATTTTATTTTATTATTCATTTTTTTCATTATTATTTTTGTTCATTTTATTTCATTTTATTTTTTATTTTATTTCTTTATTTTGTTTCAATTTCCCATATTCCTATCTAATACGTTTATGTTTGACTAGACAAATCAAAATAATATGTTTGACTAGACAAATTATGTTAACGATCTGAGACCTATTTTACCTATGCGAGACCTAGCTGTCTCTATATATTTTAATTTTTTATATATATATATATATATATCAATTGAATGTTGTATCTATATATATTTTTAAAAATAAAGTTTTTTGGTGTTGCAACAGGATATGATGAATCAGGACAAATGGTGGTGATATATTCTTACTAGCCTTGATTGGCTGTCACTTTTTCATTTCCTTGTTGGGAGGAGTCCACACACCTTATATATCCCAACATCCGTGAGCTGGATGTTATGTCTTTGATGACGCCCTGAGGGAGGGGCGAAACGCATCGACGAAACATCCGTCTCACGTTATACCAGTGACGCCTCTTCCTGTTCCCGTGGAACGCACGCTAACAGCGGCGATCGCGGAAGTTTTCTGACATGCCTGATTGCAACCACGTATCTTGTGAGTAGCGCTATGATGCGCAAGTGATTTTTATCTCCGCAATACTTCACTATATTGCTTTTCCTTGTCTTTTTGGGTCTGATTTCGATGGTCGACACCTACAAGTATATGACCTATTTGCTACGATTATAAGCCATTCATATTGTATCTACATTAGAGGCATCACACTGCAGCATTCCAGGAGACTGACTGTCAGCAGCATAGGTTGAAGAGATGCTGTTTTCTCTCCAGTGAGGCCGCCATCCAGAGCCCTGTGTAGCAGTCCAGCTGATGGCATTTATTTGGGACTATTTATTGTCATTCTATCAATAATTAGCACATAAGTTTTATTGTTTTTTATTGTTTTCCACCATTTCATTAGTAATTGGTTTGGGTATAGCACCAATTGCATTTCCATTTGCATCCTACTTATTTGGCACTTTATACATGTGTCAAGTTAGTGAGTGTTAATCTACTAATCAGCAATTGGTTTGTGTTTAGCACTAATTGTATATCTATTTACATCTCACTTATTTAGCACCTTATTCATGGTATTTATGGATTCATGACTATAGGAATATTGCACGGAGCACTTTTTACATAGCATCACATTTTTTGGTGTGGTTATATATCTTTTGCCAGCGCTGTATGTGTGTGTTTTTTTATTCAAGTATAGTATTCAAGTACTTTTCTTACAGCAACGGTAACACACTCATGTATTTGTTTTAATCTGTCACGAGCGCTGCATCATTTATACATTTTTCTTACCAGGCCATTGGTTTCATTTAAAGTCCCAAGGGATGGAAATATGTGGCCTTACCAGGCCATAATTTCACGCAAAGTCCCTAAACCTTCTTCTCATTATTTACAGAAAAAAAAATTGTAAATAAAATCAAAGCCAGTTTTTACTAAAAAAAAAAAAAAAATGCCCCACAATTTATATCTATCATCATTCATGTCATCCAGCGATGTAGAACCACATCAATCAGGGTTGCCAACTGTCAGTAAATTTGCAAACAGTTTGTAAAATCCATAAGTTTTGCATCTGTACGTGAATGTCCATTACGGATAAGCAAACAGCATATGCATTAATGCATTATGCATTAAGATAAAAAAAAAACCTTCTGCCTTTACAACCACTTTAAGATACTGCAGAGGATACAGCAGCATACAAATTGGCCAGCAGCATCACAGTTTTAATTAGGGATAATAAGCCAAAATGTATTAGAGACAAAGAATAAAGGTAAGCATTTTACTACAAGTATTATGAGATTGTAGATGTTACAATAGTGTAAAAATGACCAGCAGCAAACCATGTGCAAAGCTAGGCCAAAATTTACTGGAGACAAAGAACACAGGCTGGTGTTTTACTAGAAGGATTATAATATTGCAGAGGATACGTTAGTAAAAATATAGGACAGCAGTAGAAATATTTTATTCACTGATCATAAGCCTTATGCCGCGTACACACGAGCGGACTTTACGGCAAACTTTGCCCGGCGGACTTTTCGACGGACTTTACGACGGACTTTCCAAATGAGCGGACTTGCCTACACACAATCCACCAAAGTCAGTTGAATTCGTACGTGATGACGTACGACCGGACTAAAACAAGGAAGTTCATAGCCAGTAGCCAGTAGCTGCCCTAGCGTGGCTTTTTGTCCGTTGAACTAGCATACAGACGAGTAGACTTTTTGACCGGACTCGAGTTCGACGGATAGATTTAAAACATGTTTCAAATCTAAGTCCGTTTTTGAGAAAACAAAGTCCGCTGGAGCCCACATGTGATCGAGTTTTCCGAAGAAATCCCGTCCGCCCGCCGGGCAAAGTCTGCCGTAAAGTCCGCTCGTGTGTACGCGGCATAACTGATGTAAACCTAAAGCTGGCAAAAGATGGTCTGAAAGAAAAAAAAACCTCAAAAACCTAAAAAAAACGATTCCCCAGCGCAGCTTAAATGTTATCTTATCTATGAGGACAGGGAGATGCAGTGAATGTTAGTGATATAATGTGAGATGATCTAGATGCACGCTGTTTTTGCACTGGTAAGTGAATGCTCTGATCTGAGCACACCAGGCTTTAAAAATGTCTTTATCAAGATAAATAAAAATAATAATAATAATTAAAAACACCCCTGGAAACTAAAAACCCACTTTTCTACTTTAGAAGGAAGGTTTGTAACAAAAAGAAGCAGTTTAACTTATAATAAAAGCCCTATTAACCTAAACTAATACCAATGTACCCCCATAATTAGGGTTGCACCAATACCACTTTTTTATGACCGAGTACAAGTACTGATACCTTTTTTCAAGTAGTCGCCGATACCGATTACTGATACTTTTTTTTAAGGCCATGTGACTGTAAACCAAATACCAATAAGACCAAATAAAAAAATGTTATATTTTTTTTTCACACAAATAGAGCTTCTTTTGGTGGTATTTATTTAAACACCGCTTGGTTTTATTTTTTGCAAAAGAAAAGTTTTCTGTCAAAAATTTTTGTAAATAAGTACTTTTTCTCCTTCACTGATGTGCGCTAATGAGGCTGCACTAATATGCAGCACTGATGACTGGCACTGATGAGCACTGATAGGTGGCACTAACTGATGGGCACTGATTTGCAGCACTGATGAGCACTGATAGGTGGCACTGACTGATAAGCTTTCTTATGCAGCACTGATAGATGGCACTGACTGGCACTGATTAGCGCTAATAGGTAGCACTGACAGATGGGCACTGATATGCAGAACTGATGGCTGGCACTTATGGGCACTGATAGGTGGCACTGATGGGCAATGATAGGTGGAACTGATGGGCAGGCAGTGGCACTGAAATGAGTTGAGACAAACTTGCAGGATTTTGTAGCTCTAGTACAAATGCTGCGATGCCCATCTTGGTACACCCTGCACTCGGCCGCAGAAAGCCTACAGTCAGAAGGCAGCAGTGGACATCTTGTTACACCCAGCCCATATAGTTACTGAACTATATGGGCTGGGTGTAACAAGATGTCCGCTGCCACCTTGTGACCGCAGGCTTACTGCGGCTGAGTGCAGGGTGTACCAAGATGGGCGTCACGGTGTGCAATCTCTGATGGAGACCGAGGACGTCACTTCCGTTAACAAATCTGACGGCCCGGGTCACCGATTCCAATGGGACACGAGGCTGCTGCTACCCACACCCCTGACCCGGCCAGCTTACCTTAAACTGCCAGCTTGTTGACACGCTCTCTCCGCTCTGCCATCTCCTTTCTGCCATCTCGTCTCTGCCCTCTCCACTCTGCCCTCTCCGCTCCGCCTACTGGCTTTTGGGAACGAGCGCGGCTGTCTCAGCATTCACATGTATCGGATCAAGCATCGGGAGCATTTGCCCGAGTACAAGAACAAGCTCGGTATCGGCATCCATGCATTGAGGCGAATCTCGAACCAACCAGATTCTCCTCAACCCATAATTGCGGCAAATAAGATTTCAGTCAAGAGCTAAAAGACCATTTCTAATTTAGTTAGCTGCGAATTGCAGTCTTTAGGAGGTCACAATTGCTCACCATGTCTTGCAGAATAAGATCCCCCCTGTGTAAGACATAGTACTGCATAATCTCACCCTACATGAAAATAAAAAAACTCACTAAATAAAGTAGAAAGATCAGTGACAGCTTATTGCCAAAAGTGCCGAGCAGAAAACTGATTATTTTCTTATTATGTGTCTGAGCTTCTTGGAAACCTGACATTTTAATAAATAAAAACATCTCATGAATCATAGGCTGTCTACCTCGCTGACCTTTTCTCCTTTCATTTACTGTCACATATTTTAGTTTTCTGGTTTGGAAAATTTGATTTTAGAAAGCGCACTCGGCCTAGGCCTCCCCGCGAAGGGTGGTCATCAATTTCCGTTCACCTCTCTAACCCGTTTTTCTTTATAAATTGTAGCAGCGTTCCGGCGTTGCAGACATCCCCTCATTATCTTGTGGTCGGCTGATCGTAATGTCTGGTTTCTGTATTGCAATATTTATTTCATTGATAATGTATGCTACGGTTAGACATTTCACCGTGACCTATTTGTTGGGTTTTGATTAACAACATGTCTTGGGCAGGTTATTCAGAAATATGTTACTCATCTCGGTTCCATTAGGTGAAGGCGCAAGAAAGTTCTTTAAAAAAGTAACATAACTTTTTTTTTTGGTGGGGAGGGTGGAGGAGGATACTCCTGTCAGATAGTGCATCTTGTTATTAACAAATATCTTCCAATCAAAGGGTTTTTTTATGTGCTAATGTGTGTCAACATCCCTAAACAGAACTAAATACAAAAAACACAAATGGCTGGGACTTTTAAAAGCCATAAAAAGTAGTGTACAAATTAACAACAATCTAAAATCACAAATAATCTTTATTTAACAACCATTAAAAAGTACTCATGGCTGATACACAAAAAAACCCTAAAAACTAAATTAACTGCTTGCCAACCAGCGCACGACGATGTACGTTGGCACAATGCCACGGCTGCGCAAATGGGCGTACCTGTACGTTCCCTTTAAGACATGAAATTGTGGCCGTGCGCGTGCCGCGTACTCCATGAGCGTGCCCGTAGGTCCGGCGGATTCATTGTCCACCTGGGGGCCACGATCGTGACATGAAGCGGCAGAACGAGGAGATGCCTATGTAAACAAGGCATTTCCCTTTTCTGCCTAGCAACATGACAGGAATCTACTGCTCCCAGTGATCGCTGTCATGTTAGTGGTAGCCCACCCCCCCCACAGTTAGAATCACTCCCTAGGACACACAAAAGCCCTTGATCGCCCCCTAATGTTTAACCCCTTCCCTGCCAGTGTCATTTACATGGTAATCAGTGCATTTTTATAGCACTGATCACTGTATAAATGACAATGGTCCCAAAATGGTGTCAAAAGTGTTCGATGTGTCCAACATAATGTCGCAGTCACGATAAAAATTGCAGATCGCCGCCATTACAAATAAAAAAAATTAATAATAAAAATGCCATAAAACTATCCCCTATTTTGTAAATGCTATAACTTTTGCGTAAACCAATCAATATACGCTTATTGCGATTTTTTTTTTAACCAAAAATATGTAGAAGAATACATATCGGCCTAAACTGAGGAAGAAATTTGTTTTTTTATATATTTTTGGGAGGTATTTATTATTGCAAAAAGTAAAAAAGATTGCTTTTTTTTTTTCTTTTTTTTTGTTTATAGCGCAAAAAATAAAAACCGCAGAGGTGATCAAATACCACCAAAAGAAAGCTCTATTTGTGGGAAAAAAAGGACGTTAATTTTGTTTGGGTGCAACGTAACACGACCGCGCAATTTTCAGTTAAAGCGACAAATCACAAAAGGTGCTCTGGTCAGGAAGGAGGTAGGTTCTTCCGGGGCTGAAGTGGTTAAGGACTTAAGGGTACCACCTCAAACATAATAAAATATCAAATGTTTATTTATACAAAAATTAAAAACATATACACAGTAAGAGAACACTCATATAGCGATACAAAAAATGTGCACATCTATAAGAGACTGTATTAGATATTGCATAGGAAATTTTCACATTGTTCCTGCCAAGGTTGGGTGATGGGTTGCTTGCTGTGACTTTGACTTGTTTCACAGGTCACTGTCTGCTTCATCAGAAAGAAAACTACAGCCACGCTCTGTCAAACATATGTAAAAAGCGTTCAAAACTAAACACAACAGTAGTACGACCAGTTGTTGCAAACTTCCAAAAAGGCTAGGTCAGTTCATCCGGCATATGTCCAATGTATCACCATAAGCCAAGGTGCAGGCCTCAATAACAGGCTTTATGAGATGTAAATATCTTGGTCAACATGCTGGTGTCTGCAAACATCACAGTGTATCCAGATGGCGTATGTTTGGTGATTAAAACAGATGAGTGACCCTCACCACCGGCTTGTCAGGGGGTACAGCTTCCAACCCCCCCCCCCCACACCCCCATCCTTTCTGGCTCCCTATCACCAAACACAGGCCATCTGGATACACTGTGATGTTTGCAGACACCAGCATGTTGACCAAGATATTTACATCTCATAAAGCCTTTGTTATTGAGGCCTGAACCTCGGCCTATGGTGATACATTGGACATATGCCAGATGAACTGACCAAGCCTTTTTGGTAGTTTGCAACAACTGGTCGTACTACTGTTGTGTTTAGTTTTTTACACTTTTTACATATGTTTGACAGAGCGTAGCTGTAGTTAGCTTCCTGATGAAGCGTGCAGTGACCTGTGAAACAAGTCAAAGTCACAGCAAGCAAACCATCACCCAACCTTGGCAGGGACAATGAGAAAATTTACTATGCAATATCAAATACAGTCTCTTACAGATGTGCGTATTTTTTGTATTGATATATGAGTGTTCTCTTACTGTGTATATGTTTTTAATTTTTGTATTAATAAACATGAAACGTGTCAAAGTCACAGCAAGCAGACCATCACCCAACCTTAAAAAATTGTTAGATACCCAAGCAGGGCCATCTTTAATATTGATTGGACCCTGGGCAAACGTTTTCTTGGGCCCCCCACCCATACAATTTTGCTCTCCACCTGCTCTGAGACATACAATAAATAGCAGCTAGACTTAAAATCAGTTTACTGTATCAGATCAGGCAGCGATTGCGATTGGTTGCCAGAGGTTATAGTGTATCATTATCGCTTATTAATTGGTTCCTAGAGGTTATAGCACACATTATGGCTCACTGATTAGTTGCTAGATGTTACAGCACATGATTTCTGCTTGTTGATTGGTTGCTAGAGGTTACAGCACATCATCTCCTCACTGCAGGGGGCATGATATACATATGAATGCCGCCGCTATTTACATATGATTGCCCGTTATATACATGTAAACTCAGGGTCTGCAGGTGAGTCATTTGTACAAAACAATAGGGCAGAGCTGGGCAGCATTAGTAGCAGCACTTCACACTGAGATATCAGGACACAGCACGGGACTAAAACTTCAAGGGACAAGGGAATTTAAACTGGGATAGTTGGCAAGTATGAGGGAGCTGCTTTGGGCCCCACAACAATGACAGGGCCCAGGGCAGCTGCCCCCTTTGCCCTGCCTTAAAGACGGCCCTGTACCCAAGCCTAGGTGTACAATCTAAATAATTAATGGTGTGGGTAGGCCGCTGCTATCTATGCTGTCCCCTAAGGTGAGCCAATGTGAATGAATAAGACTACAGACAGCGCTTGCTCCACCATAAACTAATATGTGGTATTGCTTCTATTATTATATATGATATAGAGTTATTGCTGTACCAATCTATATTAGAATTGAATACATGCTGACAGTGGCAAAACATAGACCAAAATTATATTGTGTACAAAAAATTCTATGATATGAGAATAGTCAATCGATATTTTAACCACTTCAGCCCCGGAAGGATTTACCTCCTTCCTGACCAGAGCACTTTTTGCAATACGGCACTGCGTCGCTTTAACTGACAATTGCGCGGTCGTGCAATGTTGCACCCAAACAAAATTGACGTCCTTTTTTTTCCACAAATAGAGCTTTCTTTTGGTGGTATTTTATCACCTCTGCGTTTTTTTTTTTTTTTTTTGTGCTATAAACAAAAGAAGAGCGACAATTTTGAAAAAAAAAGCAATATTTTTTACATTTTGCTTTAATAAATATCCCCAAAAAATATATGAAAAAACAAATTTCTTTTTCAGTTTAGGCCGATATGTATTCTTCTACATATTTTTGGTAAAAAAAATTTGCAATAAGCGTATATTGATTGGTTTGCTCAAAAGTTATAGTGTCTACAAAAAAAGGGGGTAGATTTATGGCATTTTTATTATTATTTTTTTTTTATTAGTAATGGCGGCAATCTGCGATTTTTATCATGACTGCGACATTATGGCAGACACATCGGACACTTTTGAAATTATTTTGGGACCATTGTCATTTATACAGCAATCCGTGCTATAAAAATGCACTGATTACTGTGTAAATGACACTGGCAGTGAAGGGTTTAAACACTAGGGGGCGATCAAGGGGTTAAGTGTGTCCTAGGGAGTGATTCTAACTGTGGGGGGGATGGGCTACCACTGGCATGACAGCGATCACAGCTCCCGATGACAGGGAGCAGTAGATCCCTGTCATGTCACTAGGCAGAACAGGGAAATGCCTTGTTTACAAAGTAAAAGGCTGTAGACACTCCGCACTCACCACATAGAGTTGACTCCCCTACCTTATAGTAAGAAAAGTCTGCTGAGCTGTAGGTCTTTTTTTGGGAGACCTATTCCACTGCGGTGTCCTCCGGGTAGCTTCCTCTGGTGCAGATTACCTCCCATGATGGTTCCAGAGCTCCAAAACCGGATTTTACAGGTATGCAATAAATGGAGAGAAAGCTCCTTATGGTGTAAATCCTTTGGTGATTTTTTTATTATAAGGCATTTTACAAGGTACAAAACCAATGGGAATTAGTGGTATAAAACTAAAAATAAAAAAGGACAAAACGTCACTATTAAAAACGACCTCTATGGATTCAAAGTAATGGATGGTGACGGTTACCTGACGTGCGTTCCACTCTCTAGGCCAGAAGTGAGGAATGGGAGAGTCAACTAATTCCTTTTGTTTTTTTATCTTGTAAAATGTTTTATAATGAATAAATCACCAAAGGATTTTACATAAAGAGGACCTTTCTCTCCATTTATTGCATACCTGTAAAACCCGGTTTTCGAGCTCTGGAACCATCATTGGAGGTAGTCTGCACCTGTGGAAGCCACCAGAGGACACCGCAGTGGGATAGGTCTCCCAAAAAAAGACCCACAAGCTCAGAAGACTTTCCTTACTATAAGGTAGGGGAGTCCATATTATCTGGTGAGTGCAGAGTGTTTTATAGCCTTTCACGTGGTGGATACACAGATGCCATCTTAGGAACGGAGCATGATAGCCCTTTATTGTACAGAAAAGAGATGTTGTTTTGCACAAGAAACACTTTTTGCACTATAGATGTCACTTAAAATATCGAAATATTAAAATTATCGAAGATTGACTCTTTTCATATCATAGACTTTTTTATACACAACAAAATTTTGGTTTATGTTTTGCCACTGTCACCATGTATTGATTTCTAATATAGATTGGTACAGCAATAACTCTATAGCATATATTATAATAGAAAGCAATACCACATAATAGTTTATGGTGGAGCAAGCGCTGTCTGTAATCTTTTTAATCTCCCAATCTTGGCAGGGATGATGAGGAAATCACAATACAATATCTAATACAGTCTATTTTTTGTGTCGATATATGAGTGTTCTCTAATTGTGTATATGTTTTTAATTTTTGTATAAATAAACATTTGATATTTAATTATATTTGATGTGATACAATTAAAGTCCTTCATTTAGTTTGTACGATTTTTTTGTGGGAAAATTTTCTATAAGGAAATGTGGTAGCAGACACTTTGTGTCTAATATTTAGAAGGTCCCTTTTTGGTATACCTTCCTCCCATTCACTATTTATCAAGCTTTACTCATGGCTGATCCAGATACAATTCATATAGTCCTAAAAATGATCTAGTACATCATTATATCACTACACTATCTTCACATGATGGAAAATGACAATAATGTCTTGCTTTCCTACAATAGGGTTAACAAAGGAACAACCCAACACGTTTCAAACAGGTGTCCTTTTCAGGAGTGCCAGTGATAGATTATCTGAAATATAGCATTTACAGTATACATCAGAACCGCATTCCAGCATACATATTTCTGTTTAACTAACATAATTTAAATACCCTTTTTTTACATACATATTAAAAGGACCAAAGTGCGTACAGCCATGTAAAATTTAAATCTGCAGGTTGATGCCTCCATTTAGTCCATATCATAGGTGTGCGCAGCCTCTTGCATTAGGGTGTGCACCCCAAAGCTCAAATACATATGCATGTGTATATGTTCTAATGGTGTCAGTAGGGCAGTGGACAGTGTAATTTTGTTAATTTTCTTTTCACAAAATTTTTGGGCTTGTGTAACATTTTTGGGGGGATGAAATATCAGTGGTCTAAACAGGGGGGAATATGCAGCCCACAAGGCAATTAGGGTGTGCCCAGGCACACCTGGCACACCCTGTGCGCATGCCTATGGTCCATATAGAGAACCACCAGACCAGAGAACTGAGAGAGAGTCACAAGGGTTGCAGATGACACCAACAGTAGGACTCTAAAACTAAATACCACTAGGGGTTGATTTACTAAAACTGGAGAGTGCAAAATCTGGTGAAGCTGTGCATGGTAGCCAATCAGCTTCCAGTTTTGTTGTCAAAGCTTAATTGAACAAGCTAAAGTTAGACGCTGATTGGCTACCTTGCACAACTGCACCAGATTTTGCACTAGAAACAACAAAAAAGGAAGCACCGACCTATAGCATTACCAACATAATAATTTTATTTTGAAGCTTAAAAGGTATTCTACTTACAAATGCATGACAAGCATGGGCATGTAAAATTGTACAGACGAGACCACCTCCAGATCCACGGTACTCAGCCAGTGGTAATTAGAGGTGGGAGGGAACTGTACATCTAAGCTAATTACTCATTAAGGTATAAAGGTCAGTGTGAAATCATTCATACTTTCTTTGGCTCTGAAGAAAAGGGCTCGACCATCGAAACGTGTAAGCCTTTGGATGCTATGAGAACTTCCTATACCACTGGCTAAGTACCGTGGATCTGGAGGTGGTCTCGTCTGCATCCTTTTTCCTGCCTATGCCCACATGCAGATAATGGACAGAACTAAGATCAGCCACAGAAAATATATGTGGATGACCCTACCATGACAGGTGCCCACTTCAGCCAAATGCATCAGCAGGCCCCATAGGGACATCTAGAGCAAAAAACAAAAAATGATCCATATATGATATATATATATATATATATATATATATATATATATATATATATATATATATATATATATATATGCATACCTATTATTGTGTGCTATCTAGGCAGCTTAGGAAAAGGGAAGGAGAAGCTAAAATAATCAGTACTTTCAATTTTAGGTATGCCTGCTGAAAACTATCTAGATAAGGGCTAAAATGCATAGCTTCATTCAAGGGTCATTGGGGGGGGGGGGGGGCATGGGGGGGTGTTAGTGGGCAGTTGTATAATGTAAAGTATCATTTTAACTATCATTAAGTATCATTGAGTGTCTGGTTATTAATATTTGAGGCCTATGGATTTCAGTAGAGCATGTATTATTTTGGTCCAAGTACTCCTTCAATGTGACCCTCAATCATTTTAAAGTAAACTTGAGTTGAGGGTTCTCTACTCTGGCATCTATGTTAACCATTCAGTGTGTTCCACTTAGGGTGCAGGCCAGGCTAGGAGTCCACCATGACTCTATGTAATCCAAGTAGAGAAAAATCTCAGCCACAACACACCATACAAACTAGGACTTTTATGGTGTGCTGTGACTGAGATTTTCCTCTCCTTGTTCTGACTCAGGTTTGTTATACATCACAGCCATGACTTCCATCCACCTCTAGGTACAACAAATGCCCAACTCAAGAGGCCAGCACTATTTTTACGCACATCAAACCTCTGCAGCATTATGTATGGCCAAACTCCCAGAATTTCATCTGAAGGCTCTATTTATTCAGTTTGAGTCTCCTGGCCACTAAGATTTCCTAACTAATGCCACGTACACACGAGTGCACTTTTGGACCAGACTGGTCTGATGGACCGAGTCTGGCAGACAATTTGACCATGTGTGGGCTTCATTGGACCTGCAGTGGACTTTTTTGGTCAAAAACCTGACGTACTTTAGATTTGGAACATATTTCAAATCTTTCCGACGGACTTGAGTCCGGTCAAAAAGTCAGCTCTTCTGTATGCTAGTCCGACTGACAAAAACCGACGCTAGGGCAGCTATTGGCTACTGGCTATCAACTTCCTTATTTTAGTCAGGTCGTACGTCATCATGTACGAATCTGTCGGACTTTGGTGTGATCGAGTGTAGGTAAGTCCGTTCGTTGGGAAAGTCCGTCGGAAGTCTGCCGAAAGTGCGTCGGATAGACTGTCGGACCAGTCTGGTTGAAAAGTCCGCCTGTGTGTACGCTGCGTAAGACTCAGCAGCTGATTGGTCAACTGGGGTGGTGACATCAGTGTCAGTACTCTAGTCACCCAGCAGGTGGGTTGGTGAATAGGTGCTGTAGAGTAGATGCAAACCAGGAGGAGGTGCGTGACGTTCGCTCCTTCTCAAGCTCATTCCTCTGCCAACTTCATGGAGGTGTGTGGCCAGAAGGAGAAGGGGATCACCTCCCCAGTGGGCAGCATTCAGTATAGGTGATGGTGGATATAACCTCAGGGGGGCATGATATACATATGAATACCACCTCTATTTACATATGAATGCTGCTGATCCGCCGCTATTTACATATGAATGCTGTCACTACTTACATATCAGTGTCGGTATTTACATATAAACACAGGGTCTGCAGGTGAGTCATCTGTACAAAACAATAGGGCAGAGCTGGGCAGCATCAGTAACAGAACTTCAGACTGAGATATCAGGACACAGCACGGAACTAAAACCTCAATGGACAAGGGCATTTAAACTGGGATAGTTGCCATCTATAAGGCAGCTGCTTTGGGCCCCACAACAATGACAGGGCCCAGGGCAGCTACCCCTTTTGCCCTGCCTTAAAGATGGCCCTGTGGAGGATTAAGGTAGACAAAGCTCTTGTAATGTCACTGGATTGTTCTGCCTCGGCTGCTTGCTTCTTGCCCACATATTGTAAGAACTGTAAATGTATTTTTAACCACAGTTGAGTGCTATAGTACCTTCTGTGACAACATATTACTAGGTTGGCACTGTGTAGGTGGAATATGCATAATGCCAGGTCTATCACTATCAAACCAGGTTCCAGTCATGGCATATGCTGGCTTTAAACTGGTACTGCCTCCAAGAGCTGTGCAATTGCAGATCTGGATGAAAGACCTAATGTGATAGGAAGCTATCCCTATGTAATGGGATTTCTGGATCCTAATGGAAAGCTGTACTGAGAAATATAGAGTATCTTATCTCTTTCTGGACATGCTAGTTGTATGACTCTCATGATGCTACCAGAGCTGTGACATACAGTAGTTTGCCAACATTACCAAAAATGTGTAGATGGATGTCTTATTATGTTACAGCTGTGTCAGTTCGTAGGTTTGCCCTTATAATATACGTGTATGTTGTCTTTAACTAGGCAAAGTTACAGATTCATTTTTTAGCAAGCACCATTGGCAGGCAATACTCAATTTTCACAAACACCCTTAAAGTATATGTGAACCTTTACCTTGTAAAACAACCCATTTAGTTTAAAATATAAATAAAAGGCAAACATTTTGTATATACATAAAAAAAATATAAATACATTTTCTTTTTCCTTTTTTAGAAGTGATCACATACCCTCTGTTGTCAGAGAGCTGTAGAAGGAGAAACAGCAGAACACTAGTCATCCCAGTGAATGGCTGTGCGTGAGTGATGGCTGTGCGCTTTTGTATGATTACATTAATGCATGCAGGCACGCTGTAAGAACCATGACAGAATAAGCATGTGAAATTTGTTTCGTTCTGAATTCATTTTTTAACGAATTTCAACAAATTTGAAAATATCCGAATTAACGAAAACCCGTTTAACTAATTTTTCCGAATATACGCAAATTTGAATATTCGAAAATTAGTAAATTCGAAGATTCGTAAATTTGAAAATTCCTAGATTGGTAAATTTGTAAATTAAAAAATTTGAAAATTTGTAAATTCGGAAATTCGAAAATCCAAATACCCGAAAATTCAAAAAGCTGAAATAATAACTAATAATAACTTAACTATTACTAACTATTAAATTATAGGTATTGGAATTTCCTTTCAAATTTGGCTGTTGGTGAACGTAACGAATACAAATTTATCCGAAGTTACGAATTATCCGAAATAACGAATGCCGTATCTAAACGAATGGAACGTAACAAATTATTAATAATAAATAACAATAAACATAATAAAAACTTTTTATTATTATCATTATTATTATTATTTATTATTAATTTGTACCGTTCCATTAGTTTAGATGCGGCATACGTTATTTTGGATAATTCGTATTTGTTACTTTCGCTAACAGCCAAATTTGAAAGGAATTTCCAATACCTATAATTTAGTAGTTAGTTATTATTAGTTAGTTAGTTATTCTTTCGAATTTTCCAATTTTCTTTCTTATTTTTGGATTTTCTAATTTACGAATTTACAAATTTACGAATTTTCCAATTTATGAATTTACGAATTGCAATCAGAAACAAAAAACCCGAAAAACAAAGGAAGGAAACTAAAACTAACAAATTTTTTGGCGGTGCACATGTCTATGGCAGACATCAGGTGAGTACAGTAGCTGGGGCTGCTTTTTTCTTTCTAAGCACCACCTGTGGATCCACTGTTTTATTTTGGCTTTACCAAGATGTTTTCTTCCACCGATCTGCCAGATGTGGTAAACTTTTTCACGCCGCTCTCTGTAAACTACAGAGACTACAGTTTGCAAAAATTTCAGAAGGTCAGCTGTTTCTGAGCTTCTACAGCCACCACGTCAGCCAACAACAGTCATTCCACGATCTAGGGTGCGTGGATCCCTCATTGACCCCATTCTAATGTTTAATCAAACCACTGAACCTGTATACCATTACCATGCTGATAGGCCCAATGCTAAGAAAGATAAGACCTAAACAAAGGGCCTACATGACAAGGTGAGAAGGGGAGCCAGGCAACAAAGGTCTAGGTGCTTTGCAAGAAGGTTAAATCAAAGTCACATAATTGATTGTAAGGATTTGAGCTGGTTAGGAGAAACTCCAAAGGGGTGGCCGTAGATAGCCAAAGTTCATTTGGAGATTTGCAGATGCCAAAAGAGATTCCCACCATCCAACCCTACACTATTACCATTGGACAGTCTGAATGAAAGTCATATCCGTTGTGTGGTTTGGGGTCTTTAAAGGTGGTTTCATTTGGTGGCATTGCATGTTGTTGCAATGCCACCAAAGCAGGTGAGGTGTCATCTGTTCATGGTGGTCAACCTGTAGTGACCATTTAGCTATGGATCAGTATGTGTCTTTGGTTAGCTGATATAGTCCCTGAGGCAGTGTATTGTAGCTTGGGACTTAACATAGGCAACTGATGACGCAGGCACAGGGGTTATGCACTGTATTGTTCCTATGGTGCTGTAGCACCCTCCTAGTTAGGATATTAGGATGTTAGGTAAATCTAGTTGGCTCCTCTGTAACCAGTGGAGCAGTTGTTGACTACTCAGTGCTTCACAGACCGCTGCTCTGATTATTTCCCCCTGCAGTCTAGAGGGTTCTGGAATCACAGCGGGTGGAAAGGCAGATGGGCAGTCTGAATATTTATGGGGTTTATACCAATCCCTGGTGGGGGGGGGGATAGGTGGCTGGAGAGTATAAACATAAAAGTCAG
Source organism: Lithobates clamitans (assembly GCA_037952925.1). Taxonomy (NCBI): domain Eukaryota; kingdom Metazoa; phylum Chordata; class Amphibia; order Anura; family Ranidae; genus Lithobates; species Lithobates clamitans. Next base: position 998,671 of record JBBGZY010000154.1, on the reverse strand, counting down.
TGCTACTACCTATACACCACAAAGATAGTAGAGCTCCTGGGTGCTTGATCCACAGTCGCTGGCTGAGTAGAGTAATGTAGAAAAAAATGATCCACACTCCAGTTGTTGCTCTTAAAATTTCTTCATTTTATTGAATAGCAACAGTGAACAAACGCAGATTAAGTCAGTTGACATGTTTCAGCCTATAAGGCCTGGAGCATTGGGTGGTTGGTCCTGGGCCTAGTTCCGCTGGAGTCCATAGCCTGTGCGGGCTCTGCCCCTAGGGGAAGATATCACTAGAACATAGCAGGGGGCCTAATTTAAGGGTTCATCTGGGGAAGGCCCCTATAACTGCATTTTTGGAGTTGACGTTCACAAGAATTTGGTTCCAGTTACCTTTTATACCCGTAGAAGTGTCCTCTAGTTATCTAGTGTTCTTGGGGTATCCCATGCCATCAGAGGCACAGGTTAAAGTTTATGGTCCCCGGTGCAAAAGTTGACATGGGCCCCCCCACTACCATCTGCTGCTTCCATCGTGCCCCAAGATACTTCCACCGACCACCCCCCCAGTCTGCACATGTCCACCCCTTCAGTCTGCATAAGCTCCCCCCAGTCTGCTTAAATCCCCCCAATTCTACACAAGCCCCCACCCTCAGTCTGCACAAGACCCCTCACTTGTGTCTCCCCCAGTCTGCACAAGTTTCACCTCAGTCTGCACAAGTCCCCCCTCCAGTCTGCACAACCCCCCCCCCAGTGTGCACAAGCCCCTCTCCAGTCTGCACAACCCCCCCAGTGTGCACAAGTCCCCCCCAGTCTGCACAAGTCCCCCAGTCTGTACAAGTCCCCCTCCTCCCTAAATTCACAGAGCTCACCTCAGAATCACATCCTTCTCTAACAGGGATGGCAGATTTCCTTTCTTTCCTGGGTCTCTAGCAAGAGATCTCTGTGTGACTGAGAAGCAAGTCACACAGGATCATTTGTGACAGGAGCCAGAGATCAGGCAGTGATAGGCGCAGCTGCAGTGCCTCATGCTTGTCTCATCCATTTGTACACTGCACACTTTGCACCCATGGATGATACACCACTGGGGAGGCCGCATGGGCCCCCTGGAACATGGGCAAGGTCGCAGTAACAACGCTTGTGACCCCTATCGCTACGCCCATGCATGCAACCTTTTGCCTTATCCAAGTTTCTTCAGCAATAAAATACATAAGAGACATTCCCTAGACATTTATTAAGCCAGATTGCCCCTGCACTAATTCTTGAGGAGAGAACTATTCAAGTTACAGCGGCTCCATCTGGGGTAGAGCTACAGTACAGTACCTTCAAGGACCTGCTGTCAGGGCTGGGCTCAGCCCTTGCTTCCTCTGAGCTGGCCGCTCAGCTGTCGGCTAATTGCTAGCTCCTATCTCTCCACAGTGACTCACCTGTTGATGATGTCCTGCTCATCAGTCCTGCCTACTTAAGCCGTCCAGCCCAGATGATCTCTGCCTTCGCCTTGGTCAACATCATCTCCTGCGTTCCTGTTAAAGACTTGCTTGGCTGACATTCCTTCTGGCTCCAGATCCTGCTTGCTGTTCCACTACGCTGATATCTGGCTTCCTGACCAAACCCCCGTTTTTTTGAATATGTTCAGGTGTTTTTAACTAGCCTTGCAGGAAATGTCATTCTTGAATGTGTGCGCTGTAATATGTTTTGTACTGTTTGTAGGTCTTATAGCAGCACCATCTTGAATTTAAATGCATTGTAGGGTGTGCCCCCAAATATGTTTTTGTATATTGTAATAGACCTTGACCAGGTTTTTTGGGCTGGAGCACCCCTCCCCCTCCTCATTACCTCTTATTTAGTGGCCACCAGTGCATAGGATGTATCCCCTTCAGTTCTCCCACATAGAGGAGTTCAGCTCCCATGGTTGAGACAAAGGATCTTCCATTCTATTATTAGGGTAGGACCCACTAATTCGGGGTACTTTGTCGCAGTAAGTGGGCTTAGCACTATATGACCATATAGTGTGACCAAACCCCCGTATTTTTTTTAATATGTTCAGGTGTTTTTAACTAGCCTTGCAGGAAATGTCATTATTGAATGTGTGCGCTGTAATATGTTTTGTACTTCTGGCTTGTCTGACTATCTGTTCCGGTTAACGAACTTTGGCTATGTTTTGACTACGTTTGTTCTATTTACTTTTATTACTAAACAAGCGTGATTTAGTACTTCACTAAACTTACTGTACTTCAGTCTCGGTCTGATCTCTTGGTTTCTGACACCTGCAACAATTGGAGTTTTTCCACTTTAGTGGTATTAGTGTTTAAAACCTTGTAATTATTTATAACCCAGTTAGCAAGAATAACTTGCCACAAATTTGTGGCAGTGTTGAATTGTAGATCTGTTAACTTTCTGCACATTTTTACTGGCAAATTGTACACTTGCAGAGCACTTGAAGCACAAGTTCTAGTTGACGCTTTTCCAATTTATAGCAAATTTGCACGGCAAGTCTCTAGCAAGAGCAAAGTTGCAGTGGTCAGTCTACAGCAAGAGCTCTGCAAGTCTACAGCATGGAAATTCAGCCACAGTGACCCCTGTGGTGGGATGACTATTGCACAACACAACTGAACCAGAACTTGCAGCAGACTTGCAGAACGTTTGCAAAGAAAGTTGATCTGGAGTCAACTTGCTGCAATAGTACAACAAACTTGTGAAGCCTGGCAAGTCTAGCGTTAGCTTAGCAAGTAATTTTCAAACTTGCAGCACAATTGCTTACTATCTGGGAATAAAGGTTGCTACAATCATTTGCTCTCCACTCAAGTGTGATATGTCTTCTTCTAAGTAAGGTGGTGTGGGAGAGTCAGGGTGGTGGTTGACCAGCAAGGTAAGTAAACAGGTTATCTCTGTTCATGACTATGAAAGGCATTCTCTTTTAACAAATGAATACGTATTAGGTAAAAAAATAAAAAAATAAATTTAAAGCCCTGTCATCACAAAAAAAAAAAAGTATTCAGCCGCAATGTAATCCAAACTAAATTTTTAAATGGAGCCGGTGAAGTTCATTAGGAATTTCAGTCCGTCAGTCGGCTGGATCTTTATAGCCAGCACCATTGTAATTCTTTAGTGCTTCATTTACTTATTGCTTATTAATATAAGAAACTATTATAGTGTAATGTTCAAAAGGGCATTCGGTAAGTATTGTGTAATGAGTTTAGGCCTATAACAATGCAAAATGCCCTTCTAGCGGAACTGCTCCGATATTAACTTGCCACACTTCATGAATTTTAGTTTAGTACAATCTCTTTTGATGTCACAGATCCATTCCACGTATCCACTTGGCTTATCAAGCATTACGATTGTATCTAAATATTTGGTGAAATTACTCTTAATCTCTCGAACATATAGTTTTTTTGGATGAGTGCACTAGGCAATTATTTTAGTCTGAAAAAGTTATTATCTTTTTTTTTTTTCTTTTTTTTTTTTTTTTTAAACCTGTGAGTTCCAAAAATACAGACACTGCTATTGTCTTTCATTAAATTTTTTATTTTTTTTTTTACCATTGATGTTCATTCGCGGGTAATAACAGCGCTCTGTATAAATTATAATTACTCTGAGCGTTATTATCGCCGTCGTGATCTGCATGCATATTGGCAAAAGTGAGGGCGATTGATGAAATTAGTCGCGGGAAATTAGGACAAGAAAAGAAGCTGCTGCATGAATATGCATAGTGTAGGCTGTTTTGTCTTATTGTTTTATTTGGTATGAAATCATGTTTATTTCTCCAGTTAAGAACATAATTATTCTGGAGTTAATAATAGCTGAGTTACAGGTTCCTGCTAGATAAGTCTAACTAGGTAATTAGATGAGCCTCTTCATCTCCAGTATAAGCTGGTAATCATACCCGGGAAATTTTGGAAATCAGTGGGCTTGAATATGGGGTGGAATCAGGGGGCAGGGGTGGGGTTAATAGTGCTACACTATACCAAATACCAAATAAAAGTATTGGGACCCCTGCCTTTACACGCAGATAAACTTTAATGGCATCCCAGTCTTAGTGCGTAGGTTTCAATATTGAGTTGGTCCACCCATTGCAGCTATAACAGCTTCAACTCTTCTGGGAAGGCTGTTCCACAAGGTTTAGGAGTGTGTCTATGGGAATGTTTGACCATTCTTCCAGAAGCGCATTTGTGGGGTCAGGCACTGATGTTAGACAAGAAGGCCTGGCTCGCAGTCTCCGCTCTAATTCATCCCAAAGGTGTTCTATCGGGTTGAGGTCAGGACTCTGTGTAGGCCAGTCAAGTTCCTCCACTCCAAGCTCGCTCATCCATGTCTTTATGGACCTTGCTTTGTGCACTGGTCCAAATCATTTGGTGGAGGGGGGATTATGGTGTGGGTTTGTTTTCAGGGGTTGGACTTGGCCCCTTAGTTCCAGTGAAGGGAACTCTTAAGGCATCAGCATACCAAGACATTTTGGACAATTTCATGCTCCCAACTTTGTGGGAACAGTTTGGGGATGGCCCCTTCCTGTTCCAACATGACTGAGCACCAGTTCACAAAGCGCCATCATCCCGGTATTGTTTTTTTAGAGCTGTTTTTTTTTTTGTAAAAGCAATCCTAGCGGCTAATTAGCTGCTGGATTGCTTTTACAAGCAGCCCCCCACCCGCTGCCTTTCACAGCTTTTTCAGGCTCTCCGTCCCACTGGGAGAACCAAGCAACCAGCCAACGGTTTCACTGGAAGTAAACTGCACCATTTTTAAATAGAGAAAGCATCTGATCACACCGAGATCTTGGTGTGATCAGATGCTTTAAGAGGAGAGGAGACATCTGAGATTTAATGGATCCCAGATCCAGGGGCGGCCTGTCCATTAGGTGCGCCCGGGTGCTGCCACCCCTATCCACGGCCGCCCCACTTATCCATGCATCCAGCTCCTTTCAGGACGACAGATGCATGAATTCCAATGGAGGGTGTTTTTTTGAAGCACCTGATTAGAGCCAGAGGCTCTAATAGGTTTCAAAATAGGACATTGCACTACGAGCCCACCCAGGTGTGTTACAATAGCGAATGAATGTTCGCTATTGAAACACTGATCCTCCTCCCAACCAATCAGAAAGCGGGTATGAGACCCAAAAAGAAAATCGTCCTGACTGGCTGCCGAGGAGGAGGGAGGAAATGGATGCCGCGAAGAGCAGGGGAAGGGGAGCCGCCACTGCCGCCGTGATCCCCACTGAGAGCAGGGGAAGCCACCGGTGAGGCCCGGGAGAAGCGATACCCGCCAATAGGTGGGGTTAGTGCTTCGGACCCTACCGACCGAACTGGTGGGGGGGAATGGTGTTGGCACTGTTTGCCGCCCCCCCAAAAAAAATTACCACCGGCTGCCACTGCCCAGATCGCTCCATAAAAAGTACCTGTCACTGCCTATTACTATCACAGGGGATATATATATATTCTCTGTGATAACAATAAAAGTGATGAAAAAATAAATACAAAAAAAGTAACAGTGTAAAAATAAAAAATAAGAAAATAATATATAATTTTTTTTTTATTCACATTTCTGGTTTAAGATTTTATTGAACATGACAATAAGCTTACAAACTTTCAATGAGGTAATTACAACAGGAGAAGTAATGCTATGAGAATCATGTACAATTGTTTGTATTTAAGTGAAGCAAACAACACGTTATGGCTATACTCAGATTTTAAAGGTGGTATAGGAGAGAGAGGGATTCAAGAAGATCTGATGCGTTGGTTCCTAAGGGATGTCGAATGAACCTTTATGCCATCTTTCCACCCCTAATGGGAACATTCTGTGGACAGGTGAGGGTACAACCGACAAATCCCGGTATAAGATGGTTCTAAGGTGGGAGAGTGGCACCTTGGGTAGGGGTTTGATGAGTAAGAAGAGAACCATGTTACAGGTGCTACAGTCTATCATTCCTCTCCGTTATGGACTTAAAAGTAATGGTCATCCACGTAAAGTTAATAGCTACATTTCCAACCTCGTCTTGTGTAATAGCTTAACAATAAAGGGGTTATCCTCATTGAATTAAACAGGAGGTTCAGGGAGGATAATAAAGAGAGTGGGGTATAGAGAAAAATAGAGAAAAGAAAAAAAAAGGAAAGAGAAAAGAAAAAAAAAAGGGGGAGGGAGGTTTCCTAGCACGGTGGTGCGGCCCATTTTTAGGAAGCCCTCAGGGCAGGTAAAGAATAGAAAGGACATAATGGATTCAATTACCAAGGCATTAGTAATGACTCATAGAAGTCAGGGGGAAGATAATGTTTAACCCAGGGATGCCATATTTTTTTTTTATTTCTTTATTTTGCTTCAGCTACAACCAAGGTCTGTGATTTCCATGCTTTGGCTATGGCTTGTTTAGCCACAGTGGTATGTTGGATTAGTAATCGGAAATGATTTTGAGTGAGCTCTGCTGGTTTCAAGTTTAAAAGGGCAGTAGCCGGATGAGGAGGAATAGTAGTCTTTAAGGCCTTGGATACCATAGAGAAGATTGTTCTCCAGAAGTCTTGGGCCACAGGGCATTGCCACCATATATGTATGTGGGTGCCTGGTGCTGAGCAGCCTCGTAAACATTTCCTGGATATGATGGGACATATTTTGCAATTCTCGCAGGAACAAGGTACCAAAGTGCTAAGACTTTAAAGTTAGTTTCAATAGCCGAGCAGTTAGGGGAGGAGGATTTGGTAGCAAGCCATATAGCAGACCAGTCTGCAATCTCGAACGTGCGCTCTTGTGTCCATTTAATGGTGTAGGAAGGTGGTGCATTGTTGGTATAGGGTCGATATTAGTCCTCTAGTGTGTTGGTCACTTTTGTAAATGCGTTCAAATTGGGTCAGCTGTGTCAGTGGAGATCCAGCTCTGAGGAATGAGGTATAGAAATTTTAATTTGCAGATAACGGAAGAGTTCTGATCTATGTAGTCCAAAAGTCTCGCATAGGGTAGAAAGTAGGAAGTCAAAATTGTGTTATGAGAGGTTAGTTGGTGGAATCTAAGAAGATTCGCTGTAGACCATGCTGCGAATGCAGTCAGAGACTCCCAAGCTGGGTGGAAAGATGGGTTTCTAAGAAAAGATAGGAATGGATTATGGGGGGATTGGAGTTTGTGGGCATCCCTGAATTTGTCCCAAATGGTCAGGGAATGCTTATTAACTGGATTAGAGATGCAAGCTCTATTTTTAGGTTGTAGCCAAAGCATGTTTTCTACCGAAATGGGGTCACAGTCAACTGATTCAATAGCAACCCATAGTGGTGTTTCATTTGTCGTGTGGTACTTGGGAAGTTGGGCAAGCTGTGCAGCATAGTAGTAAGATGAGAAATTGGGGATGCCTAAGCCTCCACTTAGTTTGAGGAGAAACAAGGTAGATTTCGGAATTCGAGGTTTGGTGGCCCCCATATGTATGATATTACTCTGCGTTGCGTTACATTAGTCGTAGAAAGTAATGAGATCGGTCACCTGTCTCAATAAAGGCAATTAGTTCACTGTAAAGAGGTCGGATAGTGAAACTGTCAATTGTATTCCCAAGTAAGGGAGTTGATGTGTCACCCAATTTAATGGCAGGGAGGACCTGGCCTGTTGGAGCTCTGATTGTGATAAGGATATGTTGAGTGCATTCGATTTTTTGGGGTTGACATGCAGTCCAGAGATCTGGGCAAAGTTATCTAGTATAGCTAATAGATTTGGGGCTGAGGTGTGGGGATGTTTCATAAATACGAGGATATCATCCACAAAAATACATAGTTTATTGTGATGACCACCCAATTCTATCCCCTTGACATCAGGGTCTGTTCTGATCAGTTGTGTCAAAAGCTCTATAAGTAAGGCAAATAACAGCAGGGAGAAGGGGCATCCCGGCTTAGCGCCTCTTCCAATAGTTATCATCGCCAATTTATAGCCTGCATATTTGATGTAGGCCCATGGGTCCCTATAAATGGAGAAGACCCAGGTTAGGAAGTGGTCCCGAAAACCCCAACGTCAGAGAGTGTATTGTAGATATGGCCAGGATACTGTATCAAAAGCTTTCCTGATGTCAAGGGATTGAAGGCATGCTGGAATACGTCTTGTTTTAGCTGCATGGGAGAGCAGGATGGCTCATCTAATATTATCACCAACTTGTCGTGTTGGCATAAAGCCTGGTTTGTCTCGATGAATCAAACTGCCTATAACAGGGTTTAGTCGGGTCGCAATTATTTTGGCCAATAACTTAATGTCCAAATTGAGGAGAGAGATGGGCCGATAGTTGGTCCATGAGGAGAGATCTGATTTAGGTTTGGGTAGCATAGAAATTATAGAGGTCAGAGTTTCAGTTCTAAATGAGTGCCCGGCCAACAGAGAGTTGAAGGCTTTAGTCAACATTGGGGTCAAGATGGGTGAAAAATTTCTATAGTAGGCTGTCGAGAACCCATCTGGTTCTGGTCGCTTGTTAGGTGGCAGCTGTGACTTCAAAGGCTATGATCGGGCTCTCAAGTAGATCTAGTTGTTCCCGTGTGAGGGTTGGAAGGAAGATATGGGAGAAGAGAGTTTCGGCTTTAGTCAAAGTCAAAGTCCTGCGTAGGGGAGTAAAGTTTTGCAAAGTTGGACCAAAATAGCTTGAGTATCTTGACAGGGTTGCTAGTGTAAGCATTATTGGTTGTTTTTAGTCGTATGGACATCTTGGGGTGGTGGATCGCCCGGAAAGTGCGAGCTATGGGTGTGTCAGGTTTTTTGGCCCTAAGGTAAGAATAATATTGACGTTTACGTATGAGTTTCTCGGCAGAGTCAGTGAGAAATAAGTCAAAGTCTAGTCTGGCCCTATCAAGGCGTGCATTGGTGGTAGCATTGGGGAAGGACTGAAATGCAGCATGGCATGCATTAAAGTTGGCTTCTAATTAATGGAATAAGATTTTGCAGTTGCGCTTAAGTGCTGCTGCCTGTTCAATTAACTTGCCACGGATGACAGCTTTGTGAGCTTCCCAAAGTGTCAGAGCAGAAATACTGTCTGTCGCGTTAGTAGAAATAAAGTCTTTAAGGGCAACTTCAATATCTAAACAGTGAGAGGGGTGGGAGAGATTAGTGTTGTTAATACTCCAGTATATGTCATGCGTTCTAGGGATTGGGGAGGTTATGGTGGTGCATACGGCACAGTGGTCAGTCCACGAGAAAGTTGTGATGACAGAAGAGATGATTTCCGGGATCATGCTATTGGACATGAAGATGTGATCTATGCGCGAGAAAGATTTGTGTGGATGTGAGTAGTGCGTATATCGCTTCCTAACTGGGTTAAGTTTGCGCCACGTGTCGGCTAGGTTATACGTGGATATCAGTTGTTGGAGGATTTGTATATTAGGAGTAGATGGTGAGGTTGGGGGTGATTTGTCAAGGAACGGGAATATAGTCAGATTGGAGTCTCCGCAGAGAACTACTGTACCAAATTTGTGTTTGTCAACCACCTGAAAGAGATGTGAAAGAAAGGTTAACGTCCGCTTATTGGGAGCCTAGTACGGCACTAACGTGACTGCAGTGTCTGAAATATGGCCAGTAAGAATAAGGTATCTGCCCTCTGGATCTTTGACTTGTGAAGAGACAGTGAATTGGCATAGAGCAATGGAAATTTATAAGAGTCCCTCTTTGCTTGGTTGTGGCTGAAGCAGCATAGAATTGGGTGTAAGAGATACTGAGGAATTTTGGGGAGGATGTGTCAATAAAGTAGGTCTCCTGTAGGCAGATAATATGAGCCTTAGTTGCTCCAAAGGAACGCAGCTCCTTGGTATGTTTATGAGGGACATTGAAGCCTTGAACATTCAAGGGGAGAATGTTTATGGGGGCCATAATAAATCGGGGGCTGATCTAAACGCATGGGGGATATTTCCCAAGGAGAGAGCCGCAACCACCATGGGGGGGGGAGAAGAGGGGAGAAAAGTCTAGAAAGAGAAAGAACAAAACAAAATAGCACAACCCTATTAGGTGTAACGTACATTAGTGGATATTTTATTAATAGCAGAGTATGGGAGCATCCCAGGGAAGCGTTGGGCAATCCCATGGAGGCTCTGAGGCTGCCATTAGATACCTACATAATAAGGGCAGAGGTCCAAGGGCAGTTAAGTTAAATCTTAAGTCGTAAGACAACAGCATGGCTAAACAGCAATCTATCATGCATAAGAGAGCAGTAGGACTGCAATGAAAAGGATCGATGACCTGTTCTGAGCCTTGGTTGGCATACCTGTAAAAAAAAAATGTAAGAAGCCTGGCTATCAGGTTAAACCAATGCTAGCGCCACTCTACTCCAGAGTTACTAAAAGGGAGAGGGATGACTGAGGTAGAGTAGGGTGGAGAGCATGGGTATAAAGCAGATAGGAGCAGAAGAGCAGAATCTACAAGCTAGGCATAACGTGGGGCCCTTGGAGCCGTTATGTTGAAGGTCAGGCTCAAGGACCTATGAGGATATGGTCAAGGCTTTCAAGCCGAGTTGGGGTGACCCAGATGTGGGAGTTTAAGGAGGCAGGTGGGACCTGTCCTGTGGAACCCAAGCTGTTCAGACTCCAGGGGATGTTTCAGGAGTGAAGACATAATTCACAGGAAAGGTTCAGTTGGGCTGTCACCTGAGAGAATTCCATCATCTCACGAGGGTCTCAAAGGGAAATGGTTGACTCAAAGTAAAACCTCGAAATGGGGTCAGTCCATCAGATCTTTATTGGAGGGTGTAGCCGTCCACCATTTGCTTGTAGGGGGATCGAGAGGCTGATCGCCTGCAAGAGGAATCTCTGTGTCCTACTTCTAGTAGGCCCAGGTCTGTCAGGCAACTTTTCAACCATGCGGCAGACATATTTGGTTTCCATATGTGTGAACCGAACAGAGAACGGAAATCCCTAGTGGTATGCGATTTGGTTGCGTTGAAGCACCTGCAGGTGGGGTTTGAGAGCCTGCTGTTTAGCCACCATGAGCGGGGATATGTCTGCAAATAGCTGATAAGTGTGGCCCTGGAATGTCAGGAAGTCTTTGCCTCTTGCCGCTGCCAATAGCTGTTCCTTAGTGAGGTAGTAGTGGAACTTAATGCTATAATGTCCCTGGGGGACATTGGTTTTGTGTGGTGACAGGGCCCTGTGCACCCTATCCATCTCCAGTCTGTCCACTGGAATGCCAGGTTGCAGCTCTTGGAATAAGGCAAGCATGATGGCTTGCAGATTGAGCACAGTCTCTGGGATTCCTCTAATCCTTAAATTAGACCTACGGTCCCTGTTCTCCTGGTCTTCAAGCCACCACTGCAGGATTATGTTTTCCCCCCTTGAGGTTTTCAAATTCTGCCGTGTAGATCTGTGTGTGGTTCTCTAGTTCATCCACTTTGACCTCTAGTTCTGCTGTTCTTTGACCCAGTTCCCTGGTCTCATGTGTCAGCTTGTCTGTAATGTGGTCTGATGTCTGTTTAAGGGTCTTGTGTTGCATCCGTTCAAACTGCTTGAACATGCTGGATTGGATGACAGACTGAGAGCTGCCTGTGTCACAGTCAGACTCACCGGCATTGTCTTGTGGCTTTAGGCTGTGAAGCTGCAGCTGTGCCTTAGCAGAGCACAGTGTGATGGGCTGTGAGGAGGCCGCCAGGGCACCATCTTGGCAGAGGGCCAGGCTAGAGCGTCTTTGATATATCCTGGCTTATACTTGGTTTTGGGGCCCCCTAGGACCATGGCTGTGAGTGCGGTGGTCTCCGTGAAGCTCGAGGAGTCTGCGGGAGGCGTTCGTGATGCAGCTGCTGTGCGTAAGGCTCCGGTGTGGTTCCCGGAGCTCTAAGCATGCATGACCGCTCGGTCAGGCTCCGTGCATGCACCTCCAATATTTATTTTTTTAAAATACCCTCATCCATCCAGGCTCGCGCACAAAGGGGACCGCAAACATATCACCCCACACATGTGAGGTATCACCGCGAACGTCAGATCACGGCAGTCATTTTAGCACCAGATCTCCTGTGTAAATCTAAAGTGGCAGCATATAAAGGCTTTTAAATCATTGCTTTGGATAGTAAAATAGTGGATAGTAAAATATACGTCATTTGTCCCAGTTGCATGGGCGTGTGCAATTTTATTTTCAAAATATTTTATTGATTTTTATCAAGAGAAGGTATACAAATCACAAGCATTAAGTAAGTATATATGAATCAGAACAAGTCGGACCCCCTTGGGGCTACAAATTCAACTGACGACAGTAGTTTTAAATATAACTCTGGTCTGTGACCATACATGAATACCAATATAAACATGACCCTTTCACTAAAAGTAGAGAACCCTGAAACTCGAGAGGGCTGGGAGAAGGGGAGGAAGGAGAGACCGCCTGCACCCCAAAAGGGAACACACTGTGCCCGAACGGAACACTTCAATCTCCCCCTTGCACCCCATTAGTTAACGCAATAAAACTCTGACATCGAACCAGTAAGCAAAAACCTACGTCGTATGCTTCCCCTGGGAACATAACTCCTTTGGGGACCCAACTGCTGTTTGGTCAGAAAAAATACAAACATCGTCTTGATAGATAAACATGAAAAGTGACAAATGGGAGAAAAAGAATAAAGTTGAAAGGAGAGGGGGGAGAAAGAAAGAGAAGACAGAGTAGTCGGAAGCCAATCCACGGGAGGGGTCCCCACAGACCCCGAGACAGCCAGACGCTTTATGGTTGAACACCTGGAATCAAGGATATACCCATGAACTTCGCCCAGGGTTCCCAAATAGCTTCAAATTTCTCTTTGGTGTTGTTTAGGGTACTGGCAAGCTTCTCTTGGGCCATGATCGGCGTGTGCAATTTTAAGGTGTGACATGTTAGGTATCTATTTACTCAGCGTAACATCTTTTATATTTTACCAAACAATTGGGTATTATATTGTGTTTTTGTGCATTAAAATTCAAAAAAGTGTATTTTTTCCAAACAAATTGAAAAAACTGCAACACCATTCATTTTATTCTCTAGGGCCTCTGCTTTCAAAAAATATATATAATGTTTGGGGGTTCTAACAAATTTTCTAGCAAATAATACAGAATTTTAAATGTAAACAAAAAGTGGCAGAAAAGGCCTGGTCTTAAAGTGGCTATAAATGGTTGAAAAACTATGGCTGCACTGTGAGCAGAAATAGTCAATGGTTGTAGCACACTGCAGCAAATTAAAGAGTTTAATAGCTCTGCACCTTCTGGCCCACAGAAACCTGCAGTACGGGGCTAAGAGTGGAAAAAAGAAGAAATTCCCCAGCATTGGCCGTGTCAATGAAAGAAAAAAACACCCCTGCATTGTTAGGGTCACTGGAAGGAAAAAAAATCCCCTGTGTTGGTGGTGTCACTGGAAGGAAAAAAATCCTCCACTTTGAGGGAGTCAATGGAAGGAAAAAATTCCCCGCATTGGGGGTGTCACTGGAAGGAAAAAAATCCCCTGTGTTGATGGTGTCACTGGAAGGAAAAAAATCCCCTGCATTGGAGGTGTCGCTTGTGAAGGGAGTCAGTTTGGCCGGGGGTCCCATGGAACCCAGAATCCCTTGGAAAGGTTGGAAAACCCTTCTTTCAGCTCCCCATGCACCTCCTCTGTCTAAGAAAACATGTGTCTATAAGGGGCACAGGGTGACTGAGAAAATGATGGACAGCTATTTAATTGACACTGAGAATGTGGTTTGGATTACTTAAAATGGAACAGTAATATTTATCAAGAATATCCATCAAGAAATCTATGATACATTAATTCCACTGTATCAGAATGATGGAACATTGTAAGAATTTTGTAGACTGTTGCCATGCCATCTGCAATCCCTGATTCATCAAAGCATTGCTTAGATATGGATTTCATGGTCTTCAATGTAGGAGCCGGTCCGTCTGCTACTTGGGGCTCCTGCTATTGTGTGAAGGTGTTCTGTGTTTGAACTTATGATAATGTGTATTGTGTCTTCTGAGCTAGAAGATAGCAAGGCTGATCTGAAAGGTCAGACCTCTAAGTCAACTAGGCTGGTTAAATTAATAGTTAATTAGCTCATATTAATTTATGTTTCTGGTTACAGTTTGTATTGTTAAGGTAATATTATCAGGAGGGGGAAACTTTCTCAAGTGTATAAAAGTCTGTATTCTTGTTCAAATAAACGGTTCTTATTCTGGTTTACTCCAAAACTGGTACTGCCTAGTTGGAACAGAGAATCTTCGGATCGGCAGCACACCCACACAGAAAATAAAGTAAAAAGTCTTTATTGAAGCATAAATATTAAAAGCATTGGATGGGTACAGGCAGGGGAAATGCAGGTAGGTTGACGCATTTCACACTATATAAGTGCTTTGTCAAAACCAAAGAAGTTGCAAAAACTACAAGCACATTTATAACACATAAATCACATGACAGCACAAGTCGACTCAGCTGTTACAACTTCAGACCAATGAAATCTCCTGTTCAGAAAATTGTTTAAAAGCAAAAAACGAAAACACAAAAAAAGAGAAAGATTCTGCCTTGGGGTAACTTAGCCAGATCCACTGGTCTCGTGTTCCAGAGCTTGGGAAGCAGCTTCTTGGCGGAGATACCCAACAGGGTGTCCGGACTCCGCCACTTCACTGGAAGGAAAAAAGTCCCCTGCTTTGGGGGTGTCACTGGAAGGAAAAATTCTCCGCATTGGAGGTGTCAGTGGAAGGAAAAAAATCCCCTGTGTTGGTGGTGTTACTGAAAAGAAAAAATTCTCCTGCATTCAAGGTGTCACTGGAAGAAAATCCCTGCATTGGCGGTGTCAGTGGAAGGAAAAATTCTCCCTGAGTTGGTGGTATCACTGGAAGGAAAAAAACTCCCCCTGAGTTGGTGGTGTTACTGGAAGAAAAAAGTTCCTCTGTGTTGGTGGTGTCACTGGTAGGGAAAAATACCTTTGTGTTGACGGTGTCACTAGAACAAAAAAGTACCACTGCATCAGTATCAGTCGAGAAAAAAAATGCTGCTGTGTCAGTGGCGTGAGTCCAAGGAGTATTATTAGGGCATCTTTGTAAATGGGATGAAGGACAAGAGCTGGGAGGCTGGAGGAGGGCTCTGTGGGGTATATCGATCTAAGGGGCCCTTGGTGGCTTCAGAGGAAGGGGGATCTATCTAAAGGGCTCTAAGGGGGGTAGGGCAACAATTGGGCTCTTTGTAAATTTGAGGGGAGGGGACTTGCTCCTGTTAACCTTTGTGTACTCAAAGTTTAGACCTCCCTCTCAGAAATAGAGTTGTATTGTATCTGTCACACTACTTACAGGCTCACCCATGATTCGTGTAGAGTGGTGTAGTGGACTGATGGAAAGCACCACCATACAATCATAGATATACAGTGCTGTGAAAAAGTATTTGCCCCCTTTCCTGATTTTTTTTTTTTTTTGCATATTTCTCACACTTAAATGATTCAAATCATCAAACAAATTTTAATATTACACAAAGATAACCTGAGTAAATCCAAGATGCAGTTTTTAGATTATTATTTCATTTATTAAGGGAAAAAAGCTGTTCCAACCTGCCTGGCCCTATGTGAAAAAGTAATTGCCCCCTCCCATACTGAATCATGAATGAACTGTGATTAACCACAATTTTTGGGAAATTTCACTTGCCACACCCAGGCCTGATTACTGCCAGACCTGTTGAATCAAGAATTCACATAAATAGAAGCTGTCTGACAAAGTGAAGCACGCTAACAGATCACAAAAAGCCACACATCGTGCCACAACAGCATGACAAGGACTCATCCAGTAGGTCATAAAAGAACCCAGAACAACATCTAAAGAACAGCTTCGCCTCACTTGCCTCAGGTAAGACCAGTGTTCATGATTCAACAATAAGAAAGAGACTGGGCAAAAATGTCATCCATTGGAGAGTTCCAAGGCCAAAGCCATTACTGACCAAAAAGAACACAAAGGCTCTTCTCACGTTTGCCAAAAAACATATTGATTATCCCCAAGACTTTTAGGCAAATATTCTGTGGACTGATGAGACAAAAATATTACTTTTTGGAAGGTGTGCATCCCGTTACATCTGGCATAAAACTAATACAGCATTTTATAACAAGAACATTATACCGACAATCAGACATGGTGGTGGTAGCGTGATGGTCTGGGGCTGCTTTGCAGCTTCAGGACCTGGACGACTTACTATAATTGATGGAACCATGAATTCTGAGCTCTACCAGAAAATCCTAAAGGAGAATATCTGACCAACAGTTCATGACCTCAAGCTCAAGTGCACTTGGGTTATGCAGCAGGAGAATGATCCGAAACACAACAGCAAGTCCACCTTCAAATGGTTCAAACATAGCAATGTTTAGGTTCTGGAGTGGCCTAGTCAAAGCCCGGACTTAAATCTGATTGAGATGCTGTATCATGGCCTTACACAGGCCGTTCTTGCTGGAAAACCCTCCAATGTGGCTGCAAAGAAGAGTGGGCCAAAATTTGATGATCTGAGTCATTTAAGTGTGACAAATATGCAAAAAAAATAAAACCACAGAAAGGGGGCAAATACTTTTCACACAACTGTATAGAAATCTTCACCAGCACACCTTGGTATAGAGTAAATGTCCTAGCATCCGCACAACCATTGCAAATAAACCCTGTAATGTCCCTAATATGTGTATTACCTATAATGGTAAGCTCCATCTAGTGGCCAAAAGGTGTTTTTCTTTTCCCTGAAACACCATACCCAGGAAAATATCACATTATGGCCACTAGATGGAGCCGACAGTCATAGGAAATACACATGTTAAACACACTACTTGTCCCAAAACACACCAAGGGGTTCATTTATTTATGAGATTTTTTGTTTACAAGTTAAAAACTGTTTTTTTTTTTTTGCTAGAAAATTACTTAGAACCCCCAAACATTATACATTTTTTTTCTAACACCCTAGAAAATAAAATGTCACACCGTATTTGCGCAGCGGTCTTACAAGCGCACTTTTTTGGGAAAAAAATATACTTTTTTGAATTAAAAAATAAGACAACAGTAAAGTTAGCCCAATTTTTTTTTATATTGTGAAAGATAATGTTACGCCGAGTAAATTGATACCCAACATGTCATGCTTCAAAATTGTGCCTGCTCGTGAAGTGACGACAAACTTTTACCCTTAAAAACCTCCAGAGGCGACATTTAAAATATTCTACAGGTTGCATGTTTTGAGTTACAGAGGAGGTCTAGGGCTAGAATTATTGCTCTAGCTCTACCGATCGTGGTGATACCTCACATGTGTGGTTTGAACACCGTTTTCACATGTGGCCGCTACTCACGTATGCGTTCGCTCCTGGACGCGAGCTCGTCGGGACAGGGCGCGTTTAAAAAAAAAAAAATCTTATTTATTTTACCTTTTATTTTTTATTTTTACACAGTATTTAAAAAAAAATGTCACTTTTATTCCTATTACAAGGAATGTAAACATCCTTTGTAATAGAAAAAAAGCATGACAGGACCTCTTAATTATGAGATCTGGGGGTCAAAAAAAACCTCAGATCTTATATTTACACCAAAATGCAATAAAAAAAAAAAATAAATAAATTTGTCATTTAAAATATTTTTTTTTTTAAATGGCCCTATAAGAGCTATGGGCGGAAGTGACGTTTTGACGTTGCTTCCGCCCTGCATTGTTATGGAGACATGCCCAGCAAGGGTGAAGATCCCATAGCCTCTGCCGCTGCCGACGGCTCCGGTAAGCGACGGCATGAAAGTGACATTGCGGCGAATCCGCTGCAGAGACCACTTTTATCTAAAAACGGACCGCTCACTGAAGAAGAAGATACCTGGGTTATGGTAGCTAGCTGCTGCCATAACAACAATATCCCTCTTCAAAGTACCAACGTATAAGGACGGTGGGCGGTCCGGGAGTGGTTAAAAAGCATTGAGCCATGATGGCCACTAGATGGAGCTGATGATCATAGGAAATATACATATTAGACACGTTATGGGGATTATGCATTCCTAAACCTGTTTTTCTTTTTGTTCTGTTGCTTAATAAATAAATATTCAAACTTTATAAAAAAAAAAAATAAAAAAAATTGAAAGCATATCTGATGATCATAAGAAATACACGTATTAGACACATTACGGGGATTATTCACGCAGACTTTGCGAATACCAAGGAAATTTTTTATACATAGGCCACCAACATTTAAGTAAGAATGCACATGCCATGACCATATTTATTCATTTATTTTTTCCATAAGACATAATATTTATCCTGAATAGGTTTTAAATTCTTTAAATATTTTTTTAAAAAGTTTGAATATTTTTTTTTTTTTTTATCAAGCAAGAGAACAGAACATTCTAAAAAACAAAACAAAAAAAAAACAGGTTACAGAAAAAAAATATAAAATAAATAAATAAATAAATAAATAAAACACAGCCCGTGAAGAGGATAAATATCCTTTTTAACATGGAGATCATGGTGTCACCTTAATGATGCCAGTATCGCACAGCTAATGCCAGGCAACGCTGAACCTGACAGACCGTTATCTTTATTCAATCTTAGCATGGCCCGCCGTCTACGCGGCCGTGATTACCATTACCGCAAAGAACGTCCCTGGCTAGCCGGCACCCAATGCCAAGGTTAACAGCAAATAAATTGTGTTTCTTTTTTTTTCTGATTGCAATGACCCTTAGTCTGTAGAATGAGATAGAGCAAGTCATTTTTTTCATAATGCCTCTAATAACGCCATGCTGTCTTCACCTTTATTTCCAATCCTGTGGGGCATCCAAGGATTTATTCAAAACCACGCGGCCCCTTAAAATAATCATTATATGCGGTATAATGGATGGCATTATACGCCGAGCACTTTCCCCGGCTGCCATGTCTGTCAAAAGCCCAATTTTCCAGCCTTGGAGCTCGTACGGCTCTCTCTTTCTTACTCACAGTGACCCAAAATAGAAACGATTTTTCTTTTCATTACTAGCTGTCAGTTTTTCATCTTGGCAGAATGATGATAGACTTTCATTCATCTCCTATATTACCTTACCGGGGACTTCTGACACCGGGTGACACCATGCAAAATGCAAGACGCTCCGCGCCATATGCTGACAGTCTGAAGGAAGAGGCGCGATCGCCTGGCAAATAATTGACAGGGTTTATAACCCTCCTCAACTCTATCCCAGTGGTCTCCATACTGCAGCCCGGGGGCCAGATGCGGCCCTTTTCTTCCTTTTATCTAGCCATTGGGGCACTATTTCATCCACTGATACAAATCCCCCCCCCCCTACTGAGACCATTGAATGAGCACAATTCCTCCCAATGACACCAACAAGAGGGCACAATTCCTCCCAATGACACCAACTATTGGGCACAATTCCACTCATTGACACCAACTGTGGGGCACAATTCCTCCCAAAGACACTAACAATTGGGCAAAATGACTCCAATGAAGGGGCACAATCTCTCCCACTGACATCAACTATGGGGCACAATTCCTCTAACTGACACCAACTATGGGGCACAATTCCTCCCAATGACACTGAAAATTGGGCAAAATGACACCAATGATGGGGCACAATTCCTCCAACTGACATCAACTATGGGGCACAACTCCTCCCACCGACACCAATGAAGGAGCACAATTTCTTCAAATGACACCAACAATTGGGTCCAATGGCACCAACGATGGGGCACAATTCTTCCCAATGACACCAACAATTGAACAAAATGGCACCAATGATGGGGCACAATTCCTCCCACTGACACCAACAATCGGGCCCAATGACACCAATGATGAGGCACAATTCCTCCCACTGACACCAATGATGAGGCACAATTCCTCCCACTGACACCAATGATGGGGCACAGCTCCTCCCACCAACACCAATGAAGGAGCAAAATTCCTCCCAATGACACCAACAATTGGGCACAATGGCATCACCGATGAGGCAAAATTCCTCCCTATGACACCAACAATGGGGCCCAATGACACCAATGATGAGGCACAATTCCTCCCACAGACACCAACTATGGGGCACAACTCCTCTCACCAATACCAACGAAGGAGCACAATTACTCCCAATGACACCAACAATTACACCCAATGAAACCAACAATGGGGCACAATTCCTCCCAATGACACCAACAAGAGGGCACAATTCCTCCCAATGACACCAACTATTGGGCACAATTCCACTCATTGACACCAACTGTGGGGCACAATTCCTCCCAAAGACACTAACAATTGGGCAAAATGACTCCAATGAAGGGGCACAATCCCTCCCACTGACATCAACTATGGGGCACAATTCCTCTAACTGACACCAACTATGGGGCACAATTCCTCCCAATGACACTGAAAATTGGGCAAAATGACACCAATGATGGGGCACAATTCCTCCAACTGACATCAACTATGGGGCACAACTCCTCCCACCGACACCAATGAAGGAGCACAATTTCTCCAAATGACACCAACAATTGGGTCCAATGGCACCAACGATGGGGCACAATTCTTCCCAATGACACCAACAATTGCACAAAATGGCACCAATGATGGGGCACAATTCCTCCCACTGACACCAACAATCGGGCCCAATGACACCAATGATGAGGCACAATTCCTCCCACTGACACCAATGATGAGGCACAATTCCTCCCACTGACACCAATGATGGGGCACAGCTCCTCCCACCAACACCAATGAAGGAGCAAAATTCCTCCCAATGACACCAACAATTGGGCGCAATGGCATCACCGATGAGGCAAAATTCCTCCCTATGACACCAACAATGGGGCCCAATGACACCAATGATGAGGCACAATTCCTCCCACAGACACCAACTATGGGGCACAACTCCTCTCACCATTACCAACGAAGGAGCACAATTACTCCCAATGACACCAACAATTACACCCAATGAAACCAACGATGGGGCACAATTCCTCCTAATGACACCAACAATTGGGCTCAATGACACCAACAATGGGACACAATTCCTCCCACTGACACCAATGATGGGGCACAACTCCTTCCACCGACACCAAAGATGGAGCACATCTGGTCCCACCGACACCAACGAAGGAGCACAATTCCTCCCAATGACACCAACAATTGGGCGCAATGGCACCAACGATGGGGCAAAATTCCTCCCAATGACACCAACAATCGGGCCCAATGACGATGCACAATTCCACCCACAGACACCAACTATGGGGCACAACTCTCACCAATACCAACGAAGGAGCACAAATCCTCCCAATGGCATGACACTTTCATTTCAATGGGATACCCTATGCACAACAAAAGTGCCAAACACCTTTTTTTAAAGCCCTTTAGACTTGTAGTTGGGAGGGACACGCATTTGAGTTGTGTTTTTACCACCCACCAACCGCCCCCTCCTTAAGCTGAAAGGGCAGCAGATCTCAGTGTCCTCATGTCACGGCCGTGAGGCTTTGCTTTGTGGCCTTGGAAAAATGATCCTCTTTGTCTCGTTCGGAAGTGCTCCTGGTCAAGTGAATGGGGGTGCACTGCAACTGTGCTGCAACCACATGCAATGCACGAAGATGCTCTGTGGTGAAGTGGCATTTACTGGGTTAAAAATACCAGTGAGGAGGCAATATATCGCCTCCTCGAAAGTATATAAAATGTGATGCACTGCCCCTTCAAATATAACATTCACTATACAGTATATGAGCAAACATAATAAAATAAAGTGCACCAGTCACCATGAAATAACATCAGCAGCTTACCAAATTCTTAGACCTCAAATATAAGGAGGTCTAATGCCCCATACACACAAGCAGCAAAAGTCCGATGTGAGCTTTTGGTTGGAAATTTCGACCGTGTGTATGCTCCATCGGACTTTTGCTGGCGGAATTACCGCCAGCAAAAGATTGAGAGCAGGTTCTCTATTTTTCGGTCGGAAAAAGTTCTGATCGGAAATTCCGATCGTCTGTACCAATTCCGACGCGCAAAATTCCTACGCATGCTCGAAAACAATTCGACGCGTGCTCTGAAGCATTGAACTTCATTTTCTCGGCTCGTTATAGTGTTGTACATCACCGCGTTCTTGACGGTCCAAAGTTCAGAGAACTTTTGTGTGACCGTGTGTATGCAAGCCAAGCTTGAGCGGAATTCCGCTCGTGTGTACGGGGCATAAGTGTGCTTTTATGGAACAAAACGCAGGATAGGTGAATAATAACCACACGTATGCCTTGATCCAAAAGCAGCTCTGCCATCTCAGTCTGCAAACAACAGACTCGGATCCTCTCCAAAGCAAGGTATACTCACAAACGACAAAAGCCAAAAGCATAACAGAACATCCCCGCTAGCTCTCAGGATGGGCGTGATGACGTCACTACTAGGCTCCGCCCCATGCGTTTTGTCCAACAGGACGTCATCCAAGGGGCAATGAATATCATTCCTGGCTACCTGTTAAATGCCTCCAAAAAGCATTACAAATGCTGTCAGTCTGCTTGCCATGTTTGGGTGGCATTATCGAATGTGTATGTATGGTCGAAAACGTTTCTATACATTTTAGATAGAGTGAAGAGGGATTAGAACTCCTGGTAAATTTTTATTGCATGTGTCTAGGTAGATTTAATCTCCCCATATGTCTGGGTGACCATTTTCACCGACATGATGGGGCCTTGGGTCCTTGGACCTGGTAGCATCACATACCTGGTGCTGGAGGCCAATGGAGAGAAGGCTTCCATTGCTGCTAAGCCTCTGAAAGTGGAACAGAAGGAGTTAGGATCAAAGAAGCACAGGTCGTCTGCTGGAATTGCTTGTAGGGATGTTCTGACTGGAGTGCTGTCAGACGAGATGTCTAAGTACTCCAGGAAATACCAGGATAGTGTCTGCAGACAGGTGGCGCCCCTGGGAAGTAGCAGGGCTCAAGAAGGGCAGTCAGTTCAAAGGCCAAGGTCAGGTACCAGGTGTGGACAAGAGCAAGTGTGGTCAGGAGGATAGCCAAGGTCATACACAGAAGAGCAGGATCAGACAGTCCTTTTAAAAAGCCGAGTTCAGTTCAGGAGACAGGCAGAAGACAGGTCCAGGGGTAAGCCGAGTCTGTAATGGGTATCCACAGATGCAAGGGTATCACAGGAACAAATGCACTGGAGAGCTGAAGATTAGCCAGCAATCACAGAGAGAAACTGGCTCCCATAAAGGCCGCTTGGCAACAGTTTGGGTCAAGCGTGCGCCAGCATACATTTGTGCATGAACCTGTATGCCAGCGACGCATTCCTGCGGCCATGTAAGATACTGGAGGGAATGCCAGGTCTTCCTAAGCTTCTGCTGCGAATAGCATCTTGACAGGTAACTTCTTCTCTGCCCCTTGTGAACCCGGGCCGGTGATGGCTGACTCTGGATTATATTGGATCAGGTCACTCATCTTAGTTGCTGAGTTATGACAATTTTTATGGGCAGAGAGCTTTATAAGGCTGTCATTAGGAAATAAGTGCAGCATTGATTTTTTTCCAGATTTTGCTGACTTTGTATTTTGTCTTGCTGTTTTGAGATGTACAGTATGTGGTGTTGTATATTCTCGTTCAGAATCTCATAGTATTGGTTGTTAAAACAGTAAAGATGTGCCTTGTGTTTTCTAGAAATCACATATTGTGGGAAGCATTTAAAGGACAACACAGGTCAAAATGACATTTGGGTCCGCCCCGGCCCATATAGTAAGGGTATATAGGATAGGGGATCATATAATCTAGAGTAGCACTTACCTTATTCCTATTCCTTCCTCAGTTTCAACATTCATGACCAGTCCCACAAAGCCACTCCACTTCTTCTCTGCCAAAATCCACAGGTACAAGTACTGGTGCTCCTGCATTGTACTGGAGGATGCTGAGGACCCACCCACATTCTGGGACTGGAGCAAGAGCAGAGAATGGCACCGGCTACTGGGGAAGGGAGGAACAAGGAAAGTATTCTTCTCTATTTTATTCCCCTAAACCAGTGATCTCCAAACATTCTAAACAGAGGGTCATTTAACTGTCCTTGAGGCTTTGGGGGGCCAGATTGTGGACAGTCAGCTTAGAAAATACCTTGGTGTCAGTGGGTGTAAACAATTCCCCATCATTGGTTTTAGTTGGAGGAATAGTGCCACACTATTGGTGTCAGGGGGAGGAATGGTGCCCCATCATTGGTTTCATTGGGAGGAAAGGTGTCCCACCATTGGTGTCAGTGGAAGGAATGGCATCACATCATTGGTGTTAGTGGAGGAATAGTGCGCCATCATTGGTGTCAGTGGAAGGAATGGCATCCCATCGTTGGTGTCAGTGGGAGGAATGGCGCCCCATCATTGGTGTCATTGGGAGGAATGGTGCCCCATCATTGGAGTTGGTGGGAGGAATAGTGACCCATCATTGATGTCAGTGGATGGAATGTTGCCTCAAGGGTCAGGTAAAGGCAAGCAAAGGACCACTGACCTAGACTAAATGAGCATTCGATCCTGGTGATTCGAGTATAACTTGCAGTACCGCTCCAAGCTGAGACAAAGATCGGTTGCAGTGAAGGGAGCAGACGGCGCCTATGCACAGGGGTGTTGAAGCATCAACAGAGAAAAGAAGGAACATCGCTCACCAATCCAGGGCATGAAAATGGGAAAAAATGTATGTGGCCTCAGCCTGTGCTGCTCCAGTTACACGCTCTGACATGCCCCCCCCCTCCCCACACTGGGGCTTGATCATAGAGGTTAGGCAGCTTGCATACTTACCTGTCCATCAGTGGTCCTTGTCTGCATCTAGTTCCCAGAAGCAGCTTGCATTCCAATTACTAGGTAATGGGATGCAGAATTTCTCCTCCCAGTGGCAGCCTTTATCCTGGTTGCCAGGAATTTGAAGGCAGCACTCCACCTACACCTGGCTAGTGTTGTGGTTGCTGGGTAGTAATATGTAGCATTCCTGCTCCTCCCAACTTCTTCCGTGTTCTTGAATGCCTCTACTGTCTGCTTCCCTCCCCAAACTCTTCTATGTTCTTGGATACCTCTATCTTTTGTTGCCTACCCATTCTCAGATACCTCTACTGTCTGCTGCCTGCTTCGAACTCTGCTATGCTCTTGGATATTTCCATCTGCCTACCCTGGCCTTCTCTAAACTCTCAAATACCTCTACAGTCTGCTGCCTGCCCAATCTCTGCTATGTTCCCAGAAAACTCTGTCTGCTGCCTACCCTTACCTTACTAAGTTCTACCATTTTGTTTCTTCCATTGCTGTACGGTATGCCTATTTTCTTCTACCTTGGATCTGCTTGCGACATTCTGTAGGCAGAATATATAGTGTCATGTATTAAGTCCTGGAGGCAACCTAGTATTAATAGGGCTGCTTGCCTTATAGGATGCTAAAGGTAGAGCTGTGAGCACCTGCTATATACTCTGACTGGAGCCCCACAGTATAAAAGTATTCTTTCAATGGCAGCCATTTTCAGTGTGATTTTGGTGTGGAGAGAGATAGAACAGGGCTCTGTTCAGTGCTATTAGTTAGTGTGCTATACTGTGCTATTTTTCAGTTGTCAGTGTAGAATATTAGTTTAGTGTCAGTCTAGGGATAGTGTGAGTGTAGTGAGGAGGACCATTATTCAGCTTTTCATAGTGTGCAGCTAGAGTAGGGACAGCTTAGATAGTTTCAGTGTAGTGTAGTGAGATCGTGTCAGTAATTTTGACATTATTATATAGCTAGAGTAGGGACAGTTCAGATAGCTTCAGTGTAGTGACGGTTGAACACCGTCTGATTGCATTACTGCCAGTTTAACGCCATATCGTATTGCGTGCGTTACTGCCAGTTTAACGCCATATAGTTTTGCGTGCGTTACTGCCAGTTTAACGCCATATAGTTTTGCGTGCGTTACTGCCAGTTTAATGCCATATCGTTTTGCGTGCGTTACTGCTAGTTTAACACCATATCGCTTTGCGTGCGTTACTGCCAGCTTAACGCCATATCATTTTGCGCGTGTTACTGCCTGTTTAACGCCATATAGTTTTGCGTGCGTTACTGACAGTTTAACGCCATATAGTTCTGTGTGCGTTACTGCCAGTTTAACGCCATATAGTTCTGTGCATCATTGTACATTTGGCACATTATATTGTAGTATATTATATAGTATCCGTGGAGTGTGTCTGTGTAGTGTGAGTACTCAAATTAAAGGGCACCAAACACAACTTCTCCTTTACATTTGCCCATAAGCACTGCCCTCTCCCTCCCAATAATGTCTGAGAGAACAACAAGGAGAGGCAGACGTTCCCTTGGCACTGTAAGGGGGCCAGCAACAAATGTGTCCACCGGTAAAGGTGGACATGGTGGTCAGTCCTCAGGCAGGGCATCATTTCCTCTGTTTAGTGAGTTTGCCCGTGCTATCCAGCCACAGCATGCAGAGGAGGTGGTGGACTGGCTTACTAAAACTTCCTCATCCTCCTCATCCTCTGTCACACAAGCAGAGACAAGTGTGCAGTCCCCTGCAGTTGCCAGAGTGGAGAAACCTGCCTCCTGGTTCACATCTATTCCTGCCATAGCCCTAACTTCAGCCATTGAGGAGTCAGCTGAGTTATTTGATCACAGCATCAGCCACTTGCTCCTTGATGATGCCCAGCCATTACTGGATTCAGATGCTGGTTCTGAGGTTGAGGATGACAGGAACATGAGCCTAGAGAGAGGGAGGAACACTGGTAGACAAATTGGCATTCATGTTCCCCAAGCCGCAGCGTATTGCCAAGTTGTTTCCAGTGGTAATGATGAAGATGGAGGAGATGATGAGGTCACTGATGCGACTTGGGTGCCAGATAGAGCAGAGGAGGAAACTGAAGGTGAGGCGGCACAACCCCAAGGAGGTTGGCATCAAGAAAGATTAGAGAGCAGCCATCCTATTCCATCACATTCTGCAGCTGGTTTGGTTTGTCCCTCTCCCCACAGCTCAGCTGTCTGTGCCTTTTTCAGCACATCTGCAGCAGATCGCACTGTTGCTATCTGCAAACTGTGTCACAGGCACATCAAACGTGGCAAAAACACCAACCAATTGGGTACCTCATGCCTAATAAGGCATTTAACGTCCAACCACTCAGCCTGTTGGCAAGAGCACCTAAAAGCCACACAAAAGGGGCACAAATCTGTCCCTCCTCCTCCTTACCCACTTCAGTCTGCCTCTGCGATACCGAGTCATTACCTTTTAGCAGCCTCCACTGACAGGGATGATGGTATAGCACAGGGTGTCCAAGGTCCTAGCAGCTCATCTACCAGCAGCACACCACCAGCTGTAGACTGTAGCCGTCAAATTTCTCTGCCCCATCTTCTGCAGTGGAAAAATAAATACAGTCCCTGCCACCCACATGTCCAGCGCTTGAATGCAAGCTTGTCAAAGCTGTTGGCTCTCCAACTTCTGCCTTTCAGCCTGGTGGATTCTGCCCCCTTCCGTGAATTCGCACAATGTGCTGTACCACAATGGCAGGTTCCCAGTCGATACTACTACTTTTCACGTAAGGTCGTTCCATCTCTCTACCATCATGTGGAAGGGAATGTTCTGGCATCCTTGGCCAGAACGGGGGATGATATATTTCGTTCACAGCACACTGGGTAATGCTACTTGCAACTCGAAAGGATGCAAGACAGGGCTCAGTGCTGCAGCTTGTTGTGCCCCCACGTCTCCATACAGCTGGTGGTGATGATGCCGGACCTGTGAGCTCTACCCCCTCCTCCTGTTCCTCCTCCGCCACCTCCATGCCCTCCTCTGCAGAATTGTCCTATGAACATCAGGAACCCTTTAAGCGTTCAAAGGGCTTTTACCAGAGTCAGGCTAAAAGGTTCCATGCAGTGCTTCAGCTGGTGTGTTTAGGGGACAGGAACCACACCGGAGCAGAGATTCTTGCAGCTCTGCAAGGACAGGCCCAGAGGTGGTTCACACCATGCCAGCTGGAGCCAGGAATGGTGGTGTCCGATAATGGCTCAAACCTCCTGTCCGCCCTTAGACAGGGAAAGTTGACACATGTGCCATGCCTGGCACATGTCCTCAATTTGATGATGCAACATTTCCTAAGTATGTACCCAGGGTTGCAAGATGTACTAAAGCAGGCCAGAAGAGTCTGTAGCCATTTCAGGCGGTCATACACAGCCAGTGCTCGGTTGGCTGAAATTCAGCGGGAATTCCACCTGCCAGTAAACCGCCTGATTTATGACATGCCCACCAGGTGGAACTCAACTTTGGGAATACTGCAGCGGCTATACATGCAAGTACTCAACGAGTACTTGTGTCAGTACGGCACGACGACAGGCTCAGGCCGCCTCAGCTTTTTTTCCCCACGCAATGGCTGATCATTAAGGATGCATGCACTGTATTGTCACCATTTGAGGAGGCCACAAGGATGGTGAGCAGTGACAGTGCATGCATCAGTGACACAATCCCTGTTGTGTTCCTGCTGGATCAGACTCTGCATGGCATTATGGACAGGGCACTGGAGGCAGAGCATCAGGAGGAAGAGGAGGACTTCCTTTCCTCTCAAGGCCCAATTTATGCAGACACCATCATTCCTGTCACAGAACACACAGGAGGAGAGAGGGGAGGAGGATGAGGAGGAGTATTATGAAATTTTCATAGGCTTTGAAGAAGAGGAAGACATGCATCAATCTGTAAGTGATGGCTTACCAACTCCAGGACCCTTGGGAGTAGTACGTGGCTGGGAGGAGGAAGTTCCAGATGCTGTCATCCTGAGTGACCCCGAGGAGTCTGCTTCTCAAGCCTCTGCAAATTTGAGGGGCATGGGCAACCTCATGCTTCAAAGCCTGCGAAAGGACCCAAGAATACGTGGCATAAAGGAGAAGGATGATTACTGGTTGGCAACCCTCCTTGACCACCGTTATAAGGGGAAGGTCTCTGAACTCATCCCGTCCCCACAGAGAGTGCAGAGGATAAAATCTCTTGAGGACACATTAAA
Source organism: Lithobates clamitans (assembly GCA_037952925.1). NCBI lineage: Eukaryota > Metazoa > Chordata > Amphibia > Anura > Ranidae > Lithobates > Lithobates clamitans. Next base: position 969,888 of record JBBGZY010000154.1, on the reverse strand, counting down.
GAGGATTTTATTGAACATTTTTCCTGACTCTAGTAGGTTACAGTGTGGTTGAAAAAGACATTTTGAGTCTTCCGTTGGTCGAGAAAGGAGTGTTGGAGAAGGCCTCTGCCTAAGTGAGGCATTTCAGAATTTTTTTAGTCCTCGCCGCCCAGGACTGTCAGCTTCCACATCCCATCGGCAGCGTCTGCATCAAATGGTGGACGATTACCTTGGGGCCAAAACAGAGATGGAGAGCTTTCCAGCTGATGATCCACTGGCTTACTGAGTCATGAGAATACACCACTGGCCAGAATTTGCCTAGTATGCTATTGAGTTGTTGGGCTGCCCTGCATCCAGTGTGCTTTCAAATCGGGCATTCAGTGCTGCAGGAGGTTTCGTTACTGATCATAGAACGCATCTGTCCACAGACTCTGTGGACCGTTTGACTTTTATAAAAATGAATCAGTCCTGGATTACCAGCTATGAAGCCCCTGATGCTGATGTCACTGATTAAGTCGTTTTGGGATGTGGAATCTGTGCAGGACTTCGAGGCTGCCTATCTTTGAGGGTGTTCAATCATTTCATCTGGAAGAATGTTTTTGGTATAGGTTTGCCAATTAACACCCAAAGACCAATTTTTCTGCACCTGTCTGACAGGTGCATATCATTGCAATTTTTTACAGCAAGGCAAATTCTTGCTTTCATCAAGAGTACCTCTATAGGGTTACGGTGGGAAGGCACCACCGACACCCAAAGACCAATTTTTCTGCACCTGTTTGACAGGTGTATATCATTGCAATTTTTTACAGCAAGGCAATTTCTTGCTTGCATCAAGAGTACCTCTATAGGGTTACAGTGGGAAGGCACCACCGGCACCCAAAGACCAATTTTTCTGCACCTGTTTGACAGGTGCATATCATTGCAATTTTTTACAGCAAGGCAAATTCTTGCTTACATCAAGAGTATCTCTATAGGGTTATGGTGGGAAGGCACCACCGACCCCCAAAGACCAATTTTTCTGACCTGTTTGACAGGTGCATATCATTGCAATTTTTCACAGCAAGGCAAATTCTTGCTTTCATCAAGAGTACCTCTATAGCAGGGATATGCAATTAGCGGACCTCCAGCTGTTGTAAAACTACAAATCCCATCATGCCTCTGCCTCTGGGTGTCATGCTTGTGGCTGTCAGAGTCTTGCTATGCCTCGTGGGACTTGTAGTCCTGCAACAGTTGGAGGTCCGCTAATTGCTTATCCCTGCTCTATAGGGTTACGGTGGGAAGGCACCACCGACACCAAAAGACCAATTTTTCTGCACCTGTTTGACAGGTGCATATCATTGCAATTTTTTACAGCAAGGCAAATTCTTGCTTTCATCAAGATTATCTCTATAGGGTTACGTTGAGAAGGCGCCACGACACCCAAAGACCAATTTTAACGCACCCGTTACTTCTATCCAAAGTCAAAGTGACACCAGAATGTATCCAAAAAATCTCTAATCTTGTTCCCAGTGCACTACATTGTGGCCTCATCATTCACACTGGCTCCCCAGCTGTTGCTGAGCAAAATAAAGACAGCTTGCAGGAAAAATGTCATTTTTTTGGCTTTATAAATTCAATTATTGCTGCAGCAGATTCTAGACATAGTACAGATCTGCCACTTTACAGTTAGACTAAGGGGACCCCCCTGGCACTATATTGGAAGGAATTTTTCATTTTTAGGCTTTCACTTTAAAAATCAAAAAATCGCTGCTCATTTAAAAATGACGATTTTCACAAACTTTTTTTTTATTGATCCATGTCCCCAGGGCAGGACTCGGACATTGTATGCCTAATTACTTGCATTTAAGCCTTCAAAATGAGTGCTTTTGATATTTGACGTTCGGGTCCCATTGACTTTAATGGGGTTCATTATTCGGGTCTGAACGTTCGCGGTGTTCGGAAGTTCTGGTCCGAACTGAACAGGGGTCCATTTGGCCCATCCCTAGTTAATTATGCCTAAGCAATACTCTGATATGTATCCTTTGTCTGGAGTTCCTCCTGAAAATAGCAGTGAACTCTTTGGTATTCCTGGAGATCTTAGGAACTGCTGATTCTGACTACTAGTCTGGGAACATTTAGTGGTTAGATTTGGTGTTGTCACTACTGTGCTGATCACTGTTCTCCTTGCTGGAGGCTCTGACATGCAGAAGCAAAGCCCTACCTCTACCAAGACGGCCACCTCTATACAGGGACACAGTGCTGAATGAGACATGAAAAGTCAGTAATAGGAAACAATCCACTGCAGAGAGACCACAAGGAGTACTAATGACTAGTCCCTTATCTTCTGCTTTGGGTACAGCTTTCAGAATTCAGTTCCTCTGTAATATACATCTGGATTGAACAGCAGGTGGCACTGCAGTATTAAAGTGTGTACCTATGATGTGATGTAATGGGCGGAAGTACTGTTTTTCGTCTGTGTGTACTTTGTGGTTAGCTCCTGTTCCTGTTTTTCTTGCTGTAAGACAAGTTCTGATATTCCTTCATGAAATTAAAGTATTCTCTGCATCCGAAAAGGTTCCAGCGCATTATATCAATACCCTGCTAACAGGTTATGGGTCCAGGCATTGGAGAGGATACTGCAAGCCCAAGCACTGAAAAGAATGCTACAGTGAGTCAGTGAGTACAAGCTATTGAAAGATGGCAAGTGGTTCATATGTGAAGTTTGCAAATGCAGAGCTGAATATTGCCAATTACCAGCTGTGGAAGTGTCAGAAACCATGAATCAGACCTAGACAGAAGTAAAGTTAAATCACACTTGTTTAAAAATAAAACTAAATAGAACAAACATAGTCAAAACATAGCCAAAGTTTGGTAAATGGAACGGATAGTCAGACAAGCCAGAAAGGCAGGAAGCCAGAGATCAGTGCAGTGGAACAGCAAGCAGGATCTGTAGCCAGAAGGAATGTCAGCCAAGCAAGTCTTTAACAGGAACGCAGGAGATCTCAAGAGTCTCAAAAGTCTCTGTGATGTTGACCACGGCTAAGGCAGAGATTATCTAGGCTGGACGGCTTAAGTAGGCAGGACTGATGAGCAGGATATCATCAACAGGTGAGTCACTGTGGAGAGATAGGAGCTTGCAATTAGGCAACAGCTGAGCGGCCAGCTCAGAGGAAGGAAGGGCTGAGCCCAGCCCTTACAGTAAGTTCAAGCTAGAAATGCTTTTTAGCATGGATGACTTGTGGAAAGTGCTGAATACAGAATGATCAACAAATGGAGAGATGGAGGACAGGGACAGAAAGGATAGACAGGCAAAAGCAACTATAAGCTTACTAGTTGAAGATGACCAGCTTATCTACATAAGAACAGAGAAAATGGCCAAAGGTATGTGGACTTCATTACAAAAACTGCATGAGCTACGCACCATCAGAGACAAAGGTTGTAGATGGGGAGCGGTATCTACTACCAAATAATCTATAGCAAAGGTTGTAGATACTTCCTTTACGCCTTTTTACATGTGCCTCTAAAATCCACCACTAGGGGAATTTCTCTTTCTTTACACCATCAGAGAGGACATTAAAGATAACCATACTGCTGCCCTGCTCCTCGTCAGCCTTCCAGAGACATATACTGCTCTTATCAATGCTTTAGAAACCAGACCCCAGCAGGAACTAACACTAGAATATGTCAAGGGCAAATTAATTGATGAATATGACAGAAGGAAAGAAAATACGCACCATGATGACAAATCTCCTAAGATGTACAAAGGCACAAAGCACAACAAAGAAAGCAGAGCCTGTTAGTCCTTATCAGAAGACTTGACAATAGCGCCTTGCAAAGTGCTCATGAAATCAAAAGGAAGCAAAAGTCACACATGCTCCCCTTCGACGGGCATCTCAAAGAAAAACTACCCACCCCCTGCAGGTCATGCACAGTGACGTATGCGGTCCAATGCAAACTCCCACGTCAGGCGGGAACAGATATCTACTGACTTTCATTAATGATTATTCCAGGTACACAACTGCTTATCTGATGAAACACAAGAATGAAACATCAGAGAAACTTCAAGAGTTTGTTGCAATGTCTAGCAACAAATTACAACGGAAACCAGGAATAATACACATTGACAATGGGAGGAGAATACATGAGTAAAGAAGTGGCCTCATATCTGAAGAGACAAGGAATAGTACACCAGACAACCACACCATACACGCCTGAACAAAAAGGTGTAGCAGAAAGTAAAAATCACACTCACAGAGTGTGACAAAGTGACAATAAGCCGTAGTGTTTATTTTGATGAGAGCCCATCACCAGAAACACCGATCCCTGAAAGCTGTGAAGTTAATATGCCAAGCAAACCAGAAGAAAAGGTCGACCAAAGCGAATCTGTGCAGGAGTCAGAACAAGAGGTGGAGCTCACAATGCCTAAATCAAGTTCCCACCAGATCCTACTGAACTGCCTGAAGTCAGAAGATCCACTCGGACTACAAAGGGGATACCACCCCGCAAGCTTTCATACACTGTCAAAACACACAGCACACTTGAACCAATATCCGGGGAAGACATAGAAAAACTGCCAAACTTTGAAGTCAATAAATGAAGAAAGGAAGCAGAAGAAGAATTAAAGTCACTTTGGAAAAAAAAAGTAACAAAGTACTTACCAGAGAGGGATTCTCAAGAAGTAAAACAGACTCTTGTCTCTACTCCAGGAATCAAGAGGACATATGGATATACATCCTTATCTATGTTGATGACATTTTAACCTGTTTTTAACAAGAAGGGGATTATATTCAGATAGTTCACAAGCTGAAAGACAATTTTGAAATCAAAGAGCTAGGGGATATTAGCTACTATCTGGGAATCCAAATAGAGAGAAGAAGATGGAAGTTATCTTCTAAGCCAATCTCAGAAGATCTACAAATCTTGGAACAGTTCCATATGCAGGATGAAAGGGAAGTGAAAACTCCTATGGAACCAGGTTATCAAAAGAGCAAGGAAGCAAAAAACTTTTCTTACCCAACAATGACATGTATCGCAAAGCAATCGGTAAGCTGCTATATGTTGCCACTGTGACAAAAGGAAAGTTTCAACTCCCTGTCAACATGACTGGAATGCAGTAAAATGAGTGATGCAATACCTCAAAGGAACAGTTCAGATAAAGTTACGGTTACCAGCAACATACAATCCAAAACTAGTTGCATATGTGGATGCTGATTGGGCCAGGGACTGCACAGACTGCAAATTCACAGGTGGATTCATCTTCCAGTATGAGGAAGGAACCATAAGTTGGTCTAGTCTAAAGCAAGTAGCTGTCACTCTATCTTCAACTGAAGCAGTGTACATTGCAGCAGCACACGCATGTCAAGCAGCGATATGGATTTGTCAACTTTTTGAGGACATTGGGATAGCCATGTCAAAACCAATTCCCATTTCTGAAGACAACCAGGAATGTATAAAGCTTACACAATCAGAAAGGGTCAATCCTAGGACCAAACATATTGATGTCAAGTATCACCTACTGAGGGACAATCAAGAGCAAAGTGTTATTGACATTCAATACCGCCCATCAGAGTAGATGACTGTCAATGCACTCAACTAGCATTTATCGAAATAACATCATAATTATTTCTAGAAGAACCTGAATATAATTTCACAAAGCACATGCTGTTGAGAAGGGGTGTTGGAAGAACAACAGCATAGTAGCTTTTTGAACTGTGAACTATATACTGTATGCATTATGCCTATCTAAGCAGCAGGTGGCACTGCAGTATTATAGTGTGTATCTATGATATGATGTAATGGGAGGAAGTACTGTTTTTCCTCTGTATGTACTTGTTTGTGGTTAGTTCCTGTTCCTGTTTCTCATGCTGTAAGACATGTTCTGATATTCCTCCATGAAAGTAAAGTATTCTCTGCATCCAAGAAGCATCCAGCGCTTTATATCAATACCCTGCTAACATTTTTTACAACTTTTTGGATTTCAGCTTTAACCCTTGCCTGACCTTGTCACCGAAATGAGTGCATTATCAACAGAATCCAAAGTTTGTTCACTGTAATAGGCACTGCTACTACAATGATCTCCACATGCTTCCAGTCCCATGCCAAGCAGCTGTCCTGCTGCATTGTGAAAACAGAAGGTCACTCTCTGGGCATGGGCACCATTCAGGGAACACTTTCAATTTTCTCCATAAATGTATAGCTCCCTCCTAGCATAGTTGATAGGCAAATTTACCTTTGGCTCCTTCTGCAATCAAGGGAGGAGTAATTATGCGTTCTGGACTCTTCAGGGTCTCACAGGTTGGGAGTTTGATTGCTTAGAGTGGGAGAATCAAACCCACCAGCCTGAATATTTATCAGGTTCCTGCCTATCCCTGGAGGAGAAGTGCCCAGTAGGCGGCTGGAATGTGGTAACTAGTCTGAGACATAGTAGAGCAGGTTTTTTTCTCCCAGGAGGGTTCCAGAGGTGCAGGGGCTGCCACTTCCAGGCAGCCCATATGATGAACAGCTACTCTAAGAGGCCTCAGAAGTTACAAGACTAAAGACTTCAATCCACTTTCCCCGGAGTTGATTGCAGAACTATGCCACTAGGGATCTAGTCCTGAGAGGTGCCATTTCACTCACTGGGCCATGTCCAGAGGAAGCTGGAAGGAGGCAGCTGTCCTGGAGGTTTGTAAGTAGTGACTTTCAATTGATCCCTGCGACTGCGCTAAGGAAACTGCACTGGGAAATTACAGTTTTGCATTGGAGCAAGGTAACCAGACATTCAAAGACTTACCCCATGGTCTCCAGCCAGTGCTGGGACAAGGTCATCTAGAGTCCAGGGTGAATATGCCAAACTGCACCCACCCCCAAGATGCATGAGAAAAAATCTCCCCCCAAAAACTGAGCACCAATCTGCATGATTACCCCCTAAGTATAAATCCCCCCTTCTCCCAGTACAAGTCTTCCCCCTGCTGAAATCCCCCCTCCCAGAACAAATCTTTTCCCCCCATCCCCCAATCACAAATGCCCCCCTCTAAAAAAAAACACCCCTCTCAGCAAAATTCCCCTAAACTTACCCATCCTCTCCCCACACTCCAAATCCCCCCCTTCCAGCACAAATTGCACCCCCCTTCAAATTTCCCCTCCTAGAACTATTCTTACCCCCTGCTGCCCCCCTTCCCAAATTCCCCCTTCCAACACAAATCCCCTCTCACCCAATCTCCTCATGGCGCCCTCCCACCTCACATGATATCACAGTGCCCAGGGCAGCTTCCCATCCCTGTCTCTAGCTGTTGGGTCTTGGACTGTTCACTAAAAACTACTATTACTACTAGGATAGGCTGTCCTCTGATTACTAACTAATATTGAGCATTTTTGGAGTATTCCATACTCCCAACTCCTCTCCTGCCACAAGTTTTATAAACAATAAATAACAAAAAGGCAACCCCTGGACTGTTTAATTGGAGCCAGAGAGAATAGACTGTTGCTTGGGTGGCTGGTGGCATCTGTACTATTTGGGAAAGAACCAGAATATCAGTGGCACCCAAACTCGCCCATCCATGTCTTTATGGTCCTTGTTTTGTGCACTGGTCCAAATCATTTGGTGGAAGGGGGATTATGGTGTGGGGTTGTTTTTTCAGGGGGTTGGGTTTGGTACCTTAGTTCAATTGAAGGGAACCCTTAAGGAGTCAGCATACCAAGACAATTTGGACAATTTCATGCTGCCAACTTTGTGGGAACAGTTGGGAATGGTCCCTTCCTTTTCCAACATGACTGTGCACCAGTGCACAAAGCAAGGTCCATAAAGACATGGAGTAGTGAGTTTGGGGTGGAGGAACTTGCACAGAGTCCTGACCTTAACCTGATAGAACACCTTTGGATGAATTCGAACGGAGACTGCGAGCCAGGCCTTCTTGCCCAACATCAGTGCCTGACCTCACAAATGCGCTTTTGGAAGAATGGTCAAACATTGCCATAGAGACACTCCTAAACCTTGTGGACAGCCTTCCCAGAAGAGATGAAGCTTTTAACACTGCAAAGGGTGGGCCAACCCAATATTAAACCCTATGGACTAAGACTGGGATGCCATTAAAGTTAATGTGCGTGTAAAGGCAGGCATCCCAATACTTTTGGTGTACATACTGTACTTACATTGGTCCAAGCTGGTTCAATTTAACTATGTTATGTAAAAATTGCCACAACCTAAGCGTCAGCTTTAAAGGCAACAAGCAAAGGAAAATCCAATTGGCCATGTTCTTGACCCCAATTACCTTTTTATTCAAGGCCTTATCTGTTTTTCCCCCGGACTTTATGACTTACTGTATATTTTTACAATGGCTCTATCGTGTTACACTGACTTTTCTAAATCACAAGGACGTTGAGAATGCCACATGGCCCGTAGCCTATTTCCTCAGTAGCGGGCAACTGTTGCGCTCATCCCATAAATGTTTAAAAATAAAGCGGAGCCCCGTTGTCTGATGTATTGATAACATATTGTAATCAAATCGTATGCTTCTCTCGCAAGCAAATTAGACAGTCTATTGCTTTTAAGGCACAGCGTGGTGTAGTGTCCCAGTGATATATGCTAAGCTATAAAACGTGAAATGTGTGCTGATTGCAAGCAACAAAACAATAAGTTTACTTTTCAAGTATGTATTGTAGTTTAGGGCTTCTGTTGTGCTTTCTTTATTTCAGCATTTATGGGTGCAAAGAAAGTCTGCAGAACATAGTTAATTAGATTAGATTTATCAGTGCATGGAATGCTTTATGTTATAATGCTTAGGCATAGCTTGTAACTTTTTACACCATTTCACAGATTCAGGATTATTTGTAAAATTCAAAATAAAATGTTGCCCACCCACGGTGCAGGCTGGGTCTACAGGTAGCAATCTGCAATTTTAAAGATGAACGCCAAACAAGCAGCCAAATACATAATATATAAAAAATACATATACATATAAAAATTGGATTATTTTCTTCATACTGTGAAATCTATTTCTTTGAGTATATCACTGGACACAGAGCAGCCATATACATTACTACCTGGGTTTTGCGCCACCTATAGGTGAATGGACACTGGTAGAATAACCAAAAACAGGAAGAGATCCCCTATATAACCCCTCACGTACAGGAGGTACTCCAGTTTTGTAGCAAGCAATGAACTCCCAAAAAAGAGAGGGTCCCGTTATGTACTCAAAGAAATGGATTTTACAGTTAAGTATGAAGAAAAAATCCAATTTTCTTTCTCGTACATCACGGGACACAGAGCAGCCATATACATTACTACCTGGGACGTCCCAGAGCAAATGCCTTGCGTGGAGGGAGACACACTGTATGAAAACACCATCAGATTTATACAGCAGCCCGTAAGACACTATGGCCAAAAGTCAAGTCGTCTGTTGCCTTAACATCCACCTGATAAAATCTTGTGAACGTATGTACCGAAGACCAAGTAGCGGCCTTGCAAATCTGCGCCACTGACGCCTGATGGCGAAAAGCCCAGGAGGTTCCAACACCCCTGGTAGAATGAGCTCTAACCCCAAAGGGAGGAGCTTTACCTTTCAGGCCATATACCTGAGTGATTAATTGGCAAATCCAAATTGAAATGGATGCCTTAGAAGCCACTTGACCCCTCTTGGGGACTTCCAGCAAAACAAAAAACGCATCAGAACTTCTGATGCTTGCGGGCCTTTCCAGGTAGACTCTGACCGCCCGAACCAAATCCAAAAGGTGCAACTGCTTCTCTTCTGGCGAGCCAGGCTGAGAGAAAAAAGAAGGTAGAACAATGTCCTGATTGTCGGAGCAGCCTAGGGCCTGAAAAACCTGAGGAATTAGCGCGTGGCACCTTAAAAGAGGTAGCTACCTTTTTCACAGGAAGGAGGGAACTCTTTCCTCCAGAAATCTTTTGGATGTACTTATCAAGATCATCCCCAAATAAACATTCTCCATGAAAAGGAAAACCAGCTAGCATCCTACTACAAGGGAGCTCTGCTGACAAGCTTTTTAGCCAGAAAATTCTGCGCATGTGCACAGACAAAATAGCCATGCAGGAGATCTGCTGCATGGAGTCTTTAAGGGCATCTATAGCAAAGCAACGAGCCTGAGGCAGATCTGCTCCATCCTGAAAAGAATTTTACGGTCTATTGGGCCATCTAGCCTGATCCTTCAAGGCTTGACAGACCCCAATTTCTGCTACTGTGGGCTGAATAGGAGAACCTGCCAGGGCGAAGGATGCCTTTAATAAAACTTCCAGCTTCTTATCTGCAGGATCCTTAAAGACCTGTGCATTATCCACTGGACAAATTAAGGTCTTGCTCAGGGAGCAAAACTGCTATATCCACAACCGATACGCTCCACTTCTTGGTAAAGCTTTCCTCCATAGGATATAACAGAGAAAACCTCCTTGGAGGCACAAATATCATGTCTGGGTGCTCCAAGTCAAAATATACCACCTGCTTCAAGAGTGGGTGAAAGGGAAACACCTGTGTACCCTGCTGTGGTTTCAAAAACCCAGGGAGGAACAAAATGTTTCAGGGACCTCCACTGGAGGTAACTTAAAAGCTGTATGGACCTTCCATACAAGAGAATGGATGAGAAGCTTTTGTTTTGATTGAGAGGCTGATATAATATGAGCCTCTTCAGGCTCTGAATCACTTGAGTGAGATTCCTCTGTTTGGATATCCATTACCTCTTCTACCTCATCAACCCAGTCTTGCTGCAATAAAGGAGGAATAGGGGAAGGGGACCTTTCACGATTCCTGCCACTTTGTGTGACAGAAGCGATCATTCCGGCAATCTTGCCCTCTAAACCAGCCAAAGCTGATGCCAGGTCCTCTTTAGTAATAAACTCTGAGGTAAAAGCATAGGTAGCAGGCACAACTCTGGATAGATGCAGTGGCTCAGATTGCCCGGTGTCATATGGTCTTTCAGGTGAGGCTATTGCAGCAGAGTTCCATTTAGCCTCTACAGGGGCCACTGATGGAACACATGAGCCCTTTGGTGTAGCGCTCCCCCCCAGATCGCTTCCTGGAAGACATGGCTTGTTGAAGCAATGGTAACTGGCTTTGTGACACAAATACACAAGTTCCTCAGTACCCCAATTCCCCCTGGGAAGAATCTTACACAATGAACTGTTCTTCCAGCTACTGCAACATAACATAGTCACCGATAGGACTCACGTGTCACCCAGAACAGACTGCTTGGTGTCCCCTCTGTGTTGGCCAGCAACTAACTGTGCTTTCAGACTTTAAAAAAGCTTCCCTCAGCCGTCAGGGCCACCAGCACGTGCTCGCCCCTGTGGAGGAGAACACACAGAGTAGCACACCTATGCCCTCTAATGGGCAAGAAAAAGCATTGTAAGCAAAAAGTTTTTGTCTTGTTTTTTTTCGAAAGCTTCTCACGGCTTGTGCAGCTCTGGGAAGAGAAACACAGAGCAGCAAACCCATGCCCTCTAGTGGGCAAAGCAAGCATAGCAAGTAAAACTTAAAAAAAAAAAACATGTCAGCCTCAACATACATTGTTGCAGGGGAATATATAATAATTGTACCCTGTATTTTCACAGGGCCACTTACCACTCCCGCCACAAGACAATACCCTAAGCCAGAGGTCCAGCCTTCAGCCACCACTGTGGGTTCTGTCACACGAACCTTCAAGGACTGGGTACCCTTTTAGCATGAGGGTCCACTCCCTTGGACCTGTATAGCACCCTGTAGGAATGCCATAGCGCTGTGGTGTCCAGGATTCCACTACGCAGGGTCCAGCACCCAAAGGTTGCATTACCGGAAAATCCTCATTGTTGATCCTTTAATCTTCTTTACGAGGCTTGGGTACCAGTTATCGTAGCATAGTAGCTTTTTGAAATGGATCCGATCTAGAAATGCTGTCCCTTGATTTTTAAGAACCTGTCCAGGATTACAGCATGGAAACTCACAAAGAGCTCAACAAATGACCCATCCACCATTTTAGACACTGGCGAAAAAACTGGAGTACTTCCTGTATGTGATTGGTTATATAGGGGATCACTTCCTGTTTTTGGTTATCCTACCAGTGTCCATTCACCTATAGGTGGCGCATAACCCAGGTAGTAATGTATATGGCTGCTCTGTGTCCTGTGATGTACGAGAAAGAAAGAGCTTTTTTTACATATATTTTTGTCCACCCAGTCCTGATTTATACACAGCTTTGCCACACAGAGCAGCAGGAGACCTGTTTTGTTTCTCTACTGCAGTTCATAAACATTTGTGGTGGAAATTATAAATAATTGATATAGCTGTTCACCCATTCAAACAGCATTTAAATTCACCATGGGGCAAGACCAAATGTTCTCAAGCTATATTCTCTGCAGATTGAATGCTATTTAATGAACAAAATCAGAGTGAATGCCGAATGGGGAAAATACCACATTTTGCCCACTAGATTTTAGCCCCTTTATGTACAGTGGGGAAAATAATTATTTGATCCCCTGCAGATTTTGTGAGTTTGCCCACGTACAAAGAAATGAAGGGTCTATAATTTTTATCATAGGTGTATTTTAAATGATAGAGAGAGAATAGAAACCAAAAATCCAGAAAAAAAACACGATACATATGTTATAAATTGAGTTGCAGTTCAGTGAGTAAAAGACACCTGTCCACAGAATCTCTTTCTTCCATTCAAACCTCACGATCATGGGCAAGACCAAAGAGCTATCAAATGACGTCAAAGAAAAGATTGTAGACTTGCACAAGGCTGGAATGGGCAACAAGACCATCAGCATGAAGCTTGGAGAAATGGAGACAACTGCTGGAGCGATTGTTTGCAAATGGAAGAAATCCAAAATAAACATCAATCACCCTCGGTCCTCGGTTTGGAGCTACATGCAAGATTTCGCCCAGAACCACACTGGAGGAGCTTGTGAATGATTTCAAGGTGGTTGGGCTCAAGGTCACCCAACAAACCATTGGTAACACAATCCTGCAGCACCTGCAAGGTCCCCCTCCTCAAGAGTGCACATGTACAGGCCTGTCTGAAGCCAATGAACATCTAAATGATTCAGAGAAGGATTGGGAGAAAGTGCTGTGGTCAGATGAGACCAAAATTTAGCTCTTTGGCATTAACTCGACTTACTGTGTTTGGAGGAAGAAAAATACTGACTATGAAGAACACCATCCCTATAGTCAAGCACAGAGGTGGAAACATTATGCTTTGGGCAGTTTTTCTGCTAAAGGTACAGGCCGACTTTGCCGCATTGAGGGGCCAATGGAAATGGGGCAATGTATTGTAAAATCTTGAATGAGAACCTTCTTCCCTCAGCCAGAATACTGAAGATGGGTCTTCCAGCATAACAATGACTTAAAACATACCACCAAGGCAACAAAGGAGTGGCTCAAGAAGAAGCACATTAAGGTCATGGAGTGGCCTAGCCAGTCTCCAGACCTTAATCCTATAGAACATGTATGGAGGGAACTTTAGGGATCTGAAACTTTGAACCAAAATCCCTCCTGAGATGTGTGTAAACCTGGTAACCAACTACAAGAAACATCTTACCTCTTTGCTTGCCAACAAGGGTTTCTCCACCAAGTCATGTTTTGCTTGGGAATCAAATACTTATTTTACTCACTGAACGGCAACTCAATTTATAACATTTGTATCATGTGTATTTTCTGGAATTGTGGTTGATAATCTGTCTCTATCATTTAAAATACACCTATGATAAAAAATTAAAGACCCTTCATTTCTTTGTAAGTTGGCAAACTTACAAAATCTGCAGGGGATCAAAATATTATTTCCCCCACTGTATGTGCAGCTGACTGGGATGGCATTGATAGCTTCTGGTGACCTACTTTAAAAAAAAAAAAAAAAAAACTTGCTAATAAAATTCTATGGAAAAGGCTCATCATATATGATATGGTATATTAGACGTGTCCAGAGAGCTGGCCCATAGAATCACTAGGAGTCAGATGCAATTAAATGGACATCACTCAGCTCTCTGGGCACCATATTTGATACACCTGAGAGCCTTTTCCATAGAATTTTATTGGTGAGTTGTTTTTTTTTTTAACTGTGTTAGGTCAACAATGTCACAAGCATTGTGTACGTGCAGCTGATTGTGTCAGCACAATTTCTGGTAACCTACTTAGTTTAAAAAAAAAACCTCATCAATAAAATTCTATGGAAAAGGCTCTCAAATGTTTTATACATAGGGGGTTATTTACGAAAGGCAAATCCAGTTTGCACTTTCAGTGAACTTGAAAGTGCACTGAAAGTGCACTTGGAAGTGCAGTCGCTCTAAATCTAAGGGGTAGATCTGAAATGAGGGGAAGCTCTGCTGATTTTATCATCCAATCATGTGCAAGCTAAAATGCTGTTTTTTATTTTCCTTGCATGTCCCCCTCAGATCTACAGCGACATTACTTCCAAGTGCACTTTCAGTGCACTTTCAAGTGCACTTGCAGTGCAAAGTGGATTTTCCCTTAGTAAATAACCCCCATAGTGTCCAGAGAGCTGGCTCATAGAATCAACAAGAGTCAGATGTTACTGAACAGACATCACTCAGCTCTCTTCTCCGTCTCTCTTAGCAAGCTGTCAATGCCTAATATGGCCATATTCTGCAACCTGAGAGGGGTGACTAGAACCTTCAGTGCAAAAAAAACAAAAAGTGCAAAAAAACATGAAGGGCCCCCCTGACCCCCAGTTAGGGCCCTTCTTTCGCTTTAATCTGATCCCAGTGCCCTTTAATCCCTTTGCAGGGCCCTTTAAGACAGTCCCGTAGCGGGATCCTTTTACATGTTCTGCAGTGTGCCCCCTTCCTGCTGTTTTGGAGCACCGTGCAGTGGTGGAACACCGGAGCCCGGTCACAAGTGCAACCTTTGCAACCCTGGTTGTTCCGCCATTGTCATGAGTCCGAGCCTGTGCAAATGGGGAGGGTTGAAGAAAGACTGGTGACTAGGGATAAGCTCCTTGACCTCATATGGCCTCATTAGGTCAATACATTAACCCAGTGGTTCTCAACTCCTGTCCTCAGGACCCACTAATAGGCCAGATCTTAAGTGTTACCTTGGGGAGATGCAGACTAGAATACTGCAATCACTGAGCAGCAAATGATATCACCTGTGATGTATTTCAGTTCTCTTACAAACCTGGCCTGTTAGTGGGCCCTGAGGACCAGGGTTGAGAACCACTGCATTAACATAATATGATCATATTGGCCTAATGCCATTGATCTTATATGGCCAGTGATGTCACAAGCATTGTGTATATGCAGCTGATTATGCTGGCACTGATAGCTTCTGGTGGCCCACTTAGTAACACAGTATATGGTCACATTAGGTCAATTTAATTATCTAATATGGCCCTTTAGCCATTGGGTAAATGGCATTGGCCTAATGTGACCAAATTAGGTCAATTGATCTAATGTGGCCATATTGGATCAATGAAGTCACGAGCATCCCTGCCCTTTTGTGTACATGCAGACCATTGGGACGGCACTGAGAGCTTCTGGTGGCCTATTTAGTAATACAATTTATGGTCCAATTAGGTCAATTTAATTGATCAAATATGGCCGTCTAGCCTTATTAGGTCAATGATATTGGCCAAATGTGGCCATATTAGGTATTGACCTAATGTAACCTAATGTGACCACATTAGATCAATGAAGTCACAAGCATCCCCACCCTTTTGTGTACATGCAGATTAATGGGCCATCATTAACAGCTTCTGGTGGTTGACTTAGTAATATAGTATATGGTCACATTAGGTCAATTTCATTGATCTAATGTGGCCCTCTGGACATATTGGTGGGGATTTACTAAAACTGGTGCACTCAGAATCTGGTGAAGCTGTGCATAGTAACCAATAACACCTCAGCAGTGCCACAGGCTGATCGCCTCCATGTCACGCCACATTGATGCAGTAATTCATGCAAAAGGAGCCCTGACCAAGTATTGAGTGCATACTATACTGTACATGGACATACTTTTCACTAAGCAAACATTTCTGTATTAAAAATGTAAATATTCTGATTTTCTGGGATACTGATGTAGCGGGCACCTACTTTTAAGTATGTGACCTTTTTGCTAGTTTAACAATTTCAGGTAAATTTAGGCAGGCTTGTACTGTATAGCAGGCCTGTTTGTTTATTTGGGATTTGAGTGACAGGTAGTTTGTATGCGAGTTCTGGCCAATCATTAATTTGTTTGGCAGGAGGCGGGACTCTCATATAAAAAGCCGGGTCACATGGTGAGTCAGGAGTTCCAGTTCCAGTTGGAGAGCAGCCCAGCCTGGTTCCCAGAGGGGAGAGGTTCCCCCTCCGGGGAGCCAATGGAGCCCCCCCTGTGAGGAGGGTGGGGAACTGTCACCTGTAGAGGATTAGATGACACCGTACAGCATGTAGTCGCTGGTGTCGTTGGCCGCCCCTGCGGGGAAGGGAGCGTGCCAGAAAGGAGGAAAGGGATGAAAGAATCATTGCAGAAGAAGTAGCAACTAAGCGGAGGACAACTGGGCGATCAATCGTTTATGAGTGGCACATGGACTATTGATCAAGTGAGGGAAAGCCCAAGGGAAGGGTACTACCAGAGGCTGAGGTATGCAAGTCAGTGAGACAGGTGGTTATGGCCTGTGACTTTGGGTTCAGCAATGCCCCGGGATTCCAATCAGTCAAGCGGGAGGAGTTATTCAGAGTGACTTTTCTTTAGCTCAACTACTTCCATCTTCCCTGAGATAGTGTGATTTCCTATTTCCCACAATGATTTCAGGTCTTTGCATAAGAGACAAAGAAAAGATTACAAAGCAACAAAAGAGCATCTCAAAAGAACCCTTCTCCTATCCCAGTTCAAGTTACTTAAATAAAAGCAAGAGAAATATGCAATATGGACTGTTTCTATTCTTATGGGCTGCGATGGGCTGGGTGGTAAATGTGAATTACGGATATAATAATTAATCAACCGCTCCTTCGGGGGTAAGCGATACATGTGCCGCTAGCCATCCCCCATAGCAACGAAGTCCACATTTCAGTAACTGCTGCCAAGATAGCCTGCAGTATACCAGTACCTGCCACCAGGGGTCGCTGGGGAGGACTTTGAAAATGTGCAGCTACAGTTCCTCGCGCACTGAACCAACAAGTAGGGGGTGGAGCCACGCCCCAGAGGAAAAGTTTTTAGCGGTCAGCGTGCCACGCGCCAGACCGAAACAGGGGGAGGAAGATGGCGGAAGGTGTTGGGAATAGACTTGCCATGCAGCGGTTATATGACTTGCAGGACCCGGTTCTGATCGACAACGGTGTTCAATTAGAGCTCACTGGAGGAATGGCACTGGGAGTGATTTACTGAGTGGAGAGACTTTGCATGTTGTGTCCCGGATGTCAGAGGCCTACGGTTGGAGTCACCGCCTAGGCTCAGTGTGGAAATTGCTGTGTTCAATTGACACGGCTGGGACCCATTCAACAGGAAGTCAAATATTATTCTGCCAATATTGCAACGGGACTTTGTCTGCCGCAAGAACAGGTGATTCGGAAGGCTGGAGAAGGTCGTGTATCGCCTGCAGCAGCAGTGGAGGAGCTCCCATCTGATTCGGCTAAATCGGAACCATCGGAAGATCAGGTAGGATCTAATGGAAAAGCCTGTAGCCTGGCTGGGGACCCAGGGACTGTTGAAGTTATTGCCCAGTCTTTGGAAGAAACCTCTGAGGAGCCCAGTAAGCAGTAAGCAGTAAGCCCTTTCATTTGCCCATCCCGGAAGGAGCCTAAGTTAAGTTTTCTTTAGCTCAACTTGGAAGTACCATGCAGATGGGAAGTAGTGGTAAAGAGGTGGCGGTGAAGCTACTAGTACACATATAGAGATACAGGCTGTTCTTGAAAAGTTCTGCAGATGAAGAATTTATTTAGAGTGACTCTTTATCAATTATTCTCTATCAAATCTACTTCCATCTTCCCTGAGATAGTGTGTTTTCCTATTTCCCGCAATGATTTCAGGTCTTTGCATGAGAGGCAAAGAAAAGATTACAAAGCAACAAAAGAGCATCTCAAAAGAACCCTTCTCCTATCCCAGTTCAAGTTACTTAAATAAAAGCAAAAGAAAAGAGAAAAATGCAATATGGACTGTTTCTATCCTTATGGGCTGCAATGGGTCAGGTGGTAACCGTGAATTACAGATATAATAATTAATCAGCCGCTCCTTCGGGGGTAAGCGCTACACTGAATTTTGGGTTTTCACTAACTGTGAGCCATAATCATCAAAATTAAAAGAAAGACATGCTTGAAATACAATATATATACAGTATATATATATATATATATATATATATATATATATATATATATATATATATATATATGTAAAGTGCTGCGTAAACTGATGGCGCTATATACAGTGCCTTGCAAAAGTATTCACCCCCCTTGGCTTTTTACCTATTTTGTTACATTACAGCCCATATGTGATGGGTCAGAACAAAATAGTCTCAGTTGGTGAAGTAAAATTAGAAAAATATATACAAAAAACTATTTTTCTGAAATGAAAAAATGATAATTGGCATGTGCGTATGTATTCACCCCCTTTGCTATGAAGCCCATAAAAAGCTCTGGTGCAACCAATTACCTTCAGAAGTCACATAATTAGTGAAATGATGTCCACCTGTGTGCAATCTAATGCCCTGTACATACAATATGATTTTCCATTGGAAAATGTGTGATAGGATCTTGTTGTCGGAAATTCCAACCGTGTGTAGGCTCCATCACACATTTTCCATAGAAATTTCCGATATATAAAGTTTGAGAGTTTGCTATAAAATTTTCTGACAACAAAATCCATTGTCGGAAATTCCGATCGTGTGTACACAAATCTGATGCACAAAGTGCCACGCATGCTCAGAATAAATTAGGAGAGGAAAGCGTTCAGAACGATCGGATTTTCCGACAACTTTGTGTGACCGTGTGTATGCAAGACAAGTTTGAGCCAGCATCTGTCGGAAAAAATCCATGGATTTTGTTGTCGGAATGTCCGATCAATGTCCGACCGTGTGTACGGGGCATAAGTGTCACATGATCTGTCATTACATATACACACCTTTTTGAAAGGCCCCAGAGGCTGCAACACCTAAGCAAGAGGCACCATTAACCAAACAATGCCATGAAGACCAAGGAACTCTCCAAACATGTAAGGGACAATGTTGTTGAGAAGTACAAGTCAGGGTTAGGTTATAAAAAAATATCCAAATCTTTGATGATCCCCAGGAGCACCATCAAATCTATCATAACCAAATGGAAAGAACATGGCACAACAACAAACCTGCCAAGAGACGGCCGCACACCACAAACTCACAGACTGGGCAAGGAGGGCATAAATCAAAGAGGCAGCACAGAGACCTAAGGTAACCCTGGAGGAGCTGCTAAATTCCACAGCAGAGTCTGGAGTATCTGTACATAGGACGACAATAAGCCGTACGCTCCATAGAGTTGGGCTTTATGGCAGAGCGGCCAGAAGAAAGCCATTACTTTCAGCAAAAAACAAAATGGCACATTTTGAGTTTGCGAAAAGGCATGTGGGAGAATCCCAAAATGTATGGAGGAAGGTGCTCTGGTCTGATGAGACTAAAATTTAACTTTTTGGCCATCAAAGAAAACGCTGTCTGATGCAAACCCAACACATCATATGTCCCAAAGAACACCTTCATCAGCCGTGGGGATGTTTTTCAGCAGTCGGGACTGGGAAACTGGTCAGAGTTGAGGGAAAGATGGATGGTTCTAAATACAGGGATATTCTTGAGCACCACTCTGTGTGTGATTTGAGGCTAGGACGGAGGTTCACCTTCCAGCAGGACAATGACCCCAAACACACTGCTAAAGCAACACTTGAGTTGTTTAAGGAGAAACATGTAATGCCCCGTACACAGGTTCGGATTTTCCGACGGAAAATGTGTGATAGGACCTTGTTGTTGGAAATTCTGACCGTGTGTGGGCTCCATCACACATTTTCCATCGGAATTTCCAACACACAAAGTTTGAGAGCTTGCTATAAAATTTTCCGACAACAAAATCCGTTGTCGGAAATTCCGATCAAATCCGATCAAATCCGATGGACAAAGTGCCACGCATGCTCAGAATAAATTAAGAGACGAAAGCTATTGGCTACTGCCCCGTTTATAGTCCCGACGTACGCGTTTAACGTCACCGCGTTCAGAACGATCGGATTTTCCGACAACTTTGTGTGACCGTGTGTATGCAAAACAAGTTTGAGCCAACATCCGTCGGAAAAAATCCATGGACTTTGTTGTCGGAATGTCCGATCAATGTCCGACCGTGTGTATGGGGCCTAAATGTGTTGGAATGGCCTAGTCAAAGCCCTGACCTCAATCCAATAGAAAATCTGTGGTCAGACTTGAAGAGCGCAAACCATCCAACTTGAAGGAGCTGGAGCAGTTTTGCAAGGAGCAATGGGCCAAAATTCCAGTGGTAAGATGTGGCAAGCTCATAAAGACTTAGGCAAAGTGACTTGGAGCTGTGATTACCGCAAAAGGTGGCTTTACAAAGTATTGACTTTAGGGGGGTGAATAGTTATGCACATTGACTTTTTTCTGTTATTTTGTCCTATTTGTTGTTTTCTTCACAATAAAGAAAAAAAAAAAAACATCTTCAAAGTTGTGAGCATGTTCTGTAAATTAAATGATGCAAATCCTCAAACAATCCATGTTAATTCCAGGTTGTAAGGCAACAAAACACGAAAAATGCCAAAGGGGTGAATACTTTTGCAAGGCACCGTAAGTACCTGTAATAATAATAATAATAAAAAAGGCTCTCAAGTGTATCAGACATGGTCTCCAGGTTGCTGGTCCATATAATCACCGATAGTCAGATGCAAACATTTTAGTTTTCTTTTGTTTTTTTAGTTCAAGACAGCATATCGGGGAAAAAAAAATTTAAGTTCAGCTTTTAAAAAAATGGAATATAGTTTCTCATTGAGAAGAGATGTCAAAATAGAACCATTTTTCTTTCTCTCTCTCTCTCTAGACCAAACAAATATTCATCTCAAAGACTTTCTAGTCTGGTAGGCACAAAGGATCTTCAATTATGGAAGTTGGATGCAAGTTCGTCTGAGCTGCCATGCTGCTGTAAGTGGCGGATTAAAGATATTTGGACCGGCTCCCAACTAGTTTTCTCATAACTATTTAATGACTCTTTCAGAGTAAAAAAAAAAAGAAAAAAAGAAAGGAAGCAAAGAAGAGGAATTGATTAGAAATAAATAGATCTCTGTATAATGTATTTCTACATGGCAAAAAAGTTGTAGCCTTCCAGATGCTTGCTTGCAGTAAGTGTTTCTGGCTGTTAGTTCTACTAGGTCATTACTGCATTAATTTGGTGTTTAATTAAATGCCTGTGCAACAGACCATTTATTTGTTATCTAATATTAGCTTTACTTCTTATCAATTAAATGCCAGCTGAGGGCTTGATTCACTTACTCTTTATGTGTTCCTACGTCTCCCTTTATAAACAAACCTGTTCCCACAGGACACGGCGAGTGATTTATAGGCTATTGTCTCCCATGGCTTTTGCGTGTTATGAGTGTACGGTAAGCACGACGCAACAGCGGTGGGGAGGGGGGCAGACACGATGAAAAGCGTCGCCTCTGCCTTTCAGTTCCTGTAATAAGATAAAGATGGCAGCCGACGGCTAAAAAGAGAAATGCCAAAATATGCGCACCGATGAGTTTTTTTTTTTTTTAGGGGGGGGATGACAAAAGATGATGCCGAGCTGATCCAATTTTTTTAGATTGTTAAAAAAAGGCTGGTGTGCGCAGCAAATGCCAAAATGGAAAGCAAAAACCCTGGAAAGGTCGTAGTTATCCTCATACGTATTTCAGCGTGAGTGTTTTTTATTTTTATTTAACCACTTCAATACTGGGCACTTTTTCACCCCCTTCCTGCCCAGGCCAATTTTCAGTCTTTAGCGCTGTCACACTTGGAATGACAATTGTGAGGTCATGCAGCACTGTACCCATATAAAAGTTGTATCATTTTTTCACACAAATAGAGCTTTCTTTTAGTGGTATTTAATCATCGCAGTTTTTTTGTTTTTTTTTGCCAAACAAAAAAGAAAAAACACAAACATTTTGAAAAAAAAAAAACATTGCAAATAAGTAACTTTTCTTCTTTACTGATGTGTGCTGATGAGGCGGCACTGATGGGCACTGATGAGGCGGCACTGATGGGCACTGATGAGGTGCCACTGATGGGCTCTGATGAGGCTTCACTGATGCGCACTGATGAGGTGGCACCTGTGCGCACTGATGAGGCTGCACTGATGAGCACTGATGCAGCTGCACTGATAAGGCGGCACTGATGAGGCGGCGCTGATCAGCACTGGTAAGGTTGCACTGATGTGCACTTATGCGGCTGAACTGATGAGGCTGCACTGATGTGCACTGATGAGGCTGCACTGATGGGCACTGGTGAGGCTGCACTGATGAGCACTGGTGAGGCTGCACTGATGGGCACTGGTGAGGCTGTACTGATGAGCACTGGTGAGGCTGCACTGATAAGCACTGGTGAGGCTGCACTGATGAGGCTGCACTGATGGCCACTGGTGAGGCTGCACTGATGAGGCTGCACTGATGGGCACTGGTGAGGCTGCACTGATGAGCACTGGTGAGGCTGCACTGATGGGCACTGGTGAGGCTGCTCTATTGAGCACTGGTGAGGCTGCACTGGTGAAGCTGCACTGATAAGCACTTGTGAGGCTGCACTGATGAGGCTGCACTGATGGGAACTGGTGAGGCTGCACTGATAAGCACTTGTGAGGCTGCACTGATGAGGCTGCACTGATGGGAACTGGTGAGGCTGCACTGATGGGGCTGCACTAATGAGCACTGGTGAGTCTGCACTAATGAGCACTGGTGAAGATGCACTGAAGAGCACTGGTGAGGCTACACTGATGAGCACTGGTGAGTCTGCACTGATGGGGCTGCCCTGATGAGGCGGCACTGATGGACACTGACGAGGGGGCACTGACAAGGCTGCACTGATAGGTGGCACTGATAGACAGCACTGATGGGTGGCACTGATAAGCTGCACTGATAGCCACTGATTGCCACTGTTAGGGTTGCCCTGATGATCAGTGCCCTGATTATCTGTCCCATGCCACTCTTGCTGGTTACCGGCTCTCCTTTCCTCATGCTGTGACACATGTGAGGAAGGGAATGCAGATAACTAGCAAGTTTTTTTATATGTGAACACCTGTAATTGACCCTTTACCTAGATCTGTGATCAGCTGTGTCCGAAGGACATAGAGAGCGCCCAATGTGTGCCCCAGGGGGCGCACGGGAGCGTGTTCTGGGAGGATGTTCTAGAACAACAGAGCCGGGCTGTAGCCATCTTTCAGCTATGGCGCGGTATTAAAGTTGTTAGATTTTACCCACTTCATGACCAGGCCATTTTTTGCTATTCAGCACTTTGATAATTTAACTGGTAATTGCGCGGTCATGCAACACTGTACACAAATAAAATTGATGTCCTTTTTTTAACCACAAATAGAGCTTTGATTTATTATTTATTTTATCACCACTGTGTTTTTTATTTTTTGCGCTATAAACAAAAAAACACAATTAAAAAAAAAAAAAAAAACATTTTTTACTTTCTGCTAAAAACATATCCAAAAAAAATTAAAAAAATTTAAATTTCTTCATAAATTTAGACCAATATGTATTCTGCTACATATTTTTGGTTAAAAAAATCCCAATAAGCGTATATTTATTGGTTTGTGCAAAAGTTATAGCGTCTACAAACTATGGAATATATACTGGAATTTTTTATTTTTTTTTACTGGTAGTGGCAGCGATCAGCGACTTATAGCGGCATGGCTGTCTTAATGAGTGGGCACACCTGGGCTCTGCCCAGGGGCCCCAGCTGCATGGGGGGCCCCTGTACTTTCCCCTAAGCAGCTGGTCCTTGAGCCCATGCTGCCCCAAAATTGGGGGCCCCATGATGGCACTGAGAGTGATGGATACACATGAGGAGGCAGGCTGGCAGCGGTGCGCCATGCTGTGCAGAACGATACCTATTATTTCACAACCAGCAGGGAGGGGCAGGGCCAGAGTGCCAGTGATGCTCTGACCCCACCCCATGCAGCTTGAATGCTCGTGACTTGGAGGCTGCGGGGTAGGAGCTGGAGTGGGAGCTGCTGAGTCGGCAGCACTGAGAGCCCACCTGCGGAAGTATTGTGGATGGTGTCATGGTGAGCCCAGCTGTCCAGCACTGTTTGTAACGAAGAGCTTGTAATGCCCAGAGGGATGCTCCCTTCTCCGCCCCTCCTTCTGTCTGCTTGATTGGTATAGGTGAGTCCAGTGCTAGAGGTGGGCACATAGCCAAAAGTTCACATGCACTGTATCTCCACTTTAAAAGGGGGTACTACATGGATGGAATAATGGTGCTGGGGGATATCAAGGGTGAATAGGAGAAAACAATGCTGTGGGTATCCGGGGTGTATAGGGGGTAGCAATGCTTGGGGTATCTTGGGTGGCTATAGTGCTAGAGGTATCAGGGATGTAGGGAGGCCACAGTGTAGGGGGTATTAGGGATGTAGTGGGGTCACAATACAAGGGGTATCTTATGGTATAAGAGTGGGATATCTGGGGTATAGAAGGGGTCAGAGTGCTGGGGGGATATCTTGGATGTAGAGGGGTCAGAGTGCTGGGGGGGGATATCTGGGGTGTAGAGGGGTCAGAGTGCTGGGGGGATATCTTGGATGTAGAGGGGTCAGAGTGCTGGGGGGGGGATATCTTGGATGTAGAGGGGTCAGAGTGCTGTGGGGGGGGATATCTGGGGTGTAGAGGGGTCAGAGTGCTGGGGAGATATCTGGGATGTAGAGGGTCAGAGCGCTGGGGGGATATCTGGGGTGTAGAGGGATCAGAGTGCTGGGGGGATATCTTGGATGTAGAGGGGTCAGAGTGCTGGGGAGATTTCTGGGGTGTAGAGGGGTCAGAGTGCTGGGGAGATTTCTGGGGTGTAGAGGGGTCAGAGTGCTGGGGGGATATCTGGGGTGTAGAGGGGTCAGAGTGCTGGGGGGATATCTGGGGTGTAGAGGGGTCAGAGTGCTGGGGGGATATCTGGAGTGTAGAGGGGTCAGAGTGCTGGGGGGATATCTGGGGTATAGAGGGGTCAGAGTGCTGGGGGGGATATCTAGGGTGTAGAGGGGTCAGAGTGCTGGGGAGATTTCTGGGGTGTAGAGGGTCAGAGCGCTGGGGGGATATCTGGGGTGTAGAGGGGTCAGAGTGTTGGGGGGATATCTGGGGTGTAGAGGGGTCAGAGTGTTGGGGGGATATCTGGGGTATAGAGGGGTCAGAGTTCTGGGGGGATATCTGGGGTATAGAGGGGTCAGAGTGCTGGGGGGATATCTGGGGTATAGAGGGGTCAGAGTGTTGGGGGGATATCTGGGGTGTAGAGGGGTCAGAGTGCTGGGGGGATATCTGGGATATAGAGGGGTCAGAGTGTTGGGGGGATATCTGGGGTATAGAGGGGTCAGAGTGCTGGGGGGGATATCTGGGGTGTAGAGGGGTCAGAGTGTTGGGGGGATATCTGGGGTGTAGAGGGGTCAGAGTGTTGGGGGGATATCTGGGGTATAGAGGGGTCAGAGTGCTGGGGGGATATCTGGGGTGTAGAGGGGTCAGAGTTCTGGGGGGATATCTGGGGTGTAGAGGGGTCAGAGTTCTGGGGGGATATCTGGGGTATAGAGTGGTCAGAGTGCTGGGGGGATATCTGGGGTGTAGGGGGGACAGAGTGCTGGGGGGATATCTGGGGTGTAGAGGGGTCAGAGTGCTGGGGGGATATCTGGGGTATAGAGGGGTCAGAGTGTAGGGGGGATATCTGGGGTGTAGATGGGTCAGAGTGCTGGGGGGATATCTGGGGTGTAGAGGGGTCAGAGTGCTGGGGAGGCATCAATCTAGCAGATATATGCACAGGACAGCTATGTTACTTTATCTATGTAGTATTTTCCCACTGTTTCTTTGCTGTACAGAATGATTGTTCATGTAGTTAATGCGGAGCTCCACCCAAAAGGGGGTGCTCCGCTTGTCTGCCTCCTACCTACTTGATGTCTGTTTACCTGCGCTGCTTCCATTGTAGGGGCCCCAGAGCATTACTTTGCTAGGGGCCCATGATGCTATTAAGACGGCCTTGTATAGCAGGACTGCGATATTGCAACAGACAGTCGGACACTAACTTACACTTTTTGGGGACTAGTCACGCTAATACAGTGATCCGTGCTAAAAATATACACTTTCACTGTACTAATGACAAACAAGAAAAAGCTATGGTCATGGGACTTTATATGAGGGAAGCCAGTGGAAAGATAATATAATGGAAATAGGTAAAAATATAAATATAATTTATCCTGAAATCGGGATCAAACCATATCATGATTGAGTACATGCTGCAATAAAGTAATAAATTCATGACAGGCCATGGGAAAACTGACATATATCACATAGTAAAAAATTAATTCATAGTATACAGTACATAATAAATGTATACATAAAAAAAGAACATGATAAATAATAGTATATATATCAGAAAGTCCAGACCTGTAATTTGACATACGTGCTCTAATCTAAGTAGATTCGTTGGCACATGATTCAAGGGGGCGTAGAAATTAATTAATCTCTATAACTGGCCAGTCTAACAACCGGGCAACTGGTATTTCCAGAAGGAGGTCAGCGATAGCACCTCGTATTTATCATTGAAGATGTAGAACACAATGACTGTGTAAGCTCCAAGTACCTTTAGTCAAAGCTTACACAGACCAAAGGACTATGATCTTCCCTCCATGTGGCAGTGCTGGGCCAATCACCAATTACCAGTGTTGTAGCCTTAGAGGAATAAAAGTGAGTCACATGCTCCTCAATGCTCAGAAGTACCAGTTTATTCTTAAATCCCATTGACCCAACAAAGCAGCGAGGGAGCAAGGTAAAGGTGAGTGTGCACAGCTGTAGAGGTAGGCATCAAGGCAAACCTTTTTCACAAACAAAGCTCATGTTTGCTTCAGGGGAAAACTGAGCAGATCCCTTCATTTTAGTGTCTACATGCTGGATGGAACTGGCTCACTTACCGACTGCTGACTTTAATTGTTCTTTCAACTCAGACTCCCCTTCAACATTGTCGGAGGGGACATTACTCCATTTCTAAAGTTTTGCATAGCTTCTAGTTCACATAATGTCATGTGATCTCCAAGGAAACAGAACATTTCTGGAACATCACACATCTGCAACACAGGTGTCATGTACCCTCCTCATTCTTCTCTGCCAAGCTCCCTCTGTGGCTCATTTGGGCTCCTCCTGTGGCATCGCCTATAATATCATAGGTGTGCTTCTGAGGTCTACTGTCCCACTGCCTGGCCTGGTCTACTGCTCATCTATTACACTCCTGTGCTGGGGTTCTTATGCCGCGTACACACGGTCGGACTTTTCGTCTACAAAAGTCCGACAGCCTGTCCGACAGACTTTCGACGGACTTGCGGCGGACTTTCGACGGACTTGCGGCGGACTTTCTAACGAACAGACTTGCCTACACACGATCACACAAAAGTCCGTCGAATTCTTACGTGATGACGTACACCGGACTAAAATAAGGAAGTTGATAGCCAGTAGCCAATAGCTGCCCTAGCGTGGGTTTTTGTCCGTCGGACTAGCATACAGACGAGCGGATTTTTCGACCGTACTCGAGTCCGTCGGAAAGATTTAAAGCATGTTTCAAATCTAAAGTACGTCGGATTTGAGGCAAAAAAAGTCAGTTGAAAGTCCGGAGAAGCCCACACACGATCGGATTACCAGCCAGCTTTAGTCCGTCAGCGTCCGTTGGACTTTTGTAGACGAAAAGTCCGACCGTGTGTACGCGGCATTAGTCCTGCTGCTTTGTCTGGTCTGTTTTTCATCAAGTATGCTCCTGTGCTGGAGTTTGCAGTCCCGCTGCCTGGCCTGGTCTACTGCTCATCCATTACACTCCTGTGCTGGGGTTCTCAGTCCTGCTGCCTTGTCTGGTCTGCTCTTCAACCAGTATGATCCTTGCTGGGGTTAGCAGTCCTGCTGCCTGCTCTGGTCTGCTTTTCATCAAATATGCTCCTATGCTGGGGTTTGCAGTCCTGGTGCCTGGACTGGTCTCCTCTTCACCCAGTATGCTCTTATGCTGGGGTCCATAGTCCTGTACCCTGGTCTGGTCCACTCTTCATTTAATATGCTCCCGTGCTGGGGACCAGCAGTCCAACTGCCTGGTCTGGTCTGCTCTTCATCCATTATGTTCTATGTTGGGGTCTGCTGTCCTGCTGCCTGGTCCAGTCCAATGTTTTCACAGTACTCTCCTGTGCTTGGGTCCATGGCCTTGCAACCTGGTGCAGTCCAATCTTTTCACAGTACTCTCCCGTGCTGGGGTTTCCTGTCCTGCTGCTTGGTCTGGTCCATTCTTCATCCAGTATGCCCTATGCTGGGGTCCTCTGTCCTTCTGCCTGGTCCACTCTTCAACCAATATGCTCCTGTGATATGGTCCATGGCCCTGCTGCCTGGTCCAGACCTAACTTTTCACAGTACACTCCTGTACTTGGGTTCCCTTTCCTGCTATCTGGTTTGGTCCGCTATTTATCCAGTATGCAGTGTGGTGGGGTCCACAATTTCACTGCCTGATCCGGTTCGCTCTTCATCCAGTATGCTCTAATGCTGAGCTCCTGCTGCCTGACCTGATCTGTTGTTTATCCAATAACTTCCTGTGCTAGGGTTTCCATTTCTGCTGCCTGGTCTGCTCCACTGTTTATTTCTCTCTGCTTCTGTTACGTGTTCCAGGCTGCTCTGGTGTGCTCCTCATTCCAAAGTTTCTGTTCGCAGCACGGTACTTGTCTACAATGCTTCCACTTATATGCCCCTGCAAGTCTGAGTTAGTCTCCACATGTTAAGAGCAGGTTGGACCTAGGGGTTGCGACCTGTGGTCAGCACGCAGTTAAGTCCAAGCTTCCATGAGGCGGTTCCTGGTGGCAGGGCTGGGGTTGGAAGGAAGGGCAGTAGCCCAGGGTGGAGTAGGTGGACACACCCTCACAATATGCAAGCTCTAGAATCAGTGGGTCATGGCTTTGTAGCTGCTCTGACAGCTACTGCTGTCACACTGTGCACCAACATGCCCACTCTCTACCCTATCTGCCCACACCCATCACAAAAAAAACACACCGTACATGTGCAATTACCTTCTAGCTGCTAGAAAGCAAGTGATTGGCCAAGCATGTGCTCAATGCCAGTCATGGGTAGCTAGAGGAAGGGGGCATAGAATAGTTGCAGGACGGCACACCAATAGTATGGCATGCATTACAAGTGGAGGGTGCAGTTCCACATCTTTTCCCTGGGTGCTGGACCTGTAGGTGGGGTGCAGAATGATGCGGAGACAATAATTCACACAGGCAGGTACAATAGAACTTGTATTGAAGGAATGAAACAACAGTTCACAACAAGCCCAGTGGGACAGCCACCCTGCCAGCTACACTCACAGCTCAGTAGCATGACAGTGTAGATTTCAGCTGGAATGACAGTGTCTGTTGATAGAGGTCTTGTCCCAGTTGGGAATCGGTAAAGAAATGATCAAGCCCTATACTTACTCTCCTCATCAGGAACCTTTCCCTAACGCTGTTACTTTCCCTTACAGATGCTGTTACTGTCCCTACTCTGTCCACTTGCCAAAGAGCACCACAATTTGGGAACCAGGGCCTTAAATAGGCTCTGTCTAACCCAAGACAGCTGCTTGAGTCACATGGGTTTGCCAGCATCCAATAAGCAGGGCTGGCCCAAGACATTGTGCTGCCTGGGTTCAAGAATGAAATTCTGCCCCCCCCCTAAAAAAAATAATAATCGAGCCCATCTAGCAAAGGGACATTTTCATAAAGCAAAGAAACATCCTCATATAGTAAAGAGACAGCCCGATCCAGCAGAGACATCCCCATATTGTCAGGGAAGTCATCCGCAGAATACAGCTAATGCTCGCAAGCATACACCTGTGCGCAGGCGCCGGCAAGGGATTCACAGAACAACTACGGGCGCATCAGCGAATGCGCGATCGCGCGTTCGCGATCGCGCGTGCGCGCGTGCACGCGCACGCCTGTCATCAGAACTGGCGCCAGACGGCCTATTTAAACACAGACTTAGTACTGGCTGGTTGCTCCTTTGTCTATAGCGTGTACCTGAATTCTTGCTACCTGTGTTGACTTCCGATCATCGTTCTGGCCTGTTACCTGACCTCTCTCCTGCCTGCTGTTTGTACCTGATCTGCCTACCTGCTGCCGAACCTGCCTGTGACCTGACCTCTCTCCTGCCTGCTGTTTGTACCTGATCTGCCTACCTGCTGCCGAACCTGCCTGTGACCTGACCTCTCTCCTGCCTGCTGTTTGTACCTGATCTGCCTACCTGCTGCCGAACCTGCCTGTGACCTGACCTCTCTCCTGCCTGCTGTTTGTACCTGATCTGCCTACCTGCTGCCGAACCTGCCTGTGACCTGACCTCTCTCCTGCCTGCTGTTGTACCTGATCTGCCTAGCCGTTGCCAAATCTGTCTGTGACCTGACCACGTTCCTGCCAGCCGAGTCATCTGATCTGTCTCTCTGCTGCCGAGACCTGCCAGTGATCCAGCGACTCTCCTGTCTGCTTCCAGTCAAGTCCAACCATCCACCTGTGTGTTCCGGCAACTTCCTGCTCAGACTTCGGGACTTCCATAGGCACTCTTACTCCACCGTGCTCCAGCGCCAGCTGTTCCACTACCAGCGGCCCTTGAGCCGGAGTTGTACGGGAGGCCTTCCTCTACACATCAGGCTCGCCATCAGGTACGTGTCACATATATTCAGCAAGGGACATCCCCATATATTTAGCAAAGAGACATTTCCATAAATTCAGCAAAGAGACATGCCCCCTCCAGCAAAGAGACATGTCCAATCCAGCAAAGAAACATGCCACCTCCAGCAAGAGACATGCCCCCTCCAGCAAAGAAACATGCCACCTCCAGCAAAGAGACATGCCCCCTCTAGCAAAGAGTCATGCCCCCTCCAGCAAAGAGTCATGCCCCCTCCAGCAAAGAAACATGCCCCTCCAGCAAAGCGACATGCCCCTCCAGCAAAGAGACATGCCCCCTCCAGCAAAGAGACATGCTCCCTCCAGCAAAGAAACATGCCACCTCCAGCAAAGAGACATGCTCCCTCCAGCAAAGAGACACGCTCCAAAAAATCCGCTCAACTCACTGGTATGTGAAATGTGCAGCACCACGAAACTCCCCCCTTCCTCTTCACCACTTATGACCAACTAAGCTCCGATCCTGGCTCAGTGATACATGTTGTTTTTCAAGACCGGGAAAGCTACCCCACCCCCCTGGGGTGGAGTAGCCTGGGGTGTGGAGCATGATGCAAGGGTGACACTGCACGCTAGAGGGAGGGAGCCTCGGGTCCATAGGCACTGCGCCCCTGTTGCTGCCACTCTTAAAGTGCTGCCTCGGTCCCGTGGACCCACCGGGACCCATGGTAGGGCCGGCCGTGCCAATAAGATTCCCCAGTGACCCAGGAAACAATAGAGGAACTTTGTTCCTCCTAACTTCCTTTCCAACAACAGTGCCACTATAGCCGAGCGCCACCTGCTGTGGAGAAAATAGACTGCATCTGCCCACAGACCAACCTGTCCCCAAACTGCCTGGGGGGAACACCAGCTGGCCCTTAGATTCCGCACCCTGGTGGGATCCCACGTCACCTGCTCACAAGTGGGTTCTCTTCAATAACCTTTGTGACACCAGCCCACAGGCCTCATTCCACATTATTGCATGAGTTTCTAAAAGTCCGTAGAGAACTTGCCTGGCATCCCGGCCGTCTCTTGATGCCGAGTGAATTCCAGAATAGAAAGTAATTGTGTAAGATTCAGCTTCAGTGTTTAAGTCTTCCTCTAATGCTCCATGAAAAACGCCTTAATAAAACGTTATTACAAAGCTCCAGGCCCCTGACAGATTAAGTGCTATTAAATCACTTTGCTTTGAAAGAACTAAAAGGTCACAAGATGAATTACCTTAGTCAGTGTTTGCTTGGTCCCGCTCACATAAAAAGCCCAAAAGGGAAAAAGGGAAAGGAGGAATTATGGACCTGCAAATGGCTTCAAAATAAGAAGCTGTCACATGGCAGCTGATGGACAGTAGTCTGCATGGCACACATCAAACCTCTTAGATTTTCTTTAAGAGGGGAAAAAAAATATTTTGTTTGGGATTTTTCTGCCTGAGAAAAAAGTATGTGAAAATAAATAGCTCACCTTGAAAATAGCGCCATTTTTTATGGCCTGGAAACTCACCTATTTGTAAAGTTGAGTAAACTTTCATTAATTCTGAATATCTGGTCAGAAAAAAATATGTTTAAAAATAAGTTGAGTTTTGACTTCGTTGACATAACTTTTTGAAACTTTAGTTGCCTACACACAGTTGGCTTAAAGGTGAACTCCAGCCAAAAATAAGAAAAAACAAATGGCCCATTAAAAGATAAAATAACAAAACTAGTTTGTGCTGCAATATTCACCTTCGGTCCAAAGATTTCCTTTGCAAACATGGTTGTGCGCATAGGGTGTCCCGGGGGTGCTTAGGCACACCCCACTCCGGCGTTTCTCAACCAGCTCCTTCACCGAACTGTACATTGCCACAGCAGGACCTCGGTCGGGACAGTGCAGTTCAGAGCAGTGGAAGGGAGAGCCGCCTTCTTGCATCTGAGCCCTCCGCCCCCCCCCCCCCCCCCTACAGGGTAGTACCTGGAGTGAGTGCAAGCCTGTGTGTATGTGGCCAGCAGCACTCACAGTTTTGTGGACTGTAATAGAAAAACAGTCCTGCCCTAGGGTTTTGGTGAGAGGAAAGCAGAGCACAGAGAGGATTATAAGGGAGGGTGGGGGTTGGCTTTAGCAGAGAGAGTGGGGTACAACGGTATGTCAGCAGGGGTTTAAGTTGTGGACGTGAGCAGAGAGAGGGGGGTTTGAGCTACATAGGTGAGCAGAAATGGGGGGTTTAGGTACAGGGGTAAGCCGAGAGAGGAGGATTTGGGGTACAGAGGTGAGCAGAGAGAGGAGGATTTGGAGTACAGAGGTGAGCAGAGAGATGGAGTTTGAGATACAGAGGTGACCAGAGAGAGGGACGTTTGAGATACAGAGGTGACTAGAGAGAGGGAGGTTTGGGGTACAGAGGTGAGCATAAAGAGAAGGGTTTGGGGTACAGAGGTGAACAGAGAGGGGGTTTGGGGTACAGAGGTGTGCAGAGAGGGATTTGGGGTTCAGAGGTGAGCAGAGAGGGTGGTTTGGGGTACAGAGAGATGAGGTTTGGGGTACAGAGGTGAGCAGAGAGGGGTTTGGGGTTTAGAGGTGAGCAGAGAGGGGGGTTTGGGGTACAGAGGTAATCAGGGAGAGGGGGTTTGGGGTACAGAAAAATGAGGTTTTGGATACAGAGGTGAGTAGAGAGAGGGAGGTTTGGGGTACAGAGTTGAGCAGAGAAAGGGAGGTTTGGGGTACAGAATTGAGCAGAGAGATGGGGTTTGTGTTACAGAGGTGAGCAGAGAGAGGGAGGTTTGGGGTACATGGGTGAGCAGAGAGGGAATGGTTTGGGGTACAGAGGTGAGCAGAGAGAGGGAGGTTTGTATAGGGGTGAGCAACGAGAGAAGGGTTTGAGGTACAGAGGTGAGCAGAGAGGGTTTTTTTGGATACAGAGGTGAGCAGAGAGGGTGTTTGAGCTTTGGGATGCACACTGTAATGCAATAGGCTGTGCACATCTATGTCTGCAGGACTTTTTTCTGCCACTAGATGTCCTTAGTCTGATGGCCAGCATCATTCAACCCACTTCCTCTAAACCCAGATCGTCCTGTGCCTGCCTCCAGAATGTGACTGGATAGTAAAATACAAAATAGTGCAGCGCTAGAAATTTAACTAAAAATGCATGATAGCTAACTGCTATAAGATGCATAAAAAGTCCCAGATGTGAAAAAATAGAAAGCCAAGGATGATATGAATGAAAACACCAGCAGTCAAGAGTAAACTCCTCAATGGTGATCAGGGTGCTCAAGACGATCGTAATTAGTGTACATCCTTATCTGTGCTTCTACCACCCTAGGTACAGGCCACTAACCTTAATCTGTCGACCTCTGAGTTAACAGAAAGGTCATTCGAGCAGTCCCCACTGGGGCAATCATAAGATGCAAGTCTGTTAAATGGTCAATCCAACAATCGAAATCCAGCTTCAATAATGCAGCAGCAATATGGCAAATCTCTTATGCAGTTCATGTAAGATCAATGAGACATATATAGTGCTCTCCGTTTTATCGAAAACCAGCTTTTAATAGTAATAAAAATGTTACTTACAAACATAAACACTATATTGTCTCATTGACTGCAAACCCAGTGCTAGGATGCAAGGCATACAACATGACACAAGGAAGGTGGCTGTAGTGACGTCACGGTACTGGATAGCGAAAGGAGAGGTAGTACAGTGATGAGCTCATCTCTCTGTCCCTCTGCTGTCTCCACCTATCTGCATGCTTTGTGTCAGCACCTAAACCGATTGGCTCCTTGAATTCAGGGCAGCTGAGAGGGTGGTATGGGCAGTCCTCCCATATGGGGCCCAGGCCCACTGGTCAGGAGGAGGTACGGGCAGGGCTGATTGTTGTTTGGCACTGAAAAACATGTCCCAGTGAAGAGAAGAATGTTGTCACTGCCTGTACTGGGCTCCCTGACCTGCTTTTCCTGCTGCTCAGTGTCTTGCTAGCTGGATCGGGGATGTACCGGCTACAGCAGCTCCAAACACAAGAATGGCAACAGTGGCAGTACCAATGGGTGGAGCAGCTGGGGGAATGTCTAGGATTGTGCCTAGAGATTTCTGTCCACTGGAATTGCATTGGGCTGCTGTGTACTAGTCCAAAATGTTTCCGGTCAGCTGGTGGATGTATGGTTGTTAGAACCGTATAAGCAGGATATAAAAGGTACTCTTAGAAGGTTGGGGATACACTGTGGGGGGGCTGTCAGGTAGACTGTGTGGGGACCCATGATTTCTAAGGGCAGCCCTGCTTGTACTGCTTCTTCCTCTCACATTCAGCCCTGCTTTAGGGACTGGGACTGCAAGAGGCTGATACCAGGTCAGGTTCAGGTACTTATGGTAAACAAACTGGTGCAAATGAAGTGTAGTGTAACCAAATACAACTGCCTTATTCTAGTGCATATATAGAATATGTGAACGTAAGGATTGCTGGAAACCATTAAAAACATTATCAATGTCCATAAAAAAGTCTGTTTTGAGACTTCCGGTTCCGGCACCGCATGGACAGGAGGTGAGCAGAGAGAGCTCCCACCGCTCTCCTCTTAAGAAATGGCTTCCAAAGCCAGCATCAGCCCGGAGGACACCCCCATCTGTCCATCAATCCCTGCCTGTCACAGATGGATGGCTTCGTGGAGCGATCCCACAGCTGCATGGCTCCTCTCACACAAAAGCTCGCCAGTGACATGGCGGCTGCTGCAGCCAAAATGGCGCTCGATCCTCACGCTAATGACAGTGCATATAACCTGGCTCCCGCCGAGCCAGCGGCGCCTGACCCAGCCTCTCCCGCTGGCATTGCACAGGCAGTGGTTGCCCTCCTCTCTCCCACCCTCACCGAGGCAGTAGAAATAGCAGTCCAGGATTTACAGGCTCATGGCCAGAGGATCAACCACGCTGAGGATCGGATCTCATCCTTAGAGGATGAAGTCATAGCACAGTCTAAAGCTATGGCCCGCATCTCCCAGTCTTACAGGGAAATTCAGGATAAATTAGATGACCTTGACAACCCCTCAAGGCGTAATAATTTGCACATTGTGGGCCTTCCTGAATCATTTTCTGCAACTATGCTCTCTGAACTTTGTGCTAAAACCATTCCTGACCAGTTCGGCCTACACACTCCATGTGTAGTGGAGCGTGTGCACCGCATTGGGCAACCTTCTGATAGCCGCACGAAACCGTGACCTGTGATAGTACGCTATTTCAATTATGCTGATAAAAATGCAATTCTCCAGAGGTTCCGTCAATCCCGCACTCTCTCTATAGATGGTGTTGACATGCTGCTTTTCACTGATTACTCTGTCTACGTTATTTTAATTCAGTCATGCACTCTTCTGTGGACTGCACTAGCAGTCGGCCTGCTAAATCCCGAGATCTAACCTCTCCTCCACCGGGACCCACACTTCTTTTCCAGTCTCGTCGATGTGATTTATAGATGTTTGGCCCCTGACTCACCCAACTGACCGTGACTTCACTTTCTTCTCAAACCCCCCCCCCACAATTCCTTCTCCCACATTGATTACTTCTTTGCTTCGTCGGCACTGGTCTCATCGCTTCATGATGCCTGTGATCTCAGATCACAGTCCCATTTTAGTGGAGCTATCTAAAATTAAATCTTCATCCCCCCTCCCCACTTGGCATTTCCTGTCCTACCTAGCCAACAATGAAGATTTTCAACACATGCTCTACAAAGAGTGGGCAGATTATGTAGCCACTAATGGAGTCCACCTTACGGATCCCAATCTTTCTGGGAAGTGGGAAAAGCCCCCCTTAGGGGGAAGATTATCTCCTACACTTCTCAAGTTAAAAAACACTCCAGACAACAATTCCAAAAAGCCAGTGAAACCGTCTGATTGACACGTGAGGCTCTGTTGCAGTCATGCACAGTGGCCCTTAAAAATGCTTGGCAACTTGCGAACCAAAACTTTGACATGTGGGCACAGCAACAGGAATCGGCCAAACTCTCGTATTCTACTTTAAAATTGCACGGATTTGGTAACAAGGCTGACAAACTCTTGGCCAAACTCTACTCTGGTCCCAGACGACCAACCTACATATCTACATTGAAAAACCCTGGTTCTCTTGTTACCACACCTGCAGAAGTTAGTAATCTGCTTATGGAATACTACAACTCTCTCTACTAAGAGGACCCGACCAGGAAAAAGCCACGGCGCTGCTGGCTAGAGTGTGTTTACCCCAACTCACTTCAGATCAACTGAAAGCTCTCAATGCCCCCATCTCCCTGGAGGAAGTCCAGCTTACCATCAAATCCTTCCCTTCCACTAAGGCCCTGGGTCCTGACAGTTATACTGACAAATTTTAAAAACTTATTAGTGAATTTATCCCTGACACGTTAAAAGATGTCTTTAAGGCGAGAACCCAGGTGCACATCAAACTTATCTCGAAGAGAGGGAAAGACCCCTTACACCCAGGATCTTATAGGCCAATTTCATTGATCAATGTCGATGTAAAAATCATTTCCAAAATAGTTCCCGATATTCTACATCCGGCTCAATCAGGATTTGTTCTTGCTTTCGATAACATTAGTTTCTCCTGGTTATTTATTGTAATGGAAACATTTGGTTTTTCAGGCCCGGTATTATGCCCTGTACACACGGTCGGACATTGATCGGACATTCCGACAACAAAATCCATGGATTTTTTTCAGACGGATGTTGGCTCAAACTTGTCTTGCATACACACGGTCGCACAAAGTTGTCGGAAAATCCGATCGTTCTGAACGCGTTGGCATAAAACACGTACGTCGGGACTATAAACGGGGCAGTAGCCAATAGATTTCGTCTCTTAATTTATTCTGAGCATGCGTGGCACTTTGTGCGTCAGATTTGTGTACACACAATCGGAATTTCCGACAACGGATTTTGTTGTCTGAAAATTTTATAGCAAGCTCTCAAACTTTGTGTGTCGAAGATTCCTATGGAAAATGTGTGATGGAGCCTACACATGGTCGAAATTTCCAACAACAAGGTCCTAACACACATTTTCCATCAGAAAATCCTATCGTGTGTACAGGGCATTAGACTTTATCAAACAGATGTATACATCCCCTTCTGCTCGCTTAGTCACTCCAGACTTTATTTATGATTCCATCCCTCTAACTAAAGGCACAAGACAGGGGTGTCCTCTCTCTCTCCCCTCTTCTCTTCAACATTGCAATTGAACCATTATGCAGAATACTTAATTCGAAGGAGGGAATCAGCGGCATCACTTATTGGCAATCAAATCTTCCGCTCACCCTTGTTTGCTGATAATAGTCTACTGTTTTCTTCTACCCCTCTATCAGACTTTAACAAACTTCAGGAATTGTTTGCGACTTTTAGACTCTGGGTTAAGAATCAATTTTGATAAGAGAGAAGTTCTGCCCCTGAACCCTTGTGAGTCAGCTAAATGGAGACCATGTTCCCCATTTAGCATTGCCAGTCTTTATCTTACTTGGGTATACGGATAGGACGGGAACCATCATCATTGTTCTTCATCTTAATTACCTTCCACTGATAACATAGATCGTGCAGGAGTTGGAAGCTTGGGCAGCCTTTCCCCTATCGTTCTTTGGCAGATGTCATCTTTTTAAAATGGTTTTGTTTGCACATCTACTCTACCCTATGCAAACTATACCTCTACTGTTGCAACATTCTGACATACAAAAAATTCATACAGCCCTGTTAGCCTTCTTATGGTCTCGTAAGGAATACCCTTGTCTCTCCGCTTACCCTCCCTGCTGTATTGAACTCTAATTTGAGAGCTCTACCAGCTCATCTTCGATCCAATATTTTGATCAGAGACACTGTTATAACCTGGAGAGAGGTGCGGAGACTACTGGGGCTACCCTCAACCATTTCTCCGTACCTACCCATCCATGGAAACCCCATGTTTCCTCCGGCTAATTATTACAAGGTCTTTGCTCAATGGAGGAATTGTGGCCTCACCAAAGTGGCCTCATTTTTCAAAGGTACCCCCAGAGTTATCAAACCATTCTCTGATCTTTCCCAAGAGTACTCCCTAGAACCATCCCACATCTTTCATTACCATCAAATACTCAGCTACCTAAGGACCTGCTACAGCCCTAAACAAGACTCTCTCCAACTAACATTTATCGAGGCAGTTATTCACCAGGATGATTACTCTATATCCAGTGTATATTCTTATCTCATTACGTATCGGACGGCAAAATATCATCTCGCACAAATGGATTTCTATCTCAACAATCCCGATGCTCCTGAAAAACTTCTGATGAGATATCGTAAGATCTGCAAGTTTATCATATCAGAAACCTGGCGAGAGACTCAATTTAAATGACTTCACAGAGCCCGCTACCCTTTCCGCACCAAACCTGCAGATCCCTCACAATGTCCTTGGTGCTCACCCCAATGGCCCACACTATTTCATTGCCTCTGGGAATGCTCATCTGTTTCCACATTCTGGGACTCGATACCTGGTATATCACTAAAGTTCTCAAAATGAAACTACCTAAGGACCCCTTACTATGCATCTTTGACTGCGAAGTGTCAGTTACCCCCGCTCCAGTCTTTAACTCCGCTGGGCCTCCCACACTGGGCCCATATCTGCTTATTGGTAACAAACAAATGGCCCCTGCCCCTACCTATAACTGGCCTCCGCAGCAAGGAGCACATGGAAGGGCAAACGCATGAAAGACAAAAACAGAACATTCCATAGCTCAACTCACCAACCAGTCTGCCAACCGACCAAATTAACCTGTCCAACAGTCTGTGTTAAACACAGGGGTTTAGTTAGCACGCATTTGCAAACGCATGCCTAAGCTGCAAGGCCTCTTCACGGCACCCTGTGTATGCTTGCAATCCTAAACACTGAATACTGAATTTATGAGCGTCTCCACAATGGAAGCACATTTGGTAGGTTGGCAGACTGGTTGGTGAGTTGAGTTATGGAATGTTCTGTTTTTGTCTTTCTGCTTATTGGTAGCCCACAGATCAATTATGTGCAATTGGATCCATTCCTCACGTCCTAGTCTCATGGTTGTAAAAACAGGCTCTACTGTCTCTTTTCAATCAGGAGAAATTAGACACCATCATACAGAACTTCTGCACTACTCAACGTTTCTTCACCAGGTAGCGTTACTTTATGGAATACACGTTTTCACGGGAGAAACTTTCTTCCTCCATGTGCCCCCCTTCCGTTATACTGAATGGTATTTGAAAATAAATCTCTCCAACTCCTTCGGTAAGCTTAAAGTATCTGATCCTGTCCAGCCCCTTGCATCTTCCTTTTTTGTTCCCCTAATCCTTTAGGACCTCCTCATTAGCTAGACCTCCATTGTGGACTATGCTATGAGTCCCAGATCTGGTTGTATTCAAGCTGTTATATATCCCTGTGTGTTTCTCCCTAGATTATATTTATGCTTCCACTCCTGACGTGTTTTTATAGAGTACTACGTTTATATTTGCACAATGTTGGTTAAAATGTCCCCCCCCCCCTTCTTTTTTTTTTCCTTCTTCCTTCTCCTTACTATGTCCTTTATCCATGTTAGAATTTTGTAAATACAAATACACTAGTGGCAGCTCCTCAGGGAGACTGAAGTAATCTCTGTAGGAAACATAAAAAAACCAGCATAGGGCACCAACTAAGCGCAGTATGTATAAAGGGTTTTATTAAAATGATAAATAACAACTCACTCATTAAAGGACAATAAGAGCTTATATCTCCATAATGTTGTTTTTAGGAAAGATGTTTGCATACACGCAGGCGCTTAAGCCTAAGAACCCCTGCCTGTGGCCGTGTTACAGGTGCCCGATCGTGTGCGCATGCGCATTGGTCCTCTGTGTCAGTACCATTTGGTCTATTATACTCCTGAGCATCTGTGCTTCTGTTCCTTTATGCTTATGATCCTCTGTTGCCGACCTCATCTGTACCAGACTCTGCCTGAAAACCGCCTGTCCCCACCCCTGGCTTGCCTCTAGAATATTTTTCTGCCTGTTCTCTTGGATGTTCTGCTTTGCTGTTACTGAACTCAGCCTGGTTTCTGGCTACTCTGCTGCCTGCAGTCTCTACCTTGCACCTAAGTTCATCCAGCTAGTCATCTCTGCACAACCTAACGCATATCAGCACCTGCCGGCAGAAGACTTTACAGGCACTCATGGCACTCTATGCTTTGTTACCTTACCAGGGCTCCTTAGGCAGAGCTGTAAGAGAGGCCTACCTCTGCACTTCAGACTCCATCACCAGGTACGTTACAGCCACCCTTGCGATGGTAAACTTTGTGGTGTGCTGTCACGGGATATGGACGATGCTGTGGCCACCAGCTGGGTGGATGAATGCTGAAAAGCCGGACCTGGAAGCCCTGAAGGACCTCAATGGCGGGGCGTGACTACATGTTTCAGAGTGCCGCTGCTCCTTTCTTGAGAAAGGAGCGGTAATGCTCCAAAACATGTTCTCGATCATGGCTAGGTGTTTCGGAGTGTCACTGCTCCAAAAGAGCAATTAGCCGTGCCCCTCGCCTTCATTGGAAATCTTCCAGGTGTGATGCCATTTCCAGACCTGCACCCTCCATTCCGGAACTTCCAGGTTAAGCTTTTCAGGTTCACCCACCTAGCTGGCAGGCACAGCAGCATCCATATCCCATGACAGCACACTGCGAGGATTACCATCACCAGAACGGCTTGGTGGAGAGATAAGCTCTTGTTGTCTTTTAATGAGTGAGCTGCCAGCTTCACCAATTCTCCTTGACTTGGCTCATATATGCGGGCTCTCGGTGGGTGGGCTTTAACTCAGAGAGACCAGATATATCCAGCCTTATGTAAACAGGGTGTGCTCAGCTGTGCTGAGAGCACGCACCGTGCACGCCCCGTGCACAGTCACTGCTGGGGACCAGAATGCTCCCGGTGGATACTTACGATCGGGAGCTTTCAGATCATGTGACTGCAGTGACAGCCAAGGTTAATAAAAGCCTTTATTCATACTGCACTTAGTTGGCGCCCCCTGCTGTTTTTTGCAGGTACCTATGCTGCTTGCAATTAAAAAATTTATTTAATAATGTATTTGGTAATTATTCCAGAGCTGCACAAATCTGTCTGAA
This sequence comes from Lithobates clamitans, assembly GCA_037952925.1. Lineage (NCBI taxonomy): Eukaryota > Metazoa > Chordata > Amphibia > Anura > Ranidae > Lithobates > Lithobates clamitans. Next base: position 928,107 of record JBBGZY010000154.1, on the reverse strand, counting down.
GTTCAACTTTAACCACTTGACCTCCGGAAGATTTACACCTCTTCAAGACCAGACCATTTTTTGCGATACGGCACTGTATTATTATAACTGACAATTGCGCGGTTGCGCGACGCTGTACCCAAACAAAGTTTATGTCCTTTTTTCCCACAAATAGAGCTTTCTTTTGGTGGCATTTGATCACCTCTTTTCACCAAAAAACAAACAATAGTTCTTACTTTCTGCTATAAAACATATCCAATAAAAAAAAAAAAAAAATCTAATTTTTTCATAACTTTAGGCCAATATGTATTCCGCTACATATTTTTGGTCAAAAAAATCCCAGTAAGTGTATATTGATTGGTTTGCACAAAAGTTAGAGTGTCTAAAAACTATGGGATATTTTTATGTATTTATTTATTTACTAGTAATGGTGGCGACCAGCGACTTATAGCGGGACTGGGATATTGCAGCGGACAGTGGGGACACTAGCTGACACTTCTGACACTTTGTGGGGACCAGTGACACCAATACAGTAATCAGTGCTTAAAATATGCACTTCCACTGTACTAATGACACTGGCTGGGAAGGAGTTAACATCAGGGGCGATCAAAGGGTTAACTGCGTGCCTAGCCAGTGTTTATGTGTACAGTGTGGGAGGTGCTTTTACTAGGGGAAGACATGGCATTGCTGTTTTACAGGAACACAGGATCCATGCCTTCTGAACTGACAGAATGGCAACCTGCCCAGTTTACATACAGAATGGATCTCTGCCTAATGATCGGCGGTTCGTCAGATTTGCGGTACCCGCAGATCAACCCCCTTACCCCCCGCTGTGTCTAATCACAGTGGGAGCGGGTCGCCAACGGTGGTACCCACATAGCTCCCAACTGTCCCTGATTTTGAGGGACTGTCCCTGATTTGGAGCAATGTCCCCCTGTCCCTCATTCCTCCTCATTTGTCCCTCATTTTGGTCTGATCTCTATAGTTGTATATAAAATGCACTTTTTATCTATCAAAAAAGTGTTTTCCAGTGCTAAACCTTTCATCTGATTTCTAAATTGCTGCATTTGTAAATTCCAAAAGCCAATATAAAGGAATAGTAGTGGTAAAAAAAGCATTTGTGGGTTTAACAAATCTTGTTTTTTGTTTTTGTATGTAGCACTAACTCTCGGTGGAGCTGCTGGTTTAAGCGGGCTGTTACCTTCCCTCTCGACACCTCTGTTTCACCGGCACCGGGTCTAGGGTTCCGTTGAGTTTACCTCTGGACGATAAAAGCACCAACACTTGAGTACGTTTTCAATGCTTTATTGAACCAAGTAACGAAGGAAGTAGCAGGAAAGAGGCAGGAGGGAAGCTGCAGGGAAGCTCAAATACCTTTCTTTAGGATTCTTGAGAACGTCCTTTAAAGTTGAATATTGTAATCGGATGCAATCCCCTTGTGGGACACACTCTTTGCTCGCCTGGATAGGCCTCTCTCACTTGCCTAGCAGCCAGCACGTAGCACAAACAAAAGTCTCTGCCACAGACTTGATTGAAATAAACCCGTACGATCCTCTGCCACAGGATGTATTGGTTTAGCGGTGAATGTCAGACACAGTACTTGGACCTCTAAGCCAACCCGGCAGTACTATGCTGTACAACTACTTTAGGATACGTCCTCCAACTGAGTCACCAGGCCTCTCTCCAGACCAGCACTCTGCGTGATCCTTCCATGACGGGTCCTCCCCTGGGATCTTCTCGGTTGTCCAGCTTCTTCACTCTGGATAGACAGCTCAGGACCATTCCTCGGCCGCAGCGGTGCGGGCCTCCGGAACGGAGGACCACGAGGTAGCACTCTAACGCATACCTGTCGGCCAGGAGGGCCAGCAGGTGGCTGTAAAACGAATCCTAAAACATGGCGTCTGTCCCATAAATACCCTCTACCTGAATGCAACTCGGAGGACCACCTCCACCGAGTTGTCTCCGGGACAGAGGAGCACTCATACGCTTCGACACGTTGCCCTTCCAACACCAGCCAATGGTAACAGCGACACCCACTGGCTCAGTGTGGAACCACACGCAACGTCAGCCAAGCTGGAACAGAGGCATATCTAACTCCCCTAACGAGAAATTCACTAAATTTTTTTTTTTCATGTTCAATATGTTTTTTATTTTAAAATATTCACCATAATACAAGATAAAGATCAACCAAATAGATGGCCCAACATAGGCCTAAACATCAAGAGTTACATAAATTTATGAGCATTGAACATTTATGTTTGGTATCAAAGAACCTCTTCTGGAGAAAAGCTTTTGGGTCTCTTCAAAGGGATTAGACCCTAATTTTTTTTTTTTTTTGAAAATCTTTTTATTGAGTATAAGACATACAAACAGAAAAACGACAGTAAACCTGCTACAGCATTGGGACTAGAACCACGCAGGGGCCATTGCCAGCCTGCAACTGGGCTGTTTCCATCATTAGTGACATACAGCTGTAGCACGTCTACAAGAAAAGAACAACAAACAACCTAGTGCTGTATTGGCTCCTGCTCAATTGAAATATCTAAGGATCAGATCATTCATTCGAGACCCAAGAGACAATAATAAATATCAAATAAACCCATATCAGAGATTATAACACAAAAAAGTCACCCAAAGTATCAAAATCACATCCACCCGTAGAGTGGTATTATGTACATGCTCAATCAGTCTGCGGTTGCCGTGGAGGCCTCTGCCAGCCATTTGGCCCACACTCTACAGTATTTTTTGGGGCATCGAAATTCATTAAATTTACCTATCAGATGGTAGATCATAAATCTACCAGCGCTACATGAACAATTCTCCTTTAAGGGGGCATGGCGGGGGTGTGTCCCATGCCTGCATACTTTTGCTGATAGGTGTCCCTTGTTCCCATTTCAAAAAGTTGGGAGGTATGCACCCATGTGCGCCCCAGACCCGGAAGTGCCACCTTGCCGCAGTATATCTGCGTTATACTGGCGGAAAGTGATTAAAGCTGAACTCCAGGTATGGCTTTTTTGTGTAGTCACATTGGTCCAACTTGGAGTCTATCACAGTCTGATCATTAGGGGGAGGAGAACGGGAAAATGCTTCCTCCTGCCTGCAGCAGACTGATGACATCATCTGAGCCTAGGCAATGTGACTGGTCTAATGATCATGGATGGTTTAATAATAGTAAAAAGTGAAGCTTTTCTGAAAAATGATAACGCTTCTGTATAGCGTAACATTTTAGAAATGTATTCATGCAAGCCTGTAAAGTTCCTGACAGGTCCGCCTTAGATTTGAAGTGTCTGTTTTTTTTAGACAAAGTAAACCCAAAATCTATTCCTTCAAGAAGCTGACTTGGAAATAAGTTATCATTTACATGAAAAACCCATAATCCGCATTTAATGCAAGGCCTTTCCGCTCTCCTGAGCTGGCATCAGAAGTTTATGGAAGGAGAGTGTTGTTGGCCTGGTTGATGGTGACATATGTCACGTCGATCCTTCGTGCGTTCGGCTTCCAGCTGATTTGGCTGACAGGACACAAAAAAATACGCTGAAATGGAGAAACGTTGGGAGAGAAGAAAACACAATTCTTCGCACTTATTGGGAGACAGATGCTCGGAGGAACACATCACCATTCAGTGACTCAACTGGTCCAAACTTTTCCGAGGCAGCTAAATTGAAGCCATTAGCATTTTTCCGCTGGCGTTCTGTCAGTGATTCTTATCTCTGAAACTCTTTCATTGCCAGAGGCATAAAGGGTGAAGCTGGCTAATACACATTCATACACATTCACATGGAAATTCTTTGTCTATTCGATAACTGGACGAACGTCCTTCAAAAAGTACTTTAAAATTTTGTTTGCTCCTAACATTCGATTTTTAGAATGAATGTCATTTCCAAACGAAAATCACATAAACTGTTGGGGATGCATTCGTTCAAGAAAAAAAAAAAAATTCCATCTTGCTCCTTCGAGTTGTCTCATCAATCTTGTCAATCTGACCCCACTAACGATTAGAAAACCAAACGAACGTCCTTAAAAACAAAAGATTTCAAAAAAAATTCTACTAGTGTATAGCCAGCTTAAAGTGGTTGTAAATCCTGACACAGACCCAGTGAAGTGACTGGCCTCAGGTGATACTCAGAGATGAAACAAATCCCCCTACATACAGTAACTTGTACCTGTCTACCTGCCGCCCTCCCTTCTCTACAGCCATTAAAAGTCCAGAGTTTACACAGGATTTATGAGTTCTGAAGGCAGTGGGGTGGGTATCTAATGTCACACACTGAATAGCATAGAGCTGAGTGTAATCTGAGACCTGAGTGGAGGGAAAGGACACACACCACTCTACACGGTCTCACTGGGAAACGTGCAGCTGAGGCTGTCAATCACAGGATCTGTGCTGGAGCCACTTATCCCCGTCCCCCCTGGATCCCTTGGAGTCAGCATAATCTGCCAGAAGGGACTCATGCAGATAGCAGAGAGACAAGAGAGCATATAGGAACCACACAGGGTGCTTTGGATTGAGTCAAGTATACACTACAGCGGGTCATGCTTTGTTCATTTTTCATTTCAGAGGTTTAAAACCACATACAAAATTATATTCCATTACTGGATGGACTTAGAAAGGATGAACATCCCATGGCTAATGTAATGAATTGGGACATTACCGCTTTCAATTTCTAAACCATCAGTCAATTAAAACCCAACTGTCTTTGTGTTTTAAATGAAATCATCCCATACCTTTTGACATTTTTTTTTATTATTTCATCTTATTTAGATGAGTATCCCTTTTTAGGAAGGGATACCCCATATATTGCTTTCTAAATCCTGTAAAATAATAATGATTATTAGTATTCTTAGTATTATTATCATTATAGTGGATACCAGAGTTCCTTTTTATCTTTTACAGAAGTACAGAAGAACCCTGGGGCAATCTTTCATATTTTTTAACAAAATTCTGAGTTTTAATGTCAGAATTCTGAGATTCAAAGTCAGAATTCTGAGTTTTAAAATTCTGAGATTCATAGTCAGAATTCTGTGCTTTAAAGTCAGAAAACTGAGATTAAAAATCACAATAAAGTTTTAATCTCAGAATTTTGACTTTGAAACTCAGAATTCTGATTTTGAAGCTCAGTATTGTGTTTAGAATTTTTTTTAGATTGGCCTCAGGGCTCTTCCGTATAAAACAACAGAAAATATTGGGAGGAGATAATAAAGTTGTAAAGTTCTAGAAAGAAGGTTATGGAAGAGCCCTGGGGCTATTCTAAAAAAAAATAAAATAAACACAATTCTGAGTTTTAAAGTCAGAATTCTGAGATTAAAACTTTATTCTGACTTTTAATCTCAAAATTCTGACATCAATGCTCAGAATTCTGACTTTGAATCTCCGACTTCTCTAAAAGGGACATGGACTGTTTATCAGTGTCCTGATTATCAGTGCAGTCCCAACAGTGCCCACCAATGCTGCCAATCAGTGCCCACCAGTGCCACCTATCAGTGCCCATCAGTGCAGCCTCATCAGTGTCAACTATCAGTGCCATCTGCCAGTGCCGTCCACCAGTGCCTTTCAGTGCTGCCTATGAGTGCCCATCAGTGCCGCCTATTAGTGCCACCTATCTTTGCCCATCAGTGCCGCCTATCAGTGCCCACCAGTGCAACCTATCAGTGCCCATCAGTGCCTCCTCATCAGTGGCGACTATTAGAGCCGTCCACCAGTGCCGTCCAGCAATGCCTATCAGTGCTGCCTAACAGGGCTGCCTATCAGTGCCCATCAGTACCACCTATCAGTGCCCATTACTGCTGCCTATCAGTGCCCACCAGTGCCAACTATCAGTGCCCATCAGTGCAGCCTCATCAGTGTCAACTATCAGTGCTATCTACCAGTGCCGTCCACTGGTGCCTATCAGTGCTGCCTATAGTGCCCATCAGTGCCGCCTATCAGTCCCACCTATCAGTGCCCATCAATACCACCTATCAGTGCCCATCAGTGCAGCCTCATCAGTGTCCATCAGTGCCTCCTCATCAGTGTCAACTATCAGTGCCCATCAGTGTTGCCTATCAGTGCTGCCTATCACTTCCACCTATCAGTGCCACCTATGAGTGCCCATCAGTGCCTCCTCATCAGTGTCAGCTATCAGTGCCTCCTCTACCAGTGCCTATCAGTGCTTCCTATCAGTGCCACCTCTCAGTGCCCATCAGTGCCACCTATCAGTGCCTCCTCATCGGTGCCCACAGGTGCAACCTCATCAATGCCCATCAGTGCAGACTATCAGTGCACATCAATGCCCATCAGTGCCCATCAGTGCAGCCTCCTCAGCACACATCAGTGAAGGAGAAAAATTACCTGTTTGCAAAATTTTATAATAAACTATGAAAAAGTTTTTCTTTTTCCAAATTTTCGGTCTTTATTCCTTTATTTAGCAAAAAAAAAAAAAAAAACAGTGATGATTAAATACCATCAAAAGAAAGCTCTATTTGTGTGGAAATTTTTATATAAAAATTTAGTTTGGTACAGTGTTGGATGACCGCGCAATTGTCATTCAAAGTGCGACAGCGCTGATAGCTGAAAATTGGCCTGGGCAGGAAGGGGGTAAAAGTGCCCCGTAGACAAGTGGTTAAACACTTCTAAACATCTATGTGTGCATGAGCACATAGGCTAACATGGAGGGGCATTTAGAGGCAGAAAAAAAAGTGCCTTACACTCCTAAAAACAGCGTTTTTAAACAGTCAATGTGCAGGAGCCCTTACTTGTAAATAAACCTTCAAAACCATTTACCGTGGGCAGTGGTTGTTGTTTTCCTTATCAACACTTTCTATACACTTTTAGGGCTCGCTCACTCAAAGAGGTGTGTCCAAGCATTCGCGCTTTCTCAGGCATTCCAGCGAGCGTTACATATTAGGGCAGCCTATTAGTTTCAATCGCATCACACCAAAATGCATGGTACTGCGGTACCATGTGTTTTGGTGGGCACAAATGTAAGTGCGTTTGCTGGATGTGTGGGGGTATCATGAAGAATAAACGGCACCTGCACACATCTGCAAATTGTGACATGTTTTTGAGCGATGCAGGAAAATGCATGATTTGTGCAGCGTTTTTTCAAATGCAATTTTTTCCAGGAAAAAATACACTTTCATGAATTTTAATGCAAAAAAATATATATATATATCTATATATATATATAAAACCAATTTTTTTTTTAAATAACAGAATATGTTATGGCGAGTAAATAGATACCTAACATGTCACTCTTTAAAATTGTGCACGCTTGTGGAATGGCGACAAACTCTGATAATTAAAAATCTCCATAGGCAAAGCTTTATCATGTTTACAGGTTACCAGTTTAGAGTTACACAGGAGATCTAGCACTAGGATTATTGTTCTTGCTATAATGTTCTCAATTATACTTCACGCGTGGTGCGAATACCGTTTACATATGTGTGTGTGACCTACATATGCGTTCAATTTCTGCGCGCGAGCACAGGAGTACTTTAAAATATATATATATTTTATTATTTATTTTATTTTTATTTTTACACCGTCCCTTTTAATTTTTTTTTTATCACTTTTATTCCAATCACAAGAAATGTAAACATCCTATGTGATAGAAATAAGGCATTACAGGTCCTCTTTATAAGACCTCAGATCTCCCCTCTACCCTGGAAAGCATGAGATAAAAAACAAAAATACAAAAAACAAAACATTATTATTATACAGGATTTATATAGCGCCAACAGTTTGCGCAGTGCTTTACAATGTAGGGAGACACTACACCAACAGTACACTTCAAAACAAGAGGGTTAGAGAAGCCCAGCTCCTGCGAGCTTACAATCTAAGAGGGAGGGGCTGGTGAAACAAAAGGTAGGGACTGTGAGGGATGAACCGATGAGGGGAGTAGAAGATTGCTTAAAAGTAGACAGAGTAGGAGATAGCCGGACAGAGGGGGGGTAGTGAGTTGCAGAAGATGGGAGAGGCTCTGGAGAAGAGCATGAGAGGAGAAGACAAGGGAGCTACAGAGCAGGAGGTCTTAAGAGGATTTGGGTGATATTTCGAGATAAGATTGGTGATGTAGCTTGGGGCAGAATTGTGAATGGCTTTGCATGTTATTGCTAGTGTTTTCATTTTTATTCATTGGGCAATGGGAAGCCAGTGGAGGGATTGGCAGAGTGGAGTGGCGGACACTGAACGGTTGGTAAGGTGGAGGAGTCTGGCAGCGCCATTCGTGATAGACTGAAGAGGGGATAGCTTGAGGAGAGGTAGGCCAATGAGGAGGGAGTTACAATATTCAAGGCGATAAATAACAAGTGAGTGAAGAAATTGCTTAGTGGTCTTGACAGTTAGAAGGAAGCGTATTTTGGAGCTGTTTTGAGTTGAAGTCTGAAAGATTTGGACAGTGATTGTATTTGGGGCTGAAAGGACAGGTCAGAGTCTAGGATTACACCTGGTACCTTGGCATGGGGGGGGGGGGGTTATATTATTGATCATGTTAGAGAAGTCGGGGGGGGGCGCACGGGCTGGAGGAAAAATCATGAGCTCAGTTTTAGAAAGACTGAGTTTGAGGAAGTGGTGTGACATCCATGTTGATATGTCAGTTAGCAAGCTAGTAATGTGAGAGGAGACTAAAGGAGTGAGGAGAGGAGTAGAGAGATAGATTTGTGTGTCATCAGCTTAGAGGTGGCACTGGAAGCCATGGGAGTTTATTAACAGACCAAGGGAGGAGGTGTAAATGGAGAAGAGAATGGGTCCGAGGTCTTAAAGGCCAAGAGAGTGGAGTTTTTTGAGGAGGAGGGCGTTGTCAACAGTATCAAAGGCTGCAGAGAGGTCCATTAGTATGAGTATGGAGTAATGGCCATTGGTTTTAGCAGTTAGTAGGTCATTAGTGAGTTTCAGTAGGGCAGTTTCAGTGGAGTGTAGCAGCAGAAGCCAGACTGTAAGGGGTGAAAAAGGTTGTTATCAGTGAGGTAGGAGCAGGGCCGATCCTAGGGTCACAGACGCCTGGGTGCAGAAATATTTCTGGCCCCCCCCACGTGGGCGTGGTCATCTTACCAACTCCTTCCTTTTACAAATGTTTATATGGCAATGACTCAAACACAGAGATGCACCCCTAAAAAGTCTTCGTTACCCTAGGATCCTCCCACGATCTCTTAACAATAAAGCAAATACAGGAAGAGCTTACACTAATGAGACCTGGAGGGGAGTCTCTCTGATGCACACAGAGAGGGCTTCTGTTAGAGAGTCTATTAGAGAGAGCCCCCAGACATATTACAGGAGATGGTCAGAGACTGCAGACATGTTACAAGAGATGGTCAGAGACTGCAGACATAGTACAGGAGATGGTCAGAGACTGCAGACATACTGCAGGAGACGGTCAGAGACTGGAGACATGTTACAAGAGATGGCCAGAGACTGCAGACATAGTACAGAAGATGGTCAGAGAATGCAGACATATTACAGGAGATGGTCAGAGACCGGAGATATAATACAGGAATTGGTCAGAGACTGCAGACATGACACAAGAGATGGTCAGAGACTGCAGACATAGTACTGGAGATGGTCAGAGAATGCGGGCACATTACAGGAGATGGTCAGAGACTGCGGACATACTACAGGAGACAGTCAGAGACTGGAGATATAATACAGGAATTGGTCAGAGACTGCAGACATTATCCAAGGGATGGTCAGAGACTGCAGACATGACACAAGAGATGGTCAGAGACTGCAGACATAATATAAGATTTAGCCAGAGACTGCAGACATGCTACAGGAGATGGTCAGAGACTGGTCAGACTGCAGACATAGTACAGGAGATGGTCAGAGAATATGAACATATTACAGGAGATGTCAGAGACTGCAGACATACTACAGGAGACAGTCAGAGACTGCAGACATGTTACAAGAGATGGTCAGAGACTGCAGACATACTACAGAAGATGGTCAGAGACTGCAGACATGTTACAAGAGATGGTCAAAGACTGCACGCATAATACAAGAGATGGTCAGAGACTGCAGACATGACACAAGAGATGGTCAGAGACTGCAGACATGATACAGGAGATGGTCAGAGACGGCAGACATAATACAAGATTTGGCCAGAGACTGCAGATATAATACAAGAGATGGTCAGAGACTGCAGACATGTTACAAGAGATGGTCAGAGACTGCAGACATGTTTCAAGAGATGGTCAGAGACTGCAGACATATTACAAGAGATGTTTAGAGACTGCAGACATACTACAGGAGACGGTCAGAGACATAATAGAGGAGATGGTCAGAGACTGCAGACATACTACAGAAGATGGTCAGAGACTGCAGACATGTTACAAGAGATGGTCAGAGACTGCAGACATGATACAAGAGATGGTCAGAGACTGCAGACATAATACAAGAGATGGTCAGAGACTGAAGTTCTTATGAACGTTAGTAGATAATGGCTGATCGGCCCTCTCACCTGACCCAGTGATACAGCAACAACGGTTCCTCTGATCAGGAGTCAGCTCACTCTGAATTGCCTGTGGCGACTCCGTTGGGTAGAGCCCAGATCTGTATTCTGGCAATGACTCTATTCCTTTCTCCATCATGGATGGCGCCAGGCTGTGTGTCTTTCCCTCTGGTGGCGCAGGGCAGCGGGGTTCTCTCTCTGATGGTGTTCCCTCAGCACTGTCCTCTCTCTCTAGAGTCCTGGGTGTACTTTCCTGAAAGCTTTCCCGGGCTCCTGGTTCTCTCTCTCTCCCATTCAGCTGAGCATGCTGTGTGGGCTGCAGTTTCCGTGTTACAGTGGGGCTGCCAGTCCTCGGGACTACATATCCCACAATCCTCTTCTTTGCTCCTTTTTTTTCTTCCCTGGCCGATATGAAGGCAGGGGAAGAAACATAGTGCGCCGCTCAGTAGTACAGCTGTGCGCGGAAGGAGGAGAGGGAGAGGGGAAACAAGAGCCCGCGGCTGCAGTGGCGTCACTAGGCTTGGTGTCACCCAGTGCGGTAAAACATGGTGTCACCCCCCTCTACCAACTATAGTCGCCCCTCAGTACAGACCCCCCTCCACTAAGTGCAGACCCCCCACTAAGTATAAACCCCTCTCTCAGTACAGACCTCCCATCAGTATAGACCCCCCTCAGGACAAACCACCCCTCTCCATTAGTACAGACCCCCCAGAACAAACCACCCCCCCTCCATTAGTGCAGACCCCCCAGAACAAACCACCCCACTCCATTAGTACAGACCCACAGAACAAACCACCCCTCCTCCATTAGTACAGACCCCCCCAGAACAAACCATCCCCTTCCATTAGTACAAACCCCCCAGAACAAACCACCCCCCTCCATTAATACAGACCCCCCAGAACAAACCAACCCCCTCTATTAGTACAGATCCCCTGACAAACCACCCCCTTGCATTAGTACAGACCCCCCCAGCCAAACTACCTCCCCTACATTAGTACAGACTCCCCCAGGACAAACCACCCCCCTACATTAGTATAGACCCCCCAGGACAAACCACCCCCCTACATTAGTATAGACCACCCCAGGACGAAACCACCCCCCCCACATTAGTATAGACCCCCAGGACAAACCACCCCCCTAAATTACTATAGACCCCCAGGACAAACCACCCCCTACATTAGTATAGACCCCCAGGACAAACCAGCCCCCTTTAATTAGTATAGACCCCCCCAGGACAAACCATCCCCCCTACATTACTATAGCCCCCCCAGGACAAACCACCCCCTACATTAGTATAGACCCCCCCAGGACAAACCGCCCCCCTACATTAGTATAGACCCCCTCAGAACAAACCACCCCCCTACATTAGTATAGACCCCCAGGACGAAACCACCCCCCCTTCATTAGTATAGACCCCCCAGGATGAAACCACCCCCCCAACATTAGTATAGACCCCTCCAGTACAAACCCCCCCTACATTAGCATAGACCCTCCCAGGACGAAATCACCCCCCTACATTAGTATAGACCCCCCAGGATGAAACCACCCCCCTACATTAGTATAGACCCCTCCAGAACAAACCACCCCCGCTACATTAGTATAGACCCCCCCAGGACAAACCACCCTCCCTACATTACTATAGACCCCCCAGGACAAACCCCTCCCCCTACATTAGTATAGCCCCCCCCAGGACAAACCACCCCCCTACATTAGGTTAATTAAAAACACCCAGGCGGCAGCTGGAGAGGAGAGGACAGTGTGCAGCCACGCCGCCCGGGTGGAGCGTGTCAGGCTTGGGCAGCATGCGTCAGCGAGACACAGGAGGTCGGAGGAGGAGAACTGGAACACGTTGGGCAAGGGCACGGGCCGTCCCCTCAGTGACGTCACTGCGCGGCTGGTCTCTCACACAGAGACAGCCGCTCCAATCTAATTTCGCTCTCCTCCTCTGACAGGAGGAGGGAGGAGGGAGGGGGGATGGGCTTCAGCACTCAGCAGGTCGAGGCGGCGACCAGCAGAGAGAGCTGCCTACGGACAAGGAAGAGGAGGAGGGAGGGGAACACTCTGGCGCTTCAGCGCCCCCACCTCTGTGGCGCCTGGGTGCACTGCACCCCATGCACCCCGTCCAGGATCGGCCCTGGGTAGGAGCTAAGACGTTTGTAGGCTAAGCGTTCTAAAAGTTTTGACGCAAACGGGAGCAAGGAGCTGGGTCTTAAGTTGTTCAGGCTAGTGGGATCCAGTGAGGGCTTTTTAAGTATGGGGGCGATTAGGGCATGTTTTAGAGGGGAGGGGAAGCTGCCAGAAGAGAGGGAGAGATTGAAGATGCGAGTGAGGGAGCATAGGATAGAAGAAGAGGGTGACTGTAGTAGATGTGAGGGAACATCTACTTATGTCTCATGCTTTCTAGAACAAAAAATGGCAGTATTTACATCTGCCAGAACCAGAAGTGATGACATGACGTCGTTTCTGGCCTCCCAGGACCATAGAGAGATGGCTGGGGGCTGCTTGGTCTATGGCCAGTTCCATGATAACCCAGCGGCACCGCTGAATCAAGAGCCCGGAGAGACGACAGTGGGCATGGGGGGGGATATGCCCCATCCTGCCACCTGAAAAAGCCATCCTAGTGGCTAATTAGCCGCTGGGATGGCTTTTACATTAAAGAGAATTGCTGGCTAAAAAAAACAAAACTGGATGATGCCAGAGTCAAGGATGTCCATGGACGTCCACCCGGCGGGAAGTGGTTAAGAATGTGTGGTTGAGTGCCCCTAACTACCCCCTTAACCTGCAGTGGCTGCAAACATGGTTGTCCACATGCTGTTGGCTGCAATGTTTCAATGGTTCTTTTGCGCCCATGGCAAAAAACTATCCAACATGTTGCGATTGGCAGGCAGCAAGCCCACCAAACCCAACCCATTCAAGCAAATTGGGAAATGGTTTTGGTACTTTTGTTCGGCAAAAATGGAGTTAAAACAGGTGATGAAGAGGTGTCACATTGCGAAAGTGGATCTCTTTTTAGAAAAGCAGCTACTTTAAATGCATGTCTAATTCTAGCCAATGAACTAAATTCTGAAGGGTTGTCCTGGGTATCCGCACTACAAATACAACACCAGACCGCGTGCGTCATCCCTGCTTGCTGCTGTTTTGTCAGTGTGATCGCACTCAGCATCTGAGCCTCCGTACCTCCTAAGTAAATAAAAGACATTTTATGCAAGATTGTGCATTCTGAGACGCGGTATTAACAATTTTATTAACATTAACACAGATTGCCTTCCATTAGCTTATTGCGTCCTAATAAAAATGATGAGCCCTTTCAGGAGTACAATTTGATATAAAGTGAAGTGATTAAACCCCGCTTAGATATCCACGCAGCCTCTATTCCATTTCGACAATAAGCCTGCAATTTTATGCATGGCCGCCTTCAAATGCCATAAATTGTTATAATACTGAAAATTATCAAGAAGAACGGGCTGGTGGAAAATTAGAAATAGCTTAGGATCAAATAATTAGAATTTCTTTGCATGGGAAAGGAAATGTACTCTGTATGTCCCATTTTCCATTTCATTAAAAATATATGGGGCAGGATTAACATTAGATGTTCTGCCTGGTGAGTTCTATGGGCCGGTGTATCTGTTTATTAGAGGGGGGAGTAATGGGGCCATATAGCAAAGACTTTGAAAATCCATAAGAGTAAAGAACTTAATAGGGATTTAATTCTTTAATTTCAATTTTAAATTCAAGGCACCAAACTCAAAATGAATGGGCTGCCACTGAAACCTAAAGTTCTTAAGAAATCACATGACCTTTTCTTTTAAGGCAATGCACTACAACACAGGTGCATTGCTTTAGTGTAGTAGGGTGCCATTGGAAACGAATGGTACTGCAACACAACAACGCATGTTACCTCATCATAAAGTGTGGGCTTATGCAACGCCCGGGACACACATAGTCAAACTTCTGAAATTAAAAGTCAGAATTCTGGGATTCAAAAGCAGAATTCTTAGTTTTAAAATTCTGTGATTCAAAGTCAGAATTCTGAAGCCCACGTCATAAATTGTGGACTTATCCTACAACCGGGATACGCAAAGTCACAGTTTTGAGATTAAAAGACAGAATTCTGAGTTTTAAATTTCTGGGATTCAAAATCGGAATTCTGAAGCCCAGATCATAATGTGGGCTTCAGGATACACAAAGTCAAAGTTCTGACATTAAAAGTCAGAATTCTGTGATTGAAAGCCAGAATTCTGAGTTTTAAAGTCTGGATTCTGTGATTCAAAGACTGAATTCTGAGTTATAAAGTTCTGGGATTCAAAGTCAGAATTCTCAAGCACGCATCATAAATTGTGGGCTTATACCTCTTCTTTGCTCCTGACCCCTCCCTCCTGTTGAGTGCCCCCACAGCAAGCAGCTTACTATGGGGACACCTGAGCTGAGTCACAGCTCCCTGTTTCCATTCAGATGCAGAGCCGCAGTCCGGCCCCACCCCTCTCTCTACTGATGGGCTAGCCGACTTTGTTTGACAGCAGCAAGAGCCAATGGTGCTGCTACTGTGTATCAGCCAATCAGGAGGGAGAGTCTCGGATGGATGAGACACGCATGGACATCGCTGGACAGAGAAGGAGCTCAGGTAAGTATAAGGGGTACTGAGGGGGGCTGCTGCACACAGAAGGCTTTTTATCTTAATGCATAGAATGCATTAAGATAAAAAAAACCTTCTGACTTTACAATCCCTTTAAGTACATATCTGGTCAAATGCAAAATCTGCATAGGTGTTCCGGTCCCACCAATGATCATGGCTGCTGGAGGTGCTCACAGGCTGGAAACTTTCTGGAACCCTGTGGGTATAGGGCAGAAGTGATGTCAGATTGGTAGCAGACTGCCTGTACATCTCAAGCCCTGTGAGCACCTCCAGCAGCCTTGATTTGCTATCACCAGTGGGACCAGGACACTATGCAGATTTTGCATTTGACCAGATATGTACTTAATGTGAGTTCTAACCTTTTTTTTTTTTTTTAATAAACTGCCCACTAGATGGTGCTTTTCCCTTTCTATACACACATAGAAGCCGTGGGAGAAATTGAATGCGATTCGGACAGGAATTGCACCACATTCCTTTTAAAATTGCATGCAATTATTTTTAATGCGATTTGAGCCCATTTATTTTGTATGGATGCAAATCGCACCGCAAAGTATTGGGAGCACTTTCAGGAGTACTCAGTATCAGCATCGATGCTGATACTGGTGTATTCCTATCATAATTACCCCGGATACATAAAGTCAAAATTCTGAGTTTTAAAATTCTGGGATTCAAAGTCAGAATTCTGAATTTTACAAATACACAGCTTAGTGTACAGCTGGCTGTATGCGGGTGTATGTGGCTATTCTGCATCATTGTATGCATGCATATGAGAATACAACCCTGGATGCTCCAGGGGGGTACATCTTTATACATGCACCAGTTTACACTTCGTGTTCTGTTTTAAATGCCACCCTACATACCTCCGTAGACCCAGTTGGGATGGTCATCTGCTGACTTGGCATTATCCACAGACAGTTTAACTTTTTAATAAGACACAGAAGTTGAATCTAGCTGAATTTTACTTGCAGTACAGATTATGTTTTTCCAGTCCTTCAAAGATTAAAAACACGGGGACAAGGTGCTTTGGGGTGGGGAGGCAGAGCACCCACACCCCCACGTTGAGGGCATTTGGCCTGTTATGGTTCAGGAGGCGGTGCTCGCTCGTCCCCCCACCTTTCCTGACCTGTCGAGCTACGAGCTCAGATAAGGGTCTGGTATGGATTTTGGGGGGGACCCCATGCTATTTTTTTTTTATAATTTTTAATTGCCGGCATGTTTTTTTACATCCTTTGTTAAGGATGCGGTGGCCGGCTTCCCAGCACTCTCCTTAGTAACAAGCTCAATGCGGTAGATTACCACATGAAAAAATGTGGTAATTACCACTCAATTGAACAAATATTTATCACAAAATTCCTAGTGAATTGCACTTTCAAAACTGATTTACCACATGCGCTATTTTGCCAAATTTTTTTAGCCGTTATTTACCTCTGAGTGAATTGACCCCATAGTGCCTATAAGTTTGCAGAGCAGGTACAATCTCAACTTTCAGCTGACATAAGGCAACTAAAAAAAGAACAGATTTGGGGTAATTATACAAGCATTATTGGAAAATTTGGAAGAATATTAAAGAGTGTTTAACTGTGTATGTGTGGACAGCAGAGGTAAGTCAGTCTGTCTGGACCAGGATCTGAACCCACAACCTCTGCCATATCCAGCAGCAACTCTTCTTGCTGAGCCACCTGAAATGCTGGACAGCTCTCTGTCTGATCCTTTGGACTTTTTTGCATTGTCTCTGGTTTCTAGAGAAAGTTGAATTCTTTGCTCCTCCCATGAACTTCCTCTTTCCAGATGATATCTTGCTCCTTTGCGTAGTTGCAGCTGTCCTTATCTCCACTACTCTCATTATCGACCTTTGGCTTGCTTGTTGACTACGCTTCTGCTTGATCCCTACCTGTTATATCCACTGGATCCCAGCTTATTACCTCCTGGGGAGGGCAATCCTAAGGACCATGACCTGGTACTAACAGGCAGCAAAATCCATCTCCACCATCAGGAACTCTGGTGAATACTGGTTTAGACCCTGGCCCTCGGGTGAGCCTGGATCATTCGCAAGGTCAACCTGCTTGTGTTACTGGTCTCTGAGCCTAACACCTGATCACGACACTGCCAATGCCATCCAGGATGTTGAAGACGCTAAAGTCATAAAGTTTAGGTGCACCTGTCAACAGATGATTTACATCAAGCTGTTTTAACAATTAGTAAAAGAGCTTTGAAACAAGCTCTCATTGACCTCTCTAGCTGTGTTTTATTGTGAAGTAATTCATTCTCAAAAATTACATTGAAGATTCTAAAGTCAGGGGTAAGTTGGTCTCTAACAGATTAGAAAAACCTGCTGTGTGTTTACATTAGAGGGCTGGCAGGCTACCAAGATCTATTCCCATAGAACACGACTAAGAAGTTCTGTTGTGAATTTGGAAAAGTAATTTCTCCACAGTGCCTACAGGTGCAGAGGTAAAAGGCCTATTTTTAAAGTGCTATTAATGCTGGTTCAGAATATGCCAAGTGGTGTATTGTGCATCGACTGGCCACAGGTACACTTTAGGCTCAACATACATGTTGCAGTCTGACCAAACAATCCTTGAACAACTAACAATAGAGCCCCCCCTTCTAATACAACCTCCTATAACTGAAATGGAATCCATGTATGTTACAAGTCTGGAACTGATTGCCTTTAAATCTTATTGGTCACATAAATTTAGTCAAGATGGTTTTCCTTACCAAATTGCTTTATGGTCTGAAGGCTTCCCTTTTATTTCTCCCTGGACAGCTGTTCCAATATATTGATTGTGTTATTTCAACATATACTTGGAGCTTTTCTCACCTGAGAATAGCCGGATCTTCTCTACAGGCTACACAGGCAGAGGGAGTCTAGGCTAGCCTTAATTTATACAATTAATCTATCGCTTCTCAGCTCACGTATATTTATTCTTGGCTGCATTCATCCATATCTAATCCCTCCACTGCTTTCCGAGCAGCAATTAAAGGCTTTCCCCAGGTCCTACAGGATGATCTTTATGGGGATACTTTGCTGACCTGCAATATTACGTCAACGATGGACATTTACTTGATGGCCTGGAGTAAGACTAAAGGCATTATTTCACTATCCCAATCCCATGCGTCACCTCGACCTCCTCTGTGGCATAATTATAGGTTGAAGGAACTATATAACAACCCTTAGTCTATCTAGTGGCCTAATAATGATATTGCCAAGCTTTCGCAAGGGCTCCTTTGAAACTTGTAGGGAGAAGACACGGATCAGAAATCAGTTTTTCTTCATAGAGTTGTGCTCAAAATTTTGCATACCCTGGCAGAATTCATGACATTTTGGCATTGATATTGAAAATATGACTGATCGTGCCAAAAAACTGTCTTTCTATTTAAGGATAGTGATCATATGAAGCCATTTATTATCGCATAGTTGTTTTTAAATTATAATGATAACAGAAATCACCCAAATGGCTCTGATCAAAAGCTTCCATCGCCTGGAATGTTTGGCCTTGGTACAGAAACACAAGGTGACACACACAGGTTAAAATGGCAATTAAGTATTGCATACACTACCTAAAATACAAGGGCCTTCTATCCAGAGGTCTTTTAAACCCCTTGTTATAGGGGCTCCACCTCGCGTTATAAACATTGGTGTTATTGAGCCAGGTGGATCTTCTCTTTAAATATCTCATTTTTATATATATACGTTGAGCATTCTATTCAGCACTAAAGGATGAATATTGTGTTACTGAGAATGTTGCCGTTTGCCTTATGTCCTTAGATATTGGCAATCCTTTCTCAGAAAGGATACAGACCTCCGAAGCTAATGCACCCTCTTGTAAATCCCTTGTTGACTACTTAAAGAGGAGGTCCAGTCAAAAAAAAAAAAAAATTAAAAGTCAGCAGCTACAAATACTGCAGCGGCTGACTTTTAATTGGACACTTACCTGTCCCAGGGTCCAGCGATGCGGGGGATCGAAGCCCCGCTGGTCTCCCCCTCCATTCAGCGGTGCCAGCATTGCGACTGTGGGCGCCGGGCTGTGGCTTCACAGCCTGGCACCCACTGCGCATGCGCGAGCGGCGCCGCGCGCCGTGATTGGCCGCTCAGTCACCTGGGACCTGTAATGGGTCCCAGATGATTGACAGGAGGAAGGGAGCAGAGCTGAGCCCTTCCTGTGCCGAGGGGGAAGTGATGTCACCAGGCACTGGAAGAGGCAGACTACGAGGGACCCCCTAGCAACAGGCATTTAGAGGTAAGTAAAAAAAAAAAAAAATATCCAAATGTTTTTTTGTATTTTTTTTTTTAGGATTTTTCATGTAGTTTTTTTTTTTGGGTGGAACCCCACTTTAAAGTGAAATGCTTGTAATAATTTTTATTATTCACAATAAAAACTGTTGAAAGAAAATGTCAATTAAAGGTTAATGCCCCACATCTGTTGCTTTTTGATTTGCAATTAGTGTCTGTGTATAAACAGTCCATGACTTTGTTAGCTCTCATGTGGGTGTACTGAGCAGGCTAGATACTGAGCCATGGGGAGATAAAAGAACTGTCAAGAGACCTGTGCAACAAGGTAATGGAACTTTATAAAGATGGAAAAGGATATAAAAGGATATCCAAAGCCCTGAATATGCCAGTCATTACTGTTCAATCATTTATTAGGAAGTGGAAACATCAGGAATCTCTCAATACCAAGCCAAGGTCAGGTAGACCAAGAAAGATTTCAGCCACAGCTACCAGAAGAATCGTTCGGGGAACAAAAGAAAAGAAAAGAAAAACCCACAGGTAACCTCAGGAGAAAAACAGGCTGCTCTGGAAAAAGATGATGTGGTTGTCTTAAGGAGAACAATACCACAATACTTGAACAAAAATTAGCTGCATGGTCGAGTTGCCAGGAAGTAGCCTTTACAGTGCCAAAGCCACGCAAAAGCCCGGTTACAATATGCACGACAACACCTTGACACGCCACACAGCTTTTGGCAATCTGTAATCTGGATTTAAGGCTTCTTTCTGGCACCTCATTTTTGTTTTAGTATCATCATATTGTGCTCCTTGAAACAACCACACCATCTTTTTCCAGAGTAGTCTGTATTTCTCCTGAGGTTACCTGATGGTTTTTCTTTGTATCCTCATCAAATCTTTCTTGGTCTCCCTGACCTTGGATTGGTATCAAGAGATCCCTGAATTTTCCACTTCTTAATAGGAGATTGAACAGTACTGACTGGCATAGGATTTGGATATCTTTTTGTATCCTTTTCCATCTTTATAAAGTTCCATCACATTGTTACGCAAGTCTTTTGACAGTTCTTTTCTGCTCTCCATGGTTCAGTATCTAGTCTGTTTGGTGTATCCACATGAGAGCTAACAAACTCATTGACTATTTATACACAGTCACTAATTGCAATTAGCAAAAAGCCACAGATGTGGGAAATTAACCTTTAACTGCCATTTAACTATTTACAAATGTTTACTAGTTAAGGGGACCTGCCTGTTTGCTACTTCTCCTTGCAAATGTCTCCAGTGTCTACCTGGCCTTACAGATCCGGGATAGAAAGAGGTAACTGAAACATGGTTTACTGATCTTAGTACTGCAAACAAACTTATGCAATCAGTGATGCCATTTAGTGCTGCCTATCAGTGTCCATCAGAGCCTGCTCATCAGTGCTGCCCATCAGTTCTGCCCATCAGTGCTGCCCATCAGTTTCACCCATCAGTGCCCATCCATGCTGCCTATCATTGCCCATAAGTGCCGCCTATCAGAGTCACATATCAGTGCCCATCAGTCCCGCTTATCAGTGCCCATCAGTGGCATCTATCAGTGCCCATCTGTGCTGCCTATCAATGCTTATCAGTGCCACCTATCAGTGCCCATCAGTGCAGCCTATTAGTGTCTCCTCATCAGTGCCACCTAATAAGTTCCCACCAGTGCTGCCTGATCAGTGCCCATAAATGACACCACATCAGTGCCCATAAGTGACGCCTCATCAGTGCCCATCAGTGCAGCCTCATCAGTTTCCATCAGTGCAGCCTATCAGTGCCCATCAGTGCAGCCTATCAGTGCCCATCAGTGCAACCTCATCAGCGCACATCAGTGAAAGAGAAAAATTACCTTTTTACAAAATTTACTAACAGAAACTAAGAAAAACTTTTTTTTCCAAAGTTTCGGTATTTTTTTGCAAGCTGCTAACTTTAATTTGACAACCGCGGCAGAACACATGAACACTGTGCAATTGCTATGCGGTGTGGAAATGCACAGGAGTTGCTGTGTTTCCCGCATTACATCATTGTGAACCAGGGTTCACTGTCTGTACTGGATACCCACCTTAATTTTCAAGCTCCGGAGGTTTGTCTTTTGAGTAATATTAATGACTTTATACCTCTTCTCCACGCACATATCATGTTTTAAGTAGAGCTAAAGGAGCCAGTGAATCAATTTTGTCCCATATGTGTGCCATTGGGGAGATTTCCCTTCCCTTCCTGTCCCAAAACCAAAATAGAAAGAGAGAGGAAAACAAGGGAATCCTTGGTAGTCACCAGAGCGAGATTCCCCCTCTATTCCTGTTCTGGTGACAACCCAAAATTTGTGATTTTATTTTGCCTTCACACTTGGTGATAATGTAAAATAGGACACACTGAGGGCTGAAACTCCCTAATGGGGACACAGACAGCAATAAGAACTTGACAACGTTCCCATAAAAGTTTTAGGTGTAGGGCATGTGGCCTTCTCATTCTTCACTTCCCATGGGGTCTCCCTTCTGGGAAGCCCCACCTAGATCTTTGGGCTGGCCTTGTTTCAGTAGGCTTCCTGAATAAAGGGGTCCACCTGGTTTCGGCCTATCAAGAATCTTGCGCCCTGAGTTATCAGGGCCAGTATCCTTTCTCTTTGGGAGAGGACTAGGTGTACGCCCTGTGCACGTTTGTGTGATGCTCACTTGCTTTAGTTTCATGTCTGCGCGCTGCACAATATATATATATAGCCTTACTGCCTCACAGAAGAAGTCCCATTGGACGAAACGTATGTCAGGCTAGGCATGGAGCAGTGGTGACGTCCGAACACTCGTGGAGGGTGCTGAGCAAACAAATTTCCATTTTTCCATTTTGAGCCTAATTTTATTGTTTTTTTTATAAGTACAACATTTAATAAACTCCTGTGTGCTTTTAAAAGAATGTTGTGCAATGAGTTTATCTTCCTCTTTCATATGATGAATGTGTGACCGGACTCTGAAGTTTCCTTGACTGATGATAACTGTATACACCTGTGGAATCCAATTAAGCATGCTGGGTAGTGGATGCGGTTGAGCCCATAGTGAGGGGTGAAAGCTCACTAATGCACAGATAGACCCTGGGGGGTCTTAAAATCTGGTAAGCAGATATACTTACCCTTACCCTTACCCTTACCCTTATCCTATGGGGAGCACCGGGTGTCTTCACAAATTGAATTGGATCAGCACACATTTTGAGTTCACTTTATGGATGTGGAATTGGGACATTTGGACTATTAATAATTTTTCTTTTTTCCTTTTTTCCACGTTTTCATCTTTATTGCATTACATTAGATTTTTTTTTTTGCACTTTAATCATTAAGGTCATGGTTTGAGAGCGCTAAACGTTTTCATTTAAATTTTTGTTATGAAATTTACATTGTTGTGAGAGCTGTTGTTCGTCACAGATCATCCGTGTCACTTATATAGTTTGGTTTACTTTATATGCACTTAGTGCAATATCACTTATTTATTAATATATACTTTCATTTTGTTTCAAGCTAAGAAGGTCGTCGTGCTTAACTGGGAAAATGTTAAAGCAGAACTAAAGCAAAAATTATTTTTTTTCATTTTGGATAAAGTAAGGGAGGGTTAAAACCTTAGTTAGTTTTTTTGGGTTTTTTTTTTTATTTGCTATTTGTGTCTCTTATAGGAGATTTCCTTTTTACTTCTTCTCTTGTAGCCCAAACAGGAAGTGAGCTGAAATCTCTCCAAAGTGAGGAAATCCCTTGTTATCACCAGAACCATACATGGGTACAGCCTGCCCTAAAAAAGTTTTATAAAGTCTGGCAAAAATGGATGAACTCCATTGCAGTTCAACCATCTACATTCTAATTAATGACTATGAGTTTTGCCCTTGTCCAGAGGGGAGATCTAAGGGTGTATGAGCGTGTTGAATGTATGGTGTAGATTTGTGTATTGCATGTTATTTGGATTTACATTGTTGGCACAGTGTAGTCAATTTTATGCTATTTTTTTCAAATGATGATTACTGTGTCCTTGGTAGAATTAAAATTGAAAATTGAAAAAAAAAAAAAAAAAAATTATGGCTTTATCAGAAATATGTAACTAAGGACCTTCCCAAACTATCCAATACATCTGTATGCAATCAGGCAAACCCTTACTTACTTATCCTATCATATGGGGTGAGCTTTAATCTGTAATACACTACAGCCAGCCAGCTCCTGTGAGCTCTGCCAGTGTTATTCAGGTTTACCTTTTTGGGCTCTTGAAAAAAGTAGCATAAGGAAACATATCAAGCTTTGCAAAAAAAATAATTTTCAGCCATTTTGTTTAATTGGAGTGTTTTCATATTTTTAACCTTCTATATAAACATAATACACAAGAAGCTGTTTGCTATCTTCTTTCTCTGAGCTATCTCCTGTTGAGGAGGAATCAGGAGAGTAATATGCAATCAAGAACAGACAGGGAGCTGAAGAGTTTTGTAAGAACCTTGCAAGAATATTAGAAGAAGGCACTTGAGCTACAAATACAGGTAAGGAGAACTGGAGAACTCTCAGAAACCACATAGCATTAGTCTTTATAGGGAAGTCATTAGAACTAGTCAGAGCTCTGGATTGTTCTACAATACTTTGTGGCCTGGGGAAGGAGCAAGCATGCTCCAAACGTGAAGCCACCTCCTCTCACCCTGCAACCAGATGTGACATCATCTCCAATCACCACTGTGTTCCTTGCTGTTCTCATAGGCTGCGAATGCTGGGATCCATCTGCACGAGCTATCAGCTGCACTTCAGAGACACGGACGTTTAGGAGAAAAAACACATCCGGATTTTGCTGCAGGATTACTATCATGCTTGTGTTTATGCTCCCTTTATGAGTAGTTTTTCTATTGACTTATTAAATGTGTAGCGCTGGTAGATTTGCAATCTACCGCGCGTTAGGTAAATTTAGTAACTTGTTCGTTAGGAAGGTTAAGTTTGCCTCTGTTCCAGCTTGGCTGACGTTGTGTGTGTTTCCGTGCTGACCGGTGGGTGTCACTGTTATCACTGGTTTGTGTTGGAAAAGCAACGTGTTGAAGCGTATGGATGCTCTTCTGTCCCGGAGACAACTCGGTGGAGGTGGTCCTCCGAGTTGCATTCTGGGCGAGGGTATTTATGGGACAGACGTCATGTTTTGGGGTTCGTTTTGCAGCTACCTGCTGGCCCTCCTGGACGACAGGTATGCGTTAAGGAGCTACCTCTTGGTCCTCCATTCCGGAGGCCCACATGGAAGCGGCGCAGGGGTGGGTCCAGAGGCTTGTCTGGAGCCTGCCACCGCGGCCGAGGAATGGTCCTGAGCTGTCGGTCCTATGTGACGAGGCTGGACAACCGAGAAGATCCCAGGGGAGGACCCGTCATGTAAGGATCACGCAATGTGCTGGTCTGGAGAGGGGCCTGGTGACTCGGTTGGAGGACGTATCCGAAAGTAACCATACAGCATAGTGTTTCCGGGTTGGCTTAAAGGTTCAGACACTGTGACTGACGTTCATTGCAGAAAACCGATACATCCTGTGGCAGAGGATCGTACAGGTTTGTTCCCAAAACAAGTCTGTGGCAGAGACTTTTATTCGTGCTGCGTACTGGCTGCTAGGCAAGTGAGAGAGGCCTATCCAGGCGAGCAAGGAGTGTGTCCCACGAGGGAAGCGCATTCCACATAGTATCTGAATCCTACCAGGACATTCGTTAAAGAACCCTACCGGAAGATATTTGAGTTTCTTCTGCAGTTTCCTTTCCGCCTCTTTCCTGCTACTTCCTAAGAAATTGTTTAATAAAGCATTGAAAACGTACTTCAGTGTTGGTGCGTGTGTTGTCCAGAGGTAAACTCAACGGAACCCTAGACCCGGTGAAGGAGAGTGAAGGTAACAGATCCGCTTAAATCAGCAGCTCCACCAAGAGTCAGTGCTACAAATGGTTTACCAATACTGCACTTAGAGGCACTGTGTTTCTTTTCCTTTGTAGCTCGGATGGCCATGTGCATCAAATCCTCACTTGTCTTTGGGTGTACATCACTCTCCTGAGCTTTTGGAAAATTATCATGAGGGGATACATCAAGCTTGGCAAATGCTTCCTTGAAAGAGAAGAATAGGAGACTGCAGTGTCTTTGGCCTGCCCTCTATGGGGCGAGCTCCCAATTTCAAGTGGGCATCGGCCGCCCAAAACTTACTGAAGGAGTTCCTTGCATCTTTATTCTCTGAGATACTCGCTGCTGAGGAACTGGAAGAGTCATGAGCATCCCAATACTGACAGTTACATGAGGAGTACCGTAAGAACCCAAGAACATCGAAGAACACCAAAAGAAGACATTCGAGCTTCAAACACCAGTAGTGGAGAACTCTCAGGAGCGATATAAAAGAGAACTTATAGGTTATTAATTAGAAAGATGGTTATTAGAAAAAGGCAAGCCAACAATATTTATGTTCACACAATTCAGCACAGGGTAGTTAACAATCAGGAGAGAGAAAAGGCAGACTTAAATGGCATAAAAGGCCCCAAATCAGCATTAACAGTAGCAATACCACCCAGAGCACCAAACAGGTAATGAGTAGGTTTTATGTATCAATACCAGGACTATGTTGCCAGTGTGTCCTAATGGTGGCTGTGCTAGGCCTAGATTGGTTGGGAGAAGACAATTCCATTTTAGAAAGCATAAATGACAAAGAAAGAAAAACAAAGGATTATACTTTAGCAACATGGACAGTCTCTAAAAAGGTTCTTCTGCCAGCTAATGTTGGGGCCCTTTAGATGCCACTTTAGATGTTCTCATAGATTGCGAATGCTGGAATCCATCTGCACGAGCTGTCAGCTGCACTTCAGAGACACGGACGTTTAGGAGAAAAAACACATCCGGATTTTGCTGTAGGATTACTATCATGCTTGTGTTTATGCTCCTTTTGTGAGTAGTTTTTCTTTTGACTTGTGTAGCGCTGGTAGATTTGCAATCTACCGCACGTTAGGTAAATTTAGTAACTTGTTCGTTAGGAAGATTAAGTTTGCCTCTGTTCCAGCTTGGCTGACGTTGTGTGTGTTTCCGTGCTGACCGGTGGGTGTCGCTGTTATCACTGGTTAGTGTTGGAAAAGCAACGTGTTGAAACGTATGGATGCTCTTCTGTCCCGGAGACAACTCAGTGGAGGTGGTCCATCGAGTTGCATTCTGGGCGAGGGTATTTATGGGACAGACGCCATGTTTTGGGGCTCATTTTGCAGCCTTTCTCCCGGTACAAATCTCCCCCCCCAAAAAGAAACTCCCCCCTCCTAGCACAATTCCTCTACCCCTCAAATCTCCCCTCCAAGCACAAATCCCCCCACACTCCTAGCAAAAATCCCCCCCCACAGATATCCCTACCCCCCAAAAAAATCCCCCCCAAGCAAACCCCCCACCATATTACCTTTTCCAGCACAATCCCCCCCCCCCCTGCACAAATCCCCCAAACCACCACGTCTAAAATATCTCCCAAATTTTCCCTCCTAGAGCAATTCTTACCCCCTGTGGCCCCCAATTCACCCTACCAACACAAATTTCCTTCCCACGATCTCCTTGTGGTGCCCCCCCACCTCATATGATACCACAGTGCCCAGGGCAGCCGCCCCTCCTGCCCTCCCCTTGTCCCAGCCCTGCTTCCAACCCATGCAACTGAAGCCTACTCCCAGGCCTTCTCCAGCAGCTTGTTCCAATGGATCTGTACTGTTCTGATCCCCACAGTGCACAAGAAAACTGACTTTTCCTGGGAAAGGATATAAAGCTCTCCTGGCTCCTCCTGCCAAGCACAGGCCATAGGGATTTGTAGTTTAGAAAGACAGTCGTCCCTTTAATATGGCCACGGCCTTGAACTACATCACCCAGAAATTCAGGCATTTTGTATTAAAGACTTTAAGCTTGGAGTACTTAGCTCTCCCCCTGGTGGCTGGAGGAGAATGTAGCAACAGCATAACAACTCGGGCAGCAAGATAGATGCATTTAGAGCAGGGTCTTTGTCTCATACTATTGTAGTTTGGTACCTGGCTACATGTATTTACTTCACATAATCTCATCTTTTATATTTTACTACAAAATTGGTTATATTCTATGTTTGTGTTAACATTTATTTTAGAGTATTTTTTTCTTGAAAATGCATTTGATAAATACCCGCGCAAATATCATGCAACCTTAACCACTTGCCGCCCGCCATATAGCAAAATGACATCGGCAAAGTGGTTGTGTTATCCTGACCAGACGTCATATGACGTCTTTCAGGATAACAAGCCGCATCACGGCGATCATTGTTGCGGTGTGTCAATCTGACACACCACAACTCTGATCTAGGTAAAGAGTCTCTGATGGATACTCTTTACCACGTGATCAGCCGCGTCCAATCACGACTGATCACAGTGTAAACAGGAAAAGCCGTTTTTCGGCTTTTCCTCACTCTCGTCTGTCAGATGCGAGTAGAGGAGAGACCCGATCAGCTTCTCTTCTAACAGGGGGTCTGTGCTGATTGATTATCAGAGCAGCCCCCCCCCAAGGATGCCCACACTGGACCACCAGGGATGCCCACCACTAATCACCACCAGGTATGCCACCCATGGCCACCAGGGATGCCAATCAGTGCCCACAATGGATGCCAATCAGTGCCAAACAATAATGCTTGCCAATCAGTGATGCCCATCAGTACCATCCATTAGTGTACATCAGTGCCACCTATCAGTGCCCATCCATGCCTATCTGTACCACCTATCAGTGCCCATCCATGCCGCCTATCAGTGTCGATCCATGCCACCTTTCAGTGCCCATCACTGCCACCTATGTGTACCCATCAGTGCCGCCTATTAGTGTCGCATATAGGTGCTCATCATCAGTGCCCATCAGTGCCACCTCATCGGTGCCCATCAGTACTGCCTTATCAGTGCCCATCAGTGCAGCCCCATCAGTACCACAAGGTATGCCACCCATGGCCACCAGGGATGCCAATCAGTGCCCACAATGGATGCCAATCAGTGCCAAACAATAATGCCTGTCAATCAGTGATGCCCATCAGTACCATCCATTAGTGTACATCAGTGCCACACCTATCAGTGCCCATCCATGCCCATCTGTGCCACCTATCAGTTCCTATGCATGCCGCCTATCAGTGCCCATCAGTGCCGCATTTCAGTGCCCATCAGTGCCGCCTTTCAGTGCCCATCAGTGCTGCATATCAGTTCCCATCAGTGCCGCCTATCAGTGCCGCATATAGGTGCTCATCATCAGTGCCCATCAGTGCCACCTCATTGGTTTCCATCAGTGCCGCCTTATCAGTGCCAGTCAGTGCAGCCCCAATAGTACCCATCAGTGAAGGAGAAAACGTACTTATTTACAAAGTTTTGTAACAGAAACAAAAAAATATGTTTTTTTTTTTCAAAATTTTCGGTCTTTTTTTATTTGTTTAGCAGAAAATAAAAATCCCAGAGGTGATCAAATACCACCAAAAGAAAGCTCTATTTGTGGGAACAAAATGATAAAAATGTAGTTTGGGTACAGTGTAGCATGACCGTGCAATTGTCATTTAAAGTGCGACAGCGCTGAAAGCTGAAAATTGGTCTGGGCAGGAAGGTGTATAAGTGCCCTGTATTGAAGTGGTTGAAAATTGCAACTACCTCCATTTTATTCTCCAGGGTCTCTGCGTTCAGAAAAAAATATATACATTTTGGGGGTTTACAATCATTTTAAAATGCAAATCTTAACATGTGTGAAAAAAAATAAAAATTTTCCTGGTAGGCAAGTGGTTGAGGTGGGGTAGCTGGGAGGCAATGAAAACATGGCTCAGTTGCGCATTTTTTTATCTCCCCGCAACTGCAAGTCTAAACAAATCCCTAAATGATTTCAGCACATATAAAGAGTCTGAAGACTGCATGAAAGACTGCAAGGGTAGGCTGGAGCTCAACTTTAATCTTCAGGCAATCTTCAGCCTGAGGAAAAAAGAGTCAACTTTAGACAAACTAACAGTATATAAGTTTAGTTATGTGACTTTTGTCCTGAACGGAGTTATCCCTTATGTAAGCGATAGCAGCTAAGTATTTTAATCATTATCCAGGGCTTAAGTTCAATTGCTTCAAACATTAAAATCATAAAGAGTGAACCAAAATGTCAAGTTGTAATTTGCATTTGCACAAATGGCAATTTTATTTTATTTTTATACTTGGATCCATTACAAGTAAAAGCTGGAAGGGTAAAGCCTTCCCCGGCTCCGCATCGAAGTCTTTCCGCTAATGAAGTCTAATGGAGTTGAGCTCCAAACACCCCGGTTTTTATTGCAAAAAAGGCAAATACGGTAACTCCGATTTCAAGAATGACCTTTCAGGATTTTATGATCTTCACACATGGCTGTGTCACCTTTCGCACGTTTTCCCCCCATTGCCGAGGACGGAGCTCGGCTGCGTGATGTTCGGTATCAATCATTGTGATTGCTTCTGAGCGGAACACATGTTTGCGAAAATGTTAACGTCATACCTCAAATATTTTAATAATATGTTCACTGAGGC
This sequence comes from Lithobates clamitans, assembly GCA_037952925.1. Taxonomy (NCBI): domain Eukaryota; kingdom Metazoa; phylum Chordata; class Amphibia; order Anura; family Ranidae; genus Lithobates; species Lithobates clamitans. The sequence goes on along the minus strand of JBBGZY010000154.1, from coordinate 898,333 downwards.
TTAAGTAAATCTCACTGACCATAAAACACCCATCACACGACACTTGACAAAGCTCTCATGTTTAAATCTTACCTTTCAAGGGAAGATGATTTTTTTTTTTTTTTTCTTTTTGTTTTAAAGAGTCAGTTAAAAGACACAAAACTAGTCAGTCAGAAGAGTCAGAACAAAGGCAAAAGAATATAAAAAATTGAAATGTTTTAGCAACTGCTCAAGCTGTTCTATAGTTCATGTACAGTATAAGCCCTCCTCTGATTAACTCTGGGCTTAGACCCCTCCCCTCGGTCATTCCCCCCACCCGACCCCAGAGGACCCCCTCTATGTATGTTTTGCTGTTTTTATACTTACCTTTTTCAGATGTTCTCAGCTGGTAATATGATGTGTGGGATCTTAATCTCCTTCATCTTTTCCCCTGCCCCGGGGAGGGGGGGGACCTCTGTTGAGGCACCGATGACCATAGGTGTGCGCAGCCTATTGCATTAGGGTGTGAACCCTAAAGCTCAAACACATATGTGTGTGTGTGCATGTGTATATATACTGACAGCATCAGTAGAGCAGTGGATGGTGTCAGTAGGGCAGAGATTGGTGTCAGTAGGGCAGAGATTGGTGTCAGTAGGGCAGAGATTGGTGTCAGTAGGGCAGAGATTGGTGTCAGTAGGGCAGTGGACGAAGTCAGTAGTTTTAATTTTTATTATTTAATTTTTTTATATTTTTATACAATTTTATTCTCTTTATTATTATTTTTTTTCATATTTTTTTAGGAGACCCGTTAGGGGCTTTAGTGGAATATCATTAGTGGAAAATCAGGAGTCTAAACAGGGGGAATCTGCGGCACACGTTGTGACTAGGGTGTGCCCAGGCACGCCTGGCACACCCTGTGCGCACGCCTATGCTGATGACATCACATCTGCTTCAATACACTATAAATGAAGAGTATGGTGGGTATCATTCAGTCCAGAAGACTGAGGAAATCTTGTAGAAAAAATAAAAAGTACTGTGTGTTTTGCCTTGAAAGTGAGTACTGTAGGCAGAGCTGCTATTATTAGTCTGGAACAGCGCTACAACCTCCACTTTAATCCACAGCTCCAGATATGGTGGGCTCAGGGGGTTTTCCGAAAAACCTCTAACACTATACAGTCCACAGAAAAAGGTCAGCACCTCGGTAAATCAGCATAATTGGTTATCCTTTGTCCTTTGTTACAAAATAGTGGAGTACAGCCAAATAGAAAGGCAACGTGTTTCGGACACTAAGCCTTGATCATGGCTCCATGATTAAGGCCTGACGGTGAAAACGGATTGGTTTTCTGTTCGGCTGTATTCCACAATATTGTAATAAAGGATAACCAATTATTCAGATTTACGGGGTGAGGATCTTTTTCTGTCAATGCTATTATTACTCTGCCTAGAGGCCTATTTCCTTTTTTTTTAAAGTGCCCAGAGTTGACCTTTAACCCTGCTGCCTAAAAGCCTACAGCATCAGCATGCTTTGGTTTTATTGACAATAAACCTATGACTTATTTGTATACTGTACCTGAATAAATATATATATATATATATATATATATATATATATATATATATATATATATATATATATATATATATATATATTTAGCATTCTCTTTAAATTTAGAGAGTGTTTTTATCAGCCGATAAAGTCACAAAACTGTAAAAAAAAAAAAAAAAGTATAAAAAAAAGTATTATTATAATTGTTTCTGATAATTACAGCAATAAACAGATGCACACCTCAGGTGCTGCTGCGGATTGAGGGTGGCCCCCCTGTTCATCTGCATGCTGCTCTTTTTTTATTTTATTTACTAGGCTAACAAATGCACAAATATGTAAAAATAAATACAGTTTTTTTTTAACTGATTTGTTTTTCAATGCTATAATTGCATTTGACAATTACAGCATTAAACAGATGCACACCTCAGGTGCTGCTGAAGCTTGAGGGTGACAATGTTTATCTGCATGCTGCTCTTTTTGTTATGATAGGCTAACAAATTCGGGGTTCCTTGCTGACAGCTCAATGTGAAAAAAAAGAATTGCCGGCAAAAAGAAAAAAAGGCGCACGTCCCCCCCCCCTTAAATGCATACCAGGCCATTCAGGTCTGGTGTGGATTCGGAGGGGTACTCCACACCAAAAAGAAAGTATGATGTTGGGTCCCCCCCAAAATCCCTACCAAAACCTTATCCGAGCATGCTGCCCGGCAACTCAGTAAAAGGAACGGACGAGTAAGAGTCCCCTCCTCGTGACCCATACCAGGCCACAGACAGATCAAAATTTCTGCTGAACCAGCTGAATTTCTATCCAGCTGTCCCCCTGTCAGAACACAAAAGAACAGGAGGGGAGATCGCTCTACTAACATTCTTTCGTTAGTACTGCGGCTCCAACTGGAGCTGTAAGTTTTTTTTTTGTTCAACTCGCTGGGTTGAGCAAAAAAAAATGGGTGGTGTGTACGAGGCTTTATTATGTTGAATCAGGAGTGGTCTTTCTGTGCGGATATTGTGGAGCGGTGTCTCTCTCTGTGCAGGAAAATGTGGAGCGGTGTCTCTCTCTGTGCAGGCATAGGGGAGCGGGTCTCTCTCTTTGTAGCATAGCTTTCCTTACAGAATGACCCGGCTGGCCGTCCGAGACTCGTTTGATCCACCGCTGGCCTCTATTGTCTGCACTGGTTGCTAGGATCGCCTGGCGTCTAGCAACCAGTGACGTCACGGTCCCAAGGAGGAAAGCAAGGCTGAAGCCCCAGCAATCAGAGCGGAGGAGGATTTTCCTTCTCCTCCATGCCTATTACTGTTTGGCTCCACCCACCTTTCATTTCTGGAGGCCAAGGCTCCCAGGGGCCCTGGAGAGCCACATTGTCCTCCTACCCCCATCTTTTGTGATCATGGAAAACCTTAGACTGTTTTCCCTGATCCATCACTTGCCACCATTAGTCCTAAGGCTGTCAACCCTCCCCTGCCATAGACACACTCCTAAACCTTGTGGACAGCCTTCCCAGAAAAGTTGAAGCTGTTATAGCTGCAAAGCATGGGTCAGCTCAATATTGAACCCTACGGACTAACACTGGGATTACACACATTAAAGTTCATGTGTGTGTAAAGGCAGGCGTCCCAATACTTTTGGTGATATAGTGTATTAGAGCTGCTAAGTCACTTCTGATAAGGTGGCAGCAGGGTGAGCTGGGCTGCTGAGTTACTGTCGGGAAAGGAGAGCAGGGGGATCTGAGCTGCTAAGTCACTTCTGGGTAGGGTTGCCACCTTTTCTTCAAGTCAAACCCGAACACTTTAGCGGCGCACAGCAATTTTTTCTTTTCATAGTATAAACTATACATATATTTTGCTATTAAATACCAATTCTAATCATATGAAGTTAATAACAAGAGTCCCCCTTTACATCAGAGTCCAGTTCCCTTTCACTGTAAGGGGGGACTCTGCAGACTCTGATGTAAGGGAGAACTCTGGGGACTCTGACATAAGGGATGCTCTGGGAACCCTGATTTAAGGGGGAACACTGAGAACTCTGATGTACGGAGAGGACTCTGATGTATGGAGAGGACTCTGATGTATGGAGAGGACTCTGATGTAAGGGGAAATACTGTGGCCTCTGGTGTAAAGGGGAACTCTGATGTAAGGGGTGCTCTGAGAACCCTGAATTACCTTAGTGTACTCACTCAGTGGCAGGAGAGAGAAGGAGGGAGACTTCAGTCACAGGCAGGTATGGATAGTGAGCTCACTCACCCCTTGGTAGTTTGCACTTCTCAACCAGATGCATCTGGAAGCCATAGTCCGGTCTGAATAATGTGTCTGGGTTTCAGGCAGTCTGAAACCCGGACGCATGATTCCAAACCCGTACTGTCCGGGTGAATCCCGGACAGGTGGCAACCCTACTTCTGGGAGGGCATAGCAGGGTGAGCTAAGCTGCAGGAATCACTGCTAAAAGGGGGAGCATGATGATTTGAGCTACTGAGTTGCTGCTAGGAAAGGGGAGTGGAGAGATTTGAGCTGTTAAGTCACTACTGGGAGGAGAGAGCAAAGGGAAGCTGAGCTGCTGAGTCACTGATAGTAGAGAGAGCTGAGTTGCTAAATCACTTCTGGGATTGGATAGCAGGATTAGCTGAGCTGCTGAAACTTAAATGATGTCAGTGCATCTGCTGTGAATTTCGAGGATGAATTACTCCACAATACCTGCAGCTACAGAGGTCAGCAAGAGCTTCTTTTACAATGCATTTGCTGATTCTTAAGAATATGTAACTAGTGTGATGTTCTTAGTGGACACAAGTTCAATTTTAAAGCAGGATCCCTGAATTTGGTTTAGCCAGGGACCGCCATGGGTCCGCCATGGGTCCACAATGGGCTGGGAGTGAACCAGTTACTAGCTTCAAGCGAATCTTCATTCAGAACAAACTGACCAGATATGCTTCATTTTCTATTCATTTCACTCATTCCTAGTTCTTACCTTCTTCTGTTGTGATTTTATACATTAGCACAGTATGCACAGCCAATGTGTGCGTTCGCTGACCTCTGCGCAATCAGAATCTTGCACTGGGTGATAACTCTGATGTTATATAACTGCAAGAAATAAAGAGAGAAAAGCGAGAGGTATCTCCAGAGCTTTGACACAGCAACAGAAACAAACACAAGCTTTTGGCACATTATTCAAGTAATTTTCTACCTATTACAGTTTGTCAAGAGAAATAAAGTTTTTTTTCCCAGCATTGCACTCTCCCATTATCTACTATTACCATTCACTCAGAAAAAAATAAGACATTTCCAGCTAAATTTGAAGCTAAAAGTCCATTTTCAATACTAAGAAACCTTTAAAATCCCATCATAAAACATTTCCGAGATATTATACAGTGCATTAACTTAAAGAATAATAAATCTCAGAGATATATGGATACAATTTAACTGCATCTTCCTTTTCCTTTGTGTGACCTTCAGGAGATAAGTATAATTTGATGGTTTGTGAAAATTATTCTGAGCTAGGTGCATTGTACAGTGTATGCTAAATTAACAAGCTGATTGCAATTGCCATGCTCCTTCTATCACCAGTCACCACTTCCTCTGCTAAACAAAGGTTACAAATGATTCCCACTAAGCACCAATTTGTCATCGCAATTTTAAAGGAGTACTTCATCAAAGTGCCGCTGCTATGTATGCCACAAAGTGTGGTGGAAAGAGATGAATATATGTATATATATATATATATATATATATATATATATATATATATATATATAGTCATATAAGAATAGTCAAACATTACCAAAGACACACTCCCAAACCTTGTGGACGGCCTTACCAGAAGAGTTGAAGCTGTTATGGCTGCAAAGGGTGGGCCAACTCAATATTGAACCCTATAGACTAGGACTGGGATGCCATTAAAGTTCATGTGCATGTAAAGGCAGGTGTCCCAATACTTTTGACAATACAGTGTGTGTGTGTGTGTGTGAATATATATATATATATATATATATATATATATATATATATATAATTTTTTCAATTAGAAGATAGGTGCAGGAATGCACAGACCCTGGCACGGGGTATGGGCCACGTCCACAAACAGGGGAGAGTATCGATGTGGCGAGTTGTACATTCCAAGTCAAATAGTGTGCAGATCCAAATTTAATTAAAAGTGGTCTTAAAGGGCATATAAAACCAGGAGTGCATAATTTGCAGGTTGCAGGGGTTCAAGGTGTGTTATGCACAGGGTGCAGGGTTCAGGAATACATTATGCACAGGGTGTAGAGTTCAGCAGTGCATTTCACACAGTGTACAGGGTTCAAAGATACATTGTGCAAAGGGTTCAAGGTTCAGGATTGCATAACGTACAAGGTACAGGGTTCAGGTGTGTATTATGCACAGGGTTTAAGGTTCAGGAGTGAATAACACACAGAGAGCAAGGTTCAAGGTGCATTACGCACAGGGTTCAGGAATATACAGCATTATGCACAGGGTGCAGGGTTCAGGAGTACATTATGCATAGGGTGTAGAGTTCAGGAGTACATTATGCAGAGGGTGCAGGGTTCAGGGGTACATTGTGCAGAGGGTTCAAAGTTCAGGATTGCATTACGCAAAGGGTGCAGGGCTCAAGGTGTGTATTACACACAGGGTACAGGATTCATGAATGCATTATGCACAGGGTTCAAGGTTCAGGAGTGCATTACGCATAGGGTGCAAGGTTGAGGAGTACATTACACACAGGGTGCAGCATTCAGGAGTGCGCTATGTACAGGGTGCAGGGTCAGGAGTACGTTATGCACAGGATGCAGGGTTCAGAAGTACATTACGCATAGGGTGCAGGGTCAGGAGTGTGTTACGCACGAGGTTCAGGGTTCAGGAGTTCAGGAGTGCAAAACGCACAGGGTGCAGGGTTCAGAGTGTGTTGTACACAGGGTGCAGTGTTCAGGAGTACATTATATACAAGGTAAAGGGTTCAGGAGTACGTTATGCACAGACTGCAAGGTTCAGAAGTGCATTACACACAGGGTGCAGGATTCAGGAGTGTGTTGTGCACAGGGTGCAGGGCTCAGGAGTACATTACGCACAGTGTGCAGGGTTCAGGAGTGTGTTGTGCACAGGATGCAGGGCTCAGGAGTACATTATGCACAGGGTGCAGGGTTCAGAAGTGTATTACACACAGGGTGCAGGGTTCAGGGGTGTGTTGTGCACAGGATGCAGTGCTCAGGAGTACATTACGCACAGGGTGCAGGGTTCAGAACTTTATTACAACAGGGTGCAGGGTTCAGGAGTACATTACGCACAGGGTGCAGGGTTCAGAGTATGTTACACATAGGGTGCAGGGTACAGGAGTGGGTTACACACAGGGTGCAGAGATCAGGAGTACATTATGCACAGGGTTCCAGAATACATTACGCACAAGGTGCAGGGTTCAGGAGTATGTTATGCACGGGGTGTAGAGTTCAGGAGTGTGTTCGCACAGGGTGCAGGGTACAGGAGTGGGTTACACATAGGGTGCAGAGATCAGGAGTACATTACGCACAGGGTGAAGAGTTTAGGAGTACATAATGCATCAGGGTGATTTTGTAACGTGAAAAACAGGTTCACACGAATGCAGTCCACGATCCGTGTGCATTTCCCCACACTGCATTCAAATCACACTGCCCTTGCAACCCGCAGAGGGTATCAGTGCAATCTTAACGACATCCTAAACACAGGACGCAAGTACCATGTGATCCGGTTGCAGTGCGGTGCCAAAATTGCTGCACACATGTCTTTGGTGCGATGGGGTGCAATTTGATTCACATGCGGATCATAGTGTGACCTGAACCTTAGTGACTTTTTTATTTTATAAGCTAATTTTTTGGGTGTGATGTATATAAAAGCTGAAGATTTGCATTCCTGTCACCAAAAGCAAGTGTATTAATTTTCAGAAGCCAAAACGTACTGGAGTCTAATGGACTTCGGTTTTTCCTATACTCTACGCTACAACCAATGACGGCTTCCCAGCGCACACACAGCACGGCCCCTCGTTCATAGATAATTCCGCTCAGAACTTCATGCCACACTTGGGTCAAATGTAAATGTGAACAGCAGGAATTGGCTGAATTCTAATTAAAACTCTGATGAGGTTACCGGCGGTCTCATTAAAAAGATTAACACTTGTCACCATTTTAATTCATTTTTGATATATCTAATTTATCAGTGAATTCATAAAGATTCTAATTATTCCATTTACCTGAAGACATTTTTTCCCATGATTGTTTTCTTCTTAGAACCTCCTCGGGAAAATTGCAATTTCACAAACTTTCCTTTTCGTTCTGGAAAGGATCAATCCAATATTTCCGGCGGTCAGGAGGACTGCTAACTAATTGCATTTCTAATTTGCTGTTTTAAAGGGCCACTGACCCTAAAAGCACACAGATACGCATTATGTGAAGGAGAATTTGCGACACAGTAGAAAAAGTATCTACACCTGTTGTGATATGGGGGAATTTAGCTCAATTTTTCATGAGTCCATGCCGTGCCAAAGCGTGGTTCAGGGCTTTCCAGCTTACTTTTATTTAACAAACGGATGTAAAATCCACAAAAAAGTTGTTCGCCCAGAGAATTTTCACCAACAAAACAGGCAATGAAAATACTAAGCCACCTGCCTCTCTCTCTTCAGCAGCACCGTTCTTTTTATAGGTCCCTCAAACCATCTCACCCAACTCTTCTGGCTCTCTGGGCTATCTTGCCTCTGCACAGGCCCACTCCTAGGCTCTCAATGGCATTGCTTGTTTTACAAAGGAACACATGCTATGAGTTCTATCTACTTACACATTGGCTGCCTGGGCTTTCCTGGCTTCTGAGGATGTACCCAGGATCTAGGCACTGCCCTAGTCATGGTGGGACATTTCGTGACCACGTTCTATCAATTGGATGTTTTTATACACACTTTTGGCTGGTTAAGTTAGGCTCTATTGGCTGCCTGAGACCCTCCACACACCCTTGAGGAAGAGAAAAAAGGATTTACCTTGAATCGAGTCAGGGGTTTGTTTGTTGGCCTCCCAGGGGTAACTTTTTTTGTATGATATTCTTACTATACTGTTCCCCTAAAATGGGGAAGGTCTACTTTTGGGTGACCCTCAACATGTTATACTAGGGTCATATCTTAAATACCAGCCTGTTATTTTTATTGTGTTGTAGCACTACCCCCGTAGGGGCAGGTAGGTAATTGGCTCCCCTATTCCTGCAAAGCCAGGCACATACAGACACAAGAGCTTGGTTTTCAGCCTCTGAGCTTGGTTTTGTTGTTTTATTAAGGGTAATACCTTGGATTAGGTAAAGGGGCTATGGGTTGCCGAACTCGACAGAAACAATAAATGGGGCAATTTCCTCACTATGTACAAGATTCTGGACTGTTCTCCTTCCTGGACACCATCAGTCTTTAAGGATCGACTGCATAAGTCTCTTGAGGACTAGGAGCTCTCAGCCCCCTTTAGAGAATAGCACAGTATGTTGTAAACTGTAGACAGGAGTATCTCCTCTCCTTTGTAGAACTGCTCCTAGCTTGATTGCCTGCAGGTATCACCAGCCCTCCTGGCTGCTCAGAAGGTCTTCTAGGGCAAGGGATAGGAAGCGTTATTCACAGCAATGTCCTCCTGAAAGCTTGCTACATGTGGAACCCTAGGTGTCATGATGTACTCACTCTGTCCTCTTTGCTCCCTGATGCTCCTTAACCTCTTGCCGACCGCCTCACGCAGATAAACTGCGGCAGAAGGGCTCGTACAGGCAGAATCACGTACCTGTACGTTCCCCTTTAAGAGGCGGCCAGCGGGCACGCGCACAGTTCCGTGAGTCTGGTCGCGGGTCCCGCGGACTCGATCGCCACGGGAATACCTGCGATCGCCTCACGGGGAGGAAGAACGGGGAGATGCTAATGTAAACAAGCATCTCCCCATTCTGCCTAGTGTCAGTGTCACTGATCTCTGCTCCCTGTCATCGGAGCAGAGATCAGTGACATGCCACACACAGCCCAACCCCCCTACAGTTAGAATCCCTCCCTAGGACACACTTAACCCCTACACTGCCACCTAGTGGTTAACCCCTTCACTGCCAGTGTCATTTACACAGGAATCAGTGCATTTGTATAGCACTGATTGCTGTATAAATGACAATGGTCCCAAAAATGTGTCAAAAATGTCCGATGTGTTCGCCATAATGTCGCAGTCACGATAAAAATCGTTGATCGCCGCCATTATAAAAAAAAAAAATATTAATAAAAATGTAATAAAACTATCCTCTATTTTGTAAATGCTATAACTTTTGCGCAAACCGATCAATAATCGCTTATTGCGATTTTTTTTACCAAAAATATGTACAGTAGAAGAATACACATCGGCCTAAACTGAGGAAAAAAAATTGTTTTTTTATATATTTTTGGGGGATAGTTATTATAGCAAAAAGTAAAAAATAATGCGTCTTTTTTTCAAAATTGTTGCTCTTTTTTTGTTTATAGCGCAAAAAATAAAAAACGCAGAGGAAATCAAATACCACCAAAAGAAAGCTCTATTTGTGGGAAAAAAAAAGGACGTCAATTTTGTTTGGGAGCCACGTCGCACGACTGCGCAATTGTCAGTTAAAGCGACGCAGTGCCGAATCGCAAAAAGTGCTCTGGTCAGGAAGGGGGTAAATTCTTCCGGGGCTGAAGTGGTTAAGCAAGAGCCTTCTCAAATAAGAAAGCTGTCAGGATCTACCCAAGCCCAGCCTGGAGGCAGAGCCCCCCCTCCCGACCCAGGGCTCCCCTTCTAGGCCATCGACAGCCTCTTCTACCCTCCATCCTCCACCCAACGCTTCTGCTGGCATGGCTCCCCCATGTTTAAGGGCTGATCTAGCCACCCTGCCAGGACACTCTGCCTAGGGATTGGCCAAGTTCCTCTGCCTCTGTAGAGTCATCCAGCTTGACCTGCAGTAACCCTGACCCAATTTTAGACTTGCGAACTTACCATGAGTCATAACTTAATTTGCCTGCATTAACACTAGTAGCACACTACAGGGTGCTAAAGTGTTTTATGAAGTATGTTAAATAAAATTGTGTTACACTTCTGTATTACTGCCTGTTCCAGTTCCAGGGGACACTATCAATCCAGCCTCTCAATAGCGGATCTCCAGGCACCCCAGGCTCTCTGACTCCTCCAAGACTTATAGATTGCCTCAGCTCTCCCAGTCCTCCAGACTCACTTAGCTGTCCTGATTCTTTTAGTACTGTGGGTAAGGAATCTCTCCTCCTCCATGGAGTGTTGTCTCCTGTGTAGTGCACCTCTCCTAATGGAGCACACACCTGTCTCCTGACGGGAGCACCGAGCTATGGCCACGGCAGGCCTCGATTATAACGAGTATACACACCTGCAAACTCACACAACCTGCAGGTCTCCAGTAAGACCTGGACACAAGATTGGAAACTTCTAGCCACCCAAATCTCTTCGAAGTCTCCAGGCTCCAGACCCTGATCTGGGGTTACAAAACTTGAATAAAACTGAAACCGAAGAAAACTCTGCTCAGACACTATATTCTGGAGCCCCACACTCTGCATTAGTGCAAACCCCATATCACTTTTTCGTATACTCACACTAGCACAGTCACAGTGTGTATACATAAAGATGTTTGATTTTACCTAATGTTGCTGGCTTGAGGAGGCAAAATGACCCCAAGAGCACTAATTCTCTACATGAGATCTTAACACCTAACTTAAATCTTAAAGCTGATACCTCCGTATTAAAAAATAATATTAATAACATTTAAAAGTAGTTTTTGCTGCAATATTCACCTTTAACCTGGAGATGTCCACCACAATAATTATTTTCCACCGCTAGATGTCTTCTGCTTTAGGGAATGAAGGACAGCTAACATCTTCATCCCACTTCCTCTAAGCTCAGGCTGCCATGGACACACCCCGTGATGCAGCGACATCACGCAGCATTGGTAAAGAGTATGAATTAACAGTGTTAAAGTGGGGTTCCACCCAAAAAACAAAAAAACCTGGAAAAATTAGTTAAAAAAAAACAAAAAAAGATTTGGATATTTTTTTTTTTTTCACTTACCTCTAAATGCCTGTTGCTAGGGGGTCCCTCGTAGTCTGCCTGTTCCTTTGCCTGGGCTGGTGACATCACTTCCCCCTCGGCACAGGAAGGGCTCCGCTCTGCTCCCTCCCTCCTGTCAATCATCTGGGACCCATTACAGGTGATTGAGCGGCCAATCACAGCGCGCGGCGCCGCTCGCGCATGCGCAGTGGGTGCCAGGCTGTGAAGCCACAGCCCGGCACCCACAGTTGAAATGCCGGCGCCGACGAGCGGAGGGGGGGGACGAGCGGGGCTTCGAACCCCCGCATCGCTGGACCCAGGGACAGGTGAGTGTCCAATTAAAAGTCAGCAGCTGCAGTATTTGTAGCTGCTGACTTTTAATTTTTTTTTTTTTAACGGCCCCCCTGGGTGGAACTCCTCTTTAAGTGATCTGTGTTTCTTTCTATAGGATTCTGCTTTAATTGTTCAGTTATATATGCCAGTGGTGGTCAACTTTCTTGATATAGAAGTCCTCAATTGGGGGCCACAGGAAGTGTGTGGAGAGAGTGCAGACATTCAACAAGAGATTGGCAGAGACTACGGGGACCCTAAATGATCCCTGTAAATTCTGTTGTTTGCATAACAGGTGAATAGGGGACGGTCGGGCCAAACTTTTGCTCGGCTTGAACTGTTCGCTCAACTTTATTGGGCACCAGGGTCCTACAATAAAAAGTTGTAAAGTGGGTAAATAACCTGTTTTTGTAGCCACAGTAGTGCCCCGTACACACGGTCGGATTTTCCGATGAAAAATGTCCGATCGGAGCGTGTTGTCGGAAATTCCGACCGTGTGTGGGCTCCATCGGACATTTTCCGACACACAAAGTTGGAGAGCAGGAGATAAAATTTTCCGACAACAAAATTTGATCGCGTCAATTCCGACCGTGTGTGGCCTGTTCCGATGCACAAAGTGCCACGCATGCTCAGAAGAAATTCCGAGACGGGACAGCTCGTTCTGGTAAACTTAGCGTTCGCAATGGATACAGCACTTTCGTCACGCTGCAATGTTAAAAATGGTTTAATGCAGCGCACTCTCTTCTTCTTTATAATGTGACAAGAATTAAGTAGTTTTGCTGCTCATATTCACACACACTTCTCACAAAGTTTTGTTTTTTGTTTTTTATTGGTATTCCCTGAATATATTGTTATTAGTTGTCACATCTGACAGAATTTTTTTTTTTTATTTAATTTTTTGGGGGATTTTAAGCCTTTTTCTTTTTTTATTTAATGTTTATATTTTTTCAAAGGCTGATCTTTGTTCAATGTTATTTTTATTTTTACTCCAGAATATTTTTGTGTGTGTTTTGTGTGTCAAGTTACCACAACACCATTGATATCTTTTATTATTTAATCTCCAGGAGATTGTTTGTTGTTGGTGTCCCTTTTTCATTTCACATTGTATATTTGGAATGTACCTGAATCCTCACAAACAAACTGTTCTTTTTGAAGTAAAACACATAGGAGAGTATAATTCAAAACAAAAATCCTTTATTAAGGGATCAGAACCAAACAAAGAGGAAGGCAACACTGGATCAACAGGAGAAATTAGCGAAGCCTGGGACCCCCACGGGAGACATCAATTCTTGAACATCAAAATTGGTGGCCTGAGGAGTCCATATGTAAGGGAGGGCAGTCTGGTCCAGAATTCGCAGAGAGCCGGATAGCAGCAGATGACATCTGTGTCCCCAGGCTGTGGTACCACAAGAGGCTGCATTTTTTGGCCAACCAGACTGGATCCAGGGTCCTCACTTTCTGGTCTTCCTTCCACGCTTCCTTCCAGGCTGTGGCTTTGCAGTTGGAGATGTGGCAGGAGGAGGAGTAGGACCTGGAGGAGGACTGGGAGGACCTGGAGGAGAGGGAGGACGAGGAGGAGGACCTGCAGGAGGAGGAGGAGGAACATCGCAAAGGTGTGTCTGAGCTGTAATTTGGCCCCTCCCTCATACCTTTGTTAAGAGCCTCCAATATGAGCGACTCACACATGACTTGTTGTCCCTACTCCATTGCCTTTTTTTTATGCAATGACGGCAGCAATGTCCTCCTCCACGGTCTGTCGTGCTCCCAGGACCTCTGTAGCCCTCCAAAAGAGTCCTCTGGCAGCCTCCTCTAGGGCACTCCTCCTACTGCCACTTTCTCTTTTCAGGGGGAGTGGAGGGACCTGCAGATCAGCCAGCCGGCTCGGCCCGGCCACCTCCTGGCTGAGACTTCCCTGTGTATGAAAAAGGGACATGGTTGTAATGTTTTGCATCATCAATCCCAATCATAAATTAGTACTCCCAACTAACATCTAGTTAACATCATTGATTGGACAAGCAGAAATATTTAGAGGAATGCTATACCTGGCTCAACCTGGGCTCCTCCACATGTGGCCTGGAAGGCCCAGGTTGGGCGTCAGAAGCCTCAGCCGGGGGGGAAGGAAGCGTGGAAGGAAGACTGGAGAGGGATGGCCTGGGTTCAGTCTGGCCTGCCAGAAAATGCAGCCTGTCGTAGTACAACATCCTGGGGACATATATGTCATCTGCTGCTCCGGATCTCTGTGAATCCAGGACTTTCTTGCGCTCCCTTAGATATGTGCTCCTCAGGCCACCAATTAAGATCTTTAAATAGGTGATGTCTGCCGTGGGGATCACCTGCTTCACAATTTCACACAATCTACGAATACTGACATGAAGTCATTGTCTTTCATTAGCATATCCATGTTCACTGCAAGACACAACACAAGACAAAGCCTAATGTCAGACAAAACTCTCCTAATCTTGTTACAATATAGGCCTCAATGTAGAAGCAGTATAGGCACAAGTTTGTCTCTTACCTTCGTTCTTACGATCGGCGTGTCCAATGCTCCTTCCTCCGCTCACAGATTGAACGTAATACGCACGTGTGTTACGCTTTATATACACTGCGCATGCGTGTAACTCCGCCCGCCCCTGACATTCTTTCTATTCTATTCCCCGCCCCTTTTCGTTCGGCGCAGTGGGGGAAGAGCACATGGCGGAGTCACAGCAGGTGCGTGATAATTGCAGGAACGAGGAGGAAAGCCCGGGGATGGACACATCCCGATCCAGAAGGAGACGTTTTAAGGCCACAAATATGTCCTTTGGGGAGATGTTGGAGATGGTCGACATCATGAAGAAGTCCGACTATGACGGAAAGTATGGGCCTTACCTCAACCCCAATATCAGAAAGGCCAAGATCAAGGCGAAAGTGGTCAAAAGTATTCACAAGAATTTCGGGGTACGAAGATCGAAAGATCAGCTCAGGAAGCGGTGGTCGGACCTCAAATTAAGAGAGCCAGAGCAGTACCGAAAGATCCAGAGAGTGCTGCAAAAAAGTAAGTAGTTGTGCTGTGTTCCTATTCTTTCTGTCTTTATTCCGTTCGTGCTGCTCCATATGCTTTTCTTAATTGTAACGTTTAAAAGGGCAACTTTAATGTTCATGGGCACATTATTCGTTCGTATCAAACATTTTTCTTTCGGCCTCTAAAACACCATTGTTTAGGCCATATGCATTTTCCCACATTTTTTTTGGGCCTACTTGGAAGCCAAATAATTAGAAATTAGCGAAGCCTGGGACCCCCACGGGAGACATCAATTCTTGAACATCAAAATTGGTGGCCTGAGGAGTCCATATGTAAGGGAGGGCAGTCTGGTCCAGAATTCGCAGAGATCCGGATAGCAGCAGATGACATCTGTGTCCCCAGGCTGTGGTACCACAAGAGGCTGCATTTTTTGGCCAACCAGACTAGATCCAGGGTCCTCACTTTCTGGTCTTCCTTCCACGCTTCCTTCCAGGCTGTGGCTTTGCAGTTGGAGATGTGGCAGGAGGAGGAGTAGGACCTGGAGGAGGACTGGGAGGACCTGGAGGAGAGGGAGGACAAGGAGGAGGACCTGCAGGAGGAGGAGGAGGAACATCGCAAAGGTGTGTCTGAGCTGTAATTTGGCCCCTCCCTCATACCTTTGTTAAGAGCCTCCAATATGAGCGACTCACACATGACTTGTTGTCCCTACTCCATTCCCTTTTTTTTATGCAATGACGGCAGTAATGTCCTCCTCCACGGTCTGTCGTGCTCCCAGGACCTCTGTAGCCCTCCAAAAGAGTCCTCTGGCAGCCTCCTCTAGGGCACTCCTCCTACTGCCACTTTCTCTTTTCAGGGGGAGTGGAGGGACCTGCAGATCAGCCAGCCGGCTCGGCCCGGCCACCTCCTGGCTGAGACTTCCCTGTGTATGAAAAAGGGACATGGTTGTAATGTTTAGCATCATCAATCCCAATCATAAATTAGTACTCCCAACTAACATCTAGTTAACATCATTGATTGGACAAGCAGAAATATTTAGAGGAATGCTATACCTGGCTCAATCTGGGCTCCTTCACATGTGGCCTGGAAGGCCCAGGTTGGGCGTCAGAAGCCTCAGCCGGGGGGGAAGGAAGCGTGGAAGGAAGACTGGAGAGGGATGGCCTGGGTTTAGTCTGGCCTGCCAGAAAATGCAGCCTGTCGTAGTACAACATCCTGGGGACATATATGTCATCTGCTGCTCCGGATCTCTGTGAATCCAGGACTTTCTTGCGCTCCCTTAGATATGTGCTCCTCAGGCCACCAATTAAGATCTTTAAATAGGTGATGTCTGCCGTGGGGATCACCTGCTTCACAATTTCACACAATCTATGAATACTGACATGAAGTCATTGTCTTTCATTAGCATATCCATGTTCACTGCAAGACACAACACAAGACAAAGCCTAATGTCAGACAAAACTCTCCTAATCTTGTTACAATATAGGCCTCAATGTAGAAGCAGTATAGGCACAAGTTTGTCTCTTACCTTCGTTCTTACGATCGGCGAGTCCAATGCTCCTTCCTCTGCTCACAGATTGAACGTAATACGCACGTGTGTTACGCTTTATATACACTGCGCATGCGTGTAACTCCGCCCGCCCCTGACATTCTTTCTATTCTATTCCCCGCCCCTTTTCGTTCGGCGCAGTGGGGGAAGAGCACATGGCGGAGTCACAGCAGGTGCGTGATAATTGCAGGAACGAGGAGGAAAGCCCGGGGATGGACACGTCCCGATCCAGAAGGAGACATTTTAAGGCCACAAATATGTCCTTTGGGGAGATGTTGGAGATGGTCGACATCATGAAGAAGTCCGACTATGACGGAAAGTATGGGCCTTACCCCAACCCCAATATCAGAAAGGCCAAGATCAAGGCGAAAGTGGTCAAAAGTATTCACAAGAATTTCGGGGTACGAAGATCGAAAGATCAGCTCAGGAAGCGGTGGTCGGACCTCAAATTAAGAGAGCCAGAGCAGTACCGAAAGATCCAGAGAGTGCTGCAAAAAAGTAAGTATTTGTGCTGTGTTCCTATTCTTTCTGTCTTTATTCCGTTCGTGCTGCTCCATATGCTTTTCTTAATTGTAACGTTTAAAAGGGCAACTTTAATGTTCATGGGCACATTATTCGTTCGTATCAAACATTTTTCTTTCGGCCTCTAAAACACCATTGTTTAGGCCATATGCATTTTCCCACATTTTTTGGGGGCCTAATTGGATGCCAAATAATTAGAAATTAGCGAAGCCTGGGACCCCCACGGCAGACATCAATTCTTGAACATCAAAATTGGTGGCCTGAGGAGTCCATATGTAAGGGAGGGTAGTCTGGTCCAGAATTTGCAGAGATCCGGAAAGCAGCAGATGACATGTGTGTCCCCAGGCTGTGGTACCACAAGAGGCTGCATTTTTTGGCCGACCAGACTGGATCCAGGGTCCTCACTTTCTGGTCTTCCTTCCACGCTTCCTTCCAGGCTGTGGCTGTGCAGTTGGAGATGTGGCAGGAGGAGGAGTAGGACCTGGAGGAGGACTGGAAGGACCTGGAGGAGAGGGAGGACGAGGAGGAGGACCTGCAGGAGGAGGAGGAGGACCATCGCAAAGGTGTGTCTGAGCTGTAATTTGGCCCCTCATACCTTTGTTAAGAGCCTCCAATATGAGCAACTCACACATGACTTGTTGTCCCTCCTCCATCCTCTGCATTTTATATGCAATGACAGCAGCAATGTCCTCCTCCACAGTCTGTCGTGCTCCCAGGACCTCTGTAGCCCTCCAAAAGAGTCCTCTGGCAGCCTCCTCTAGGGCACTCCTCCTACTGCCACTTTCTTTTTTCAGTGGGAGTGGAGGGATCTGCAGATCAGCCAGCTGGCTCGGCCCGGCCACCTCCTGGCTGAGACTTCCCTGTGTATGAAAAAGGGACATGGTTGTAATGTTTTGCATCATCAATCCCAATCATAAATTAGTACTCCCAACTAACATCTAGTTAACATCATTGATTGGACAAGCAGAAATATTTAGAGGAATGCTATACCTGGCTCAATCTGGGCTCCTCCACATGTGGCCTGGAAGGCCCAGGTTGGGCGTCAGAAGCCTCAGCCGGGGGTGAAGGAAGCGTGGAAGGAAGACTGGAGAGGGATGGCCTGGGTTCAGTCTGGCCTGCCAGAAAATGCAGCCTGTCGTAGTACAACATCCTGGGGACATAGATGTCATCTGCTGCTCCGGATCTCTGTGAATCCAGGACCTTCTTGCGCTCCCTTAGATATGTGCTCCTCAGGCCACCAATTAAGATCTTTAAATAGGTGATGTCTGCCGTGGGGATCACCTGCTTCACAATTTCACACAATCTACGAATACTGACATGAAGTCATTGTCTTTCATTAGCATATCCATGTTCACTGCAAGACACAACACAAGACAAAGCCTAATGTCAGACAAAACTCTCCTAATCTTGTTACAAAATAGGCCTCAATGTAGAAGCAGTATAGGCACAAGTTTGTCTCTTACCTTCGTTCTTACGATCGGCGCGTCCAATGCTCCTTCCTCCGCTCACAGATCGTACGTAATATGCATGTGTTACGCTTTATATACACTGCGCATGCGTGTAACTCCGCCCGCCCCTGACGTTCTTTCTATTCTATTCCCCGCCCCTTTTCATTCGGCGCAGTGGGGGAAGAGCACATGGCGGAGTCACAGCAGGTGCATGATAATTGCAGGAACGAGGAGGAAGAGGAGGAAAGCCCGGATCCGGACACGTCCCGATCCAGAAGGAGACGTTTTAAGGCCACAAATATGTCCTTTGGGGAGATGTTGGAGATGGTCGACATCATGAAGAAGTCCGACTATGACGGAAAGTATGGGCCTTACCCCAACCCCAATATCAGAAAGGCCAAGATCAAGGCGAAAGTGGTCAAAAGTATTCACAAGAATTTCGGGGTACGAAGATCGAAAGATCAGCTCAGGAAGCGGTGGTCGGACCTCAAATTAAGAGAGCCAGAGCAGTACCGAAAGATCCAGAGAGTGCTGCAAAAAAGTAAGTAGTTGTGCTGTGTTCCTATTCTTTCTGTCTTTATTCCGTTCGTTCTCCTCCATATGCTTTTCTTAATTGTAACGTTTAAAAGGGCAACTTTAATGTTCATGGGCCAATTATTCGTTCGTATCAAACATTTTTCTTTCGGCCTCTAAAACACCATTGTTTAGGCCATATGCATTTTCCCACATTTTTTTGGGCCTACTTGGATGCCAAATATATGTTTGTGTAGATGGGGTTGTTACTAGAATGAAATGCAAACTAGATTCTGTGTAAGGAGAGGACACTGAGCAGCTGTTTTCACATCTGGACACTGGAGCACTAGTGTGGGACACAAGAAAACCATTTTTATTAGGGGGCCCACACAGGTGCTCCAGTGTATACTATAGAGGGGTCTCCATCTGTGAAGCTTGTACCAAACAGGTAAAGTATTGCAGCTTGACAAAGGGCAAAAAAAATACATCTAAAATAGACAATTGTACCCCACTTCCAAGCAATGTTTCCTATTTCTAGTTCTGCCATCAAATATCTGTGTGCTAATTATAACATTTTTGTTTTACATAGGGGAGGAAAAGACTCGGAGGACACCCCTCATCCGAGGAGAGCACAGACCCCCCACCTATGGAAGAGGGTGAAATACCCCAAACACAAGCGGAGCAGGAGGAGGAAGAAGATGTGGTGGAAATTGGCACCACAACAGGTGAGTGTCTGCGACCACAGACTCAGGTAAGAGATGGATGGTGGCAGATTTTTGATACCTGTTTTTATTTTGTTTCTCTCTTTTTAGGTGATCGTGATCCAGATCCTTTCACATCAGAAAGTGCCCAGATCCTGATTGGGGAGATCATGGGGTGTAATGTCAAATTGCAAAACATACAGCAAAAAATCAATGATGTGATTAAAAAAAATAATAACATCATTGATGTTTTGGGGCGAATTTAAAACCCCACAAAATCACTTTTTGGATTGTGGTCCAATCTTTTAAATATTTTTGCAATGTTTTGAAAAGCCAAATTTGGAGGATGCACACAGTGTGCCAACATGTGCTATCTGCCATCACGGGAGATCAATGGACGCGTTTTGGGGGTGCAACCCCTTTCCTCAATTATAAAGTAGCGGTGAGGAAGGGCTTGCTCCCCCAAGACACGTCCCTTGATCCCCCGTGATGGCAGATAGCACATGTTGACATTCGTAAATTGGTGTGCATCTTCCAAATTTGGCTTTTCCAGGGGTGATTTCCCCCCATCTGAACGCTATATCAAACCCAGTTCCTAAATACTGATGTCTGATATAGCCTTTAGGTTTTACCATATGTGAACTTTGTAAGTTCAAGTTTTCTTGTTGGTTTTACACAGGCCTGTTTTATCTTAAATGGACATTTTGATTTTTGATAATGCTACTCCAAAAATTGTTATACAACAAACATGTTGGTTTGTTTTAAAAACCTTTGGTAAATGCACATGTGATTGTGCAGGTATAAAAAAGTTGGTTACTCAAGAATGTGTGGATTATTGTCTCAACGCTACAACACTTTTGGGGTGATGTAATTGCTGTTTTCTGCGAAAATGGGGGTTATTTCCTAAGGGCAAATCCACTTTGCACTACAAGTGCAGGTTCAGTGCAGTTGCAAGTGCACTTGTAGTGAAATGTGTTTTTGCATTTAGTAAATAACAGCCAACAGTGCTTTGTATAATAAGGTTACACAATCACGACATTTTCTGGACTCAACAAATTTCTGTCAGGGTCAGCTAAAACAAACACAAGCAGTAAATGTCCACAAAGAATTTCTTTTTTTTTTAATTATAAAAAGGCTTCACAGATTTGCTGGCGTATTGATAGCCCCCCTACCGCAAAGAACTCCAGGTAGCGTAACTAGACATCACGGGCACTCAGGGAGGGCAAGCCAGGACGGCCATTTTCAAGCGCTGTCAGTGTGGTTTGATGTATCATTCCGGCCTCAGGCCCAACTGAGCCAGCATAGTTGGCCGAATGTTTCCTTAAAAAGTTATGGAGAACACAGCACGCAAGTATGGTTCAGTTTATACTCCGTCATATGGATGGGTGTCATAAATAGGCGGAACCGGCTGGCCAGGATTCCAAATGTGTTCTCCACCACTCTTTGGGCTCTGGCTAGCCGGTAATTAAAAACCCCTCTGTTCCGGGGTGAGGGTCCTCATTGGGAATGGCCGCATCAGGTGGTCCCCCAGCGCAAACGCTTCATCAGCAACGAACACAAATGGGAGTCCTTCAACATTGTCCTCTGGAGCTGGCAAGTCCAAGCTGCCATTCTGGAGACGCCTGTAGAACTCCGTCTGGGCGATGACTCCACCATCGGACATCCGGCCATTCTTCCCCACGTGCACATACAAGAAGTCGTAATTAGCCGACACCACCGCCAACATCACTATACTATTGAACCCCTTGTAATTATAATAGTACGACCCCGAGTTGGGTGGTGGGACGATGTGGACGTGTTTCCCATCAATTGCCCCTCCGCAGTTAGGAAAGTCCCACCGCTCGGCAAAGTGGGAGGCCACAGTCTGCCATTCCTGTGGCGTGGAAGGAAACTGTTGAGGAAAAAAACATAAACATTACTATTTTTACTCAGAAACATGGCAAGCAGATTAGACACAAACATTATGGGGCAACCTCCAGATAGCATTTATTAAGGGGAATTTAACAACCCCAAAGTATAAGGTACACCTATCATATTCCCCCCCCCCCCCCTCTCATGGGCCATTTGTAACATTATAGGGGGTGTGTGGAAATCTTGGACAGGTAACCCTCTTCACTTCATTGAGAGATGAATGCCTAAATACAGGGTATTACTTGGAACAGCCCCTCCTTAGTTACACTATTCGCAGCCCACTGGACAGGTAAGAAGTGTCATAATACAAAGATATAAATATACACTGTACACATTTGAGGACATTTGTACATTCTGCTATTACCTATCAAGATAATACTAGGATCCCAAAACTTTAAACAGTACCATTTGAAAGTATACAGGCAGGCCCTTGCACTACATGCTTTGGGGAATTCATCCATAAATCTGAGCACAAAAGAGATGGGTATAGTGTGTATGGGTTTGACAAAGTCAGCAGATAGATGATTGAGGATAGAGAATTGTGATCAGCTGACTTAGCAGTTGGGGGAGGGAGGGTTACTAAAATATATTTGGGGACACCACAAAAAAAAGCCTCTGGCACTCTGCCAGAATTTAAAGCAAAAATAACATTTCCAAACATTTTAGGGGGTGTTTGGGGTAAAGCACTACTATGGAGCAGAAAAAATACATTGTTAAGTGACTACATGAGGTGAATATAGGCCAGGAGACACCATGCTGGGGAGGTTATTGAAGGGCAAATATGTATGAAGGACCTAAAATAATAATTACATAAAAATCCAGCATGCATTAGGACAAAGGGGATATTCACAGCATATTACAATCATGGTAATTAGGGAATGAGGAAAGAAATACAATATATTAGCAAACATTCAATACAATAAAATGTGATATAAAAGGATAAAAATCTTACCTTCATATACTCCTTCTGCAGGACCTGGATGATGGCAGAACAGGTCTCTGGGATAATGATCCCCAGAGCCTGGGGGGAGATGCCTGTCGAGAAATTGAGGTCCTGCAGGCTTCTCCCCGTCGCCAAATACCGCAGGGTAGCGACCAGCCTCTGCTCCGGAGTGATGGCTTGCCTCATGCAGGTATCCTGCCTGCTGATATAGGGGGTCAGCGAAGCCAACAAACGGTGAAACACGGGGTCCGTCATCCTGAGGAAGTTCCTGAAATCATCAGGATTATTCTCACGGATCTCACGGAGCAAAGGCAAATGAGAGAACTGGTCACGCTGAAGCAACCAATTCTTGGTCCATAAACTCCTCCCCCCCTGTTCATGGACTGGACTTGTGTCAAGGTCAGGACCCCAACACCAAGCCCCCGCACAGCACGAACTCTACGAGGAGTACGCATACGAAACATGGCTAGAAAACGGTCGGCTGCTCAGAACGAATTAACAGAACGCACTGAAGAACAGCAAGGCCTGTGAAGAGCGACCTGAAAAACAGCAACGAGCGGACAAGATCGCACAGAAAACTCCGATACGAACTGACTGCACGCACTGAAGAGCAGATACAAACCCACAAGCACAAACTGAACAGCAGAAAACGATCTGAAAGCCACGAGTCTGAACTCACCAAACTTTTACTAACACAAGATTAGCAAAAGGAGCCCAAAGGGTGCCGCGCTTGTTTCTGAACCGGCCTTTTCTAGTCTCGTCGTACATGGTGTACGTGACCGCGTGGTTGGCGATCAGAAATTCCGACAACTTTGTGTGACCGTGTGTAGACAAAACAAGTTTGAGCCAACATCCGTCGGAAAAAATCCTAGGATTTTGTTGTCGGAATGTCCGAACAAAGTCCGACCGTGTGTACGCCCTATAGGCGTGCAGAGATCTCACTAAGGCCTCTTTCACACGTGTGGCTGGGGGGTAATAAAGCAAGATGGTTGAGAAGCAGTTTTACTGCCCCCCCCGACCACATGCCTGAAAACTAAAAGACAGTCGACCATGGCTGTATGCATCCAGCGGGTGCAATGCTGTGCTCCGCGGTCACCGCAAAACTTAAACAGCACATCACGATGCCACGGCCGAACGCAGCTAATGCAGCTCTAAGGGGTTGCACCACAACCGCGTACAGTGCACACAATTGCGTTACTGTAGGATGCCAATTATAGGGTAAATCAGACCGTGAGGAGGCAACACATTGCCTTTTTAACACCTGTCAAATACCCTCTGAAAAGCGAATCAATGCTGATCGCAGTGGAACAAGTCCTAGGAAAGCCAGAGAGAGAGAAAAGAAATGGTTTCTCTCCATTACCTATCAAAAAAATAATCCTTCCTCAATATGGCGAAATTCTGTTTTTCACAGCAACTTTCCTTCTTTCTAAATTCCCCATTCAGACATCAAAATCCCTTTTTTTATTTTTTTTCGCTTTCTTTTCATGCAAATCGCTTTAATTAGCCCCACAACCGTAGCGTTCTAAACACTATTAATAATATAATTATTGTTGGTGGTAGATCATAGCGCCATCAGTTGCGTGGTAATTGAGCGATGATGCGCCAAAGGTTTTCATTTTCTCCCCGTCCCTAATAAAACTGATTAAAGCATTGACATTTTTTTTTTTTCCCTTGCTTTGCCTAAAAATATCTTCACTGAATTGATCATTAATTCTGCAGCGAGTCTTGTTTTAAATAAACTCAGGTTCTCCTCAGTCTCTGAATTGCTCATTAATCTTGCCTGATTACCTATTGAACAAAGAATTATATTTAAACCTCTTCCACATGCACAGGACAATCAAACGGCACAGAGTTTTGTATCATTTTCCTCTGATAACAACGTTTGTGTCGCAGGGCCGTTCTTATTTCTCTAATAAAAAAGATGATCAGTCTGTCAATCTTTCATTTGCTAATTCAAAGCTGGGTTTGATTTGTGAGCTTTGATTACGTAAATGTGAAAATTGTTCTGAGGATACAAATGGAAAATATTATATAGATGTGCTAGAGACGGATAAGATGGCTACAATACATCTTGAAGACATTCAGCTGGACCTGTTCTGGAATGTTGAAGACGTTTTGTAGCTTATCCAAATCACTATTTCAGTTCTAATGAGTGTTGGGAAAAATGGGATTTTTTTCTACTTACCGTAAAATCCCTTTCTCTGAAGTTCATTGACGGACACAGCACTTTCAGTCTTAAACTTAGGTATATTGCCACCTTCAGGAGTAGGACTAGGCAGAAAATAAAAAAAAAAACAAGCACAGCACTGCCCAGGGGTGGTCCTTACTGGCATTAACCCCCCCCCCCCCCCCCACTCTGCTACAGGCAGCTCAGTTCGTTATAAAGCAGTACAAACACAAACAGGAGGGGTGGGTGCTGTGTCCGTCAATGAACTTCAGAGAAAGGGATTTTACACTAAGTAGAAAAAAATCCCATTTTCTCTTCCGTTCATTGACAGACACAGCACTTTCAGTCTTGACCTTAGGGACGTCCCAAAGCAGTGCCACAACGAGAGGTGGGAACGCAGAAAAAAATAAACTCCACCCAAAACAAAAAACTCCCTATAAGAGGAGTCACAACCTCAGACGGCCGCTTGCAAAACTTTGCAGCCGAAACACGCACCTGAAGATGCCCCAACATCCACCTTGTAAAATTTGGTGAAAGGGTGTACCGACGACCAGGTAGCCGCCTTACACACTTGAGAAACGGACGCTTGATGCCGGAAGGCCCAGGAAGCATTAACCGCCCTGGTAGAATGCGCCATGACGGGAAAGGGAGGCACACGCCCCCTTATGGCATAAGCCTGGACAACAATCTGTCTGATCCCACGAGAAATAGTTGCCGAAGAAGACGCCAGGCCCTTCCTCGGACCAGCCACAGAGACAAGAAGTGAATCCGACCTACGAAAAGGAGCCGTAGCAGACAGATACACATGGTGAGCCCGAACCACATCCAAAGAGTGTAAGGCGATTTCCATGGGGTGAGACGATCGAGGACACAAGGAAGGAAGCACAATGTCCTCATTTAGATGAAAGGCAGATACCACCTCAGGAAGAAATGAGGGCTGTGGACACAGCACTGCCTTATCCTTGTGGATAACCAAATAGGGAGACTTGCATGACAAGGCCTCCAGCTCAGAAACCTGCCTCGCGGACAGGGGCAGATTAATGCACAGGCTGGTCTAGGCTACAGCCTAGGGCCCCACGTGTGCAAGGGCCCCCGATTGGCCCTTGATATTTTTATTATTTCTATATATTTATGTATATGTAGAATAAAAACCATGCCTGTGTGTTATACGAATACGCAGATAAATGTTTTTTTACCAACAGGGGGCGGGGATCAGGCGGTCCACCCCGGGTGCCACCCATTAGGGTGGTGTCAGGCCAGCTGTACCGCCTCTCCTGGCCCTGGGACAGCGCTGCCAGCATACTTTAAAGTTGAGAAAACACTACTGCCAGCCCTTTCTAATGCACAGTTCCTGGTGTGTCCATCTCAATGTAAGTGGAAGTCTCTTAATACCTCAATTAAAGCCGCTCTGTCTGGCCGCTCTCCTCCTCCCACTCCACCTCCTTCCCGAGTGTAGCCTTTAATTGCAGGAGGAGAGCGGTCATGTGACCGTCAATGAAAAAGCAGAGGAGAGCAGTCACATGACCGGGTCATGAAGAACGGTGTTAATTGAGGTATTTAGAAGCTTTGATTTACAATGAGTGATACAGGAGGAGCGGTGTATGAGAAAGGGCTGGCAGTGATGTTTTCTCAACTTTAGAGTATTCTTTCCCAGGAGACTGGGGGTCTCCTGGGAGTGCAGGGGTGCTTTATAATGAATGAGGCCTGTGTGATATGCAGGCAAAGGGGTCTGTGTACTATGCAGATGTCTGTGTACTGTGAAGGGAAAGGGGTCTATGTACTATGCAGATGTCTGTGTACTGTGAAGGGAAAGGGGTCTGTGTACTGTGCAGGGAAAGGGGTCTGTGCTATGTGCAGGGGGTCTGTGTACTGTGCAGGGAAAGGGGGCTGTGCTATGTGCAGGGGGTCTGTGTACTGTGCAGAGGGTTGTGTACTGTGCAGGGAAAGGGGTCTGTGTATTGTGCAGGGGGCTGTGGGAATTTTTTTTTCCTGAAACTTTCCTCTTAATGTTAGGGTGCGTGTTATATGCACTCTGAAAATGAAACAAAGGCGCCACTTTAAGTGCAGTAAAAAACATGGAGTTTAATAAAACTGTAAAAAGGTACTCACAAAGGTACATAGTGAACAAGCATGTTGGCAAAAGCTGCCGGATATCCTGGGAGTGAGTCTGGTCCGTTTCCTGGATTGCAGTGGTGTCTGATGGACAGGCTGCGCCGATGGATGCTGGCACTTCCTGCCGTTGGAACATATGATTGTTCTGCTGTTGATTATTGCTTGCTTTTATGTCCTGCTGCTGCTGTTTATGGTATTTGTATGGCTTTTATTTTATTGGAATATTACACAGCGTTTCTATTGGTCTCTGTCAGGATGTTGTGATTTTGCCTCAGTTAAACAGGAGCTGCTGCAGACGTTTTTGGCCTAACTGTTGGTTTAGAAAGGTAAAATCTGTTACCAGCTTGCAGGTGTATTTTGAATGCTTTTTTTCTGTGGCATTGCTGTTTATAGTAGGCTCATGTCTAAATGTGTTTGGGCTGTAGACCTGAGAGTTGCACTTGAGGCGTGTAATATAGGTCTACCCTTTTACACATGGCACTAAATAATTTATTTTCTGGTAAAGCATGCTTAGGAGGGGGCCACACAAAAAGTAGCCTAGGGGCCCATGACCACCTTAATCCTCCACTGCTCGCAGATGTAATAGCCACTAGAAAGACAACCTTCTGAGAGAGCGTAAGTAAGGTAATCTCCCTAACGTTCTCGAACGGTTGTTTATGGAGCACTGAGAGCACCAGGTTCAGATCCCACAGAGGCAGGGGCGGCCGTACAGGGGGTGCCACATGACGAACCCTCTAAATAAACGTGCGCACCAACGAGTGAGCCGCCAATGGCTGCTGAAAAGAGATAGCCAGAGCCAATATCTGCCCCTTGATAGTGCTCAAAGCAAGCTTCTGATCAACTCCATGCTGCAGGAACACAAGGATCTTAGATACGGAATAGGAACGCGGATGCCACCCCACAGCCTCACACAAAGAGATGTAAGCCTTCCAGGTGCGATGATAAATCTTCTAAGAAGTGGACTTACGTGCCCTCAACATAGTGGGAATCACTGAAGCCGGCAACCCCCGGCCATGCTGTTAAAGCCAGAGACAGTAAAGCAGGGTGGAATATGGGCCCCTGGGACAGGAGGTCCCCCCGTACCAGAAGCCGCCAGGGAACGTCCGTACTACGTCGGCGTACCAAGGACGCCAAAGCCAGTCTGGAGCAACTAGAATTACTGGAATTCCCTCGGCTTCTACCCTGCGCAGCAGCCGAGGAAGCTTTTTGAGAGGAGGGAAGGCATAAATGAGTTAATAGTGCCCCAATGGAGCCACCAGCGCGTCTGACGCCTCCGCCAAGGGATCCCTTGTTCTGGCCACAAATCTCCACACCTTCCGATTGAGGTGAGAGGCCAGAAAATCCACGTACGGCGTGCCCCACCGCAGGCAAATGAGACAAAACACTTCTGGATGCAGCGACCACTCCCCCTGATCCAGCAACTGACGGCTGAGATAATCTTTTCTACACCTGGAATGTAAACGGCTGACAGAGCTGGCACGTGACGCTGCAGAATGTGAGAGACCTCCAGCGCCGCTGTTGAGCTCCTCGTCCCCACCTGGTGATTGACGTAAGCCACCGCCATGACATTGTCCGACTGGATCCTGGCCGGGCAACCATGCAGCCGCTGCGGCCACGTGGAGAGACATAACCTAATCGCCCGCAACTCCAGAACGTTGATCGATAAGCGGGACTCCTCCATCCTCCCCTGGGCTGAATGAAGGCCCAAAATTCCCCCCCCAGCCGGTCAGACTGGCATCTGTCGTGATCACCGTCCAATGGAGAGGAAGAAATGACTTCCCGAACCGTAGGACCGGGGACCGTAGCCACCAAAGAAGCGAAGCTCTGGTTAGATGGCCCACATGGATCTGACAATCCAGGGATGTCGGGGGTTTGTCCCATTTGGATAAGATCTCCCTCTGCAAGACTCGAGTGTGAACTTGAGCATACGGAACTGCCTCGAAGGTGGCTACCATGAGGCCCAGAACTCGCATGCAAAAGCGCAGCGATGAGCACTTGCGGGACAGCAGTAATCGCACCGTGGAACTGTTTGCAGTTTGCTCAATGGAAGAAAGACCTTTGGCCTTGCAGTGTCCAGAATCAACCCCAAGTACTCCAGGCTTTGGGTCGGGAGTAACACAGACTTCTGGAGATTCAACACCCAGTCGAACTCTTGTAAGGTCTGCATGGTGATCACCACATCTCAGTTCTGAGGCTGAAGTCGCTCTCAGGAGCAGATCGTCCAGGTAACCCATGATCGCGATCCCTCACTGTTTCAGCAACGCCAGAACCGGAGCCAGCACCTTGGTGAAGACCCTTGGCGCTGACGCCAGGCCGAAGGGAAGTGCCACAAATTGATAGTGCACATCCATGACCGCAAAGCGCAGGAACCTCTGGTGCCTGACACAGATGGGGACATGCAAGTACGTGTCCTTGATGTCCAAGAAGGCCAGGAAATCCCACTGATGAAGCGAACAGACTCCATCCTGAACCTCCACACCCTCACAAAACAATTGAGGGCCTTGAGATCCAGGATCGGACGGACCCCTTCTTTCTTCGGAACTACGAACAGATTGGAGTAGAACCCCCAAAACCTTTCTGAAGCTAAAACAGGAACTATCACCCCCCACAGTAACAAGTCCTGTACCGCTCCAAACAAGGCCTGCCAACGAGACGGGAGAAGATTAAGATTGAAGGGAAAAAAACCTGTCTGGCGGATAAGAAAGAAACTCTATCTTGTACCCGGACAAAATTAGTTCGCAGACCCACTGGTCGGAAACAAGAGATGTCAACCGGTCCGCAAACCCCCGAAGGCAACCCCCCACCCGTAAGTTGGGCGGGGGTAAACATTCATGCGGAAGCGGACTTGTCCGCAGGCTTGTCTGGCTTGCAATGCCAAGAATGCCTTTGCCCATCTGTGGGAGCCACTTGTGAGCGGAAAAAGAGGGGCCCTGCTTACGACGGGGTTCCTTGCCCTTTCTGGAATGTTGAAGAAAAGTACTTTTCCCCCCAGTGATATCCTTAATGATGTCGTCCAGAGAAGTTCCAAATAGCCTCCTACCCTGGAAAGGCAATTCCGCCAGAGCTTTCTTAGATGTCTGGTCCACCGACCAACACTTGAGCCAAAGTAGTCGGCGCAGAACTACAGCCGACACAGAGACCCTTGAAAGTAACGGTGCTGTATCTAGGGCCGCATCACAGACATACTTGAGTCCCTGCACCAACTGGTCCGCCAGTTCCACACAGACTGGGGAAGCTTGCTCATTACTCAACTCACGGTGTAATAACTTAGCCCATTCAGTAAGTGTCTGTGACACCAGAGCTGTGGCTAGCACCGGACGAAGAGCCGACCCCACCATCGTAAACATAGACCGAGCAGCCGCCTCGGCCTTTCTGTCAGCAGGATCCTTGAAAGAAGGGGACCCTTCCACCGGAATCATAGTCGCCTTATTTAACCTGGACACCGGAGGGTCAACGTCCAGAGGCGATGCCCATTTTTTCAATAAGCTCTCCTAAAAGGGGTAACGCACCGAAAACCGCCTCGGAACTAAAAAAGGAGCGCTGCGCGCATTCCCAATCCTTGTAAATAAACCAATCAAAATAAGACAGGTAAGGAAACACCTTAGCGGTGCGGACCGGCTTGTGAGACCCAAAAGGGACCGACAACTCTGCAGATGCCCCTGCTGTATCCTCAATTTTTAAAGTATCCCGCACCGCTGTGATAAGTGCCCCAACCTGCGCCTTCTCATGCGCTGCAACGGATGCGGAAGATTCCTCCACGGAAGATGGAGGGGGAAGGGGGCGTTTTTTACCTGCCTTACGCCCGCACGCCTCTTCAGCCCTGCAAAATAAATGATTCCAGGACCACCGACAAAGTGTCCAGGGGCACCACAGACCCAGAGGAGCCAGCTGCCATCACAGCGGTGTCTGGGGGAGGGCACCTGCTTCAGATGCCATGCTGCCCCTGCTCGCCTGTCACTACCCGGGACCGAAACGACCACTAAGGAGAGAGAAGGAGAGAAGACCACCCACCTAGCTGCCACAGACTGAGGGGCTCCCCAGAAGGACTCACAACCCTGACCGAGGAGCAGTGCTGCGCCGTATGTCCTCCAGCAGATGTGCCAAGCCACAAGGAGATCCGTGTGCCGTTCGCGCTCTTCCTGGTTCAATTGCTGAATCCAGTACTAGAGACCCAGCAGAATACCCCTCCTGCGGCCACCCGAAAATGGCTATCGGTCGTGTCCCAGAAACAACCCAAGTGCCTGGGGACTCCGGGAAAATGGCCACCACGCTCCCAAAAACTGGCCGCGGCTCAGAGAAAATGCCCGCGGCTCCGGGAAAATGGCCGTGGCGCCTGCGGCACCCGTCCCCAAATTAATGGTGGCCCAGCACGAGGAGAGACAATCCCAGCTATCCCCCCTGTACCAGGATGCCCGGAGACCACCCGGAGGAGCCCCACTGGGCCAGGTAGATGCCTCACAACCTCTCTGCACCCAGCAAATGCCAGCACCCCTCGGGAAGGAGGGGAAGGAAGGAAGGGAGAGAGGGGGGAAGAAGGGGAGAGCATTGAAACCATCTCCCAAATCGACCCCCCCCCAGGGAGTACCCAGCTGCTCCACCATGCCTGAATCGGTGGAGCCCATACTTACCCCTCCTGCACGGATTGCTGGTTGCACTTCACAGACAGATCCACCTCCCGCCTAGACGGAGTGGCTGTCGGCCATGGCGATACTGTGACCCAGATAGCAGATGTCTGGTCATATGTGTCCCTGCGAGACTTCCATCTCGCCGGCCGCCCCGGTCCAGAATGGGGCTTGTCGTGGTCGACCCAACGCTGAGCTAAGGTCTGCATGCGCTAGATGGCCAGGCTGGGGAGACTACCGGGATCTATAATATCCAGTCTGTCACCCAGCCCGGCAGTTGATTGCAGATGCATCACCAGAAAAACAACAATAAAAGAAATAAAACAAAATCTATAGAACCACAGGTCCCAGCCGGGAACCAGGTCCTTCTCCTAGACTAGGCAACAAAAAACTGGGCTGCCTGTAGCAGAGTGGGGGGTTACTGCCAGTAAGGACCGCCCCTGGGCAGTGCTGTGCTTTTTTTTTATTCTCTGCCTAGTCCTACTCCTGAAGGTGGCAATTTAACTTAAGGTCAAGACTGAAAGTGCTGTGTCAGTCAATGAACAAAAGAGAAACATCCCAGCATTTACACTGATCAACCATAGCCTTATGACCACCTACCTAATTTTAAGTAGGTCCCACTTGTGCTGCCAAAACAACTCATCAAGTCATGGACTCTACTAGATCTCTTAAGGTATGCTGTGGTATTTGGCACCAGTAGCAGATCATATAAAGCTGAGTTCCACCCAAAAGGTGAACTTCCGCTCATCGGATTCCTCCCCCCTTCCGGTGTCACAGTTGGCACCTTTCAGGGGGGAGGGGGGTGCAGATACCTGTATAATACAAGTATCTGCACCCACTTCCGGGAATAGACTCCAGCGGGAGTCACGCCCCCTCCCGCACTCCCCCGCTGTCTCCTGGGAAAGACACAGGTCCCAGGAGATAGCGGGGACCATTGAGAAAGCACAGCGCGACTCGCGCATGCGCAGTAGGGAATCGGGAAGTGAAGCCGCACTTCCTGATTCCCTCACTTAGAATGGCAGGGGCAGCACCCGAGGATCGAGGGACGGTTCGGTCTCGGGTGCCGACATCGCTGGACCCCGGGACAGGTGAGTGACCTTATTTTAGAAGTCAGCAGCTGCAGTATTTGCAGCTGCTGACATCTAAAAAAACATTTTTGGCGGGACTCCCGCTTTAAGTCCAGTAAGTTGTAAAGGTTGTTTCTCCATCTCTCCATGGATTGGAGTGCATCCTGGTGCCATCATTTCCCCAGGTAAGTGACACACACACTGATATGAAACAACAATGCCCAAGGGACTTTGAGAAACACATTGAAATTGATAAAAATTACAATTTATTCAAGATACATAAACCAGGTCTTTAGTAATGGACAGGAAAAAAAAGGAGGCAGGGGAATTATGTAGATGTACTTACAGTTCCCATAAGGTATCCAGAAACAACACATTCTGGATATTAAAAATAACCCCAACAAACATTAAAAAGGGAAATGCCAACTAGTCCACACCGTCCTATCTGGGAGTTGTTAGAAGGGGGCAAGTTGTGAGTGCACGTGGACTGTGAGTGCACATGTGCTATAAGTGCACGTGGACTGTGAGTACACGTGTCCTGTGAGTGCACGTGGACTGTGAATGCATGTGGACTGTTAGTACACGACTGCTGTGAGTGCACATGGACTGTGAGTGCACGTGAACTGTGAGTGCACATGGACTGTGAGTACACGTGGACTGTGAGTACACGATAGCTGTGAGTGCACATGTGCTGTAAGTGCATGTGGACTGTGAGTGCACATGCACTGTGAGTGCATGTGGGCTGTGAGTACCTGTGTATTGCATTGTTGAGTACCTGTGTATTGTTGAGTATTAGTGTCAGGAAGCTAGTTGTTAGTTAATTTGGACAGGGTATAATTTCAAATCCCCATCAACTTAGTAAGTACGATGCCCATCGGGTGTGGAGATGCGAGGCATGTATGCGTTCCTTGATCATTCGATCGAGGGTAAATACTGCTGTGCAAAATGTAAGCACGTTGTTTCCCTGGAAGCCCAGGTTCTGAATCTAGGAAAGCAACTGTCAACACTGAGAAGACTCTCCATACCAAAGGAGAAATGGGATTGTACCCGGCAGGTGTCGGCAAGGGCCAGCACAGAGGTGGGTGGAGATAAAGAGGGGCAGGCACCAAAGCAGAATAGATAGGGTACACTCAGGAAGGGTAAAGGGGAAAATGCCAGGGAGGCTGGTCCTGGGCTGGAACATCCCAAAAAGTACAGTATTGAGTGACATTGGTGAAATGAGTCAGGGACCAGCACTGCTGGAACTGAGTGACTCCCCTAGCTGCCAGGGGAATAACTCTTCCAGTGAGGGTGGGAGCAAAGTCAAGGGAAAGGAAAGACAGATTCTGGTGGTCGGGGACTCAATTCCTAGGATAGAGAAGGCAATCTGTCACAAAGACCTGAAACGCCGAACTGTATGTTGTCTACCGGGTGCTCGGGTTCGGCACATCACAGATCTGGTGTACAGATTACTGGGAGGGGCTGGGGAAGACCCGGCTGTCATGGTGCACATTGGTACCAATGACAAAGTCAGAAGAAGATGGAGTGTCCTAAAAAACGATTTTAGGGACTTAGGAGCTAAATTGAGGAAAAGGACATCCAAGGTAGTATTCTCAGGAATACTACTGGTACCTCGAGCCACACCAGAAAGACAGGGGGGATTAGGGAAGTAAACAAGTGGCTGAGGAGCTGGTGTAGAAAGGAGGGGTTTGGGTTCCTGGAGAACAGGGTCGACTTCTCAGTCAGTCACCAGCTCTATAGAAGTGATGGACTGCACCTAAATGGGGAGGGTACAGATCTGCTGGGAGTTAGGATGGCCAAAAAATTAGAGGGGCTTTTAAACTAGACGACAAGGGGGAGGGTCCAGAGGTAGAGATAGTCAGCGCAGAACATATTCCAGAGGGTAGTATTTGGGGCATTAGTGGTAGATTGACTAAAGCACTTAAACCCGAGTTAAGTATAGTAACAAGTCCTATTTGCAACCTCAGAACACCCAAAAAGGAGACAGTATGCGACCGATCTTAACTACGTGGCATGTTCAACAAAGCCAGGAGTCTGGCGGACAAGATGGGAGAACTAAAGCTACTGTTGTACGAGGAGGATTTGGATTTTGTAGGAATTTCATAGACTTGGTTGAACAGCTCTCACGATTGGCTGGCAACCAGTCAAGGGTATTCCCTATATTGCAGGGATAGAGAGGTTAAAAAGGGGGGAGTGATATGCCTGTATATCAAAAATGATGTACAAGTGAATGTGAGAGATGACATCACTAAGGGAGCAAGAAAGGAGGTGGAATTCTTATGGGTAGAGCTGCAAAGGGATGAAACTAAGGGGAAAGTAATATTGGGAGTATGCTATAGGCCTCCTAACCAGAGGGAGGAGGTGGAGGCGGACCTCTTAACAAAATTTTGATTAGCGGCAAGGACGGGAAGTGTCATCGTAATGGGGGATTTTAATTATCCAGACATAGAGTGGGTGGAAGGAACAGGGCATTCATCTAAGGCACGTCAGTTCCAAAATATCTTGCAGGATAATTTCATGGGTCAGATCTTAAACGCATCAACTAGAAACAAATCGTTACTAGACCTACTGATTACCAACAATGCAGGACCTGATCACGGATGTAAAAATACAGGGCAATTTAGGAAACAGCGATCACAGGTCAATTAGTTTCAGTATAAATCACACTAATAGGAAACATAAGAGGAATACAAAGACATTGAATTTCAAAAGAGCCAACTTCCCTAAACTATGAGCCTTGCTAGAAGATACAAATTGGGATAAAATCTTAGGAACAAAGAACATGGAGGAGAAATGGGTATGCTTTAAGAGCATATTAAATAAGGGCATTAGCCAGTGCATCCCAATGGGAAATAAACTTAAAAGAGCTAACAAAAGTCCTGGGTGGCTTAACTTCAACGTAAAAATGCATATAAAAGCAAAGGAAAAGTCCTTCAAAAAATACAAGGCTGAGGGATCATCATCAGCATTCCAACTTTACAAAGAATGCAACAAGAAATGTAAGGGTGCAATCAGGGCGGCTAAGATAGAACACAAAAGGCACATAGCGGAGGA
Source organism: Lithobates clamitans (assembly GCA_037952925.1). NCBI lineage: Eukaryota > Metazoa > Chordata > Amphibia > Anura > Ranidae > Lithobates > Lithobates clamitans. The sequence goes on along the minus strand of JBBGZY010000154.1, from coordinate 862,873 downwards.
GAGTAAGAAAAATCCCAAGAAATTCAATAAGTACATAAATAGTAAGAAAGGGAGGTCAGATCATATTGGTCCCATAAAGAATGATGAAGGGAATCTGGTTACTAAGGATGGAGAGATGGCGATAGTTTTGAATTTATTCTTCTCAGTCTTCACAAAGGAATCGGGGGGGCTTCAGTAACCAAAACTGCAATGTTTATCCTCATAACAATTCACAGGAAGCACCCCCATGGCTAACAGAGGACAGAATTAGAAATAGACTTGAAAAATGTAACATTATTAAGTCACTGGGACCAGGTGGCTTGCACCCAAGGGTCCTTAAGGAACTCAGTAAAGTAAATAGCAGACCATTGTTCCTAATTTTTATGAACAATCTACTGACTGGAATGGTACCAGCTGATTGGAGAAAAGCAAATGTAGCACCAATATTTAAAAAAGGGCCAAGATACATTCCTGGGAATTACAGACCAGTTAGCCTAACATTAATAGTATGCGATCTCTTGGAGGGGATGATAAGGAACTATATACAAGATTTTAGTAATGAGAACGGTATCATTAGCAGTAATCAGCATGTATTCATGAAGAATCCTTCTTGTCAAACCAATCTATTAACCTTCTATGAGGAGGTAAGTTGCCATCTAAATAAAGGAAGGCCCATAGACCTGGTGTATCTGGATTTTGCAAAAGCTTTTGATACAGTTCCCCATAAACATTTACTGTACAAAGTAAGGTCAGTTGGCATGGGCCATAGGCTGAGTACATTGATTGAAAACTGGCTACAGAGGCGAGTTCAGGGAGTAGTGATAAATGGGGAGTACTCGGAATGTAATAAAGACTGGTCACTTCTGCTCTCTCTGTCTCTGTACTTATCTTGTCTCTGCTCCCTCCTGTAGTTTTCTGCAGGCAGCCTGAAGTGGGTGGAGCCGGCTGGGCACCTCCCACAGTTCTGCTTTCTACACAAGCTATGTACAGGACAGTGATAACATCACTGTTACTTTAACAAAGTAATAACTAGGTTTATGACTATGAACGAATACATTTAAAGGAAAGCGTTGTACCTGGAGTTCAGCTTTAACTTTTTGAGGTATGATTAAGGGTTTATTGTATATTGTATATTTTACAAATATTGGCGGGCTGAAAAAAATCATTCTCCCTTTCGCATCCGAAGTCCCCCCTTTCACATCAGAAGCTCACCCATCATATCAGATCTCCCTTTCACATCAGAAGAACCCTATCGCCTCAGAATCCCCCCTTTCACTTTAGAAGTCCCCACTTTGTATTTACGAACGATACTAAGCTAAGCACGGCAATAACTTCTCCGCAGAATGTGGAAACCTTGCAAAAAGATCTGAACAAATTAATGGGGTGGGCAACTACATGGCAAATGAGGTTTAATGTAGAAAAATGTAAAATAATGCATTTGGGTGGAAAAAGAATGAATTCAATCTATACACTGGGGGGAGAACCTCTGGGGGAATCTAGGATGGAAAATGACCTGGGGGTCCTAGTAGATGATAGCCTCAGCAATGGCATGCAATGCCAAGCTGCTGCTAACAAAGCAAACAAAATTTTGGCATGCATTAAAAAGGGAATCAACCACAGAGATAAAGTGATATTCTCCTGCTCTACAAGACTCTGGACCAGTCGCACCTGGAGTATGCTGTCCTGGAGTATGCTGGAAATGGAGCGTGTACAAAGAAGGGGAACTAAGCTAATAAAGGGTCTGGAGGATATTAGTTATAAGTAGGAATGAGCTTCGAGTTCGAGTCGAACTCATGTTCGCCGAACAGCGAACAATTTGGGGTGTTCGCGGCAAATTCGAATGCTACGGAACACCCTTTAAAAGTCTATGGGAGAAATCAAAAGTGCTAATTTTAAAGGCTTATATGCATGGTATTGTCATAAAAAGTGTTTGGGGACCTGGGTCCTGCCCCAGGGGACATGGATCAATGCAAAAAAAAGTTTTAAAAACGGCTGTTTTTTCGGGAGCAGTGATTTTAATAATGCTTAAAGTCAAACAATAAAAGTGTAATATCCCTTTAAATTTCGTACCTGGGGGGTGTCTTTAGTATGCCTGTAAAGGGGCGCATGTTTCCCGTGTTTAGAACAGTCTGACAGCAAAATGACATTTCAAAGGAAAAAAGTCATTTAAAACTACTTGCGGCTATACTGAATTGCCGGCCCGACAATACACAAAAAAGTTGATAAAAACGGCATGAGAATTCCCCACAGGGGAACCCCGAACCAAAATTAAAAAAAAAATGATGTGGGGGTCCCCCAAAATTCCATACCAGGCCCTTCAGGTCTGGTATGGATATTAAGGGGAACCCTGGCCAAAATTAAAAAACAAAATTGGCGTGGGGTCCCCCTCAAAATCTATACCAGACCCTTCAGGTCTGGTATGGATTTTAAGGGGAACCCCGTGCCAAAATGTAAAAAAAAATGGCGTGGGATACCCCCAAAAATCCATACCAGACCCTTATCCGAGCACGCAACCTGGCAGGCCGCAGGAAAAGAAGGGGGGACGAGAGAGCGCCCCCCCTGAACCGTACCAGGCCACATGCCCTCAAGATTGGGAGGCCAGGGTTGTGGGGGTCTGCGGGCAGGGGCCTTATCGGAATCTGGAAGCCCCCTTTAACAAGGGGACCCCCAGATCCCGGCCCTCCCCCCTGTGTGAAATGGTTCCCCTGTGGGGAATTCCCATGCCGTTTTTATCAATGAACTTTTATGTGTATTGTCGGGCCAGCAATTCAGTATAGCTGTGAGTAGTTTTAAATGACTTTTTTCCTTTGAAATGTCATTTTGCTGTCAGGTACGAAATTTAAAGGAATATTACACTTTTATTGTTTGACTTTAGGCATTAAAATCACTGCTCCCAAGAAAAACGGCCGTTTTTAAAACTTTTTTGTGCATTGATACATGTCCCCTGGGGCAGGCCCAGGGTCCCCAAACACTTTTTAGGACAATACCATGCAAATTAGCCTTTAAAATGAGCACTTTTGAGAACGTTCGAGTCCCATAGACTTCAATGGGGTTCTAACGTTCGTGGGAAGTTTTGGTCTGTTCGCAAGTTCTGGTGCGAATCGAACCGGGGGGTGTTCGGCTCATCCTTAGTTATGAGAAAAGGTTGCGAACACTGAACTTATTCTCTCTGGAGAAGAGACGTTTGAGAGGAGATATGATTTCAATTTATAAATACCGTACTGGTGACCCCACAATAGGGATAAAACTTTTTCGCAAAAGGGAGTTTAACAAGACACGTGGTCACTCATTAAAATTAGAAGAAAAGATGTTTAACCTTAAACTACGTAGAGGGTTCTTTACTGTAGGAGCGGCAAAGATGTGTAATTCCCTTCCACAGGAGGCGGTCTCAGCAGGGAGCATCGATAGTTTCAAAAAACCAATAGATAAGCACCTGAACGACCGCAACATAAAGGGATATTCAATGTAATGCTGACACATAATCACACATAGGTTGGACTTGATGAACTTGTGTCTTTTTTCAACCTCACCTACTATGTAACCATGTAATTTTCAATTTAGAATCTCTCCAACACACCTGGAGCTAGGGTGACCACGTGTCCCGGATAGCCCGGGACAGTCTGGCATTTTACAGGTCTGTCCCGAGTCCCGGGCAACCTCATTGAGGGACAATACAGTGTCCCGGAATGAAACTGACACAGCCACCTTGCACAGTGCATTCTGCGCCCTGATTGGGCAAAGCTTTACCCAATCGGCGCAGTAAAAGGTGGTTGTAAAGGAGCAGGGCCGGGAAGCCATTAATAACCGATGAGTCATCAGCTATCAATGGGCTTTACCACTGACAGCTAAATAATAAAGAAAAATTGCCGGTAAAAAAAATGGCGAGGGGTCCCCCCAGGCCATACTAGACCCTTCAGTTGTGTATGCAGCTTGGCAGGTCAGGAAAGGGGGGGAAAGTGCGTGGCCCCCCACCCCCTGAATCATACCAGGCCACATGCCTTCAACATGGGTGGTAGGTGCTTTGGGGCAGGGGGGGTTCTGCCCCACCCCAAAGCACCCCCCCCATGTTGAGGGCATGTGGCCTGGAATGGTTCAGGAGGGGGGATGCTTGCTCAACCTCTCCCTTTCTTGACCTGCCAAGCTGCTTGCTCGCATATGAGTCTGGTATGGATTTGGGAGGGGGACCCATGTGGGTTTTTTTTTTATTTTGGCGTAGCGTGGTGCCATTTGTTTTCTTTCTTTTTTTTTTTCAATAGCCAGGTGCCGGCAACTGCAACCACAAGTCAGTTTAAATGTGATTTTTACTCTTTTTTTTTTTTTAATGTAATTTTTGCTGCAGCATGTTCTATACATGCTACAGATGTACCACTTTACAGGAAGACTAAGAGACCCCCCTGTGATGTACAAAGTAGGCAGCTGTCACTAAGTGACTTAGTTAAAACAGGTGTACATTGTATACCTCCTGTCTAAACTGGTGACCACTGTTTGCTTTTGTTTTTCCAAAAAATTACAAAATAAAAATATCAAAAATCATATTTTTTGGGGGGGGCAGTGTACCTGAATAGCAATTTGGAAATGTGGTTGCCCCACCTTCACATCCGATAACCTCTTTCACATCAGGAGCCCCATCACAATCAGAGCCCCCCCTTTACATCAGAAGCCCTTGTGGGAAGGTGCAGCGTGATGTGACGGCAGAAAACACACAGCCCGGATGTATTAACAGGAATATATAACAACAGAAGTCCAGCAATACAAACAGATCCGGCAGGAAGGCAACCCTCCTGGGAGCACTCGCAAGTTGTAACAGCAGAACAGCAGTAGAATGGTGGATCAGGAGTGCTGACAAAATCTATCTCAAGTAGTGGAATGTGGCCTGGCCGGTCTTCACCAAAATGGGTAGGTTTCCATGATGAATGGGTTTGTCCCTGCACTTTCCCTACTCCTTCTGAACTTTTCCCGGTGGTTAGCACTGTCTCTGACGGACAGGAGACCTGTCCCTACTCTAGCCACTTGCAAAATGCGTGCCAAACCTGGAAGCCAGGGTCCTAAATTGTCAGAAACCATAAATCAGACCGAGACAGAAGTACAGTTAAATCACACTTGTTTAATAATAACAGTAAAAAGAACAAACGTAGTCAAAACCTAGCCAAAGTTCGGTAACCGGAACGGATAGTCAGACAAGCCAGAAAGTCGGGGAACCAGAGATCAGCGTAGTGGAACAGCAAGCAGAATCTGGAGCCAGAAGGAATGTCAGCCAAGCAAGTCTTTAACAGGAACGCAGGAGATCTCAGAGAGTCTCTGTGATGTTGACCAAAAAGGCAAAGGCGGAGATCATCTGGGCTGGAACGCTTATGTAGGCAGGACTGACAAGCAGGATATCATCAACAGGTGAGTCACTGTGGAGAGATAGGTGCTGTCGATTATCCGACAGCTGAGGGGCCAGCTCAGAGGAAAGAAGGCTGAGCCCAGCCCTGACATAAATAAAGTCTGCCTGACCCAAAGTCACATGGGGTGCCAGCATCCAATCAGATAGCTGCCTCCCTGTGACTGAGGAAACCATAGAGCAGGGATATGCAATTAGTGGACCTCCAGCTGTTGCAGAACTACAAATCCCATGAGGCATAGCAAGACTCTGACAGGCACAAGCATGACAGCCAGAGGCAGAGGCATGATGGGACTTGTAGTTTTGCAGCAGATGGTGGTCCGCTAATTGCATATCCCTGCCATAGAGAAACTAGGTTCTTCTTGACTTCCTCCTCCACCTGCATTTCCACTGTGGACAAGTGCCACCTGCAGTGGGGAAAATAGACTGCGCCTGCCTACACCATCCATCACATCAGAGTTGCTGCATGATGGGTAAAATCTTGTCAATTGCTAGATATGGCCCTGGGTTCATAGTTAGGAGACCCCTGGGTTAAAGGGTGAGTCCACTCAGAAGGGATATTTCCAAATATGGGTGATGTTGAATAGTGAAACTACCGACAGTTTCCTCTGTCTCTGTAGGTGATATCAGCACACATGATATGCCATTTATTCAGCCTGGATTTTTATTTTAGATTTCAGAGAATATAACAAGGAGAGCTGGAAAACACAAAGGTGGGTGGGAACACCCAAAACTCCCAGGTGGACATGAAAAGATTTAACTTGGAGGTCTCCCTGTTAGAGCATCCAAGACATCTAGGAAGCCAGGGCGTTACTTTTGAGTGAACATACCCTTTAAGCATAGCTCACAGTTTAGAAATGTGGCTTCACACATGTTAATTAACATTAGTATTTGGCACTGACAGCCAAGAATAACCTTGTCCGTTGCCTAAAATCATTGTACTGTGTATTGGCAGAGGATGAAGCTTGAAAAGGCAATGGCTATGTGTTACTCGCTGAGTTGCATTAGGCTTCCTACTGTTCCTTGTCAATGGCCTGGTCATACCATCATCCTCCTCCACACCAACCAAGATTAATAGATCCAGGAGTTCTTCTTTAACAGATAAAACTCTGGTGATTTTCCATGCACTCAAGGCGAGAAAAAAAAAGTCCACGGATGAGCCACCTCATCAATGCAAAGATTTATCCTAATAATATCATCATTATACTTGCAATTCCTCTTAAAATGGGTAACCTTAATAAGCAATCTTTCCTAAGTAGCTTTTAATGACAGTTTCTAGGAAATGAAGCTTCTACCTGGGATCAATGACAGTGAATGAAATAATTAGTGTTACCTCTCTTCATGATGGCAGGAAATGCCCACAGGATCATTTAAGTCAGATACAGAGGAAAAAAATAAAGCTGTTAATTCACTGACCAGAATTAAAGTGAGAAAGTTTAAAGGAGCACTCACAAAAAAAAAATATATATCTTTTAATGAACAACTTGGTCTGGGTGTAAATGTGGAGAAAAATATAAATACAGACGTGAAATAAATGAAAGGTATTAGTTTAATAAACACAATCATTACAAGTATCATCTATGTACAATTATTAGACTACTGTATGGCAAAAGAGTCCCTTTAAATAGAAATGTGTACAAGATGATCCTCTCTTTGCGGCAACTATGCTCTAGCAGTACCTGGACAGATAGGGGATTCGTAGCCTCCACTAACCAGAAGTTAGGAGCCATGTTTCTGAGTGTGTAAAGTGTAAGCGCCTTCACCCCAAAGGGCCTGATGAAGATAAGGGTTACTCCCCACTAGGAACACTTTGCGTACATCACACTTACAGTACACTTCTTGTAGATGAAGTGGTGCAGATCCACACTTGAATGCAGTTTTACTATTCAATCATGAACTTTATAGGAGGTAGGACAGGAAAAGGTGGAATACTCCAAACTTAATAGCCAGGCTCTGACCTTCTCAGGCGGAAAGTTACTAGGTGTTTTCAGCATCTACAAGTATCATGTAAAACTTTTTAAGGAGATATAGGCCCAAGAAAACTGGAGGTTCTAGTAGTGTTCTAATGAAAACTCTATGATAGATCAGATTAGGCCAGCATGGCTTTCAGACACCAGTTGTTCTCACCAAGGAGTGGCACCCTCTGATCCTGGGCTCCAGCCCTGAGGCCTCAAAAACAGGTACACAACCTTCTTATACAACTACATTTTCCCCAGCAGGCGAAGGGCTCGAAGGCACCCTCTAGCAAGGAGAGGGTGACTAATCAAGGATCCTTTTAGAACAGGGTTCAGTTGCTCTGACAAAGCCTGGTCCAACCCAGTAATGACAACCCTACCAGCGGGTTGGCTAGTCAACAAGCAACACTCCTAAAACAGAACCCTGTAGCCTCCATCTCAGAGTGACTGGCCGATAAATGCAAATACAGGAAGCCCAGAACACCATGTTTCAAGATGAAACTGTCAAAAAAAGCAGGGCCTGGGGAACTACGCTTTCCTATATATGTACAGAAGGGTGGAACTACTTCATTGGGTTCCTCTAGTGACTCTTTCCATTTACTCACAAAGGCAGGACTGTGGAATAATTTACACTAGGCTTTCTGTAAGAAAGGTTAGGGATTTATGAAGTCTGAACCTTGATATAAATAGCCATCTTTATGTGTAGGTAGGTGAGGAGCACGAAGAAAGACATGCCTGGAGCTGAGAAGGAACGTAGTCAGCATAGGGCATATGTGACAGGGTGGAAGGGGAACTAGGCATAAGGGGGTTAAATAATTCTGGCATGGCTAGTACTGATTCTTACCTGACTGTTCCATGAGACAGGGTGATAGGGAGGAGCGGTAAGATATGTTGCTAGGTAGGAGGGGTCAGGGAAGTTGCAGAGCAAAAATCGGTGGATAAACATCCCTTTCTCCCACCCTTACTGTTTTTCTATTACTGTTGTTGGTGTTATTTGCCATTTGGTGATTTGGGGTCCTTGACGGCGGTCTAAAATGTGATCATTGGGTAAACAGTGGGGAACCATCTGAGGTATGGTATCCTCGAGTTGGTACGGTTCACTGCATAGTGACCGCGTAGTGGTAAGAACCCTGGGTGGCTGAGGTCAGCTGGGTTGGGCCCCGAGTTTTTGCGGCTGGGGTCGCAACTCAGCTATCTGGTACCTCAGACACAAAATACGATATGGATATGTGGTACCATCAAGGATCTCAAAGCATTGCTTCAGGTTTAAAGCATTTATTATGTTCTGTTATGTATATAAAGTTTATGTGAATAAAAGGCCGTCTTCGGCCATTTTACCCCACTTAAGAGTTGTGTGGTTTTTCTATAAGTGGGGGAGGGTGGAACGTGGGGAATACCGGGGGGGGGGGGGAGTATAAGGTTAGTTTGAGGTGGTGAGCTCTGATCTACCCCAGTCATGGAGTCAGAAGTTAAACCTTCAAGCAGAATAAAAATTTTTTTTGGTTGATAAAGAATACAAAATAAGTAACAAGCCAATGTGTTTTGGTGGTTAAATGCACTACTTCCTCAAAGCTGTAATGTGCTTGTGAGCTGCAAGCTGGTGAAGAATTGATTAGATTATTGTACCTGTTTAGTTCTTGACTGTGATCATAAATATCTGACACAGATCAGACATTGTTGAAGTTTCTCACCTTGTGACCTGCTACAATGTTTCAATGTTGAAATCACTGGAGGAGAATAGACTGAGAAAATGTTTACTCCTTCCCGCAGCAGACTGATGACATCATCTCAACCTAAGCAATGTGACTGAGCTGGAAAAAATGTGCAGTCAAGGGTGGCTTTTTAATAACAAAAGGTGGAAAATATTTAAAATGTATACTGCTGCTGTATATTGTTAAGTTAGTTTATTGGTGTAGACTTACAGTATAAGGTTACTAAAATATATACTTTAAGGTTATTTTTAGTACATCAATACAGCCTTTTTTGAATCCTTGGACTTGGTGGATTTTGTGAGTACAGTAGTACCTTGGATTACGAGCATAATCCGTTCTAGAAGAATGCTTGTAATCCAAAGCACTCGTATATCAAAGAGAGTTTCCCCATAGGAATCAATGGAAACTCAGATAGTTTTATCCAGTGTAACTGCTAGTGTATGCAGTACCACATGTGGTCAGAGATGTGGGGGTGTCGGAGACTCTCGGAGACGCTCGGAGACACTTGGGAATGGAGTGTTTCCGAGTGTCTCTGAGCATCTCCGAGTGTCTCTGAGCGACTCTGAGTGTCTCCGAGCGTCACCGGCGCCCCCACACCTCTGGCAACATGCAGTACTGCACACCCCAGAGGCTTGAATCCTGCTCATCTTGCGAGACAATGCTCGCAAATCGAGTCAGGATTAAAAAAAACCACAGCTCATATTGCGACACGCTCATAAACTGCATTACTCGCAATCCGAGGTCTTACTGTATTCTGATCAACCAGAGTAAGGGGCTAGAACCATGAACTAAGATAATTCTTACTGAAGGCCTTGTCAGGAACATATTTTTATGCACATTAAGATACTCCTGGCCCTAGCAGGCTATATTATCACAACCATATTGCATGCAATGCTTATGTTAAGGGCAAGAGGCCTCGTATGGTTCAGAAAGGGGAGAGCTTGCTCGTCCCCCCTCCCCTTTCCTGGCCTGCCAGGCTGCATGCTCGGATAAGGGTCTGTTATGGATTTTGGGGGGGACCCCACGCCATACCAAAGGGCCTGGTATGGACTGGGGGGGACCCCACGCTGTTTTTTTCATCTATATTGCCGGGAGCCAGCAATACATTACAGCCATGGCATGTATGTAATGTCATTATTGCAGCGGTATGTTGTATACATTGTACAGATACGCCACTTTACAGGCAGACTAAGGGGACCCCCAGGCACCATATTTAAAGGAATATTTAATTTTTATTGTTTCACTTTAAGCATCATTAATGATAATAAAACGGTTGTTTTCGTCCCCTAGGGCAGTTCCCGGGTCCCGATACACTTTTTCTGGCAATAACTTGCATATAAGCCTTTAAAATTAGGACTTTTGATTTTTCATGTTCCTGTCCCATAGACTTTAATAGGGTTCATATGTTTGCTAGAAATTTTTGCCTGTGTGCTGGTGCGAACTGAACCGGGGGTGTTTGGCCCATCCCCACTGAAGAGTTGTTGCTGTTGGCCTTAGCGTGTGCTTGGCTGAGGGCTTGAAAAAGCCTGGGCTTAAAGACATTTGCTGGAGGATGCTATCTTAGGAAGCTGGCCTGGACAAGGACTAATTTCACTGAAGAGTGTCACAGGGAGGCTAATTGGGAAGCTGTCTCTGGACATTGTGAGCAGGACCTTTTGTCAAGTGCTTCAGGTTTGCCTGTGTTTTGAGGATTAGATCCCATAAGTTGCTACAAGGGCTGTGACTGCTTTTACAAAGTCTCAGATCAGCTGGCTGTCCCCTTTACCTCCAGGAATACTTAACTCTATTCACGCCTGAGGGTAAAGCAAATGTTAATGCCTAAGCACAATTTTGCAACTTTGACATGTGTTCGTAAAACTGTGCATATCATCACAACTACATCATCCCTCATGGTGGATTTTACTGCTTTTTTTAGGACAAATTGGGCTTTTATTTGGTGGTAAATGATAATGGCTATCTCCTGATTTTTTTTTATTATCAAAGTAAAACTGGCCCAAAATAGTTAAAAATAAAAAATAAAAATGTATTGACTTTATAAGTGAAAAATACAATGAAATTCACATACAGCATGATATACAGTATAAGAACAAAAGGGAGAAGGGTGTTGTAACATAGTACACTGAATGAGTTGAATAAGGTAGAATGCATTACTGCAAGTGCATTACAAGGCACCAAAGAAGTGAAAGAAAAATAATGAAAGGAAACTAAAAATAAGATAAATTGAAGCTATTTGCATTTGGCTCACAAGTTACATTAGTGTAGAACTAAAGATAATGGTGGTTCAGGAGGGTACTCTAGTGCCAAAACCACCAGTAAACAGAATTGAATATTGTGACACCCATAATGGTGAGATGATAACTAGAGAGCTACAATTGCAACCTCTTTGTGACACTTAAAGATAGCACAAGAGCTTGAAATGAAAGGTAGGTGGAGTTAGATGCTTGCCGTGCAGTTCGGATGTGTCAGCCAGGGATGCCATTGCTTCCAGAAATTAGCGCGCTTGTCATTTTTTATTACAAGCATCAGTTCCAACTGGGTTTGTGTATTAAGATATTGAATGAAGAGTGACCAGTCGGGGGGGGGGGGGGATTGATTGTTTCCAGGCAGATGTTATTGCTCTTCTGGCGGCTATAATACCATGTACTATGACGGGGGTATGAAAGGATGCCCAAGATTTATGGTGTAAGAGGAGTAAAGCGGTAGCGGGGTTACAGCCAATGGTAATTTTGGAAGTTTTTCATAGGAATGTGAATACTCGTTTCCAAAAATTAAAGACCAATAGGCAGGACCACCATATATGAATGAACAAACTGGGATTACCACAGTCTTTCCAGCAGCTGGAGGAAGTGGGCAGAAACATTTTTGAAAGTCTGACTGGAGTGTAGTATCACTTGTGTAGGAGCTTTAAAGATGTTTCCCAGTGTTTGATGCAATTTGAGGAGAACAAGAGCAATTTGGAAGCTTTAAGACTTTGGGACATTGTTAAGGTTTGGGAGAGATCTGCTTCCCTGTTTTCCATAGTTAAGGTTTTGGTGGAGAAGAGATTATGGTTAAAAAGGTGGTAGAAGAAACTTCTTTATTCTTCTTAGTGGCAGCATCAAAATAAGTTAGAATATCCAAGGGGATTTTGTGTTTTTTTTTTTTTTTTTTTGAGGTTCGCCAGAAAAGATCTGAGGCTAAGATATTTGTAGAAGTCTGATTTGGGGAAGGTTGTATGATCTTTGAAGTTCTGAGAATGGGGGTATTGAAAGGTGGTAGAAGAAGGAAACTTCTTTATTCTTCTTAGTGGCAGCATTAAAATAAGTTAGAATATCCAAGGGGATTTTGTGTTTTTTTTTTTTTTTGTTTTTTTTTGAGGTTCGCCAGAAAAGATCTGAGGCTAAGATATTTGTAGAAGTCTGATTTGGGGAAGGTTGTATGATCTTTGAAGTTCCGAGAATGGGGGTATTGTGGAGGAGTTCATTAGGAGGCCAATTGTGGATGTGCCAGCAGATACCCATTTGGATAAGGAAAGGTTAGAAGATCCAGTGATGTTATCGGGACAGAAAGGAAGTCTGTTCAGTATGATTTCAGGGTAGTTTCCTGTAGAGTTCTCCAGGTCGAAAGAGCCACCCTAATCGTAAAATAGGAGGATACAGGGGATTGTGGGCCCAGAAGGATTGCACCTGAGCTGGACATTTTTTAGATAGGCAACTCCTATCCTCATATTGATTAGTGGTTCCAAATTAATAATAACTACTGCAGTGGGGAACAGACACAAAAGATACGCTCAGCATCTTTCCATATAACTGTTCTGCTTTATTATGACGCAGTTGAAGGTATTTATACACATGATTACGTAGGTATCACATTAATATTACAATTGTACGTTTATGGTAACAAGGGGCGTTACATAGACAGGCTAATCCTAATCAGGACTCGAAAGAATGCAAACATGTACTGAAAACTGTGCACAGTGAGGGCAGTGTGCAATACATATAAAATAGAATACAATTATATACAAAACTTACAAATTTCCTTAACAGTCTCCGCTCTTTTAATCAATATTTTGATCACTAACCATTCCTGCTATCACCTTTAACCTGGAACCTCCACACGCTTAGGTGGAGGTAGTCCTGGCCAAAGAGGTAAAAACTCCATTGTGGAGAAAATAATAGATGAGCCGCTTTTTTCATTACAAAACGACTTTTCATTGTGAAAAACAAATGATTGCTAAGACATATTTACAGAGAACTGGCTGTACACTCCTGTGGCCAGAATGGCCGTCTAGCTTAATTATTGGCATGCTGACTTATCAGCATATGTAAACACAGATAATTCTACATAAAATGGAAGACGTACAAAAGACAAATATGACTTCAACATGGCTAAACTACATTTCAAATCACATTTTATATATGTATATATCCCTTACAATTAAAGTAATTGAACCAAAAAGTACCCTAGACTATGATCGCAAGAGGGAAACAAATCAAACACAGAGATTTCTTTAATTTAGTCATTTTTGCAGTGTCTGGTGTGGATCCAGGTGACTTTTCCTTCAAGTTTTGCACAACTGTACATGAAATAGATGCTGTATTGAGTCTCCAAACATTTCCTTATATATAAATGTCTCTTAACAATCAACAAGCCATCTGGCTTTAGTTTTAGATCCTTCCAAACTTATAGGATCTGGAATCGGGGAGAAAACACATAAATGAGTTTGTCAAAAGCCTTAAAAGATCAGCAACATTCTCTGTGAGATCCGAATGGAGGACTTCCGCTGCTAAGACAAAATATAAGCAAGTGAGTAACACACTCCCAAGCAAAATCCCATAGGGAGAGAGTCCAACATCCCCCTTAGGGGCTTGATAAAATATAAGAAAACATTTAGGCAAACGTTTTCTAGTTTCTTACTCTACTTTTTCCGCTACATTGTATACAGTAGGGAGTGTAATAATAAAACCTCAAAACTTCTAGTAAGGACTCTCCTATAAAATTGATTTCCTCTGTTACTCTCTGTAGATTTTGAAACGCTGTACTTACAAACTACTAATGATAACACTTTATACTGTGGCCTTTGCAGTAGCATTTGCCACCAGACATCCAGAAAACATGTCCATACAGACAAAATGCATACTCGTAAGATCCTGACTTGGGCATCTGGATATATCTTTTGTAATTTCTGGCAGGGATGTTCAGCTTTTGGTAAAACCTTTGGTAACAGGTAAAACAAGACGTGGTGTGTTATAAAAACAACTGTGGAGAACCCTGGCTCTATCCCACGCTCATTTACTAAGGCAGCCATAACTGCTTGTGACTGATGACACGGTCCATGTGTCAAGCTGGAGGGAAAAGAGTGGCTGGCAGACATAAATGGTGACCTTTTCCAAAGTCCTGTTTCACAAGAAGTTGCACCCTGTGGACCACTTGTTCTTCTCGTTCTGGGGTTCTTAAAGTTGAATTATTAATCCCAGCTATACTGGGCCAGAACTAGGGTGGAATCTTTGAGTTGCACAGATCCAGCAAGTGTCCGGGGCTGTAAATGCAGCATCCTTAGTCACCTGGTCTGCTTCCATGTGTGAGTTTTAAAGTTAATATGGCTACCTCAGCAAGAACCTGGAAGGCTGAAAACAGCCAATCAATTAACTTGGCATGCTTTATTGGTTTACCTGTCGAAGTAGAAACAAACTTCTGGCCCTTCAAATGGAACCAAAAGCTCTCTATATCTCGACTATCTATATGAATATATACACTCTTTTTGTAGCTCACAGGCTTTGCTAAAACATGGAGCTCTGCTTCTTGAGCTGGGGAAAAAGGATCCAATGACTCTGAATACAGAGTATCCTTCTGGATGATAAACTGCATACTCAGTATGGGATCAAATCTACAAAAAAATAAATATCTGTGTCTTCAGGGAGTGTGTCCTGCACTGGGCTCACATCAGCTGATTCCTTCATCATCAATTTAACACATGTGTCTTCCTTTGTCTCCAGACAATAGAGGCAATAAGGTGGCTGGGTTCAAATGTACGCATTTTTCATTGTTAGATTTGTACATAAACAAACAAAACAAATTCATATTTCGAACCTTTCATTAGACAAACATTTGGTTAGCTGTATATTTGCTGCACAGAAATTGGGGCCATTAAAAATTAAATATTTGACCAAAATAATGTCTGTAACTTTGTCTAATAGCACCTTAGCATAAAAGCTCTACCCTGTTTCCCCGAAAATAAGACCTAGCGTGAGTGTCTGTGATGGCTGCAATATAAGCCCGACCCCCCAAATAAGCCCTAGTTAAAGTCCTTCTAGGTCTTATTATCAGGGTAGGGCTTATTTTTGGGGAAACAGGGTAGGGCTTATTTGGGGGTAGGGCTTATATTGCAGCCATCACCGACAATCATGCTAGGTCTTATTTTCGGGGAAACAGGGTAATATATCGGGGCGAACCCTTCATTACTGGGTCCAGCTTCCATTAATATATTACAATGGCTTGTTTTCTATCATGCTGTTTGTGTAAGAACTCCAGTTTCATGTTTCAAAAAGACAACTTTTTCCTGGCAATATTATAATAAATGATAACAATACCCTGTGGTCATGCAGAGATGTCCATAAATCCAAAATATTCTTCTGCTTATACCACTGAACTTACAAGGAAAAAGGGCACAACATTTCAGAATCCACACATTCTGATTTGGATTTCAAAAATAAAAATATATAAAAACAAAAAGACTGACCATCTGTATATGATGGACCAGAAAGCTCTCAGCCACATCAAAAACTATACAATTGGCTGCAGATGGCATCTATCCTAACAAGGTGTGTAGACTTGATGTGATGGGTCTGTTATATTTAAATTTTATTTATTATTACTCTGACATCATGGACCACACATCAAGTTATTATCAGACCTTTAGATTTCATTTTTGTAGAAAAACTTCTTATGTATCCCATCCATCTTGTCTTTGTTAAATATTATTTTTAGAGAAGAGGTTTTTCCGGCACTCCAGATTTTGTGATGTCAAGAATGGAATGGTATGATAATGGTTCTGATGGTACATAAATGTTAAAATAAAAGGGGAGTGAGAGAGGATCCAGCCATCCTCAGAGGGTGTCCATAGCCTTTGTAAGCATAGCAATGAGAAAGAGGGAGGGGGGGTTTTGTGGAGGCGCCAACTCTACTGACACTGTCATATGGTGCATAAAAAATACTATGAGAAACCCCCTAACGGGGCTTTAAAGCAGCCAATGAAAAAGACTATAGATAGTCAAAAAGTTAATTTTATTAATATAGAAAATGGTATAAAACAGATGAGTTCTGACCTTTAAGTCAGGACACGAACTGGAGTACAATATAAAAATCACAGTGGACAATGCCCGTAATTGGGAACAATGTACAGTACAGTATATTAGACACAGCAAGATCATGGAAAATGGAATGCTGACGCGTTTCGACCCTCACTGGGTCATCTTCAGAGGATAAATGTCAGCTGTTGGGGTGGAAGCATGTGTCAGGCATGGCGTAAATAATCAACAGTGGCAAACTCATGTACATACAGCACAGCATATATGCATGATTTGTATAGTTACCCGTCACAGAGTTCCCAATGTTTCAGAATATTCCCAGTGATGCAATCCCTCCTATGCCGTCCATCTCCCCAATGACAGACCAGCTCCCCGGAGAGCGGTCAATCAACCAGGTATGCCTTGCAAGGAATCACGCATATATTACCCCCCTGCAGGGGGGGGGGGAGGGGGAAAAAACACACAGGCAGCGAACGGTATGCACTACACCCAAAATGGGGTAACGGTAATGCTGAAAACAAAATTAAGAATGAGGGATCAGTTAGTTCCCAAAGGGACTTTTAAAAAAAAGCAATTTAATTATAATAGAGCGTGGATTCATGGTTGAGCAGGGAAAAAAAAAAGGTGCAATGAAACAACAGGAAAAAAGGGGGGAAGGGACAGGGTGAGAGGGAGAAGGGGGGGAGAGAGGAAAAAAGAAAAAAAAAAAGGGGGGGAGGAAGAAAGTGTGGGAAGGAGGAAGAGGGGAAAGAGGGGGGGGATAGAAAAGACCAAACACCGAATAGACTGTCATATGGTGTTGGTGTAATGCATACACTTACTGGTAAGTAGGTTTAGATGGGGTGGCGATGTCCATCAAGGGTATATGATGTCCTGGGATGTGCTGGTGAAGAAGTGCAGGCTTCAGTGGAAGTCCTTCGGCTCAGGGGATGTTGTTCCTGGTTGAAAAGGGCTACACAGCGGTGTCCAGTGTGTGGAAGCTCTACGCTAACCACCCTGGAACGCGGAAGTGACGTCAGCGGTGCACAGGAAACATCCAGACACAGATGGGGGATAATACAGGCTACGCGCTCGGGGCTCACAGCTCCTTCTACTGACCTGTTTGCTCTCAGAAGGAGAGCAACTTAAACAGAAGTAAAGGACATCTGACTGAAGGGATGTGGGTGGGACATCCGCAGCTGTGGAATCACAACAGCCAGCGGACCTGCATTGTAAAGAAAAATTGAAAAAAAATAAAAAATAAAAAGTAGATAAAAATGTTCAAGGTCAATAGTTTAATATGAAAGAAAAAATGTTTTATTTAAAAAAAGATCATTAATTTAATAAGCAACTGTAAAAATGATAAAAGATGTGAAAAAAAGATTAAAAATGCATGAGAATGCACTGTTGGTTAGTGAACAATGGAGCACATTATGGGATAAAAAGTATGGGGGAAAGGCTTTATCCCCCTAAATTATGCATTATCCCAGGGAAACGGAGAATGAACCCAGTGGGAAATGTTTAACTGAAGGGGACAAGGATTAATGGTAAAAACTTACTAATAATTTTTTACTAATATCTTTTACCATTAATCCTTGTCCCCTTTAGTTAAACATTTCCCACTGGGTTCATTCTCCGTTTCCCTGGGATAATGCATAACTTGGGGGATAAAGCCTCCCCCCCCCCCCCCCTCTACTTTTTATCCCATAATGTGCTCCATTGTGCTCCACTGAAGCCTGCACTTCTACACCAGCACATCCCAGGAGATCACATACCCTTGATGGACATCGCCACCCCATCTGAACCTACTTACCAGTAAGTGTATGCATTACACCAACACCATATGAAAGTGTCAGCAGAGTTGGCGCCTCCACAAAACCCCCCCTCCCTCTTTCTCATTGTTAAATATTATGGTAGCTGTATTCCAAATAACAACCTCATCTTAATCTTTTTTTTCTCTTAATAAGGGCTTATTGTATAAATGTAAAATTCCAAAATTGTTTTCTTAAACTGAACTAATCCCATCTTACGAATTTTCCCAATAACCTGGATTTCATTTCCAACCAAAGGTTGTCTAAACCAGTTACAATATATCTATATTATTAATAAAATTGTTAAAATCATATCATAAATTAATATTGAAATGATAATCTCAAAATCACACCCTAATACTAATATATATCCACAGATAAATTTCCTTAAAGGAGGTAATTTTTCACTATCAAAGGATATTCAATTTGTGTAATACACGGTTAAATGTAACCTTCATTTTACCATGTTTGGAAAACAGATTCAAAATAATTATGATCACATTGTTTATCATTAGATTAATTAACCCCGGCACATTTTGTTATAAATGTTTTGTCTAAAAAACTGAAATTGGCATGGTGTCCTTCCAGCTTATCACTGACCTCTCATCCCAGCCACATTCTTTCATGAGAGCGCAAAGGAGGGGGTCACATCTGCATACATGACACACACGAGAGATAGAACTAAATGTCCCAGCATTCACATATATACACGAATATCTCTCTAAAATTGCTTACATTTTTCCCATTTGTACACAACACATGCATATCATTCTCTCACTTTCTTTTAACTCTTTAATATTTCCTGCCTTACTTCTGCTTTCCTTATTTTGTTCTGATATCCTTTGCATCCCATGTATTGTAATCCCATACTTCACATACTCTAGCTTCTATGATTCTATGATCAGACGGGCAGCCATAGTGCTCATCCCATCTTCCCTCTCTGACAACATATAAAATATTCTGTTTTGACTCTCATTTCTCTGTTATGACTTTACTAGTTGTAGTGCCTGACCCTAAATTCATCCCACAACTTAACATCAAAATGTCCCTTTCTGTCTAGTGTTTATTGTCACCCTTGATCCATCCTGCTCACATAGATAGCTGTTTCTCTAGCTGTTTACTCTGCATGATTCTTAGTTCCTGTGGACTTTGGTAACCCAGTTACCCATTGTGGATCCCTGTCCACTTTAACCATTTATCTAGGGGCTCAGTATAGGCGGAACAGCACCTTTGGTTCATATATTTTATAGCGCTCCTCTTGCGCTGGGCACTTTTGAGGGTCTCTTACCCTTCATTCCCTTACTTAATTTAATGCCCATAATAATGGGCCAGTCTTCTCTCTTCTCTGCGTGTGCCTATACCCTCTTGCCTCTAAACTACTTTATCTAGCAGATGTACTACATATACCTGTAAACAGCACTATTCTTCCCTTTCTTATCTATAACACTCCGATGGACAGTAGACAGTGACAACATAACATATAACCACCAATCAATACAGTTTAAATAAGGGGAGTAAAATAGGTACCCTTTGTCCCAAAAATGCCTTACCGATCAAGGAAGTCTGATAACTCAAATGTAAGCAAAAGGCTTACCTCAGCCGGCTGATTATCAGAAATTCCCGGATCGTCTCAAGCTCCTCGTTTCGGATACTCAGGGTCACCTGCAAATCCTCCTCCTAGGCAAAGCTCGCCACCTGAGCTGGACATTTTATAGATAGGCAACTCCTATCCTCATATTGATTAGAGGTTCCAAATTAATAATAACTACTGCAGTAGGGAACAAACACAAAAAATACGCTCTTTCCAAATAACTGTTCTGTTTTATTATGAGGCAATTGAAGGTTTTTATACACATGATTACGTAGGTATCACATAAATATTACAATTGTACGTTTATGGTAACAAGGGGCGTTACATAGGCAGGCTAATCCTAATCAGGACTCAAAAGAATGCAAACATGTATTGAAAACATTATTAGTGCCGTGTGCACAGTGAGGGCAGTGTGCAATATATATAAAATGGAATACAATTATATACAGAACTTACAAATTTCCTTAACACACTCAAGGTGCTTTGCAGAGATGATCCTAATAGATGATGTTCATTAGAGGTCCAGGGATGGTATTTAGATGGGGACAACCAGAATTTGAGTTGGTCTAAGATTGCTGCTTGATGCTATGATGCTATGCCCTGAGATTAGCACAAAAGTGCCATTTCATGCAGGAGGCCTTAAAAACGGAACTTTCCCTTTCGGACGGAACTCCTCTTTAAGGCTGCTACTGAGGAACTTTGCTTGAGAGATTGTCCTCTAATGCCTGCATGTGTTTTTGGAGTATCCTGCACAGAGACTTGGGTTATTTCCAATGGTCCCTGCAGGGGTAAACTCTACATAGACATGCATTCTTGCTGATATTGTTTTTCAGTGTTAAAAAATCTAACACCAAACGATAAAAACTTGCACGCTATCTTCGATAAACTCATGTTTTTTATGGGATTCCAAAATATATTGTTCCAAATTATATGACTTTTATTTCAGCAGGGAAGTGCATATGTTATAATTCCAGTGAGAAATAAACTAGTCCTGGATACCCGCCATAATCCAATGGACAAGCCAAGAGGGCTATGCATACTGTATCATTTTTTTGCAAACGTTGTTGAATGTAGATGTTGATGCACTAATGCTAGCCAGTTTACAGAATACACTTGTCACATGTACAGCTGTTACAGCTGCTCAGCTATTGACAGGAAAAGTGTTCGGATAAACTGTGTGTACAATGGCACATGTTCTTTACACCTCTAAGAATTCACAAAGTCCTAATGGAACTACAGGGAAAGGAAAGAGAAAACTGCAATTGATGTGTTAAAGATCTGTTGACTTGACAAAAAAATAGTAAGAACGCATCGAAGAGATGGATACCAGCAGTAGGTATAGTGGATACATCACAGGCACTTTCATACTGTGCTGTCAAATCAGGAAAACACCTCCTTAGAAGAAACAGATATCGGTAAAAATATGACAGAATAACATCCAATGATGAGGAAGAGGAACTTAAGAGAATGTTTTTGCAAAAAAATAAAGGAAAGAAAAATGCAGTAAATATCTACAGTATGTGGTTATCTTGATTGCGTTGCTTTGCATTGCGTTGCATTGCGCTGCCAAAATACAAAAAGTGCATGTGCATAACAATAAACAATTGATATACAAAGCAATAAAGAAATACATCAAATTCCTAAAAATTCAATAAGTTCAAGAAATTCATATACACTATATTGCCAAAAGTATTAGTACGCCTGCCTTTACACGCACATGAACTTTAATGGCATCCCAGTCTTAGTCTGTAGGGTTTATAATTGAGTTGGCCCACCCTTTGCAGCTATAACAGTTTTAACTTTTCTGGAAAGGCTGTCCACAAGGTTTAGGAGTGTGTCTATGGGCATTTGTGAGGTCAGGCACTGATATTGGATGAGAAGGTCTGGCTCGCAGTCTCCGCTTTAACT
The DNA here is from genome assembly GCA_037952925.1 of Lithobates clamitans. Classification (NCBI taxonomy): domain Eukaryota; kingdom Metazoa; phylum Chordata; class Amphibia; order Anura; family Ranidae; genus Lithobates; species Lithobates clamitans. Next base: position 841,269 of record JBBGZY010000154.1, on the reverse strand, counting down.
CATCCCAAAGATGTTCTGGTTGAGGTCAGGACTCTCTGCAAACCAGTCAAGTTCCTCCACCTCTAACTTGCTCATCCATGTCTTGATAGACCTTGCTTTGTGCACTGGTGCACAGTCATGTTGGAACAAGAAGGGGCCATCCCCAAACTGTTCCCACAAAGTTAGGAGCATGAAAATGCCCAAAATGTCTTTATGTGCTTAAGAGTTCCTTTCACTGGAACTAAGGAGCCAAGCCAACCCCTGAAAAACAACCCCACACCATAGCCCCCCCTCCACCAAATGATTTGGACCAGTGCACAAAGCAAGGTCCATAAAGACATGAATGAGCGAGTTAGGGGTGGAGGAACTTGATTGGCCTGCACAGACTTCTGACCTCAACCTGATAGAACACCATTGGGATGAATAGGAGCGGAGACTGCGAGCCAGACCTTCTCGTCCAATATTCAGTGCCGGACCTCACACATGCACTTCTGGAAGAATGGTCAAACATTCCCATAGACACACTCCTAAATCTTGTGGACAGCCTTCCCAGAAGAGTTGAAGCTGTTATAGCTGCAAAGGGTGGCCCAACTCATTACCGAACCCTACAGACTAAGACTGGGATGCCATTAAAGCATTTGTGTGTAGGCAGGCATCCCAGTACTTTTGTGTATGTGCTCACAAAAAAATGTAAACGCTTTAATTATAAGACCCAGATAAATACAGTATAAACTGCTTTAAGCAAAGTCCATGGCCAAAGGAAGTAGTGTGTGAATACAGCAGCCCAAGTGATCCCATAAACGAGCAGACTCTTAACCACTTGTGACATCAACAGTCACAAACTGCTTACCAGATTCTCAGACCTCAGAATAAAGGACGTCTGACCACGCTTTTGGGGAGAAAACCCGAATAGATGGATGGATGATGGCCTCCTACCATATCAGACACTGCACACTGCTCATCTCACCAACAACAGTGATCCACCATATACCAAGCTGACCAGAGATTGCAGTGCCTTGCAAAAGTATTCACCCCCCTTGGCTTTTTACCTATTTTGTTACATTACAGCCTTTAGTTCAATGTTTTTTTTTATCTGAATTATATGTGATGGATCAGAACACAATAGTCTAAGTTGGTGAAATAAAATGAGTAAAATATATACATAAAACTATTTTTCAGAAATAAAAAAATTATAATTGGCATGTGCGTATGTATTCACCCCCTTTGTTATGAAGCCCATAAAAAGCTCTGGTGCAACCAATTACCTTCAGAAGTCACATAATTAGTGAAATGATGTCCACCTGTGTGCAATCTAAGTGTCACATGATCTGTCATTACATATACACACCTTTTTGAAAGGCCCATGTGGCTGCAACAACTAAGCAAGAGGCACCACTAACCAAACACTGCCATGAAGACCAAGGGACTCTCCAAACAAGTAAGGGACAATGTTGTTGAGAAGTACAAGTCAGGGTTAGGTTATAAAAAAATATCCAAATCTTTGATGATCCCTAGGAGCACCATCAAATCTATCATAACCAAATGGAAAGAACATGGCACAACAGCAAACCTGCCAAGAGACAGCCGCACACCAAAACTCACGGACCGGGCAAGGAGGGCATTAATCAGAGAGGACGCACAGAGACCTAAGGTAACCCTGGAGGAGCTGCAGAGTTCCACAGCAGAGACTGGAGTATCTGTACATAGGATGGCAATAAGCCGTAAGCTCCATAGAGTTGGGCTTTATGCCATAGTGGCCAGAAGAAAACCATTACTTTCAGAAAAAAACAAAATGGCACGTTTTGAGTTTGCGAAAAGGCATGTTGGAGACTCCCAAAATGTATGGAGGAAGGTGCTCTGGTCTGATGAGACTAAAATTGAACTTTTTGGCCATCAAAGAAAATGCTATGTCTGGCGCAAACCCAACACATCACATCATGGTGGTGTATACCCTGTCCTGTGATGTTGGGCTTTATACTCCTGACATTATGGGTGGAATACAGGGAATGGAGTGGGTGAACTCTATGAGGGGTGTGGCTTATTAGAAGTGGGAGGGGTCAAAAAGGAAGGGTGGGTTTTGTCAGCCCCCCATCCTAAAACTTCACCAGCCGCCACTGAGTACAGGAAAGGAAGCTGTATAGCTTTGCAAGACTCTAGGCTAGGCTGAAGTTCAGTTTTAAATAAGCTTCATTGCTGGTGTCAGTGTGATAGAACAACCCCCATATTGTTGGTATCAGTTGGAAAAAGAATATGTTCTATCTTTGGTTTGGTGTTCAGTGATTTCTCCCCTGATTACACACTCCTCTGACCGCAATTACGCTGTCATTATCAGACTGAAGATCACTTTGCATGCCAGAACTGGTATAATTTGCAGTGTCAGATGTTAGAACATAGAGTTTTAGGACTCATCAGCCACTGCCATTACGCATAGTATCGTCTGTGGACATGGACCAAATCAAAGTGCTTTTCCACAAGATCCAGCACACTTGGAAACTAGGATCCAAGACACTTGGCAACTAGGATCCAGGACATTTGGTATCAAGGATCCAGGACACTTGGCAACTTGAATCCAGGACATTTGACTACTAGGATCTAGGACACCTGGCAACTAGAATGTAAAACACTTGGCAACTAAGATCCAGGACATTTGGCAACTAGGATCCAGGACACTTGGCAACAAGGGACCAGAACTCTTGCCACCTAGGATCTAGGACATTTGACAGCTAGGTTCCAGGACACTTGGCAACTAGGATCCAGGACTCTTGGAAACTAGAATCTAGGGCACTTCTATAGCTAGAATCCAGGACATTTGAATACTAGGATCTTGGCAACTAGAATCTAGGACACTTGGCAACTAAGATCCAGGACATTTGACAACTAGGATTTAGGACACTTGGCAAAAAGATCCAGGACACTTGCCAACTATGATCTAGGACATTTGACAGCTAAGTTTCAGGACACTTGGCAACCAGGATCCAGGACACTTGGAAACTAGAATCTAGGGCACTTGTACAACTAGGATCCAGGACATTTGACTAGTAGGATCCTGGCAACTAGAATCTAGGACACTTGGCAACTAAGATCCAGGACATTTGGCAACTAGGATCCAGGACACTTGGCAAAAAGGATCGGAACACTTGGCAACTAGGACCTAGGACAATTGACAGCTAGGTTCCAGGACACTTGGCAACCAGGATCCAGGACACTTGGAAACTAGAACCTAGGGTACTTGTACAATTAGGATCCAGGACATTTGACTACTAGGATTCAGGGCACTTGGCAATTAGAATCTAGGACACTTGGCGACTAAGTTCCAGGACATTTGGCAACTAGGATCCAGGACACTTGGCAACTAGGAGGATCCAGGACACTTGGAAACTAGAATCTAGGGCACCTGTACAATTGGAATCCAGGACATTTGACTACTAGGATCCAGGACACTTGGCACCTAGGATTCAGGACAATTGTGCAACTAGTATCCAGGACATTTGACTACTAGGATCCAGGACACTTGTACAACTAGGATCCAGGACATTTGATTACTAGGATACAGGACACTTGGTAACTAGGATCCAGGATAGTTGGTAACTAGAATCCAGGAACACTTGACAACTAGGATCCAGGGCACTTGGCAACAAGGATCCAGGATACTTGGCATCTAGGATCCAGGACAGTTGATAACTTGGTTCCAGGGCACTTGGCACTTTACCTCTGAATACTCTAATGTACACATCAAGCAGGCCCCAATCTAACTCTATTATCCATTCCAAAAAACAAAGGGGATATGGCACAAAAAAAAATGAAAGTCTTTTTTTATCTTACAAGATTCCAAAAAAAAAATACAAAGGGATTTTTTTTTTTTAATTTTGTTTTACAAGTCGAGTTGGTGCCACATTGCTTTGTTTTTTGGACTGGATATTCAGGGGATATTTGGAGCCTGCTTAACCCATGCTACAGAAGTAACCTACCAAGTGTTCTGGATCCTACAGGATTTCATATACTGTATATAGCTCATTACAAACTGTATGGAAATGTGTGACATTAATTCACATCTCTAAAGTGGAGTGATCTTTGAAGAGTCATAAGACCATAAGACCTTACATCAACAGAGATTCTAAACAACCCCCCCCCCCCCCCCCATATGAGCCAAACAATTCTCAGGAGAGTTGCATAGTATTAAACAAGTTTTATCGCTCATTTTGTCTTGTGATGAGCTGCCTGAGTCACGATCCAACATAATGTTCAGCAGTCGGATCCGGCCTTATCATAATGAACTAGGTCACCATCCCAGCTTTATCTACCTACGTCTCGGGCCAGAATACACTCGCCAGCAATTTCTGTGCATCGTAAGTGCGCATTGAGATGTTAATCCATGTAGCTGTTGTATTTTTTAGGTTAAACATCTCATTTCGATCTGGCAAGTATATATGCAATTGTCTTTCGCTCTCTTTTTTTATATATATATATATATAAATATATATATATTTAAGCTGCAGATGGAATTGAGGTCAGGCGTCTATTTCAAAGCAAGCAGTTCGGAGTGTCGAAGTGTATATGACAATGCTGGGACACTAGTCCAATTCCCGAGTACAATGCCCGTGCAATTAAAGGATTGCCAGGTGACAACTGTGTTATTGTCTGACAAAAAAAATGCGCAGAAGTTTTTAGGACAGTGTAGCTCCTTTGTGAGACATTTCAATAAATAGGAGCATGTACGCTTTTCTTCAGGCTGACAGACCAATAGATTTTACATTATGCTAGCTGCAGGTTTTTCTTTTAATACCATTCTTCCAATAAAAAAAGATGTAAAAGAAAATAGACAGATTAATCAGGATTGCACTGTAAGCTAAATAAAATGTCATCCATTGTTATCTGTTATTTAGAGAACCAACATGTCACCCTTTTACAGTAAGGTATGGTAAAATAAATTTACTTTTATCAGTACATTATAGTAAAAAAAAAAAATACATGCATTGGTAAAGTGTATCTATAGCCAAAACTTGACTTTGGATTTAACAAGAAAAGGTAAACCACCTGTTAGTTTTTTTTGTTTCTTTTTATTTTCCATTAATTTCAACTCATTACCCGTCTCTGAGGGACAACAGAGAGTAAGAGGAAATCTCTCCAAAATGAAGGAAATCTCCTCCTAACCCTTTTCCCCATGACTGCCGGTGGCCCTTTAAACACTCGGCGACCACCTACCACAGATATACTGCGGCCAAGCGACCCCACTGCGCTGGATCACGTGCAGTGGGGAAAATAAATATTTGAGCCCCTGCAGATTTTCTAAGTTTGCCCACTTACAAAGAAATGAAGGGTCTATAATTTTTATCATAGGTGTATTTAAGCCACTTAACCACTTGCCGATCGGCTCACGCCGATATACGTCGGCAAAGTGGCACGGGTGCGCAAAACAATGTGCCTGTACATTGCCGCGTCATTGGCGGCTAGCGGGCACGCTCCCGCCACGGGAGAATGTGCCCGCGGTCTGCCGGTGGCCCGCGATCGTGACACAGAGAGGCAGAACGGGGAGATGCCTATGTAAACAAGGCATTTCCCTGCTCTGCCCAGCAACATGACAGGGATCTACTGCTCCCAGTGATCGGGAGCAGTGATCTCTGTCATGTCCTAGTGAGCCCACCCCCCCCTACAGTTAGAACACGCCCAGGGAACACACTTAACCCCTTGATCACCCCCTAGTGTTTAACCCCTTCCCTGCCAGTGACATTTACACAGTAATCAGTGCATTTTTATAGCACTGATCGCTGTATAAATGCCAATGGTCCCAAAATAGTGTCAAATGTGTCCGATCGGTCTGCCGCAATGTCCCAGTCATGATAAAAATCGCAGATCGCCGCCATTACTAATAAAAAAATAATAATAATGAAAATGCCATAAATCTATCCCCTATTTTGTAGACCCGACAACTTTTGCACAACCTAATCAGCTTATTGCGATTTTTTTTTTTTACCAAAAATATGTAGAATACATATCGGCCTAAACTGAGGAAGAAATTCGTTTTTTTTATATTTTTGGGGGGATATTTATAATAGCAGAAAGTAAAAAATATATTTTTTTTTTCAAAATTGTCGCTCTTTTTTTGTTTATAGTGCAAAAAATTAAAACCGCAGAGGTGATCAAATACCACCAAAAGAAAGCTCCATTTGTGGGAGAAAAAGGACATCAATTTTGTTAGGGTACAACGTCGCTCGTGCAATTGTCAGTTAAAGCGACGCAGTGCCGTATCACAAAAAAGGGCTTGGTCAGGAAGGGGGTAAATCCTTCTGGGGCTGAAGTGGTTAATGACCAGGCCATTTTTTTGCAATACGGCACTGCGTCACTTTAACTGACAATTGCGCAGTCGTGCGACATTGTACCCAAACAAAAATGTCGTTTTTTTCCCTAAAAATAGAGCTGTCTTTTGGGGGTATTTGATCACCTCTGCGGTTTTTATAATTTGCGCTATAAACAAAGAGCGAAAGGCCGCCGGCGGACATTGAGTGCGCCCAACCGGCGGGCATGCTACCGCAGCATGCAGCATACGTGAGCACGCAAGAGTCGACGGCGCGTGCCCGCAACTGTGCCTGCGTTAGCCGCCCTACAGCTACGGCGATTCGCGCAGGAGAGCCAACCTGTCGCCGTATAATGACGGCAGCTGGTCGGCAACTAGTTAAAATGATAGAGACAGTCTATCAACCAAAATCCAGAAAAAACACATGATACAAATGTTATAAATTGAGTTGCAGGTCAGTGAGTAAAATTAGTATTTGATCTTCTTCTAACCAACAATAATTCTGGCTCCCACAGACTGGCTACAGTACAGGCTCTCAAACAAAATTGACGTCCTTTTTTTCCCACAAAATGAGCTTTCTTTTGGTGGTATTTGATCGCCTCTGCGATTTTTATTTTTTGCGCTATAAACAAAATAAGAGGGACAATTTTGAAAAAAACGCATTATTTTTTACATTTTGCTATAATAAATATCCCCCAAAAATATATAAAAAAACATTTTTTTTCCTCAGTTTAGGCCGATATGTATTCTTCTACATATTTTTGGTAAAAAAAAATCACAATAAGCGTTTAAAAATTGGTTTGCGCAAATGTTATAGCGTTTACTAAATAGCGGATAGTTTTATGGCATTTTTATTAATAATTTTTTACTAGTATTATTACTAGTAATGGCGGCGATCAGCGATTTTTATTGTGACTGCGACGTTATGGCGGACATGTCGGACATTTTTGACACATTTTTGGGACCATTGTCATTTATAAAGCGATCAGTGCAATTAAAAATGCACTGATTACTGTGTAAATGGCACTGGCAGTGAAGGGGTTAACCACTAGGGGGCGGGGAGGGGTTAAGTGTGTTCTAGGGAGTGATTACTAACTGTAGGGGGATGGGCTGTATGTGTGACGTCACTGATCTCTGCTCCGATGACAGGGAGCAGAGATCGAGTGACACTTGTCACTAGGCAGAACGGGGAGGCGATCGCGGGTATCCCCACGGCGATCGAGTCCGCGGGACCCGAGACCCGACTCACGGAGCTCCTGGCCGGCGGCGCGCACGCAATGGCACGTCGGGAAATTCATTTGCCCAGCCGTGCCATTCTGCCGACGTACATCGGCGTGCGCCGGTCGGGAACCGGTTAAGAAGGTGTACCTAACGACAACTCGTTATGTGGATAAAAGACACCTGTCTACAGAATCTCTTTCTTCCATTCAAACCTCACTTCATGGGCAAGACCAAAGAGCTGTCAAGTGATGTCAAGGACAAGATTGTAGACCTGCACAAGGCTGGAATGGGCTACAAGACCATCAGCAAGAATCATGGTGAGAAGAAGACAACTGTTGGAGCGATTATTTGCAAATGAAAGAAATACAAAATAACCATCAATCGCCCTCGGTCTGGAGCTCCATGCAAGATTTTGCCTCATGGGGTAAGGATGATCATGAGAAAAGTGAGAGATCAGCCCAGAACTACACGGGAGGAGCTTGTGAATGATCTCAAGGCATTTGGGGCCATAGTCACCAAACAAACCATTGGTAACACAATACGCCGCCATTGATTAAAATCCTGCAGTGCCTGCAATGTTCCCTCTTCTCAAGAAGGCACATGTACAGTTTGCCAATGAACATCTAAATGATTCAGAGAAGGATTAGGAGAAAGTGCTGTGGTCAGATGAGACCAAAAATTGGCTTTTTGGCATTAACTGCCGTGTTTGAAGGGAAAAAAATGCTGACTATGACCCTAAGAACACCATCTCTACAGTCAAGCATGGAGGTGGAAATATGTTTTTTTTTTTTTGCTGTTTCTCTGCTAAAGGTACAGGCCAACTTTGTCACATTGAGGGACCAATGGACAGAGCCATGTATTGTAAAATTTTGGATGAGAACCTTCTTCCCTCAGAACACTGAAGATGGGTCGTGGATGGGTCTTCCAGCATGACAATGACCCAAAACATACCGCCAAGGCAACCAAGGAGTGGCTCAAGAAGAAGCACATTAAGGTCATGGAGTGGCCTAGCCAGTCTCCAGACCTTAATCCTATAGAAAATGTATGGAGGGAGCTAAAACTTCAAGTTGCCAAGCGACAGCCAAGAAACTTTAAGGATTTAGAGAAGATCTGTAAAGAAGAGTGGAGCCAAAATCCCTCCTAAGATGTGTGCAAACCTGGTCACCAACTACAAGAAACGTCTGACCTCTGTGCTTGCCAACAAGGGATTCTCCACCGAGTACTAAGCCATGTTTTGCTTGGGGATCAAATACTTTTTTCACCCACTGAACTCAATTTATAACATTTGAATCACGTGTTTTTTCTGGATTGTTGGTTGATATTCTGTCTCTATCCGTGCCACTTTGGCGACGTATATCGGCGTGAGCCGATCGGCAAGTGGTTAAGTGGTTAAATACACCTATGATGACAATTATAGACCCTTCATTTCTTTGTAAGTGGGCAAACCTACAAGACCTGCAGGGAAGCAAATAATTATTTTCCCCACTGTACTTGTATGTGTCCTGGTTCCACTGGGTAGGAGGTGCGCGCGTGCCCGCCGACCCTGACTGTGCTGCCAATCGCTCCAGTACATGGCGATCAGCGGATCCGGGCCAATGATTTATGTCCGGGTCCCGCTGATCGGCACAACAATGACAGAAAAGAGCCCTGTGGCGGTTGCAAGATTCATGGTGGATAAAGCTAGCCTGCAGTTAGCAAACATCTGTAAACAATTTCCAACTGCCTAACATAGACTTTTAATTATTATTTCATTAAAAAAGAATTCATTGTTTTTCTTGTTTTTTTTTTTTAATTTGCAGCGTACCCAAAGAAAAAAAAAAATGATATATTGAAGCTTACCAATCGTTAGATGTGGTGGCTGCATTTCTTTTCTTTTCTTCTGCCTTTTTCCTACTTGTTTTCACCTGATGATCTGGCCAGTAACACATCTCCTGTATTAGTGAAACACAACTCTGGAGGAAGGAGAACAGGAGGCACAGCAGGCAGCAGCATTGTCAGTCTGGGGGGAGGGGAGTGTTCGATGTACTAACAGATTTAAACACACTAACAAATTGGAGCAAAACTTCAGCTCCCACTTTATAAACAGTTACAGTTTGTTTTGGTTTTTTTTGCCTTTTGGGAGAAAGTTTTTAACCACTTCCATACTGTAGGCCATCATATGACGTCCTCGGCTTTTGGTGGTGATATTTGAATGATGCCTGCAGCTGCAGGCGTCATCCAGATGTAATTCCCTACACCATAGGAACAATCATAGCGGCATTGGCGATCCAGGGAAGGAATCAGCTGGCGCCGGAAGGAAGCCATAGAGCAAACCGAGGGCCAGATGGTCCCTATGACTCTCAGAGGCCCGGGCGCGACGTTATGATGTCACATCCGGGCCGGCAAAAGTAAACAATGCCAGGGATACGGCAATAAAGCCTGAGATCCTTCTTTTTTTTTTTTTTTGATCTCAGTCTTTCCATCCTGGAGGAGATATCTGGGTTCTTACAGACCCCACATCTCTCCATAAAGAGGACCTATCAAGCACTATTCCTATTACATGGGATGTTTACATTCCTTGTAATAGGAATAAAAATGTTTTTGTTTTTTTTTTAAGGGAAAGTGTAAAAATAGAGGATTTTTAATAAAATAAACAATAGAAAAAAAATTAAAGTGTCCCCGCCCCCCACGAGCTCACGCATACGTAGATCGCGCCCGCATATGTAAACAATGCTCAAACCACACATGTGAGGTATCACAGCCAACCTTAGAGTGAGCGCAATACTTCTAGCCAAAGACCTCCTCTGTAACTCTAAACATGTAACCTGTAAAAATTTTGAAAGCGTTGCCTATGGAGATTTTTAAGTACTGAAGTTTGGCGCCATTCACATGTTAGATGACGTTACGCCGAGTAAATATATACCTATATATAGATACCTATCACATTATACAAAAAAATTGTCCTAACAATACTGGGTTTTTTTCTTCAAGAAAGTGTTTTTTTTTCAAAAAAAAAATCACATTTTAAAAATGACTGCGCAAATACGGTGCGACATAAAAAGTTGCAATGACCGCCATTTTATTTCCTAGTGTGTCTGCTAAAAAATATATAAATAAAAGCCGATCATTGTAGACACCCCTGCCTGTGTTAAATGGTTTGTCTCATACCTGTAACTGATACATTCTGCTGGAGATCTTCTGCTTTTGAAAAAAAAACAACAACAGACTTGCTGACTGGCTCGCCAGATGAAAATAGAAGAAAGGAAGGCTAATAAGTAAACGAATGCAGCCATTTAGTTAACTTTAAAGGCGCTATATAAAATAAAGTTTATTATTATTATTATTGATTATTATTATTATTATTATTATTATTATTATTATTATTATTATACATTATTTATATAGATTGAATAGAAAATCCCTCAAAGGATTTTTTTAGCAGCAAAGTAGGTATTCTAATCAAAGTGACAATAATAGGGTTAAAAATTAAGTTCTTTAACTTAATTAACTTATGCAGAGCTTCACTTGATATCCCTACGCGTTTCGACCTGTGTGGGTAAAGGTCTTCTTCAGGGTTATTTACTCTATGCGAAAAAGAAAACAGTTAAAATTAAGCTATCTATAAATAAATCAATTATTCTATATACTCACTTCATATTCATTCATGTTAACTGTTTTCTTTATCGCATAGACCTTTACCCACACAGGTCGCAACGCGTAGGTATATCATGTGAAACTCTGCATACGTTTTATGGTTTTCTAAATATCTATTGAGTTTATATGCGGTTTTCTCATACTGACGGGATGTCTTTTTACATGTAAGGATCTGAATTGCCTTTTACAACTCCCGTGAAATCATGCCCTTTACCCCCTTCTTTTGATACTATGATACAAATAAAGAACTTAATTTTTAACCCTATTATTGCCACTTTGATTTGAATACCTACTTTGCTGCTAAAAAAAAAACCCTTTGAGGGATTTTCCAATCAATCATACAAATTGGGGTGTGCAGCTCCAACTCATATACATGCGTTATCTATTCTATTATTATTGTTATTAATATTATTATCACATCTAAGACTTGGTAAGCTGCAATATAATAAATGTTTGCTTCTGGGTTTAATACAGCTAATCTTTTTTGCAGCTGAAGTTTTCCCCTGGGCTTTGTCACTTCTTTCCTGTTTGGGAAAATCACGGAGTAAGCCGTTCTTCCCCTTTAATGAGAGTCAGCGGTATCCGTCGTCTTATTGTCACATTTCCGCGCAGCGCTGGAGACGCTCATAATTTGCTTTAGGAATAACTTTTCTAAAACTTAAAAACAATTTCTTTTTCTTTTTTTTTTATTTCTTTACCTCGCGGGCAGCTTTCCACTGAAATCTCTCAACAAGTTCTTTATCTGACCAAAGAAAAGTATGCAAGTCAGCAGCAGGGGACAAGCGATTGTGGAGGAAATGGTATGCTTCACTTAACACAATGTTTCTGTCTAGCTAGATATTTTAGCTTAGCTGGTCATCTCTCATAAGAAGGCCCTGTGAAGATGAAATTGTACTCTTTCCAGTTAGTTACAGAAGATCTGGGCGCTGGTAGCAAAAAAAAAATAGAAGAAGAAGCATTTTGCGCATCATTTTCCAAGGCTGCTTGACTGAGGATTGCCTGCCATCTACTGGCACAAAGGGGAACTCGGGGTCTAGGAGACTGGATGACTCTTCCGTACCGTCAACATTTCAGACCATGGAAGTTCAGAGGAAGATCAACTCAACTTCATTATTGGAGCAATTTTTCGATGTAAAAGAAAGGTAATTATATACTGTGGGGGTGAGCCAAGTTAAAGCGGTGTTAAACCCAAAAACAAAAATGTATTATTTATAAGCTTACCAATTCTTAGATGTGGTGGTTGCATTTGTTTACTTGTTTTTTTTTTTTTTTACTTTTTTAGTTTATTTTCATCTGGTGAGCCTACCAGTAAGTCTTTTATTTTTCACCTTTCTTTACTGGACCAAGCTGTCCAGAAAAAGTGTCAGTAGAGGGATGAGACAAACCATTTTAAGTGGTATTCAACACGAAAACAAAAATGTATTATATTCCAGCTTACAATTTCTTAGATGTGGTGGTTGCATTCGTTTCCTTTTTTTTAGGCTTTTTAAATTTTTTTACCTGGTGGCCCAGACAGTAAGTCTGTTATTTTTTTCGATTTGTTCCGTCGGACCAGTCCGGTCAAACAGTCCGGCCGTGTGTACGTGGCATTAGCTGTCCAGCAAAAGTGGTAGTTAGAGGGGTGAGACAAATCAATTGATGAAGTATTAAGCCCAAAAACAAAAATGTATTATATTGCAGCTCACAATTTCTTAGATGTAGTGGTTGCATTAGTTTTCTTTTTTCTTTTTTTTTTGCCTTTTTTCATTTATTTTCACCTGATGTCCCAGAAAGTAAGTCTGCTTTTTCTGTTTTCTTTTTTTTTTTTTTTACTTTTTTGACTTCATCTGGTGATCCAGTAAGTTTGTTATTTTTCAACTTCCTTTACTGGACTAAGCTGTCCAGCAAAAGTGGTAGTTAGAGGGATCAGACTAACCAAGGAATGATGCAGGAGGTGGGTAGGGGGTGGAGACAAGGAATGGTGCAGGAGGTGGGTAGGGGGTGGAGACAAGGAATGGTGCAGGAGGTGGGTAGGGGGTGGAGACAAGGAATAGTGCAGGAGGTAGGTAGGGGGTGGAGACAAGGAATGGTGCAGGAGGTGAGTAGGGGGTGGGGACAAGGAATGGTGCAGGAGGTGGGTAGGGCATGGAGACAAGGAAAGGTGCAGGAGGTGGGAAGGGGGTGGGGACAAGGAATGGTGCAGGAGGTGGGTAGGGGGTGGAGATGAGGAATTGTTCAGTAGGTGGGTGAGGGGTGGGGACAAGGAATGGTGCAGGAGGTGGGGACAAGCAATGATGCAGAAGGTGGGTAGGGGTGGAGACAAGGAATGGTGCAGGAGGTGGGTAGGGCATGGAGACAGGGAATGGTGCAGGAGGTGGGTAGGAGGTGGTGTCAAGGAATTGTGCAGGAGGTGGGTAGGGGGTGGGGACAAGGAATGATGCACGAGCTGGGAAGGGGTGGGGACAAGGTATGGTTCAGGAGGTGGGTAGGGGGCGGGGACAAGGAATGATGCAGGAGGTGGGTAGAGAGTGTAGACAAGGAATGTTACAGGAGGTGGTTAGGGGGTGGAGACAAGGAATAGTTCAGGAGGTAGGTAGGGGGTGGAGACAAGGAATGGTGCAGGAGGTGGGGACAAGGAATGGTGCAGGAGGTGGGTAGGAGGTGGTGTCAAGGAATTGTGCAGGAGGTGGGTAGGGGGTGGGGACAAGGAATGATGCACGAGCTGGGAAGGGGTGGGGACAAGGTATGGTTCAGGAGGTGGGTAGGGGGCGGGGACAAGGAATGATGCAGGAGGTGGGTAGAGAGTGTAGACAAGAAATGGTGCAGGAGGTGGGTAGGGGGCGGGGACAAGGAATGATGCAGGAGGTGGGTAGGGAGTGGAGACAAGGAATGTTACAGGAGGTGGTTAGGGGGTGGAGACAAGGAATAGTTCAGGAGGTAGGTAGGGGGTGGAGACAAGGAATGGTGCAGGAGGTGGGTAGGGGTGGGGACAAGGAATGGTGCAGGAGGTGGGTAGGGCGTGGGGACAAGGAATAGTTCAGGAGGTGGGTAGGGCGTGGGGACAAGGAATGGTGCAGGAGGTGGGTAGGGGGTAGAGACAAGGAATGGTGCAGGAGGTGGGTAGGGGGTGGAGACAAGGAATGGTGCAGGAGGTGAGTAGGGGTGGGGACAAGGAATGGTGCAGGAGGTGGGTAGGGCATGGAGACAAGGAAAGGTGCAGGAGGTGGGAAGGGGGTGGGGATGAGGAATGGTGCAGGAGGTGGGTAGGGGGTGGAGATGAGGAATTGTTCAGTAGGTGGGTGAGGGATGGGGACAAGGAATGGTGCAGGAGGTGGGGACAAGCAATGATGCAGAAGGTGGGTAGTGGTGGAGACAAGGAATGGTGCAGGAGGTGGGTAGGGCATGGAGACAGGGAATGGTGCAGGAGGTGGGTAGGAGGTGGTGTCAAGGAATTGTGCAGGAGGTGGGTAGGAGGTGGTGTCAAGGAATTGTGCAGGAGGTGGGTAGGGGGTGGGGACAAGGAATGATGCACGAGCTGGGAAGGGGTGGGGACAAGGTATGGTTCAGGAGGTGGGTAGGGGGCGGGGACAAGGAATGATGCAGGAGGTGGGTAGAGAGTGTAGACAAGAAATGGTGCAGGAGGTGGGTAGGGGGCGGGGACAAGGAATGATGCAGGAGGTGGGTAGGGAGTGGAGACAAGGAATGTTACAGGAGGTGGTTAGGGGGTGGAGACAAGGAATAGTTCAGGAGGTAGGTAGGGGGTGGAGACAAGGAATGGTGCAGGAGGTGGGTAGGGGTGGGGACAAGGAATGGTGCAGGAGGTGGGTAGGGCGTGGGGACAAGGAATAGTTCAGGAGGTGGGTAGGGCGTGGGGACAAGGAATGGTGCAGGAGGTGGGTAGGGGGTAGAGACAAGGAATGGTGCAGGAGGTGGGTAGGGGGTGGAGACAAGGAATGGTGCAGGAGGTGAGTAGGGGTGGGGACAAGGAATGGTGCAGGAGGTGGGTAGGGCATGGAGACAAGGAAAGGTGCAGGAGGTGGGAAGGGGGTGGGGATGAGGAATGGTGCAGGAGGTGGGTAGGGGGTGGAGATGAGGAATTGTTCAGTAGGTGGGTGAGGGATGGGGACAAGGAATGGTGCAGGAGGTGGGGACAAGCAATGATGCAGAAGGTGGGTAGTGGTGGAGACAAGGAATGGTGCAGGAGGTGGGTAGGGCATGGAGACAGGGAATGGTGCAGGAGGTGGGTAGGAGGTGGTGTCAAGGAATTGTGCAGGAGGTGGGTAGGAGGTGGGGTCAAGGAATTATGCAGGAGGTGGGTAGGGGGTGGAGACAAGGAATGTTGCAGGAGGTGGGTAGGAGGTGGGGTCAAGGAATTATGCAGGAGGTGGGTAGGGGGGTGGAGACAAGGTATGGTGCAGGAGGTGGGTAGGAGGTGGGGTCAAGGAATTATGCAGGAGGTGGTTAGGGGATGGAGACAAGGAATGGTGCAGGAGGTGGGTAGGGGGTGGACACAAGGAATGGTGCAGGAGGCGGGTAGGGGGTGGGGACAAGGAATGGTGCGACCCGCAACTGCAGCACAGTTGCAGCGCATCTCTGAAACGCACGACACATTTTTGTGTGTATTGTTGCGTGGTTAAGAAACACACAGGTGTGAACGCAGCCTTAAGGTTAAGTTCACCTATGTAATAAAATGTACCATGCAGTCAAGAGGCCCCATTATCTGTGCAGCTTACAAAATTGGTGCACTTGACCACCAGAAGATTTACCCCCCCCCCCCCTCATGACCAGGCCATTTTTGGGATACGGAACTGCGTTACTTTAACTGACAATTGTGTGGTCGTGTAACGCTGTACCCAAATAAAGCTTTCTTTTGGTGGTATTCGTTCACCTCTGTGGTTTTTATTTTTTGCTCTATAAAACAAAAAACAACCGACAATTAAAAAAAACAAAACACAATTTTGTTACTTTCTGCTATAAAACATATCCAATAAAAAAAAGAAAAAAACAAATGACTGCATATATTTAGGCCAATATGTATTTTGCGACATATTTTTGGTTAAAAAAAAATCTCAATAAGCGAATATTGATTGGTTTACATGAACTACAAACTATGGGATATATTTATGGATTAGACATGTGCGATTCGTTTTGTTTCGAATTGAAATTCGGATGAATTTTCTTTTTTCGGAAATTCGGATGTATTCAAATTTCTGAATTACAATAGTACCGAATTTAAACTAATCCAAAATAACAAAAAAAAGAATTTGGCCAAAATTTGAATAGTTTTCTAATCGTTTTCGAATACTTTTGGAATATGAATAGTTTTCAAATTCAAAAAGTTTTGGAATTCAAATAGTTTTCCAATTTCCAAAGAGAATGAAATAGAATAGAAAATAAAGGAATAGAATAGAAAAATAAAAATAACAGAATAGAAAGAATATAGCAAAAACAAAAGAATAGAATATAATAGAGTAAAATAGAACAAAATAAAATAGAAAATAAAAGAACAGAATAAAATGGAATAGAATAGGATAGAAAGGATTAGAATAGAATAAAAAAAAAGAATAGAATTATATAGCAATTGAAAAGAATAGACTTAAGAAAACAAAATTGGAAAACCATTCGAATTCGAAAACAATTTGAATTGGATTCGAAAACGCTTTGAAGCGATCCGAATTCGAAAATACGAATCAATTAGAATACAAATAAACGAAACGAATTCTGAAAACAAATTTATCGAAATAAACTAATTTAACTAAACAAATTTATGTAATTAATGAATCCAAACCAAACAAATTTTTTCGTTCTGCACATGTCTGTTATGGATTTTCTTTTATATACTAGTAATGGCGGCGTTCAGTGACTTATAGCGGGACTGCGATATTCCGGTGGAAAATCGGACACCTAACTGACACTTTTGACACTTTGTGGTAACCAGTGACACCAAGACAGTGATCAGTGCTAAAAATATGCACTGTCACTGTATAATGACACTGGCTGGGAAGGTGTTAAACATCAGGGGTGATCAAAGGGTAAGATGTGTGCCTAGCCAGTGTTTGTGTACTATGTGCTGCTTTTACTAGGGGAAGAGATGGATTTTAGTCCCTGCTTTGCAGGAATACAGGATCCACCCCTTCCCCCCTGTCAGAACGGAGATCTGCCTTGTTTACATGGGTAGAGCTCCGTTCTGAGTCTCTGCCCAACAATCTGCGGGTGCCGGCAGACATTGAGTGAATAATCACAGCAAAAGCGGCCTGCCGGTGGTGCGTGTGCGCCCCCTGCAGGCAGAAGTGCAGGGTCTGGAGCACAGCTGCCGCCCTGTAGCAGTAAAACTGCAATAGGGTGGACAGCAACTAGTTAAAAAAATGGCCATTGTAAGGGATCAGCCCCATACTGCCTAGAATGTCAGAGTATTTTTAATGTACTGAGAATTTTTATACCAATTTTTCGCACATTTGTTCAAAAATCTACGAATGCATAGCTGGCTTTAGCCTTCAACTACATATCTACTGTGGTACGTTTATAAACGACATAGTAGACGGAGTAAGTCAAGCTCGCAGCTATTGCTCCAGCTGTGAGTTTCATACCGGTGTTCTGTCGGGTAGTGCGCGCCATCGAGAAGGGCCTGCGCATGTGTACTGCGCATGCGCCGTACAGAACAGCACAACAGCTGATTTTACAATCAGCTGTTGTGACGGCGAGACAGAGCCTGCGCACAATAGCCAACAGAAGAAATTTTTCCTGTCAGATTGTGCCTGGCGCTGGCGAGGCTTGTTCATGTGGGTGAGGGGCAGATTTGTACATGTTGGGGGCGGATTGTAAAATGATGGGAAGTGCTGCAAAGCTGGGGGTGGATTTTTAAATATCGCCTCATGTCAGCGAGGGGCGGGTTTGTACATGTTGGGTGCGGATTTTTAAAAGATGGGCACGCCCCGCAAGCATCCAGGACAAAAAAAAATAGCAGAATAAAATTTTTTTTGCAGCACTGGCCATCTTTGCAAAATCCGCCACCCCATCTTTGCAGCACTGCCCATCATTTAAAAATCCGCCCCCAACATGTACAAATCCTTTCAAATTGGCTATTGTGCGCAGGTGCCGTCTCGCCGTCACAAAAGCTGATCGTAAAATCAGCTGTTGTGCTGTTACGTACGGCGCATGCGCGGCACGAATGCGTGGCGCATGCGCAGTACATCCTGGGCACTTCTCGATAGCTGGCGATATCCGATAGAACACCGGCTTTAAGAGCTGGGTGAAGGGCTTTCTGATACAAGTGACCAGGTGGCTTTAAACCTGCCTGATCATTTTTACAACACTGTCATAGGGGCACCCCTGGCAGAGGCACTGGATGCACCCACGATGGTTCCCAGGCTCCCCTGTTCCACCGGGGAGCCTAGGACTGCAGACAACTGCATCCTCGGTTAAAGAACGGGGAACTTGGGGAATATCCATTCCCTCTTGTGACTAATACATACCTCCCAACTTTTTGAGATGGGAATGAGGGACACCTATCAGCAAAAGTATGCAGGCATAGAGGCATAGAGCACGCCCCCTACCACGCCCCCTTAAAGGAAAATTGTACAAAAAAACAAGATTGGTTAAACCCACAAGTGCGTTTTTTTACCACTACTATTCCTTTATATTGGCTTTTGGAAATTATAAATGCAGCAATTTAGAAATCAGATGAAAGGTTTAGCGCTGGAAAACACTTTTTGATAGATAAAAAGTGCATTTTATATACATCTATATAGATCAGACCAAAATGAGGGACAAATGAGAAGGAACGAGGGACAGAGGGACATTGCTCCAAATCAGGGACAGTCCCTCGAAATCAGGGACAGTTGGGAGCTATGCTTATAACCCCAGCAATGTGTATTATGGGTCACTTTTCATTCCTAAAGTTGCACTCTGCAGAGCTCAGTGAAAGCTGACTAGAGGGAAGGGACACATCCCCCCCTCCATGCAGCACACAGGAACAGAGCTGAGGCTGTCAATCACAGGCTGTGTGCTGGAGATCCCTCTCCTGTCACCTTTTTTCTTTTGGTGTCAGGAAAACTTGTAAGAAGTTATTAATGCAGATAGCAGAGTAAGGAAGCAGCAGACAAAAATGACACTTAGTGCTCTGGGTTGAGACAAGGACACACTATAGAGGGATACGCTTTGTTCATATTTCATGTCTGAGGTTTACAAGCACTTTAATTTTCAAATCTTCAATGTGCACCTTCTTTACCTCCAGTATAAAGATCCACGCAGCCCAAATATTTGGCCTATGTAATGTTATACGTTCTATAATATAATGCTAAGGAGCAGTGGTACCTCATTGCTCTGCCATTTTCCGGCATCACATCATAATTATATAGCGGGGATTGATCATGCACTGATTGTAATTACAGCCCTAGCCTTTGAAAATCTAATTAGAAATTAGAGTTAGAGGCCGGTGTAGCTCGCCTGCTCGGCTACTTTGCAGATCTGAGAGAAAAAAAAAAAGCAAAAAAAAAAAAAAAGCTAATTTAGCAGATTTGCCAAATGTCAACTGCTTTTCAAATCTTCTGCATTGGAACATCAGTTTTCTCTGCCATGATTTACTTGTCGCGATTTAGAGATGTTACTTTTTCCGCATGGGACTGTTAGCTTTGGACGCGGTTACTTGAACGAGGTATGTTTGGGGCCCATAGATAAGGTAATAAATGTAGATGTAGCACCCTGGTGTTTGGCAGGGTTACTAACAAATTTAGTTTGCTAGGTGGTAACCATCCTGGCTAATTGTTAGGTAAATCCACTGACCTTTTCCTAAATCTGGGTTGGATGCACCTCTCTCTTCTGCCACTAGGTGGCATTGTTACCTGTGGCATTAGATTGACAAGGACATAGCTCCCAACTGTCCCTGATTTCAAGGGACTGTCCCTGATTTGGAGCAATGTCCCTCTTCATTTGTCCCTCATTTTTGTCTGATCCATACAGATGTATATAAAATGCACTTTTTATCTTTCAAAAAGTGTTTCCCAGTGCTAAACCTTTCATCCACATTATAAATTGCTGCATTTGTAAATTTATAAAGCCAATATAAAGGAATAGTAGTGGTAAAAAAAAAAAGCTCTTGTGGATTTAATTAACCTTTTTTTTGGTTAATTCTCCTTTAAGGGGGTGTGGCAGGGGGCGTGTCCTATGCCTACATACGTTTGCTAGTAGGTGTCCCTCGTTTCCATCTCAAAATGTTGGGAGGTATGGCTTAGTAAATCCGGACTAGGAACGGATGGGTTGTCTCAGCCAATTGGCAGGGGTTTCTTTGCTCTTGGCCTGCTGGGAGAGCCTATTTATTCAGGAGTGGTCAAGTGATCGGGGTTCTGTGCCACCTGGACGGCTGTCTGGGTGGATGTGTGTTGAGCAGCTCCCAGCTACTATTTCAGAAGCTTGAGGCCCATCCGGGAGTACCTGGCTGATAGGCAGTCCGAGGCCTATCCAGGTTGGCAGCAAATAGATAATAGTGCCCACCCTATATTAAGAGGTGTGACAATTTAATTCCCGCAATGGATTGTTAAAAAACAAAAAAGGAGCATTGTTGTGATAGAGAATCCACCTCTCAGGCCAGAATTGTGGTCTTTTCCTCCAAACAGATTCCCGCTACCTTTTCAGAATTTCTAACAAGGTTGGTTGACGGTTGTACCATGTTCTATCAACTCGTGGTGAACTATTCCCTTGTGATTAAAAAAAACACACCAGCATAAGCGTAGGAGGGACCGCATTTGCATCCGTCCTTTAAGTTTTTGGCTGCCCACTTCTTGCATCATGGTGGACATCTTCCAACCCAGTGACGGCTGGTGCTCATTTCTTTGGGAGGGGGGGAGGCTACTCTTACCAGCTAATCTAATCTTAAGATCCGCCTCCTGTCCTGATTGCCCCGGGAGGAGGAGCTGGAAAACAGTAGCTCATATTGATTCGCTAATGTCACAAGTGGGTGGGTTCGGGGCGCAAGTGCTCTGCGCCTCAAGCCCAACCTTTCTGATGCCAATTAGAGCCTCAGGCTGTAATCATGTGCTTTCAAAAAAAAAACCCTCATACAAACCTATGAGTCCGGCGCCATGCATGGAAATTAGGGGGCGGCGCCCCTTCGCCCCCTATGGACTGGCCACTGCTGTTCCGGCCCCTCTTACAACCACCTATGTCATTCAAAAACACTTGATTTCTTCATGGAATGTTCCCAATAAGCCTGTTGTAACAGAGCTAAAGTTTCACTCATGCTCTTGCCAAATTTCACGTCAAATTTCGGTGCATCGCTATGACTCTCCACCATAGTGCTACACCGCAGGTATTCCTGGAATTAAATTGTCACACCTCATACACCTCCCACACTTAACCCTGGTTCACAGTGGTGTGGCTTCGAAATTGTTAATAGGAAAAGTAAACTTTGGCAGCTCCCTCCCAAAACCCCCTCCCTGCCTTGCCCCCACCTCCTCTAGTTCTTTGCCGATTCCCACTGTATGCCAAGCCCTGCTAGGAGAATGACAGGGGGCGGAGACTGGGAGGAGAGGATCTCATTTAACCCCGCCTTCCCCACTCATGAGGCTCCGCACTCACCCTCAGCTTATTTCCACTCACCTAATACGAGCAGGCGAGTGGAAATTTCCGAGGGCTGCCCTATATGTTTCACATACTGAATGTGCAATCACAAGCTATAGGAAAGTCCATTATATGGAATGTGGTTTTTAGCTCTGTATTTACATTTTTATGTATTTTTGTTCTCTATTTTAATTAAAGGATATGAATATACACTATATTTCCTAAAGTATTGGGACACCTGTCTTTACACGCACATGAACTAATGGCGTCCCAGTCTTAGTCCGTAGGGTTCAATATTGAGTTGGCCCACCCTTTGCGGCTATAACAGCTTCAACTCTTCTGGGAAGGCTGTCCACAAGGTTTAGGAGTGTGTCTATGGGAATGTTTGACCATTCTTCCGGAAGCACATTTGTGAGGTCAGGCACTGGTGTTGGATGAGAAGGCCTGGCTCGCAGTCTCCGCTCTAATTCATCCCAAAGGTGTTTCTATCGGGTTGAGGTCAGGACTCTGTGCAGGCCAGTCAAGTTCTTTCACCCAAAAATCACTCATCTATGTCTTTAGGGACCTTGCTTTGTGCACTGGTCAAATCATTTGATCCAGGGGGGATTATGGTGTGGGGGTTGTTTTTCAGGGGTTGGGATTGGCCCCTTAGTTCCAGTGAAGGGAACTCCGAAGGTGTCAGCATACCAAGACATTTTGGACAATTTCATGCTCTAAACTTTGTGGGAACAGTTTGGGGATGGCCCCTTCCTGTTCCAACATGGCTGCGCACCAGTGCACAAAGCAAGGTCCATTAAGACATGGATGAGCGAGTTTGGGGTAGAGGAACCTGACTGTCCTGCACAGAGTCCTGACCTCAACCCCACTGAACACCCTTGGGATGAATAAGAGCGGAGACTGCGAGCCAGGCCTTCTCATCCAACATCAGTGCCTGACCTCACAAATGCGCTTCCGGAAGAATGGTCAAACATTCCCATAGACACACTCCTAAACCTTGTGGAAAAGCCTTCCCAGAAGAGTTGAAGCTGTTATAGCTGCAAAAGGGTGGGCCAACTCAATATTGAACCCTACAGACTAAGACTGGGATGCCATTAAAATTCATGTATGTGTAAAGGCAGGGTCCCAATACTTTTGGCAATATAGTGTAAGTGCAATGCTACTTAATTAAATGTAATTTGAATAAAGCGGCAATACACTAATATATGCTACTTTCTCGGTCACTTTCCTAACAATGCCTGGTCGATATCCAGCACCCTTACTGGACACTGATAAGAACAGATACTACACTGTGTCTATGGGAATGTTTGACCATTCTTCCAGAAGCGCATTTGTGAGGTCAGGCACTGATGTTGGATGAGAAGGCCTGGCTCGCAGTCTCCACTGGAATTCATCCCAAAGGTGTTTTATCGGCTTGAGGTCAGGACTCTGTGCAGGCCAGTCAAGTTCCTCCACCCCAAACTCTCTCATCCATGTCTTTATATACTTTGCTTTGTGCCCTGGTGCACAGTCATGTTGGAACAGAAAGGGACCATCACCAAACTGTTCCCACAAAGTTGGGAGCATCAAATTGTCCAAAATGTCTTGGTATGCTGACGCCTTAAGACACAGGTGTTAACCTGGCAGCCCTCCAGCTGTTGAGGAACTACAAGTCCCACGAGGCATTGCAAGGCATGACAGTTAAAAGCATGACGCCCACAGAGGCATGTTGGGACTTGTAGTTCCGCAACAGCTGGAGGGCCCCCAGTTTGACACCCCTGCCTTAAGAGTTCCCTTCACTGGAACTAAGAAGCCAAGCCCAACCCCTGAAAAACAACCCCACACCATAATCCCCCCTCCACCAAATGATTTGGACTAGTGCACAAAGCCTGTCATTTATCAACCAAGGATGCTAGGTGGCAGAGGCCACTTGCGTCTTAGCAGCCAGGGATGACAGTAGCTGCCTGCATCCTAGCAACCAAAGACTGCTAGGCAGTAGGGGTCACTTGCATCCTAGCATCCAAGGATGCTAAATGAAATGAGTTGCCTGTGTCCTAGCAACCAAGGATACTAGGTGGTAGAGACTGTCTGCACCCTAGCAACCAAGGATGCTAGGCAGCAGGAGCCTCCTGAGTCCTAGCAACCAAGGATGTGTCCTAACACTAGGCAGTAGGGGGCCACATACATTTTAGCAACTAAGGACACTAAATGGCAGAAGCTGCCTGCATCCAAGCAACCAAAGACTGCTAGGCAGTAGGGGTCACTTGCATCCTAGCATCCAAGGATGCCAAATGAAATGAGTTGCCTGTGTCCTAGCAACCACGGATACTAGGTGGTAGAGACTGTCTGCACCCTAGCAACCAAGGATGCTAGGCAGCAGGAGCCTCCTGAGTCCTAGCAACCAAGGATGTGTCCTAACACTAGGCAGTAGGGGGCCACATACATTTTAGCAACTAAGGACACTAAATGGCAGAAGCTGCCTGCATCCTAGCAACCAAAGACTGCTAGGCAGTAGGGGTCACTTGCATCCTAGCATCCAAGGATGCTAAATGAAATGAGTTGCCTGTGTCCTAGCAACCAAGGATACTAGGTGATGGAGACTGTCTGCACCCTAGCAACCAAGGATGCTAGGCAGCAGAAGCCCCCTGAGTCCTAGCAACCAAGGATGCTAGACAGTAGGAGCCATCTGCATCCTAGCAACTAAAGACAGACCGTCTGTGTCCTTGCAACCAGGTCCCCTTGGTTGACAGGAGCCACTTGTAAGCAACCAAGGATTCTAGACCAGCTGCATCAAAGCAACCTATGATGTATGCTATACACATGCATGTGTGCAGATTTTACGTAAGAACTTTCTGCCAGCGTGATCCTACATAAAATCATTATGCCCTGTGTGCTTCAGCTCTAACATACCTAACTAATGAAAATAAATACACAAAAGCCGCACTTGCCTGATGTTGGAAAATAAAGGTCTGCGGCCATTTATTGGGGGTTATATGCAAAGAGTAAAAATCAAACATGAACTTTAACTTTGAACCTTTTAACCAGAACCTGCCCAGTCACCGGGACTCAGAGAACCGGTGCAAGTCCACCTGTAATCAGATACTTTGTTCGCCCATCGTGTCCGCCGACAAAGCGGGCGACATAACCCCCCCGCAGTTAAATTTCAGCATAAACTCGAACATAATCCAGCGACAAAGAAAGGGCGGGTGGTGTTTGCTCGCCGTTTACCGATCCTGATGAAAGGCAGAAGACCTTGGAGACAGCCCGAGGAGATACAGAATTTGGGATGATTTGGACTCAGGTGATTGGCTGAAGGATTTCCCCACCGAAGCGACGAATACCAATGCAGGTAGGTTGACAAAATTCTTCCACAGCAACTGCAGACATCTACTTCTGTCCGGCAACAGGGAGTCAGCCAATGAGTTCCTAAAAGCAGAAAAAGGAGCGCCAGCAACAGCATCCAGACCAGGTTAACCCCTTCCCTTACCAAGCCCTGACACATGGCAATCCTGAAAGCTGAAGGCAAAAACAAAAAGGAACAAATGAAAGTGACACCAAACAAAATTTGATATAAATATGTATTCTGAACTCCCCTCTATTGCTCTCACCCTTCTCCAAATCTCCAAATTCTTTTTTTTTTTTTTTATTGCTGCTGTGATCCTGCTTCTTCCTAGAGTGTGGCTACTTTAGTCCTCCATGGTCCCGCTGTATGTAGATAGGTAGTCACCCTCTCTTGTTCTCTCCTAAGATAAACCATAGACACCCCGCTAATAGATGGAACTGTACAGGAGACACCCCACTACAAGATGGAACTGTACAGGAGACACCCCGCTACCAGATGGAACCTTACAGGAGACACCCCGCTATAAGATGGAACTGTACAGGAGACACCCCGCTATAAGATGGAACTGTACAGGAGACACCCCGCTATAAGATGGAACTGTACAGGAGACACCCCGCTATAAGATGGAACTGTACAGGAGACACCCCGCTATAAGATGGAACTGTACAGGAGACACCCCGCTATAAGATGGAACTGTACAGGAGACACCCCGCTACAAGATGGAACTGTACAGGAGACACCCCGCTACAAGATGGAACCGTACAGGAGACACCCCGCTACAAGATGGAACCGTACAGGAGACACCCCGCTACAAGATGGAACCATACAGGAGACACCCCGCTACAAGATGGAACCGTACAGGAAACATCCCAGTACAAGATGGATCCATACAGGAGACACCCCGCTACAAGATGGAACCATACTGGAGACACCCCGCTACAAGATGGAACCATACTGGAGACACCCCGCTACAAGATGGAACTGTACAGGAGACACCCCGCTACAAGATGGAACCGTACAGGAGACACCCCGCTACAAGATGGAACCGTACAGGAGACACCCCGCTACAAGATGGAACTGTACAGGAGACACCCCGCTACAAGATGGAGCCGTACAGGAGACACCCCGCTACAAGATGGAAACGTACAGGAGACACCCCGCTACAAGATGGAACTGTACAGGAGACACCCCGCTACAAGATGGAACCATACAGGAGACACCCCGCTACAAGATGGAACCATACAGGAGACACCCCGCTACAAGATGGAACCGTACAGGAAACATCCCACTACAAGATGGAACCGTACAGGAGACACCCCGCTACAAGATGGAACCATACAGGAGACACCCCGCTACAAGATGGAACCGTACAGGAGATACCCCGCTACAAGATGGAACTGTACAGGAGACACCCCGCTACAAGATGGAACCGTACAGGAGACACCCCGCTACAAGATGGAACCGTACAGGAGACACCCCGCTACAAGATGGAACTGTACAGGAGACACCCCGCTACAAGATGGAGCCGTACAGGAGACACCCCGCTACAAGATGGAACCGTACAGGAGATACCCCGCTACAAGATGGAACCATACAGGAGACACCCCGCTAAAAGATGGAATTGTACAGGAGACACCCCGCTACAAGATGGAACCCTACAGGAGACACCCAGCTACAAGATGGAACCATACAGGAGACACCCCGCTATAAGATGGAACTGTACAGGAGACACCCCGCTATAAGATGGAACTGTACAGGAGACACCCCGCTACAAGATGGAACTGTACAGGAGACACCCCGCTACAAGATGGAACCGTACAGGAGACACCCCGCTACAAGATGGAACCATACAGGAGACACCCCGCTAAAAGATGGAATTGTACAGGAGACACCCCGCTACAAGATGGAACCGTACAGGAGACACCCCGCTACAAGATGGAACCGTACAGGAGACACCCCGCTACAAGATGGAACCGTACAGGAGACACCCCGCTACAAGATGGAACCATACAGGAGACACCCCGCTACAAGATGGAACCGTACAGGAGACACCCCGCTACAAGATGGAACCATACAGGAGACACCCCGCTACAAGATGGAACCGTACAGGAGACACCCCGCTACAAGATGGAACCGTACAGGAAACACCCCGCTACAAGATGGAACCATACAGGACACACCCCGCTACAAGATGGAACCGTACAGGAGACACCCCGATACAAGATGACACCGTGCAGGAGACACCCCGCTACAAGATGAAACCTTACAGGAGACACCCCGCTACAAGATGGAACCGTACAGGAGACACCCCGCTACAAGATGGTACCGTACAGGAGACACCCCGCTACAAGATGGAACCATACAGGAGACACCCCGCTACAAGATGGAACCGTACAGGAGACACCCCGCTACAAGATGGTACCGTACAGGAGACACCCCGCTACAAGATGGAACCGTATAGGAGACACCCTGCTACAAGATGGAACCATGCAGGAGACACCCCTCTACAAGATGGAACCTTACAGGAGACACCCCGCTACAAGATGGAACCGTACAGGAGACACCCCGCTACAAGATGGAACCTTACAGGAGACACCCCGCTACAAGATGGAACCGTACAGGAGACACCCCGCTACAAGATGGAACCTTACAGGAGACACCCCGCTACAAGATGGAACCTTACAGGAGACACCCCGCTACAAGATGGAACCGTACAGGAGACACCCCGCTACAAGATGGAACCATACAGGAGACACCCCGCTACAAGATGGAACCGTACAGGAGACACCCCGCTACAAGATGGAACAGTACAGGAGACACCCCGCTACAAGATGGAACCGTACAGGAGACATCCCGCTATAAGATGGAACTGTACAGGAGACACCCCACTACAAGATTGAACCGTACAGGAGACACCCCGCTACAAGATGGAACCGTACAGGAGACACCCCGCTACAAGATGGAACCGTACAGGAAACATCCCAGTACAAGATGGATCCATACAGGAGACACCCCACTACAAGATGGAACCGTACAGGAGACACCCCGCTACAAGATGGAACCATACTGGAGACACCCCGCTACCAGATGGAACCGTACAGGAGATACCCCGCTACAAGATGGAACCGTACAGGAGACACCCCGCTACAAGATGGAACTGTACAGGAGACACCCCGCTACAAGATGGAACCGTACAGGAGATACCCCGCTACAAGATGGAACCCTACAGGAGACACCCAGCTACAAGATGGAACTGTACAGGAGACACCCCGCTACAAGATGGAACTATACAGGAGACACCCCGCTACAAGATGGAACCATACAGGAGACACCCCGCTACAAGATGGAACCGTACAGGAGACACCCCGCTACAAGATGGAACCGTACAGGAGACACCCCGCTACAAGATGGAACCGTACAGGAGACACCCCGCTACAAGATGGAACCGTACAGGAGACACCCCGCTACAAGATGGAACCGTACAGGAGACACCCCGCTACAAGATGGAACCGTACAGGAGACACCCCTCTACAGGATGGAACCGTACAGGAGACACCCCGCTACAAGATGGAACCGTACAGGAGACACCCCGCTACAAGATGGAACCGTACAGGAGACACCCCGCTACAAGATGGAACCGTACAGGAGACACCCCTCTACAAGATGGAACCGTACAGGAGACACCCCGCTACAAGATGGAACCATACAGGAGACACCCCGCTACAAGATGGGACCGTACAGGAGACACTCCGCTACAAGATGGAACCGTACAGGAGACACCCCGCTACAAGATGGAACCGTACAGGAGACACCCCTCTACAAGATGGAACCGTACAGGAGACACCCCGCTACAAGATGGAACCATACAGGAGACACCCCGCTACAAGATGGGACCGTACAGGAGACACCCCGCTACAAGATGGAACCGTACAGGAGACACAACGGCTGGCTGGCAGAGGATATCTTATTGTATCAAAATACGGACACCGATCCATCTACTGCCAGCCAGGACAGTGATGCAAGGGGGAACTCTACTGAATGGGGGACTCTGAGGGGCACTCCGGGATGCAAGAGGAAACTCTGATGGGAACACATGGATGTAAGAGGGGATTCTGGTAGGTACTACTGAGCGTAAGGGGAGATTCTGTTGGGAACACATGGATCCAAGGGCGGGCTCTGATGTGCAATCCTTGATGTAAGGGGAGAACTCTGATCACCAGTCCTTGATGTAAGGGGGAACTCTGATTGCCAGTCCTTGATGTAAGTGGAAACTCTGATCGCCAGTCCTTGATGTATTGGGAACTCTGATTGCCATTCCTTGGTGTAAGGGGGAACTCTGATTGCCAGTCCTTGATGTAAGGGGAGAACTCTGATCACCAGTCCTTGATGCAAGGGTGGACTCTGATCGCCAGTCCCTGATGTAAGGGGGAACTCTGATAGCCAGTCCCTGATGTAAGGGGGAACTCTGATCGCCAGTGCTGGATGTAACGGGGGAACTCTGATCGCCAGTCTTGATGTAAAGAGGAACTCTGATCACCAGTCCTGGATGTAACGGGGGAACTCTGATCGCCAGTACTTTATGTAAGGGGGAACTCTAATCGCCAGTCCTTGATGTAAGGGGGAACTTTAATCGCAGACCTGGAGGTAAAGGGGAAATCTGATAGCCATTCCTTGATGTAAAAGGGAACTCTGATCGTCAGTCCTTGATGTAAAGGGGAACTCTGATCGTCAGTCCTTGATGTAAAGGGGAACTCTGATTGCCACTCCTTGATGGAAGGGGGAACTCTGATTGCCAGTCCTTGATAAAAGGGGAACTCTGATCACCAGTCCTTGATGTAAGGGGGAACTCTGATTGCCAGTCCTTGGTGTAAGGGGGAACTCTAATTGCCAGTCCTTAATGTAAGGGGGAACTCTGATCGCCAGTCCCTGATGTAAGGGGAAACTCTGATCACCAGTCCTTGATGTAAGGGGGAACTCTGATTGCCAGTCCTGGATTTAAGGGGGAACTCTGATCGTCAGTCCTGGATGTAAGGGGGAACTCTGATTGCCAGTCCTTGATGTAAGGGGGAACTCTAATCGCCAGTCCTTGATGTAAGGGGGGTGCTCTGATCGTCAGTCCTTGATGTGAGTGAGAAATCTGATCGCCTGTCCTTGATGGAAGGCGGAATTCTGATCGCCAGTGCTGGATGTAAAGGGGAACTTTGATTGCCAGTCCTTGATGTAAGGGGGAACTCTGATCACCAGTACTGGATGTAAAGGTGGAACTCTGCTAGTCCTTGATGTAAGGGGGAACTCTGATTGCCAGTCCTTGATGTAAGGGGGAACTTTGATCGTCAGTCCTTGATGTAAGGGGGAACTCTGATCACCAGTGCTGGATGTAAAGGTGGAACTCTGCTAGTCCTTGATGTAAGGGGGAACTCTGATTGCCAGTCCTTGATGTAAGGGGGAACTTTGATCGTCAGTCCTTGATGTAAGGGGGAACTCTGATCGCCAGTCCTTGATGTAAGGGGGAACTCTGATCACCAGTCCTTAATGTAAGGGGGAACTCTGATCGTCAGTCCTTGATGTAAGGGAGAAATCTGATCCCCTGTCCTTGATGTAAGGCAGAATTCTGATAGCCAGTGCTGGATGTAAAGGGGAACTCTGATTGCCAGTCCTTGATGTAAGGGGGAACTCTGATCACCAGTCCTTGATATAAGGGAGAACTGTGATCGCCAGTGCTGGATGTAAGGGGGAACTCTGATAGCCAGTCCTTGATGTAAGGGGGAACTTTGATCGTCAGTCCTTGATGTAAGGGAGAACTCTGATAGCCAGTCCTTGATGTAAGGGGGAACTCTGATCATCAGTCCTTGATGTAAGGGAGAACTCTGATTGCCAGTCCTTGATGTAAAGGGGAACTCTGATTGCCACTCCTTGATGGAAGGGGGAACTCTGATTGCCAGTCCTTGATAAAAGGGGAACTCTGATCACCAGTCCTTGGT
Source organism: Lithobates clamitans (assembly GCA_037952925.1). Taxonomy (NCBI): domain Eukaryota; kingdom Metazoa; phylum Chordata; class Amphibia; order Anura; family Ranidae; genus Lithobates; species Lithobates clamitans. The sequence goes on along the minus strand of JBBGZY010000154.1, from coordinate 810,311 downwards.
GTAAGGGGAAACTCTGATCATCAGTCCTGGATTTAAGGGGGAACTCTGATCGTCAGTCCTGAATGTAAGGGGGAACTCTGATTGCCAGTACTTGATGTAAGGGGGAACTCTAATCGCCAGTCCTTGATGTAAGGAGGGTGCTCTGATCGTCAGTCCTTGATGTGAGTGAGAAATCTGATCGCCTGTCGTTGGTGGAAGGCGGAATTCTGATCGCCAGTGCTGGATGTAAAGGGGAACTTTGATTGTCAGTTCTTGATGTAAGGGGGAACTCTGATCACCAGTGCTGGATGTAACGGTGGAACTCTGCTAGTCCTTGATGTAAAGGGGAACTCTGAACACTACTTCTTGATGTAAAGGGGAACTCTGATTGCCAGTCCTTGATGTAAGGGGGAACTCTGATCGTCAGTCCTTGATGTAAGGGGGGACTCTAATTGCCAGTCCTTGATGTAAGGGGGAACTCTGATCACCAGTCCTTGATGTAAGGGGGAACTTTGATCGCCAGTGCTGGGTGTAATGGGGGAACTCTGATCGCAGTCCATGATGTAAAGGGGAACTCTGATAGCCAGTCCTTGATGTAAGGGGGAACTCTGATCGTCAGTCCTTGATGTAAGGGAGAAATCTGATCCCCTGTCCTTGATGTAAGGCAGAATTCTGATCGCCAGTGCTGGATGTAAGGGGGAACTCTGATCACCAGTCCTTGATATAAGGGGGAACTGTGATCGCCAGTGCTGGATGTAAGGGGAAAACTCTGATCACCAGTCCTTGATGTATAGGGGCATTATGATTGCCAGTCCTTGATGTAAGGGGGAACTCTGAATGCTAGTCCTTGGAGTAAGGGGAAACTCTGTTCGCCAGTCCTTGATGAAGGGGGAACTCTGATCGCCAGTGCTGGATGCAACGGGGGAACTCTGATCACCAGTCATTGATGTAAGGGGGAACTCTAATCGTCAGTCCTTGATGTATAGGGGCACTATGATTGCCAGTCCTTGATGTAAGCGGGAACTCTTATTGCCAGTCCTTGATGTAAGAGGGGAACTCTGATCACCAGTCCTTGATGCAAGGGTGGACTCTGATCGCCAGTCCCTGATGTAAAGGTGAACTCTGATTGTCAGTCCTTGATGTAAAGGGGAACTCTGATTGTCAGTCCTTGATGTAAGGGGGAACTCTGATCGTAAGTCCTTGATGTAAAGGTGAACTCTGATAGTCAGTCCTTGATGTAAAGGGGAACTCTGATTGCCAGTCCTTGATGTAAGAGGGAACTCTGATCGCCAGTCCTCGATGAAGGGGGAACTGTGATCGCCAGTGCTGGATGCAACGGGGGAACTCTGATCGCCAGTCCTTGATGTAAGGGGGAACTGTGATCGCCAGTGCTGGATGCAACGGGGGAACTCTGAACGCAGTCCTTAATGTAAGGGGGAACTCTAATCATCAGTCCTTGATGTAAGGGGGAACTCTGATTGCCAGTCCTTGATGTAAGCGGGAACTCTGATTGCCAGTCCTTGATGTAAGGGGGGGACTCTGATCACCAGTCCTTGATGCAAGGGTGGACTCTGATCGCCAGTCCCTGATGTAAGGGGGAACTCTGATCGTCAGTCCTTGATGTAAAGGGGAACTCTGATTGCCAGTCCTTGATGTAAGGGGGAACTCTGATTGCCAGTCCTTGATGAAGGGGGAACTCTGATCGCAGTCCTTGATATAAGGGAGAACTGTGATCGGCAGTGCTGGATGTGAGGGGTGAACTCTGATCGTCAGTCCTTGATGTAAGAGGGAACTCTAATTGCCAGTCCTTAATGTAAAGGGGAACTCTGATCGCCAGTCCCTGATGTAAAGGGAAACTCTGATCATCAGTCCTGGATTTAAGGGGGAACTCTGATCGTCAGTCCTGGATGTAAGGGGGAAGTCTGATTGCCAGTCCTTGATGTAAGGGGGAACTCTAATCGCCAGTCCCTGATGTAAGGGGAGTGCTCTGATCGTCAGTCCTTGATGTGAGTGAGAAATCTGATCGCCTGTCGTTGGTGGAAGGCGGAATTCTGATCGCCAGTGCTGGATGTAAAGGGGAACTTTGATTGCCAGTCCTTGATGTAACGGTGGAACTCTGCTAGTCCTTGATGTAAGGGGGAACTCTGATCGCAGTCCGTGATGTAAAGGGGAATTCTGATAGCCAGTCCTTGATGTAAGGGGAGAAATCTGATTCCCTGTCCTTGATGTAAGGCAGAATTCTGATCGCCAGTCCTTGATGTAAGGGGGAACTTTGATCGCCAGTCCTTGATGTAAGGCAGAATTCTGATAGCCAGTGCTGGATGTAAAGGGGAACTCTGATCGCTACTCCTTGATGTAAAGGGGAATTCTGATTGCCAGTCCTTGATGTAAGGGGGAACTCTGAATGCTAGTCCTTGGAGTAAGGGGAAACTCTGATCGCCAGTCCTTGATGAAGGGGGAACTGTGATCGCCAGTCCTTGATGTAAGGGGGAACTCTAATCGTCAGTCCTTGATGTAAGAGGGGAACTCTGATCACCAGTCCTTGATGCAAGGGTGGACTCTGATCGCCAGTCCCTGATGTAAAGGTGAACTCTGATAGTCAGTCCTTGATGTAAGGGGGAACTCTGATCGTCAGTCCTTGATGTAAAGGGGAACTCTGATTGCCAGTCCTTGATGTAAGGGGGAACTCTGATCGTCAGTCCTTGATGTAAAGGTGAACTCTGATAGTCAGTCCTTGATGTAAGGGGGAACTCTGATCGTCAGTCCTTGATGTAAAGGTGAACTCTGATAGTCAGTCCTTGATGTAAGGGGGAACTCTGATCGTCAGTCCTTGATGTAAAGGTGAACTCTGATAGTCAGTCCTTGATGTAAAGGGGAACTCTGATTGCCAGTCCTTGATGTAAGGGGGAACTCTGATCGTCAGTCCTTGATGTAAAGGGGAACTCTGATTGCCAGTCCTTGATGTAAAGGGGAACTCTGATTGCCAGTCCTTGATGTAAGGGGGAACTGTAAACGCCAGTGCTGGATGTAACGAGGGAACTCTGATTGCCAGTCCTTGATGTAAGGGGGAACTCTGATCGCCAGTCCTTGATGAAGGGGGAACTCTAATCGTCAGTCCTTGATGTAAGCGGGAACTCTGATTGCCAGTCCTTGATGTAAGGGGGAACTCTTATTGCCAGTCCTTGATGTAAGAGGGGAACTCTGATCACCAGTCCTTGATGCAAGGGTGGACTCTGATCGCCAGTCCCTGATGTAAGGGAGAACTCTGATAACCAGTCCTTGATGTAAAGGGGAACTCTGATCGCCAGTCCTTGATGTAAAGGTGAACTCTGATAGTCAGTCCTTGATGTAAGGGGGGACTCTGATCGTCAGTCCTTGATGTAAAGGGGAACTCTGATTGCCAGTCCTGTATGTAAGGGGGAACTCTGATTGCCAGTCCTTGATGAAGGGGGAACTGTGATCGCCAGTGCTGGATGCAACGACGGAACTCGGATCGCCAGTCCTTGATGTAAGGGGAAACTCTGATCGCAGTCCTTGATGTAAAGGGGAACTCTGATAGCCAGTCCTTGATGTAAGGTGGAACTCTGATTGCCAGTCCTTGATGTAAGGGGAAACTCTGATCACCAGTCCTTGATATAAGGGAGAACTGTGATCGTCAGTGCTGGATGTAAGGGGCGAACTTTGATCGTCAGTCCTTGATGTAAAGGGGAACTCTAATTGCCAGTCTTTGATGTAAAAGGAAACTCTGATCGTAGTCCTTGATGTAAGAGGGAACTCCGATCGCGAGTGCTGGATGTAAGGGGAGAAGTCTGATCACCAGTCCTTCATGTAAGGGGGAACTCTGATTGCCAGTCCTTGATGTAAAGGGGATCTCTGATTGCCAATTCCTGATGTAAGGGGGAACTCTGATCGTCAGTCCTTGATGTAAAGGGGAACTCTAATTGCCAGTCCTTGATGTAAGGTGGAACTCTGATCGCCAGTCCCTGATGTAAGGGGGAACTCTGATAGCCAGTCTTTGATGTAAGGTGGATCTGTGATCACCAGTGCTGGATGTAACGGGGGAACTCTGATCGCCAGTCCTTGATGTAAGGGGGAACTCTGATCATCAGTCCTTGATGTAAGGGGAACTCTGATCATCAGTCCTTGATGTAAGGGGGAACTCTGATCGTCAGTCCTTGATGTAAAGGGGAACTCTGATAGCCAGTCTTTGATGTAAGGGGGAACTGTGATCGTCAGCGCTGGATGTAACGGGGGAACTCTGATCGCCAGTCCTTGATGTAAGGGGAAACTCTGATCGCAGTCCTTGATGTAAAGGGGAACTTTGATAGCCAGTCCTTGATGTAAGGCTGAACTCTGATCGTCAGTCCTTGATGTAAGGGGGATCTCTGATTGCCAGTCCTTGATGTAAAGGGGAACTCTGATCTCCAGTCCTTGATGTAAAGGGGAACTCTGATCTCCAGTCCTTGATGTAAGGGGGAACTCTGACTGCCAGTGCTGGATGTAACGGGGGAATTCTGATCGCCAGTCCTTGATGTAAAGGGGAACTCTGATCATTAGTCCTTGATGTAAGGGGGAACTCTGATTGCCAGTCCTTGATGTAAGGGGGAACTCTGATCGCCAGTGCTGGATGTAACGGGGGAACTCTGATCGCCAGTCTTGATGTAAAGAGGAACTCTGATCACCAGTCCTGGATGTAACGGGGGAACTCTGATCGCCAGTCCTTGATGTAAGGGGGAACTCTGATTGCCAGTCCTTGGTGTAAGGGGGAACTCTAATTGCCAGTCCTTAATGTAAGGGGGAACTCTGATCGTCAGTCCCTGATGTAAGGGGAAACTCTGATCACCAGTCCTTGATGTAAGGGGGAACTCTGATTGCCAGTCCTGAATGTAAGGGGGAACTCTGATTGCCAGTCCTTGATGTAAGGGGGAACTCTAATCGCCAGTCCTTGATGTAAGGAGGGTGCTCTGATCGTCAGTCCTTGATGTGAGTGAGAAATCTGATCGCCTGTCGTTGGTGGAAGGCGGAATTCTGATCGCCAGTGCTGGATGTAAAGGGGAACTTTGATTGTCAGTTCTTGATGTAAGGGGGAACTCTGATCACCAGTGCTGGATGTAACGGTGGAACTCTGCTAGTCCTTGATGTAAAGGGGAACTCTGAACACTACTTCTTGATGTAAAGGGGAACTCTGATTGCCAGTCCTTGATGTAAGGGGGAACTCTGATCGTCAGTCCTTGATGTAAGGGGGGACTCTAATTGCCAGTCCTTGATGTAAGGGGGAACTCTGTTCACCAGTCCTTGATGTAAGGGGGAACTCTGATCGCAGTCCTTGATGTAAGGGGGAACTCTGATCGTCAGTCCTTGATGTAAGGGAGAAATCTGATTCCCTGTCCTTGATGTAAGGCAGAATTCTGATCACCAGTCCTTGATATAAGGGGGAACTGTGATCGCCAGTGCTGGATGTAGAGGGGAACTCTGATAGCCAGTCCTTGATGTGAGGGGGAACTCTGAATGCAGTCCTTGATGTGAGGGGGAACTCTGAATGCAGTCCTTGATGTGAGGGGGAACTCTGATCGCGAGTGCTGGATGTAAGGGGAAAACTCTGATCACCAGTCCTTGATGTATAGGGGCATTATGATTGCCAGTCCTTGATGTAAGGGGGAACTCTGAATGCTAGTCCTTGGAGTAAGGGGAAACTCTGTTCGCCAGTCCTTGATGAAGGGGGAACTGTGATCGCCAGTGCTGGATGCAACGGGGGAACTCTGATCACCAGTCCTTGATGTAAGGGGGAACTCTAATCGTCAGTCCTTGATGTATAGGGGCACTATGATTGCCAGTCCTTGATGTAAGCGGGAACTCTGATTGCCAGTCCTTGATGTAAGGGGGAACTCTTATTGCCAGTCCTTGATATAAGGGGGAACTCTGATCACCAGTCCTTGATGCAAGGGTGGACTCTGATCGTCAGTCCCTGATGTAAAGGTGAACTCTGATTGTCAGTCCTTGATGTAAAGGGGAACTCTGATTGCCAGTCCTTGATGTAAGGGGGAACTCTGATCGTAAGTCCTTGATGTAAAGGTGAACTCTGATAGTCAGTCCTTGATGTAAGGGGGAACTCTGATCGTCAGTCCTTGATGTAAAGGGGAACTCTGATTGCCAGTCCTTGATGTAAGGGGGAACTCTGATCGCCAGTCCTCGATGAAGGGGGAACTGTGATCGCCAGTGCTGGATGCAACGGGGGAACTCTGATCGCCAGTCCTTGATGTAAGGGGAGTGCTCTGAACGCAGTCCCTAATGTAAGGGGGAACTCTAATCATCAGTCCTTGATGTAAGGGGGAACTCTGATTGCCAGTCCTTGATGTAAGCGGGAACTCTGATTGCCAGTCCTTGATGTAAGGGGGAACTCTTATTGCCAGTCCTTGATGTAAGGGGGGGACTCTGATCACCAGTCCTTGATGCAAGGGTGGACTCTGATCGCCAGTCCCTGATGTAAAGGGGAACTCTGATTGCCAGTCCTTGATGTAAGGGGTAACTCTGATCACCAGTCCTTGATGCAAGGGTGGACTCTGATCGCCAGTCCCTGATGTAAAGGGGAACTCTGATTGCCAGTCCTTGATGTAAGGGGTAACTCTGATCACCAGTCCTTGATGCAAGGGTGGACTCTGATCGCCAGTCCCTGATGTAAAGGGGAACTCTGATCGTCAGTCCTTGATGTAAAGGGGAACTCTGATCGTCAGTCCTTGATGTAAAGGGGAACTCTGATCGTCAGTCCTTGATGTAAGAGGGAACTCTAATTGCCAGTCCCTGATGTAAGGGGAAACTCTGATCATCAGTCCTGGATTTAAGGGGGAACTCTGATCGTCAGTCCTGGATGTAAGGGGGAAGTCTGATTGCCAGTCCTTGATGTAAGGGGGAACTCTAATCGCCAGTCCCTGATGTAAGGAGGGTGCTCTGATCGTCAGTCCTTGATGTGAGTGAGAAATCTGATCGCCTGTCGTAGGTGGAAGGCGGAATTCTGATCGCCAGTGCTGGATGTAAAGGTGGAACTCTGCTAGTCCTTGATGTAAGGGGAACTCTGATTGCCAGACCTTGATGTAAAGGGGAACTCTGATAGCCAGTCCTTGATGTAAGGGGAGAAATCTGATTCCCTGTCCTTGATGTAAGGCAGAATTCTGATCGCCAGTGCTGGATGTAAAGGGGAACTCTGATTGCCAGTCCTTGATGTAAGGGGGAACTCTGAATGCTAGTTCTTGGAGTAAGGGGAAACTCTGATCGCCAGTCCTTGATGAAGGGGGAACTGTGATCGCCAGTGCTGGATGTAAGGGGGGAACTCTGATTGCCAGTCCTTGATGTAAGGGGGAACTCTGAATGCTAGTCCTTGGAGTAAGGGGAAACTCTGATCGCCAGTCCTTGATGAAGGGGGAACTGTGATCGCCAGTCCTTGATGTAAGGGGGAACTCTAATCGTCAGTCCTTGATGTATAGGGGCACTATGATTGCCAGTCCTTGATGTAAGAGGGGAACTCTGATCACCAGTCCTTGATGCAAGGGTGGACTCTGATCGCCAGTCCCTGATGTAAAGGTGAACTCTGATAGTCAGTCCTTGATGTAAGGGGGAACTCTGATCGTCAGTCCTTGATGTAAGGGGGAACTCTGATCGTCAGTCCTTGATGTAAAGGGGAACTCTGATTGCCAGTCCTTGATGTAAGGGGGAACTCTGATCGTCAGTCCTTGATGTAAAGGGGAACTCTGATTGCCAGTCCTTGATGTAAGGGGGAACTCTGATCGTCAGTCCTTGATGTAAAGGGGAACTCTGATTGCCAGTCCTTGATGTAAAGGGGAACTCTGATTGCCAGTCCTTGATGTAAGGGGGAACTGTAAACGCCAGTGCTGGATGTAACGAGGGAACTCTGATTGCCAGTCCTTGATGTAAGGGGGAACTCTGATCGCCAGTCCTTGATGAAGGGGGAACTCTAATCGTCAGTCCTTGATGTAAGCGGGAACTCTGATTGCCAGTCCTTGATGTAAGGGGGAACTCTTATTGCCAGTCCTTGATGTAAGAGGGGAACTCTGATCACCAGTCCTTGATGCAAGGGTGGACTCTGATCGCCAGTCCCTGATGTAAGGGAGAACTCTGATCGCCAGTCCTTGATGTAAAGGTGAACTCTGATAGTCAGTCCTTGATGTAAGGGGGGACTCTGATCGTCAGTCCTTGATGTAAAGGGGAACTCTGATTGCCAGTCCTTGATGTAAGGGGGAACTCTGATTGCCAGTCCTTGATGAAGGGGGAACTGTGATCGCCAGTGCTGGATGCAACGACGGAACTCTGATCGCCAGTCCTTGATGTAAGGGGAAACTCTGATCGCAGTCCTTGATGTAAAGGGGAACTCTGATAGCCAGTCCTTGATGTAAGGTGGAACTCTGATTGCCAGTCCTTGATGTAAGGGGGAAAGCTGATCGCTAGTCCTTGATGTAAGGCGAAATTCTGATCACCAGTGCTGGATGTAAGGGGAAACTCTGATCACCAGTCCTTGATATAAGGGAGAACTGTGATCGCCAGTGCTGGATGTAAGGGGCGAACTTTGATCGTCAGTCCTTGATGTAAAGGGGAACTCTAATTGCCAGTCTTTGATGTAAAAGGAAACTCTGATCGTAGTCCTTGATGTAAGGGGGAACTCCGATCGCGAGTGCTGGATGTAAGGGGAGAAGTCTGATCACCAGTCCTTCATGTAAGGGGGAACTCTGATTGCCAGTCCTTGATGTAAGGGGGAACTCTGATCGCTAGTCCTTGATGTAAAGGGGAACTCTAATTGCCAGTCCTTGATGTAAGGTGGAACTCTGATCGCCAGTCCCTGATGTAAGGGGGAACTCTGATCATCAGTCCCTGATGTAAGGGGGAACTCTGATAGCCAGTCTTTGATGTAAGGTGGATCTGTGATCACCAGTGCTGGATGTAACGGGGGAACTCTGATCGCCAGTCCTTCATGTAATGCTGAACTCTGATCGCCAGTCCTTCATGTAATGCTGAACTCTGATCGTCAGTCCTTGATGTAAGGGGGAACTCTGATCGTCAGTCCTTGATGTAAGGGGGAACTCTGATCATCAGTCCTTGATGTAAGGGGGAACTCTGATCATCAGTCCTTGATGCAAGGGGGAACTCTGATCGTCAGTCCTTGATGTAAGGGGGAACTCTGATCATCAGTCCTTGATGCAAGGGGGAACTCTGATCGTCAGTCCTTGATGTAAGGGGGAACTCTGATCGTCAGTCCTTGATGTAAGGGGAAACTGTGATCGCCAGTCCTTGATGTAAGGGGGAACTCTGATTGCAGTCCTTGATGTAAGGGGGAACTCTGATCGCTAGTCCTTGATGTAAGGGGAAACTCTGATCGCAGTCCTTGATCTAAGGGGGAACTCTGATCGACAGTGCTAGATGTAACGGGGGAACTCTGATTGTCAGTCCTTGATGTAAAGGGGAACTCTGATTGCCAGTCCTTGATGTAAAGGGGAACTCTGATTGACAGTCCTTGATGTAAGGGGGAACTCTGATCGCGAGTGCTGGATGTAAGGGGAGAAGTCTGATCACCAGTCCTTCATGTAAAGGGGAACTCTGATTGCCAGTCCTTGATGTAAGGGGGAACTCTGATCACCAGTCCTTTATGTAAGGGGGAACTCTGATCGCCAGTCCTTGATGTAAGGGGGAACTCTGATCATCAGTCCTTTATGTAAGGGGGAACTCTGATCGTCAGTCCTTGATGTAAAGGGGAACTCTGATCGCCAGTCCTTGATGTAAGGGGAAACTCTGATCACAGTCCTTGATGTAAAGGGGAACTTTGATAGCCAGTCCTTGATGTAAGGCTGAACTCTGATCGTCAGTCCTTGATGTAAGGGGGATCTCTGATTGCCAGTCCTTGATGTAAAGGGGAACTCTGATTGCCATTCCTTGATGTAAAGGGGAACTCTGATCTCCAGTCCTTGATGTAAGGGGGAACTCTGATTGCCATTCCTTGATGTAAAGGGGAACTCTGATCTCCAGTCCTTGATGTAAAGGGGAACTCTGATCTCCAGTCCTTGATGTAAGGGGGAACTCTGACTGCCAGTGCTGGATGTAACGGGGGAATTCTGATCGCCAGTCCTTGATGTAAAGGGGAACTCTGATCATTAGTCCTTGATGTAAGGGGGAACTCTGATCGCCAGTCCTTGATGTAAGGGGGAACTCTGATCGCCAGTCCTTGATTTAAAGGAGAACTCTGATCGCCAGTCCTTGATGTAAGGGGGAACTCTGATCGCCAGTCCTTGATGTAAGGGGGAACTCTGATCGCCAGTCCTTGATGTAAGGGAGAACTCTGATCGCTAGTCCTTGATGTAAGGGAGAACTCTGATCGCTAGTCCTTGATGTAAGGGGGAACTCTGATCGCCAGTCCTTGATGTAAGGGGGAACTCTGATCGCCAGTCCTTGATGTAAGGGAGAACTCTGATCGCTAGTCCTTGATGTAAGGGGGAACTCTGATCGCCAGTCCTTGATGTAAGGGGGAACTCTGATCGCCAGTCCTTGATGTCAGGGAAAACTCTGATTGCTAGTCCTTGATTAAGGGGGAACTGTGATCGCCAGTTCCTTATGTGAAGGGGGAACTCTGGAAAAAAAACACAATTTTCTGTTATAAAATATTATTTTATAAATTTAGTGCCAGTGCGTATGTGCTCAGCAATGTACCAGTATGTCCCTGAGCCTGCCCGCTTGAACTATAATTACTATGAAGGGGTCGGCAAGTCGTTAATCTAAGAAAAAATATAGTGACATTTTTTCTCAGCTTGCACAAAGGCTTCTGAGATTCGTGGAATAAATGTCTTCTAAGTAGACTGAAAATGTGTATTTTTAGCCAAAACTTTTTTTTTTGTAATTTTGGATAAAGTAGGGAATGGTCAATACAATCCCCCACCCCCCATCTAACCACCCACCCCCACCCCCCTTTTTTTTTTGTTTTTTTGTTTTACACCATTACCATTGAATACATGTCTCTCCACTTCCTGTGCCAGAGTCTAGAAAGTTAGAGGATATTTCCTAAAATGAGGGAATTTTACACAGTTTTCCCCCAAAACAGGTGTCCCCATTCAAAGATTTTCCCTTGTCTCTTGTTCTAAGGCAACTCTAAAATTTTGGATTTCCCGGCACTTTTCTTCTCATTGACAACCCAGTTCTGTTTTACATTTTTGGAAAATCTGTGAGCCTAATTTTGGCCCAAATCACACAATCTGCAGTGACTACACTGGTACAGGGCACAGAAGCTTTTGTCTGGCTTTGAACCACTTCCTGCCTGCCTAATAGCAAAATGACGGCCGGGTGGGCCTTTTTGTCGATCCGGGTGGACAACACTGTGGTGCAATCTGTCACTGGCTGTGTCAATGGACCCAGTCGATGACTGATCAGTGTACCGGCCCATTGCAGGTACCATGTGATCGCTTCCCTTCGTGCCATCCATTGTGTACAATTGTGTTGTTACCTGTGATTGGTCACAGTGATCACAAGGTACAGACAGAGACAATCACAGCCCATCTGTACCATGTGATTAGCTAATCACAACAAAACACACTGAACAAATCCATTTCATTCAGTAAAAATGGTTGCTTATACCAGTGAAGTTCACTGTCATACACAATCATAATGTGGAAAAAAAAAAAGAAAAATCACGATCACTTCCCCAGAGTCGTACAGTACTACTATGGTAACATTGTATTGCTCTGGTTACAGTGTGTTAAAAAATTGTTTAAAAAAAAAAAATGTAATAAAAAAGAAGAAAAAGGAAAACGTTCAAAAAAAAATATTACTTTTTTTTTTTAACCTGTTCAGATCCGCGCTATAGCCGAAAGACGGCTACAGCGCGGATCTGCTTTGCCGGGAGGCCGTCTATTGACGTCCTCTCCTTTCAAAGCGGGCCACACCCCCCTGAAGGGGGCGCTGTGATCACCCGAGTCAATGAGACTCAGGTGATCACAGATCCGAGTAAGGGGCCGATCCCAGCCTCTTACCACGTGATCAGCTGTTAGCCAATGACAGCTGATCACGTGATGAAAACAGAGGCTCGGCAATTGTTTTTTTTTTTCTTCTCACACTAACAGCGTAAGAAGAAAAAAAGCCAATCGCCGACTTCTGTTTGCAGGGACATCGCTCTCGAAGAGGAAGAGCCTCTGTGCCCACCAGTAGCACCTGCCAATGCCAGCAATCGATGCCACAAATTAGTGCCCACCAATCAGTGCCCACAGTACACCAGTGCCACCTATCAGTGCCCACAAGTACCACCTATCAATGCCCACCAGTGCTGCCAATCAGTGCCTCATCAGTGCCACCTAGCAGTGCTGCCTATCAGTGTCACCTACCAGTGCTGATCAGTGCCCATCACTGCCACCCATCAGTGCCCATCACTGCCAGCTATCAGTGCCACCTATCAGTGCCAGCAATTAGTGCCCATTAGTGCCACCTATCAATGCCCTTCAGTGCCGTCCATCAGTGTCACCCATCAGTGCCCACCAATGACACCTACCAGTGCCACCTATCAGTGCCCACCATTCCTTGTAATAGGAATTGTAATAGGAATAAAAGTAATCCGTTTTTTTTTTTTAAAAGACAGTGTCAAAATAAAAAATTTAAAGTAAAATAAATAAGAAAAACATTTTTTTTAAGCGCCCCGTCCCGGCGAGCTCGCGCGCAGAAGCGAACGCATACGTGAGTAGCGCCTGCATATGAAAACGGTGTTCAAACCACACATGTGAGGTATGGCCGTGATCGTTAGAGCGAGAGCAATAATTCTAGCCCTAGACCTCCTCTGTAACTCAAAACTGGTAACCTGTAGAAATTTTTAAACATCGCCTATGGAGATTTTTATGGGTAAAAGTTTGTCACCATTCCACGAGCAGGCGCAATTTTGAAACGTGACATGTTGGGCAATTACTTAGCATAACATTATCTTTCACACTGTAAAATAAAATTGAGCTAACTTTACTGCTGTCTTATTTTTTTTTATTTAAAAAAGTGTATTTTTTCCCAAAAAAATGCGCTTGTAAGACTGCTGCGCAAATACGGTGTGACAGAAAGTATTGCAACGACCACCATTTTAGGGTGTTAGGGGAAAAAAAAAATATTAGGGAAAAAAAAAAAAAAAAAAATATATATATATATATATATATATATATATATATATATATATATATATAATATTTGGGGGTTCTAAGTAATTTTCTAGCAAAAAAAATTATTTTAACTTGTAAACAAGTGTAAAAAAGAGGCTCGGTCCTTAAGTGGTTAATACTGTTTGTTATTAAAGCATAAATAATGAGTGTTATCTTAAAAATAAGAATATCAGAATATTGCATTTTGATTATCTTTAATATTCCTTATATTTAAGTGTCATATTATACAAGCTATATTTGACTTATATATTCACTGTTCGTTTTTTCTTTTTCTTTACGCTATCATTTTTATAATGATCACATATTACTTATTTGTATTCTCCATGATTATGTTATTTCTCTTGCTTTTTCAATAAACTTCAACTGTTAAAAAAAAAAAATATATATATATATATATATATATATATATATATATATATATATATTTATTATTATTTCAAAGTTTTCAGTATTGTATTGTTTATTTAGTAAAAAAATTTACAAAAAAACAGTGGTTGTTAAATACCACCCCAAGAAAGCTCTATTTGTGTGGAAAAAAAAAAGTTAAAAAATTTAATTTGAGTACATAATTATTTATTTATATCATGGTATCAAAAAAGAGGGGGTATATGACATGAATACAAGGGAGTTTTAAAAAGCAGTTCAGGTCTTTACATATAAAACGCATCTCGTCAACATGGGAAAATCACACATGAAATCAATTCATACTTAAAAGCATCAAACTTAGATAGAGTTTCACATGATAACCCTACGCGTTTCGACCTATATAGGTAAAGGTCTTCTTCAGGGAAATTTATTGTATGCGAGAGAAAACAAAGTTTAAGTTATACTGTCCATAAATGAATCAATTGTTTTGCATGATCATTTTAAACTGTTATAATAGAATTAAAATATGTATATTTTACCACTTCTTGATGAGAGAGCTACATTCCATAATTAGATGAATTGCTGTTCTAAAAACACTTCCAGTCCTGGTGAACCCAAGGTGTCCCCACAGTATTCTCCTGTCCTCGACAGAGGCAACAACCCCCCACCTCCACACAACTTGCAAGGAGTCACCCCTTAAAGGGGGCTGGGGGAGACGGGGTCTCGACCGGGTGGAGGGGCCAACGTCACCCTCAATTTTATATATTTCGAAATTTAAAAATAAAAGGTTTTATTTCAATTATAATAAACTCAAGGGGTGTCACAGACAGATCATTTATGGCCTACTAATTGATGTGCTAAAAAACTTGGGCAAAACCATGTGCACACATCTGTATGGTCTGGCAGTAATATATGTATATAAATATGTTAAAAATAATAGAATAATCATATTTTCATTAAGGCATACTCCATTAATCAATTTGAGGCCAAATAGTGCGCACAAGAGTCTGCACGGTTAGCTATTGAGTGATAGTGGGTTGATAGGTGACGAATTGTGTGAAACATGGGTGTTGCATGACCGCACAATTGTCATTCAAAGTGTGACAGTGCTGAAAGCTGAAAATTGGCCTGGGCAGGAAGGGGGTGATAATGCTTGGTATTTAAAGGGTTAAGATTGGAGTAAGCAGAAAAATGAACGCCCACAGCCAATAAGGGCATCTAAAATCCTGCTGTGCATATGACTTATTTGTCCCTGAGTTCTATGTTTATCCCGTAACGCTCCTTTCATTCAGCCGTTTTCTGATGTGGAATCATTATGTCTGACTTTTTTGCTCCGCATTATCATAAGCTTTTCCCATCTCCTCTTTTAAACCCACAGTAATTGATCACATGGCATTACCTATCAAGGTGATTAAACTGTGGGGGGGGGGCAGTGATAAATTCAGCCGTGTTGGCCGGTTGCTACTTGAAGACAACAATTGACAAAAGTGACATTTATTTCCATCTTTTTTTTTTTGCTGCTCATTATGGATCGTTTCCAACTGATAGCATTAAGTGAAGTCTCTTTCTAATTCTGTCCATATCACAGATTGCACCGAGCCCCGATGTAATCTAAAATCCATATATTAAATCCATCATTTATTTCTTAGCCCTCGGTTTCAGCTGCAACGGGTTAAATTATACATTGTTTCATTAAAGGGATCCGACTATTTGTTGGAATTTATTGGTGCTGCTGCTGGGATAAAATAAAAGATAAAATAAGATAAAATAAGATTAAAAAAATTTTCACCTCTTTTAAATAAATAAATGGATAAAATAAAAATAAGAAAAATAAGGGTATATAGACTTGGAATCTACGCTTAGATTTAAAAAAATTGAAAGCTGCATAGATGTTGGGGGCATTAAAATGAAAAAGATATTATATATTACCAACAATGTAGCAATTAGTTACTAAAAATATATGACTGTGATTAAACACTTAGTGACAAATTTCTGAGAAAGAACAATCCTATGCAATATAGTCCATAGACTGCTGTAAATTGCGGCACCCGGACACAAAGATTTCATAGGGCATCAAAGAAAAACGATGAAACGATTTTGTTCTGTTCCTCCATAATTAAAGCAAACAGCGCCTCTTACCAGATCAGGTGGATCTCAAATTATAGAGATCATACGAGCACACACAGGAGGAGTAGATACAGCAACAGATGAAGCGATCGGCAATACCGATATCCTTCCTCCTACTCCCGCTCAGCACTGCTGCAGTATTATTTTCCTGGATCTTCCAAGGGGAACACTCCATGCAAAGGTATAATTTATGGAATAGAAGAGAGAGGCTTCATGGTGCAGTACTCAAGAAAGTTTTTATTTAAAAACAGTTTTTCCATGGGCACTGACATCCAACACGAACGGAATACAAAATTCAAAGCAGCCGCAGCTTCAGCCAGCCAGCTGATGCGTGATGACGTCAAGATTTAAAACTCCACCCGACGCGTTTCCCCGTAGAAGGCATAAAGGCATTTCTTTACACATTTCTATGAGCTGGATATTCTGTTTTTTTTTAGATGCTGCACCTAACCACAATCCCATGTTTTTCTCACACAGTTAAGAGGGAGAATGAGAATCTGCTGCCTGCTGAAAAGGTTCTGTTATAATCAAGCTAAATCATATATTTATACGCTATATGTTATATAATAATAATTTATTATTTATCTATTTACTGTGAAATTACTGGTTTGAAGTTATAACTTCCAACTTCAGTAATTTGTCCATTAAGCCACCTGTTTGAGTACAGTTTTCGAAAATATAGTAAATACCTGAAAAACAATATATAATAATTATTTGTATATTACTTATGGTAACTAACCCCTTGCCACCCAGGCCAACTCTGACACTTCTCTCCTTTTTTTGCTAAAAAGTTACTCAGAACCCCCCAAATATGATCTACTGTATATTGTTTTAGCAGACACCCTAGGGTATTGCAACTTTTTATGTTAGACGGTATTTGCGCAGCAATTTTTCAAACGCATATTTTTTGGAAAAAAAAATGTTTCATGAATATACAGTAAAAAA
Source organism: Lithobates clamitans (assembly GCA_037952925.1). NCBI lineage: Eukaryota > Metazoa > Chordata > Amphibia > Anura > Ranidae > Lithobates > Lithobates clamitans. Next base: position 793,719 of record JBBGZY010000154.1, on the reverse strand, counting down.
TAAAATAAAATAAATAAAATTACTAAAGTTAGCACGATTTTTTTGTATAATGTGAAAGATGATGTTATGCCGAGTAAATAGATACATGTTACGCTTTAAAATTGCGCACACTCGTGGAATGTCGCCAAACTTCAGTACTTAAAAATCTCCATAGGCAACGCTTTCAAATTTTTTACATAATATGTTTAGAGTTAGAGAGGAGGTCTAGTGCTAGAATTATTGCTCTCGCTCTAACGATCGCGGCGTATGTAACCTGTGTGTATCTGGCTCTGATTCTAGCCGGTGCCTCACAAGCCACTCACCTCACCGCATGTCCCTGATCCTATGGGCATAGTTCACAGTATTGCAGTGCAGTTCAGCGCAGTTTAAAAAAGTAAAGTATGCTGCATTTTTCCGCACTTCAAACACAAATAACGCACTACAAACGCGCCTCAAATGCACTGCCCTGTGTCTCTTTAAGCCAAGAAAGCCGAGCCCAAAAACATATTGAAAAATGCACTGCAAATGCAGCACAAAATGCATGCAAAGCGCAAATCTAGTGCATGTCAAGCGCACTTTAAACACACTTCAAATGCATGTAAACATGCAGACAAAAAGGCGCAGTTATGTGCAGTTTCTGGTGTGAATGGGCCCTAAATGTTTTTTGTTTTATAATCCCTTTTTTTTAAAGATAATATTAGCAAAATTGTGTTGACTGGTTGAACAAGTTGAAACACATTTAAAAAAAAAAAAAATCCTCCTAGTAATAATTGTACAATACAGCATACAGAGTTCTGCAGTCTGCTACATAGAACACATTCCTGTTCTGTACATCTAGAAAAAATAATAATAATAATAATAATAATGACAAGTAGGGATGGGCCGAACACCCCCTCAGTTCAGTTCGCACCAGAACACGCGAACAGGTAAAAAGTTCTGGCGAACATGCAAACCCTATTAAAGTCTATGGGACACGAACATAAAAAAGTCCTCATTTTAAAGACTTATATGCAAGTTATTGCCATAAAAAGTATATGGGGACCCGGGTCCTGCCCCAGGGGACATGTATCAATGCAAAAAAAAAGTTTTAAAAACGATTGTTTTTAATGATACCTGAAGTGAAACAATAAAAATCAAATAGTCCTTTAAATATCATGCCTGGAGGGTCCCCTTAGTCTGCCTGTAAAGTGGCGCATCTGTGCGATATATAGAACATGCCGCAGCAATAATGACATTTCTAATGGAAGCGTTTTCTATTTTTTGCTATTTTTCGGGTCCATCGGGCGGTGTGATTGACGGTGGGTTTTAATCGCGGGACACTTTTTTTATTATTTTCTTTTAATAAAGGATTTGACAAAAACTGTCTCTTGTTGGTCTTTACTTTTTGACATTTTTTGGTAAATGGGTAGGGGTACAATATACCAGATACCCATTCACATGAGGGGGGGGGTGGGATCTGGGTGCCACATTGTTAAAGGGAGCTTCCAGATTCTGATAAGCCCCTGCTCGCAGACCCCGATAACCCTGGGCTGTGGTTGTCAGGGTCTGCGGGCGGGGGCTTATCAGAATCTGGAAGCTCCCATTAACAAGGGGGCCCAATCAAAATTCCCCTTAAAATCTATACCAAACTCAAAGCGCCTGGTATGGATTTTGAGGGGGACCCACGCCGGTTTTTTTCTTAATTCTGTCATAGGGTTCCCCTTAACCACTTTAATACACTGTATTATATACTCTGCACTGCACTGTATTATATATTCTCTACACTATACTGTATTGTATATTCTACACGGACTGACCGCACACTACACTAACTACCCTGCCTTATCTCTATTCATATACACTATATACGTCCGCCGTGTAAGCAGCCTTAAATAGTGTGGAGCGTGGACCCCTGAGCCATGTTTGGCCAAAGGTAGGGGTGAGGGGAGAGAGGAGAGCAGAGCAGGGCTGTGGATGATGAAGAGACTTACACTAACCACGGTGGTCAGGGCTCAGTAGCCCTGATTATTGTGGTCAGCACAGAGAGGGGGATACAGGAAGTGTCTGAAACACTAAACCACTTACAACAAACCAACATACCTGTTGTTGAGGAAGTGGATGCACCGCTTCACCCCAGTACCGTTTTTAGAGTCAGCTGTCTGGTGATAACAACCGATGTGGCTCAGGAGCCACTCGGCTGTTATCCCAGGCAGCGGGAGGGGACGTCCCCCCCCCTCCTTCTGCTGCTCTGCCCGGGTCTCCTATCCCATTGGGAGACCTGAGCCACCAGCCGGCATGTCGGCCAGCTAGCCAAAGACCCGAACGAAGCTGGAATAGCGCCGATTTTACAAATCTACAGTATTCACAAATGTCAATTTTGGCGTTTTGAATACTTTTAAGTGCAAAGGAGGGATTGGGTGGGGGTCTAAAAGACCCCCAATCACTTCATAAAGAGTACATGTCACTGACTATTACTGTCACAAGGGATGTTTGCATTTTTTTTTTAATTTAGATAATGCTAGCAAAAGTATGTTCATTTTTGAACATACTGAAACACAGAATTTCTAAAAAAACAACTCTAGTAAAATAGTGTATAATACAGCTGTAGCAATAACTCTCGGTGGAGCTGCTGGTTTATTCTTGGGCCTGTCCTCTATTCTCTTCACCCCTCTTAAGTTGTTCAATCCCCTTGACACAGCTGTAGTGCAGTGTTGTAATGATATTAGTACCAACTTTAACCCACAATATACACTTATATTTATATTTACCTCTACCTGGGTGCTTGTCGCTCCACCTGCTGGAGAAATAACAACACTGCACATAAACTTCTGTAATAACCAAAATAACTTCTTTTTTTGGGTAAATGATATATTTATATAAAGAGTTATTACAGTGACTACACTATCACACCAACGTAGTGCAACAGTATAGTAAATAGTTATGACAGTCTTGGTAACATACACAAATATACCTAAATACATATTTATACCAGGGAGCTCCCCCTGCTCTAAACTGTAAAGTCACTACCCTTTGTAACTAGATGCAGGGCCCTGCAATAAAAGAGATAGTCTTGACGTCTTCAATCTTCGCTAGCTATGAAATGATAATTGTAATCCACAGAGAGTTCTTCTGAGATGTTGCGCAGTGTAAGGTAATACACAAAGGCAATTATAATCCAGCAAACTGATAAAGTGTTCTTATACGAAGAAGACGGACATCTAGTGTCAGCTCTTGAATATTGTAGTCTATGCAAATGTAATTTTCTCCAACTCAACTTGTTCCGTGGGACTATCTGTCCCAGCAACAATCTGTAAAAGTTCTAAGTGTGTGTAGTATTAAACAAACTTCCGGGTGTTAACCCTCTCACCGCACGGGATCCGGGCAGATGGATGTCTCCGTTTCAGCAGTTCTCAGTCCGTATGGAGCCACCACCACGCCATCACACTGTTCCGTTTACTAACGACCAGGAGTCCTCGGTTACCTCCTCCATGGGTACAATCACTTCTGCTGCTTCAGCACACTGTGATACGATGGCAGGATCCTTGCGGCTGCTCTGCTCCTTCTCAAGGTAGGCCGCAACCCTGTGGGACACACACACAGAGTCCTTCCGGCAGGCCACGCGTCCCAGGAACAAGAGACCTAAGATGGCCGCTCCCAAACCTTTTATACCCTCCCACAATGCAATTCAGTTCTCCTCTGGTCCATAAGCATTGTGGGTAGGTCATAGTTAATGTTCAGAAGTAAACAATCAATCACTTCCATGTCACTTCTCTTAATCATGAAACATAAAAGTGTTGTACCTTTTCAATTGTCCACTAGATGGCACTAGATCAACTTATACCTTTATAACACACATATGACTAAAAACAAAAGTTGTCAGCGCTACACAGCATAAAATGTTCAGAAGCTCAGTGAGTCCCACGAAGACGTGCCCTCGCACAAAACGTGTAGGGGCGGATCTTCGTGCTGATGTCACGCCATCGTTTCTGGGATTGGCGACCATCTAAGTGAGTGCATTTTTATCCGTTGATGGTTTTAATGCTGTATCATGGGATTTACATACTCTGGAGTGCCATCTTCTCATATATTAAACATTTATGTGCAAAATTGTCCTTTTATAACTAAGTACTACACTGTAGAAAACTCTTCTTGCCCCATGTGGAGAGGGATCCCCCTATACAGTGCTGGCTTGCTAGCTGACTGCCCCCTGGTGGTGAGGAGTGTCCTGGCTTGGAGACATTGGAGGCATGGAGACATGGGCTGCTTGCTGCTTTATTGTCCATCTCAGGAGTCGGTGAGTGTTTATTGGTGGAGGTTGGTGATGCAGGTGGTGGAACAGAATTCAGTTTTAAGTTTTAATGGCTACAACAGCCACTTTATTGACAAAATATACACTCACCGGCCACTTTAATAAATACACCTGGTCAAATGCTTGGTAACACAAATTGCTAATCAGCCAATCACATTGCAGCAACTTAATGCAGTTATGCATGGTGCGTGGTGAAGACGGCTTAATGAGTTTAAAACCGAGCATCAGAATGGGTAACAATGGGGATTTGAGTGACTTTGATCGTGGCATGGTTGTTGGTACCAGACGGGCTGGTCTGAGTATTTCAAAAACTGCTGATCTACTGGGATTTTTAGACACAACCATCTATCGGGTTTACAGAGAATGGTTTAAAAAAGAGAAAATATCCAGTGAGCGGCAGCTGTGTGGAGGAAAATGCCTTGTTGATGTCAGAGCTCAGAGGAGAATGAGCAGACTGGTTCCAGATGATGGAAAGGCAACAGTAACTCAAATAAACACTCATTACAACCAAGGTATGCAGAAAACCATCTCTGAACGCACAACACATCGAACCTTGAAGCAGATGGGCTACAGCAGCTGAAGACCACAGCAGGTGCCACTCTTGTCAGCTAAGAACAGGAAACTGAGGCTGCAATTCACACAGGAAAAATGTTGCCTGGTCTGATGAGTCTTGATTTCAGCTACAACATTCAGATGGTTGGGTCAGAACTTGGTGTAAACAACATGAAATGCTCCAAAGCAAACATATCTCCCTCAGTCAACACCCTCTCCCCCAGCAAAGATTCCTAATTATGAAGAAAATCTCCCTTCATCCAATCAAACTCCCTCCCAGAAGCAAATCCCTGCCATTAACCACCCCCTGTAAACTTCTCTACAATAAGCCCCCCCCTTCTCCAAGAGCAAACCCACCCCCCTTTTCTTAACCCCCCCCCCCACCAAAAGAAACTCCCCCAGGCTGGAATTCTCACTTCCAGAAAATTGATGCCTCCCCACTTACCAGACCTCAGATTCAGCACGGGAAAAATGAGTAGGAAAACTTCTGCATCCCCAGTCTCCCCTCTGCTGTGTCATATGATACCTCGAGGAGGGGTCTAGGAGTTCCCTCAACCGCGCACTGTCAATTGCCGGCATCTGAGACCTTGCAGTAATTTCATGCTTTTCAGGGGGACCCCTTATTAAACTGAGGGGATGGGACACAAGAGATGGGGGGCTGGCTGCTTCTACTGTGCTGATGCTGAGACTAAACAGCAGGGACACTGTCTGGACATTTTGCCAGGACGCTCTGGGGGGGGTTTGAACACCCCTGACCCCCCCCCTTATCTATGCCCCTGCAGGCATTGTACAACCAGTAGACATTGTTCCTTTTCCGATCGATTTATTTGTAAAAAAATTCCTTTTGTTTTGTTTAATTTATAAGTTTTCGACTGCACTGACATTTTTCTAATGGATTTGAAGTATTTTAATCAAATTCAATCAAAAATATCGAATCAATTTGAATTCATTGTGAAGAATAGCTGGTTCTATTCTATTCAAAATTCGAATTTTGGAAGACGGCTATATTTTTTTTCTATTTTATTCGATTCTAATCAAAATTTACATTTCGAAATTTAAATTTCAGAGGACTTCTATATTCTATTCAATTCCAGGCTTTTATTTTCTATTCTATTCCATTCTATTTTTTTCTATTCTATTCCTTCATTTTCTATCCTATTCTGTTTTACTCTATTCTTTACTATTCTGTTGTATTCTATTCTGTTTTATGCTATTCTTTTCATAATCCGAATTTTCAGAAGCTGGCTCTATTCTTTCTATTTTGTTCTATTCTATTTGAAATTTGAATTTCAGAGGTCGGCTGAATTTATTCTATTCTATTATTTTTTTTCCTACTCTATTCTATTATTTTATCTTCAGTTCTATTGCTTTCTTTTCTATTCCTTCATTTTCTATTTGATTCTATTATTTTTTACTCTATTATTTTCTATTCTATTTTGTTTTATTCTATTTCTTTCCAAAATAATTTTGGAAGACGGCAATATTCTATTCTATTTTGTTTTATTCTATTTCTTTCCAAAATAATTTTGGAAGATGGCAATATTCTATTCTATTTTATTCAAACTCTTAATTTCAGAGGACGGCTATATTTATTGTATTCTATTTTTTTCTATGCTATTTTATTCTTTCATTTCTACTGTATTATCTCTATTCTATTCTTTTTTTTTGCCTTCATTTTTTATTTGTTTCTTTCCTGTTTTATCCTATTCTATTTGAAATTCGAATTTTGAAAGACGACTGTATTCTTTCTATTTCATTCGATTCAGAATACGAATTTCGGAAGACAGCTCTATTCATTCTATTCTATTTTTTTCTTTTCTAATCTATTCCTATATATTCTATTATTTTATTTTCTATTCTATTCTACTCTTTTCTATTCCTCTATATTCTATTCTTTTATTTTATATTCTATTCTTTTAAAAATTTTAATTTCGGTGACGGCTATATTCTAACACTAATATACAAAGTGGGAGGTTTACTAAAACTGGAGCATACAGAATCAGGTGTAGCTGGGCATAGTAACCAATCAGTTTCCAGGTTCTATTGTCAAAGCTTAATTAAACAACATGAAGTTAGAAGCTGATTGGTTACTATGCACAGCTGCACCAATTTTATTAACCCCCCCCCACACACACACACACACACACAGTATTTATTTAACCACTTAAGGACTGGAAGGATTTGCCCTCTTAATGACCAGGCCATTTTTTGTGATACGGCACTGCGACGCTTTAACTGACAATTGCACGGTCAGGCGCCGTTGTATCCTAACAAAATTTTATTTCTCCTTTTTTTTCCCCACAAATAGAGCTTTCTTTAATGGTATTTAATCACCTCTGCGGTTTTTATTTTTTACGCTATAAACAAAATAAGAGCAATTTAAAAAAAAAAAATATATATATATTTTACTTTTTCCTATAATAAATATCCAAAAATTAAAAAAAAAAAAAAATTTCTTCATCAGTTTAGGCCAATATTTATTCTTCTACATATTTTTGGTAAATAAAATCGCAATAAGCGTATATTGATTGGTTTGCGCAAAAGTTATAGCGTCTACAAAATAGGGGATAGATTTATGGCATTTTTATTCTTTATTTATTTTTTACTAGTAATTACGGTGATCAGCGTTTTTTTTTAGCGGGGGCTGCGTCACTGCGGCGGACAAATCGGACACTTTTGACACTTTTTTTTGACTAGTGACATTTATACAGTGATCAAAAATAGTCGCTTATTGCTGTATAAATGTCACTGGCAGAGAAGGGGTTAACACTAAGGGGCGATCAAGGGGTTAAGTGTATCCTGGAGGGAGGGGGCTGACTGGAAGAGGAGGAGAGAGATCGCTGTTCCTGATCACTAGGAACAGTAGATCTCTCTCTGTCAGAATGGAGATCTGTTTTTTTTTTTAACATACACAGATCCCCGTTCTGGCTCTCTATGGAGTGATGGCGGGTTGGCCAGCGGACATCGCGGCCGCCAGCCAATGCGCATCGGCTCCGCGCCCCCTTATCGCTCTTAAAGCAGTCAAGGTACACCTACGGCGGCCGTGCCAACCTGCCGCGGTATAATGACGGTGGCTGGTCGACAAGCATTAAAAGATAATCAGCAATAGTCAGCAATATGTTTACAGTTTGAATTTGTTTCAAATTTGATTTGAATTTGGATAATTCATTATTTCAGCCAAAATTTTGTTTCATTATATCAGATTCATTTATCCACTTACGGACCGCCGCACGCCGATATACGTCCTAACTTTGAAGAAGAATATCGTTGTTAAGGCAGCAGCTAGCTACCATAACCCCGGTATCCTCTTCTTCAGCCGGCGGTCTGCTTTCCGATAATAGTGGTCTCTGCGGTGGACACACCGCGAGATCACTTTTATTGGTGGCGGGAAAGGCCCCCCCCCTCTCGCCGCTTACCAGTGCCGACGGCAGCGGCGGAGGCGATCGGATCTTTACCCTTGCTGGGTATGGAGACGAGTGAGGGGAAGATGGCCCCCACCCATCTCCATAACATTGCAGGGCGGAAGCGACGTCAAAATATCACTTCTGCCCATAGCTCTTATGCCCTGTACACACGGTCGGACATTGATTGGACATTCCGACAACAAAAATCCATGGATTTTTTCCGACGGATGTTGGCTCAGACTTGTCTTGCATACTGAACGCGGTGTCGTAAAACACGTACGTCGGGACTATAAACGAGGCAATAGCCAATGGCTTTCGTCTCTTAATTTATTCTGAGCATGCGTGGCACTTTGTGCGTCGGATTTGTGTACACGCGATCGGAATTTACGACAACGAATTTTGTTGTCGGAAAATTTTATAGCCTGCTCTCCAACTTTGTGTGTCGGAAAATCCGATGGAAAATGTGTGATGGAGCCTACACACGGTCGGAATTTCCGACATCAAGGTCCTATCACGCATTTTCCGTTGGAAAATCCGACTGTGTGTACGGGGCATTAAAGGGCCATTTTTTTGAAAAAATTGTTTCAAATGACAAATTTATTTTTATTTTAATTTTTATTGCATTTTTGTGTAAATATGAGATCTGAGGTCTTTTTGACCCCAGATCTCATATTTAAGAGGTCCTGTCATGCCATACTTTTTTTCTATTACAAGGGATGTTTACTTTCCTTGTAATAGGAATAAAAGTGACACATTTTTTTTAAAAAAAAGAACAGTGTAAAAATAAAAAATAAAAGGGAAAATAAATAAGAAAAAAGTGTACATTTTTTTAAATGCGTCCCGTCGAGCTCGCACGCAGAAGCGAACACATACATGAATAGCGCCCGCATATGAAAACCGTGTTCAAACCACACATGTGAGGTATCGCCGCAATCGGTACAGTGAGAGAAATAATTCCAGCCCTAGACCTCCTCTGTAACTGAAAACATGCAACCTGTAGAATTTTTTAAACGTCGCCTATGGAGATTTTTTTAAGGGTAAAAGTTTGTCGCCATTCCACGAGCGGGCGCAATTTTGAAGCGTGACATGTTGGGTATCAGTTTACTCGGCGTAACATTATCTTTCACAATATAAAAAAAAAATTGGGCTAACTTTACTGTTCTCTTATTTTTTAATTCAAAAAAGTGTATTGTTTTCCAAAAAAAGTGCGCTTGTAAGACCGCTGCGCAAATACGGTGTAACAGAAAGTATTGCAACGACCGCCATTTTATTCTCTAGGGTGTTGAACAAAAATTTATAATGTTTGGGGGTTCTAAGTAATTATCTAGCAGATAAAAAATGTTTTTAACTTGTAAACAACAAATCTCAAAAAGAGGCTCGGTCCTTAAGTGGTTAAATTTGTTACTATTGCAATTCGGAAATTCGGATACATCGGAATCCAAGAATAACGAACATTTTGTCCCATTTGATTTGGAAACTAAACGAACCGCACATGTCTAACGGTCAGATTAGAATGCGTGTGACTTTACGCTTGAGGGTGACAGTTCCACCAAGGTATACAGAATATTTTTTTCCTTTTTCGCTCCACTTAAAACGAACTTTCTATAGCGCAGTCCCCATTTCCTTTGATTCCTCGCACTTCCAAGAAAGGTCCCGTACATCTTTACTTGTAATCAGCACGTAGCAATGAGAGATATGAGAGATACAATCTGTTAGCAGCGGGCTGCCGAGCGTCGGGTTTGGAGATACAGAGACAAATAATATTCCAAACACAAGTTTGTTAGGAAAAGCAATTATGTATTTAGTGCTACGGGCATTGTGCGTGTTATAAGGATGATAATGTAGAGATATATAAAAAAAATAAAATAAAAAAAAATAATGATAACTTGTTAAAAGAAATAAGGACATTAAAAAGCAATTTTAAAAATTAACTCTTTCAGGAAGATGTGAGACATTTTCAGGTCACTGGATCCTAAAAATAAACAAGGCGCCAACATAGGTTTATCGGTTCTCCTTGACGCCTATATACAGATATAGATCCCTGGCTTGTTTGTTAGAGTGCCAACATCCCATCGGGTTTAGATTCAAATTAAAACTCCGCATAAATAGACATAAAGTTAACAGTCTCTTGTTACCCTGAAGAAGTTGATGTTCATATCAACGAAACGCGTCGGTCATCACCCAAACCAAAAAAGAACATTCTGCCATGCTTATATATCTGCTGTAATCTGAAATACTGCTACTTGTCTAATATGTCCATTAAAGCGGAGTTCCACCCAAAAGTGGAACTTCCGCTCATCTGATTCCTCCCCCCCCTCCGGTGCCACAATTGGCACCTTTCAAGGGGGAGGGGGGTGCAGATACCTGTATTAGACAGGTATCTGCACCCACTTCCGGGAATAGACTCCCGCAGGAGTCACGCCCCCTCCCGCACACCCCCCCGCTATCTCCTGGGAAACACACAGGTCCCAGGAGATAGCGGGTACCACTTAGGACGCGCAGCGCGACTCGCGCATGCGCAGTAGGGAACCGGGAAGTGAAGCCGCAACGCTTCACTTCCTTGTTCCCTCACAGAGAATGGCGGTGGCAGCAGCCGAGAGCCGAAGGATGGATCGGGTTCGGCTGCCGACATCGCTGGACTCCAGGACAGGTAAATGTCCGTTTATTAAAAGTCAGCAGCTACAGTATTTGTAGCTGCTGGCTTTTAATAATTTTTTTTCAGGTGGACTCCCACTTTAACCCCCTTCCCGCCCAGCCCTGGCGCCCCCTTAAGTCTGTCTTTACACTCAGGGGGGCAGAACTGACTTCCCGATCACATGACCGCTGTGATTGGCTGTGTCAGTGGTCACATGATCGGGAGCTCGTTGTGCTGGATCCTGATCTAAACTGTCTATGACAGCTTAGTCACTGTGCTGGTGTGTTCTCATCAAGAAAACCTCATCCATCCAAGGACATATACACTATATTGTCAAAAGTATTGGGACACCTGCCTTTCCATGCACATGAACTTTAATGGCATCCCAGTCTTAGTCCGTAGGGTTCAATATTGGGTTGGCCCACCCTTTGTAGCTATAACAGCTTCAACTCTTCTGGGAAGGCTGTCCACAAGGTTTAGGTGTCTATGGGAATGTATCAGGGCTGGGCTCAGCCCTTCCTTCTCTGAGCTGGCCGCTCAGCTGTCAGCTAATTGCCAGCTCCTATCTCTCTCCACAGTTACTCAGCTAATGATGATATCCTGCTTGTCAGTCCTGCCTACTTAAGCCGTCCAGTCCAGAGGTTCTCTGCCTTCACCTTGGTCAAAATCACAGAGACGCTCTCCTGCGTTCCTGTTTAAAGACTTGCTTTGCTGACATTCCTTCTGGCTCCAGATCCTGCTTGCTGTTCCACTACATTGATCCCTGACTTCTGGCTTGGCTGACTATCCGTTCCGATTACTGAACTTTGGCTATGTTTTGACTACGTTTGTTCTCTTTACTTTTATTATTAAACAAGTGTGATTTAACTGTACTTCTGTCTCTGCCTCATTTCATGGTTTCTGACAGAATGTTTGACCCTTCTTCCAGAAGAGCATTTGTGAGGTCAGCCACTGATGTGGATGAGAAGGCCTGGCTCGCAGTCTCCACTCTAATTCATCCCAAAGGTGTTCTATCAGACTCTGTGCAGGCCAATCAAGTTCCTCCACCCCAAACTCACTCATCCATGTCTTTATGGGCCTTGCTTTGTGCACTGGTCAAATCATTTGGGGGAGGGGGGATTATGGTCTGGGGTTGTTTTTCAGGGGTTGGGCTTGGCCACTTAGTTCCAGTAAAGGGAACTCTTAAGGGGTCAGCATACCAAGACATTTTGGACAATTTCATGTTCCCAACTTTGTGGGAACAGTTTGGGGATGGCCCCTTCCTGTTCCAACATGACTGCACACCAGTGCACAAAGCAAGGTCCATAAAGACATGGATGAGCGAGTTTAGGGTGCAGGAACTGCGCTGAAAGAACTTTAATAACATCCCAATCTTAGTCCGTGGGGTTCAATATTGAGTTGGCCCACCCTGTGCAGCTATAACAGCTTCAACTCTTCTGGGAAGGCTGTCCACAAGGTTTAGGAGTGTGTCTATGGGAATTTTTGACCATTCTTCCAGAAGCGCATTTGTGAGGTCAGACACTGATGTTGGACGAGAAGACCTGGCTCGCAGTCTCTGCTCTAATTTATCCCAAAGGTGTTGAGGTCAGGACTCTGTGCAGGCCAGTCAAGTTCCTCCACCCCAAATTCGCTCATCCATGTCTTTATGGACATTGCTTTGTGCACTGGTCCAAATCCTTTGGTGGAGGTGGGATTATGGTGGGGGGGTTGTTTTTCAGGGAATGGGATTGGCCCCTTAGTTCCAGTAAAGTGAATTCTTAAAACGTCAGCATACCAAGACATTTTGGACAATTTGATGCTCTCAACTTTGTGGGAACAGTTTGGAGATGGCCCCTTCCTGTTCCAACATGACTGTGTACCAGTGCACAAAGCAAGGTCCATAAAGACATGGATGAGTGAGTTTGGGGTGTAGGAACTTGACTTGCCTGTACAGAGTCCTGACCTCAACCAGATAGAATACCTTTGGGATGAATTAGAGCGGAGACTGCGAGCCAGGCCTTCTCCTCCAATATCAGTACCTGACCTCACAAATGCGCTTCTGGAAGAATGGTGAAACATTCCCATAGACACACTCCTACACTCCTAAACCTTGTAGACAGCCTTCCCAGAAGAGTTGAAGCTGTAATAGATGCAAAGGGTGGGCCAACTCAATATTGAACCCTACGGACTAAGACTGGGACACCATTAAAGTTCATGTGCGTGTAAGGGCAGGCGTCCCAATACTTTTGACGATACAGTGTATTGTACTCACCAGTCCCATCAATTTTCACTCTCGTCAAGAGCTGTTTTTCCCAGAGTATCTTTTTCATTTGACCTTCTTCCAAGGGTCTCAGATTCCTAGTCCAAGCACTGTGGTTCATTCTGCTCATCCCTACGTGGCTTGTGCATTGGGCGTACTGCAGGGTGGGTGCATTGTGAATTGGGGTGTCATTAAAAAAAAAAAAAACTTAAAGCTGAACTCCAGGCAAATGTAAAACACATAAATTATTGTAGTCATTAGGAGCTCATTCACTCTAGCAGCTGGGGGTAGTAAAACCCAGCGATTGAACCACGCTTTTACTGCCCCTCGATTGCTACCTCCTTTAGCTGCAGAAGCAGCGGCCGGTGGGGTGTACACATGCCGTGACCACAATGCCTTCATGATCACGGAAGGATTTATACCTCTGTCACTTCAAGTGGATGGGGCTGCTCTGCAAGCTGTTGTGACATGCTAGTGCAGGCTACAAGGGGTTAAAGCAGGCAGTGAAGAGGCAATACAAGCCTCCATACTGCCTGTCAAATGATCTTCGAAGAGTGATATGAACATTGATCACTCTTCAGAAAGCACTACTAGTGCCCCCTAAGGGCTCATTTACACCGACAGCATTGGGTTGTGTTGCCCAACACAGTCCCAACACAAAAGCAGGGCAATTTGCCTTTAGCCCTCTACAGCTGGGCTAAATTATGTGAGAAAGAAGCAGCACAAGCAGCCAATCAGTTATTGCACTGACAAGAAGCATGCTGATAGGAGGTGAGCGCAGAGTGAAAGAGAGTTGAGCTCATCCCTGTGCTTCTCATTTCACTGTCCATTCACAAGCAGGGGGCTCGTCCGGGATGACCTGAGTTCAGACTAAGGACATCTAGTGGCTGATAAAAAACACTGGGGGGAAATTTCTGGATTGAAGGTGAATATTACAGCAAAAGCTGGTTTTGATATTTTATTGTTCAGTGTACTGTTCATTTTTATCTTGTAATTATTGGCTGTACTTCCATTATAGGTTTATTATACAATAAACTGTGCTTTTCCCCATTACACATTAACACATGAACCACCTTGCACAGTATCCCAGTGACATTCAAAATGAAGGGAAGCAAAATACATGTCTGTATGATTGATATGTTTAGGTACTAGACATGTGCACTGCTGAAAAATGCGTTTTCATTTCATTCGTTTTTTTTGTTTGTTTGTTTTTGAGGTCATCCGTTATGATCGCAATTCGTAGATTCGTAAATTAGAAAATCCGAAAATGAGAACAAAAATTTCAAAATTCCAAAGAACGAAAATCCGAAAACTCCAAATAACTAACTAATAATAACTAACTATTCAATTATAGGTATTGGAATTTCCTTTCAAATTTGACTGTTAGTGAACATAACGAATACAAATTTATCCGAAGTTACGAATTAACCAAAATAACGAAAGCCGCATCTAAAGAAATGAAACGGATCGAATTAATAATAAGTAATGATAATAAAAAGTTTTTATTATTATTATTATTATTATTTTTGTTATTTATTTTTATTAATTCATTACGTTCCATTCGTTTAGATGTGGCATTCGTTATTTTGGATAATTCATAACTTCGGATAAATTCATATTCATTACGTTCACTAACAGCCAAATTTGAAAGGAAATTCCAATACCTATAATTTAATAGTTTGAAACTATTATTAGTTTTTATTATTATTATTTATTATTAATAAATAGTAATAAAAAAATTAAAATAATGGTTAATAATTGAATTATAATAGAAAATACGAAAAACAAAATAATCCGAATGTTTTTCGTTCTTATTTTCGGATTTTCTAATTTTTTTGATTTTAGTTCTTATTTTCTGATTTTCGTTCTTTCTGATTTTCGAATTTTGGTATTTTAGTTCTTATTTTCGGATTTTCGTTCTTTCTGATTTTTGAATTTTAGTATTTTCTTTCGTATTTTCGTTCTTATGAATTTTTGTTCTTTCGAATTTTGGATAAATTCGTATTCGTTATGTTCACTAACAGTCAAACTTGAAAGGAAATTCCAATACCTATAATTGAATAGTTAGTTATTATTAGTTAGTTATTATTTAGAATTTTCGGATTTCCTTTCTCATTTTTGGATTTTCGAATTTCCGAATTTTCTAATTTACTAAGTTATGAATTTACGAATTAATTTAATAGTTAGTTATTATTTCAGATTTTCAGGTTTTCAGATTTCTGAATTTCCGAATTTCCGAATATTCAAAAATTTGTTAAACAGGTTTTCGTTCATTCGGATGTTCCCGAATTATTGAATTTGTCCAAAACTAAACTAAATTAAACTAATTCGGAACAAAAGGATTTGCACATGTCTATAAGGTACCATGCAGTGCACAAAAACACACAACATACAGTATATACATGTGAATAAACCACAAAAGATTTTTTAACCACTTGCTGCCCGCCATATAGCAAAATAATGGTGGCAAAGTGGTTTCAATACCCTGACTGGGCATCATATGACGTCCAACAGAATAACACCATGGATGTCACCACCAGGTATGCCACCCTAGACCACCAGGGATGCCAATCAGGGAGAGTGTGTTTCCATGTGAGGAGACATCTAGGAGCATGGCTGCTCATCCCTGATGTTGGATTTAAATGATTTGCGTTTGTAAGGACACTTACTACAAGACCAAGGACTGGTCAGTCTATAGACACAGTATATCTGGCACAACCATTGCAGTTCTTCGCCAGGCATCTGTCTGACCCAGCTCATCCAATAACTAGGGTTGTCGTATCGGTATCGGCACCGATACCGAGCATTTGTCCAAGTACTTGTACTCGGGCAAATGCTCCCGATGCTTCCGATACCTGTACAGTCAGCTGTGATCGGCGTGTGGGGGAGTTACAAGCTTCTCCCCCAGCGGCTTTCAGCTGCTTAGTGACATACAGCGGTGATCGGTGCTTGTAACTCCCCCACACACGATCACCGCTGACTTTCACCGCATCCTCCTCCATGCCCCCTCCGTTCCTCTGTCCCCCTCCGCTGTCCCCCTCCGTTCCTCTGTCCCCCTCCGCTGTCCCCCTCCGTTCCTCTGTCCCCCTCTGCTGCCCCCCTCTGTTCCTCTGTCCCCCTCCGCTGTCTCCCTCCGTTCCTCTGTCCCCCTCCGCTGTCCCCCTCCGTTCCTCTGTCCCCCTCCGCTGTCCCCCTCCGTTCCTCTGTCCCCCTCCGCTGTCCCCCTCCGTTCCTCTGTCCCCCTCTGCTGCCCCCCTCTGTTCCTCTGTCCCCCTCCGCTGTCTCCCTCCGTTCCTCTGTCCCCCTCCGCTGTCCCCCTCCGTTCCTCTGTCCCCCTCCGCTCTCCCCCTCCGTTCCTCTGTCCCCCTCCGCTCTCCCGCTCCGTTCCTCTGTCCCCCTCCGTTCCTCTGTCCCCCTCCATTCCTCTGTCCCCCTCCGCTGTCCCCCTCTATTCCTCTGTCCCCCTCCGCTGTCCCCCTCCGTTCTTCTGTCCCCCTCTGCTGTCTCCCTCCGTTCTTCTGTGCCCCTCCGTTCCTCTGTCCCCCTCCGTTCCTCTGTCCCCCTCCGTTCCTCTGTCCCCCTCCATTCCTCTGTCCCCCTCCGCTGTCCCCCTCTGTTCCTCGGTCCCCCTCCGCTGTCCCCCTCCGTTCTTCTGCCCCCCTCCGCTGTCCCCCTCCGTTCTTCTGTCCCCCTCCACTGTCCCCCTCAGTTCTTCTGTCCCCCTCCGCTGTCCCCCTCCGTTCTTCTGTGCCCCTCCGCTGTCCCCCTCCGTTCCTCTGTCCCCCTCCATTCCTCTGTCCCCCTCCGCTGTCCCCCTCCATTCATCTGTCCCCCTCCGCTGTCCCCCTCCGTTCCTCTGTCCCCCTCCATTCCTCTGTCCCCCTCCGCTGCCCCCCTCCATTCATCTGTCCCCTTCCGCTGTCCCCCTCCGTTCCTCTGTCCCCCTCCATTCCTCTGTCCCCCTCCGCTGTCCCCCTCCATTCTTCTGTGCCCCTCCGCTGTCCCCCTCCGTTCCTCTGTCCCCCTCCATTCCTCTGTCCCCCTCCGCTGTCCCCCTCCATTCATCTGTCCCCCTCCGCTGTCCCCCTCCGTTCCTCTGTCCCCCTCCATTCCTCTGTCCCCCTCCGCTGCCCCCCTCCGTTCCTCTGTCCCCCTCCGCTGCCCCCCTCCGTTCCTCTGTCCCCCTCCATTCCTCTATCCCCCTCCGCTGTCCCCCTCCGTTCCTCTGTCCCCCTCCGCTGTCCCCCTCCATTCTTCCCACTCCAAACTTACTTATTTACAAAGTTTTGTAACAGAAACAAAAAAACGTTTTTTTTTCAAAGTTTTCGGTCTTTTTTTTATTTGTTTAGCAGAAAATAAAAATCCCAGAGGTGATCAAATACCACCAAAAGAAAGCTCTATTTGTGGGAACAAAATGATAAACATTTAGTTTGGGTACAGTGTTGCATGACCGCGCAATTGTCATTCAAATTGCGACAGCGCTGGAAGCTGAAAATTGGTCTGGGCAGGAAGGTGTATAAGTGCCCGGTATTGAAGTAGTTAAATAAACAAATAAACAGGTTTAGCGAGAGGTCTTTAATATCTGTCCACATTTCTTCTTTAATAATAATGGATGTAATACTGGATAGATATTTATTAAATATTAATTAGCCATGAATTATTAAACAGTTTATTAATTATTGGTTTAATGGCAAATAGAGGTCACTTCTGAAGATGAAGCTGCACTACCTTTTTTAATTAGTTTGGTCCCTCATTAGGAAAACAGATATCACAAGTATATATATTTACATACACGCTGAAATAGAACCCAAACCATCAAATTCATTATTTTTATGCTTTTCCACTGTACTGCAATTCAATATCACTGGGATCATTGATAAAATCTTGAAGAATAAGAGGAACTAGGGGAGTAACAGATGCCTAAATTGGCCAAAAAAATGTTGACTACGTCCCCTAATTTATAAAATAGCAGCAAGTAGAACATTCAGTTGTCAACAGCCTAACTGCAGGAATTTCCTCTGGGAAAGAAACGCTTGCCGACCACATTACTTAGATGTATGGCGGCAAATTGGCTCTTCTGTGAAAGATCACGTCCCTAGTAGACATGTGCAATTCGTATCGTTCCAAATTCTTTTCTCGTCAAAATTCGGCATATTCGGATGCTATTTGATGAATTTTTTTGAAAATAAATGATCTAAAGGAATGAAAATTCGAAAGAACGAAAATTCGAAAAAGAAGGAAAATAAGAACGAAAATCCGAAAATAAGGAAGAAAATACGAAAATTCGAAAATCAGAAAATAAGAACTAAAATAAAAAAAAATGTGAAAATCAGAAACAACGAAAATCCGAAAATAAGAACTAAAATTAAAAAAAATGTGAAAATCAGAAAATAAGAACGAAAAGCATTCGGATAATTTAGTTTTTCATATTTTCTATTATAATTAAATGATTAACCATTATTATAGTTTTTATAATTATTATTTATTAATAAATAATAATAATAAAAACTAATAATAGTTTTAAAATATTAAATTATAGGTATTGGAATTTCCTTTCAAATTTGGTTCACTGTTAGTGAACGTAACGAATACGAATTTATCCGAAGTTACGAATGATCCAAAATAAGGAATGCCTCATCTAAACGAATGGAAAGTAAAGAATTAATAATAATAAATAACAATAATAATAAAAACTTTTTATTAACCACGTTCAATTAATGAATGGAGCGTAACAAATACGATTGCATTCAAAGCTACGAATGATCAGAATTAACAAAAATCGCATCAATACGAATGGAACGTAATGAATTTGAATGCATCCGAAGTTACGAATTATTGAAATAAGGAATGCCGATCATAACGAATGATACGATAAATGAAAAAAAAAAAGAGAAACGAATATAACAAAAAAAAAAGGATTTTTTTGGCAGTGCACATACAGTGGGGATGGAAAGTATTCAGACCCCCTTAAATTTTTCACTCTTTGTTATATTGCAGCCATTTGCTAAAATCATTTAAGTTCATTTTTTTTTCCTCATTAATGTACACGCAGCACCCCATATTGACAGAAAAACACAGAATTGTTGACATTTTTGCAGATTTATTTAAAAAAGAAAAACTGAAATATCACATGGTCCTAAGTATTCAGACCCTTTGCTCAGTATTTAGTAGAAGCACCCTTTTGATCTAATACAGCCATGAGTCTTTTTGGGAAAGATGCAACAAGTTTTTCACACCTGGATTTGGGGATCCTCTGCCATTCCTCCTTGCAGATCCTCTCCAGTTCTGTCAGGTTGGATGGTAAACGTTGGTGGACGGCCATTTTTAGGTCTCTCCAGAGATGCTCAATTGGGTTTAAGTCAGAGCTCTGGCTGGGCCATTCAAGAACAGTCACGGAGTTGTTGTGAAGCCACTCCTTCGTTATTTTGCGGCCAAGTACAGGGATATCCTGGACGAAAACCTTCCCCAGAGTGCTCAGGACCTCAGACTGGGCCGAAGGTTTACCTTCCAACAAGACAATGACCCTAAGCACACAGCTAAAATAACGAAGAAGTGGCTTCACAACAACTCCGTGACTGTTCTTGAATGTTGAAATGTTTGTTGTTTGAGGGGGTAGAAAGGTTTTAAGGTTGAAGGAGATCCAGGATCCAAAGATGAAATAGATAACAGTGTAAACCATCCACCAGTAATGGACAATCATTCGGCATGAACAATAGATATGAGGGAGTGTACCCAGTTCCTTTTTGCATCGTCAAAATAGATTGTCAGCAGAGGGGTATATCGGGGAACTGGAGAAAGTGCAGAGAAGAGCAACAAAACTGATAAGAGGCATGGAGGAACTCAGCTATGAGGAAAGATTAAAGGAACTGAATTTATTCACTCTTGAGAAGAGAAGATTATGGGGGGGGATATGATCAAAATGTATAAATATATAAGTGGTCTACATAGTGAACTTTGTGTTGAGTTATTCACCTTTAAAGTGGACCTTCATCCTCCCTCGGTACTCTCCTCCTCTCCATCCTGCTCCCCCTCCGCAGTGCCAACATCGTTTTTTGGGGTTTTTTTTGTTTACCTACATGTTTATTTCACCTTAAAAAGTGTGGCCGGCACCCTGGTTTCAGGAATTCGCCTACTATTATAACGCAGTGCCCCCCAGTGCCTCCTGGGATGCATGGCATGCAGTCCTATTCAGCAAAGAGGAGGGGTGGCGGGCTGAGCGGCGTCTACAACCAGAAGAGCCGGCAGCTGATCCGACATGCCTGTGCAGTCGCTGCTCAAATGCTGGACATGCTGGCTAGGTGAGTATGCTGATTGTGCTGAAGAATGTCAAAGGTAAGCAGTAAAAAAAAAGGAGGGGGGGTGAAAAGGTTGCAGTTCCTCTTTAAGGTCATCACAGAGGACAAGGGGACACTCTTTATGTCTGTAGGAAAGGAGATTGAATCTCCATATACAGAATGGATTTTTCGCAGTAAGAGTTGTGAAAATGTGGAATAGACTCCCTCAAGAGCTGGTTCTGGCCAGCTCAGTAGATTGTTTTTAAAAAGGCCTGGATTCTTTCCTAGATACACACAACGCTGTATCCTGGCCTAGGCCGACAAGGCCCAGGCCTAGGGCAGAACTTTGCAGTGGGGCAGCACCGAAAGAGTCCCCACTGGCTTGCGCTACATTGTTATGCTGCGTCTTCAGGTCTTTATCTGTTCCAATGGTGGAGATAGACAGCCATCACATCCCAGGGTTTTCCTAAAAGAAGACATAACAACACACAACTAACTAAACAAACTAACTGAAAATCAAACACTTCACCAAACAGAGGGGGTTATCATCCTCTGTCTAGTGACAGAACAACTTAATGGACCAAGAATGGCATGTGGTTCCCTGCCAGTATTGTCACTCCCTCAAAAGGAGTCTGAGAGACCTCCTGCAGAGTGCAACCTGAGCAGACATGCCAGTAATTTGACACATGTGCCCGTAGGACAATAAACTTTCTGTGTTCCCCAGTCACAGCAGCTTGATACTTCTTTAAGGATGAAGACCTTTATCTTAAGCTCCCTCCTGGCAGTTCTTCCATCCCTCCTCCGCGCATGGTGCATCCCCACGTGGGCACGCCCAGAACAGCAACTCAGTACTCCATTGTCTGTTCCTACTTTCCAGAACTCCTCCCTGGAAGCATGTGACCCCAGCTTATATGAGAGGCCTGCCCCCCGCCAATACCGCAAGGTTATTGGTCAGGGCTCCTCACATGAGCTGCCTGCCACTCAGATCTCAAGTCCAACCCCTCTTTCAGAACTATCCATCTGAAAGCAGGGAAGGCATCTCTGAGTCAGAGTGCAGGTGGCCACACCCCCCACTACACTGATCACTCCCAGTCCCAAATCACAACTAGGCCCAGCCTAAAGCACAGCCCTGGCTAAATTTACCTGTACTTGGGCCCTGAGCTAGAAAAATACTAACTCCAGCACCTACCTTTAGGTAGAGGGTGCTACACATGTATATGGAGTAAAGCAGAACTGGGGCTTGGCACCAGTGAAAGAGAATTTCGTACTGGCTTTCTTTGTACAAGGTCCTAGTCCTTTTTTGAAAAAAACAAATCTATTCACCAGCACTGAGCAGATCATATGGCTAAAGCTAGGCATATACTAGTAGAATATTAATTTTAGGAACATTCATTTGATTTTCTAATCATTAGAGGGATCAAATTGACATTTGTTTTCAGTCGCAGTGCCAAGAAGGTTCAAAAGAGCAGGTTGGAAAATTTTTCTTAAATGAACAAATTTCTAACAGGGATTTAGGTTTTTGTTTGGGAAATTCCATTTAAACCAAATTTGAAAGCTTTTTGAAGTACTTTTGAACGACATTTATCAAGGCGTCTAGTGTGCTGATGAGAATTTCCATACAAACGTTCTGTGAAGCAGAAGATATTATGTTAGTACTGAAAATAAAAGTCAGAGGACCCTCTGTCATAGGGTGGAGGGATTTTCCATTATTCGCTCATCTCTGCCAGTTAAGTAGTTATTCCAACCACTAACTAAAAGTTAAAAAAGAAAAAAACGATGGTCCGTTTTCTGCTCAAGGCCAGAGGAATCTTTTCATGCCAATACTTAAGGGACTCTCACGAGGTACCCGAATCGGAACATTTTCGTTATATACAAATCCGACACTTTGTGGAGTCTCTTATTAAGCCTCGTGAACACCCATTATTGTCAACTGCTTTTGAGTCCAGATGCAGAACCTACCCTACCACTCAGAGCCTGCACTCCTCCATATTGAACAATACAGGACCACAAACCCCTATGTACTGTGACAGATGGATAAAAGATTTTGGTTCTGATCCACAGCCAGGTGACTGGCGTTAAATGTGGGAGAATCTGTTTAAATACTCTCGCAAAGTCCTCGCTCTTAAACTCTTTTAAAGTTATGTCTCGTTGGTACTTTACCCCGGCTAGGTTTTCAAAATGCCTGCCATCGTATACATCTAATTGCTCCCGAGGCTGCCCAGATTTGGGCGATACGAAACACCTAAAGTCCAGAGGTTATGGATTAGGGTGTACACACTGGTCAATACGGTTCTCCATGTAGATCTGCAGTGAGACCCATGGGAGGCACTTTTAAATAAACCTATCATAGACGCTACCCGTCGGGAATGTACTTTAATCACTCATATTTTTATAACGCGGTCATGCAGACACCGCTCCTTAGCTTTGAAGAGGTTAAGAACAGGGTGCATAGTACGCTCGCCAATGAAAGGTTGTTGGCAATTCTTGAGGACAGGTGTGACAAATTCCAACAGATTTGGCAGCCCTGGTTAGACCACTTACCACCCTTTCAAATGACCTCCCGATTTCTAGACCTGTAAAGGTTTCATGTGATACAGCTTAAAAAATCCTGGGGTGCCTATTTCCCTTTTCTTCCCTCCCCCTTCCTGCTCTTTCTTTCTTTTTCTGTCTTCTTCGCAGCTCACCCCTATATGTTTCCCAATCTCATTGCTCATGTAGGCTTCAGTTGAATAGGGTAGGCCAAGGCCACCTAAATAGTTATTTATTTTTTTTGTCCAGGCCCCCCACCCATATCTCTCAGCCGTGGAGACATCTGTGGTTTTGAACACACGATATTGCCTTGATAGTCTGGATATTGTTCCTTCTTTGGCATCATTTTGCACAAACATGATCCTAAAGCCTTAGATGACCATCTCACTCTTATAAATTGATGTTCTGTAAAATTTTTATTTCTTATATTCTATTACAGTATCGGACTGTTGTCGTTCTTACTTTGTGCTTTGGGGAGCAAAGTTTGCTATTTTCAGTGCACATTTCGTTTTTGTATTGCTTTATTCCTCGTTATACTGGAAAACTTTAATAAAATGTCAATAAAAGAAAAAACTATGAAAATGTGGTGATATTAAAATAGCCAACAAGACTTCTTTCTGTAAAATCATATACAATGAGTTTGTAAATCATTTTTTTGCAAAACATCTAAAAAGCTAAGATAATTACAAACAAATGTCTATTTTAATTAATGACTTATTTAATTAATGACTGTTGACTCTGCTAGGGCATACCAAGTGATAATGAGCTGTATAATATCCGTGTCAAGCTAATATATTTCTCTCTCACCTTTTTTAAAATATTTACCCGTTGTGTTTGCCGCGATGAAGACGTTTCCACTTAACATCAACATGAAATTATGAAATGACACCAGGCTAATGTAAAAATAAGCTGGCCTATGAGAAATGATATGATTAATAATAATGTTTAAATGACTATTTTCATACTAAAAATTAGTATTGTGTTATAATTTAAAAGCTGCAAGACTGGAAAGATTTTGGCTTATGGTCTAATTTTAACAACTATAAAAATAATTATAATGAATATCTATGGCACTTCATTTAGACCTCAAATGAAGGGCCGGGAGTGAGGGGAGCAATAGAAACAGGCAATTGAGCCATGGTTTTATCGTCCCCCCAACCACCCACCTAAAGGCCACAATACAGCTGGAGGGGGCTGTTCACATGCTAAAGCATCGCGGCCCAGCGAAACTGAAAGCTGCATGCGAAGTACTGCCTGTTTAACTTGGCCATTCATGTCAATGGGACCACAGTTGTAGCTTATTAGTCCCACTGTAAAATGCCATTTGGTATCCTGGATCCTGACAGCGATCCACCAAGGGTCCCTTTCCAGCGAATGGGCTAATGTTAACCTAGACTTAAAATATATTTTTTGAACACCCTGTTATGACAATCCAAGGTTCTGGATATACAGTCCAATTTAAACCTTACCAACTACCACCCAGCAATCTCTATGGAGCTCCTGACTCAACTGCCTTCACTTATAACTCAAATACCACCTTTGGGTCAATGAGCCTTTTAAAGCCTTTTAAAAATAACCGGTGGTTTGCTCGTGCAGGGCAAAGTTAGGGGTTCACTTGCACCTTATTTTGACCTTCTCTTTGCCCCACCACTGCTCTCTCTAATTTCCAGTAGTAAATAGGGGTGGAAATTTTGACAAAATTGCTCTCCTATTGACTCTGATGCAGAACTTTCACCAAAGCCAAAAACAATTTTGCCAAGATGTTTCGTTTTCTCCTATGTAAAATGTTGACCAAACTCACTGAAGTCAATGGAAGGGCTAATTTTGGCAAAAGTTTGACAAAGGTGAAATTGGCTTCACCCACTTTTGCTATAGCTGCTGAGAGTAAGGGGAGATAGCTCTGTATATGCTTTTACACACATTAATCCTTAGGTATCTTGAGGCATTTTAAACTAAACTCATTCTCACATGACTCCCCATTGATTATCGGTGTCACTTGACTGTAAGAGAAGTCTGGCTAACAGATGCGCACCTGCACACAAGCACAGGCACACCAGTGTGTGTGTAAAAAGGACTTGTATTGGCGCATGCGCATGCGCGCCAATGCGAGCGCACACACGTCTGGGCGGGAAGTAGTTTATTTAAACTGACCACTGACACATCAGCCTTGCTGAGTGGTCTTTCAGCTAGTACTTGTTACCTGAATCTGATCTGTTCCAGTGTTCCTGTATTTGACCCGGCTTGAACCTGAAACTCCTCTTGGACTTCTGCCTGCCTTCTTGTGTTTTGACCGTGTTCCTGCTTCATGCTCCTGTACTGTGCTGTCCGACTGTGCACCGAACCTGGCCTCTATCCTGTCTTTGATTCTGTCTCACGTTCCAGTACCTGCTTTGCTCGGCTGTTGATGACCTCCTAGCTTATGTTCCGACCATGACTCAGCCTGCTGATCCAGCAACACGGAGTTCCAGTCCTCTGTGCCTATCTGTGATCTGCAGCTATCGGGTTCCTGACAAGACCCGTCCTGAGCCACCTGCTACATCGGCCCTCCTTCACTCTGTGTCTTTCATTCCCTGTCATCTCTATCAGGGGTGCTAGGCAGGAGGTGCAAGAGAAGCCCTCTCTACAGCTCAGTCTCCTCTCTACGTGACATTGACAGTGGTCACCTGACAAAACATTATTGCATAAGCTGCCTGGTGATAAAAATCTGTCTCCTTCTGCACTTTACTGACAAAGGGCAGAAAAATAGGGGATGATTTGACAAAGATCTGAAGATGCCCAAGCTCATCCCTAATCCCAAAGCATGGCCCTGTACATCTAAGTGGCTGTGTGTTGGCTTCAAACTGCCCAAGTCCCCGCCCTTCTTAGATTCTTCTTAGATAAGACAGTGGCCCACTTTTGGTAGATGAAAGCCTTTGCCATGCAGTGACCAACTACTGGCCATAGGCTCTTTCAAGACATCCCTGGCCTGGCCTTTATTAAAGGCGTGTCCTCACAAGTAATGCATTTTATGCACCTTACTGCTATACTTCAAAGATGGCAATGTCATTAGGGCGTGGAATGCCAACACAAAAGTTTGTACTCCATCTTCCTTTGGAATCTACTCTTTCCTTGGGAGCACCACAGTGTTGAGACCCATCTTTCTGTATACTAGATCCACAGCATTCCGCTTCTGTCATTGAGGTTAATAAGGTGCTTTTCAATAGTATACAAGTCTCTTTCTCTCATAATTTGTCCTATTCCATAGCTTTACCCAGCCAGGCATGCTCCCGGATCTCACTCTCACCCCCAGGTGTACTACAATTCACTTCAAAGAACACTTAACCTGACCTAAAAGGCCTTTTGCATTCCACTCAAAGTCTATATCAGACCACAAAAAGAGTCAGGGTGACTAAAGTTGGTTCTTCTGAGTATTACTCCCTCATGGAGTTTCAGCCCTGTGAAAGGCCCTTGGCAGTAACTAACTACATCCATATGACTCTAGGGTATTTGGCCCCCATGCCCTGTCTCCCACAGGGCATGGGGGCATTTGCAGTGTTTTATACTATTCTGTGAGCAATAAATACGGTACACTATATTACAAAAAGTATTGGGATGTCTGCCTTTACACGCACTTGAACTATAATGGCATCCCAATCTTAGTCCGTAGGGTTCAATACTGAGTTGGCCCACCCTTTGCAGCTATAACTCTTCTGGGAAGGTTGTCCACATGGTTTAGGCGTGTGTCAAGGTCCATAAAGACATGTATGAGTGAGTTTGGGGTGGAAAAAATTGACTGAATAGAGTCATGACCTCAACCCGATAGAACACCTTTGGGATGAATTAGAACAGAGACTGCGAGCCAGGCCTTCTTGTCCACATCAGTGCCTGACCTCACAAATGCACTTCTGGAAGATTGGTCAAACATTCTCATAGACACAATCCTAAACCTTGTGGACAGCCTTCCCAGAAGAGTTGAAGCTGTTATAGCAGCAAAGGGTGGGCCAACTCAATATTGAACCCTACGGACTAAGACTGGGATGCCATTAAAGTTCATGTGTGTGTAAAGGCAGGTGTCCTAATACTTTTGGTAATATAGTGTATCAAATTATTGAAGAATCCATTCCTCAGCATCGACTTCACATTCGGGCTCATCTGTTGACTTCAGTTTTCTCTCTTTTTGTTTTCCCATTCTGGCACTAACCTATTACATCACTACAGGAACGCTTTGTCTAAAAGGGGACCTAACACCCAATTATCTAATTCCCTCAACCATACTATTTTGAGACAGAGCCACCTAGTGGCAGACTAGGTGGCTATCTGACAATCTGACCTCAGCTCTTCTGCAATGGAGCCATCAGATGTCTCCCTAGTGGGGCCCCCTTCCCACCTTTGGGTCCCCTAGCAGCCATGTGGGCTGCAATGGCAATAGTTACACAACTGGTCTCTTTAGATAAATTGCAAATACAAGGAGATATGATGCGCGCCAATGGAAGGACCACACCAGCAGCTCATACTGCAGGAAGTATACCAATGCTATAATATAACAGACACTACATTCAGCGATGCGAACCTAAACACTGATTCAGCTGGTGCAAGCATCCTCCTTCAAATGAGGAAATGTAAAGAAGTCAGAAAGAAAGGAAAATATGCTTTGCAAATTCAAGTGGAGAAAGATAGTAGATAAAGCCAGATTGTAGTACATGTGATTCCGGAGCCCTTTCAATTTATGTAGCTTAAGCTTAATTAAAGCGAAAAGCGCTTAATCCTATATCTTAGCTGCCTGAGGAGGCTTAGTCTGTAGGATGCATTTTCTCCTTGTACAATAAGATCTCATACTTAAAAAGAAGAAGTACAAAGAGGAGCGCCGTTCAATGCTATGCTACTTAGTCCACAGCCGGGATCCAATTTACATTTTGTCTCGTATTTTTGCTACCAAACACAATATGTTTTTCACTGAGGTAACTAGTCAAAAAAATAAAGACGCGTCAAGGCAACCAGATTAAGAGCCTTTGCTTCATCTTCAGGGCCACGCTAGCGAATGTATTTTGTGAAATAATTCCTTTTAAGAGATATGTGGGATCGTGAAAAAGAATGTGTTTGCGTTTTAAAAATTTCCTCTAACACAACATTTCCATAGAGAGATAATGGTGGTTGCTCTTTTTTTAAATGCAAATTATCTCTGTACTTTATTTTCTCTTAGTCAAGGCTCCTTGGAATATACAAAGGGGAAAGGAACTTGGACTGCAAGTGTGTGTGTGTGTATATATATATTTATATATATATATATATATTTTTTTTTGATTATTATTTTCTTTCTTTAAAGCAGTGGTCTCCAAACTGTGGCTCAGGGGACAAATGTGGTGCTTTGCTTGCCTTTATCTTGCCCTTGGGAAACTATTCCTTCAAGTGGCACCATTAATGGGGCACTATTCCTCCCACTGACACCAAAAATACGCACTCTTCCTCCCATTGATACCAATGATGGGGAACTTTTCCTTCAACTGACACCATCAATGGGGTACTAGTTCTCTCACTGACACCAGAAATGGGCACTATTCCACCCACTGACACCAGCGTTGGGGCACTATTGCTCCCACTGATACCAATGATGGGGCACTTATCCTCCAACTGACACCAATGATGGGGCACCATTCTTCCCACTGACACCAGCGATTTTGCACTATTCCTGCCACTGATACCAATGATAGGGCACTATTCCTCCCACTGACACCAGCAATGGGCACATTTCCTCATACTGACACCAGCAATGGGCACTATTCCTCCCACTGACACCAGCAATGGGGCACTATTCCTCCCACAGATACCAATGATGGGGCACTATTCCTTCCACTGATACCAATGATGGGGCACTTTTCCTCCCACTGACACCAGTAATGGAGCATTATTCCTTCTACTGATACCAATGATGGAGCACTATTCCTCCCACTGACACCATCAATGGGGCACTATTTCTCCCACTGACACCAACCATGTGGCTTTTATTCATCCCACTAAAATCCCAATTAATAATAAAAATGCCATAAATGTATTCCCTGTTTTGTAGACGCTATTACTTTTGCGCAAACCATTCAATATACGCTTATTGCGATTTATTTTACCAAAAATATGTAGAAGAATACATATCAGCCTAAACTGAGGAAGAAATTTGTTTTTTAATATATTTTTGGGGGAAATTTATTATAGCAAAAAGTAAAAAATATAATTTTTTTTCAAAATTGTCGCTCTTTATTTTTATGTTTATAGCGAAAACCCGCAGAGGTGATCAAATACCACCAAAAGAAAGCTCTATTTGTGGGGAAAAAAAGGACATCAATTTTGTTTGGGTGCAACGTCGCAATTGCCAGTTAAAGGGACGCAGTGCCGTATCGCAAAAAGTGCTCTGGTCAGGAAGGGGGTGAATTATTCCGGGCTAAAGTGGATAAATTGCAAGGGAGCCGTGCCTGTGGATCTGTTTGAAACTCCAGTGAGTACACACCAATGATCTTGGGGCCTGTTCTTTTGGGCTACCTCTCTGTTAGTACAGTCAGCCCAGGGTTCAACAAAAAGGGATTGCTGGCTAGTGATCTGAAGAGCTTGTCCAATTGTGGTTACTGCATGGGACTTTGCTCGGTGCTACTACTTTTGGAGTGCCAAGCAGTCTGCCGTAGCTGGCTTGTACCTGTAGAGCTCTGTCTACCTGTCCTGCTTTACACGAGACTTGCTCATGCTATTGATTTGTACATTGCTACACAGGAGAAGTCTGCCATCTGCTCCCAAAAAGGGACTTCACCTGCTACTCAATTCTAGATCAGCTAAGAGTCCTCAAGTTGTATATATAGTTTTATTCCAGAGTATCCTGCTACAAATCTCCTACCCTATCCAAGTTCTCCAAATAAACTTACAAAAACAACATACCCTAGACTGGTCATTGACTACATCGAGCCTAAGTGTCTGTGCCTGTCCGTAGAAAATACCTTGCACCTGGCTGCCAGTGTGAAGAAGTGAGGACTGTCAGTGTAATACTCAAGTGGCTCCTAAGGAGGTAGCTCTACAAATGTATCATGAGTTGTATACACAGACATTTTAGCATGTGACCAGGAAGTTATCTGAAGGGTTCTTCTGGGTTAAAAAGGATGGGAAAGGCTGCACTATTGATGAGATAGAACGAGTCCAGAGATGGGAAACAAAAATGGTGAAAGGTTTGGCAGATAAAATATATCTGGAGCGACTTCAGGAATTTAATATATATAGTCTGGCGGAAAGAAGGGAAAGGGGAGACATGATTAAAACTTGTAAATACATCAAGGGGGTGAATAAGGTTCAGGAGGGCAGTATTTTCAATATGAAACCAAAACCAAGAACACAGGGACATGACCTTAAACTAACTGGATGGAAGTTTAAAACTCATTTTAGAAAGTATTATTTTACTGAAAGGAAAGTTGATGCTTGGAATAAACTTCCAGCAGAGGTAGTGAGACAATCAACAGTAAATGGCTTCAAACATGCTTGGGACAAACAGATCGATACTCCAAAAAGTTAACAAAAAACCAAGCAAAAACAAAAACAGGCAGACTCGATGGACTACTCAGTCTTTTTTCTGCTGTCACATTTTTATGTTTCTGTTTCTACACACTTAAAATGCCATTACTTCCATTCAGGTTGATTTCAGATCTTCCAAAATTGTTGTGGGTCAGCCTTCTGACTGTTCGCGACGAGCCACATGACAACCTTACACATAAGGCTGAAAGGTGTTCACAGTAGTTTTATGAGAGCTTGAATGATTTGCTCACATGTGCCATTGCCCTGGTGGTGATGTGACATTGTAGTTGGGTCCATCTTTACCCACCTTGTTCAGCAGTGGGTGCAGACCCCTTAAAAAACAATTCACACAATCTAGTGGGCTCCGACAACCTCTAGATTGTCCCACACAATTGGCCCAGGGTATATAAATTCCACTGATTTCGGCCCTCCAGTGCTCAAAGGGACCACGCCTGATGGGACAGCAGTGAATGGTCACATGAGCAAGGCCTTCCAATGTTGTATTCAGCACATGGGCCACCAGTGAGCGCAAGAGCACGCAGCACCAGTCATGGTGGTCACTGTGATGACTGCCCCTGGAATACTAACCTTTTAGTGGAGTTGCATTGCCTTCAGCCACATGAACCTTCAGACCAAAGGCTCCTCCATCTTTACCTTTGTGGTACCTGAATGGGGATCACTGCAACTCACTACCTGAACTAAGAGCACCAGTTTGCCTCTAAGTGAGAGAGGTGTTACATCACCATTTCCAGAGAACTGCAAGCAACTGAATTTTTTCGAATCTGTGCTACACCGTTTGTTTTGTATGTGAATTTATCTGATAATGTTATACTATATTGTGCTGTCACCTAGTGGTCCATACTAGAAACATTTCCTAAGAATCCCTGTCACTGGGATATTACATACCTTCTTACCACCCTATCTGTATTGTCAATTCAAAGTGGGTTCATTCAATAAATATCAAGTTGTTCATCACGGTTTCATGATCAAGAGAGCTGATACCATTACATAACAACATGGTCTGAGATTTTTACATCCCAAGCAACAAACGGAGTCCCTACATTAGATGGCCATCAAAAAAAGCACTTTGGTCACAGTGTCCCCATTCTGAATAACTGAATACTGGTTAGAATTATCTTCACAGAGTTCTCGAAAAAGGTCTCTCCACAATGAACTTGCATATGTTCTAGCACAGAAAATTTCCAACACACTATTCCCAACATACGTACCTGTAGGAATGGCTGTGCATATAAGTGAGTACTGAAGAGACTGTGTCAAGTCAGAGAAAGAGAATGTCACCAGGACACCAAGGATCTCCAGAATGGGTCCAAACCTTTTGTCATGGTTATGCAATAGAGTTTTCTCTGTCAGCTTACCTGTCTCCATGTGTTCATGGCTGCCTCTCACCTGACTGGTTTTATAACCTCTCCTCTAAGCATGGCCCCACCCCAGGCCCTATCAGGGAACCCTATATTAACCTGTGCACTGCAAGCCAGCAGTGCTGATCAACCATTGTGTGTTAGCCTCCGTGTGTACTTGCTGTGTTTCCTACATCTGATTCCAGTTACCGATTTTGGCCTGTTCTTAACTATTCCTGTCTGCTCGTGACCCTGACCTTTGGCATGTCCCAGACCATCCCTGTTTGCCTGTGACCCTGAACCCTGGCGTGAACTCTGTTGTCCTTGTCTGCTTGTGGCCCCGACCTTGGCTTGTCCCTTGCTTTCCTTGTTGTTCCAGCCTGCTGCCTCCTTCCTCTTCTCCTGTAGTCTACCGTGAGCTGTGAGACCCTGGGGGCCGCGACCTGGAGCCAGACTGCAGCGCAGTCCATCCTCACCACTAGAGGCTCTGGTGAACACCTGCTGGCTCTTAGACTCCGCGCCCTGGGGAATCTATGCTCTAGCTCCCAGTGGCATCTGTGTCAGTGATCCAGTAGACCTGCTTCCTGCACCACCCAGGGTTCAATCCGCAGCAGTCAGTCCTAGGGTCCACTACCTAGCAGTGCACTTCTGACTCCTACAGAGTGCATCTGTCACCTAGCCTCAAGGTGACCTGACACCTTTACTCAGCAATCATATTGTTGCAGCAGATTGCAACATTTTGGAGCCACAAAGGACCCCTTCATCAGGCATGTGACCTTGCATGCCTCATAAAGGTGTCCTGCGTGGCTCCGAAATGTTGCAATCTGCAGTAATAATGTAATTGCTAAATAAAGCTTTGGACCCATTCTGGAGAACATTGGTGTGCTGGTGACATTTTCTTGCTCTGATTAGCACAGGGAATCTGTAGATATATTATCCATGTTTGGGGCCTCTACATGGGCTGAAGCCTTCCATCTCCTTATCTGAACTTTATCCTATTTCACAATCATCACACAAACATTACAGTGTACTAGTTTTTAGATGTGGTGACTGCGTTCAATTGATACAGCTACAATGATCAAATTGAATACATTTTCTCAATCATCTATGACTGATCAAACAATTATTAGCATATGGATCAGACAACTGATCACAATACAGATAGATTAAATTATTGATTTCAATGGATCATTTGTAATACATATTTTCAATCAATATCATATGTGTTTCTTTATTTGATAT
This sequence comes from Lithobates clamitans, assembly GCA_037952925.1. Lineage (NCBI taxonomy): Eukaryota > Metazoa > Chordata > Amphibia > Anura > Ranidae > Lithobates > Lithobates clamitans. The sequence continues at coordinate 760,701 of JBBGZY010000154.1, read as the reverse complement.
ATTATATACCTAGATCGATTACATATCAATATGTGTTTGGCCACCTATAACTCTCAAGAAGTTACAAAGAAACTGGATTTCTGACAGAATCCTCAGGAGTTTTTCAGGAGAGCTCCGAGTAAGTGGAATGAAACACGCTAGACCGGGCCGAGCGGTGACACCATTACATTGGCTCGGTTAGGCGGCATTGGTTTTGCCCTTTTGTTTCTCTTTTGCAATTATGATACTTACCTCTTAATAAAGCGGTTTCAATATGCTGCACAAGGAGTCTTTACTCTTTCCCCTTTTCTTGCCTGAGAGTGATTTCCATACCATTGGATGCCTAGTGGTGGGCCCATTGTACATCCTGCTGTGAAAGATTTGGGATTATCTGACTGTATGACATACTGAAAACGATTTTAGACCTCCTTTTATATGGAGTCTCAGCTTCTGGTAAGCATGTAATTATGGTGGTGGCACACAGTGAAGGCAACCTTCGAATAGTAGAAATCTTCCAGTGGGGACACCTGTTCCTAATGCTTAAAGTTTGAACTTTTTCATGTTGCATCAGAAGCAGCTTAGATCCTTAAAGTGGAACTCCAGGATTAAAGTGTATGTATAACCATTGTTTTAAAGGGCTCCTTGAGTCGCCACCAGTAGCAGTTATAAAAGTGACCTTGCTCACATATGGAAGCTTTTTTAGCTATTCAGGACCTGTTTTACTTTCTTTACCCAAATAAAAACCAAAAAGTGAAAAAGTTTATCAAAAAAATTACAGTGACAGCTCCCAAAAAATGAACAAATGCAAATACATAAGTACAAAGAATACTAAATTAAACAAACTAAGCAAAATAGGACCCCCCCCCCCAAAAAAAAAAAAAAAACACTCTAAATAAAATATTCAAAATTTACTAGATCTTTTTTTTCCAAGACATTTTTACCTAAAGAACTCAAAGAGTGGGGTTTTTTTTTAATTATTTTTGTTCCGGTAATTTTAAGGTGAAATCTCTAGTGTATAATGCAAATATAGACTTATTATGTATAAAATTATAGTGTAGTTGTTTCCAACCGGTCCTCAAGCACCTCCAACAGGCCATGTTTTGGGGTTTTCCCTTAGGATAAAACAGCTGTCATAAATACCAAGCCATGGACATTGATTGAACCACTTGTCTACCAGGGATCTGGTGAACCCCCTGTACTGTACCCCTTATCCCCCCTTTTCTGTGCCCTCCCGACCCATCTTGTACTGTGCCCTCCTGATCCCCAATGTACTTTGCCCTCCTGACCCCAGTATTGTGACCTGCTGCCCCCTGTACTGTGCCCTCCTGACCCCCCCCTGTATTGTGCCTTCCTGACTCCCCTTGTACTGCTCCCCTCTGACCCACACTGTACTATGCCCTCCTGCTCCCCCTGTACTGTGCACTCCTGACCCCAGAATTGGGCCCTACCCCCCTATACTGTGCCCTCCTGATTTCAGTATAGTGTTCTGCCCCCCTCCCCCTAGTGTGCCCTCCTAATCCCACCTTCCCACCTGTAATTTGCCTTCCTGCCCCTTGCACAGTGCTCTCATGTCCCCCTCTGTACTGTACCCTCCTGATGCTTGTACTGTGGCCCCTGTTCCTTGACCCCCTGTTGTGTTCCCTCCTGACATCAGTATTGTGCCTTCAGGACCCCCTTGTACTGTGCTCTCCTGACCCTCCCCCCATACTGTGCTTTCCTCACCTCCCTGTGTTGTGTCCTCCTGACCCTCCCCCCATACTGTGCTTTCTTGAACTGCATGTGTTGTGCCATCCTGACCCTAGTATTGTGCCCTCCTGACCCTCCCCCCATACTGTGCTTTCCTGACCTCCCTGTGTTGTGCCCCCCTGACCCCAGTATTGTGCTCTTCTGACCACCCCCCCCCCCCAAACTGTGCTCTCCTGAGCTCAGATATGTGTCCTTTCCCTCCCCTGTACTGTACTCTCTGAACGCCAGTATTGTGTACTGTGCTCCCCTAACCCTCCCATGAACTCTGTCCTCCTGTCCTCCCCATACTCTGCTACCCCGACCCCAGATTTATGCCCTGCTCTTCCCATATTGTGCCCTCCTGACCCCAGTATTGTGTCCTACTGCCCCCCTGTACTGTTCCCTCCTGGCTCCAGTATTGTGCGCTGTTGTCATCTATACTTTCCCCTCTTAACCCTCCTCCCATACTTTGCCCTCCTGACCCCCCTGTATTGTGCCCTCCTGACCCCAGTATTGTACTCTCTTGGCCCCAGTCTTGTGTCTTGCTGCCCCCTGCACTGTGCCCTCCTGACCCACCTGCACTTTGCCCTCCTAACCCCCCTTTATTGTGCTTTCCTGCTCCCCTGTACTGTGCCCCCCTGACCCCTGTACTTCCCCCAGTATTATGCCCTTCTGACATCCCCTGACCCCCTCCTGTACTGTACCCTGCTGACCCCCTGTACACTGCTTATTTCAAGTTCAATCCAAGTTTCATTTTAAAGAGGTACGTTTTAATATGTAGTCTAATATTTAATGGTAGTTCAAAAAGTAATTGTTGTTATATTAACAGCTCGCTGATCACACCAATGTTTCATGAGCTGTAGATGTGAAAACTATTTCATTGGTTCCCCAGGATATTAAACTTTGTGCCAAAGATTCCTCCAAGTCAAAAAAAATTTGTCACCTAATGCCGCGTACACACGGTCCGACTTTTCGTCTACAAAAGTCCGACGGACGCCGACGGACTAAAGCCGGCTGACAATCCGATCGTGTGTGGGCTTCCCCGGACTTTCAGCGGACTTTTGCAGCCTCAAATCTGACGGACTTTAGATTTGAAACATGCTTCAAATCTTTCCGTCGTAACTACGCCGGACCCAGAAATCCGCTCGTCTGTATGCTAGTCCGACGGACAAAAACCCACGCTAGGGTAGCTATTGGCTACTGGCTATCAACTTCCTTATTTTAGTCCGGTGTACGTCATCACGTACGAATCCGTCGGACTTTTGTGTGATCGTATGTAGGCAAGTCCGTTCGTAAGAAAGTCTGCCGCAAGTCCGCCGTAAGTCTGCCAAAAGTCTGCCAAAAGTCCGTCGAAAGTCTGTCGGACAGGCTGTCGGACTTTTGTAGCCGAAAAGTCCGACCATGTGTACGCGGCATAAGTGACAGTTCTGAGTCTGCTGGGGCTGTTGACATCACATTCAAGATGGTGACACCCAACAGCAGTCCCAGAACGATAGGATATCTACACAAGGGAGGCTTTTACAGGTAAATAACATGCATAAATTATGTAAAATGCAAATATAATCTTATGGTAAGATAGCTGTTAAAAGAATGGTCTGGCAACAGGGTTTCTTTAAGCATCTGATGTTTCAGAAAAATACCATTGAAGCATATTTCAAAAAGCTTAAAAAAAAAAAAAACCCAAAGCCGACCGAAGAGAAGAAAGGCGCCACTGGCCGTTCGCCTCTTATATAAATAAATCTATTATCTGTTTATGACGGGGGTCAGAAAGGTTGAGAAAATGAAATGGATTTGGAGTTAATATTAAAGTACAGCCGTGTGATAGAGGGCCCTAATAATTTCCAAGATCCTGCTGAATGTGAGGATTTGTGACTTATCTCCGGAGTATTTCATATGTAAATTGTCATTAATTAAATGTGCCTTGTGTTTACTAAACTATTACTAAAAGTGCTGCATAAGGCTTTATACTTTAATTTAAAGTTTCTGCTTTAAGACTTTTTGAAAGCAACGGGGAATGCGGACCGGTTTTAGCATGCAGCTGTCAGGGATTAATACCTGATGGCTAAGAGTATTTAGATTATTCCTTATTTTGATTAGCTGCTCAGTCAGTATGGCTTCTTTTTTTTTTTTGCCTCTCTTACTCCGTAAATCACATTGAAAATAAGATTCCTGAAAGGCTTATTTTAATATGGCCAAAAACACTTAATTTACACTGACAGGGTTGGTAAAAAAATAAAATTAAAAGTTAACAAGCTGATGGCAAATAACTCTCCTAAAAAGACAGCCGGATATCCTGTCAGGAAGATATTAAAGCCAACGACAGGCCAAGGGATTAGTGAAATGAAAGAAATGGACTTGGGGGTACCTGGTAGGAATTGAATTTTCAATGAGATGTAACTTGCCTTTGAATATCTGGTTTAAGTAAAACTCAATTATTCTAGTAATTTATTTAGTGCCAACATCTTGGCAGTCCTTTTGTCAGGGCCTGGATCCAAACCTACGAATGTGTGTCAGGTAATGTCTCTTCTTGCTGAGCCACCTGGAATGCTGGATAGGTCTCTAGACAATTCTTGTGCTCTGGAAAAAGGGACCTTCAGCCCCTTTGCCAGTTCACCTAGTTGCCATCATTTACAAGAAGACCACCGTCAACTCAGTGGCCTTCATGTCCCTTACTGCATGGACGATTTGTAATGCTTTTTACTGGCAAAAGGCACTGGGGATCATGGGGTGGGTTTCTTGAACCTTGTTTATGTTGAAACCTGTACCCTTTGCTCCTTCCATGAACTTATTTTAGCCATGCATTTGCACTTCCTGTTTGCCAGATTATTGCGCTCTCTACAGCCACTCCCACTCTACTATGCCCTCCTAACTCCCCCATACTGTGCCCTCCTGCTCCGCCTGTACTGTGCCCACTGACCCCAGAATTGTGCCCTACCCCCTACACTGTGCCCTCTTGACTGCAGTATTGTGTCCTGCTCCCCCTAGTGTGCCCTCCTAATCCCACCTGTAATTTGCCTTCTTGCCCCTTGTACTGTGCTCTTATGTCCCTCTCTGTAATGCACCCTCCTGATGCCTGTGCCGTGCACCCTGTTCCCTGACCCCCTGTTGTGTTCCCTCCTGTCAGGTAATGTCTCTTCTTGTTGAGCCACCTGGAATGCTGGATAGGTCTCTAGACAATTCTTGTGCTCTGGAAAAAGGGACCTTCAGCCCCTTTGCCAGTTCACCTAGTTGCCATCATTTACAAGAAGACACCGTCAACTCAGTGGCCTTCATGTCCCTTACTGCATGGATGATTTGTAATGCTTTTTACTGGCAAAAGGCACTGGGGATCATGGGGTGGGTTTCTTGAACCTTGTTTATCTTGAAACTTGTACCCTTTGCTCCTTCAATGAACTTATTTTAGCCATGCATTTGCACTTCCTGTTTGCCAGATTATTGTGCTCTCTCCAGCCAATATCTCGCTTTTGTCAGTCCTGCTGCTGTCCATATCTTGGCTACCACTTGTTACCTACCCTTGGCTTGTTTACTGACTATGCTTCCGCTTATTTCTACCTGCTAAGTCTGCTACTGGAGCCAAGCTTGCTCACCTCCTGGTGGGGCAATCCTAAGGGTCACGACCCATCTCTACCATCAGGCGCTCTGGTGAACACCGCTTAGTACTTAGACTCAGCACCGCAGGTGAGCTTGTGTCATCTGCCAGAGTGACCTGCTTCTGTACTTATCCAGGTTGTCGGTGGGTGGCTTGCTACTGCTATAGCTGCAGGTCTCCAAACCTTACTCTGGATCATGACACCTTTTGTGTTTCTGTTTAACCACAGCAGCTAAGCAGACCCAGAAGTAATGTATTTAGTTTGGTTGTAACCAACCAGAACTTATACTAAGTGTTGAAAGTGGGACTTTTTTGATTAGAGGGGGGTTGCTGGTAAAGGACCAGGCAGTAAGAAACCCCAAGAGGTTTGGCCAGGAAAAAAATGATCAGGTACATGGAGGTAGCAGAGGAAAAGTCAAAAGACAGAAGCTGTTTTTCAACTTTGTGCAGAGAAGGAGGCCAGTGAAGGACATGGTCAAAACCAAATATCAAACCAAGTCAAGATAGATAAAGTCAAATGGATGCAGGTCAGACCTGGCAATCAGCTGAGGGTGAAGGATAAAGTTCCACAGTCTGCACCTACACCCTTTCAGATGAATAACTCAAATTTCGCTCTACTTGGCTAACCCCAGATTTTTGCTTCTCCTATAAATGGGAATAAGAAAAGTGTTTTGATATCACTTTTTATCTGAATTCACTTTGAAATAAACCTGTATCTGGATTACATAACAGTGTAACTCATCATATATAGATTCTCTCATCTGAACTTTTCCAGAACTAGATCTGTTCCTATTCCACCATGGTTTACTGTACTGTAAGTACTGTTCTGAATGTATGTTTTTGTTGCATTGCTGTGAAAGAGCCTATACCTGCTAGTATTTACTTCTGGTCTTCCAAAGATGTGTCGTACATCTCCTACCTTAGTAGTTTATTTTCATCCCATGAGCTCTTTGCAATGTAACAGGTTGAATCTCGATATAGAAAATTGTACAAAGTGATAATGTAAGTACATATTCAACAAAGGCCATAAAATCTGTGAGAGATTGACAAGTGAAGTCACTACAATAAGTTGTCCCGCAGATGGGAGTGGAATCCCCATATCCCATCCAAAAGATTTTAAGGGTTGTTTTTCAGAGATTAGGAAGAGAGTATGAGAATCCAGAAGGTAGAAAAAGACTTAGAGCTTAGAATGCAGCAAAGCAGAAAAAAAGGAGGGGGGTGGTAGGAAAAAGGGGGGGGGGGTAGTGGTTCCTTTCAAGGCCATTGTTAACCTGGGTATACCTAGCTGGATGTGAGCAGTTCACTGTATCTTTCTGTATAGGTGAACTGGTCCAGTAAAACCATGTCTTACTAAAGCGGGCTTCTTGTCCCCCCCAGGGAAGAGGTGAGATCATCCATGTTCATTATATCATTCACAGCTTTCATCCATTGTTGTACGGTGGGTGGCAATGCCCATGTGCCCTTTTCATCATCCCTAAATTAGTGGAGTAACACTTTGCTCATTAGGGACTGCTGGTGCACATTTCAGATGATACAGTACATGTTCTGTCACTTCAATTCCATTCACTTTAAACCTCGCCTAAACCCTAAACCTAACCCCTTACTTCAAATTTACTTTCAACTCTACAAGCAAGCTAAACATAAAAAAACAAGCCCCACACCTCAGCATCAGACAAAATTCTGGAGCTAATAACATATTTAAGTCCCCCCCGACGGCCCACCTACAAAATAACATTGCAGTTGCTAAGGTCTGTTCATTTTTCAATGACTGCAATGCTTTGCCTCAAGGTCAGCAATTTTGGCCCATTTGGCAGGAGGTGCCCCTTGTTGAATGCGCCATCTGAAGTCAATTGGACCATACTGTAGCCATGTTCTAACCTCTTGGCATGCAGTTGCAGAGTGATATCACAAAATCCTCCTTGCGATTGGGGAAAAAAACAGGCATTCAGGAAGCGGCAGTATTGCCTCCTGAACATGTGCAAAACGCCACTCAACTGGTGGCAAACTCATCACTGTTGTGTAAGAGGCATAACAACAACAACACTTCCATCAGAGTTTTTTGTGGAAAAATATATTTATGCCATAATGTACAGTTTAACTACAAAAACTAGTATCCAATCTCTCTATCAGTCTATCAACCTTTCTCAACCAGAGCTCTGTAAAACCCTAGAGGTTCTTCCAAAAGTTGCCAGTCCTTAAGCATTTACTCTCAGATAAGTAACCCAGACACCAATGATCTTTTTCACTCTCTGTAAGAGACTCTCTGTAATTCTTTCCACTGACCACCAATGTAAGCTGCATTCTTTCCATTCCCAGGAGGAATGATAGATATAGTACCTACCTATCACAGCGCTACTTCAGTGTTACCTATAACTCTGTTTCCTCCTGTCCACTTCCTCTTTCTGTAGGGGTATCTAAAGCTTCTGTCATCAGACCCCTTCTCTTCTCCATCTACACCTCCTCCGTTGGTCAATTATTAAACTCCCATGGCTTCCAGTACCACCTCTATGCTGATGATACACAAATCTTTCTTTCTTCTCCTCACCTCACTCCTTCAATCTCCTCTCACATTACTAACTTACTAACTGACACATCAGCACGGATGTCTCCCCTCATGCCAGGGTGCTAGATTTAATCCTGGACTCTGACCTGTCCTTTCAGCCCCAAATCCAATCACTGTCCAAATCTTGCAGACTTTACCTCTGAAACATCTCCAAAATACGCCTCCTTTCTAACCGTTGACACCACTAAGCAACTTATCCACTCCCTTGTTCTCTCTCGCCTTGACTATTGTAACTCCCTCCTCATTGGCCTACCTCTCCACAAGCTATCACCTCTTCATTCTATCATGAATGCTGTTGCCAGACTCATCCACCTTACCAACCTTTCTGTGTTCGCCACTCCTCTCTGCCAATCCCTCCACTGGCTTCCCATTGCCCAACGAATAAAATTCAAAGCACTAACAATAACATATAAAGCCATTTACAATTCTGCCCCGAGCTACACCACCAATCTTATCTCCAAATGTCACCCAAACTGTCCTCTTCGCTCCTCCCAAGACCTTCTGCCATCTAGCTCCCTTGTCTCCTCCTCCCATGCTCTTCTCCAGGACTTCTCAAGAGCCTCTCCCATCCTGTGGAACTCACTACCCCAATCTGTCCGGTTATCTCCTACTCTGTCCACTTTTAGGCAATCCCAATGTAGCGCCCTGGAGTTTAGCCAGGGGTTGCTCCTAAATTTACCTACCAGGAGTAGCTACCTTGGCTAACTATTAGGGATCATTTGATTTCTCCCTAAGTCTGGCACTGCTGCATTTCTCCCTTCTGCCGCTAGGTGGCCGGGCACTTGGTGGCATTAGACACAAAAATGGCAATGCAAGGTCAAATTATGGGTATATGGGTTTTCTTGGATCCCTTGGCCTGCTGGGAGAACCTATATATTTGGGTGGAGTCAGGTGATCGGGGTTCTGTGCCACCTGGATGGCTGTCTGGGTGGACGTGTGCTGTATTGTCCAGGCTGCTAAGCCAGAGTTTGGGCCTATCCCAAGCCCATCTGGCTGTCAGGCTGTCTGAGGGCCTATCCAGAAGCAAGCGAGAGCAGCACAGGATTGGGATTGCGGCTTGCAGTCCAACCAGAAGTGACGGTTCTGCCGGCCGGAGAACCTGTTGTGGTCAGAGGTAGAGGGGGAAGCTATCACCACCAAGGGACCAACCACCTTATGACCAGGGACCACAGTGAGTAGCTGAAGCAAGTACCCGAGCAGTATTTTCACCAACCGGGGACGGTGAAGAATCAGGAAGAATCAGGAAACTTCAGAGGGTATCAAGCCAGGGACCCAGCCAGCGGAGGTGACGCTTGCAGAGCAGCCTTGTGTGTCAAGCCAGTGACCGAGCAGGCCAGTGGGGTGATGCTTGAGAAGTATCTTGAGTGCCAAGCTAGGGACCCAGCAGAGAGGCGGGGGTGGCGCTTGAGGAAGATACTACCGTGAAGATTGGAGGAGCTCAAGGGATTCAGTGGCAGTGAATCAACTAGTCTCTAGTGAGAGACCGGGAGCTCAGTGGGCTGAAGAACTACAAGAAGTGATTGTAGTGGAAGTGAACAAACTGTTATACTTTGTGTTAGAAACTGTTAAAGACCTACACATGCAGATGTGGTGTCTTGCTTGATGCCTTTCCCTGCATGGATGTTCTCCTGTTGAAGTCGCGGAGTCTGCCAATTAATCTTGCAACTACCTAAGGGTGTCCTGGCCCTAACCCTCTCTCCCAAAGTACTGTTAATGAATCTAACTGTTTTGCACCCACTATGCCTCACAACCCATCATATACAGAAGGATGTCAGCTCTCTCTGGCCCTGAAGGCTCTCATTAGACCGAAGGAGGCCTGGGACCTTGCTACACCTAAAAACTCATCTCTTCAGGGAGGCCTATCCAACCTTCAGCAAACAACCAAATCTTCTACTTCGCTCATCAGTTCATCCCTCACAGTTACTACCTTTTGTTTCACCAGCCCTTCCTTCTGATGCCGCGTACACACGACCAGACTTTACGGCATACTTTGTCCTGCGGACTTTTCGACGGACTTTACGACGGACTTTCCGAATGAACGGACTTGCCTACACACGATCAACCAAAGTCCGATGGATTCGTACGTGATGAGGTACGACCGGACTACAACAAGGAAGTTCATAGCCAGTAGCCACTAGCTGCCCTAGCGTAGTTTTTTGTCTGTCGGACTAGCATACAGACGAGCTGACTTTTCGACCGGACTCGAGTCCGTCAAAAAGATTTGAAACATGTTTCATTTCTAGGTCCGTCAAACTTTTGGGGAAAAAAAGTCAGCTGAAACCCACACACAATCGAATTGTCCGACGGACTCCAGTTCGCTGGACCAAGTATGCCGTAAAGTCCGGTGGTGTGTACGCGGCATTAGAGTGTAAGCTCGCAGGAGCAGGGCCCTTCTAACCATGTTGTATTAAATTGTATTGTTGGTGTATTGTCTCCCTTTAAATTGTAAAGAGATGCGCAAACTGTTGGCGCTATATAAATCCTGTATAATAATAATAATAATATAGTACCAATTATGTTTTTCCCCAAAAATTTTGTAGCAAAATAAATTTATGCCATAATGTATCAATTACAAAAATAGCTGGCAGTGACAAAACATGTTGTAAATTGTTGGAGCTGAAATATAGTAGGGATGGAAAGTATTCAGACCCCCTTAAATTTTTCACTCTTTGTTATATTGCAGCCATTTGCTAAAATCATTTAGGTTCATTTTTTTCCTCATTAATGTACACACAGCACAACATATTGACAGGAAAACACAGAATTGTTGACATTTTTGCAGATTTATTAAAAAAGAAAAACTGAAATATCACATGGTCCTAAGTATTCAGACCCTTTGCTCAGTATTTAGTAGAAGCACCCTTTTGATCTAATACAGCCATGAGTCTTTTTGGGAAAGATGCAACGAGTTTTTCACCCCTGGATTTGGGGATCCTCTGCCATTCCTCCTTGCAGATCCTCTCCAGTTCTGTCAGGTTGGATTGTAAACGTTGGTGGACAGCCATTTTTAGGTCTCTCCAGAGATGCTCAATTGGGTTTAAGTCAGGGCTCTGGCTGGGCCATTCAAGAACAGTCACGGAGTTGTTGTGAAGCCACTCCTTTGTTATTTTAGCTGTGTGCTTAGGGTCATTGTCTTGATGGAAGGTAAACCTTCGGCCCAGTCTAAGGTCCTGAGCACTCTGGAGAAGGTTTTCGTCCAGGTTATCCCTGTACTTGGCCGCATTCATCTTTCCCTCGATTGCAACCAGTCGTCCTGTCCCTGCAGCTGAAAAACACCCCCACAGCAAGATGCTGCCACCACCATGCTTCACTGTTGGGACTGTATTGGACAGGTGATGAGCAGTGCCTGGTTTTCTCCACACATACCGATTAGAATTAAGGCCAAAAAGTTCTCTCTTGGTCTCATCAGACCAGAGAATCTTATTTCTCACCATCTTGGAGTCCTTCAGGGTTTTTTAGCAAACTCCATGCGGGCTTTCATGTGTCTTGCACTGAGGAGAGGCTTCCATCGGGCCACTCTGCCATAAAGCCCCGACTGGTGGAGGGCTGCAGTGATGGTTGACTTTCTACAACTTTGTCCCATCTCCCGACTGCATCTCTGGAGCTCAGCCACAGTGATCTTTGGGTTCTTCTTTACCTCTCTCACCAAGGCTCTTCTCCCCCGATAGCTCAGTTTGGCCGGACGGCCAGCTCTAAGAAGGGTTCTGGTCGTCCCAAAGTTTATATTTAAGGATTATGGAGGCCACTGTGCTCTTAGGAACCTCAAGTGCAGCAGAATTTTTTTGTAACCTTGGCCAGATCTGTGCCTTGTCACAATTCTGTCTCTGAGCTCTTCAGGCAGTTCCTTTGACCTCATGATTCTCATTTGCTCTGACATGCACTGTGAGCTGTAAGGTCTTATATAGACAGGTGTGTGGCTTTCCTAATCAAGTCCAATCAGTATAATCAAACACAGCTGGACTCAAATGAAGGTGTAGAACCATCTCAAGGATGATCAGAAGAAATGGACAGCACCTGAGTTAAATATATGAGTGTCACAGCAAAGGGTCGGAATACTTAGGACCATGTGATATTTCAGTTTTTATTTCTTTATAAATCTGCAAAAATGTCAACAATTCTGTGTTTTTCTGTCGATATGGGGTGCTGTGTGTACAATAATGAGGAAAAAACTTAAATGATTTTAGCAAATGACTGCAATATAACAAAGAGTGAAAAATTTAAGGGGGTCTGAATACTTTCCGTCCCCACTGTATCTGCATTTAGAAGTGGCAAAAGTCAAGATTTGTCATTGGACAGGGTGGAAAACTCCAGCTTGTAACCTATATTTGTGTACCTATGTCAATCATCTTGTGTACCTACTTCAATCATCCCGTAACAGACAGCAGCTCCAGGTACAGACAAGTACAAATTGCAGATCACTTCTAAAAATGTTTGGTTATACTGGCTACAAAGAAAAAGAAACAAATCTGTTCTGACATTTGCCTCTGCTTTAAATAAAACAATAAAAGAGATCTTTAAACTTATTGTTATCTCCGTATTGTTATTTCATATTCTCTCCGCGCTGTGCAGCAACACAACCTGGGCTGCCCAAGAAACATTTCAATAGCTATTAGTCTGTCTGTAAATCATTTTTATGCTTCAAAGCCGAAATCTGCAGCCTTGATGTTCCTGGGCGATGTGAGTTCTCAGCATTGTTATTAATACTACGTACATCTTGCCTATGACTATTAATTAGATAATAACCTAGAAATACAGTATCCGTTTTTTACGGCATGCGGCTCTCCTGGCGGCCATTTGTGCGTCTCCCGTATTGCCTCCGAGGCTGATCTACTGAAAAGCGAACATCATTTTTACAGCCACAAAGAAGTTAAATTTTTCGAAAGACTTAGAGTTGGAGAGGTGAAATAAATTGAAACAGATATTATTGCTTCCAAAACACTCTCAGAAATAATGGCACCTTGACATTTTATCAGTCAGTCATGCGGTCACCCGCGCTGGTATCGGCCTGGGCTTGAAGGATTGAGCTGTAAAGAAAGGATTGTCGGCCATAAACATCCCTCAAAACCGTGAAAGCCCAAATGAAAGCTTAAGTAATGGAGGACACAATACCCTTGATATTCCAACAATTACTTGCAAGAATGGGCCTCCGTATGGTGCCTCGGCCATTTTTTTTTTTAAAAGTCTTTACTTGTCAAAACCAGATTTCCAAAGAGGGAACATTTCTAACATTGATCAAATGTGCCGGCCATTTTTTTTCTTTTAATTCCGTAAAGGGATATTTAGGAGAAACTCTGGTCTAATTAGAAAGGATGTTGTTATAAATTGATGCAAGTAGATATCTCCGGGATCAGAAAGGACTTCAGGCAATGCCATTTTTACACAACAAGCCTCACACAACAGGTGTTTTAGGTGGAACACCAGCAAAAACTTTTTTGGAGACAGGTTAAAACTTCTGTCAAGCTGTTTGGGTCCAAGCTGGGGAAGCTTCAGGTCACTTCTCATCACAGTGATGAGTGGGGAAAATAGGGCAGAGATAACTCTGCTGAAATCTATCCATATTTTGATTTTTTGGCTGGAATTCCTTTTTTTAAAGCACTGCATGCCAAATCAGTATTTCATGTGGCACTCTGGACCTCATCAGTCTGGAACTGTTGGTTGTGGCCAGAGTGTGCCATGTGCCGATGAGGTCCAGAGGTCACAATTACTGTCCACGGATAGTATTCTGCTTTAGCAAAGACCATAGATCCCAGCAGGTGGAACTGTCACTTACAGTCCTGCAATGTAAAAAAATATTTATCCAGAAGCCCATTCTCCTTTTAAAGAGAGTTATTTGCACAAATTGCCAACAAGCATTGCTTAAACTTTGCCTACTTATTTTAATAACTTCTAAAGGAGAAATGTAAATCACTCTAAAGAGATTGTTAAACCATCACACTAATGTATCATGAGTTGTAGATGTGGAGCCGCTGGGTCTCCCTTGCATGCACAGCCAGGCAACAGAACTTTTCGGCATTCGCTCAGTAGTCAAAAACCAGTCCAAATTGCTTTGTTTTGTTTTTGGTTTTATTAGGGGAAGAACTTGCGTAGGGATGGGAAGCCAAAAACATAGCTTAAATGCAATTTGAGGGCTTAACACTGTCTCTGCTACCAATAAGCACATGGCTGTTCTCCCGAAGGATAAACGGATCAGCTCAGCTGGTTAGAGAGAATTTCAAACACTGAATGCAGGTGATTTTTCTCTGTAGAAAAATGCCAAGGCTCCTGGCTTCTCCTTAGATTCCCCAAGCAGGAGGCGTGGGGTAGCTGTGCTGGCTTTAAGTGGCTCTAAGTTGTTTCTTTGTAGAAAGCTATCTGGGTATTGCACCTGGCTGCTTCTCCTCTATAGGCTCTGGGGTGAAGCTACTCACTCTGTCCCTTTGGTGTATCCTGTAGCACATATGACTGCTTTACAGGCCTCCTGCTGGACAGGTCCCAAAGCTAAGCCTAGCTGAGGCTGAAAGGATGGGAGGCTTCCTCTGGCTGCTTTCTCTTTCTATTTCTTTGGCTGCTTCCTTGTGCCAAGGAGCAGGGGACCCCTCCAGGCGACAGGACCCCCTGAACTCTGCTTCCACATGGTCAGGCTCCAGAATATTTATGGGCTATCTCTCCACCTTCTGGCCTGTCCTCACCCAAAGAATGTAGGAGACTCCATAAATATTTAGGCTTCATCTCTACTCCTCAAAAAGGAGGGGAAAGGGGATTGGGACTTTAAATGAAGCACGTAGGTATAAAGAATTCTGTTTATTATATAAATTAACATACAAATGCATAATCATAAATGTATATCCAATACAATTATAATAACTGGTACAATTCATAAAAATGTATATTTATACATACAATATAGACGGGTTGCCACATGATGGGAGCTTGTTGTCGGAAATTCCGACCGTGTGTAGGCTCCATCGGACATTTTCCATCAGAATTTCTGACGCACAAAATTTGAGATCTGGATCTCAAATTTTCCGATATCAAAATCCGTTGTCGTAAATTCTGATCGTGTGTACACAATTTCAACGCGCAAAGTTCCACGCATGCTCGGAATCAAGCAGAAGAGCCACACTGGCTATTGAACTTCATTTTTCTCGGCTCGTCATGTGTGTTGTACGTCACGGCTTTCTTGACGTTCGGAATTTCCGACAAATTTTGTGTGACTGTGTGTATGCAAGACAAGTTTGAGCCAACATCCGTCCGA
Source organism: Lithobates clamitans (assembly GCA_037952925.1). Taxonomy (NCBI): domain Eukaryota; kingdom Metazoa; phylum Chordata; class Amphibia; order Anura; family Ranidae; genus Lithobates; species Lithobates clamitans. Next base: position 745,611 of record JBBGZY010000154.1, on the reverse strand, counting down.
AAAAAACATGGATTTTGTTGTACAGGGCATAACAGTGCAGTGCAACTAGAGGTGAATTCTATTTACCAATTAGACAGTGATCAGTTCATAGGGTCCAGGGATCCAAGGTGATTCATGTAGTGAACCGAAGTGAGCGACGACACACCAGAGTGAATCTGGCGACCCTGAGTGAAGTCTATAAGGGCAGGGCCATCACATGACCACCAACGTCACGTAGGCTTGTAATGCAGGAGGCAGGCGTCCTTAGCTGGGCGGAGAACCGCCCGGCGTCGGTGCCATTACACTCCATCTAGCCGCCAGATGGTACTACTGTGGAAAGGAGGGGCGGTGCCACAGCATTGACATCGCACCTGCAACACACAGAAGGTGACAATGTGACAATAATTACTAATGTGAAATATGTTCATTGCTAAAGAACATTATTTTTAACCAATTTAAATGCTTTAATGTGGAAACAGTAGGAGTTAATGAAAGGAGGGAACCAGGGGGAGTTATTAATGGAGGGGACCAGACGAGACCAGAGGTTTTTGTATGTGTGTAAAGGATGCATTGTGTGTTTCGGTGTCTGTGTGTGACTACCGTGACATTGATGCATGGCGCATGAACGTCCACCCACCCTAAGTAGAAGGGGAGGAGGAGGGTCCGCGGCATGCATTACAGCTCCTGGGAGGTATGGGAGCCAGAGGGCTCCTAAACCAGATAACATGACACACTAAATGGAACAAAGGAAGCTGTATATCCAATCAAGGGATGGGAGGTAACAGCCCCATCCTAAGGGTGTTGTCCCTAGAGAGAGAGGGGATTAAACAAACCAGTAATATGAGTCCCAACTGTTCTCCTTTTTCTTACATCTCTACCCCTCTGCCCTCTAAGTTCTAGAACTCGCCAGCAGTTCTAGAAGCCAAGGGGAGGCAACAGAGACTCAGCCCTTGGAGCTCTGCCAAATTAACTCTAAACAAATTAACCCTGTCTCATCTGGCTACAAAAAGAGCCCAACTAAATTTGCCTACTGTACACAGGGGGTACTACATAGATATAGTAATTTTTAGCAGGGGTTCCCTAAAACTGGAAAGTTATTTTCAAGGGTTGAAAACCTTGAGAAAGGCTGGTTTTGATACCCCTCGGAAAAAAGGCAAAACGCGGCAAAATTGTGCCACAGTTTTGTCACGTTTTGCGTTTTCCTGCGGCCAGCGGTCAAAACGTTCCTATCCTGAATGTTATTCTAATGCGTTCAGGAGAGGGGGTTGAACCTCACCTAACTGCAGCTGCTCCTAAACTCTGCTAAAAGCCTATGTGTACATTGACACGTAGGCTTTTATGAAGTTGAGCTTAGGCAAACAAAATGCCAAAAGCTTCTAAACTCAAGTTTAGTAGCTGCTAGTGTACATAAAGCCTTAGAGGGTTAGCAGGCTGCCAAATTTCCTGGAGCATTAGACAGTTATATGAAGAGCTAAGATTTCAGAGCTTCCGTTGTGAAAAGATTCAATATGAAGATTAAAGATTCATTTCTCCACAATGCATATAGCTATGAGGGTGACTAAGAGCTTGTTTTAAAGTGGTTCTATTGCTTGTTCAAAATATGTAAATATGTTAGTATGCATAGTCTGGGCACAGGTTTACTTTAGGGGCTATCACTATGGCCAGAGATGTGTGCTTCCCCTACAGGAATAGTAATTTTAATTAAAACAACATTGATACATCTCTCAATTGTCCCTCATTTGGAAAGACTATACCTAATTTGGAACCAAATACCTCTGTCCCACTTTCTACAGATACCGTTTAACTACCAAAATTTGTATCCCATCTTTATATTGGTCTATCAGCTTTTCTCATCCAGAGTTCTGTAAAACCCAAGGGGTTCCTCCAAAAGTTGCTAAATAATGAGTAATCACACTCACATAAGTAACCACAGACCCCAGTTATCTTTTTCACTATCTGTATGGGGGGGAATTCTTTCCACTGACCACCAATGTAAGGTGCATTTTTTCCATTAACTGCCAGTGCAGTGGCATCACTAGGGGGTGGCTTTTGGGGCTATAGCCCCGAATCTGGGGCCCATAGCCCCAAGTCTCTGCAGAGGTCCCCAAGGGGAGGGGAGGCTCTCTGGGGACCCACCCCGATGTAAGTGGGGGGCTCTCCGGGGACCCTGATGTAAGTGGGGGGCACTCTGGGGACCCTGATTTAAGGGGAAGGCTCTCTGGGGACCCTGATTTAAGGGGGAGACTCTCTGGAGACCCTAATGTAAGAGGGGCTCTCTGGGGACCCTGATGGAAGGGGGAGGCTTTCTGGGGATATATATACACACACACACGTATATTATATACATGTGTATGCCCGCCCAAGCCTATGACTTTCTTTACTACGCTGCTATGGGCTCTAGCCCCAGATCTTTTGTAGACCTAGCACAGCCCCTGCGCCAGTGTAATGTGCTCTTCTCTCATTGAATCTCCCGATAATTACTAATGTAAAGGGGTCCTTCTTTCACTGATCACCAATCTAAGAGGGCCCTTCTCCACTGACCACCAATGTAAGGGAGCATTTAATTGACCACCGAAATAAGGTAGTAATACACTGACCACAAGGTATAGGAACTCTTCACTTAAAACACTCTTCACTTAAAACAAATGTAAGGAAGCACATTGACCACCGTAGTAGGTAGGCATTCTCCACTGGTCAACATTGTGATGGAGCTTTTACTGTCTGCATTTATTTTATGGCCATTAGTTGTTTTATTTAATTATTATTGCAGAAAATGTTGTCACTTGGAACAATTATTCTTTTATCAAAATTTGCTGGTCATGCTAATGTACAGATACACTTGTCACCACAGATACAGCTTGTCACCATAGGTACAGCGTGTTTCTTGTCACCACAGATGCAGCGTGTTTCTCGTCACTACAGATACAGCGTGTTTCTCGTAACCACAGATACAGCCTGTCACTTGTCACTACAGATACAGCTTGTCACCACAGATACAGCGTGTTTCTTGTCACCACAGATACAGCGTGTTTCTTGTCACTACAGATACAGCTTGTCACCACAGATACAGCGTGTTTCTTGTCACCACAGATACAGCTTGTCAGCACAGATACAGCTTGTCAGCACAGATACAGCTTGTCACCACAGATACAGCGTGTTTCTTGTCAGCACAGATACAGCTTGTCACCACAGATACAGCGTGTTTCTTGTCAGCACAGATACAGCTTGTCACTTGTCACCACAGATACAGCACACTTGTCACCACAGATACAGCGTGTCAATTGTCACTACAGATACAGCTTGTCACTTGTCACTACAGATACATCTTATCACCACAGATACTGCACACTTGTCACCACAGATACAGCTTGTCACTTGTCACCACAGATACTGCACACTTGTCACCACAGATACAGCTTGTCACTTGTCACCACAGATACAGTGTGTCACTTGTCACCACAGATACTGCACACTTGTCACCACAGATATAGCGTGTCACTTGTCATCACAGATACAGTGTGTCACTTGTCATCACAGATACAGCGTGTCACTTGTCACTACAGATGTAAGAAGGGAAGGACCCTCACCATGCCAACATCCAAAATATAATTATAAAAAAGGATTGAGAAACTCAAAAAATAGGTGGACTTTGTGGGCACACATGAGAGGAAATTTTTTTGGGAAAAAAATCTAGTTTTATTACAACATAATTAAAAAACATAGAAACATACAATCAACACCCCATATGGACACAGTTTACCAGTTACCCAATAATGCAGTTACGAAGGTTGAATCTAAATATTAAGGTATCTCATATCATATCAAAGTAGAAAAGTAGAAAAATTTGATCCAATAACACCTTTACATTTGCTTGTCGACGCGTTTCACTAGAAATTAGCTTCCTCAGGACAAATACCAGGTGCTGGTATATTTTAAAAACAGAAACAGAAAATTGTATATAAGTATTGTATATAGTATATATTTATATAAGCAAAACAGTGATTATTTCACTATATATCCAAGAAAGACACACAAACACCATACAAGACGTATACACGGACACATATATGCTTGCCTGGTAGGTTTATATCCAAGGATATGGGAGACTCCACAGAACTGGACAAACATTCAAAAGTCTATAGTTTCGAGTATCGCACACCGATGCAAGTGCATAAAAAGTTGTTTATGAGAAACCCAGAGAATAAGGTGCAAACAGGCTATGTGCCTCTTTGGAACCAGGTTCAGACATATGTATCTAGAAAAGGCAGGGGATGATATAAATAAGATTTCCTAAACATTCAAAGGGAGTCATATATATGTGTGTGGTCTACTCAGGGCCAGAGCAATGCTGGAAATGGTACTTACCTACTATGTAGTAGTGGTTATATCAATCACATAATCACAGAGAGCAGGATTCAAGCCTGTGATAGAAATATATACTTCCATACACTACGGCATAATCCATCGACCAAGGAGAAATATCTAGGTATATAAACAGGGTCAAGGGGTGGCCATATAGGTGATCACATCAAATGTGATTAACAATGTAACACTTACCGAGGATATATTGTCCCAGTCCTAAATTGCTGTGACTAAATGTCAGGAAGGAAACGTTTCTCCAGACTGAGAAAGAAAAAGTAACATCTAATGCCGTGTACACACAGCCGGACTTTTCGACCAAACTTGTCCAACGGAACGAATCCGTCGGACAATTCAACCGTGTGTGGGCTTCATCGGACCTGCAGCGGACCTTTTCTGTCGAAAATCTGAAGGACTTTAGAAATAGAACATGTTTCAAATCTTTCCGACGGACTCGAGTCCGGTCAAAAAATCCGTTCGTCTGTATGCTAATCCGACGGGCGAAAACCGACGCTGGGGCAGCTATTGGCTACTGGCTATCAACTTCCTTATTTTAGTCCGGTCGTACGTTATCACGGTCGAATCCGTCGGACTTTGGTGTGATTGTGTGTAGACAAGTCCGATTTGACTTAAGTCTGTCAAAAAGTCCTTCGAAAGTCCGTTGAAAAATCCGACGTGATTCAGTCCGTCGAAAGTCCGGTCGTGTGTACACAGCATTAGAGAAAGACATCATGGGAGACTACTAAACACCAGTATGGCAGATATCCCTATTAAGGAAGCCTATTATCAAAATCTTGACAAACGATACCCACTCGGTGATGGAAGGTCTATGAGCAAATTAAAGGGGAAATAAAGAGTTTCTAAACAAAACTAACATGTGGTCACCAAGGGGTAATCAAAAATGGAATCTCCAAAAGTTGACTTACCCATATGCCCCGTTCCTACTATGCATAGGTATCCTCTACGTGTGTGAACATCCCCTCAATGCCCAACATCCTATATTTAGGGATTGACATCCAAAGGGGGTGGAAAAAGGTCACCAGCCAAAATACGGCCCGATCATGTGACGCATGCCGTCACCACGTGGTCGCACAGCCAAGTCCCACCCAAGCCAGCGCGACCATTTGCTGCAGGAAAAGGTCACGGTGTAGGGCGGAAAGACGTCGGGCAGCGGCGCCGGGAAAAGATCACAGTGCAGGGCAGAAAGACATCGGCCAGCGGCGCCAGCACACAGCGTGCAAGTCGGCACGCCGGAGCGAACAGCATAGAAGGGGGCCGAGTCCACCAGGCATGTCATAACAACGTAGCGGGCGAAGCCTGCGCATGCGCTGCGGGCATACAGTACACATCACAGCACATGCATGGTATCAAACAGCAGGCCGCCACAAGCTACACAAATGAGTGCATCACTGCATGTGGACACAATCACTGTAAGACACAAGGAAGACATCAATGCACATAGATACAATTATTGTCAGACAAGGTATACCCCATATCACAACGGTCTAAGGGAGCACTATATAGATTATCAACCAACATCAAAAATTCATGCCAGCTACATATAATAATGGTGCCATAAGCTATTCCAGAAAAAAAAAAGCAAGGCTTTAATTTATCAAAACAGAAAAACCATGGGTCAAAAGCTCCCATATCCAGAGACAATAGGCAAAACCAGCGGACCAGCCACAATAAACATACAACACTGAGACAATACTCACATATTAAACAAAACAAAAAAACATCAAAAGCATATAAGCAAGGAAACCTAGATCAATTGTAAGAAGACATGAATCAAACAGGTAACCCACATACGTCAGTATGAGCGTGTAGTTGATTAAGGATGGGGAGAGAAATATCTCCCATCATAAAAATGGTTTGTAACTCATAGCCTCCTTGAGGCCAGGGAGCACGGTAGCAGATAAAGACTGAATCCAACGCATTTCCCTCTGCAAAATCTTGTTGTCGTGATCACCACCACGTGAGTTCATTGGAATGTGCTCCAGTGCTGCAAATTTCACAACATTTTTATTCTCAGCGTGCATTTGATTTACATGGCGTCCTATTGGTGTCAGCAGCTGATTGCTGCTGATGTAATATATATGATCTTTAATTTGACGCCAGAAGGCACGTTTGGTTTTACCCACGTAGAAACTGCCACACTTACAAAACATGATTATACCACGCCAATCGTTTGACAGTTGACGTGGTGTATAACAGAATGCAGGTTCCCATTGGGCAGATACATTGCATGGTTTTCATATATCCATGGGCAGAAAGTGCAAGATCCACATGGCCAAGTCCCTCCCGAGGTGGTGTCCTCACTTGCCGTGTCAGTCTATCCCTAAGTGATCTCGCCTTTCTGAAAGTGATGTAAGGTTTAACCCCAGTATATTTACAGAGGATGGAGTCATTGGTAAGAAGGTACCAATGTTTGTTAAGTTTTTCCCTTACACATGTTGATGGTTATAAATGATAATAACCCAAGTGATATCTTCCTTACCCTACCTACCCAGTATATGTCCCGAGGAACCTAATTTCGAAGGAAACGCGTCAACGAGCAAATGTAGAGGTGTTATTGAATCAAATTTTTCTACTTTGATATGATATGAGATACCTTAATATTTAGATCTAACCAGGACTTTTTTCAGGGGGAACTTGGTGGAACTCAGTTCCACCACCTCTGGCTCAGACCCTTGGGGGGGCCTGCTCACCACAATCACTTGTAAACACAGAAGTCCAGTTTCTGTGTTTACAAGTGACACCTCTGCACTCTGTGTGTAACCCCCCTGAACTCTGCGCCCTGTATGTAATGCAATCCTGGTATTTAATACCCCTTTAAGACTCTCCTACTGTTCGTGAAATTTGACTGATCACACCCACTATTTGATGTGATTTGGAGGGTGTGTGTAGGGGGAGGGGTTTTTTGGGGGGTCGTGGTTGAGTTCCAGCACCTATTGTTCGAGAAAAAAAGCCCTGGGTCCAAACATTGTAACTGCATTATTGGGTAACTGGTAAACTGTGTCCATATTGGGTGTTGATTGTATGTTTTTTAATTATGTTTTAATAAAACTATATTTTTTACAAAAAATTTTCCATTCGTGTGTGCCCACAAAGTCCACCTATTTTTTGAGTTTCTCAATCCTTTTTTTAAATTTTTTTTTAACTACTCACTACAGATACAGCTCGTCACTTGTCACTACAGATATTGAAACAAGATCCCCTGGTGGTGGATTTTTAAGGCACAAAGGTAGTAAAGAATATTCTAATATGAAAAAATATTTATTGAAATCTGAAAAATACAAAACATTTAATAAAAAGCACATTTAAAGTGAACATTCCAGTGTTGTCATACAAAACGGAATACATATAGCGAGCTAATATTTCTTGTACCCAAACGTGTTTCGGAGCGAGAGTATAGTTCTCCTTCTTCAGGGGTAAAGTTTAAACAGGAAAATCAGTATTATAGACTGGAATGACAATTGTTGCCGATTAAAAACATGGAGGTGCCAAGAAAGGTTGTTTCCAAATTGCTTGAGCCAGAGAGTTCAACATAAAGGCATACCTCAGGAACAGGGAAATGCCTGGCCCATAAGTGCTGGTCCAGCTCCCCCATACCCACACAACACCAACCCAAAAGGGAGAGAAGCCAGAGGACACACTGGGGCCGGAAAGCAGGAAAAGACCCTGTAGGATGGTGCGTGGAAGTTGCTCAACTATGCAAGGAGGAGTTGTTATTTGTATAGTGAAAATGGGGGGGAGGGCTGTCTGCAGGCGCCACAACTGATGAGATCCTGTGACCGCTCGCTCCAGCATCCAGCCCAAGACTTCTCAGTCTTGGGCTGGATGCTGGGCTAGAATATTCCTTACTATCTTTGTGCCTTAAAAGTCTGCCACCAGGGGATCTTGTTTCAATTTTTGTAAATACTGGATGTGGCACAATTATATGCCCAATTATAACCGACTCACCTTTGCTATTGTCACTACACATACAGTTTGTCACCACAGATCTGCAGCGCACTTATCACCACAGATGCAGCATGTCACCAAGATACAGAGCGGTTTGTCACCACAGATGCAGCTAGTCCATGCTGCTCTGCATCAGTGATTCAGTCTCCATGCCATTTACAAAATCCCAGCTCTCGTGGAACCTGAAGGGAAGAAAAAGGCGGAGCCTGGGTGGCAAAGAAAGCAGCAGCCAATAGAAATGGAGAAGCCAACCGGGCTCCGCCTCTTGTTTCTTCCTCACGAGAGCTGGACTTCTGTAAAATGGTGGGCGGAGACAATTCACTAGTCCTGGCCCCGGACCTCTAGCTGTGGCTCCGGCGAAAAATCGGGAAAACGCCAATTTCACGTGAAATTTTCCAGGATGCGGTAACCGGGACAAGGGTCTAACTAAAAATGAGCGTAGCCACTAAGGATGAGCTCAGGCGTGTTCGGATATTAGTCCGGGATAAATTCACCGGAAAGGCAGCAGGGTTAAAGTGGAACCAAGCTGTCTCCATCAACATTAACTATATTTAATCCTTATGCTTCTAACATTAGTAGTAAGATATGCATAGTTGCCAACAGTCCCGAATGTCCCGGGAAATTCAGCGAGATGCGGAAAAGGCCCGGCAGACAGACACTCCAATCTGTAAAGAGACACACTCGGGCCAGAAGCCACGAGTGCAAAAAAAACGAAGGGACTCCAATCGTGTAGAAACGTTAGAAAAGTGAGCCTTTAATACTAAAAGAATGAACGGTGACATCCGAAAAATAACATATACAGAAATATTAAAAGCCGGCTAGTTAAAAACCAACACCCGTGTTCCGGGGTCACATGTGGCGTGGTGGCATCAGCACATAGCACCGCCCTACATGTTTCGTAATACATTACGTCTTCCTGGGGCCCCAGTCCTAGAGGACTTTGCTGTTCATCTATATTCATCTCTCCATATATTAATTAATTTATGCACTCATCACCGTTTGATTTTAATTGTGCATATGGATATTTGTTTGAATGATCATCACTGCAATATTTGTTACTCTCAGTTTGTGTCACTTAAAGTGTGGCAGTGTAAGATGGCCTACTAGATTTAAATGGACTTTACATACATGACTAACAAATAAAAGCTGCAGCTAACACTTTTTGAGCAGTTACAACAACAGATGTATTTTATTGGCAGCGGTAAATAGTTTATCTCAATTACCTAACTGCCATTTTTGCTGCAGAGCTTAATCTGTTAACCATTTCAGCTTTAATTATACTTGGCCAAACCTTTGAAGCTGAATTCTAAATGAAAATTTTAAAAGACACAAATGAATGCATTAATACATTACTAAATGTATTTTTTTTAATGCAAGCAGTGCAAGTTCATGAGTATGGCCTTGTGTCAGACCCTTGCAGTACAGCAGGCTGGAGAGTAATGCCGCGTACACACGAGCTGACTTTTCGACAGCAAAGGTCTGACGGAACGAATCCGCCGGACAATTCGATCGTGTGTGGGCTTCATCAGACCTTTGCTGTCGAAAAATCAGACAGACTTTAGATTCAAATCTTTCCGATGGACTCGAGTCCGGTCGAAAAATTCCGTTCATCTGTATGCTAGTCCGACGGACAAAAAACGACGCTAGGGCAGCTATTGGCTACTGGCTATGAACTTCCTTATTCTAGTCCCTTTGTACGTCATCACGTTCAAACCAATGGACTTTCGAACGGACTTTAGTCTGTTCGTGTGTGGGCAAGTCCGGTCGTTCGAAAGTCTGTAGTACCTCTTTTGAAAGTCCATCGGAAAGACCGTCGGACCTTTGATGCTGGAAAGTCCCCCCTTGTGTACGCGGCATTAGAGGAAGAAGGAGTACAAGGAGCCTATCACGTACTTGATGAAGACTGGAATGTTGTGGAGGCCTCTCTGATGCCCCATACACACGGTCGGACTTTGTTCGGACATTCCGACAACAAAATCCTAGGATTTTTTCCGACGGCTGTTGGCTCAAACTTGTCTTGCATACACACGGTCACACAAAGTTGTCGGAAAATCCGATCGTTCTAAACGCGGTGACGTAAAACACGTACGTCGGGACTATAAAGGGGGCAGTGGCCAATATCTTTCAACCCTTTATTTATTCTGAGCATGCGTGGCACTTTGTCCGTCAAGTTTGTGTACACACGATCGGAATTTCCGACAACGGATTTTGTTGTCGGAAAATTTTATATCCTGCTCTCAAACTTTGTGGGTCGGAAAATCCGATCGAAAATGTGTGATGGAGCCTACACACGGTCGGAATTTCTGACAACAAGGTCCTATCACACATTTTCCGTCGGAAAATCCGACCGTGTGTACAGGGCATTACACCTCCCACCCAACCCCCCTTAGGGTGGAGACAGAGAATGTAAAGACTAGGAGTGGCACAAGTGCCGTAGTAACTGGCTGGTGATGTCCACTCTGCAGCTGGGTAGAGATGGTAGATGCAGTCCTCGGGAACAGGATACAGGAGCAGCTTGGCACCAGAGCAAGGGATAGAAGCAGAACCAGGAGACAGGCAGCAGCCAGCAGAAACCAGGCATCAAGGAACCAAATCAGCAGGCAAAGCAAGTCCAGGAGACAGGGCAAGGTCAGTAACAGCCGGGCTAAGTGGATCAGAGTCAGCAGGCAGGTCAGGTCCAGTAAACAGGCTGAGGTCAGAGTAGTTAGGTAACAGAACAAGAGCGAGAGCAGAAGCGAAGTCCAAAGGCAAGTTGGGTCCTACATGAGTAAGCAGGTACAGCAGATGAGGTCTCGGAAACAGAGGAATAAGCTAAAGACCATTCTGCAACTGCTCATAGTGATAGACTAGTTTAAATAGGCTACTGGATGCTAAGTGGTAAATAGAATGCGCACATGCCCGGTAAACTGGCACATCATATGTAACATTGTCCCTTTGCTCATAAAAATGAGCACGTGCGCAATGTGCACGAGTGTGGGCACAAGCATAAATCTGCACTGGCTTTTTGATGCTAGGATTCTGGTTTACCTTACAGAGCTGACAAGAAGGATGCTGATAGGAGGAGAGAACAGCGTGACAGAGAGATGAATCACTGTGCCTCTTCTCCTTTCACTGTCCAGTCACAGGCTGGGGTGGGTCCAGGATGACCTGGGCTCAGGGGACGTGGGTGGATTGATGATGGCCAACAGCCTGAGGATGCCTAGTGGCAGGAAATCTGGTTTTGTTCTTTCATCTTTTAATGCCCTATTCATTTTTATCTTGTTATTTTTGGCCGAAGCTCTGCTCTAAGTGAATGAGGTTAGGTTGCTAAAAACTTTCTGTGCCATCACTCAGCCTTATTACAGCTCTACAGATCACATGGCATGTATCATAGTGTTATATACATCAATGGTGTATGTAACTTTGCAGCCCTGCAAGCAGCGTTACGTTATCATCCCTGAGGTTGGCAAAGTCTGCATAATGCATGTTAGGATTATAAAGGGTCCTCCTGGGAAGGTGGAGAAGCGGAGAGGTGTAAGACTTTGACAAAGCACGCGGTACACCAGGCACTGTGCAATCCTGCAGTCAGGTAAGACTTGATGGGTCTGTATGATAAAAAAGCATCGAGATAAATCATGGATTACTCCTAAAATATTCATTTTTGATGCAGATGCTGGAGATTAAAAATTAAAAAATATATATCCCCCATTTTTCTAATCAAAAACTTAGCTTATTCCCAGTCAGCTATCAAAACCCAAGTGAGTATGACACAAGTGAGCAGTTTTCCTTTTCAACATATTCAAGTCTGTTTAGTTTAGAGTAACTTTCCTCGCTTTATTCAACAGCTTCTAAGAGGAAGAGCGCGGTGTTAGCTAAGTGGAGGTGTTCTGGGCCCCGTATTGATTATGAAAATGATTTATAGTGGGCAAAATCTGCAACTCATTAAATAGTACAAAGTCCAATTTCATCAGGCTCTGCCAACTATGGAGCTCATGGTTTGAGCCTAGGTTCACACTGACAGCGGGAATCAAATCGTGCGAGTTCAGCTGAACTCGCACAATTTGATTCCCGCATGTCAGTCCCAGCTTCGGGGCCGATTTCAGGGACATCTGTGCGGGTTCCTGCACAGATGTCTATGGAAATCGGCAAAAGTAGTACAGAAACGACTTTTGGGAATCGGTGCGGCACCACAAATGCGGTGTCGCACCGATTCGGACGGTGCCATTGCCAGCAATAGCTGCCGATTTGGCATATGATTTGACATTGTCAATCGCATGCCAAATCGCTGCAATGTGAACCAGGGTTAAAGGACAAATCCATATACAGTCCCTTGAAAAAGTATTCATACCCTTGAAATTTTCCACATTTTGTCATGTTACAACCAAAAACGAAAATTTATTTTATTGGGATTTTATGTGATAGACCAACACAAAGTGGCACATAATTGTGCAGTGGAAGAAAAATGATAAATAGTTTTCAATATTGTTTACAAATAAATAGCTGAAAAGTGTGGGGTGCATTTGTATTCAGCCCCCCGGAGTCAATACTTTGTAGAACCTCCTTTCACTGCAATTACAACTGCAAGTCTTTTTGGGGATGTCTCTACCAGCTTTGCACATCTAGAGAGTGACATTTTTGCCCATTCTTCTTTGCAATATAGCTCAAGCTCTGTCAGATTGGATGGAGAGCGTCTGTGAACAGCAATTGTCAAGTCTTGCCACAGATTCTCAATTGGATTCAGGTCTGGGCTTTGACTGGGCCATTCTAACACATGAATATGATTTGATCTAAACCATTCCATTGTAGCTCTGGCTGTATGTTTAGGATTGTTGTTTTGCTGGAAGGTGAACCTCTGCCCCAGTCCCCACATAATTGGGCTGGACTGCCCAGAAAAAGGGTGTGAGCGTGGCGGGACTGCTCAGAAAGTGGGCATGATCTTGGTGGGACTTCCCAGAAAGTCAGTGTGTTAAGTGTGAGCTCTGGACATAGGTGACAGTGTCCCAGGGACTGGAACAATCCTGTTGGCTAGTATGGGGATGTGGTATCCTAGCTGGTTAATGTACCTCTGGCTACAATACTCCCCTTTAATCTGGAGCTGTCCCCTGAAATACTTCTTTTTGCCACAAAATGTGCTCAGTCCAGGTTGAATAATGTCCAGAATCATTCAAACTGGAAGACCTAGAGGATACATCTGCAGGACACCATGGGCCCACTCCAACAGCAGCCTTCACTTAGAGTGTAATGGTGGAGAAAATTGAGTACTGTCCGTGATATTTTTTTTATTTGCACTAACATACAATTTTTCTGGACAAGCTTTCGGGGTATGTCCCCTTCTTCAAGGTCCAAGCAGTACTGCTGGAAGTGGGATTATGGTTAGGGATTTGGGACTAGTGGGAGCGGGACTAGGGTTAGGGATTTGGGAGTAGTGGGAGCGGGGTTAGGGATGTGGGAGTGGGATTAGGATATAGTTACTTACGTTGCAATGCTCATCTGAGTATAATTTTTGAACATGTCTGCGTGCACTCTCAATTCCTCGTATAGCAATGCAAATTGTCCAATTGAGGTGTGCGCTTGGAGGATGGGATGAACCCAATAGCGACGGTGCTGCCTCTGTTGGTGGATATGCTCCCAATAGAGTAGCACAAATAACAAAAACAGCTCCATGAACTCCATCTTCTTTATTTACCCTCTTTCACCTCAACGAGATACCAGGAAGTACACAGGAAGTGATGTAGGGAGGTGGAGTTGTTCTTTGATGCCGATGCTTCAATAACGCTTGAAAATACCGCTAACGCCCCTAAAATGCTGTAAAAACGCCGTAATAACGCTATGACGTTTTTAGGGCGTTTTTGAAGCACCTTGGTGTGAAAGGCAGATTATTGAAAATTCACACAGTATATATATAGCACACAATATCAGGTAGAGCCTGATCACATTACCCTAACAACACAAACTGTAAACAGGAATATAATTAACATAGCTAAGGAACAGCCAACATAAACATTAAGCTAATTAAACAACTAGCCACCTATGCAAGCTTAGGTGACTCAGTGCCCACTCAGACCATTTGGCATCAGTCTACAGCCTTGAAAACACAAAGTACATTACACATTATCATAAGCATAAACACCTAAACATCCCACAATGGTTCAGTAACAAGGTAAAGTAGACACAATATTATTCACATCTCCAAGAAATAGGCAGACAGACAGAAACAACAGGTGACTCAATTAACAATGGGAATTCACACCTAAGAGCCATACAATGGGAGAGACACATTTAATAATAAACAGCACATAACACAAACTGTGATCTCCCCACTGCCTACAACAGTCTATGAGACAAACTCATACAATGTTCCAGCAGTCTGAAAAGATGGAATTAAGTTATCTTCGTAGATTTCTTGAGGGATATTGTTGATAAATATTTCTGTCTCCAGTGAAGAAGCATCTCCAACCCAGTCTGCAGGAGGGTCGCCATATTCCCTGTGACCACCATTAACCTGTACCAAATTTATATTACTTCTTCTATGCACTCCAGAAGGGATGCCATATTGTCCTTATTCAGAGAATTAATCCCAGTGTTCATCGCGTGGTTGTCCAATGATATGCTCTCTCCATGGGATCAGAGGCTGAACTGAGCTCTTCACCATGATCTGACCAGAAGGCAAAACCTCTGGTCTCCCTCATGGGCCATAATCAGTGGGTAGGAGGCTTGCCCCTAGTCTCCTCCAAAAGTCCCTGTCCTGGTTGTGTCTGTCACATGTACCTCTAAATCCATTCTACTAGAATTTAGTTAATCAATAAAAAGTTTTAAAAAAACAACTAGTGATTGGTGCCATGCCCAACTTATTTTTGCCCCACTATACAGTAAGGGGCTGCTGCATTTGTTGATCTACCATGATGTTTTGGGATTGTTGGAGAAAACTGGATCCCAGGAGAGCAAGAAAACATTCAGCCTTAATTCAAATAGCTTTCCTGGGAAGTCAGAGCCTCACTGCTGAACCTCGGGGCCCTCTGCTGATAGTTAACAGTTCTATCTCAATAATCTCCCTGGTGCCAATTATTTGTTGCCTGCAGATAATGATGATTATCTGCCATATTAAAGTGGGATTAAACTATATCTGAGCACCACAAACTTAAAATGCTATTTAATTCATTTTTAAAAGTCAAATCTATAGTAAAGATTTAAAAAAAAAAAGACAAAACTGTAAAAAAGAGCTCATAAATACCTACCTCTCCTGCTGTAATCATCATTCCAATCCTGAGAAATCTGTTAACATTTGCAGGGAAACTGACACTTATAGGAGTGTCGATCTTTTGGATAGCCTGAAGCCCTTACTGGTTCCTCCTGCTTACTTGGGATGAATTTGGGTTCAGTCCAAAGTTAACTGTCATTGGTGGGCCAACGAGCTGTGGGTAGGAGATCCCCCGTGCTGCCGTACAGAAAGGGGCGGAGATGTTTGTGGCACCATTGACCTAATAATGGACACATGGTCATATTAGGTCAATGTCATTGACTGAAACCAAGCTTGAACCCAAGCTCATCACTACTGCTGACTGACATGTCACTACAGGTGAGAATAATGACATAAGAGGAACTAATAAGAGCTGCATTGGACCTAGGAGACCAACATTCAATAAAGTGTTGGTTTCCCTTCATACTTCAGCAGGTTTCTAAGGAGGGGAGTGGCATTCAGTGGCACGAGCAGCAGGAAAGGTAAGTATTTACAGACTTCTTTTACAGTTATGGCTTTTTTAAATGTTTATAATAGTGACAAGATCATGCCAGGGATACTTGGTGAGGACCAGTAACTTACCACCAATGACATAAAGCGTCCACACTTACGACAAATGGTTTGCGTACATCTACCTGATATCTACGGACATCCTTACCAAATCTGCATTAAGTAGATCTCTCTCTCCCTCTCTCTTTCTCTATGTACTGTATATACTCACCGGCCACTTTCCTAGTACACCTTGCTAGTACCGTGTTGGACCCCCTTTTGCCTTCAGAACTGCCTTAATTCTTTGTGGCATAAAATTCAACGAGAGATTTTGGTCCTCAGAGATTTTGGTCCACATTGCCATGATAGCATCACGCAGTTGCTGCAGATTTGTCTACTGCACATCTATGATGCGAATCTCCCTTTCCACCACATCCCAAAGGTGCTCTATTGGATTGAGATTTGGTGACTGTGGAAGCCATTGGAGTACAGTGTTCATGTTCAAGAAACCAGTGGTGAGATGATTTGAGCTTTGTGACATGGTGCATTATCCTGCTGGAAGGAGCCATCAGAAGATGGGTACACTGTAGTCATAAATGGATGGACATGGTCAGCAACAATACTCAGGTAGGACGTAGCTTTAAACAATGCTCAATTGGTACTAAGGGGCCCAAAAAATATACCCCATACCATTACACCACCACCACCAGCCTGCAAAGTTGATACAAAGCAGGATGGATCCATGCTTTCATGTTGTTTATGTCAAATTCTGACCCGACCATCTGAATGTCGCAGCTGAAATCGAGACCTTTCAGACCAGGCAATGTTTTTCCAATCTTCTATTGTCCAATTTTAGTGAGCCTGTGCACCAACAACTATGCCATGTTCAGTCACTTAAATCCCATATATATACACACACATATATATGTATATGTATGTATGTATGTATGTATATATATATATATATATATATATATATATATATATATATATATACACACACACACCTCCTGCAATAATGGTACTTAGGAATACAGTTGCAAATGGTCCACAACAAAATGGAATGCTGTGATGACGTCACCAAAAAGTTTCAAAGAGAGAATTGCAGGTCCTCTATAGTCTGTGACCTTGATGAGAACCTCTTGCCTCTCTGCTGTATGTCCCCGTCTGTAGCCCTTCTTTTTGGTTAGTTCAAATCATTTTTTCATTAAAAAGCTTTTACATGTCCTGGTGGCCTGGCAGCGGCACTCTGTAACTATTACCGGCCAAGATGGATCGCAACATAGTTCATCGACCAAAGCAGAGTGCCGTAACATTTTTCTCATCTTCTAACTAGCCTTCTTTTGCTCCTACCTATTGGCTGTGAATTATCATCTGTCAAGTTTTAGAGGAGGCATTTTTTTCAGTATTTAAAATGAATTCCTTTTGAAGGAATGTAATGTGATGGCATCTAGAATAATACATTTTACCGTCCTTCGTGCAGTAAGGGTTAAAATAGCACATTTTTGGGGGTTTTTTTCATGGTATTTAAAGCTCAATTCCAGCTTAGGCAAAAAAATGCAAAACATCAGCCCTTAGCACGGGTTAAAATTTAAAAAGCATATTCAACTGAAATACTCACCTCGCTCCTAGGAAGTAATGGGTGAAAAAGACCTGTAAAGAGATGCCCAGTGCCGGACCCCTAAATTTGGCAAGAAAAATGTAGATACCTTGAAGCAACCCACCCAAGAAACTTACCTTCAGGGTAACTATGATTTTTATTTTGTTACTCAGATGTGGGTGACAGTTGCCGCCATCCTCAATATGTCAAATCAAAAATTATTTTAAACCTCTTATGAGATTTTTTTGGCAACCAAATGTATAGACATACAAATTTATACAAAAATATTTATTATTATTACCAATAAATAAAAACGGCAAATGACAATGGCCTCATCTTAAAACACAGTTTCAAAGAATAACAAAGGGATCAACAATATCAAACTTGAAACGGAACTAGACATGTGCACTGCTGACAAATTTGTTCGTTTTCGTTTCATTTGTTTATTTTTTGTTTTTCTTTTCCGGGTATTCGTTATGAACGCAGTTCGTAAATTCATAAATTCCTAAATTTGTAAATTCAAAAATGCGTCCATTCCTAATTTGTAATTTCGTAGATTCGTAAGTTTGTAAATTCGAAAATTTGTAAAAATTCGTAAATTCGAAAACCCGAAAAGAAGAAAGAAAATCCAAAAATTCGAAAGAACGAAATCCAAAAAATTCTAATGACTAACTAACTAATAATAACTAACTATTAAATTATAGGTATTGGAATTTCCTTACAAAATCGGTTGTTAGTGAACGTAACGATCGCGAATTTATCCAAAGTTACGAATTATCTGATATAAGGAATGCTGCATCTAAACAAATGGAACGGAACGAATTAATAATAAGTAATAATAATAAAAAGTTTTTATTATTACTATTGTTATTTATTATTATCAATGTGTTATGTTCCATTCGTTTAGATGCGGCATTCGTCATTTCGGATAATTCGTAACTTCAGAAAAATTCGTATTCGTTACGTTCACTAGCAGCCAAATTTGAAAGGAAATTCCTATTTATTAGTTATACCTTTAATTTAATAGTTATTATTTCAGATTTTCACATTTTCGGATTTACAAAAGTAGTCATTTTTGAATTTACGAATTTTCGAATGTTCAAATTTACGAATATTTGGAAAAATTCGTTGAACGGGTTTTTGTCAATTCGCATGTTTCCAAATGAACGAATTTGTTGAAATTTGTTAAAAAACGAATTCGGAACCAAACAAATTGCACATGTCTAACATGCACATGGTGTGCACTTGGTAAAGAGACCTTGTGAGGTCTTGAAATGTTGATCTGATAGCTTCTTCTGAATTCGGCAAGATGTAGAAAACCAGAAATACAATACTAAAGCAAAGAAGAGATGTCTGGATGGCAGTACTCCAATAAAATCATCTTTATTTGAATCCAAAAAACCAAAAAAAATAACAGTTTATACAGCCAGCGAGGGAATAAGATTCAGCAAGCAATACAGCTAACATAATTCACAGCATTCTTGGTGCTTAATCATACCTGAGATTATCAACTATGATTAACTAGTTGCTGCCCGCCCACCTTCAAATGACGGCTGGGCAGTGCGGCTCTCATTCTGGGACGCTGTCATATGACGGCGTCCCAGAACGGCCGCTCTCGTGGGGGCATGCAGCATGGCGATTGCGGACACACCGTGTTGTTAGGACACGGCGCTACCCTGATCTCTGTAAAGAGCAGCTTCCGCGGCTCTTTAACCATGTGATCGGCTGTGTCCATTCACAGCCGGTCACATGTAAATGTGGAGATGCCGGTAATCGGCTCTCCTCACCTCACTCTGACAGAGTGTGTGGCAAGGAGAGCTGATCAGCGGCATCTTCACGCAGGGGGACATCTACACATGTAATCAGGCCACTGATCATCAGTTCCCTGATTACAATATAGCGCCAACTGTGCCACCAATCAGTGCCCACCATTGCCCATCAGTGCCAGCAATCAGTGCCCACCAGTGGCAGCAACCAGTGCCCACCACTGCCCACAAGT
This sequence comes from Lithobates clamitans, assembly GCA_037952925.1. Classification (NCBI taxonomy): domain Eukaryota; kingdom Metazoa; phylum Chordata; class Amphibia; order Anura; family Ranidae; genus Lithobates; species Lithobates clamitans. The sequence goes on along the minus strand of JBBGZY010000154.1, from coordinate 726,003 downwards.
TCCACCAATCAGTGCCTATTAGCAATGCCAGTCAGTGCTAGCTATCAGCGCCGCCTATTAATGCTGCACATCAATGCCCATCACTGCTGTCGATCAATGCCCATCAGTGTCACCCATCATTGCCCATCAGTGCCGCCTATCAGTGCTCACCAGTGCCGCCTATCAGTGCCCACCAGTGCCGCCTATTAGTGCCCATCAGAGCCACCTAACAGTGCCCATCAGTGCCACATATCAGTGCCACCGATCAGTACCCATAGGTGCGGCATATTAGTGCCTCCTCTTCAGTGCAACCTAATCAGTGCTCATCAGTGCCGCCTCATCAGCGCACATCAGTGAAGGATAAAATTACTTAGTTACAAAATTTACTGACAGAAATTAAGTAAAAACATTTTTGGTCTTTTTTTTTTTTTTTTTTTTTAGTAAAAAATAAAAAACCCAGCAGTGATTAAATACCACCAAAAGAAAGCTCTATTTGTGTGAAGAAAATGATAAAAAATGTGTTTGGGTACAGTGTAGCATGAACACGCAATTGTCATTCAAATGGCGACAGCGCTGAAAACTGAAAAATGGCCTGGGCAGGAAGGGGGTGTAAGTGCCCTGTAGGCAAGTGGTTAAGCACCAAGAATGGTGTGAAATGCGCTAGTTGTATTGCACTGGCGTTTTTTATGCTTTTTTTTGGATTCAAATAAAGGTGATTTTATTGAAGTGCTGCTCTGCAGACATCTCTTCTTTACTTCAGACTTTCTGCTATGTGCAGGGCCAGCACCCTTTGCCTGTGCAGTGGAGGTGGAACTTCAGTTGTGACTATCTTGAGCTTTGTACTAATTTGCACAAATACAATACTGTTGACTAATTCTGATATGATGGAGATGTGCGAATCGGCTCCCTTGGCTGAATGGATCCATTCTCTTGTGATCTGGAAAAAGGGTTCTTCAGCCCGTTACCAATTCACCTAAATACCACCATTTACAAGAAGACCACCGTCAACTCAGTGTCCCTTACTGCAGTGGTCCCCAACCACCGGGCCGCGAACTGGTGCCGGTCCGTGCTCTGCTTGCAGCCAAACCACGAAAGCAGTATTGATTGAGGAGTGGTGGGCGAGCAGAGAGGTGACATCATCGCTGTTCTGCTCTCTCACTCTACGATATGACGGAACATAGTAGCAACTGCGCATGTGCCCGTTTTTTTTTGCTCAGTTGGACACTGGAGTGCTGGGGAGAGACTACGAGGCTGCAAGAAGAGGGTGTGAGAGAGTAAGAAAAGTTATTTCACTGCAGAAAAAAAAAAACATTCCTAAAGTGACAAGGTACATCTGGTATTTTTTTGGTGGCAGGCTACTGTGACATTCTACATCTGGTGGCAGGATAGTGGGAAGCTGCAGGCAATGGTGGCAAGTGACGAGCTGCATCCGATGGCAGGAGATGGTGGCAAGTGACGAGCTGCATCTGATGGCAGGCGATGGTGGCAAGTGACGAGCTGAATCTGATGGCAGGCGATGGTGGCAAGTGACAAGCTGCATCTGATGGCAGGCGATGGTGGCAAGTGACAAGCTGCATCTGATGGCAGGCGATGGTGGCAAGTGACGTGCTGCATCTGATGGCAGGCGATGGTGGCAAGTGACAAGCTGCATCTGATGGCAGGCGATGGTGGCAAGTGACAAGCTGCATCTGATGGCAGGCGATGGTGGCAAGTGACAAGCTGCATCTGTTGGCAGGCGATGGTGGCAAGTGACTAGCTGCATCTGTAGGCAGGCGATGGTGGCAAGTGACGTGCTGCATCTGTAGGCAGGCGATGGTGGCAAGTGACGTGCTGCATCTGATGGCAGGCGATGGTGGCAAGTGACAAGCTGCATCTGATGGCAGGCGATGGTGGCAAGTGACAAGCTGCATCTGTTGGCAGGTGATGGTGGCAAGTGACGAGCTGCATCTGATGGCAGGCGATGGTGGCAAGTGACAAGCTGCATCCGATGGCAGGAGATGATGGCAAATGACACACTTGGGGCTCCCACTGATTCTGCATTAAGGTGAGTTGAGCGATTTCATTTTATATTACAATGTAATAATAGAAATTATGAGCTTCAATCATCCTGACACCATATCAACCATGGTGATGATGGAAGTGCCAAAACCGCTGCTACCAACACACCCACCCCCACCCCGGTCCTTGACAAAATTTTCTTCCAAGAAACCAGTCCCCGATGTTGGGGGCCGCTGCCTTACTGCATGGCCAATTTTCAATGCTTGGTTGCCTTGAACTCTTTGCTCCCCCCACGAACTTCCTGTTAAAGCCATGCCTTTGCAGTTCCTGTTTACCAGATTATTGTGCTCCCTCCAGCCAATATCTCGCTCTTGTTACTCTTTCTACTGTCAATGTCTTCACTACCACTACTCCCAATAACTCATTACTGATCTTTGGCTTGTTTACTGACTACCAGGCGCTGGTGGAATATGACCAGCTGCATCAGATGGCAGGCGATGGTGGCAAGTGACAAGCTTCATCTGATGTCAGGCGATGGTGGCAAGTGATGAGCTGCATCTGATGGCAGGCAATGGTTATTAACAATTAACACATTACAATAAAAAACATTTAAAATACTGCAAACTATTTGAAATAGCAACTAAACCTCTCCAATGTGAACTATAAATGTCAATGTCATGCAAGACATGTAAGATAATAACATTTACTGTAAGCTCATAGGCTCTACATGTTTCGTGGAATCTCGCTTCTTCAGGAGCTTGATAAGCATTCTAAGGAGAGTTCTATCTGGCACATCCCCACATGTTGCTTGCTGCGCATTCGTGCATGCCTACATCTTTTATGCATTTGTCAACACCCTTTTTATATATGTAATGAAGATTATACAATTGTTACAATTATCTCCCTCTTTCCCTCCTTAGAATGCTTATCAAGCTCCTGAAGAAGCGAGATTTTGCGAAACATGTAGAGCCTTTGAGCTTACAGTAAATGTTGTATTATCTTACATGTCTTGCATGACATGATTTTCGACATTTTTAGTTCACATTGGAGAGGTTTAGTTGCTATTGCAAATAGTTTGCAGTATATTAAATGTTTTTTTTTATTGTAATGTATTAATTGTAAAATATTATTGTTTATTTTTCTATGATTGGTGCCTGGAAAGTCCATTTTTTTCTACTTTCTTTTTATTCAAACCAAATTTAGGACGTGGCACTGTGCTACCTTAGGCTCCCACAGCTCCATCCTGTGTTGGTGCCTCCTGTAGCTTCTTGATCCAAACTTCCTGCTAACCCCTTCCCGACCGGCGCACGCCGATGTACGTCGACAGAATGGCACAGCTGGGCAAATGGACTTACAGGTACGTCCACTTGAATTCCCCACCGTGTCATCGCGAGCGCGCGCCAGCCAGGAGCTCCGTGAGTCGGGTCACGGGTCCTGCGGACTCGATCGCCGTGGGGATACCCGCGATCGCCTCACGGAGAGGACGAATGGGGAGATGCTGATGTAAACAGCATCTCCCCGTTCTGCCTGGTGACAAGTGTCACTGATCACAGCTCCCCATCATCGGGAGCAGTGATCAGAGTAATGACACTGCTAGCCCATCCCCCCGACAGTTAGAAATCACTCCCCTAGGACACACTTAACCCCTCCCCGCCCCCTAGTGGTTAACCCCTTTACTGCCAGTGTCATTTACACAGTAATCAGTGCATTTTTAATCGCAATGATCGCTGAATAAATGACAATGGTCTCAAAAATGTGTAAAAAATGTCCGACATGTCCGCCATAACGTCGCAGTCACAATAAAAATCGCTGATCGCCACCATTACTAGTTAAAAAAAAAAAATTACTAATAAAAATGCCATAAAACTATCCCCTAGTTTGTAAACGCTATAACTTTTGCGCAAACCAATCAATAAACGCTTATTGCAATTTTTTTACCAAAAATATGTAGAAAAATATGATCGACCTAAACTGAGGAAAAAAAAAAATTTTTATATATTTTTGGGGATATTTATTATAGCAAAATGTAAATAATAATGCGTTTTTTTCAAAATTGTCGCTCTTATTTTGTTTTTAGCGCAAAAAAAAAAAATCGCAGAGGCGATCAAATACCACCAAAAGAAAGCTCTATTTGTGGGGAAAAAAAAGGACGTCAATTTTGTTTGGGAGACACGTCGCACGAATGCGCGATTGTCAGTTAAAGCGACGCAGTGCCGAATCGCAAAAAACACTCTGGTCAGGAAGGGGGTAAAATCTTCCGGGGCTGAAGCGGTTAAAGCCATGCCTTTGAGCTTCCTGTTTACCAGATTAGTGTGCTCCCTCCAGCCAAGACCTCGCTCTTGTTACTCTTGCTGCTGTCAATGTCTTCACTACCAATATCAATGTCTTCACTACCACTACCACCGACCCTTGGCTTGTTCCTTCGACTATGCTTCTGCTTGATCCCAACCCACAACCACTCATCACTGATCTTTGGCTTGTTTACTGACTACCCTTCCGCTTATGCCTATCTGCTCAAATTTTGCTACTGGATCCCGACTTGCTCACCTCCTGGTGGGGCGATAGGAGACGCTCTGAGATGCTCATAGACACTTGGAGACACTAGGAGACACTAGTGTTTCTGCTTGATCCCAACCCGCAACCACTCATCACTGATCTTTGGCTTGTTTACTGACTACCCTTCCGCTTATGCCTATCTGCTCAAATTTTGCTACTGGATCCCGACTTGCTCACCTCCTGGTGGGGCGATAGGAGACGCTCTGAGATGCTCATAGACACTTGGAGACACTAGGAGACACTAGTGTTTCTGCTTGATCCCAACCCGCAACCACTCATCACTGATCTTTGGCTTGTTTACTGACTACCCTTCCGCTTATGCCTATCTGCTCAAATTTTGCTACTGGATCCCGACTTGCTCACCTCCTGGTGGGGCGATCCTGAGGACTGCAACCTGGTCCTAACAAGCAGCAAAAACCCATCTCCACCATCAGCGGCTCTGGTGAACACTGGTGAGTGGGTGCCTCGCTACTGTTATAGCTACTGGCCTCCGAGCCCAACTCCAGATCATGACACTCTCATCACTGGTTGCAGATGTATCCGTCTTCTTCCAATCCTTCGGGCCCTTCAAGTAAATGATTAAGGGGCCCAATGGACCAGCAGAAAGAGATATATTGTGTAATTCTCTCATTACTGGTTGCAGACGTACACAGGTGATACATTAGCAAATGATCCGAATGCCCTGAAGGTTGCGGTACGTTCGCCTCCCAACAGATGATCAAAACCCTGTTGACAAATGTTATCCTAACCTTTTCTAACCAGATGGAAAAAAAAAAAAAAAAAGTTTGCAACTTGTCTGAATAAGTTATCATGCAGTGACTGTCTTCTGATTTCGTCTTTGTTCACAGGTATACAGCAAGAGTCTGAAGAGACCAGAAATTCAGAATCTTCTGTCTTGTGTGAAACATTGTCCCAATCTACGGACACGATAGATCAGCGGGAGAGATGTCAACACTGCGTCAGGAATACGGAACCTCATTAATTTTGGCAGAAGAGAAAAGCCATGGTGCTCTGACAATAGTAATTATTTCTCTTCTTCAATGAAGTTTTAATAATGAGAAACTTTGCCGCTGATAAAACGCAGACTGAGCCAATTATCCTTCGCAGAAAATCATGGAAAGTGTTACCTTATAATTAAAAAAATTAATGGAGCAAAACTTTCTTATTCTATATAATATTGTGTGTTTATAATTAGTCCGAAATATGAGTAGAAGATTCATTTTATTTGTATAAGGTCAACATATTGTACATATTTTTGCTTTCCAAAGTACATAGAATTATTCATATCCTTCTCGGAGCAAGTAGAGAATAGCATTATGGTGGAAGCCTATACTCCACTTGTTTATGCAATTTGATGTGTTTACTGTGGTCATTTATAAACATACGAGGGACATTGGACTACAGTGGTGCCTTGGATTATGAGCATAATCCGTTCCAGAAGAATGCTTGTAATCCAAAGCACTCGCATATCAAAGTGAGTTTCCCCATAGGAATCAATGGAAACTCAGATAATTTGGTTCCAGTGCCACTCTGAGACGCTCTGAGACACTCTGAGATGCTTGGAGATGCTCTGAGACACTCTGAGATGCTTGGAGATGCTTGGAGACGCTCTGAGACACTCTGAGATGCTTGGAGACGCTCTGAGACACTCTGAGATGCTTGGAGACGCTCTGAGACACTCTGAGATGCTTGGAGATGCTTGGAGACGCTCTGAGACACTCTGAGATGCTTGGAGATGCTTGGAGATGCTTGGAGACGCTCTGAGACACTCTGAGATGCTTGGAGATGCTTGGAGATGCTTGGAGACGCTCTGAGACACTCTGAGATGCTTGGAGATGCTTGGAGATGCTTGGAGACGCTCTGAGACACTCTGAGATGCTTGGAGATGCTTGGAGATGCTTGGAGACGCTCTGAGACACTCTGAGATGCTTGGAGATGCTTGGAGACGCTCTGAGACACTCTGAGATGCTTGGAGATGCTTGGAGATGCTTGGAGACGCTCTGAGACACTCTGAGATGCTTGGAGATGCTTGGAGATGCTTGGAGACGCTCTGAGACACTCTGAGATGCTTGGAGATGCTTGGAGATGCTTGGAGACGCTCTGAGACACTCTGAGATGCTTGGAGACGCTAGGAGACACTCTGCAACACTCTGCAACACTCTGCAACACTTTGAGATGCTCAGAGACGCTCTGAGACACTAGGAGACACTCTGAGACGCTCTGAGATGTTCTGGGACACTCTGGGACACTCTGGGACACTCTGGGACACTCTGAGATGCTCAGAGACACTCAAAGATGTTTAGAGATACTCTGAGACACTCTGAGATGCTCTGAGATGCTTGGAGACACTCTGAGACACTCTGAGATGCTCTGAGATGCTTAGAGACACTCTGAGACACTCTGAGAGGCTCTGAGATGCTTGGAGACACTCAGGGACACTCGGAGATGCTCTGAGATGCTCTGAGACACTCTGAGACATTCGGGGACACTCGGAGATGCTCTGAGACGCTTGGAGACACTTGGAAACAGAGTGTCTCTGAGCGTCACCGGCGCCCCCGCACCTCTGGTCACATGCCTCTGAATCCTGCTCGTCTTGTGAGACAACACACGCAAATCGAGTCAGGATTTTTTTTTTAAATAGCTCGTATTGCAAAACGCTCGTAAACCTCGTTACTCGCAACCTGAGGTATTACTGTATTTTCTTGCCCTAGACTGGACACTTACCACTAGACGTGTGGTTTGTTTCGTTCCCGAACTGAAATTCGAAAACATTTTTCATTATTCGGAAATTCAGATGTATCCGAATTACCGACTTGGAATAGTAACGAATTTAAACGAATCCGAAATAATGAAACAAAATTTTGGACGAAATTTGAATCATTTTTGAATTCGAATCGTTTTTTGAATCTAAATCGAATTTGAATTTCCGAAGAGAGTAAAATAGAATATAAAATAAAGGAATAGAATAGAAAAGAATAGAATGGAAAATAAAACAATATAATATAATAGAGTAAAACAGAACAGAATACAAAATAAAAGAACAGAAAAAAATAGAATATAAAATAAAGGAATAGAATAGAAAATAAAAGAATAGAAAAGAATATAGTAAAACAGAATAAAATAGAATAGAAAAAAAGGAATAGAATAGAAAATAAAAGAATATAATGTAAAACAGAACAGAATAGAAAATAAAAGAATAGAATAGAAAAGAATATAGTAAAACAGAATAAAATAGAATAGAAAAAAAGGAATAGAATAGAATAAAAAATAGAATAGAATAAAATATAAAGACTATAACCATCTTCTGAAATTTGAACTTCAAATAGAATGAATTTGGATTCTAATAGATTAGAAAATAAAAGAATATAATAACAGATATACTGTATACTGCACTTATATTGACAATTCATGCCCACTGTTGCATTGTATAGCATTGTTGCTGACCATGTCCATCTCTTTATGACTACAGTGTCCCCATCTTCTGATGGCTCCTTCCAGCAGGATAATGCCCCATGTCACAAAGCTCCAATCATCTCACCACTGGACAATGAGGTCCCTGTACTCCAATGGCCTCCACACTCACCACATCTCATCCAATAGAGCACCTTTGGCATGTGGTGGAACAGGAGATTCGCATCATGGATGTGCAGCCGACAAATATGCAGTAATGCTCTCATGTCACTATGGACCAAAATGTTTCTAACACCTTGTTGAATCTATTCCACAAAGAATGAAGGCAGTTGAAAGGGGGTCCAACCCAATACTAGCAAGGTGTACCCACTAGAGTGGCCAGTGAGTGTGTATGTCCCAACCTGGGAGCGCCTATAGATTAGGTTTAGGGACCACACTTTCCAGAAGACCGTTGTTGCGGCTGTGTGGCTTTAAACTGAACATCAAGAAAATGTCCCAACTTGGATTTCGGTAAGATTACTGGGCGAAGTGAATGCAATGTGGGCAACTGGGACGAGCTTGGGATCAGTCTGAGTTTTGGATGGGACCAGGGGCATTGCTAGGTCTGCAGAAGATCTGGGGCTAGAGCCCACAGCAGTGGTCACCAACCTTTTAGTAGGCCTGGAGGTGGAGGGGGGGTGGTAGGCAATTTGTGGGGGCAATGGCTGGTGTTGGCGCTTCAATCATCACGGAACCATGGTTGATATGGTGTCAGGGTGATTGAAGCGCATTGTTTCTATTGTTACATGTAATTTATAATGAAGTGGTTCAACTCACCATATTGCAGAATCACTTGCCACATCTCCTGCCACCAGATGCAGCTTGTCACTTGCCACCATCGCCTGGCACCAGATGTGGATTGACGTTTGCCACCGTCTCCTGCCACCGGATGTGGATTGTCACTTGCCACCATCACCTGCCAACATTTGCAGATTGTCACTTGCCATGTCGCCTGCCACCAGATGTGGATGATTGCTTTCCATGTCATCTGCCACTATTTGCTATTTGTCACTTGCCATGCCAGCCAGTGCCACCAAATGTGCATTGTCGCGGCATTGGTGGCCGCACTGATCCATTTAGTACAGAGACAGCGGCCGTTGTCAGTTCTGAGTGAGGGCAGCAGAGCGGGGATGCTGGGCGGGCAGTGATGTCATCTCACTGCTCCCCGCCGCACCTCCGACATTGAAGAGGCCCGGCTGTGAGGACGGAGGAGCAGTGATGCGGGGCGGGCGGAGAGCCACAGCCCGGTGGTTAGGCAGGGACCCCTGCGGTAAGAGCCTCGGGGCTATGGGGCCCAGATTCGGGGCTATAGCCCCAATAGCCACCCCCTAGTGATGCCACTGGATGGGACAACAAGGAAGCTGTCATTCTCACTGTCACTACTGCCGCTCAATCAACTGCTGCCAAGGAAATTTCCCACCCTGCAGCTGCATGTACACAACATAGTTGGGATGCTTGTGACATAATTGGATGGGGCTCATCTTTCTGTCACCCTGCTCCCTCCTTCTATCAGCATGGCTCCTTGCCCTGAAACCTGATTGGCTCCTTGGGCTGATTCAGTCTCCCCATTTATGAGCTCTGCTGTAGAGAAGACAGCAATAAGCCGATACCAAGTCAAACATACATATTTCCATTGCTTGTATTAAAAAATACATTCACTGATTAAACAAAATTAAAGGTATGATATAAGAGGGGAACATTAATTTGTGTCTTTTATATCTGCCTGGATCTAAGCTTTAACCACTTGACCTCCAGAAGATTTACCCCCCACTTCATGACCATGACCAGGCCGTTTTTTGCTATACGGCACTACGTTACTTTAACTGACAATTGCGCAGTCGTGTGACGCTGTACATAAATGAAATTTATGTAATTGTTTCCCCCACAAATAGTTTTCTTTTGGTGGTATTTGATCACCACTGGGTTTTTTTTTTGTTTTGTTTTTTTGTTTTTTGTTTTTTTTTGTGCTATAAACAAAAAAAGACCAACAATTTAAAAAAAAAAAAAAAAAAAGTATTTTTTACTTTCTGCTATAAAACATCCAATAAAAAAAATGTAGAAATTCAAATTTCTTTGTAAATTTAAGTCAATATGTATTCTGCTGCATCATTTTTAGTTAAAAAAAAATCCCAATAAGCGTAAATTGATTGGTTTGCGCAAAAGTTATAGCGTCTACAAACTATGGTAAATATATACTGGAATTTTTATTTGGTTATTCATTTATTTTTATACTAGTAATGGCGGCGATCAGCGACTTATAGCAAGACTTGCGATATTGCAATCTGACACTAACTGACACTTTGTGGGAACCAGTGACACTAATACAGTGATCAGGGCTAAAAATATGCACACAATATGCAAGATAATCTCTTGCTCCTTATCGATTTTGCTGGCACCCACATGGGACAGAACCAATTCAATTTATAAAAATATCAGACTTTTATTATACAATTTTTATTTTAAAAAATCACACATATTGCGTTCACAGTCTATTACCAACAAGCATATGTTACAAGATACATCAGTCCCATTTGGGACCACTATACATACACCTCATATATATATATATATAAATATACATACATACATACATACATACATACATACATACATACATATATATATATATATAAACTTGTCTGTATGTCTCCAGGACTGGAGGTGTGTGTATTAAAGTGTTACTAAACCCACAACAGTAACATCAGTCTGTATATGCAGCATAGCATGCTTGTTATACTCACTGTGGAACCCAAGGGGTTAATTCCCTGCATTATGTAACAAGGCTGTTTGATTCTGTATGCACAGATCCTTCCCTTCTTTGACTGACTCCTTATAATTTCCTGACAACACAGAGTCTATGGAGTCAGGCTGCACATGCTCAGTTGGGTGTGTATTGCTAGAGGAGTTTTTATTTTGTCTTGGGAGGGTGCATGTGATCAGCCCAGGGCCAATCAGCACTGTCCAGACAGAGGGTCAGGGATCTTGCAGTCTCATAGGTCAGTCAGAAAACTCCTCCTACAAGCTTTAACCAGACACCATTTACAAAGCGCCGCACGGCTCGCGCATGCGCAGTAGGAAAAGGGGCAGTGACGCCGCAAGGCTCCACTGCTGGTTTCCCTTAATTAGAATGGCGGCGCCTGCACCCGAACCGATGGACGGATCGGCCTCGGGGGCCGACATTGCGGGCTCCCTGGACAGGTAAGTGTCCTTATTAAAAGTCAGCAGCTGCAGTGTTTCCAGCTGCTGACTTTAAAAAAAAAAAAATTTGCGGGTGGAACACCGCTTTAAGTCTACTGATTGACGCATTTTGATAAAAGTGCGTAGCTTCATCAGTTTGAGGAGTATCATATTCTGCTGAATATGAACAAAATTTGCACCAATACATTTTTATACATATGTAATAAATCTAGAACTTGTTCTTAACATTTGTTCACACTTACAATGTCATGGCAGAGAGTCACATGTATCAGTAACGTCTGGGGGGCGGACACAGGGGCTAGAGGTCCTCACAAAAAGTGCTAAAGTGAAACAGTGCTTAAAATATGCACTGTCACTGTACTAATGACACTGGCAGGGAAGGGGTTAAACATCAAGGGGCGATCAAAGGGTTAAATGTATGCCTAGCCAGTGTTTTTTTGTGTGTACAGTGTTGTGTGTTTACTAAGGGATGTACTGGATTTTATTCCCTGCCTTGCAGGGAAAAAAAAATCCAGCACATCCCCGCTGATAGGGTGGAGCTCTGCCTTGTTTACATATGCAGAGCTATGTCCAGTGTATCTCCTCGCAGATTAGCAGGGGCCGGAGGATAACCATTGGCCGGCACATGCTGATTGGCTTCTGCTGTAACTAATCACAGCACAAGTGGCGTGCGACCGCCCCCTACACAGATAAGTGGCCACCCTGTTGCAGTAAAGCTATGTGTTGTCACATGAAAAGATAGAATAAAATATTTACGTAAATGTGAGGGGTGTACTCACTTTTGTGAGATACTGTATAACATCAGGGGTATGCAGAGATACACAATATGCATAAAAACATCTACATCTCAGTGGCGCCGCACCATGGATTCCAATGCGGCGGGGGTGTTTTTCTAAAGCACCTGATTAGAGCTAGAGGCTCTAATTGGCTTCAAAAAAAGGGTGAGCTCGGAGTGCAGCGCATTGCGCTCTGAGCCCACCCAGTTGTGTGCCCATAGTGAATACCTTTTTTCGCAATTATCACACTAAAGTTCCTCCCCGCCAATCAGGAGGCAGGTCTGTGAGACCTGTTTCACGATTGGCCACAACGTCAGGCGATCCTATTGGATGCCTAGCGCTTTGGAGGAAGACACACGGCGGAGGAAGTTGGAGGAGCGGACACTGGAGCCGCCACGGCCTCCAGGAGAGGAGGAGAGGGCACCACAGCCCCGCGGGTATACCTCCCAACTTTTTGAGATGGGAATGAGGGACACCTATTAGCAAAAGTATGCAGGCATAGGACACGCCCCCTGCCACACCACATTAAAGGGGAATTATACAAAAAAAAAATGATTAGGTAAAGTGACCAGTGCTTTTTTTTTACCACTTCTATTTCTTTATATTGGCTTTTAAAATGTACAAATGCAGCAATTTAGAAATTGGATGAAAGTATTAGCACTGGGAAACACATTTTGATAGGTAAGTAGTCCAATTTATATACAATACAGACCACAATGAGGGACAAATGAGGATCAAAGAGGGACCCTCAGAGGGACTGTGTTCCAAATCAGAGACAGTCCCTCGAAATCAGGGACAGTTGGGAGCTATGCCCGCAGGTAAGTGCTGGACCGCCCCCCGGGGGGGTGGTTTAGTGTCATGCCACGCCGCTGGGGGGGTGTTCTTTGTTTGCCGCCCCCTCAAAAGAAGAACCCACCAGCCGCCACTGGTGGCAATAAAAATCTTCTGGAGCAGAGTGGTGGCTGAAGACTGTTGATTGTCAGGTCTACCACCATCCGTCATTCCTGGGGATACTTCTGCCTGTCTGGGGGGTACCCTAAAGGCACCTCACTTCTCTCTTTTGTCTTCTGTTACGACAACAAAGTAAAAGATCAGTAGAAATAAAGCCAAGTGGGCATCTGGAAATAAAAGGCTTGATGTATCGTATTGCGCAAAAAGTAAAACTATTTTAAAACGTTTATTTATAGTGGAACAATATTGCAGCAGGCAAGATAAAGGCCATAAACCAAAAAGAAAGACAAAGAGTAATTACAATAGTTATACATAGTGGAAGATAAAGGAGCGCGCGGTGAAAAACACACTGTGGCCCGGTCACGCAGGCAGCGATGATGAAAGCCCACGGATACAACCTCCTCCCAATAACCGAAAAGCTTTTTTCCCCGAGTACGACGGGGCTGTTTTTTTGACTCGATACAAATCACTGGCTTTTATATTGTAGCATCCATCACGCCAGGTGAAGTTCTTATGGTGGCATTATTTTCTCTTGGAAACCCTAAAGAAATAAGTGAAAACATGTCAATAATTTCACTTTTTGTCTCTAGGTAGTTCGTATTTTTTTCCCCCCGCAACAACGTTTAGGCTATTTATTCCTGACGACCATAAAACCCAAGTCTTTTTTTCGTTGGAGTTAAGTTTTACGATGAACGCCGGTTTTTCCAATATCACAGCCAGGCCTAATGTTTGCTATAGAATAAATGGAGCTCCAGCAATTCGTGTTGCCTCCTCTCTATGCTAAAGAATACGGATTGCACAATAATGGAGGTAAATGGGCCTTTCAGTGGTTGAATGATGGCTCTGGTCAAGGAAAGAAAGGATGATAAAGGACAAGCGCATTTACATTTAACAAAACAAAGTGTTTAAAATGATGTGATGCTTGGTTGGATGCAAAGGTATAATTTCCCTTCATGAATAATTATTTTAATTTTTCAGTCAATAAAACATCAACGGTATGGTGTTACCAAAGGCAACCAATACATCTGGTTGAAAAATCACAAAATACTCTGTATTACCAAAAGTATTGGGACGCCTGCCTTTACACGCACATGAACTTTAATGGCATCCCAGTCTTAGTCCGTAGGATTCAATATTGCTATAACAGCTTCAACTCTTCTGGGAAGGCTGTCAACAAGGTTTAGGAGTGTGTCTATGGCAATGTTTGACCATTCTTCCAAAAGTGCAATTCTGAGGTCAGGCACTGATGTAGGATGAGGAGGCCTGGCTCGCAGTCTCCGCTCTAGTTCATCCCAAAGGTGTTTTATTGGGTTGAGGTCAGGTTCCTCCACCCCAAACTCGCTCATCTATGTCTTTATGGGCCTTGCTTTGTGCACTGGTGTGTAAGCATGTTGGAACGGGGGAAGGGGCCATCCCCAAACTGTTCCCACAATTGTGGAAGCGTGAAATTGTCCAAAATGTCTTGGTATGCCGACACCTTAAGAGTTCCCTTCACTGCAACTATGGGGCCAGTGCAGGCCAGTCAAGTTCCTCCACCCCAAACTTGCTCATCCGAGTCTTTATGGACTTTGTTTTGTGCACTGGTCCAAATCATTTGGTGGAGGGGAGATTATGGTGTGGGGGTTGTCTATCAGGGGTTGGGCTTGGCCCCTTAGTTCCACTGAAGGGAACTCTTAAGGTGTCAGCATACCAAGACATTTTAGAGAATTTCATGCTCCCAACTTTGTGGGAACAGTTTGAAGATGGCCCCTTCCTGTTCCAACATGACTCTGTACCAGTGCACAAAGCAAGGTCCATAAAGCCATGGAGGAGCGAGTTTGGGGTGGAGGAACCTGGCTGGCCTGCACAGAGTCCTGATCTCAACCAGATAGAATACCGTTGGGATGAATTAGAGACTGCGAGCCAGACCATTCCTTCAAAAGCACATTTGTGAGGTCAGGCACTAATGTTTGATGAGAAGGCCTGGCTCACAGTCTGCGCTCCAATTCATCCCAAAGGTGGTCTATCGGGCTGAGGTCAGGTCAGTCAAGCTCCTGCACCCCAAACTCGCTCATCCACCCTACACCCACTCACACCTACAAAAAAAGTGTGCGTTGGAGCACCTACATATGAAAGGTACCTACATATGTGATATATGAGCGAGCACGCCAGAGTGGGGGCAATAATTTTAGCACCATTACTCCTAAACTGATGACCTGTAGGGGTTTTGAAAGTGTTGCAGGCGCACGCAATTTTAAGGTTTGACATATCTATTTACTCTGTTAACCTCATCTTTTATATTTTACCAAACAATTGCATGTATCAGAAAATCTGTAAGGTGAACTTATGCTGGCCATACACTATACACTGGCCATACACTATACAAAAAATCGGCCGAAATTCCATCATTTAGACAGTTTGTTCAATTTTTGTCCAGTTAATGGGCACAAATCGATAATCGTTGGGACGTTTTTGAGCCGAAAAAACGAAGGACAAGTTTGGAAATTTTCTGCCGAACGATCGATAAATTATAAGGTTAATGTGTTTCCCATCCGAATGGTCTGCACTAGATATATGTAAAAAAACTAACAAAAAAATGCATTAATTTATGTCTACTGAACGATTTATCGGTCATTACATGATGGCACTATCTTTTTCGCTCACGGCCGAATGTTCGTTTTTCGAAAATGGGTTTCGCGGATTTTTCATATAGTGTATGGCCAGCATTACACTTGACCCCCACCCTGGTCCCGCTAACCTGGAGTACGAAGATCCCCCGCACTGACAGATCGTATCGCCGCTGTGCTGGTCCGGGGTTTTAAAATCCCCGCGGCTTTCTCTCCTCTTCGCCTGCGGTGACAGGATGGGCTACGCGGGTTCTAATTAGTCGCCGCCGACCAATTAGAATGCTCCTAAACGTATCTCCTGACGAGGTACATTTTGATGAAGCCGAGGGGATTTCTAAGCTCGACCTGGTGTGTCAGTGCGGGTGATCGCTGCGCTCCAGGTTAGCGGTTCTGCGGGGGGGGGGTTAGGAGGGGGTCCTGTGTAAGTTCACCTTACAGATCTTTTTTTGTATTCTTTACTGAATTGTTGCCCTTCAACCAGTTGCGCTAATGTCATGTAACAAAAAAGTTAGAACTACCAATATTTTATTCTCTAGGGTGTCAGCTTTCAAAAAAATAAAAATAATAAATTGGGGGTTTTAAGTAATATTCACGCCTAAAATGATTTTTAAAATATGTAAACAAAAAATTAAAAAAATGGCTCCTAGACTGCTGTTGTGGAGGGGGTGGTGGAAGGAGGAAGTGGGGAGGGGGTGGCGGGAGGACGGTGGGGGGGCAAAATGCACCTTTGCCTAAGTAGACGAAAATACTTGCACCAACCTCGACTGAAGCCCTGCAATCCATAAACATGGCACCTTTGTGGTAATTGCTGATCAAAGGATCTGGAGAGGGCAATGGCAAGTCTAGCCATGAGAGTTCACATCATTATCTGGAAAATGATATACACTATATTACCAAAAGTATTGGGGTGCCTGCCTTTACATGCACATGAACTTTAATGGCATCCCAATTTTAGTCTTCGGGCCTTCGGGTCTGGTATGGATTTGAAGCGGTACCCCACGCCAAAATATAGAAAAAAAAAAACAGCGAGCGCGCCTGCCCCCCAGCATTGGACAAATAAAAATGAAGAAAGTATATAGAGACTGATCCTGAAGGTCCTCGCCACATCCCAGAAAAATATTGGAAATAGGAGGATGCCCCAAGGGATAATACGGGCAAGGAACCAAAACCAGGATGATTAGAAAAGTAATGCAAGGAGTATAAAAAAAATATAAATTTTATTGGATATATAACAATATAGACAAGTCACCTGGCGGCGTCACAAGGGGGTGGTTCCACCTGGTGACGTCACCAGTTGGCCTCATCCTTACCTCTATAAGAACTGTCAAACCGCAAGCCAGCCATTCGGCAGTTCGCCTTCAGGGCGGGCGGATCGATTTTTGTTTCTTTATCCTTTTCCTAAATGTACATAATATAACTGGGTACTGACATTTATAGGTAAAGTTGATCCAGGGAAAATCCAATTGCCTCTCGGGGGGGATCAGGAAGGAATTATTTCCCCTGCTGTAGCAAATTGGATCATGCTTTGCTGGGGTTTTTCGCCTTCCTCTGGATCAACTGTGGCTGAAGGAGTGTGTATATGGGATTGTATTTTTTATTTTTTTTGGTTGAACTAGATGGACTTCTGTCTTTTTTCAACCTATGTAAATGTCTGACCTCTGTGATTGCCAACAAGGGTTTTGCCACAAAGTACTAAGTCGTTTTTTGCGAAGGGGTCAAATACTTATCCTGAATGTGACATTATTGCCCTGCTTGTTTTTGTGTCATCCGCAAAAACTGAGATTGAATGAATAGACTTTACCGAACGATAACCATACACTGTTGAAAAATTCGTACATTCAAGAGAAATTTTCCATCCTGCTCCTTTGAATACTCTCATCGCCACAGTCAAAAAACAAATGTCAAATTGACCCCACTAATGATTAGAAAAATGAACAAACGTACCTACAATGTTCTTACACCAAAAAAAAAGTCAAAACAAAATTCTTCTAGCTTTAGCTGTTCCAGTTTTCACCCATTCCGATACCGACGAGGTAGAGGGTGACCTCCATTTTTCGTGCAATTAATCCTCCATAAAATATGTTTATTTGCAGTTCACAGCTAACACAGTTGGGGTATTTGTTTACAGAAACCTCAAACAAACAAAAAAATAACTATAACTTCTAATTAGCGAAGTTCTTTTTACCGACTTTAATCTCTAGAAGCCATCCTCCGCCAGACAGACAGAGTTAAATTTTCATATTTTTTTTTTTTTTTTTTTGTATGTTTTTTAGAGAGCTCACAAAGAAAGCGCAGTAAGGGTAAGCTGAATTGATTTCACTCCCTTTGGTTCAGTACAATGAACAGCACCGACTGATCGACACATAAGACCACATGATCAAAAGCAGAAGCCTACAAGTCAGCAAACTCGAGGCTGTCCACAGGGAGCCAGAGAGTAAAACAAACCGTCGGCGGCGCTCCAATTCCCTATCTTTGTTTAATCTCCGGATGATAGAAAAAAAAAAAGAGAAAAATATATACTGTATAATATATATATATATATATATATATATATATATATATATATATATACACACATACACACACCACACACTATATAGTATACAGATATACAGATATATATATATATATATATATATATATATATATATATATATATATATATATTGTAAAACTCTTCTTTTTTTTTTTTAACAACCACCCAAATCAATTTAACTATATATCTTTTGATGTCAAGCCTGTTCATATCGGATTTATGCTTATTTTAGCTCAAAATTTGGAAATGAATTTTCAGGAGAATGCATATTGTATTTTCTGCTTAATTGAGCAATGAAACCTGTAAATTAGCAGTGTCTGGAGATAGCATTCAGTATGCTCAGGAATATTAATGAGGGTCTACCAATCTGACTTCTGTGTGACTCGATTTTAAATTATATTCGTCCCTACAGGAAACGCTCGTGTTTGCCGGCTTAATTCCTATGCCAGCCACTCGCTTTGCATTGTGAAGACACATAAGCACTCTGGGGGAATGGATCAAACGCTTCCAAATAGCTGTTGTAACACTGGGCAAAGTCTGACGGAGAATATTGAAAGGGTCTTGAGTTTTAGGCAACTTGTTTTTTTTAGAGGAACAAAAAAAAAAAAAGTAATTTTTTTAATTTTGTACAAATTATTCTGGAGCTAGAAAGCCCCACTCCTGGCAACAAAAAAAAATAAAAAATAAAATAAAGGGTGTGTTGCGCTACAGTGATTGATATTAAAAATACTGAAAAACAATTAGAAATAAATAAACAGTCCAGAAAAAAAACTGACCAAATTTGACCATTATGGTCTCTCAAATGGACCATAATGGTCAAATGGCAAACTCCACGAATCAAGGGTGGATCAGGTTATCCAATCCCTTCACCAAGTGAACACACCACCACCACAATAGGTTGGACTCTTACCAGAGAGCCTGAACCCTTTATTATGAAGGGTCAAACAGGGCTTTATGAATATGTCCCGGTAGGGGTCATCAGCAGGGGGATGTACAAAGGAACCAAGTCAGGAACAGCTCCAGAGCATCCAGCATCCGGGGGACTCCACCCAAACGACCATTGTGTAGTCAGATCCAAATAAACCATAAAATGCTGGATAGTGTAAAACCTCTTAAGGGTTGCATTTAATATAAAGTATTGCACTTACACGTATCCATAGTAAAAACAGCATTTGCATGGTAAAAAAGGAAGGTGGCCGCTGCAGAACATCCAAACATGTAAAATGCACGATAGCAGGAACATACAGCCAGGAGCACAGAAGAGGATCCCGAGAAGAGGATCTGGGCTGCTCTGTGCAAAGCCACTATACAGAGCAGGTAAGCACAATGCCGCGTACACACGAGCGGACTTTCCGGCAGACTCTGTACGGTGGACCGGACTCTGTCGGACAATTCTATCGTGTGTGGGCTCCAGCTGACTTTTTTTTTCCAAAAGTCAGATGGACCTAGAAATAAAGCACGTTTCAAATCTCATCACGTACGAATCGGTCGGACTTTGGTGTGATCGTGTTTGTCCAAGTCCGTTCGTTTGAAAGTCTGGCGGACCTACGCTGCAAAGTCCGTCAGAAAGACTGTCGGACCAAGTCCGTCGAAAAGTCCGCTCGTGTGTATGCGGCATACATGTTTTTTATTTTTATAGAACAAAATGAGATTTTACAATCACTAAGTAACGCAGTGCCATATCACCTGGTCAGAAGGGGGTAAAGGTAAATCTTCCAGAGGTCAGGTGGTTAACAGTACCCTGGAAACACCTAAACTCAATTATTTGCAGGGGTGTCAAACATGCTTGATCTAGATAAATCACTTGTATGTACGTACCAATTCACTGTGTGTGTGTGTGTGTACGGAAGATACCGTATATAAATATATATATATATATATATATATATATATATATATATACACACACACACACAGTATCTCACAAAAGTGTGTACACCCCTCACATTTTTGTAAATATTTTATTATATCTTTTCATGTGACAACACTGAAGAAATGACACTTTGCTACAATGTAAAGTAGTGAGTGTACAGCTTGTATAACAGTGTAAATTTGCTGTCCCCTCAAAATAATTCAACACACAGCCATTAATGTCTAAACCGCTGGCAACAAAAGTGAGTACATCCCTAAGTGAAAATGTCCAAATTGGGCCCAATTAGCCACCTCCCTGGTGTCATGTGACTCGTTAGTGTTACAAGGTCTCAGGTGTGAATGGGGAGCAGGTGTGGTAAATTTGATGTTATCGCTCTCACTCTCTCCTACTGGTCACTGGGAGTTCAACATGGTACCTCATGGCAAAGAACTCTCTGAGGATCTGAAAAAAAAATTCTTGCTCTACATAAAGATGGCCTAGGCTATAAAAAGATTGTCAAGACCCTGAAACTAAACGGCAGCATGGTGGCCAAGACCATACAGCGGTTTAACGGAACAGGTTCCACTCAGAACAGGCCTCGCCGTGGTCGACCAAAGAAGTTGAGTGCACGTGCTCAGCGTCATATCCGGAGGTTGTCTTTGGGAAATAGATGTATGAGTGATGCCAGCATTGCTCCAGAGGTTGAAGGGGTGGGGGCTCAGCCTGTCAGTGCTCAGACCATACGCCGCACACTGCATCAAATTAGTCTGCATGGCTGTTGTCCCAGAAGGAAGCCTCTTCTAAAGATGATGAACAAGAAAGCCCGCAAACAGTTTGCTGAAGACAAGCAGACTAAGGACATGGATTAATGGAACCATGTCCTGTGGTCTGATGAGACCAAGATAAACCTATTTGGTTCAAATGGTGTCAATTGTGTGTGGAGGCAACCAGATGAGGAGTACAAAGACAAGTGTGTCTTGCCTACAGTCAAGTTTGATGGTGGGAGTGTCATGGTCTGGGGCTGCATTAGTGCTGCCAGTACTGGGGAGCTACAGTTCTTTGAGCGAACCATGAATACCAACATGTACTGTGACATACTGAAGCAGAGCATGATCCCCTCCCTTCAGAGACTGGGCCGCAGGGCAGTATTCCAACATGATAACGACCCCAAACACACCTCCAAGATGGCCACTGCCTTGCTAAAGAAGCTGAGAGTAAAGGTGATGGACTGGTCAAGCATGTCTCCAGACCTAAACCCTATTGAGCATCTGTGGTGCATCCTCAAACGGAAGATGGAGGAGCACAAGGTCTCTAACATCCACCAGCTCTGTGATGTCGTCATGGAGGAGTGGAAGAGGACTCCAGTGGCAACCTGTGAAGTTCTGGTGAACTCCATGCCCAAGAGGGTTAAGGTAGTGCTGGAAAATAATGGTGGCCACACAAAATATTGACACTTTGAGCCCAATTTGGACATTTTCACTTAGGGGTGTACTCACTTTTGTTGCCAGCGGTTTAGACATTGATGGCTGTGTGTTGGGTTATTTTGAGGGACAGCAAATTTACACTGTTATACAAGCTGCACACTCACTACTTTACATTGTAGCAAAGTGTCATTTCTTCAGTGTTGTCACATGAAAAGATAGAATAAAATATTTGCAAAAATGTTAGGGGTGTACTCACTTGTGTGAGATACTGTATATACTGTATATATATATATATATATATATATATATATATATATATATATATTAAAAAAATAAAGCTGAACTCCAGCCTTTCCTTCAGTCTTGCACAGTTGTACTGGCTCCTCTCCTGTCCTGAAATCACCTACTCTGACATCACTGCACACTGTGAACGTCTCAGAATGCGTACTAGAAGCTGCAGCAAGTCTGGTAAAACCCTCCTCATTTTCTTGGCTGGAGGACGTCCAGCATCATCTTGTGTTTTCCTTCCCAGCCTTCACATGGGCTTCAGCCAGTAAAAAGCCTCGTACACACGATCCAAATGTTGGCCAACCGAGTGTCAGATTTTTTCTTAAGGGCGTGTGCCAGGATCTTGTCTTGCATACTAACGGCACACAATTTTCGTGCAACAAACACGAACGTAGTGATGTACTACTAGGAATTTCAGCTCTTAAGCGCCAATCTTTGGACACCTTCTGCTAATTTCATGTTTGGTGAGCATTGATTCTGAGCATGCCTGTTTGTACTTTCGACTTTTGCGTGACGGACTTGTGTACTGACCATCAGAAAATCTGACAACCAACCGTTGTCCGCCGGAAATTTACTAGCCTGTCATCCAACATTTGTTGGCAGAAAGTTGGACAACAATTGTCAAAAGGAGCGTACCAACGGTCAGATTTTAGGACAACAGTCTATCAACAGATAATCCCCTGCCAACAATTGGATCATGTGTACAAGGCTAAAGAGTAGTGTGAACAGCAAGCTTTTATAAAACTTTCAGCAAGCGTCAAGCAGCATTCACTAAGTCATTATAGCGACCTGCAGCTCCTGTTTGAAAATGTTATACACAGATATTAAAGTGCTGATTGCCACTTGAAACAAGCTGCTAGCAGGCTTCAGCAGGCTTTCGCCAAGCCTCAAATAGTGCGGAATCCTACTAGCAGCTTGTTTAAAGTGACAATCAGCACTCCCATTAAGATCTGTGTTGAACATTTACAAACTGGAACTGAATGGTACTTTAAAAGCTTCAACAAAATGTATTCTGCTCTGCAAATGCTTGGTAAAAGCTTGCTGTTGTACACTGCTCTTGTACAAGCTGAAGACAGGCCTTACTGTCCTTGGCCTGCCCCTTTCATTCAATGGATTTTTGTTGTTTCAATCATGGAGGCTCATCATCACATGTGGGCATTACCTAGGTTGGACTGCATGCAACTGCCACTCCGCCACAGGATGTATTGGTTCACGATGAATGTCAGACACAGTACTTGGACCTCTAAGCCAACCCAGCAGTACCATGTAATAAGACTACTTCAGGATACGTCCCCCCAACCGAGTCACCAGGCCCCTCTCCAGACCAGCACTCTGCATGATCCTTCCATGACGGGTCCTCCCCTGGGATCTTCTCGGTTGTCCAGCTTCTTCACTCTGGATAGACAGCTCAGGACCATTCCTCGGCTTCTGTGGTAGGCCCCAGACAGACTTCTGGGCCCACCCACGCGCCGCAGCGACGCAGCGACGCGGGCCTCCGGAACAGAGGACCACGAGGTGGTCCTCTAACACATACCTGTCGGCCAGGAGGGCCAGCAGGTGGCTGAAAACAAACCCCTAAACATGGCGTCTGTCCCATAAATACCCTCTCCCAGAATGCAACTCGGAGGACCACCTCCACTGAGTTGTCTCCGGGAAAGAGAAGCACTCATCGACAACGACACCCACCGACACAATGTGGAACCACACGCAACGTCAGCCAAGCTGGAACAGAGGCAAATCTAACTTCCTATAATGAGCAATTCACTAAATTTACCTATTAAATGGTAGATCATAAATCTACCAGCGCTACACTTATGTAGCCAGGTGCTGGTCTACAGAAGCATGGAGAAGGAGACATTTCCTTCTTTAATTTCACTTTCAGCTGTTATGCTGAATATTGTGCTGCACTATCCCCTCCAGGCAGCAGAGGGAGAACTATACGAGGTGTGTCTAAAAGGTTTGGTGAATGGTATCAGAAAACAAACAAAACAGAAGATACAAACAAATGACCTTTATTGGCCTTCAAAATAATTGCCATCCTTCACAACACACATTTGGCAACATTCATAAAGCTTCTGGAATCTAGGGAGGGGGGGCAATTTTTGGGTCAAGGGGAAGACGGTTCCCATTGCATCAATTGCCGCTTGGATTCCAGGTCGAACTGGTAGCACCAATTCTCATCCCCTGTGAAGATGGTTAGCAGAAAGGATGAATCCTGGTCAAGCATGTTAATTAAATCTCCAAAGGTTTCCATCCATTTTGCTTTATGTTCGTCGCTTACCCTTATCTTTGCGGACAATGGTGCGCACCGTGTCCTTGCTAATGCCCAATTCCTCCTCCATTAATCGCAGAGTCAGTCGCCGATCTTGTGCCAGCATTTGTCACACCCGCTTGATCATGTCTGGGGTTCTGCTTGTCAACGCCCAAAGTGAACATGGCTCATCCTCAGCCATTTCAGACGAGCGGATTTCTGGGTCCGGCGGAGTTACGACGTAAAGATTTGAAGCATTTTCCAAATCTAAAGTCCGTCAGATTTTCGACTGGAAAAGTCCGCTGAAGGTCCGATGAAGCCCACACACGATCGGATTGTCCGCCGGACTCAGTCCGTCGGACCAGTCCAGTCGAAAAGTCCGCTCGTGTGTACGCTGCATAATAGTTGTCCTGTGGACAGATTCTCCCACCTGAGCTGTTGATCTCTGCAGCTCCTCCAGAGTTACCATGGGCCTCTTGGCTGCTTCTCTGATTAATGTTGCCCGGCCTGTCAGTTTAGGTGGATGACCATGTCTTGGTAGGTTTGCAGTTGTGCCATACTCTTTCCATTTTCAGGTGATGGATTGAACAGTGCTCTGTGAGATGTTCAAATCTTGGGATATTTTTTTATAACCTAACCCTGCTTTAAACTTCTCCACAACTTTATCGATGACCTGTCTGGTGTGTTCCTTGGCCTTCATGATGCTGTTTGTTCACCAAGGTTCTCTAACAAACCTCTGAGGGCTTCACAAAGCAGCTGTATTTATACTGAGATTAAATTACACACAGGTGGACTCTATTTACTAATTATGTGACTTCTGATGGCAATTGGTTTCACTAGATTTTAGTTATTTGTAGAAAAAATTGAAAACCATTTATCATTTTCCTTCCACTTCACAATTATGTGCCACTATGTGTTGGTCTATCACATAAAATCCCAATAAAATACATTTACGTTTTTGGTTGTAACATGACAAAATGTGGAAAATTTCAAGGGGTATGAATACTTTTCCAAGGCACTGTATGGACACTGGAGCAAGGAGGAACAGTGTAGCTGCTTTTATGAGACCTCCAGCTAGGTTCTTTCTCTTGGTGCTAAGAGAACCGATGAGAGCACATATGCTTCATATTGGCCAGACTGCTGTCTGCTGTGTTCCTTGACCTTCATGATGCTGTTTGTTCTCTGAGGTTCTCTAACAAACCTCTGAGGGCTTCATAGAACAGCTGTATTTATTCTGAGATTCAATTACACACAGGTGGACTCTATTTACTAGCTAGGTGACTTCTCAAGGCAATTGGTTCCACTAGATTTTAGTTAGGGGTATCAGAGTAAAGGGGCACTGAATACAAATGCACGCCACACTTTTCACATATTTATTTGTAAAAAAAAAAAACTGAAAACTACCCTGTTTCCCCGAAAATAAGACCTAGCGTGATTGTCAGTGATGGCTGCAATATAAGCCCTACCCCCCAAATAAGCCCTACCCTGTTTCCCCAAAAATAAGCCCTACCCTGAAAATAAGACCTACAAGGACTTTAACTAGGGCTTATTTGGTGGGTAGGGCTTATATTGCAGCCATCACCGACAATCACGCTAGGTCTTATTTTCGGGAAACAGGTTATGTATCATTTTCCTTCCACTTGACAATTATGTGCTACTTTGTGTTGGTCTATCACATATAATCCATTTACGTTTTTGGTTGTAACATGACAAAATGAGGAAAACTTCACGGGGTATGAATACTTTTTCAAGGCACTCTACGTCCAAAGAGTGAACCTTTAATCACAAGTTAAGGGCTTCGTTCAGCCTCCCTCCAGCTTAAAAATGAAAGTGATGCGGTGGCTCTATAGCTGGCAATCACTTTCACAGAGCCGGCAATGCAGTGCCCCATCCTCCCGCCGGTGGCCCTCCTCCTCCCGTGGTTTTCAGACTCTCCGGCTCCTACCGGAGCCCGGGAACACAGCCGTCGGCTACGGGAAATCAATCGCTGCAAATCCATGCCTCAATCTCCAATGCAAACAATGAAACCAGAAGTGATGTCACTTCCAGTTTCAGAAGCACCATTTCCTGACCAGTACAGCCAGGGGACACATCTAACCAAGCCGATCTGTGCTCGGTTAGATGGTGTGAAGGGCGGTGGAGACATTGGGGTCTATTAGACCCCTAATGTCTCCATAAAGAGTACCTGTCACCTGCCCAATGCTATCACATTGTTAAACCCTTGTGATAGCAATAAAGTAAGAATATAAAAAAAAAGAAAAAAGTTTAAAACAAAGAAAATTATAATAAAATATATTCAATTAAAAATTGCTGAAACCCCCATTGCCCTGCCCACCTGAGCAAAAGGTGTGATATATCGCAGTGAACGTCAGAGTGGGAACAATAATTCTAGCACAAGAGCTCCTGGTTAACTCTAAACTGATGAGCTGGAAAGGCTTTTAACCGCTTGCCGACCAGCCGCCGCAGTCATACTGCGGCAGGTCGCCACAGCTATATGTCGGCTCTTTAAGACGCTATAGCAGGCGCGCACACGCCCACGGCCGATGCGCGTGCCCGGTGGGCGCGATGTCCGCCAGGCACTCGCGATCACTCCTGACAGAACGAGAACGGGTATCTGTGTATGTAAACACACAAATCCCGGTTCTGTCAGGGGAGTAGAGACAGATCGTGTGTTCCAACTAAGTAGGAACAACGATATGTCTCCTCCCTCAGTCACTCCCATCCCCCCACAGTTAAACACACCTAGGGAGCACAACCCCCTAGTGTTAACCCCTTTGATCGCCCCCCTAGTGTTAACCCCCTCACAGCCAATTTATACAATAATCAGTGGCTATTTTTAGCTCTGTTCGCTGTATAAATGTCACTGGTCCCAAAAAAGTGTCAAAATTGTCCGATCTGTCCGGCGCAATGTCGTAGTCCCGATAAAAATCAAAGATCGCCGCCATTACTAATAAAAAATAATAATAATAAAATTACATAAATCTTTCCCCTATTTTGTAGACGCTATAACTTTTGTGCAAACCAATCAATATACGCTTATTGCAATTTTTTTACCAAAAATATGTAGAAGAATACATATCGGCCTAAACTGATGACAAAATTAGTTTTTTTACATTTTTTTTTTTCGGATATTTATTATAGCAAAAAGTACAAAATATTGTGTTTTTTTTTCAAAATTGTCACTCTTTTTTTGTTTAAAGTGCAAAAAATAAAAACCTGGCCACGGTGGCTGGGAATGAAGCTTGTTAAGCACAGGTTTAGGACAGGTATGGAAGGTCTAATAGACCCCTGATGTCTTATTAAAGAGAACCTGTCACAAAAGAAGTAGCACATCCAGAACTTTTTGTCCCCCATGTGACAAAAATCAAAGTTTGTTTAAAAGAGAGCATAAAAAATAAAGTTACATCCAAGCACTTAAACCCTGCAAAAATTTTTGAGCCACCCCCCCCGGCATATTCATATGTGCTGCACGTGTTATATTTTGCTGTATACGTCAGAGTGAGAGCAATAAATCTAGGCCTATTCTTCACGGCTAACTCTAAACTAAATGACCTGTAGGGGCTTTTAACATGCCGCCTATGGAGAGTTTCAGATACCCAAATTTTTCGCTGTACGCACGCCATTTTAAGGCTTGATGCGTTGGGTATCTGTACAACAAAAGATACCAGCGCACAATGGGTTAAAACCAATGAAAATGTCTCAGTAGCAGTAATGCAATGATGTGAACAGTTTATTCGATAAAATTAATGTGGAAACAGTAATCCAAATGTCAAAGCACTTGTAATTTTAAAACGAATAGAAGATAAAAGCTTTTGGTGACACTGGAAAGATCCCAGAGTAGGGAGAATCTGACGGCATCCATGGATGGGGAAAACCTGGCAGTGGGGGTGGCGCCAATGTCCCCAGTGCGCTGAGCCAAACTAGGGACTCACTCACCTGCGGGCTGTGGGCAGCTAGGCATGCCGGTGATGGAAAGGAAAAAAGCAGCAATCATCGGGAGTTCCGTGCTCCACGTGTCAGAGTACCGGGCCAGCCGGCGTACTGTCAGGAAGTGGAGTGAAGCCGCAGTTCGCGGGTAAATGGTGCAATGCTCGCTCTCTTCATCTGAGCCCAAGGAGGCGTATGGCTGCTCCAAGAGTTGGGTGGGGATGCCCTGGTCCAAGTACGGAAGCCGGAAGGAGGGAACCGAAGCACGGTCGGCTAGCGTGGATAGCGTCCAGCGCTGGTGGAGACTATGGTGGATAGTCAGGCTCGGGAACCAGCATGACCCGCAGGCTTCAGGGTTGCTGTGACTACGCGTTTCGCACACATGCTCCTTTTCAAAGTCACGGGGATCAGCAAGCATGAAGTTTAAATCCCTATAAAAGGGCGGGAACTGGGCGGAGCAGTAGAACGGGACAATTGAGTGGAAACCGTTAACTCCTCACAGCTCAGAGCCTAAGGTATTCACTATTTGTAAGTATGATTGTATAAAATATAATTACAGTAGGTAACATCCATACTCAGAGCTGGACTATTAACCCTTCTTATCACCAGTACAAAAATAATACAAAAATAATAATGACCAGGATACAGAGCAATTAGAAATACACAATAATAAATTTGTCACAATTACTTAAATAAAAATAAAAATATATAAAAAAGGAATACCGTATATACTCGAGTATAAGTCGTTCCGAGTATAAGTCAAGGCCCTAATTTACCACAAAAAAAATGGGAAAAACTTATTGACCCGAGTATAAGACGAGGGTGAGAAATGCACAGCTACTGTAAGTGGAAAAGAGGGTCAACAATGCCCATTTGCAGCATCACTGTGCCCATTTGCATGCCTCACTGTGCCTATTTGCAGCCATAGGTCCCCTGAACTTCAAACTCGGTAGTTAAGGGTTCCTAGATGCCCCCTAGCTGCAGCCAAAATTTGGGGTCTCTGAACCCAAAGGGTCCCAAAATGACATTGCTGCAGATAGACATAGTTGACCAAATTTGGGGCCCCGTATTTCGGGGCCACTTAGTGCTAAGAACCCCAAATTTGGTGTGCAAACCCAATGGAACTAGCACCATAACATTTCCAAAGCTGGGGTTACTAGCTCCAAGTGGCCCTGAGATACAGGGCCCCAAAAATCAGTTCAGAAAATGTCAAGCACTTTTCTGCAGCAGAGAATGACATTTTCCAAACCAGTTTTGGGGCCCTGTATCTCAGGGCCACTTGGTGCTAGGAACCCCAGCTTTGGATATGTTATGGTACCAATTCCACTAAGTGTTCACACCAAATTTGGGGTTCTTAGCACCAAGTGGCCCTGAGATATGGGGACCCAAATTCAGTTCAGAAAATGTCAAGCACTTTTCTGCAGCAGAGAATGACATTTTCTGAACCGATTTTGGGGCCCGTATCTCGGGGTCACTTAGTGCTAGGAACTTCAGCTTTGGATATGTTGTGGTACTAGGTCCCCTGGGTTTGCATACCAAATTTGGGGTTTCTAGCACCAAGTGGCCCTGAGATACGGGGCCCCAAAGTCAGTTCGGAAAATGAAATTTTTTGCTGCAGAAAAGTGCTTGACTCCAGTATAAGTCGAGGGGGGCACTTTCAGCACAAAAAAATGTGCTGAAAAATTCGACTTATACTCGAGTATATACGGTATGTGTAAAAAAAAAAAAAAAAGAGTAATTGAATAAACATAAAGGACACTAAACAACCACAAAAAATAAAATAAAAATGTAAAATATACCTGTGTATGTGTTCCAAATGGTAATGTATAATCAGATGTATATGCCACAGACGTTGATGGATTATTGGGCCACAGGCTATCAAGTGGGAAGAAAAAAGAATGGAAAATGGAAGAAAAAAGAAAAGAGGAAAAACAAAAAGGAAAGGGGGGAGGGGGATTGGGTGGTAGGAAAAACAGGGGGAAGGGAAACAGGGGGGGCTTTGGGGGAGGGGAAACGGAGGAGGGAAAAAATTGGATGGGAGAAAGGAGGCTAAACAAAACTGCACGTTTCTAATTCCTCATTGAGGGAATCGCACATATAGATCCAGAAAACTTTCCTTCTGCATAGGAGGGAAAACCTCTCATTTGCAGTTAGAGTCCCTTTGGGAATAGTCTCTATGGAAAAAAACTTCCAGGCATTTTATGTCATCGTTGTGCATGCGATGAAAGTGCCGTGGAACGCTGTGTTCATCACATCCTTTTTAGATCAACCTGCGATGATCACCAATTCTTGCACGTAGGGCACGTATAGTGCGTCCCACGTACAGAAGGCCACAGGGGCACCTTAGGACATATATAACAAAATCTGTAGAGCATGTGATAAACTGTTTGATTGAGAAAGTTTTGCCTTTATTGGTAGTGATTCTATTGGTGCCATGGGTGATAAATTGACAGGTCAGGCATCCTCTTTTTTTGCACTGAAAGATGCCTGTCCTGTTATCGAAGTACGTTCTTATATCAAAGGGGCATCTGGTGGTCTTGGTTACCATCTTGCTCGTTGCTAGTATATTTTTCATAGTATGTGCTTTCCTAAAAGTTACCTGCGGAACTTCTGGCAACTGAGGAGCTAGATGCTGGTCTAGTAAAAGGATGTTGTAGTGTTTTTTAATTATCCTCGAAACTGATCTAAATTTATCGTTGAAGGTTAACACGAATGTGAATGTGTGGTTGTCATTACCCTCGACTGGAATTTTCTTTTTGGGGAGGGGGTCCGTGTGTGACATGAACGCATCTTAAACTAGTTTAGATAGATAGCCCTTTTCTTCAAATTTCTTTATCATAGAGCAGCCCTGTACAATGTATTTGTCTCTTTTTGAGCAGTTTCGCCTTAGTCTATTAAACTGTCTGCTGAGAATATTCTGTTTCCTTGCAGGGTGATGGCAGCTGTTAAAATGGAGATAAGAATTACCGCTGGTTGGCTTCACATGGTTTTTAGTAAGGATACTACCCTTACATCTTACATCATCTTACATCATCTACATCAGTGAGGATTGGCATGTTGTCAGATGAGTTGCTGGTACTGGGCATGTTGGGTGGCGATATGCAAGGGGGTGCAGAGCTGGAAATGGGGGGGGGGGGTAGAGGAATCGCCCTCTGTGGGTGTGGAGGTGGATTCCTATGTTTGTTGGATATGAATTTATTGTAATTCATACTTTGTGGTGCTTGGCTTGCGCCCTCCTGGGAGGGGCACTTCCAATCAAACACTTGACTATTACTATTACTACTTCTGTAATGATATTTTATACAATCATACTTACTTATAGTGAACTCCTCTGAGCTGTGAGGAGTTAACAGTTTCCACTCAATTGTCCCGTTCTATTGCTCCGCCCAGTTCCAACCCTAATATAGGGTTTTTAAACTTCATGGTGGCCGATCCCCGTGGCTTGGAAAAAGCAAATACGCGCAAAACGCGTAGTCATGGCAACCCTGAAGCTTGCGGGTCATGCTGGTTCCCGAGCCTGACTATCCACCATAGCCTCCACCAGCGCTGGACGCTATCCACGCTAGCTGACCATGCTTTGGTTCCCTCCTCCTGGCTTCCGTACTTGGACCAGTGCATCCCCACCCAACTCTTGGAGCAGCCATACGCCTGCTTGGGCTCATTGAGAGAGCATTGTACCATCTACCCACGGACTGTGGCCTTACTTCACTTCCTGACAGTACGCCGGCTGGCCCGGTACTCTGACACGTGGGGCACGGAGCTCCCGCTGATTGCTGTTGTCTTCCTTTCCATCACCAGCACGCCTAGATGTCCACAGCCCGCTGGTGAGTGAGTCCCTAGTTTCAAGTCAGTGCAGTGGGAACACTGGTGCCACCCCCACTGCCAGGTTATTCCCATCCGTGGAGGATGCGGTCAGCTTCTCCCTGCTCTGGGATCTTTCCAGCGTCACCGTAAGCTTTTATCTTCTATCCGTTTTAAAATTACAAGTGCTTTGACATTTGGATTACTGTTTCCACATGAATTTTATCGAATAAGCTGTTCACATCATTGCATTACTGCTATTGAGACATTTTCATTGGTTTTAACCCATTGTGCGCTGGTATCTTTTGTTGTACATTTTGGTATCCATATCTTCCAGTTATGGTTGATTTCCTGCTCCACTGGGCTCAGTTCCCACTGTACCACATGTGAATTTCTTTACAGCCATACATGACCACAATTTAGCACTGGTGACACCCGCCATTCATCACTTGTGTTGGGTATCTATTTACTCAGCGCAACCTCATCTTTTATATTCTAGCAAAAAAAAAGTGTTAGCATTTGTGTGCCCTAAAACATTTTTTGCAGAATTTTACGCTTGATAAACCGTTGCTCTGTGTGACACAAATCAAATTGGAAAAATTCTGTGAGCCACAATGATCTTATGCCTTGCTTGTGCTACCTCCAGCTGCATGCGCTAATCACGCTTCATATAACGTGCATAGGATAAATTTACAAGTTATGCACTGTGCTTGGGTGACCCCAAAAACAAAATTAATAATAACCAACTCTGTGCTTACTAGTGCGATAATATTAAATACAAATAATATGAATGTTGAATAAATAAACAAGGTGTGAAAAAACAAGTGCTTGTTACACCATAAATTAGTAGTGCTTTAATAGTGCTTGTTACACCATATATAGTGTCTTAATCAACATAAAAAGTGCTTAGTGCTCAATATACAGTATCCTGCTTTTTTAAATGAAAAAAATAATAAATAATAAATAATGAAAAAAGTTCTCTTTGGCACTCTAAATAGTGCGTGCAAATAATGTCCAGCAGTGATAATAAAACAATGCTTGCAGGTGGTGTTCAGCTGTGGCAACAATCCAACATCATGCCGAAGATATCCTGAGTGCTGCAAAACATGCTCCTGTGCTCCTTCGTGACCCCCTTAAGCTAATGTGCTCACCTCAGAGCGTGTGACTCAGCTTCTACCCTGAGTCCAAATATGCTTTGGAACCACCCCTGGGCTCAGTCTCAGTGTCTGCTGCACTCCTCCAGCTGGAAACAATGTGGCTCCATACATAAAATGAAAAGGAAACTATATAGTGTAATATAGTCAAAATACTTTTATCAAAAGAAAACGCTCCCCACACCGGGGTACTCACATGGCACTGGTGCGTCAAGGCACCATACTATAACGGTTTTCTATGCAAAATCACTGGATGTTTGGTGCGGTATGATCAGCCATACATGATCACAATTTAGCACTGGTGACACCCGCCATTCATCACTTGTGTTGGGTATCTATTTACTCAGCGCAACCTCATCTTTTATATTCTAGCAAAAAAAAGTGTTAGCATTTGTGTGCCCTAAAACATTTTTTGCAGAATTTTACGCTTGATAAACCGTTGCTCTGTGTGACACGTCTGGGTTTTTTAGCTTAATGGTAGTGCCAAAACAGTGAGTTTACTCGACGTCAGATACAGTTTTCAGGGCTTTCCTGCTCACTTTTATTTAAATGAATATCAAAACTCATACAGGTATGTCTTTCTACGCAGGGTAGTTCTCACCATCACTGCAGAAACAGAACATTCAGCCTCCTGGCTCTCTTGTGGCAGTTTTACTGCTCCAAGTACTGTACCTCTTCAGGGTCTCTCCTGCACTTTAGTACCTTTCTGGTCCTCCTGACCATGAAACACGTCCCAGTGTTTATGCACTGACGCCGTATGGACTTTCTCTACAGCTTCCTAGTTTCCCTGTCCCGCATGGACTCTCTCTCTCTCTCTGGCTTGGGCCTTGCTCTGTCCTGACCTGGACACCATGGTGCACATCAGCACCTCACACGGCTCCCCATGTCTTTATAGACCTTGCTTTATGCACTGGTGCGCTTCATGTTCGAACAGGAAGGGGCCATCCCCAAACTGTTCCCACAAAGTTGGGAGCATGAAATTGCCCAAAATGTCTTGGTATGCTGACACCTTAAGAGTTCCCTTCACTGGAACTAAGGGGCCAAGCCACTAAAAAACAGCCACTAAAAAACATCCCCACACCATAATCCCTTTGGAGGCCTTCTCGTCTAACATCAGTGCCTGACCTCACAAAAAACATTCCCATAGACACACTCCTAAACCTTGTGGACAGCCTTCCCAGAAGAGTTGAAGCTGTTATAGCTACAAAGGGTGGGCCAACTCAATATTGAACCCTACGGACTAAGACTGGGATGCATTAAAGTTCATGTGCGTGTATGGGCAGGCATCCCAATACTTTTGGTAACATAGTGTATATGGATAGAGCAGAAGGGTAAGATGCCCCCTACCAATGGCATCAATAGTATTAATGGAATGTTTTTGTGTGCTTATTGCCAATGTTTCACCTCCTCTGTTGTTATGTAATTCATTTGAACTGTGTACATATTTATAAATATACTCTAATTTACTTACCCAGGTGTGATAACTAATATGTCCTGAAGAAGCCTAGCAATTGGAGAAACATGTCGGAATTATCACTCCATATTTATCATCGACTGTAGCTCATATTTGTAGATGTCCAAGATGAATTGATACAGTGTTTTTAAATGTTTTTTTCATATGTATTTTTTGTATTGAATACTATTTTTTAAACATGAATCCATTAAATAAAAAGTATGAATTTTAACTGATGTCTTGATTTGGATTATTGGCACCTTAAAAGTCCCAGCTCCTGGTTTAACCCCTTCACGTTGATGTAACGCAAATATGTGGCCTTCAGCTTGAAGTAGTTGTACCGGGGTGCAGCTGCAGGCATCACCCTGGTAGCGTTTTTTTTAGAGCCGACGGTCGGCTCTCCTGTAATAACAACCGATGCAGCATGTCCCCCCCCCCCCCCGCCACCTTCCATGGATCGCCCGGGTTCTCCCGTCTCACCAGATGGCCCAAAGCGATCAGCCAGCATGTCTGTCGCCTGGCCAGAGACCCAAGCGGAGCCGGAATCGGCTTTAATTGGGTCTCGGATCTAGTAACCCGGAACCGATGTGGTGACATCAAAGGCGTCAAATTTTAAAGAATTACAGCATTCAAAACTGACAAACTTGGCGTTTTGAATACTTTTAAGTGCAAAGGAGGGATTTGGGGTCTTATACTGTAGATCCCAGATCCCTCGATAAAGAGTACCTGTCACTGCCTATTACTGTCACAAGGGATGTTTTTTTTTTTTGCTGCGCAAATACAATGTGACATAAAATATTGCAACGATCGCTATTTTATACTTTAGGGCCTCTGCTAATAAAATATATATATATAAAATGTTTGGGGGTTCTAAGTAATTTTCTAGCCAAAAATACCGATTTAACTTTTAAGCAGCCAATGTCAGAAAAGGGTTTAGGCATGATGGGGTTAAGCATCTCTTTTTCCTGTTTTGTCAAATATTTAAGGGATGTGGTGCCTATATGTTTTTCTCTGAGCATTTCCTCTAAATTTATTTATTAATGATATAAATTAAGGTTTTGGATGTTTCTTTGTGCAAATAAAAGCGTAAAAATGGCTCTGGCAATGAACTGGTTAAGGCTGCCTTACCGCAACGCAATAGCGTGAAAGGGCCCTTAGACAATTGTCAAAAAATCCTGCTCTGGTGACGCCAACATTTTTTATTTTTTTCCTCATTTTTAGCCCCGGTGACCCCAAAACAAAAAAATAGGGGACACAGGCAACTGTTAAATCAGTGGTTCTAACCCCTCACTACTCCAAAAGAATAAAAAAAGAAACATCTTTAGATACAGTGCCTTTCAAAAGTATTCACCCCCTTAGCATTTTTCGTGTATTGTTGCCTCACAACCTGGAATTAACATGGATTGTTTGAGGATTTGCATCATTTAATGTACAGAACATGCCCACAACTTTGAAGATATTTATTTATTTATTTTTTGTGAAGCAAATAACAAATAGGAAAAAATAACAGAAAAAGTCGATGTGCATAACTATTCACCCCCCTAAAGTCAATACTTTGTAGAGCCACATTTTGTCGCTATCACAGCTCCAAGTCGCCTTGGATAAGTCTCTATGAGCTTGCCACATTTTACCACTGGGGTTTTTGCCCATTCCTCCTTGCAAAACTGCTCCAGCTCCTTCAAGTTGGATGGTCTGTGCTTGTGAACAGCAATCTTTAAGTCTGACTACAGATTTTCTATTGGATTGAGGTCTGGGCTTTGACTAGGTTTCTCCTTAAACCTCTCAAGTGTTGCTTTAGCAGTGTGTTTGGGGTCATTGTCCTGCTGGAAGGTGAACCTCCGTCCTAGCCTCAAATCACACACAGAGTGGTACAGGTTTTGCTGAAGAATATCCCTGTATTTAGCACCATCCATCTTTCCCTCAACTCTGACCAGTTTCCCAGTCCTGACTGCTGAAAAACATCCCCACAGCATGATGCTGCCACCACTATGTTTCACTGTGGGGATGGTGTTCTTTGGGTGATGTGAAATGTTGAGTTTGCGCCAGACATAGCATTTTCTTTGATGGCCAAAAAGTTAAATTTTAGTCTTATCAGACCAGAGCACCTTCCTCCATACATTTTGGGAGTCTCCCACATGCCTTTTCGCAAAGTCAAAACGTGCCATTTTGTTTTTTGTGGAAAGTAATGGCTTTCTTCTGGCCACTCTGCCATAAAGCCCAACTCTATGAAGCGTACGGCTTATTGTCGTCCTATGTACAGATACTCCAGTCTCTGCTGTGGAACTCTGCAGCTCCTCCAGGGTTACCTTAGGTCTCTGTGCTGCCTCTCTGATTAATGCCCTCCTTGCCCGGTCCGTGAGTTTTGCTGTACGGCCGTCTCTTGGCAGGTTTGCTGTTGTGCCATGTTCTTTCCATTTGGTTATGATAGATTTGATGGTGCTCCTAGGGATCATCAAAGATTTGGATCTTTTTTTTTATAACCTAACCCTGACTTGTACTTCTCAACATTGTCCCTTACTTGTTTGGAGAGTTCCTTGGTCTTCATGACAGTGTTTGGTTAGTGGTGCCTCTTGCTTAGGTGTTGCAGCCTCTGGGGCCTTTCAAAAAGGTCTGTATATGTAATGACAGATCATGTGACACTTAGATTGCACACAGGTGGACATCATTTCACTAATTATGTGACTTCTGAAGGTAATTGGTGGCACCAGAGCTTTTTATGGGCTTCATAACAAAGGGGGGTGAATACATACGCACATGCCAATTATCAATTTTTTATTTATGAACAATAGTTTTATGAATATATTTTTTTATTTTTATTTTAACTTAGACTATTGTGTTCTGATCCATCAGATATAATTCCGATTTAAAAAAACATTGAACTAAAGGCTGTAATGTAACAAACTAGGTAAAAAGCCAATGGGGTGAATACTATCGCAAGGCACTGTACACTTTTAAAAAAGGAAATAGATTTGCTGTATGGCTTTAAATTCAAAATTCTCGTTTTGCAAGAAGCTCGCAGTAAGTAAACACTATTATGTAAGAAATAAAATCTATAATCTAAATTATGAGATTTTTTTTTTAATGTCTCAGGCTGAAAACAGAAATGAAAAGCCTTGTATGCGGTCACTGTGCCCCCCGCAGACACTCAAAGAACATTGACGAAAGGCTTAGGAAAACAGGAAAATACAAGGCCATTTCACCTATCAGCGCAGTGATGAGTAGAAGCGGTGGGGAAGATATTCATTAGAGTGTGTGGGTGTAAATCCACAACCAAAATGATGCTTACTTCACAATTTACAAAACTCCTTTCAAGCGTGAAAAGAAAAGAGGAACAGCGGGGTCATTATTTAAATCCACAACATCGCAATTTTTTTTTGTATGTTTAAGAAAAAAGGCTGGAAGAAGACTTTGGAAAGGTTTTCATTATCGACCAGAGAGAGGAAATCGTAACATTGAGGGAGCGCAAGAATAAAATGAGGAATGACATGGAGAAAATTGAAGGTCGGTCAAACATGAAGACTTTATTTGCTCTTCAGCCGAAGAAAAAAAAAAGTCAAATAAAACCTACAGTAAAAAAATGTGTGCATTTTCTCACGATGGTATGAACAAGCCCAAATGGAAATGAGTAGAGGAGGTGTTTATAGTCCAAATCAGGAGAGCAGTATAGGGTGACAACCCTGCTCCTCTATAGTTACAGTACAGTGAGCGTTGTCACCGTAGGGCAGGAAGTGTGTTACTGGCAGGATCACCAGGAAAAAAAAAAAAGAACTCACAAGGGAAAAAAAAAATCATCCAATATATCTAAGGTTTGGCTAGCTGCAATATATTACATTTGTGTTTAGGTATGCTTTAAAGGTGAACACCAGCTTTTGGAGTTGAGCTAGAATTCCAGGTTTAGGTTTAATAGGACTTTAACCAATTGAGCTCAGGAAGATTTACCCCCCCCCCCCTTCATGACCATGACACTTTTTGCGATACGGCACTGCGTTACTTTAACTTGGGGACGTTGTACCCAAATAAAATGTATGCCTTTTTTTCCCACAAATAGATCTTTCTTTTGGTGGTATCTGATCACCTCTGTATTTTTTTTATTTGGCGCTATAATGAAAAAAAGACCGATAATTTAAAAAAATATATATATATAGTTTTTACTTTTTGTTATAAACACATCCAATAAAACTTTTTCCTTAAAATCCCACTCTCTGAGGAGGGGGATTGCTCTGCCCTTCCCTTTCTCCTCCCCATTCCCCTTCCCCCTCCCCCCCACCCTCCTCTCTTTCCTCACATCCAATAAAAAAAAATGTAAAAAAAAATCTAATTTCTTCATCAATTTAGGCCAATATGTATTCCGCCACATATTTTTGGTAAAAAAAAAATCCCATAAAGCGTATATTGATTGGTTTGCGCAAAAGTTATTGTGTCTAGAAACTATAGGATATATTCATTAATTTTTTTTCATTTTTTTTTTCATTTTTTACTACTAATGATAGTCATCAGCGACTTATAGCGGGACTGCGATATTGCAGCGGACATTGGGACATTTGACACTTTTTGGGAACCAGTGACGCTAATACAGTGATCAGTGCTAAAAATTATGCACTGTCACTGTACTAATGACACTGGCTGGGAAGGGGCAGTGGTGTATTTAGGTTTTGTGCTGCCCTAGGCCTGA
Source organism: Lithobates clamitans (assembly GCA_037952925.1). Taxonomy (NCBI): domain Eukaryota; kingdom Metazoa; phylum Chordata; class Amphibia; order Anura; family Ranidae; genus Lithobates; species Lithobates clamitans. Next base: position 687,131 of record JBBGZY010000154.1, on the reverse strand, counting down.
CTAAACTTGTGCACCCCCTAATTTAAATACGACCAACCCCGTCCTGTCAATGTCACACCCCTTCCTGTTTAAGACCAGCCCTGTCATCTGTAAACCACACCTCTTCTACTTTAGGCTACACCTTTTCCTCTTAGAGCCCCACTTCTTCCTCTCTGTACATTAAAAGTGGGTACCAAGTGCAGCCTCATAAGTGCCCATTAATGCAGCCTCACCAGTGCCCATCAATGCAGCCTCACCAGTGCCCATCAATGCAGCCTCACTAGTGCCCAGCAGCGCAGCCTCATCAGTGCCCATCAATGCAGTATCACCAGTGCCCAGCAGCGCAGCCTCACAAGTGCCCATCAATGCAGCCTCACCAGTGCCCATCAATGCAGCCTCACCAGTGCCCAGCAGCACAGCCTCACCAGTGCCCATCAATGCAGCCTCACCAGTGCCCAGCAGCACAGCCTCACCAGTGCCCAGCAGCGCAGCCTCATCAGTGCAGCATCACCAGTGTCCATCAATGCAGCCTCACCAGTGCCCATCAATGCAGCCTCATCAGTGCCCATCAATGCAGCCTCATCAGTGCTCATCAATGCTGCTTTAGCAGTGCTCATCAATGCAGCCTCACCAGTGCCCATCAATGCAGCCTCACCAGTGCCCATTAATGCAGCCTCACCAGTGCCCATCAATGCAGCCTCACCAGTGCCCAGCAGCGCAGCCTCATCAGTGCTCATCAATGCAGCATCACTAGTGCCCATCAATGCAGCCTCACCAGTGCCCATTAATGCAGCCTCACCAGTGCCCAGCAGCGCAGCCTCATCAGTGCCCATCAATGCAGCTTCACCAGTGCCCATCATTGTAGCTTCACCAGTACCCAGCAGCGCAGTCTCATCAGTGCCCATCAATGCAGTCTCAGCAGTGCCCAGTAGCGCAGTCTCATCAGTGCCCATCAATGCAGCCTCAACAGTGACTACTTTTGGTGACTTTTGGGTGCGATTTGTATAGACATCTGTGCATGAATCTGCTCAGATGTCTGTCAAATTGCCCCTCGCAGTCGGACTGCATTGCTGGTTTGAAATTGTGCGAGTTCATCTAAACCCACACGATTTCTAACCCGCATCAGTGTGAACCTGGGCTAACTGTAGTCAGCAGGATAGATAATAATATCCAGACTGATCTATGATCAAAAATGACACTTTTCTTCATATGCCAGCATGAGCCATACAAGTAGCTATGAAAGCTCACCACATATATACAAGCAGACACTAAGGTGTTAAATGCCAATGATTCCAGAAGCACCAGGCTGAAGATATTGAGCTGTAATAAGTTAACCATATATATAAACATCAGTGTACATGTGTCCATTGATGCAGAGAAGAAAAGCACAGTCCTCCCCTAGCACCAAGGACACCAAGGGTTCATTATCAGAGAGTCCTCTCTATTTCAGATAACAGGGGATAGGAGAAAAAGTGAAAGCTGGAGCACAGATAAGCGGCTGTGAGGTTTGTAAGGAGGAACAGTGAAGAGGATCGGCATCCACTCCCTCCAGGATATGCAGAATGAAGCTGCCAGCTGAAGCCACAATGTGCACCTAGAGTTACAACACAGAAGGCTGACCTGTTCTCTCTCTCTCTGCTCTCCTGTCTGTGTGGAGGGGAGGGAGGAGGGGAACTGTCACCAGCAACCTCAGCAGTGAATGGGCTGACTCGGGAGGAGGGAGGAGGCTTTTTTTCATGTTGGGGGCCGCCCCCCCACAAAATGCCTCCCTAGGTCTGGGCCTTGTTGGCCTGGGCCAAAATACAGCACTGGGAAGGGGTTAATATCAAGGGCGATCAAAGGGTTAACTGTGTACCTGTGACGCCCTCTGTTGAAGTCAAAGGATATGACGAAACGCGTCAGGGCGTGGCTAACGCGACGTAGGAAGTGACGTGTGCGCTCCACCTGAGTCATCTGCATAACCAGGAAATTTTCATCTTTTCCTGTGTAGCGGTGCTGACATCCTATGGTGAAGTTGACACACTTACATTACCTGCCTGTTCGATTGATTGCTGACTTGTGATTTTATTTGATGTACGTATTTTATTGAAGGGGGGTTCTCTGTCTGTCTTTGTGCAAGGGATTCTGAGTCAATAAACAGGATTACGCTATGTGCACCCTTTTCTTTACTGTTTTCCTTGATTCATTATGAGCCCTGCAAATCTGTGACCCTATGTATAGTGATGATGGCAACAAACTGCAGTTAAAAGAGTGCTGACTCTGAAGGCTTTATTACTCCCCATGTCTGGTGAGTTTAACCCCCTAGGGGGAGAGTGTTTGTCACCGGGTGGATTTCGGAGTGATCGGTGGAAGGTGCACGTGGAGTATTGCTTTCGTGATCACCTGCTAATTATATAAACTACACCCTGAACTGTTTACATCACTACCCTATCTTAGGGACTCTCTTTTAAGGGACGTTTTGGGGACTTTTTTATTATATGAATGTCCTTTTATGTGCTGTTGGCCACATGTTTTAAACGCTCAACATAAGCGCTGTCTAGTGTGACAAATTAGTCGTATTAAGATTACTTTTAACACTGATGCAATATTAAAGGGGTTGTAAAGTTGTTTTTTTTTTTTTTTTTAAATAACAAACATGTTATACTTACCTTCACTGTGCAGCTCGTTCTGCACAGAGTGGCCCCGAACCTGGTCTTCTGGGGTCCCTCGGCGGCTGTTTCAGCTCCTCCCCGCAAGCATTTACCACCTTCATGCGAGCTCCCTCGCACGGTGGTGAGTGCTTGCGGGCGCGCTCCCGTGATACAGCCGGCGGCTATAGCCGCTCGCTGTATCACTCGGCCCCGCCCCCCGGCGCGCCGCGTCATCGGATGTGATTGACAGCAGCGCGAGCCAATGGCTGCGCTGCTTTCAATCCATCCACTGCAGCCAATCAGCGACCAGGCTGAGCTGCAATGAAGCTGACGAGGACGAGGAGCGAAGATTCAAGGGGTCAGGTAAGTAAAACGGGGGGGCTGGGGGCGGCGGTACTGTCAAAAGTTTTTTCACCTTAATGCATAGAATGCATTAAGGTGAAAAAATTTTTACCTTTACAACCCCTTTAACTGTGTACCTAGCCAGTTTTTTTCTACAGTGTGGGAGGTGCTTTTAATATGGGAAGACGTGGATTCTTGTCCCTGCTTTGCAGAGACACAGGATTGATGCCTTCCCTCTTGTCAGAACAGCAATCTGCCTTGTTTAAATAAGCAGACCGATGTTCTGTCTGTCTGCAGGATGATCAGCGGGTGCCGGCGGACGTTGAGTCTGCGGTACGCACTGATCAACTCCCGTTGTGTATAAACACTGCGGGAGCAAACGGCTGCTGGTGTGCATTCGCTCCCCCTACCCGGAAGATGCAGGATCGCATATATATGTACGTGATCCTGCGCACAGCGGCCACCCTGTAGCAGTAAAACTTCTATAGGGTGGTCAGCAAGTTTGTTTGTGCGGGCCAAGCTGGCCCAAATGAACTATGTCCGTTAAATGCAGCTGCTGTGTGCACTGTAATATTGTGTAGCAGCATTGGTTGCATACAGTAAGCCACATGTGTTCCAGAAGCATTAAGGGTGCCTTCCCATCTGTTTCAAGAACTAAATAGAATCGGGCTGAGCGCTTCTCCGCTATTCAGGAGAATCCTGTATTTTTATCAATCAATATGAGGCTTCAGCTGATTGGCCAAGGTGGAAAGGCAGACAGATGATTTCACAATTTCCAGCTTGGCCAATCAGAGGAAGGCTTATATTATAGCTCACAACTGTCCCTAATTTCAAGGGACTGTCCCTGATTTGGAGCAATGTCCCTCTGTCCCTCTTTCCTCCTCATTTGTCCCTCATTTTGGTCTGATCTATATAGTTTTATATAAAATGCACTTTTTATCTATCAAAAAGCGTTTCCCAGTGCTAAACCTTTCATCCAATTTCTAAATTGCTGCATTTGTAAATTTCAAAAGTCAATATAAAGGAATAGTAGTGCTAAGAAAGCCCTTGTGGGTTTAAGTAATCATTCTTTTTGTATAATTCTCCTTTAACCGCTTGCCGCCCGCCCAAATGATGGAGGAGCGCTGCAGCTCTGGTTTTAGGTGGACATCATATGACATTGCCCCAGAACGGACGCCCTCGCACGCGGGCGGGGGCGCGCAGCGATCGCGGCCACACTGTGTTCCTAGGATGCGGCGCCACCCAATCTCTGTAAAGAACCAATGACGTGGCTCTTTAACCATGTGATCGGCTGTGTCCAATCACACCCGGTCACATGTAAATGCGGATGTGCCGGTAATCAGGTCTTATCGCCAGAGTGTGTGGGGAGGAGAGCCAATCAGCAGCAACTCCTCGCAGGGGACACCCGGACAGGAAATCAGGGCACTGATCATCAGTACCCTGATTATAGTAAAGCCCCCCCCCCCCCAGTGTCACCAAACAGTGCCCATCAGTGCCACCAATCAGTACCCATTAGTGACACCAATCAGTGCCCATCAGTAGCACCAATCAGTGCCCATTAGTAATACTAGTCAGTGCTGCCCTTCAGTGCCCATCAGTGCCTGCTCATCAGTGCTGCCCCTCAATGCCCATCAGTGTCGCCCATCAGTGCCGCCTATCCGTGCCTATCAGTGCTAATCAGTGCCGCCTATCCGTGCCACCTATCAGTACCTACCAGTGCCACCTATCAGTACCTACCAGTGCCCCCTATCAGTGCCCGTCAGTGCCACCCAATCAGTGCCTATAAGTGAAGGAGGAAAATTACTTATGTACAAAATTTACCAACAGAAAACAAGAAAAAATAAAAAACCCAGCAGTGATTAAATACCACCAAAAGAAAGCTGTATTTGTGTGAAGAAAATGATTAAAAATTACTTTGGGTACAGCGTTTCATGACCGTGCAATTGTCATTCAAAGTGTGACAGTGCTGAAAGCTGAAACATGGCCTGAGAAGGAAGGATGTTAAAGTGCCCAATATTGAAGTGGTTAAGGGGGGCGTGACAGGGAGGGGTGTCCTATGCCTATATACTTTTGCTAACAGGTGTCCCTCGTTCCCATCTCAAAAAGTTGGGCGGTATGACAGTGACAGTGCATATTTTTGGCATTGATCACTGTATTGGTGTCACTGGTCCCAAAAAATTGTCAAAAGTTGTCAGTTGGTGTCCAATTTGTCCACCGCAATATCGCAGTCCCGTTATAAGTTGCTGGTCACCACCATTACTAATAAAAAAAAGACTAAAAAAAGACAACAACATAAAATATTCCATAGTTTGTAGACACTATAACTTGTGCACAAACCAATCAATATACGCTTATTGGGATTTTTTTTTTACTAAAAACATGTAGCAGAATACATATTGGCCTAAATTGATGAAGAAGTTCAATTTTTTACATTATTTTAATCGATATGTTCTATAGAAAGTAAAAAATATCGTTTTTGTTTTTCTTTAAAATTGTCGTTCTTTTTTTGTTTATAGCGCACAAAATAAAAACCGCAAAGTGATCAAATACCACCAAAAGAAAGCTCGATTTGTGTGAAAAAAGAGGACAAAAATTGTATTTGTGTACAGCGTTGCACGACAGCGCAATTGCCAGTTAATGGGCCGTATCGCAAAAAATGGCCTGGTATTGAAGGGGAGATAAATCTTCCAGTGCTGAAGTGGTTAACTCCTATTCTCATATTAATTATTTGTTCCAAATGAATAACAACGACTGCAGTAGGGAACAGACACAAAAAGATACACTCCGCATCTTTCCAAAATAACTGTTCTGATTTATTTGTTGCAATTGAAGGTTTTTATACACATAATTACGTAGGTACCACGTTAATATTACAATTGTACTTATATGGTAACAAGGGGCGTAACATAGGCAGGCCAATTCTAATCAAGACTCGAAAGAATGCAAACATTGAGACCCCATTCACACAGGGGCAACACGACTTGCAGGTCGCCTCAGAGAGGCGACCTGCAAACGACTGCCCGGGCGACTTGCAAAACGACTTCTGTATAGAAGTCTATGCAAGTCGCCCCAAGTCGCCCCCGAAGTCGTACAGGAACCTTTTTCTAAGTCGGAGCGACTTGCGTCGCTCCCCTTAGAACGGTTCCATAGCACAGAACGGGAGGCGACTTGTCAGGCGACTAGGTCGCCTGACAAGTCGTCCCTGTGTGAATGGGGTCTTAGCCTATTCAGCATGTCAGCTGAACTCGCCCGATTTCAATCCCGCAGCAGTGTGAACCTAGGCTAAATGTTTGCATTCTTTCGAGTCCTGATTAGAATTGGCCTGCCTATGTTACGCCCCTTGTTACCATACAAGTACAATTGTAATATTAATGTGATACCTACGTAATCATGTGTATAAAAACCTTCAATTGCAACAAATAAATCATATCATGTCAGTCCGACTTTGGGGAGCGATTTCAGAGACATCTGTGCGGGTTCCTGCACAGATGTCTATTGAAATCGCACCCGAAGTCGCCAAAAGTAGTACAGAAACTACTTTTGGGAATTGGTGCGAGGCCGACTTTGCAGCACCACACCGATTCCCAAAAAGTAGTTTCTGCACTATTCGGACGGTGCCATTGCCGGCAATAGCCGCCAATTTGGCATGCGATTTGACATGCCAAATTGCATGCCAAATTGCATCAGTGTGAACCTAGGGTCAATAAAAACATTATTAGTGCCGTGTGCACAGTGATTGCAGTGAGCAATACATAAGAAAACCATACAAAATAGAATACAATTTTTATACAGAATTTACAACTTTCTTAACAAGAACACTGGACAAAATTACATAATTATAAATTACATAGAAAATAAAATGTTTGGAAGTCAACATTGTCACAAAAAAAAATTTAGTTTTCCTCCTTTCCCACCCCAGAAAAAAATGTATGTATGTAAAAATTGTTCTGCTCCATAAGAGGTATATAGGTACAAGAGCTGAAGTGGTTCATTGGTTTGGATTAGCGGACAAGGCCAGTTGAAAACATACTCATCAACAAAATGGTGCATCAACTACTTTGGGACCCCCTGCCGTTGTTGTACGTCCGTACTTTACCAAAGAGTTCCGGGGTTATGGCAGCAGATAGCCATACCCCGGTATATTCTTAAATGGTGGACGGTCCTCTTTCTGATAAAAGAGGTCTCCGCGGCGGATTCGCCGCAAAATCACTTTTATCTGGGGCGGGAGAGGGCCCCTTCCCGTCGTGCTCCGGTCGTCTCCGACGCTTCTTGGAGCCGTCAGTAGCGGCGGAGACGATCAGGCCCTTTCCCCTCTGAGACATGGAGCCGAGTGAGGGAAAGATGGCCCCCACTCAGCTCCAAAAGATTGGACGACGGAAGCGACGTCAAACGTCACTTCCGCCCAATGGTCTTAAGGGGAATTTTTTTTTTGCTTTTTAAAGACTTTTTTTTTTTATTATTGCATTTTAGTGTAAATATGAGATCTGAAGTCTTTTTGACCCCACATCTCATATTTAAGAGGTCCTATCTTGCTTTTTTTTTCTATTACAAGGGATGTTTACATTCCTTGTAATAGGAATAAAAGTGACCCCAATTTTTTTTTTTTAAAGGACAGTGTAAAATAAATAAATAAATAAATAAATAAAAATAATTTAAAAAAATGTAAAGCACCCCGTCCCGTCGAGCTTGTGTACCCGTAAGTCCCGCCCACATATGAAAACGGTGTTCAAACCACACATGTGAGGTATCGCCGCGATCGTTAGAGCAAGAGCAGTACTTCTAGCCAAAGACCTCCCCTGTAACTCAAAACTAGTAACCTGTAGAAATTTTTAAACGCCGTCTACGGAGATTTTTAAGGGTCAAAATTTGTCGCCATTCCACAAGCGGCCGCAATTTTGAAGCATGACATAATGTAACATTATCTTTAACAAAACAAAAAATGGGCTAACTTTACTGCTGTCCTATTTTTTAATTAAAAAAAAGTGTATTTTTTCCCAAAAAATTGTGCTTGTAAGACCTCTGCGCAAATACGGTGTTACATAAAATATTGCAACGACCGCCATTTTATTCTCTAGGGTGTCTGAAAAAAAATATACAGTGGGGACGGAAAGTATTCAGACCCCCTTAAATTTTTCACACTTTGTTATATTGCAACCATTTGCTAAAATCATTTAAGTTCATTTTTTTTCCTCATTAATGTACACACAGCACCCCATGAGATGGTTCTACACCAGGGGTCTTCAAACTATGGCCCTCCAGTTGTTCAGGAACTACAATTCCCATCATGCCTAGTCATGTCTGTGAATGTCAGAGTTTTACAATGCCTCATGGGATGTGTAGTTCTGCAACAGCTGGAGGGCCGTAGTTTGAGGATCCCTGTTCTACACCTTCATTTGAGTCCAGCTGTGTTTGATTATACTGATTGGACTTGAGTAGGAAAGTTACACACCTGTCTATATAAGACCTTACAGCTCACAGTGCATGTCAGAGCAAATGAGAATCATGAGGTCAAAGGAACTGCCTGAAGAGCTCAGAGACAGAATTGTGGCAAGGCACAGATCTGGCCAAGGTTACAGAAACATTTCTGCTGCACTTAAGGTTCCTAAGAGCACAGTGGCCTCCATAATCCTTAAATGGAAGACGTTTGGGACGACCAGAACCCTTCCTAGAGCTGGCCGTCCGGCCAAACTGAGCTATCGGGGAGAAGAGCCTTGGTGAGAGAGGTAAAGAAGAACCCAAAGATCACTGTGGCTGAGCTCCAGAGATGCAGATGCAGAGAATGTTGTAGAAAGTCACCCATCACTGCAGCCCTCCACCAGTTGGGGCTTTATGGCAGAGTGGCCCGACGGAAGCCTCTCCTCAGTGCAAGACACATGAAAACCCACATGAAGTTTGCTAAAAAAAAACACCCAAAGGACTCCAAGATTGTGAGACCAAGATAGAACTTTTTGGCCTTAATTCTAAGGGTATATGTGGAGAAAATCAGGCACTGCTCATCACCTGTCCAATACAGTCCCAACAGTGAAGCATGGTGGTGGCAGCATTATGCTGTGGGGGTGTTTTTCAGCTGTAGGGACAGGATGACTGGTTGCAATTGAGGGAAAGATGAATGCGGCCAAGTACAGGGATATCCTGGACGAAAACCTTCTCCAGAGTGCTCAGGACCTCAGACTGGGCCGAAGGTTTACCTTCCAACAAGACAATGACCCTAAGCACACAGCTGAAATAACGAAGGAGTGGCTTCACAACAACTCCATGACTGTTCTTGAATGGCCCAGCCAGAGCCCTGACTTAAACCCAATTGAGCATCTCTGGAGAGACCTAAAAATGGCTGTCCACCAACGTTTACCATCCAACCTGACAGAACTGGAGAGGATCTGCAAGGAGGAATGGCAGAGGATCCCCAAATCCAGGAGAGAAAAACTTGTTGCATCTTTCTCAAAAAGACTCATGGCTGTATTAGATCAAAAGGGGGCTTCTACTAAATACTGAGCAAAGGGTCTGAATACTTAGGACCATGTGATATTTCAGTTTTTCTTTTTTAATAAATCTGCAAAAATGTCAACAATTCTGTGTTTTTCTGTCAATATGGGGTGTTGTGTGTACATTAATGAGGGAAAAAATGAACTTAAATGATTTTAGCAAATGGCTGCAATATAACAAAGAGTGAAAAATTTAAGGGGGTCTGAATACTTTCCGTCCCCACTGTAAATATAATGTTTGGGGGTTCTAAGTAATTTTCTAGTAAAAAAAAAATGATTTTAACTTGTAAACACCAAGTATGAAAAATAGGCTCGGTCCTTAAGCAGTTAACGACTTGCTGACTGCTGCGTGCCGATATACGTCGGCACAATGGCAGCGGTGGGCAAATGGGCGTATCTGTATGTCCCCTTTAAGAGGCAGGGATAGCAGGCGCGTGCCCGCGGACTCGATGTCCGGCAGTCTCCTGGCGAACTCAAAGTCTGCCGGTCTCCCAACGATCGTGTCACGGAGCCGCAGAACGGGCAAGTGCCTATGTAAACAAGGCATTTCCCCATTCTGCCTTGTGTCATGACAGAGATCACTGCTCTCTGTCATCGAGAGCAGTGATCGCTGTCATGTGACTTGAAGCCCATCCCCTCCCACAGTTAGAATCACTCCCTAGGACACACGTAACCCCTTCATCGCCCCCTAGTGGTTGACCCCTTCACTGCCAGTGTTATTTACACAGTAATCAGTGCATTTTTATAGCACTGATCGCTGTATAAATGACAATGGTCCCAAAATAGTCTCAAAAGTGTCCGATGTGTCCGCCATAATGTCGCAGCCCCGATAAAAATCACAGATCGCCGCCATTACTAATAAAAAAGAAATTAAAAATAAAAATGCCATAAAACTATCCCCTATTTTGTAGATGCTATAACTTTTTGCGCAAACCAATCAATATACGCTTATTACGATTTTTTTTTTACCAAAAATATGTAGAAAAATACATATCGGCCTAAACTGAGGAAAAAATTTTTTTTATATATATTATTGGGGGTATTTATTATAGCAAAATTAAAAAATAATGCATTTTCTTTCAAAATTGTAGCTCTTTTTTTGTTTCTAGCTCAAGAAATAAAAACCGCAGAGGTGATCAAATACCACCAAAAGAAAGCTCTATTTGTGGGGAAAAAAGGACATCAATTTTGTTTGGGTGCCACGTCGCACGGCCGCGCAATTGTCAGTTAAAGCGACGCAGTGCCGAATTGCAAAAAGTGCTCTGGTCAGGAAGGGGGTAAAATCTTCCGGGGCTGAAGCGGTTAAGCTAAATAAATAAGAAAAATGCATACACCGTAGCATTCTGCTTACATATATAAAATACTTGTAATACGTAGTAATAAAATACTACCCACTCAGTTCAGTAGGAAAATGTTAATGCGCTCTTAGCAGGCTGCAGAGACTTTGTAGATTGCGGTAACTCTGCAGACGCCGGTTGCCCGTCTCCTACACCTGCTGCAATTAGTGAATTTAATTATGCATCAGCCACAAATGTCCTGTAATTTGAACACATGAAAGGGGCTCTGCGGCAATATTCCAATTAGCTCGATATTTTCGGTTCCTGGCAATCAGCAGCGCGCAACAGCCTCAAATAAATGATCCAGGTGAGGGCTTCGGCACCCCTACACCGAGCGTCACACACGCCTTATCTCCAGCACCGCTCATTTCAAATATCAAGGCTTCCCGTTCCGCTGAAGGGTCGGGAGAATTATCTCCTACAAATGTCAGGTCTGTATTTTCACACTGTGGGTAACATTTCTTCCGCGATTTACAATAAGGACATAATCTGAACGAGGAGAGAGAATTTCATTTACAGAATGACATGGATGTTTTCTAGATGAGTCCTGGGAAAAGGCAACATATAGCCCAGGGAGCGAAGATAGGCAGGACTAGAATTTAATGCTACTATAGAGCGCGCCCTAAGTAAGGACGTCGTTTTGCCCACCTCTAGCACCAGTGTAAAAGGATCTCTGTGGAGGTCCAACTGATTGGGGTTGATTTACTAAAGGCAAATACACACAATTTTCAAAAGTATTCGGACGCCTGCCTTTACACGCACATGAACCTTAATGTCATCCCAGTCATAGTCCGTAGGGTTCAATATTGTGTTGAAAAAAGAGAGAAAATAATTGCGCTTCAAAGTGTCTAAAGATGTGATAAAAAAAAGCAGCGATATCTTAAATGTGACACAAACACATAACATAAACAAGAAAAAAATTAGATGACTTGCGCTATACAGATTAGTGGATGTGTGGCCCAAATGCCACACTAAAAGCACTAAATACAACCAGTGTTAGTGAATGCATAAACCATCTGTGCAGTAATATATCACAATTAGTGCAAACAAATGTCAAATTAAAGTCCAAACATAATAAATGTATTAGAAAATCATTGTGAATGGTTAAAAAAATTAGTCCATAAAAAGAACCCAAAAAAAGTGAAATAACAATCCCGGGTCTTTCAACCGCATGGAACCTTGGATGTGTAGGACCACCACCAACAGTAAGAGCCTGGCCGCTTACCAGAACCCCATGACCCCCCCGTTACAGAGGGTCTAGGAGGGCTTTTGAGATCCTGCTGGTCCGGGATTCCCAGGGATAGAGATGGAGATGGAAACTGGAAAGGGCGTCAGGTGCTGGGATGGAGATGGATGGGTCCACAGGAAGGGGGCTCAGCCCTCAGCATAGTATTGTCATCATAGAAGAAAAGAAAGGGAGGGCTCCTCATTTACAGACCGAAGTTCATCCCTTTGATCACAGTTGACTTCCTTCTGGATGCAGACTGCACGCTATCGTCCCATTTCCGGAAATGGGATGATAGCGTGCAGTCTGCATCCAGCGTGCAGTCTGCATCCAGTCTGCATTTCCGGAAATGGGATGAACACTTTAGCGGCTCACATGAATTTTTTTTAAGGGGGAATGCTGTGGACTGGTGGTGTAAAGGGGAACTCCAATGTAAGGGGGTTTCTGCTCACCAAACCTCCCACTTACATCAGAGTTCCGAGCATTCCCTTTAAATCAGGGTTCTCATATACCCCCCTAAATCAGAGTCCACAGGGCATCCCTTACATCTGAGTCCCTCTTAGCTTAGTGTATTCACTCACTTTGAGGCAAGAGAGAGAAGGTAGGGTGGGGGCAGATTTCAGTCACAGACATTGGATGGTGAGCTCACTTACCCAAGGATGGAGGCTCAGGTAACAACACCTCTCATACACAATGTATCTGCCGCTTGCTGAACTTCAGATTTCCAGCCCACACATCCTTTTCCTGAGGACAAGAACACTGGGAATTGGAGTGTGCGTGGGCAGACAGAGGGGTATGGGTGGGAGGAGGAGGATCAGATCAAGCCCTCTCTCCTCTCCTGTCCACCTATGGGAATGGGTCCTGTGCACACCCCTATGCCCTCGGCGGTTGTGGTACGCGGGTACTTGGGGAGCCAAAGTTCATTATGAATATTGTGTCCAGGTTTCAGGAGGTCTGAAACCCGGACACATGATTCAAAACCCAAACTGTCCTGGTGAATCCCGGACAGGTGGCAACCCTACTCAACCCAGCGAAGTATATCAACAACTTGTTCTCAGCAATAGTGAATAGGCAGGGGGCAGGCTTCCATAAATACCTAGAGCCAGGGGGGGGGGTTGTGGGGTGGAAGAAATGGGAGATGGAGTACTAGCTGTTGTGGCCTTTGAGGAAGCTCCCCAGTCCAGGGGAGGTGACCTTGGACCTGGAGCTTGGGAATGGAAGGGACCCTCGTACCAACCACAGGGGTGTCCTGACCAGGAGCAGGAGAGGACAGTGGAAGGTACTGCCAGGCAAGGTCTCCAGGAGGGATCCATCAGGTGTCGGTGAGTGGCAGGCACAGTCAGGAGAGCTGGGGAGGCATCCCAGAGCGGACTGGGAGTGTACAGTCTGAGATGGATGTAGAGCCAGCGGGAGAGACTGTGATGCCATGGGCAGTGGAGATGGCAGCTGCAGTCAGGAGGGCTAGCAGGGCCTGAAGAGGACTGACTGGGATCAGTAGTCCACTTAGGGCAGCCAGCCCCAGAATTTTCCATTATTTTTGCTACACTAAACGGGCCCGCGGTCCCTGCCTGTAAAGGACTGTTGCTGAAGCCAGTGTTAGGCCTAACCACATGCTCGCTGTACCTAAAGAGTTGTGCCGGAGCAAGAGGAAGGAATAGTCTGCAACAAGAGTTGCGCTGGAAGAAGAGGCGAGTTTGTAAATTGTCACAAGCAATGCAAAGATCTTTCTGGGCATCCCATGAATTCCAAACCCCATCCAAGTTCTAATCTCCCAATAAAAACACAAAACAAAGCTAACGGACTGTTCATTGTCTTGGAGTGTCTGCAAAGTGAATGTCGTGCTGTGCAGGGTGAGAGGTGGACCACAATATCCAGCAGCCCCTACGGGGGTACCGCTACAGTGGCCAATCAAAAGTTCTCCCTTGCCCTGCTGCTAGGTGCAGGTCCTCTTCAGCTGTGGTGGCAGCCAATCAAAATCCTAGGCTGTGCCTAATCCTTACTCCCTGCCTTTCCATCACAGCAGACAGGAGAAGAAAAAAAAAACAGTCCATGCAGCAGTGATTCCATACCTCCCAACTTTTTGAGATGGGAATGAGGGACACCTATCGGCAAAAGCATGCAGGCATAGGACACACCCCCTGCCACGCCCCCTTAAAGGAGAATTGTACAAAAAAACAACATTGATTAAACCCACAAGTGCTTTTTTTACCACTACTATTCTTTTATATTGGTTTTTGGAATTTACAAATGCAGGAATTTAGAAATCAGATGAAAGGTTTAGCACTGGAAAACACTTTTTGATAGATAAAAAGTGCATTTTAAATACAACTATATCGATCAGACCAAAATGAGGGACAAATGAGGAGGAATAGAGGGACAGAGGGACATTGCTCCAAATCAGGGACAGTTGGGAGCTATGGTTGTGCTGCTGGGCAGCTTAAAGGACTGGGTGGCTTAAATCTTCTCTTTAGGGACATCCAGTAAGGGATAGATTGGTCCCACACACATGGTCTCCCACTGCTAATGCATGCCATAGAATGGGCTTTTTTGCCCTGCACTCATTCTCTGTTCCCTTGCTTCTGCTACCCATGGTTGGCATAGCCTGCGCACTGTACATGTATAGTCTATCACTTACTTTCTAGTAGCTAGAAGGTAGTTGCGCATGCATGGTGTTTATTTAATGTCAGCTGTGGGTGGATAGGGTGGAGAGTGGGCATGTTGGAGCCTAGGGGGGCAGCAGTGGCAGACATGAAGCTGCCGGGCCATTGGTTGCCAGCCACTAATCTGGAGCGTGCGTGATATGGTGCCTTTCCTACTGCTGCACCTGGAGCAGTTACCCCTCATGCCCAATGCTTGTTCTAACCCTGGGAATACTCACCACCAGTCTCTGCAGTACTATGGAACATTTTAAATAATGTGGTTTTCATAGCCCCCAGAAATCTACCATGATGGAGTCTGATGATAGAAATCACGGGGCTCTGCACAGCCAACCTGACAGGGCCCCTCTCCTTAAAAAAATATCAAATGATATTTTTGCTAAAATGCAATGCCCATGATGCTATACTTTGCAGCCATGGCAGAAATAACACCCCTGTTGAAAACCTATCCAAGTAAATAGCGCCACAAAGGCAATATTAGTTTTCATTCAGGATTATGGGCCACCTGTGTGCTCTCAGCATCTGCTGGTGGGAGAGGAGAGGAGGGAAAACAGCAGCACTGCAGGAAAAAAGGGGCACACAGGGGTCCCAGACAGCTGAGGGAAGGGGGCACACAGGGGTCCCAGACAGCAGAGGGAAGGGCGTACACAGGGGTCCCAGACAGCAGAAGGAAGGGGGCACACAGGGGTCCCAGACAGCAGAGGGAAGGGGGCACACAGGGGTCCCAGACAGCAGAGGGAAGGGGGCACACAGGGGTCCCAGACAGCTGAGGGAAGGGGGCACACAGGGGTCCCAGACAGCAGAGGGAAGGGGGCACACAGAGGTCCCAGACAGCAGAGGGAAGGGGGGCACACGGGAGTCCCAGACAGCAGGAGGAAGGGGGCACACAGGGGTCCCAGACAGCAGAGGGAAGGGGGCACACAGAGGTCCCAGACAGCAGAGGGAAGGGGGGCACACGGGAGTCCCAGACAGCAGGAGGAAGGGGGCACACAGGGGTCCCAGGCAGCAGAAGGAAGGGGGCACACGGGTGTCCCAGACAGCAGAGGGAAAGGGGCACACAGGGGTCCCAGACAGCTGAGGGAAGGAAGCACACAGGGGTCCCAGACAGCTGAGGGAAGGGGGCACACAGGGGTCCCAGACAGCTGAGGGAAGGGGGCACACAGGGGTCCCAGACAGCTGAGGGAAGGGGGCACACAGGGGTTCCAGACAGCAGAAGGAAGGGGGTACACATGGGTCCCAGATAGCAGGAGGAAGGAGGGCACACAGAGGTCCCAGACAGCAGAGGGAAGGGGGCACACTGGAGTCCCAGACAGCAGGAGGAATGGGGCACACAAGGGACCCAGACAGCAGAGGGAAGGGTGGATACAGGGGTCACAGACAGTAGGAGGAAGGGAGCACACAGGGGTCCCAGACAGCAGGAGGAAGGAGGGCACACAGGAGTCCCAGACAGCAGAGGGAAGGGGGTGCAGATACTAGAACTGATTGCCCTGCTGTGCAGCCAGAGGAAGAAAAGAAAAATAGAAGACGGCAGCACTGCACAGGACTCACAACAGTGACAGCATTAAGGTAGTACTGCTGGCCCTCCAGCTTGGAAGGTGCCCAGGCCCCCCTTTTGAACTGATGAGGCCTGGGCCCAGTACAGAAGGGCTGGCTGTACGGCCTTATCAGCAGTCCTGTATACACTATATATATATATTTACAAAAAAATATTCCTGTACCACCCTATGCATTGCTGTGTTGTCCATTTGTAGTGCAGGGGCTTTTTTTTTTGGGGGGGGGGCATTAAGGAGGAACCATTCAAATTAACTTAAGCAATGGGCATTAAGCAATGCATTTTCATTCGAAGGCAGCCTTATACGTTTGAATGGGAAGGTTTGACTAGAACACCCATAAAAACCATTAAGATGACCACTGTGGGGTGGAGGAGCTGGAAAATCCGTTGCTGACATCTAATTTTTTGAGTGGACTAGCACTTTAACCCAGACACAAAGGGACTTGGTGGAAATCCCGCTTGATGTAGTTAGTGAACTGCTGCAAGAAGTCCTCCTTCCTTGGTGATAGATTCCCTTTAAAATACTGGCGTTTTCCGTGACTTAGTGTTGCCATCGTGGATTCTTTGTCTTTCTTTGGCTTCCCGCTGTTTGATAGACTGTCATTTGGCCGCAGCTTTCAGAGAATCCAGCTGGCTGCCGAGCACTAAAGCCAGCGACTTGCAAGTGTTTTTCTGACATTTAACAAATGGGAACAGCTTGCAAATCTGCATTAGCGTGCTCACTCACACAAATAATAATTGGCTTTGCAAGGTGCACTTCCTCAACGTTACAACAAAACACAAACACTCGGCAAAAAGGCGCAGCCAAATGAGAGTTTGATCACCCAAACTCCGGGCTAATTTTACCAGCCAGCTCCCGCCAAAAACTGATGTTTTTTGCAAGGTTGTTGGATAATCACACAATGGGTTCTTGTATCTCCTGGGTCATCTAAGATATCCCCGCTAGAATTTCCATTCCTGCCCAAGTACCACAGCTGGTAAAAGGCTGGAGGGCTTTCTACATAATGTGGAATAAATATCCCATAGGGAGTGACATATGAAGACATCAAGATATTCAAGGTCCCCCGGTCAGCCAACAAAAGCATCCATTGGAAGGAATCTTTTGGAGCCCCTAATGTGGACAACATAAAGAAAAAAAATGACAGACATGAATGTGGTGGTTTTTTCTTTAATTTAAAGCTTAACCCTAGTCGCCAGTCTTTGTAGTCTTCTCTAGGGGTACCAGACCAGTCACTTTTAGTTCAACCAGCAAACTCAGGAAGAGATGGTTAGGGGCACAGGAAATCCAACAATAGCATAATGCCCCAGGCCTTCAAGTAGCAGCCAAAATGATTGTGGTCCTTTAAGGACAGTTGTTGGTGGTCCTAGTTTCTTCGTTGTATAAAAGGGGGGAATTCGGGACTTTAAATGAGGTCATTGTGGCTAAAGGATGAGTCAATGTTGAAGTATAGCTTTTATTCACAAACTGTCAGAAACCATTAAATCAGGCCGAGACAGAAATACAGTTAAATCACACTTGTTTAATAATAAAAGTAAAAAGAACAAACGTAGTCAAAACATAGCCAAAGTTCAGTAACTGGAACGGATAGTCAGCCAAGCCAGAAGTCAGGGATCAATGTAGTGGCACAGCAAGTAGGATCTGGAGCCAGAAGGGTCAGCAAAGCAAGTCTTCAACGGGATCCCAGGAGAGAGTTTCTGTGATGTTGACCAAGGTGAAGGCAGAGCTCCTCTGGATTGGACGGCTTAAGTAGGCAGGACTGACGAGCAGGATATCATCAACAGCTGAGTAACTGTGAAGAGATAGGAGCTGGCAATTAGCCGACAGCTGAGCAGCCAGCTCAGGGAAAAAAGGGATGAGCCCAGCCCTGACACAAACATAGTAAAATATACAGGACATACATTTGACATTTGACCTGAACAGACAGTGAACAAAGAAAGGGGAGGGAGAAGAAGACACTTCTCCCCACTGAATACTCACATAAGGCTAATTTCCCACCGAGGCACTTTACAGGCGCTACAGCGCTAAAAATAGCACCTGTCTAGCGCCTGTAAAGCACCTCTCCTGTGTCTCCAGTGTGAAAGCCCGAGGGCTTTCACACTGGAGCGGTGCGCTTGCAGGACGGTCAAAAAAGTCCTACAAGCTGTATCTTTGCAGCACTATAGGAGCGCTGCAATGGGAAGCGCCCCTTCCCATTGAAAACAATGGGGCAGCGCCGCAAACCCACCGGCAAAGCGCCGCTGCAGTGGCGCTTTGCGGGCGGTTTTAACCCTTTTTCGGACGCTAGTGGGGGTTAAGACCACCCCGCTAGCGGCCAAATAGCGCAGCTAAAACAACGGTAAAACGGCGCTACATATAGCGCCACTTTACCGCCGACACCCACAACGCCCCAGTCTTAAAAAGTAGCCTGACAGTAAATATGAAACATGCGAAAGCCAGATAAACCAGGAGGCTGCTGGAGATGTACCCCCCGGGAGCTGAGGCAGGGGTCCATACAGGAAAACAACGAGCGTATAACTGCATTCCCCAATTAGAGGAACAAATGTTGGCCATTTGGGCACCAATTTCTAAAAAGAAAGTAAGTTGAATATGCCTAAAAATATTAATGAATATGTGGGGAATAATAGAATTGAGCCCAATGGACCAAAGTTCAAACAAGACTAGTGATAATAGGGTGTCAATTCCTATGTGCAAGGAAACCAAATGCTTGGAATACATGGAAAGAGGGAAACTGTGGGACTTTAAAGGTGTCAAAATAAAGAAAATATTGTTTTTAGTTATAAAAATATATTTTATTAATAACAATAAAATTTATTATCGTAAAAGAATTCCTTGTTGCATTTCAAATTAATTTCATATACAGATACAGACACTACCGCTCTACATGTTTCGCTTTGAATGAGCTTCTTCAGGAGCTTCTAGAGTGCTGTATGAATTGATTACTACAAGAAAATAGTGAAGAAGACGACCAAATAGGAATTAATTACTTGAAATTTTGATTAAAACTAATTTACATCTATCAAAATATGGGTATACAAAAGTACACTTTTTATTAGTTTTAGCAATACAACTTTACAGTCAAGAAATATTTTGAAACACAGATGTCCCTACCGGGTATAAGTGGACACGAATAAAACGCTGAAGCGATAGGCTTCTGAGTATTCCAAGCAGATACCTCAATTTGAGGAATAAAGTGACCACAGAAGGGAGATATGGAAAAAATTCAAGTATGAGCTATAGAGGAAATATATGTATATGTATATACAGGCAGTCCCCGAGTTACAAACGGGCTAGGGACTGTAGGTTTGTTCTTAAGTCGAATATGTTTGTAAACAGCGTGGGCAGAACAGCAGATATGTCGTTTTCCGATGTTCCGTCAAATGTGCTCGCCGTTGAAAAGGGTCCGTTGAATGTGCCCGCCGTCCCGTTCGTAAGTAGGAGTCATTCGCAAGTCGGATTTTCATAACTCGGGGACTCCCTGTATGGGTATATATAATACATAATAAAGAATATCTATATTATTCTCAGATTGGCCAATAGATATTGTAGTAATCAATTCACACAGCACTCTAGAAATCCCTGAAGAAGCTCATTCGAAGCGAAACATGTAGAGCAGTAGTGTCTGTATCTGTATATGAAATTAATTTGAAATTCAACAAGAAATTCTTTTACGATAATAATTTTATTGTTATTAAGAAAATATATTTGTATAACTAAAAAAACAATAGTTTCTTTTTTTGACACCTTTAAAGTCCCACAGTTTCCCTCTTTCCATGTATTCCTCATAAAATTGGGATGTGGTGTCTATTCTGATCTCGTTGACCTTACCTTCTTTATTAAACCAAATACTTGGTAGGTAGGAAGGAAAAAACAGGACCATGCATAGGAGGTGCCCAAAGAATATAAGGGGTGAGAGTAGCCACATGGTGAGCCTGCCAAGAAAAGACTGCATACGTGACTACCGTGATAGCATGGTCAGGTGAACCTCCTGCATACAGATACCAGCATGTATCCACCGTGCTGTCTCAGTGGACTGATAATGGGGTTGCAGACAGCAATAAAACCTGACAGTGGTTCTAATACCTCTCCACTCTATCCAATACTAAAGAAAAGATTTTGTCTTTAGTTATACTTTACCAATGGGTTATTGGAAAAAAAATTTCCAAAGTCAACAAGTTACATCTTCAATAAAGGTGCTTCCAGTGCCCCCCCTTAAACCTAAACAAGCATTTGACCACTACACTGCGGTAGCAGCCCCACTGCAAGGGTGCATTTTAAAATGTTACTAAACCCAGGAGCCTGCATTCACTATATCTGGTCTCCCACAGTACACAGAACATGGAAATACAATTATTTTAGTAATTATAAACTGGTTAAAGCTTGTAGGAGGAGTTTTCATTCACCTCTGACTGGCCTTGGAGGCTGCAGGACCCCTGACCCTCTGTCTGGACAGTGCCAATTGGTCCTGTGCTGATCACATGCACCTTCCAAAGAAAAAAAAAATCTCTAGCAATACACACATAACTGAGCATGTGCAGAGTGCCCCCCAAGGCTCTGTTCTATCAGAAGATGTGCTGAAGACAGTGGAAGAAGGGGAGGATCAGAGAAGACAGGATCAAACAGCCTTTTTACACAATGTGGGGGATTGACCCTTTAGGTTCCACAGTGAGTACAACAAGCATGCTTTACTGCATATACAGATTGATTTTACTGTTGTGCATAGCTCCCAACTGTCCCTGATTTGAAACAAAGTCCCTCTGTCCCTCCTTCCTCCCCATTTGTCCCTCATTTTGGTTTGATCTATATAGTTGTATACAAAAATGCACTATTTATCTTTAAAATAGTGTTTGCCAGTTCTAAACCTTTCATCCAATTTCTAAATTACTGCATTTGTTAATATCAAAAGCCAATATAAAGGAATAGTAGTGGTAAAAAAAAACACTTGGGGGTTTAACTAAGCTTTTTTATTTGTATCATTTTCCTTTAGGGGGCGTGGCAGGGGGTGTGTCCTATGCCAACATACTTTTATTAATAGGGGTCCCTCATTCCCATCTCAAAAGGTTGGGAGGTATGCTGTTATGGGTTTAGTAACACTTTAAGCCAGCAATAGGTGGATCGAATCTCAGCCAGTTCAACAAGAACAAGCCAAGAATCAATCCATCTATGGGCAGGCTGGTTGTACTGAAGTCAATCCATCAGTTGACTTCAGTACAACCAGCCTGTCAGATTTTGTGCCGGCGGCTATAGCTGCTAGCAATAATCATTGTGCTCTGCCAGAAGAGAAGGCTCCCAGCCAGGAGAACACAATAGCACTGTGGAAGGGATTCCCCCATCAACATTGACTGTGTTAATGGCGGGAATCAAGCAATGGGGGCATCATCTATGGCTTGCCCATCTTTGGGGAAGTTTGGAATCGATTAATGGGTAGGTATCTCTAGTTGAGGTAAGCAGAGAGGTTACAATACAGTTTAATACAGAAGGAACAGGAGGGCCCTGCTCATGGATATTACAATCTAAAGGGAGAGTAAGGTCGTACAAAAGGTAAAGGCTGTGGGGGATGATCTGATGGGGGTGGCTGAAATACAGTTTTTAGGTGGAGAAGGGATAGGCTTCCCAGAATAAATGAGTTTCCAGGGATAGCCTAAAGGCGGACAGGATAGGAACTGACCGGACATACTGGGGCAGGGAGTTCCAGAGGATGGGAGAGGCTCTGGAGAAGTCCTGGAGGTGAGCATGAGAGGAGGTAACAAGGGAGCTAGAGAGCAGGAGGTCTTAGGAGGAGCGGAGAGTACGATTTGGGCGAGGTTGGTGTCGTACCCAGGGGCAGTGTTGGGGATGGCTTTGTATGTTGTGGTTAGTATTTTGAATTTTTAAGTTGCACTAGTGGGAGCCAGTGAAGGGATGGGCAGAGAGATGGGCAGCAGCCACAGATACATCCGAGTCTACGAATCACGCAAATTTCTTCCAAATGTTGATTCGTATTTGAAGTGGATGTAAACCCTCACATATACCCAGTGAAGTGAACAGCCTCAGATGATACACAGAGATGAAACAAATCTCCCTACATACATGTATATCTTCTGTCTTCAGCTTTATATACTGTTTAGAAAGTTCAGATCCTGTTAGAGATTTTCTCTCCCTGTTCAGCACCGAGTGTGAAGTCTGGGCACACAGCCAAGACAGCTTATTTGAGGAAAGGCACACACCCCCTCTCGACATAGGCAGAGACTCTCAGAGCTGTCCTGTGAATAGTTCAGCTGTCTGCTAATCTATTTATAGCAACCTTCCCGACACAAATTTCAGCCTGGTTTTATCACGTGTCGGAGTTATCATGCTGATAACAGAAGAATGAGGCAGGAGAAAGGCAAGGGCCTTGGTGCTTTGAAGAGAGATAAGAAAACACTGCAGATACACAGTATGTGCCTAGCTCAAATTTCATGAATCAGGTTTACATCGCACATGTCTAGCTGTGAGCTTGCTTTAATTGCCTTGCTTTCCATGCCATTTATAAACATACCCTGGTAGATTGGGTTGGGAAATATGGCCATACTTGTCTTGTGGGTCACAGATGGGTGTAGTCAAGTTGCCTAGGGGTTATTTGAACAGTGGAAGGGGTTAATGCTGTATGTTGCTGTTCCTGTGCATTTTGGGCCCAGCCTATCCGCCCGGTATTATAAAACGGGGGAAGGCCAGGGCCCAAGTGTTCCCGCTCGAGAGAATGTCGTGATGACTGCAAAGGAGGACTGTTGCATCTTGCACTTCATGGGAATTCCTGTTCCTACCAATTCCTGGAGAACACTGATGTAGCACCCTGGAGTTTAGGCAGGGATGTTCTTCACCAGTGTACTTACCAGGAGTAGTTGTCCTGGATGATTGTTATAGATCCATTGATTTCTCCCTAAGTTTGGCCTTGCTGCACTTTTCTCTTCTACCACTAGGTGCCCAGGTACTTGGTGGTATTAGATATGAGAAGGGCAACCCAAGGTCAGGTTATGGTTATATGGGGTATCTCAGCCAATGGGCAGGGGTTTTCTTGAATTCCTTGGCCTGCTGGGAGCACCACCACCACAGCTGTCTGGGTGGACGTGTGTCGTTTGCCCCGGGCTGCTAGGCCAGAGATTGGGCCTATGCCAGGGGCGTCTGGCTGCTAGGCTGTGTGAGGGCCTATCCAGAAGGAAGGGAACAGTGCAAGGTTGGGATTGAGGCTTGCAGTCCAACCAGAAGAAATGGTTATGTCGGCCTGAGAACCTGTCAGTGGTCGGAGGTAGAGGGGAAGCTGTCACCAGTAAGGGACTATCCGCCTAATTACCAGGGACCACAGTGAGTAACTGAAGCAAGTACCGGAGCAGCATTCTCACCAACCGGGGATGGTGAAGAATGGGGAAACTTCAGTGGGTATCAACCCAGGGACCCAGCCAGCGGAGGTGATGCTTGCAGAGCAAACTTGTGTGTCAAGCCAAGGACCGAGCAGGCCAGCGGGGGTGAAGCTTGAGAGGTATCTAGAGTGCCAAGTCAGGGACCCAGCAGAAAAGCGGGAGTGATGCTTGAGGAAGATACCACGTGAAGATTGGAGGAGCTCAAGGGATTCAGTGGCAGTGGGTCTAGTGTGAGACCGGAGCTCAGTGGTGAAGAACTACAAGAAGTTGTAGTGAAGCTGAAGGAATTGTTACGTTGAGTTAGAAACTGTTAAAGACTGTTGCCATAGGAGACAGCATTCCTGCACGTGCAGATTTTGCTTCTTGCTAGGGCCTTTCCCTGCACGTTTGTCCTCCTATTGAAGTCTCGAGTCTGCCAATTGAACTTGCAACTACTCAAGGGTGTCCTGTCCCTAACCCTCTTTCCCCCATAAAAGATTGTAAGAGAAATAAATATCTCTGTTGGATTCAAGAAGTGTCTGGCGTCCAATAACTTCCACGTTGCACCCACTATGCCTCACAACCCACCACATACAGAAGGATGTCAGCTATCTCTGGCCCTGGAGGTTCTCATTAGACGGAAGGAGGCCGGAGACCTTGCTACACAAATATGGACTACTATCTAGTGGAGGTACACCTGGGCAGCCTACTAGAGATAGTTTGGTAGCTTCTAATGGTAAGGTTCCCCTTAGACTGTACTACTAAAGCATTTTAGTAAAAGTTGTATCAAGTGTCACAATCCTGGTCTGAAGTTCTTTAATGGGGTGCATGATGGTACATGGCATATCAAAAGAACTAGGGTCAGTAAAGCACATGTGAGGTATAAAGTAAAACCACTACAACAGCTCTATTTAACAAGTCAAGCAGGAGAAGTAATGCAATTGCTATGGATAACCAAGAACTAGTGCAAGGTACTTTGCAGCCGGTCATGAAGCATGGTACCTGTCAAGGTGGAGGGTCCTATGGTAGCGAGGGGATCTGTAGAGTGGGACGTTAGGACAATTACAGAATAATGCACTGTGTCTGTGTCTGAAAGCCGGTTTCTCCCCCTTTCCCTCCCACTGGCTTTCAGCTTCTGGAGGGAAAGACACAGACACAGTGCATTGTACTGTAATTGTCCTAACGTCCCGCCGCACCAATCCCCCTCCCTGGGCTGCCCACATTTTATTCCCCCCGTGTGCCAAGGGCCCTTTCCCTCGTCCCCCCACAGCACCACCAGCTTCCCTCTCCTGCCAGCTGCTGCGGGCACACAGGCAGATAGAGAGTAGGGGAAGGGGTAGGGAAATATGTAATTTTTCTGCCCCTTCCTTTTCTTAATTGGACACAGTGAGCGATCGGTACCGATCGCTCCTGTGTCCATTCACAACTGAGCATAGTAAAATGTGTTTACTATGCTTGAGTCTGTGAATGAATGAACAGGAGCCTCTGCCTCCTGTTCATTCAACATTAGTGCAACTGAGGCTACACAGAGAGGGATTGAAAAAAATCTGTGTCCTCAATTCCTTTCTCTGTCTCAAAGGTGAGATGTCAGGGTCTGGTTTAGACCCCTGATATTTGATCCAAAACCCCCCCCCTCCAACAATGTTTTTAAAAAAATTGTGAAAAATAATTTAAAAAATGTAAATTGTTGGGATCCACCCAGATGCCTGATCGGCAGCTGGTTCAGCTTCTTCTGCCCCTCCCCAGCCCGGCGCTCCAGTGAGCCTTGGAGAGGCAGAACAGAGCTCCTGCTCAGAGCTGACTGAGAACTTAGCGATCAATGGTCATTTGATCGCTCAGTTCTCAGTCTTAGAGCCTGTGGGGGACAGCTGAAACATCAGACCAAAGCTGCAACATGGAGTTGAGTATGCACGTTATTTTTTTTTTTTTTTAGCAACCCCAAACTTCTTTCATGGAAGCAATTGAAATCTACGCATTTACGTGTTTTTCAGGTGCGGGGCCAAAAATTAGATTCTGCTCCTATACTACAGTACATGTGTACGAACTTGCAAAAAAAGCCTCTAAATCACCGTCTATCTATGCGCTAGGAGTGAATGGAGGCTGAGAGAAGTACAGCAAAGCTTTGGCTGGAAAAAAAATTGCTCCCCCCAAAAAAAAAAAAAAAAACAGGCATCCAGAAGGTGGCAGTATCACCTCCTGAATGCCTGCAAACTGCCTCTGAAAAGTAAAATGCAGACTGCTTTTCACAGGGCAGGTAGGGACTGTTGCCCATGTGAATAAGGCCTTACCGCATCGGGCACCATTAAAAAAGAATGGCACCCATAGGCGTGCAGGCAGGGTGTCCCCCTGCTTTCTGTCTCTCCCCTGCAGTGCTGCCAGATTCCCTCCTCTCCTCTTTGGAGCAGGGAATGGGGGTGGTAAACATTTCATTAACCGACCCCTTCCTTTTCTGAATGAACACAGTGAGTGATCTGTGATCACTTCTGTCTTCATTCTTAACTGAAGCATAGTAAACAATGTTTACTGTTTTTCAAAGGGAAAAGTACAAATGGGAGTTTTAAGGTGCCTATTAAACAAATTTAAACCAAAATCCAATTTTTATTCAATAAACATAATTTAAAATATTAAAACCAACATGAATAAATTCATACGGTCGTTGTACAAAGGTTTTTCGACTCTACATGTTTCGCCAGAATTATGGCTTCCTCGGGAGCTTTTGCAAGACTTTATGTACAATATCACAATAAGTAAACAAAAAAGTGTAAGTAAACAAAAAAGTGTAAGTAAACAAAAAATATATATTAAGGATTGATAATATACATAGAGACCATATATGGTCTAGGGTGGTCTCTATGTGTATTATGAATCCTTAAAGAGGAACTGCAGTCTGCTCACATAATTTGTAACAAAAAACATCTTTGCCATTCTGAAGCTTCCCTCCAACCACTTTGCATATTATTTTATATATACTGTGATGCTGTACTTGCCAACTATGCTGCAGAAATCTCCCTCCACTGAGTCTGGCTGCAACCATTTTAATTGTGGGCAGCTGAAGCTGCTGCCTGTTCACTTCCTGGATTTACACAGACACACAGGCACACCTCCAGCTCTGCAGCTCTCATTGGCCCTCTTATGACTCACCCCTCTCCCTTTTTGGCAAACGCTAACGAGAGTGAGAGAGAGAGAGCAGTTCATGATGTCATAAGCCTAGGCTAATGACCAGATAGGAAACAGGAAATGGGCTGTATAAGGTATTTACTAGCAGAAAAAACAAATGTTTTACTATCCAAAGTTAAAAAAACAAGGTCAGAAGATTTAATAGATGGAAAGTTGAAAAAATAACTGAAGTTCCACTTTAATAGATATATTTTTTGTTTACTTATAGCGATATTGTACATAAAGTCTTGCAAAATCTCCTGACGAAGCCATGATTCTGGCGAAACAGGTAGAGTCGAAAAACTTTTGTACAACGACCATATGAATTTATTCATGTTGGTTTTAATATTTGAAATGATTAAATAAAATTTAAAAATTAGATTTTGGTTTCAATTTGATTAATATGCGCCTTAAAACTCCCATTTCTACTTCTCCCTTTGAAGTGTGATCACTGCAGTCTACAGAGAAAGGGACTGTGGAATCTTTGTCCTTAGTTTCTTTCTCTGTCTCAAAAGTGAGACATTAGTGGTCAGTTTAGACCCTTGATATTTCACCAAAACCCCATAATGGTGCTCCTAAAAAAAAAAAATTAAAAAAAATAATAATTTGAAAAAAATATTATTGTAAAAAATAATTTGAAAAAAATAATATTGTAAAAAATTATAAAAAAAAAATAAAAACTACTGACACTGTCCACTGCCCTACTGATAAAAGTGAGACATCAGTGGCCTGTTTAGACCCTTGATATTTCACCAAAGCCCCATAATGGCGCTCCTAAAAAAAAAAAAGTAATAAAAATAATATTGTAAAAAATATAGTAATAAAGTAATAAAAAATAATATTGTAATAAAGTAATAAAACATAATATTGTAATAAAAAT
Organism: Lithobates clamitans; assembly: GCA_037952925.1. NCBI lineage: Eukaryota > Metazoa > Chordata > Amphibia > Anura > Ranidae > Lithobates > Lithobates clamitans. Next base: position 659,538 of record JBBGZY010000154.1, on the reverse strand, counting down.
ATTGTAATAAAGTAATAAAAAATAATATTGTAATAAAGTAATAAAAATATTGTAATAAAGTAATAAAAAATAATATTGTAAAAAAATTATTTGAAAAAAATAATATTGTAAAAAATAAAAAATAAAAACTACTGACACTGCCCACTGCCCTGCTGATAAAAGTGAGACATCAGTGGCCTGTTTAGGCCCTTGATATTTCACCAAAGCCCCATAATGGCGCTCCTAAAAAAAAAGTGTAAAAAAAAAAAGTAATAAAAAATAATATTGTAAAAAATATAGTAATAAAGTAATTAAAATAATATTGTAATAAAGTAATAAAAAATAATATTGCAATAAAGTAATAAAAAATATTGTAATAAAGTAATAAAAAATAATATTGTAAAAAATAATTTGAAAAAAATTATATTGTAAAAAATTATAAAAAAAAAATAAAAAAACTACTGACACTGTGCACTGCCCTGCTGATAAAAGTGAGACACCAGTGCCTGTTTAGGCCCTTGATATTTCACCAAAGCCCCATAATGGCGCTCCTAAAAAGTGTAAAAAAAAAAGTAATAAAAAATAATATTGTAAAAAATATAGTAATAAAGTAATTAAAAATAATATTGTAATAAAGTAATAAAAATAATATTGTAATAAAGTAATAAAAATAATATTGTAAAAAATAATTTGAAAAAAATAATATTGTAAAAAATTATTTAAAAAAAATTATAAAATAAAATACTGACATCGTCCACTGCCGTACTGACACCAATCTAAAAAGAAAATTATGCTTCTGCCCTAAATCCTTAATGTAATGTAAATAATGCACAAGGATGGTGGGGGGGGTTTCCTAAATTTTTATTTTGCTTTAAATATTTGGCTCTAAAAAAAAAAAAAAATCTAGCTTCCATTTTTATTTTTCATCTGCTAGTCTGAAGAAAAAAAAAAAAGAAAGCGAGAGGAAAAGTTTCAGCTATCCTTTAGCACAGCAGGCCCTGGCAACTTTATTCTTAATGAAAAACACTGATGGGTTTAATGCAGCAAACGTTCCCTTGAGCAGTCACCAGGACACCTGACTGTGAAATTGTTCTGTGCCGTCTTCGCGTTCCCGCTTATGTATCGGCGCAGACAGCCCCAAGCAGATGCCTCCGGGCAGAGGGTTTGAACGAGATAAGTAAAAGAGATGATCGCTGCTTCTCAAATAGCCATTTCAAGGAAATACCATCATTCCTGAAGAGCAGGAAACGTTCGTATGGCTAACTCCGATAAGCAGTAACATTGCATTTTTTATAATTATACTCAGGATTGTAAATTGATATCAGGCCGCCGTGGATATAAAAGCGCGGCTGCTGGGAAGGAGCCATCGGGGTGCAAAGTGTTGCTGTAGTCGCGCTCTCTGGAGCTTCCAAGGGCACTTTCTCATAAACAAAACTATTTTCCTTGTAGTAATGCATTCCAAGCAGTAGTGAATTTTTAGCGAGTACGCGTTTTAAGTTTCTTTTTTTTTAAGTTTAACAGGAAAACATTTTTTGATGCGACTTTCAAATGCTGGCTTGCTTTTCCACATTGTCATTTGATAGTATATAATATACGTAAATGCCAACTGTTCCAGATTTGCCAAGACAGTCCCACGTCTTGCATGCTCTACCACAGATTACCTGGAAGACTGGGAACCAGTGATGCACAGAGTGCAGAGGTCAGGAGTAAGTGATGTACAGAGTGCAGGAGTCAGGAGTAAGTGATGCACTGAGTGCAGAGGTCAGGCGTACGTGCCGCAAAGAGTGTAGGGGTCAAGAGTAAGTGATGCACAGAGTGCAGGGGTCAGGAGTAAGTGATGCACAGAGTGCAGGGGTCAGGAGTAAGCGTCGCACAGAGTGCAGGGGTCCGGAGTAAGTGACCCACAGAGTGCAGGGGTCAGGAGTGAGTGACGCACAGAGTGCAGAGGTCAAGAGTAAGTGAGGCACAGACTGCAGAGTTCTGTGTGCGCTATATACAGGGTGCAGAAGTCAGGAGTGTGCTACGTACAGAGTGCAGAGGTCAAGCGTAAGTGACACGCAGAGTTCTGTGTGCACTAAATACAGGGTGCAGAGTTGAGGAGTGTGCTACGTACAGAGTGCAGAGGTCAAGAGTAAGTGACATGCAGAGTTCTGTGTGCGCTATATACAGGGTGCAGAGTTCAGGAGTGTGCTACGTACAGAGTGCAGAGGTCAAGAGTAAGTGACACGCAGAGTCTTGTGTGCGCTATATACAGGGTGCAGAGTTTGAGGAGTAAGTGACACACAGAGTGCAGAGGTCAGGAGTAAGTGTCACACAGAGCGCAGTTCAGGAGTGCACTGCGTACAGAGTGCAGAGTTCAGGAGTGCACTACGTACAGAGTGCAGAGTTCAGGAGTGCACTACGTACAGAGTGCAGAGTTCAGGAGTGCACTACCTACAGAGTGCAGAGTTCAGGAGTGCACTACGTACAGAGTGCAGAGTTCAGGAGTGCACTACGTACAGAGTGCAGAGTTCAGGAGTGCACTACGTACAGAGTGCAGAGTTCAGGAGTGCACTACGTACAGAGTGCAGAGTTCAGGAGTGCACTACGTACAGAGTGCAGAGTTCAGGAGTGCACTACGTACAGAGTGCAGAGTTCAGGAGTGCACTACGTACAGAGTGCAGATTTCAGGAGTGCACTACGTACAGAGTGCAGATTTCAGGAGTGCACTACGTACAGTGTGCAGAGTTCAGGAGTGCACTACGTACAGAGTTCAGAGGTGCGCTATGTACAGAGTGCAGTTCCAGGAGTGCCCTATGCATAGAGTGCAACCTCAACCTTTCCTACCTGGCCCGACCTACTAATACCTCCTTGTGTAGGCAGCTTTAGTACTTCCCTGCGTAGGTGGCTCTAGTACCTCCCATTGTAGGTGTCTCTAGTACCTCCTCCATGTAGACAGTTCTACTACCCTTGTATTCAGTTCTAGTACCTCCCTCTGTAGTTGGCTCTATCTTGCCTTGCAGGGATGTTGTTCAGGAGTAAGTCACGCACAGAGTGCAGAGGTCAGGAGTAAGTGTGACGCAGAGTTCAGGAGTGCACTACGTACAGAGTGCAGAGTTCAGGAGTGCGCTACGTACAGAGTGCAGAGTTCAGGAGTGCGCTAGGTACAGAGTGCAGAGTTCAGGAGTGCGCTACATACAGAGGGCGGAGTTCAGGAGTGCACTACATACAGAGTGCAGAGTTCAGGAGTGCACTACGTACACAGTGCAGAGTTCAGGAGTGCACTACGTACACAGTGCAGAGTTCAGGAGTGCACTACGTACAGAGTGCAGAGTTCAGGAGTGCACTACGTACAGAGTGCAGAGTTCAGGAGTGCACTACGTACAGAGTGCAGAGTTCAGGAGTGCACTACGTACAGAGTGCAGAGTTCAGGAGTGCACTACGTACAGAGTGCAGAGTTCAGGAGTGCACTACGTACAGAGTGCAGATTTCAGGAGTGCACTATGTACAGAGTGCAGATTTCAGGAGTGCACTACGTACAGAGTGCAGATTTCAGGAGTGCACTACGTTACAGAGTGCAAAGTTCAGGAGTGCACTACGTACAGAGTTCAGAGGTGCGCTATGTACAGAGTGCAGTTCCAGGAGTGCCCTATGCATAGAGTGCAACCTCAACCTTTCCTACCTGGCCTGACCTACTAATACCTCCCTGTGTAGGCAGCTTTAGTACTTCCCTGTGTAGGTGGCTCTAGTACCTCCCTGTGTAGGTGTCTCTAGTACCTCCTCCATGTAGACAGTTCCACTACCCTTGTATTCAGTTCTAGTACCTCCCTCTGTAGGTGGCTCTATCTTGCCTTGCAGGGATGTTGTTCTCTTTCTCAGATGCTGGAGATCTGCCGCACCATGTGTGCATGCAGGGATCTATTAGATCCAGGAGCCGGTGAGAGCAAAACTGGCCCTTGTAAACATAGAAAGGGAGTGGGAGTAGAAGGCGAGAGCCAGAGGTGGCGGAATTGAGTGACGCCACATTGCACCTGCAAAACTGGGTGCAAAGGCCACATGACCAGGCCTAGCGGGCCTTGTATTTGACATATGGACCTTAGAGCATTAATGTACCTTGAGGAATCCATAGATTCTATAACTTCAATGTAAACAACACTGTTATTTAAGTGGCTACCTCGGGTTCTGTGTGCTGTTACCACCCATGGCCCAAAAACATCTATACCAATATGAGTAAAGGTGGGTCATTGTTTAACCTGTCAGCCGGCAAGGCTGACATTTGCTGCTGCTTCCCCCTACGTTTGCATTTCTGAACATGATTGAGAAGTATAACTGCAATCTGCCTTGTTGCCTCCAAAGGCCTGTAGCTCTTATAGCACCCTCGGTGGAATGACTATCTTCAGACTTAACCCTCTTATAATGATTTGGAATAAGCAATGTAATAAAAGTATTAATTAAGGGGTTACGTTTTGGCTTTCTCATGTTGGCCTTGTTTAACAAAAAATCACCTTTAACAAACTAATCCTGTCAATGGCTGGGTTCAAGTTAGAAACTGGACTGTTTTTTGGAATGTCCTGCTTGTCATGTATACATTTCATTTTGATGCTAAAGATATTCTGTTGTACACTGAGTATTATGATTACTTTACCTTAAATGTGAACTCTGGGCAAAAAAAAAAAGTTTTCCCATGCAGGGGTTGCCGTTCCTGAACCGCGTTGGTCAACTGCTCATTTTTGTCTAGGGGATTGGAGAAGGGAGATATACTTACCTAATCCTCCAATCCTCCCCATAAAAGATCGGTCCCTGTGGCTCCTGCCCAACCCCCCCCCCACCTCTTGTGCGGTGGACTGTTCCTGACATCATCACGCCCTCAGGCCTGCTCTGGATGTGAGGACGCCAGGAACAGTCCACCGCTGGATCGTGGGGGTGAGCGTTGTTTACAGGTGGAGAAGGGAATTGGGTGAGTATAAGCTTTCTCCAATCCTCTAGACAAAAATAAGCAGTTGACCCGCGCAGTGTGGGCACAGCCCGACTGCACGGGAACAACGTGCAATATGGACTAGTCTTGCAATGGTGCGGACAAGACTTGTCCACTTGAAGAAGCATTTAAAGCTCTGGCAACACAAGTTGAACCTCTGGTCGGATCTGGCAGCAAGAGTTTTGACTTCAAGACAAATTTTTGGGTCCTGTTCAGGGTCTACGGCAGTGATGGTGAACCTTGGCACCCCAGATGTTTTGGAACTACATTTCCCATGATGCTCATGCACTCTGCAGTGTAGTTGCGCATCATGGGAAATGTAGTTCCAAAACATCTGGGGTGCCAAGGTTGGCCATCACTGGTCTAGGGGATTGAGGACATCAGCAGTTGTGGACACTGGCCTGGTGGCATGACCTGAAGGACTCATTTCAGATGGAATATTTAGGCTTGCAGGATTTCCTAATCCTTTCTACTCCATTGCTGGCATAGACGTAGAAGCATTATGTCTGATTGTATATGAAGCCCAGAATAACTTTGCTGTCTGTGTAGAACTTGAAATCTTCTATCTAAATGTCTAGCTCCTGTAGTATAAAATCGGCAATTTCCACAGCTAGCCCAGTCCCACAAAGATAAAAGTGGTATTAAACCCAAAAATCTATTAAATTGAAGCATACCAATCCTTAGATGTGGTGGCTGCAATAGTTTCCTTTTTTTTAAAGCATTTTTTCTCTATTTCCACCTGGTTATCCAGCCAGTAAAGCCTCATACACATGGTACGATTGTTGGCTAACCAAGCGTCTGATTTTTGTCAAAAGGGCGTGTGCCAGGATCTTGTCTTGCATACTAGCGGTACACAATTGTCGTGCAACAAACACAAACGTAGTCACGTACTACGAGGAATTTCAGCTCTTGAGCGCCGCCCCTTGGGCCCCTTCTGCTAATTTCGTGTTTGGTGAGCATTGATTCCGAGGTTGTGTGTTTGTACTTTCAACTTTTGTGTGGCGGACTTGTGTACTGACCATACGAAAATTAGACAACAGACCGTTGTCCACCAAAATGTACTAGCCTGCCATCCAACATTTGTTGGCCGAAAGTTGGACAACAATTGTCAAATGGAGCGTACTTAGGGTTGCCACCTCATCCCTTTAAACCCGAACACATATGAATTACACAGGTTCTGAGGCTAATTTATTGCAGATAAGGCACCAAGTGAGTTTAATTACCACCTTATTCAGTCACAGAACCTGTGTAATTAATATGTGTTCGGGTTTAAAGGGATGAGGTGGCAACCCTAAGTGTACTAACAGTCAGATTTTAGGACAACAGTCTGTCAACAGACAATCCCTTGCCAACAATCATACCGTGTGTACGAGGCTTTAGTCTGATACATTTTACCATACTTTAACCAGTTCCCGCCCGTCCATAGCAAAATGACGGCCGGGCTGGACTTTCATTGACCCGGGTGGACGTCATATGACTTCCTCTCGGCACTCTTCCAGTACCATGTGACCGCTGTGACCAATCAAAGCAGATCACATGACAGTTGTAAACAGTGTATGGCTTCCTTTCATGCCATCCATTGTATACAATTGTGTTGCTAGCTGTGATTGGTCAATGTGATCACATGGCACAGACAGGGCCATATGTACCATGTGATTATCTCTGGCCAATCACAGCTAATCACAACAAAACAAAGTGAATGAATCCATTTCATTCAGTAAACTGCTTGCCTATAGCTATGAAATACACTGCTATAGGCAATCATAATGTGTAAAAAAAAAAAAAAATCCTAATCACTTCTTCTGAATATTACAATGTTACTATGGTACCATTATATTGCTCTGGTCACAGTGTGCTAAAAAATATTGTAAACAAAACAAAAAAAAAATGTAATAAAAAAATTAAATAAAATTTAAAAAAATGATTACAATTTTTTTTCGTATTGTCACCAGTCAGTGTTCCTGATCACCACCACACCAGATACATGATGACGCTGTATTGCACTGGTGACAGTGTGTAAAAAAAAAATAAAAAAAAAGGATTGTGAAAAGTTTTTTTTTTTTTAAATCTCTTAATTTTCAAAAAAATTATGGCAAAAAATTACAACTTCTAAAAACTCACCATGACTCCTACTAAATACTGTGGACTATCTACTCAAAAAGGGTCATTTGGTGGGTATTTGTACTCTACTGACATTTTTGGGCCTCAGGAAACAAGATAGGGTGTCAGTACATCAGGATTGATCAATTTTCAGATATATCCCATAGTTTGTGGACTATGGACTATAACCTAAGACTAAAAAATATACACTGATTTGGGGTATATTCACTAAACAAATGTAGCAGAATACAGTTTGGCCTAAATTTATGAAGAACAATTATTTATTTGCAAGATTTTATAACAGATAGGAAGAAAAGTTTGGCCTAAATTTATGAAGCATTTTATTTCAAAATTTTCAGCCTTTTTTCATTTATTTAGCAAAAAAAATAAAGAAAGTGGTGATTAAATACCACCAAAAGAAAGCTCTAGTGTGTACAAAATCATAAAAAATTGTGTTTGGGATACAGTGTTGCATGATCATGTAATTGTCATTCAAAGTGTGACAGCGCTGAAAGCTGAAAATTGGCCTGGGCAGGAAGGGGGTAAAAGTGCCAGTTATTGAAGTGGTTAACCACTTGAAGACCAGGCCTTGTCTGACACTGTTTGTTTACAAATAAAAAAATATTTTTTGCTAGAAAATTACTTAGAACCCGCAAACATTATGTATATATTTTTTAAAAGCAGAGGCCCTAGAGAATAAAATGGTGGATGTTGCAATTTTTTTATGTCACATGGTATTTGCACAGCGTTTTTTCAAATGCAATTTCTTGGGAAAAAGCACACTTTTTAAAATTTTAATGCACAAAAACACAATATAATACCCAATTGCTCAGTAAAATATAAAATATAATGTTACGCCAAGTAAATAGATACCAAACATATCACACTTTAAAATTGCACACGCTTGTTCAACGGCGACAAACTACGTACGTTTTATTATCCATAGCCTACACTTTAAAAGCCTTTACAGATTACCACTTTAGATTTACACAGGAGGTCTGCTGCTAGAATTACTGCTATCAAAATGACGTTCGCAGTGATACCTCATGTGTGTGATGAGATCGCTGTTTGCGTGCATGTTGGGGGCAGATGTGTGCATTCGCCTTTGCACACGAGAACTGGGGACGGGAGCGCTTTACATTTTTTTTTTTTTTTTTTTTTTACACTGTCCCTTTACATTTTTGTAATCACTTTTAATGTCATCACGGAATATAAATGCCCACTGTGCTAGCAATAGGCAGTGACAGGTACTCTTTACTGAGAGAGCTGGGATCTTTTTTAAAAACCACTAATGCCGTGTACACACGATCGCACATTCCGACAACAAAATCCATGGATTTTTTCCGACGGATGTTGGCTCAAACTTGTCTTGCATACACACGGTCACACAAATCTTATCTGAAATTACGATCGCCAAGAACGCGGTGACGTACAACACGTACGGCGAGCTGAGAAAAATTAAGTTCGATAGCCAGTGCGGCTCTTCTGCTTCATTCCGAGCATGCGTGGAACTTTGTGCGTCGGAATTGTGTACACACAGTCGGAATTTACGACAACGGATTTTGTTGTTGGAAAATTTGAGATCCAGATCTCAAATTTTGTTTGTCGGAAATTCCGACGGAAAATGTCCGATGGAGCCTATACACGGTCGGATTTTCCGACAAGAATCTCCCATCGAACATTTCCCGTCGGAAAATCCGACCGTGTGTACAGGGCATAAGAGTTTGTTTAGAACTGCGAAACTGGAAGTGATGAAATGCTCATCGCTTCCAGTTTCTTAGACCATGGAGTCTCCAATCTGGCTCCCGGAAGAGCCGAGAGAGCCATGGAAGGTGCCAGAAGGGGGGGTGGGGGGGATGTCCACTGCTTGTAAAAGCAATTCAACAGCTAATTAGCTACTAGGATTGCTTTTACAAGAAAGCCAACCGCCAGCTGCAAAAAACAATACCGTGATGATGCCTGCAGCTGCATCGTCCCGGTGTAATTACTCAAAACCGTTACAGCTTTTCAGAGACCAAAGAAGTAAGCAGACAGTCAGGGCATGAAACATTACTGCAGATTCATGACATTAACGTGTATGGAAAGGAATCACGCAACGTCATCCGCGGCCATTGCTGATTCATGTTTAATAGAACGATCGTACACCAGGCACTGGGTTGCAGTGCCATGTTTGTAAGTTTTATCCTTTATTTTAATAAAGTTAGTCCTTTGCAGAGAGCACTATATTCTCTTTATTGCATGTACCATATGAATCGGAGCTCCGGTCTGTTATATTAAAGAGGATACATGTCGAAGGATCCATCCTAGTCTGCTTAGCTCAGTGACCGCTCCCAAATATTTGGATCTTACTGGAGAGTATATCAAGTGACACTGCACCATGTACCCTGTATGGGAATGCGCATGTGACCCATCTGTTAATTCACAGGTCTTGATGAGGTGAGCTGCTAGAATATTCTGTGGTGGAGGTTCTGCACAGATTCACCCATATGAATTTATGTAGAAGCACCCATTGGGAACCTGTGTGACCTGCTCTTTATGAACTTTTTATTCATTTTATTTCTATGTTCAATTTCGTTTTTAGCTCTGCACTATTTATGTTTATGCGTATGTTTATTTCTGCCATTTGGTAGTCCTATAACTTCTTTGATGTTGTACCCATAATTTGGCATTTTACCACAAAAATACTCAAAAATTGTTCTCTATCAATTATTGTTCCGGATTTTCTTCACAGATTTATTACTCCTCTTGAACAAAACTCCCGAAGAAGCGGATACCCCACGAAACATATAGAGTGTGAGATTGGAGCCACGTGTTCCCTCTCGACTGGGTGACTACGCTAGTCAATTTCTATTCTGTATTTGAGGAATTATTTTTTACCAGAACTGTCCTTATATCCTTCTTGGACAATTATTCCCCCTTGCCCCTTTCTCTGGTCATGAGTGCACTTCTTTTATATTGATTGATGTAATAAACTTTTGTTACTGTTTATGTTTGTGTTGCAAGTTCATACCGTACCAAAAAAGTCCTCAACGCCTCAATCCAATTTTCTACTTTCTATTTGAATTCATAGGACGAAGGTACAGCTTCTTTTTGTAATTTTGTAGCACATATCCTTTCAAATCTTTTATTGAAAGAGACATGAGAGCACGAAACACAACATCTTCAGTAACATGAAAATGGTACAATGGCATCAGGTGAGGTAAAACAACATACCATGTCATGAACAGAGTCGCTGAATACAAGTAGGCAAAATATGACAAGCATACCTTCCACTCTTAACATGTAAGGAACACCTTATGGAGGGTCTAAAAGAATATGGTTGTAAACCTCTACTGCTAAGTCACTAAGTATCTATTTCATTGCTTTTTAACGTGCAGCAGTGAGTGATCCCGTGGTCTCCGTCTCAACCTTTTCAAATATTATAAAACAGTAATAGAAAATATATCTGTAGAAAAACTTTCAGAAAGATAGAGACATAAGAAAGGGAAGAAAATTAACTAAGAAGAGGGCAAGAAAGCCACAGGGAGCTTGGGGAGGGAAAGAGGAGTTGGGGGGGGGGGGATAAAGAGTGGTGGGGGGACGGGCAGGGGAGTGGGGGGGGGTGGGTGATGAATGCGCATGTCCTGGGGTGCAGTACAAACAGGGAGGGTCGGTGGATAGCGTCAGCAGGCTGCTGTCTGCTATCCTAGTTATATTAGGCATGAACTAGTCTACCGTGTCGCTTTCAAAGAGGCCCATCCCTCATCAGAGAAGGCAAACATGTTCCAGAGTGTCCAAGTCTTAGTGTAGCGTTCCCGTCGGTGACGGGCTGTGAGGAAAAGATCCTCCATTTTGTTGATTTTCTCCACTTTTTTGAGCCACAAGCCTATGGATGGAGGTTGTGTGGACTTCCAGCATAGAGGGATGCTCACCTTGGCCACGTCGAGGAGATGGTGGATTATTGATTTTTTATAAATTTTGCTTGGAATATTAGAGGCATGGAGCAGAAAGAAGGCTGGATCTTCTGGTATGGGACGTTCGGTAAACTGTGCTAGATTGTCTTCCACAACTGTTCCAGCTTAGGATAGGTCTAGAAGATGTGGAGAATTGTTCCCTGTTCCTCTTGGCACCTCCAGCAGTGATCCAAGGATGAGGGGAAGAATTTTTGTTGTTTTGCGGGGGTATTATACCATCTGGTGACAATTTTAAAATTGGTCTCCTGTATCTTTGTACATATGGAGGATTTATACGTGAAGTGAAGAATGTTTTGCCTTTGGTGTGAGGAGAGCGTGCTCTTGATATCCTTTTCCCATGTACTAAAGCATTTCAGTTAGTAGCCATCAGGCGGCATAATCAACAATTGGTAGGCGGCCGATAGGGTATGAGGCATGGCGCCCTCATAAGAGCAATAAGTCTCGAGGGTGGTGAGAGTTTGGCCGAAACTGTCTGGGAGAGGTAAAGATTTGAAAAAATTGTTAATTTGGAAGGCCCTCCAGTGGTCTAGCCGGAACGGTCCCTCTGGGCTCATGAGCTCGGATAGGGATTGCCACCTACTATGGGTGAGGAAATGGGAAATAGGAAGCTTGGAAGCATCCAGAATTCTTCAAGGAGCGGAAGACAGGGTCTTAGGATCCCGTGGAAAATAGAGGATTTCCAGGTATCGGATATAATGGGGAGTGGGTCACCGTAAGAGAGGATCTAAGGGAAAGGGATGAACAAGTCTGTGTAGTCAGCCCCACCAGGGGGTGATTTTTGATAGCATTTGGCAGCGAATGGTAGCACCAAGGTGCTCTGTCTAATGGAATAGTGCATTGGGACTGTTCCAGGCGAGGCCACAATTTAGTAGTCTGATGACGGTTCCAATCAATAAGTCTGGTCAAGTGGGTTACATGTTGATATTTACGTAGGTCTGGCACCACTAGGACACCATAAATTTTGGGTAGAGTGAGCTGCCACCTGTTCAGCCTCGGTCGTTTATGTGCCCAGATAAAGTCGGAGAACATCGCTCTCACTTGATTGAAGTAGTTGGAGGGTATATGGATTGGCAGGGCTTCTAGGAAGTACAAGAATTTGGGGAAAACGCTTATCTTGAGGATGTTACACCTGCTGAATCATGAATGAAGGCCCATGTGCCACTTGTTAAGCAGTTCTCAAGCATTTTTCAGCAATGGTGTGAGGTTCAGAGCATAGATTTGAGACATTTTAGGGGGTATGTAGGTTCCTAGATATTTCAGGGTGGTTTTCGTCCACTTGAATTTGAAACTGGCCTGGAGATTCATGAGAGGGGGCTGCGGTATACCTATCCCCATCGCTTCGGACATGTCGAAGTTGATTTTCAAGTTTGACAAGGTTCCGTATTTTTGAAATTCGTGAAGGAGTTTCGGGAGCGAGATTGTAGGGTTTGTGAGTAAGAACAGCATGTCATCCGCATACGCCAAGACCTTCTGTTGAGTATCCCCGAACACCACTCTCGTGATGTCTGGGTTTAGGCGTACAGTGCACAGCAGAGGCTCCAGTGACAGGGCGAAGAGTAGTGATGACAGGGGGCATCCTTGTCGCGTCCCATTCGTGATCGTGAAGGGTTTGGACAGTACATTATTAGCTCTGACTCGAGCCAAAGGTGCAGAGTATAGTGTATTTATCCAGTTAAACATGGTGCTTCCGAACCCCGCATATCTTAAGACAGAAGACATGAATTGCCAGTTCACCCGGTCAAAGGCCTTCTCTGCGTCTGTGTCCAGGAATAAGCAGGGAGTACCATTCTCATTGACCATGTATAAGAGGTTCAGGACTTTGATCGTGTTGTCTCTAGCTTCACAAGTCAGTACAAAGCCAACTTGGTCCACGTGGATAAAGGTTGGAAGATGTTGTTGGATTCTGGTGGCCAGGAGCTTCGTAAAAATTTTTAGGTCAGTGTTGAGCAGTGAAATTGGCCTGTAGCTGCCGCACAAGGTGAGGTATTTGCCTACCTTGGGGATCACTGCTATGTGTGCTGAGAGTGTATCACGGGGGAACGTCGTAGTGGCTCCTAGGGCATTAAAGAATTTGTGCATGACTTTACCGAGGGATGATAGCAAGATTTTATAGTATGAAATGGTAAGACCGTCTGAACCTGGAGCTTTCCATAGTTTAGTGGTTCCTATCATGCATTGAATCTCCGGTAGTGTGATAGGCTCATCCAATAGTTTGCTTTCTTCAGCGGACAGTTTTGGCATTTGGGATTTGGCTAAGTAGTCCGTCACTTGGGTCTGGGAGGGAGAGTCCCTTTGAAGGTTATAAAAAGGATGCATAGAACCCTTGGAATTCCCTCGCTTTGTGTTTGGGAAGGGAAATTTTCTGGCCTGAGGGTGACATTATATGTGGTATGTAATTTGCTAGCATCTGATCTCTCAGGGATTTGACCAGGAGTTTACCGCATTTGTTGCCGGACTCATAGAATATTTTTCGGCAAACCTGTATTGCCGCTTTAGCTTTAAAATGCATCAGGTCAGCATTTTTGTTCCATAGTAGCAGGAGTTCTGTCTCTAAAGACGGTGTCGGGGCGTGTTTATGTCTGAATTCCACCGAGCTTAAGTCGTCAAGAAGGGAGGTCAGCTGTAGTGTGCGTTGTTTTTTGATTTGGGATCCATGCTTAATGAGCACTCCGCGGATCACCGCCTTGTGTGCTTCCCACACAATGCCAATGTTGCTGTCTAGTGTGTCGTTAGTCTGGAAATAACAATCCAATTCTCTTCTAATGTCCTGGAGCACCTCTTTGTCTTGTAGGAGGCTTTCGTTCAACCTCCAAGTTCTTGTCTTGGATGTGAGGCTATCGGTTAGTGCGTAGGACAGTAGGATCGGATCCAACCATGTGATAGACCCGATCAAGGAGTTTCGGACTGCTTGTAGTTGGGAGTGCGGGATTAGAAAATAGTCAATCCTAGAATACTGTTTATGTGGCAATGAGTAGAAAGTGTTATCCCTTTCAGAGGGGTGAAAAAGACGCCAGGCGTCTATTAGTTGTGCCTTGTGTAAAGACTGCGCGTTTCGCTTCCGGGGGCTGGGGAGTATTGAGAAACACCCTGAAGAGGTGTCTTCGGATGGGATCAGCGGGGCTTTAAGGTCGCCCCCAACTACCAGTTGTCCTCCTGAGAACTCGAGCAATGAGTCCAGGGTCTTGGTCATAAAAAGGTCTTGGTGGGTATTGGGAGCATAGAGGCTGGCCAGAGTAACCTCGACACCGCCAACTGTGCCTCTGAGAAACAAATACCGTCCCCCAGGGTCTGCTTTTACATGCACACAACTCCATGGGACAGTTCTAGAAATGAGTATAGACACGCCTCGTGACTTAGTGGACTCGTTGGTGGAATGATATACCACCGGGAACAATTTGTTTTTCAGGACAGGTAACTTGCCATCTCTAAAATGCATTTCCCGAATGAAAGCAACATCTGTCTTCATGTGACGCAAGTCGTGCAGAAACATGCGTCTCTTTTCAGGGATGTTAAGACCCTTTGCGTTCAGAGAGAGCACATTCATCACCTCCATGGCTCCTAGATGAGAGGGGGTGAGGGAAGGGAAGGGGGGTGGAGAAGGGGAGTGGTGGTTGGGGGAGTGTAGGACAGAAAGAGGGGGGAGGAGGAGAGAGAGTGGAGGGAGGAAAGAGGAAGGAGAGCAAGCGGCGAGAGGTAGAGGGGGTATAGGACTGAGAAGAAGAGAAGGAGAGAGACCCCTGTGAGTAAATGACCCAGAGGGGGGAGTTTAAAAGGGCTGATTACTTTTTGGAGAAAACCACCTAAGGAGGGAGAAAGACGGCACCAAAACAATGCTGATACGCGCCCCAGTACCAGACTGGTAATCGAGCGCTAGCCTGGGAGTGTGGTTAGAGATAGCCGGGGAGAAACTCACCGGCCACCCCTGACTATGGTGAGTGATGAAGTTTGAAATAAACATGGACAAATAATACTTAAAGGCATGTATATGTATCGTTAAGAACTCCCCCCCCCCCCCCCCCCCTCGTGGTGACTTTTTAACTCTGGTCCCTTCACCAGACATCTAGGTCTATAGGTCTAGAGTGGTCCTCCACTGTGAACCTCCCTGATGAGGGGGGCACTCCTGTGTGGGATAATATGGGGGATTCAGAATCCACCCCCCCATAACTAGTCTTGGTAACCCCCCCCCCCTTTTCAGGGGTACATGATCTCCCTAACTACAACAGAACACAATGCACCTCACAGGGGAGAGACCCCCCTGGGGGGCGAAGTGGTTGTCTGAAGAGAAGCTGACACTCCAGTACAGGCGCACCTCCCATCAGATATTATGCACAGCACTGCTGGGCACTGTGCATGAACAAAAACATTAAGGCCCAAAGTCCTTTAAATGAGAAATATTGGTTCTGGAGGGGCCCCCGCAGCTCCCCCGGTGGGACCGGAATCAACCAGCTCCCCCGGGGTCCCCGCAGAGGCGCCCCTGGTGTGATTAGAGGCAGGTGCGCCCTCACATAGTATAAACCTATACAGTGAACTCCAGCATAGGGAGAAATATTAGGGCTCTAAGACCCTGAGGGTGCAAGAAGCTGTGGGAACCATAAAGAGTGTTTCCCATACCTAGGGGAAAAAAGATTTTTAACAGGAGATATAACATGTGGAGCTATCTTGCTGGCATAGGAAAGAGCAGAGAACATATATGAGCATGGGCATGTCCCCACACATGTCCTTGAATGCTGATGGTGTATCGTGCCAGACACTCGTCTGAGGTATGGACCCCTGTGGCGACTCACAGGGAGAAAACATTAGGGATCAAAGCCCCTGTAGGTATCTGGGGGTTGCCCGTCAGGTGTGGCAAGTTTTCATGTGGTCTGGGAGGAGCCTGGGATCGTTAGTGCCAGGTCTAAAGGGGGGTCTGAGTTTTCAGCGGGCCAGGGGGGATATGAAGTGACACTAGACATCTCAGTGCGGAAGTCTCACAGCGTCCACGGGCATATCAGGCAGTGGGGACAACCATATGGGGGGTAAAAAGAAAAAAAACGAGAAAAAGACTAGCATCTGGGAGGGTAAACAGTCAACCTAAGTGGATCGAAGGGTTTGCAGCAGGGAGGGGCAACTATGAGTCACGTGACCTTTCCATGGATGTGCAGGCAGGCTGGTTATTGCGGTTCACAGAGAGTCCCGAGCAACCTGACGGTCAAGGGATAATCTGGAGACAGTTCTGTACCTGCACAGGTTCAGCATCCAGGAAGGTGAAGAAAGCAGGTAGGTCCGCTGGGGAGCGCAGGGTGAAGGAGGCCTGGACTTTCCGGAACGTGACGGCTAGAGGGTATCCCCACCTATAGGTGTAATCATGTCGCCTAGCCAAGTCTAGGACCGGTCTCAGTAGGGTTCTTCTCTGCAATGTCGCTCTGGTTAGGTCTGGCGTGATTTTAACGGACACCTCATCGAAATTCTATTGCTCCATGCTCTCAGGCTCTACGGAGGATAAGCTCCTTTTGTGAGTAGCGGTGTAGCCTGCAGAAAACATTGTGGGTTCTGTCAGGGTCAGACGATTTAGACCCGAGGGCTCTGTGTGCCCCGGTCTATCTCCAATGTCGGCGGTAGAGCCTCCATTAGCCTATGGAAGATGGCTGTGACCGTTGTCGCCAGGTCCTCTACGCCGGTGGCCTCCGGGAGGCCCCGCAGCTGCAAGTTGTTTCGCAGCTGCGGTCTTCCAAGTCCTCCAGGTAGAACTGCATGTCCACGGCCTTGGTAGCATGGGAGGCCTGGGAGCGTTCCAAGGCTAACATTCTGTGTTCCAGGGAGGAGATCGAGGCCTCGCCCGTGTCCATTCGGTCGGTGAGGAAGTGCATCTCAGCTTTTACTTCTAGCATGTCTCTGCTGTGTGCCTCTTCTATGCGGAGGATAAGGGCCTCAATGTCCGACCTCGTGGGGAGGGCCTGCAGCATGGTGCGGAGTTCTTCCTCCAGGCGGCTCGGATACTGTGAGGGGCTGGCCATGTCTGCCCGGAAAGCAGCCGGACTCCCTGAGAGGTGATCGGGTTCCGGAGAGGGATTAAGAGGGACAGACAGGGCTGTAGTGGCGCTCCATGCGGGATGCACGTGGATTGGCTACAATGGTCCCTTGGCGAGGCCCGCTGTGGGTCTCAGAAGTATCCCTGGATCCTGCTTTGGGGTGTAGGGGGCCGGTTCCCACGGGTTGCTGATCTGGTTCTGTACTGAAGTAGCAGAATTAAGGCAGAATATCGGTAAAATGACGTTGCTGGACACAGGACTCTAGTATGGGAGATTTATTCCACCTTTTTGGCCAAAAAAGTGGACACGCTTGACCCGACTCGTGTCTATATGTCAAGGGTCCAAAATACAGCTCATACAGTGTACATATAATTTCAGCATATTGTGTCACAAGCGAACAGGCGGTACACTTGTGTTATACAGAAGATTCTAAAAATCAACCTAAAATCAACCTAAGCATCCTAAACCAGACAGGTTCTGCAAAACATGTATTTTTAAATCTTATGCAAAACTTTCGTTTTCCTTGCACAGAAAGAGGAACAACTTAGCAGGTTTCTGTGATGGGAAGGGGAGTGAGTAAGTCCAGTGTCTTAAACCACAACCTGTCACAAGTAGTTTCAACATGAAATACAGTACAAGAAATATGATTCTTAGCTGAAATTCTAAATCAGTCTTACTACACACATAACTATGGTCATATAAACTGACCCTTGTTGCCACTTCAGTACCTTTTAGTAGATAGCATGCTGCATTCACATGGGTGAAAAGCTGTTGGTTGGTCGCGGTAGGCAGGGGGAAGCCAGGACCTCTTCAGAAACATGTCTTCACTTAGCCATTGCTAAGCCACGCCCCCCAGCACATATCCTATACCAGTGATGATGGTGACCCTTGACACCTCAGATGTTTTGGAACTACATTTCCCATGATGCTCAACTACACTGCAGAGTGCATGAGCATCATGGAAAATGTAGTACCAAAACTTCTGATTCGTTTGCAGGTAAGTGCTACATAAGGGGCTAGTATGCGATGACCCCTTCCACTGCTTGTAATAGCAATTGAGAGGCTAGTAAGCTGCTCTGATCACTATTACAAGAGAGCCGACCACCAGCTCTAAAAAAAACAATACTCAGGTGATGCCTGAAAAATGCCTTGATTGCCTTTGTGGTAGATACCCACCTGGGTATAGGTAATGTGTTACCTACTTTAGAACGTATTCCTATATCTGAAACCCATTGTGGGAATACATAGACAGTACTGTTGTCACAATGATTACACTATTGCCGGCTTATTCTGAAAAACGACCAGAATGGCGCCGACGCAGGCCCTGCTACTTATTGATCTCTTCCTCCACGTGATAGAACCTGTTCTAACCTTATTGAGTAAATGCCTGCATCAAATGGTATTGAATGAGCTCCTCTCTCTCTTTCTGCACCAAAATATTATCTGAATTCTCATTGAAGCCATTTTTAATGTTTAAATAAGGACCCGACGCAAACGCTGGGTTCTCAGCACCACCCAGTGGTCTGAGAGAGGAGGTGCAGGCGAGGCTGCTTTCTTTCTTTCTTTTTTTTTTTTTCCTCCGTTTTATAGATAACTAGATTTATATCTATGGATTACAAGGCAGCATTAGGCTTGGCAAGGCTGCAATGAAATGCACACAATAAAAAAAAAAGCGTCTCGCGGAAGAGAGTAAGTCAAATCTTTCGTGTTGCTTCAGGAAAAATTAAACGCATACAAGCATTACGGCAAAACAATATTGCTATAAAGGAACAGAAAGCAGAACAGACAGATAAAAAAAGGGAATTTTATGAATGATCTATTTTTTTTTAATAGTCACAAATGTGTACTTAAAGTGAACTTTTGCTGTGCCCATGCAGGGAAAAGCAACAGATTCACTTAAAGTGAATATAAACCCAATCAGTCAAATGTTACATAAGCTTTAGAGCCCAATCACAAGCTACATTTAGATGCATACAGCATATAGTTTTATATGCATCTAAATGTAGCATTGTGGGAATCAGTGGAGCCACACACACATCTGCACATGAAAATTTGGACAGCATACAAAAAAAGTAAGGCACAGCTGCATCCAAGGCCGATTGTATGCATGAGTCTGCACTGATGAGTCTGCACTTATGTGTAGCTGCACTGAGGAGGCCGCACTGATGTGCACTGAGGAGGCTGCACTGATGAAACTGCACTGATGTGGCTGCACTGATGTGCACTGAAGAGGCCGCACTGATGTGCATTAAGGAGGCTGCACTGATGTGCACTGAGGAGGCTGCACTGAGGAGGCTGCACTGATGTGCACAGATAAGGCTGCACTGATGTGCACTAAGGAGGCTGCACTGATGTGCACTGAGGAGGATGCACTACGGAGGCTGCACTGATGTGCACAAATGAGGCTGCACTGATATGCACTAAGGAGGCTGTACTGATGTGCACTGAGGAGGCTGCACTGATGTGCAGAGATGAGGCTGCACTGATGTGCACTAAGGAGGCTGTACTGATGTGCACAGTGGAGGTTGCACTGAGGAGGCTGCACTGATGTGCACAGATGAGGCTGCACTGATGTGCACTGAGGAGGCTACACTGATGTGCACTGATGAGGCTGCACTGATCTGTACTGATGAGGCTGCACTGATAGACACTGATGAGGCTGCACTGATAGGCACAGATGAGGCTGCACTGATCTGTGCTGATGAGGCTGCATGGATAGACACTGATGAGGCTGCACTGATCTGTACTGATGAAAGGGGGGGGGGCGAATGGGACTTTAAATGAGGCAGTAGACAGATTGGGGTAAGATAAAAAATGTGTGTTCAAGTTTATTGTATAGAAAAATCCTGATATATAACACATGTGAAGGGTTACTGTGCATGCTACATAAATACATGTGTATAAAGACAGTCATCATAACGTCTAACAATAAATAGCTGTTGCAAATATAATGTGCAAAATATACATATATACTGGGAAGCACAAAACACAAAATATAGAAGGTGAGTATAAAAAATATAATATATAAGATGCATCAAGAAGTTAATCAGGGTAAGATTCTATTAAAAGCCCAGTGGCTGCATCCATGGTGCCCAACGCGTTTCTGTGAATACACTTCTTCAGGGATGGATGCTACAGGATTTCTGAAATTACAAGGTATGAAACCATCAAAAAATATAAATAAATACAACCAGAAAGGACAATTTGTCAGTTTCTGGGTACTCACGATGTAACC
Source organism: Lithobates clamitans (assembly GCA_037952925.1). Taxonomy (NCBI): domain Eukaryota; kingdom Metazoa; phylum Chordata; class Amphibia; order Anura; family Ranidae; genus Lithobates; species Lithobates clamitans. The sequence goes on along the minus strand of JBBGZY010000154.1, from coordinate 639,309 downwards.
AAGCTGTGGTATAGGGCAAGGACTGGGCAAGGAAAAATGCCCTCCCCCGGAGCTGAGGTGGCAAGCAATCCAACGCACAACAGGCGCACACCGGCATCATCCCCAGAGCACAACCATCTCCTCCACAGCATAGCCAATGATAGGTCAGGGTGGTGGACAGGTATCTAAAATGGGTAAATAGATCCATAGAGATAAACAAGGATACTATGACTTGAGAGTAAAGGGAGTAGGGAAATAAAATAAAGTCGTGGAGTGTTACCTTGGAAGTGCTTGGAACAAGAGCACACCAGTGCTGTGGCGTCTGCACTTGTGTGGGCCCACAATCATTGTCCCCTCCCTCCCCCAAATGTGTGCTATAATTTATTTTCATTATTATTAATATTGTTATTATTAATAATAGTAGTAATAATAAAAATAAAATACCGTGTATACTCGAGTATAAGTCGAATTTTTCAGCACATTTTTTTGTACTGAAAGTGCCCCCCTCGACTTATACTCGAGTCAAGCACTTTTCTGCAGCAAAAAAAAATTATTTTCCGAACCGAATTTGGGGCCCCGTATCTCAGGGCCACTTAGTGCTAGAAACCCCAAATTTGGTATGCAAACCCAGTGGACCTGGTACCACAACATATCCAAAGCTGAAGTTCCTAACACTAAGTGGCCCCGAGATACGGGGCCCCAAAATCGGTTCGGAAAATGTCATTCTCTGCTGCAGAAAAGTGCTTGACATTTTCTGAACCGATTTTGGGGCCCTATATCTCAGGGCCACTTGGTGCTAGGAACCCCAAATTTGGTGTGCAAACCCAGTGGAACTGGTACCATAACATATCCAAAGCTGGGGTTCCTAGCACCAAGTGGCCCTGAGATACGGGGCCCCAAAATTGGTTCGGAAAATGTCATTCTCTGCTGCAGAAAAGTGCTTGACATTTTCTGAACTGATTTTTGGGGCCCTGTATCTCGGGGCCACTTGGTGCTAAAAACCCCAGCTTTGGAAATGTTATGGTGCTAGTTCCACTGGGTTTGCACACCAAATTTGGGGTTCTTAGCACTAAGTGGCCCCGAGATACAGGGCCGCAAATTCAGTCAACTGTGTCTATCTGCAGCAATGTCATTTCGGGACCCTTTGGGTTCAGAGACCCCAAATTTTGGCTGCAGCTAGGGGGCATCTAGGAACCCTTAACTACGGAGTTTGAAGTTCAGGGGACCTATGGCTGCAAATGGGCACAGTGAGGCATGCAAATGGGCCCAGTGATGCTGCAAATGGGCATTGTTGACCCTCTTTTCCACTTAAAGTAGCTGTGCATTTCTCACCCTCGTCTTATACTCGAGTCAATACGTTTTTCCCATTTTTTTTGTGGTAAATTAGGGCCTCGACTTATACTCGGAACGACTTATACTCGAGTATATACAGTAGTTATATATTATATATACAGTATATGTGTATATATATATATATATATATATATATATATATATATACGGTATCTCACAAAAGTGAGTACACCCCTCACATTTTTGTAAATATTCTATTCTATCTTTTCATGTGACAACACTGAAGAAATGACACTTTGCTACAATGTAAAGTAGTGAGTGTACAGCTTGTATAATAGTGTAAATTTGATGTCCCCTCAAAATAACTCAACACACAGCCATTAATGTTTAAACCGCTGGCAACAAAAGTGAGTACACCCCTAAGTGAAAATGTCCAAATTGGGCCCAAAGAATCAATATTTTGTGTGGCCACCATTATTTTCCAGCACTGCCTTAACCCTCTTGGGCATGGAGTTCACCAGAGCTTCACAGGTTGCCACTGGAGTCCTCTTCCACTCCTCCATGACGACATCACAGAGCTGGTGGATGTTAGAGATCTTGCGCTCCTCCACTTTCCGTTTGAGGATGCCCCACAGATGCTCAATAGGGTATTAGGTCTGGAGACATGCTTGGCCAGTCCATCACCTTTACCCTCAGCTTCTTTAGCAAGGCAGTGGTTGTCTTGGAGGTGTGTTTGGGGTCGTTATCATGGTTGAATACCACCCTGCAGCCCAGTCTTTGAAAGGAGGGGATCATGCTCTGCTTCAGTATGTCACAGTACATGTTGGCATTCATGGTTCCCTCAATGAACTGTAGCTCTCCAGTGCCAACAGCACTCATGCAGCCCCAGACCATGACACTCCCACCACCATGCTTGACTGTAGGCAAGACACACTTGTCTTTGTACTCCTCACCTGGTTGCTGCCACACACGCTTGACACCATCTGAACCAAATAAGTTTATCTTGGTCTCATCAGACCACAGGACATGGTTCCAGTAATCCATGTCCTTAGTCTGCTTGTCTTCAGCAAACTGTTTGCGGGCTTTCTTGTGCATCATCTTTAGAAGAGGCTTCCTTCTGGTATGGCAGCCATGCAGTCCAATTGGATGCAGTGTGCGGAGTATGGTCTGAGCACTGTCTGGCTGAGCCCCCACCCCTTCAACCTCTGCAGCAATGCTGGCAGCACTCATACATCTTTTTCCCAAAGACAACCCCTGGAAATGACGCTGAACACGTGCGCTCAACTTCTTTGGTCGAGGCCTGTACTGAGTGGAACCTGTCCTGTTAAACCACTGTATGGTCTTGGACACCGTGCTGCAGCTCAGTTTCAGGGTCTTGGCAATCTTCTTATAGCCATGTTGGAACAGGAAGGGGCCATCCCCAAACTGTTCCCACAAAGTTGGGAGCATGAAAATTACCAAAATGTCTTGGTAGAGTCTTAAGTAGAGTTCCCTTCACAGGAACTAAGGGGCCAAGCTCAACCCCTGAAAAACAACCCCACATCATAGTCACCCCTCCACCAAATGATTTGGACCAGTGCACAAAGCAAGGTCCATAAAGACATGGGTTAGTGAGTTTGGAGTGGAGCAACGTGACTGACCTTCACCTCAACTCGATAGAACACCTTTGGTGCACCTCGTCCAACATCAGTGCCTGACCTCACAAATGCGCTTCTGGAAGGATGGTCAAACATTCCCATAGACACACTCCTAAACCTTGTGGACAGCCTTCCCAGAAGAGATGAAGCTGTTATAGCTGCAAAGGGTGGGCCAGCTTAATATTTTACCCTACAGACTAAGACTGGGATGCCATAAAAGTTCATGTGCGTGTAAAGGCAGGTGTCCCAATACTTTTGGTAATATAGTGTATTTCCTATGATCATACTAGATGACCATAAAATACTTATTTCCTTTGATCGTCAGCTCCATCTACTGGCCATAATGCAGCATTTTCCACATTACCTCTATTCTTTATTAATGAATAACATTCAACTTGGAGAGAAAATAGCCTAGTAACATTTGATTTTGCCCCTATTTGCACAGAATGAAAGTACGTGCCGTTTTGCAACACAAATAGTATTGGTATTTTTTTTTTTTTTTTTATAAATACACCCCATAGGGTAAAATATAAACCAGCTGGGGTTTTAACTCTTCCATACCCTAGCAAAAACTTAAAAACTAAAATTTTGGCTATGCATACTCTTTAATCTTAACTTAACTGTTTTTGAATGAATCATTTCGCTCATCAATTTTGTCTCACCGCAGGTAAAATTTTCCATCCCAACCACACAAAGGCAGTAATTATGTGGATCCGATTATTTCCTTACCACTGTACTACACTGTGAATGAAATTAAATTTTAATAAAATCCAGAGTAAAATTTAGGGCTACGTAAAAAAAAAAAAAAAAAAAAAAAAAATCACACACACACGCTCAGAATGAACTTTAGTTTTCCTGCACCCTTACATTGAACTGTGTTAAACGATACACTTGAGCGGCCAAATCGCACTTTTACAGACTGACTTGCAAACCTTCGCTTGCGAATGCAAAAAAAAAAAACATATCTACCTGCGTCAGAAAGTGTTTCAGCAAACCCCCCGTCCCTGCAAAACTAATCAAGCAAAACAATGTCAGATTAAAGGGAAGGAAAAATGTCACCGTCCCAGTCGCGCGGCTGGGGGATCTTGATAAATCAAGTCCTGAGGGTCTCCACATCCGTTCGCCTGCCATTTTTGAAGAGAAGGGAAGATAAGCGAGCCATTTTTTTTCAAAGCTACAATATACAAGCATAGCTAATAAACAGTATTCAAACCAGTACGACTGATTACAGATGAAATGGCATGACATTTGCAATAATGGGGATTCGTGGAGGTGCCAGCGCTCAGGAATAGCTCCTGGAAACCTGTAGGTTAATGAAATGCTAAAAACGTACTGTTTATCTAGTGGGGCATGCACGTCAATGCGTGTCCTTCACTATCAGCGCAAGGTTCTCACTTTTAACAACTGCTAAAGTTTATTCAGTTATTACCAATCAGGCTCCACCTTAGTAGACTCTTATGGCCACTGTGGGACCACATGAAATTTAAGACCTTATTACATAACAAACATCAACATGAGTGCTTGGACAATCAGGCACAACCTTACTACACCCCTATCACCACTGTCTGGCCCAATGGAATTTCAGCCCTTAGTCAACTACATACCGGCAAACATCAAAATGAGTGCTCGATGGACAATCAGTTACCAACTTAGCAGACTCCTATGACCACTTTGGGGCAAAGTGAAATTTCAGGTCTTAAGCCACGATCGTACACACGATCGGATTTTCCGAAGGGAATTGTGTGATGACAGGCTGTTGGCGGAAAATCCGACCGTTTGTACGCTCCATCGGACAACTGTTGTGGGATTTTCCGCGGACAAATGTTGGATGGCAGGTTTTAAAATTTTCCGCGGACAAATGTCTGTTGTCGGATTTTCCGAGCGTGTGTACACAAGTCCGTTGGACAAAAGTCCAAAGTACAAACACGCATGCTTGGAAGCAAGGACGAGCCAGAAGCGATCGGTCTTGTAAACTAGCGTTCGTAATGGAGAATTAACATTCATGACGCGGCAAATTATGAAATCTCGAAATGCAGCACACAATTTTTTTCTTCTTTAATGGGATAATAATGAAGTTGCTTTGCTGGTGATACTGATGGAGTTATTGCAAACTAATTTTCAAAGACTTTTTTTTCTAGTGATATCAACAATAATATTATTATGCTTTTTTTTTGGGGGGGGCAAGTTACCACAACACCATTATCCCGTAGATTTTAAGAACAAAGATACAACTATGTTGGTGTCTCTTGTTAATTTTACATTGTATTTTTTGAAATGTAACTGCCTACTCCCAAACTGTCATTTGAAGTAAAACACATAGCCAAGTATTATTCTACACTATTTTTTTATTGTGCATTAAAAAAAGAAAACAAATAAAATTAGACATGATATCTGCCAATAGAACTTAACCAAAAAAGTGCATTCTATGCATCCAAAAATATAGAAAATATACCAAATCAAATCATTATTATTCAACCAAAAAATAAAATAAAAGTCTCATGCATGTGTCCTGCTTCTTAATATAGGGGGTCAACAATGCCAAGAGTTGGTGAAATCAGGGGTAGATAATTCCTAAAAACATCTGGATTATTCTCCTGGAGCTCCCACAGCAAAGGCATATGACATAATTGGTCACGATTAATAAACCAACCAATTTTTGGTCCAAGAAAACCTCCTCCTCCTGTTCCTGGACTGGACTCGGGTCAAAGCAATAACTCCAAGGCCAATAATAAATAACACGTTATCTCCTCCGATTCCGCAACATGTCTGGTTGACGAATGGCCGTTCAGAAACGAACTGAAAAGCGCGAACTGAAAAGCGCGAACTGAAAAACGCTAAATGAAAAGCTCGAAATGAAAAGCTCAAAATGAAAAGCACGAATTAACACTCATCAAACTTCGACTAACACAAAATTGCAGAAGGAGCCCAAAGGGTGGCGCTAAAGAGCTGAAAAACCACATAGTACGTCACTACGTTTGTGTTTTTTGGCCGACAATTCCTTGCCGTTTGTATGCAAGACAAAATCCAGGCACACACCTTCAGACAAAAGTCTGCGGTTTTGTCTGTGGAAAATCTGATCGTGTGTACGAGGCTTAAGTCAACTACATACTAGCAAACATTAACATAAGTGCTTCATGGACATCCAGTCACCGCCTTATTTGAGTCCTATGGCCACTCTGGGGACAAGTGAAAGCTCTTAGTCAACTACATACTAGCAAATGTTAACATGAGTTCTTAATGGACATAAAGGCACCACCTTATTAGAGTCCTATTGCCACTGTGAGGCCATGTGAAATTTCAGCTCTTAGTCAACCACATACTAGCAAATTTCAGCATGAGCTTTTGATAATCAGGCACCACCTTAGTAGATGCCTATGACCTCTATGGGACCACGTGAAATTTAAGACCTCTGTGGGACCACGTGAAATTTAAGACCTTATTACATAACGAACATCAACATGAGTTGTCGGGCCCAATGGAATTTCAGCCCTTAGTCAACTACATATGGACAAACAGCAACATGAGTGCTTGATGGACATACAGGCACCACCTTATTATAGTCCTATGGCCACTGTGGGGGGCAACATGAAATTAAGTTCTTAGTCCACTACATCACAGTGTTTCTTAACCTTTTCAGGGAACATTGGTGTGATCCGCGAGCTGTAGACATAACAACAATTATTTTTAAAAATAGCATTAAATAATAGAATAAATATTAAAACGTACCTATTTAAGGTGAAACTTGCACTTGTTTTCTTTCTGCACATATGCTCAATTCTGGGTCCAACTTAAAAGCAGCGTACAGGGCAGCCGCAGCAGGGCAAGGTACAGGGGGCAAGCAGGGCACAGCACATGAGGTAGGAGGGCACAGTACATGGCAGCGGCGCACATATTTACATGGCACATGACTGCATGGGAGCAGGGCACGTGGGAGCAGGGCACAGGATTACATGAGAGCAGGGCACATGGGAGCAGGGAACATGGGAGCAAGGCACATAAGAGCATGAGAGCCGGAAACATGGAGGCAGGGCACGTGAGAGTAGGGAACATGGCAGCAGGGAACATGGAGCAGGGCACATGAGAGCAGGGCACACTATTACATGGGAGCAGGGCACATGAGAGCAGGGCACATGGAACAGAGTACACTATTACAAGGTAGTAGGGCACATGAAAGCAGGGCACATGGGAGCAGGTCACATGAGAGCAGGGCACATGGGATCATGGAACATGGGAGCAGGGCACATGGGAGCAGGGCACGGGATTACATGAGAGCAGGGAACATGGGAGCAGGGCACATGGGACCATGGTACATGAGAGCAGGGCACATGAGAGCAGGGCACACTATTACATGGGAGAAGGGCACATGAGAGCAGAACACATGGGAGCAGGGCACAAGGAAGGAGGGAACACTATTACATGGGAGCAGGGCACACTATTACATGGGAGCAGGGCACATGGAGCAGGACACACTATTACATAGGAGCAGGGCACATGAGAGCAGGGCACATGGGAGCAGGGGACACTATTACATGGGAGCAGGGCACACTATTATATGGGAGCAGGGCACATGAGAGCAGGGCACATGGAAGCAGGACACATAGGAGCAGGGCACACTATTACATGGGAGCAGGGCATATGAGAGCAGGGCACATGGGAGCAGGGCACACTATTACATGGGAGCAGGGCACATGAGAGCAGGGCACATGGAAGCAGGACACATGGGAGCAGGGCACACTATTACATGAGAGCAGAGCACACTATTACATGGGAGCAGAGCACACTATTACATGGGAGCAAGGCACATGTTTACAAGTGAACAGAGCACACTATTACATGGGAGCAGGGCACATGGAAGCAGGACACATGGGAGCAGGGCACACTATTACATGAGAGCAGAGCACCCTATTACATGGGAGCAGAGCACACTATTACATGGGAGCAGGGCACATGTTTACAAGTGAACAGAGCACACTATTACATGGGAGCAGGGCACATGTTTACAAGTGAACAGAGCACACTATTACATGGGGGCATGGCACATTCCTACATGAGCAGGGCAGATTCTTACATTTAAGCAGGGCAGCCACAGTTTCCTTTTCATGCAGAGGTACACAGGGAAGTGGCTGTGGTAGACGTCCTGACTCGCGATCGCTGTTCCCAGCCAGCTCCTCCTTTCTTGTCCATCTTATCACATGCAAGCACCTAGGATGGACGAGAAGGGGGGGGAGCTGACCGGGAAGGGAAGAGGAGACACCCTGTGTGCAATCTACCTGTCAACGGCTTGCGATTGACAGATGGATCGCCATGGAACCCCTGGAGAACCTCGGTTGAGAAAGACTGTACTAGCAAATCAACATGAGTGCTTGATGGACAATCAGTTACCCACTTTAGTAGGCTCCTATGGCCACTCTAGCGACAAGTGAAATTTCAGCTCTTAGTCAACTACATACTAGCAAATGTTAACAAGAGTTCATAATGGACATACAGGCACCACCTTATTGGAGTTCTATGGTCACTGTGAGGCCATGTGATATTTCAGTTCTTAGTCAACTACATACTAGCAAATTTCAACATGAGCTTTTGATAGATAATCAAGCACCACCTTACTAGACTACTATGGTCACTGTGGGACTAAGTGAGATTTCCGCCCTTCGTCAACTACATATTAGCAAACATCAACATAAGTGTTTGATGGACAACCAGGCACCATCTTAGTGGACACTTATGGCAACTGTAGGGTCAAGTGAAATTTCAGCCCTTAGTCAACTACATACTAGCAAACATTTACATAATTGCTTCATGGAGATCCAGGCACCACCTTATTATAGTCCTATGGCCACTGTGTGAGACAAAATGAAATTTCAGTCCTTAGTTAACTACACACTAGCAAATGTCAACATGAGTGCTAATTACCTAAGGGGGGTGGGGTGGGGTGGGACATTCAGATTGTGCCAATGTGTTGCTGTGTGTTATTGTATGCTCTTTAACCACTTGCTTATTGGCCACTTAAACCCCCCTCCTGTCCAGACCAGACCAGATTTTCAGCTTTCAGCGCCGATGCACTTTGAATGACAATTACGCGGTCATGCTACACTGTACCCAAATGAAATTTTGGTGTAAAGCGGGTAATTGGGTAAGAGCGGTTCCAAAGGGTCAATTTTTAAGAATGAAGAGAAACTGTGATAGGGAGGAGGAGTACCAAACCCAAACAGATATGCTTATTAGCAGGTTCCTAGAAAAGGGTTACAATAGACAGGAACTGGAAAAAAACTGAGAACTAGTAGGGAAATTGAATAGAATAGAGCATCTTTATTGGAGCCTAGACCCAGGGTAAAGAATGGAGAACATTTTAATTGGCCTTTATATCAGGATTTAGTCTCCAATATAGAGAAGTAGAAAAATGCATCAAAAAACATTGGCCCATATTGTTAAAAGACCACACTTTTAGGAATATCCTCCCAAGGAAACCACAGTTCATTCACAGGAGAGCACTATGTGGGCAAAGAATGTAACAGAACCACCCAGGAGGCCCCCTACGTTCTTAGATCGCACAGGTTTATTCAGTTGTAATAGATGCAAAGCCTGCAACACAGTCAGAGATGGAACGAGGAAAACAGATGGTTTTTCCTCTGTAATACCAGGGAAAGATTATCACATTATCACAGATTAACACATGTGACACAAAATATGTTACATATTTGCTGATGTGTCCATGCAGCTTTCGATATGTAGGCAGGACTACCAGGAAACTATCTAAGAGAATAGAGGAACACATCACTAATAAAAAAAATGGATACAAGAACCACAGTGTGTCTAACCATTTTAGGGTGTCTCACAATAAGGATCCCACCCTACTGTGGTTTTGGGGCATAGACAGGGTCCCAAAACACTGGAGAGGTACTGATATGACAAAAAGAGTCTCACAGATGGAGACCCAATGGATCTACAGGCTTCAATCCCTTCATCCCTTCAATGCCTTCATGCAATTTTGACATGTGTTAGTAAAACCGTACATATCATCACAACTACTTTGTGCATCCAGGTTGATTAAACATTTTTAACCGCTTCAGGTCTGCCCACCACACATATACTGCAGCAGGGCGGCCTGGCTGTGCCAAACAACGTACCTGTATGTTGTTCACTTCTTCTGGTTCTGGGGCGCATGCATGTGACCCCAGCGAACCGCTCCTGCTGTGATTGGACACAGCGGGAGTCAATCAGTGGGTCTAGCGGATGCAATGTCAGTCAGGTGCCCGGCGATTGTTCGTAGAGAGGCAGAATGGCGGTCTGCCTATGTAAACAAGGCAGATCGCCATTCTGTCAGTGGGTAAGAGGGAGATCTGTGTTCCTGCCAAGCAGAAACACAGATCTCTCTCTTTCCCCAGTCAAACCACCCCCCACACAGTTAGCAAGCACCCCCTAGGAGCACATTTAATCTTTTGATTGCCCCTGATATAAACATCCCTTGTGACAGTAATAGGCAGTGACAGGTACTCTTTATGGAGGAATCTGGGATCTATAAGACGCCAAATCCCTCCTTTGCACTTAGAAGTATTCAAAACACCAAAATCTGTGTTTTGGAATACTAGTGCCATTAGCAGCTGAGTAAACCGGAAGTGACATGTCATGACATCGCTTCCGGGTTACTAGATCTGAGACACGATCAAAGCCGATTGTGGCTTCGTTCGGGTCTTCAGCCAGCCGACAGTCGCGCCGGCTGGTTGCTCGGGCCTCCGGGTGGGACAAGAGAGGCCGGGCGAGCCGTGGAAGGTGTCAGGAGGGGGGGGGGGCTCTAAAAAAATGGTATCGGGGTGAAGCCTTCAGCTGCATGCCCCCAGAGCCTTGCTGAGTGCCCCCAGAGCAAGCCGCTTGCTAGGGGGACACATGTGCCTGCCCGCCCCCCGCTCTAGCCTCACTGTCTGTGATTGACAGCAGCGCTGCTGCATTTCAGCCAATCAGGAGGGAGAGACCCGGGAAAGCCTTGGGTCTCATGCACATTGCTGGATCTGGATGGGGCTCAAATATTTTTTCAAATATGTTTTTTTTACCTTCATGCATTACTTCATTACTATATGTCAGTAAAAAAAACCTTCAGCCTCTACAAGCACTTTAACACTCCTCTCCTTTACTAAAATGTGTTTTGTTTTACTTTGTTGCAAAGATTGCCTTTACTTCCCGTCCTGACCATTTGGCTGGAGTTGCCCCCCTAACACTGCCAGACACTTTAGCATTTTCAGTCAGGTCTCAGATCTAGTAACCCGGAAGCGATATCAAGACATCACTTCCGGTTTACTCGGCCGCTAATGGCGCTAGTATTCCAAAACGCAGATTTTGGTGTTTTGAATACTTTTAACCACTTCCTTACTGGGCACTTAAACCCCCCTCCTGCCCAGACCAATTTTCAGCTTTTGGCGCTGACGCACTTTGAATGACAATTGCGCGGTCATACAACACTGTACCCAAATTAAATTTTTATCATTTTTTTTCACACAAATAGAGATTTCTTTGGTGGTATTTAATCACCACTGGGTTTTTATTTTTTGCTAAACAAACAAAAAAAAAAAAAAAAAAAGATGAAAAATGTTGAAAAAAAAAAAATCATGTTTCATAGTTTGTTATAAAATTTGGCAAACAGGTAATTTTTCTTCTTCATTGATATGCGCTGATGAGGCAGCACTGGTGGGCAATGATAGGCTGCACTGGTGGGCACTGATAGGCTGAACTGATGGGCACTGATAGGCACAGATAAGGCAGTACTGATGGGGACAGATAAGGCGGTACTGATGGACACAGATAAGTCGGCACTATTGGGCACTGAAGGGCACTGATAGGTGTTACTGATAGGTACCACTAATAGATGGCACTGATGGGCACTGGTAGGCGACACTGATGGGCACTGGTAGGTGACACTGTTGATGAGGCACTGATTGGTGACACTGATAGGTGGCACTGTGGGCACTCATGGGTGGCACTGTGGGCACTGATAGGTGGCACTGGTAGGCGGCACTGTTGTGCACTGGTAGGTGGCACTGGCAGGTGGCACAGGTGGGCACAGATGAGCTGGCGGCAGCTCTCCTTGATCAGGACCGATGTCCCTCTGACAGCCGCCGGTGATCAGCGTGAGGAGAAAAATCAACCGATTACCGGCTCTGGTTACAGTACATCACATGATCAGCTGTCATTGGTTGACAGCTGATCACATGGTAAGGGGCTGGGATTGACCCCTTACTCCGATCTGTGATCAGCCGACTCTCATAGACTCGCTGATCACAGAGCGCACCGCGCGCGCCCTGCAGGGGGCGCGCAGACCGCACGGGCACGGGAGGACGTCTATTGTCATTCGGCTATAGCACGGATCTGAAGAAGTTAAAGTCTATTTACTTTACTTGGACTTGTTTTTCCAGCGCATCCCATAAATGCTCGATTGGATAGAGATCTGGAGAATTTGGAGCCTTGTTGTTGTGTTCCTCAAACCATTCTCAAACCGTTTTTGCAGTGTGGTAGTGCACAATATACTACTTAAAGAGGCCACTGCCATCAGGGAATACCATTTCCATGAAGGGATGTACTTGGTCAGCAACAATGTTTAGGTAGGTGGTATGTGTCAAAGTAGCATCCACGTGAATGGCAGAACCCAAGGTTTCCCAGCAGAACACTGCCCAAAGTATCACGCTGCCTCTACCGGCTTGCCTTCGTCCCGGGTAGGTGATGCACAGGTACCCAGCCAAAGAAGCTTTGGCCATGCTTCTCTTTTAGGAAAAGTTTGATCAGAATTCATCAAGGATGAGCGAATGCTTATCACATTCGTCCAGAATTTTTTTTTTATAAACAGATCTCCAAAATTAAGATTCTGGTACAAAGCACTGCAAAATAAAATAATGTTTTTTCTTCTTTTTTTCATAAAGTCCAGAAGGCGAGCATGGGAGGAGGTAACATTGGGAGCTAAAGAACAGGGGGTCTTGGGAGGGACGAAGAGGACAGTTTGGGTAGAGCTGTGGATCTTTGATGAGTGGATGATAAGGTGGATGAGTTTGGCAGCAGCCTTTGATACACCGGCTTTGAGATATGAGTATTTGATTTTAGGTGAGGAGTGCCATTCCATCTTTGTCTTTATGTGTTATGTGAGATATTATACAGGATTTATACAACGCCAACAGTTTACGCAGCGCTTTATAACATGAGGGCAGACAGTACACTTACAATACAATTCATTACAGTAGGAATCAGAGGGCCCTGCTCATTAGAGCTTACAATCTAAGAGGGAGGGTCAAGTGATACAAAAGGTAATAGCGGTGGGGGATGAGCTGATGGAGAAAATAAATGTACAGTTGTTAGGTGGGGGTAGAATAAGCTTCTCTAAATGTGGACAGAGTAGGAAATAGTCGGACAGATTGGGGTAGGGAGTTCCATAGGATGAGAGAGGCTCGGGAAAAGTCCTGGAGGCGGGCATCAGAAGAAGTGGTGAGGGAGCTAGAGAGCAGGAGGTCTTGGGAGGAATGAAGAGAACAATTTGGTTGGTATTTTGAGGCAAGGTTAGTGATGTAGCTGGGAGCAGAGTTGTAGATGGCTTTGTAAGTTGCTATTAGTTAGTATTTTGAATTGAATTTGTTGGTTGAGCGGAAGCCAGCAGATGGATTGACAAAGAGAAGTTGCAGACACTGAACGGTTGTTAAGGTGGATAAGTCTGGCAGCAGCATACATGATAGACAGAAGGGGGGATAGCCTATGTAAAGGCAGGCCAATGAGGAGGGAGTTGCAGTAGTCAAGGTGAGGGATAACCAAGGAGTGAACTAGGAGCTTAGTTGTGTCATTGGTTAAGAAGGGGCGTATTTTGTAGATGTTGCGTAGGTTGAGGTGGCAAGATTTGGACAGTGATTGGATGGGGCCGAAATATAGTGGCAGTTCTTTTTTCCCCCCTCCCCCATATTTTTCTGTCTCTTTCCTTCTCTCTTTTTCTCACATCTTTAGTCCTTCATTCTGCTGTGATGTATTTATTACATTTTATTGTATTGCAAGAAATGTTAATGTTATGTTTCATTTTCCATTATAGATATTGTACCATATTCCATATCCCTCTGAAATAAGGGCAAGACCTGCCCTGCCTGCTGGTGACTCCTGCCTCTTTGTGCCCTTCACCCCCTGTACCATCTCTAGGAGTGGAGTGCGCTTAGTCGCAAAAAGTTAACGCTCTCAGCATCTCGGCCTCGGTGGGTACCTATATCTGACAGTGAGCCCACTCTCTTGGCTGAAAACCAACCCCACACATAAATGGTCTCAGGATGCTTTACTGTTGGTATGACACAGGACTGATGGTAGCGCTCACCTTTTCTTCTCCGGCCAAGTTTTTTTCTGGATACACCAAATAATCAGAAAGGGGATTCATCAGAGAAAATGACTTTATGGGGTAAAGTCATTTTCTCTGATGAATCCCCTTTCCGATTGCAGTCCAGTCCCTGTACCTTTTGCAAAATATCAGTCTGTCCCTGATGTTTTTCCTGGCAAGAAGTGGCTTCTTTGCTCCTCTTCATGACACCAGACCATCCTCCGAAAGTCTTCACCTCACTGTATGTACAGATGCACTCACACCTACCTGCCGCCATTCCTGAGCAAGCTCTGCACTGGTGGTGCCCCGATCCCGCAGCTGAATCAACTGTATGAGGTGGTCCTGGCTCTTTCTGGACTTTCTTGGGCGCCCTGAAGCCTTCTTCAGTCTGTCCCTGATGTTTTTTCCTGGAGAGAAGTGGCTTCTTTGCTCCTCTTCATGACACCAGGCCATCCTCCAAAAGTCTTCGCCTCACTATGCATGCAGATGCACTCATACCTGCCTGCTGCCATTGCTGAGCAAGCTCTGCACTGGTGCTGCCCCGATCCCGCAGCTGAATCAACTGTATGAGATGGTCCTGGCTCTTTCTGGACTTTCTTGGGCTCCCTGAAGCCTTCTTCACAAATGCAGTGGTAAAGTTTATGGGATTAAGTTCATTTTCATGGCAAAAAGGGGCTTTGCAATTAATAGCAATTTGTCTGATCACTCTTCATAACATTCTGGAGTACCGTATATACTCGAGTATAAGTCGTTCAGAGTATAAGTCGAGGCCCTAATTTAGCACAAAAAAATGGGAAAAACGTATTGACCCGAGTATAAGACGAGGGTGAGAAATGCACAGCTACTGTAAGTGGAAAAGAGGGTCAACAATGCCCATTTGCAGCCTCACTGTGCCCATTTGCAGCCATAGGTCCCCCGAACTTTAAACTCGGTAGTTAAGTGTTCCTAGATGCCCCCCTAGCTGCAGTCAAAATTTGGGGTCTCTGAACCCAAAGTGTCCCGAAATGACATTGCTGCATTGCTAGGAACCCCAAATTTGGTATGCAAAACCAGTGGAACTAGCACCATAAAATATCCAAAGCTGGGATTTCTAGCACCAAGTGGCCCCGAGATACAGGGCCCCAAAAATCGGTTCAGAAAATGTCAAGCACTTTTCTGCAGCAGAGAATGACATTTTCCGAACCTATCTCGGGGCCACTTGGTGCTAGGAACCCCAGCTTTGGATAAGTTATGGTACCAGGTCCACTGGGTTTGCACACCAAATTTGGGGTTCCTAGCACCAAGTGGCCCTGAGATACGTGGCCCCAAGGTCAGTTCGGAAAATGAAATTTTTTGCTGCAGAAAGGTGCTTGACTCGAGTATAAGTCGAGGGGGGCACTTTCAGCACAAAAAAATGTGCTGAAAAACTCGACTTATACTCGAGCATAAGTAAATATATATGCAAATTGCCATCATAAAAACTGAGGCAGCAGACTTTTTGAAAATCAATATTTGTGTCATTCTGAAAACTTTTGTCCAAGGCTTTATTCTTTGGGGTATGGTGTCCAATTTTTTTGTATACACAGTCCTTCTGCCCACACATACATATGAGTTTGGCAGCAGCATTCATGATAGATGGAAGGGGGATAGCCTGGGTAGAGGTCGGCCAACGAGGAGGGAGTTGCAGTAGTCAAGACGAGAGATAACAAGTGAGTGGATTAGTAGCTTGGTGGTGTCATTGGTTGGAATTGGCATATTTTTAAAATGTTATGGAGGTTAAGGCAACAAGATTTGGCCAGTTGCTGGTTGTATGGCTGAAACGAGAGGTCAGAGTCCAGGATTACACATAACACCCTGGCAGAAGGCAAGGTAATGATAGTTGTGCTATTGATCTGGATGGGTAAATTGGGGGACTAAGAGACAACAACAGGCTGGTTTTCCATTGTAATGATTTAGTGTCGTATTGTATACAATTTAAAAATAAATCAAAAGCTTCTTCAAAAATAAAGAAACACACAAATCTTGTTAGGAAACTCTTCTACACCAACCGCTTTAGGGAAATAATTTATGTTTAGCGGCCTTCTAATTTGAGAGTTTCCAGTTCAGAGTGTTTCTTTCTTTCCCGTAAAGTCCCGGAGGTAATAAAAAAAAATCCTTCCGATGCAAAAATTGGCAAAACATACATGGGGTGCTTTACATTTTAAAGACATGGCAGGGCTACATGCAACGCTTTCAACTTGGTCTGCGAGCAAACTTTTGTTCAGTCTTTTATTTTTTCCTTGAGAGCGGAGTAAGATAGCCTGAGGTCAGTAAAATCCCTGCTCTGCAGCACTTTTTACAGGAATAGCCCGGATTAATATTAACTAGGCGGCAATAGCACTCTACGCTGGGCACATCTTTGCATGCCGAAGATTTATTGGACCTTGGGGAGAAGTAGAAAGTGTTTTTTTATGAATATAACATGAGATGCAGAAAAGCTGTAGGGATCCACTGATCTCCTTAGGCACAATATACGTATGCCCTCAAAATCTGCACCGTCTTGCTAATTTAATTTTTAACGTTTTTTTTTTTTTCCTGGAAAAAAAAAAGTTTGGAAGGAGCTAAAAAATAAGATAATGTTTAATTCACCTTTTGAGTCAGTTTTTATGAACACATTCAGAATAAACAAAATATTATTTTTACCCGTTGTATATATTGTTTTTAATTCGCTGACCATGTTATTATTTCAATAGAGTGGCTAAACTGTTAGCATTCCTACCCTGCAGCACTGGAATATTGTGTTCATTTTCTACAACATTACATCGGCCCCAAGGTGCATGAAGCTTTTGAGTGAAGGGCCATTTGTAGGTGTAGGCTAGCTAGATATTCATCCAGTGACCCACCAGCTAAAGAGGGCACTGGAATGGAATGACCACCTTGAATGAATCCAGTATTGAAATAATACAGAGCCAAAGACTATTGACCTCTCCTTCTAAATATGCTGATTCAACTTTTACATAGGCCCTAGGGCATGGAGCTTTAAAAGAAAGGATGGTTTCTGGGTGTAGGTGAGCTAGATGGTCATCCAATGACCCACCAGCTGAAGAGGTGGCTAGAATGGAATGACCACTTTGAACGAATGCAGTATTAAGATAATAGGGAGCCTAAGATATTGACCTCTCCTTCTAAATTTGATGATTCAACTTCTATGTAGGTCCTAGGGGCACGGAGCTTTAAAAGTAAGGATGATTTCTAGGTGTAGGTGAACTAGATGGTCATCCAATGAGGAGGGTGCTAGAATGGAATGAGCACCTTGAATAAATCCTGTTTTGAGATAACAGGGAGCCTAATGCCGAGTACACACGAGCGGACTTTACGGCAGAATTTGCTCGGCGGACTTTACGCCGGACTTTATGACGGACTTTCCGAATGAACGGACTTGCCTACACACAATCCACCAAAGTCCATCGAATTCGTACGTGATGACGTACGACCGGACTAAAACAAGGAAGTTCATAGCCAGTAGCCAATAGCTGCCCTAGCGTGGCTTTTTGTCCATCGAACTAGCATACAGACGAGGGGACTCTTCGACCGGACTCGAGTTCGACGGATAGATTTAAAACATCTTTCAAATCTAAGTCCGTCCAACTTTTGAGCAAACAAAGTCCACTGGAGCCCACACACCATCGAATTGTCCGACGAAATCCCGTCCGCCAGGCAAAGTCTGCCGTAAAGTCTGCTCGTGTGTACGCGGCATAAGACTATTGACCCACCAGCCGAAAAGGGCATTAGAATAGAGTGAGACATTACAACCTTGAATAAATCCTGTATTAAGATAATATGAAGACTTGGGCTGTTGACCTCTCCTTCTAAAAATGCTGATTGGTGTACCAATCATGAAGCATGACCTGGGTTCAATTCTTATGTGGGCTCTAGGGGCATGGAGCTCTTAAGGGAAGGATCATTTCTAGGTGTAATAGGCGAATTAGGTACTCAATCAATGCAACACCAGTTGAAGAGGGTGCTAGATTACAATGAGTAATGATAAAATAATCCTGTACTGAAATAGTCACAAGCTTTAGACTATTGACCTGTCCTTCTAAAAATGATTGGCCGTTCCTACCTTACAACATAGGGATACCAGGTCCAATTCCTATGAGTTCCTATCTTGAAGCACAGAGATACTGAGTCCAACTCCTACGTGGGCCCTGGAGGAATGAAGTTTTTAAGGAAAGGGGTAATTTCTAGGTGTAGATGAACTAGTCACCCAATGACCCACCAGCTGAAGAGATTTCTAAAATAGAATGTGAAATGACAACCATGAATGAATCCTGTATTGAAATTATATGGAGCCAAAAACATTTGGCATCTCCTTCTAAAACTTTTGATTGGCCTATTTTGCAGCATGGGGATATCAGGTTCAAATCCTAAGTGGGCCCTAGGGGCATGGAGCTTTTGAAGGAAGGGTCATTTTAAGTTGTGTTAGATGGTCAACCAATGCACCTTCTACTGAAATGGGCACTAGAAGAGAATGAGAAATAACAGCCTTAAATGAATCCTCCATTGGGGTAATATGGGGCCCGAGACTGTTGACTTTTCTTTCTGAAAATGCCGATTCGCTGTCTATCTGATCCAGTGTCTTTATTCATTTCAGAAGCATGACCTGGTACAGGGACAATCCTGGGTTCTTGCTTTTGAATTTTCTTTTTCCGGGTCAGATATTATTGAAGGCAGAGGTATCTATTTTACTGAACAGAGCTGGGAAGGTAAGTATTCCCTGCAAGTAATCGATTTGGCATGGTTACTATAAATGTATCGGTCAGGCAGTATTTAAGAAATAGAAGCACACTGTATGTTAATTTAGCTCCAAGTTCAGAATACTGGGCTTGCATGTCCATAGGCTTCGGAACTTGTCTTCCCAAATAAGAAGCAACATTAAGAAGCAGCCAGTGGTTTAGAACACCTTAGCTATGCCTGGATGCAAAATTCAGATCAAGAAGTATGAAAGCCTAGAGTAGGTAAGATACATCTCCTGTATGCAGTTCAAATCAAATAAATCAAAGCTTATCTAAACCCAAGACCAAAAATGTAATATATTGCAGCTTATCAGTCATAGCTGTGGTAGCTGCATTAGTTTTATTATTCCATTATTTTCACCTGGCAGTCCTGACAATAACACACTTCCTGTCTTAGGGTGACAGCGCTCACTCACTTCACTGTATCTATGGAGTAGCACTGTTATCACCCTAAGACAAAGTGTGTTAGGATTACAGAACACCTTCCATCTTCCATATGTAGCGGTCTCCCTGACTTCCAAGGGCCTGATGGTGACCCCCAGAGCCGGGGAGAACTGAAATTCCTCCTCAGGGTGCAGGTTACCAGGTATAGTACGTGTGGTGCAAGGTGAAGATTGGGCTCCAGTCACTTTTTGTAAAAATGAAGAAAGAGAGTTTTATTTCTCTTAATAGGAACATTGGGGAGAAAGAGTTTAGGGCACAGGACACCCTTAGGCAAATAGCAATTAAGGCAAACTCTGCAGACAAAAATAGAACTAGGCAGACAGCAATACAGAACGAGGGCCTTTAGGCCCCTTTCACACTGCTATGACTTAAAAGTTGTGCGATTTTACCGCAATTTTGGGGCTGTGATTTTTCTGTGATTTCGACACGATTTCAAGGAATGCTGGGTGTAAACTTGAGGTCTATGGACCTCAACTTGCATGAAAGTCGGACCAAAGTAGTACAGGGACTACTTTGTAGTCCGCACGACTTGAAGTCACACATATATGAATGGCTATCATTGGAAATCATGGGGAATGACTTCTCATGCGGCTTTGCAGTCCAAAGACGCAGGACAAGTTGCACAAGTGCGAAAGGGGCCTAAAGCTGAATGCAGCAATCTGTATCTTGTAGCAACCGCTGTCTCCTATGGCGAGAATTTTTCTCACAGTATCCTACTGTAGATCTTCCAGTTTAACTTACAGTATCCCACTGTAGAGTTCCACCTGGGTAAAAAAAATTAAAAGTCAGCAGCTACAAATACTGCAGCTGCTGCACAATATGTGTCGATCTTTCCCCGGAAGTGGGAGCAGATACCTGGATTTGACAGGTATTCCCTCCCCTCCCCCCGAAAGGTGCCAAATGTGGCACCGGAGGGGGGGGGGGATCCGTGGAAGTTCCATTTCTGGGTGGAACGCCACTTTAAGCTCGGCTCGCCATCTTTCGCTAGACTTCTTGGACTCTTAGCTACCTGCTGGATTCCCGAACTTTACCCACAGCTAACCGCTGTACTTTATAGTCAAGCTTTACTTACAGCTACCGGCCGTACTCCTTCAAGCTTTACTCACAGCTACTTTCTGCCTTCCTGGATGAGTCTCTACTGAAGCTTTCCCACTACTTCACTGTCCCCGGCTAGTGAAGCGTCTGCTCTGGTACTCCTTCAGAACTTCATCCCTTCCAAACTTGCCTCTGGTAACAGGAGTGCTCGTCCCTTTGTGGCAACTGCTTCTCCTTTACCCCCGACAATGAACAGGCTCCGCTCGAGCTGAGCCTCTAACACACATGGTTCGGCCCCAGGCTTTGGGCTTAACCTTGGCTACACCTCCTTTGCAGAACCCTGAACTGCTGGATAGGCCTTAAGTATACCTAGCAGCCAGCATGCCTCCTGGATAGACCTCAGGCTTCAGACCTAGAAACCAGGTGCTTCTCAGCACACACCCACCCAGGCTGCAGCCTCGGGCGGGAAGAACCCCCAATCACCTGACTCCTCACAAATAAATAGCCTATCCCAGCATACACAGTGGTTAAAGAAACTCCTGTTGATTGGCTGAGAAAACCTAGTCACCCATTACCTGAATTTATGGTAATCCATCATTCAAAAGCTATAGTGCCACCTATTGACAGAAGAGAGAGACGACCCCAAACTCAGACTTAGGACAAGCCTACCAATTAGCCAGGCTAGTTACCACCTAGCCCAACTAGATTTATTAGCAGCCCTGTTTAGGACCAGGGTGCTACACATAACATTATTGTAATTATACAGGCAGGGGCATGACTACAGGGGTCGCAATTGCAACCCATACCCATGCTCCAGGGGGACTGTGCAGCCCCCCTGTACACCTGGATAGGAGGGGAAGCTGGGGTGGCAGCATAGAGAGGAACTGATCCCCTCCATTTTCTTCCTCCAGCCACAAAATGCCTGCTTTTCCTCCTCTCCCTGCCACAGGCATTCAGCAGCTGCAGGAGCAAAATGGAGGGGATCGGTTCCTCTCCATGCCAAGGCCCCCGCTGCCCCTCCTATCCAGCTTCTTTCTGCTGCCCATGTGCTCTCTCTCCCAACCCCCTGTGCTCTCTCTGGGACCCATTGCACTCTCTCATACCTCCTCTGCTCTGCCGGCTTCCCCTCTCCTGTCGGGATGTGTCAGGATGGAGAGCAGAGAAGGGGTTGGTAAATGCGTCATTTACCGGCCCCTTCCTTGTCTGAATGAATGGAGTCAGTGATCATAAACTATTCCTAAACATAGTAAGCTATTCCTGTCCATTCATTCTGTGCTGCTGAGGCTGCACAGATTTAGATTGGGGGCTGCATCCTCAATCTCCATTCTCTGTCCAAAAGGTGGAACATGAGAGGTCCGTTTAGACAACCGATATCTCACCAAAGCTCCCCAATGGGGCTCCTAAAAAGATTGTAAAAAATAAAAAATAAAATGGTAAACAATAATAAAAAATAATAAAACCCTACTAAAACCAGTGGCGGAACTACCAGGGTCGCAAAAGGTTGCACTTGTGACCGGCTTGGAGGCAAGGGCCCTGGCGAGGGTCGAGGGGGCCCTTTACGGTTTCTTGCACCACGGCCCTGAAGTTTCTGGTTATGCTTCTGTATACAGGATTTATATAGCAGCAACACCGCTTTACAAAGTGGAGGCAGACAGTACCGTTACAATACAATTCAATACAAGAGGGATCTAAAAACATACAGGGAAATGGTTCCGTAGTCTTCAGCGACAGCTTGCAACAATACCAACTGATAACAGTCAGCAGAGGCAGAGAACCCAGGAAGTTCTCACTGGATTTCTGGCAGGATCAACAGGTATTTTTCAGACTTATCAAACAGATATAACAAAATGCTTCCATTATATACCTAACAGACTGGAAGAAAGCACAAAAAAAAGAAGTTCATGACCAGCATTTACATACTCTTTAGTTTTCATTTTCTAATGGCATGTAGCTTTAACTCTGAACAAAAAAAAAAAAAAGCTCAGAATTTTAGAAACACACACGTACCTTCACTTTGCAGAGAGAGTTTACCGAGGTTGACAGGCATCAAGTTAAATGAGGACGTTGATGCATGGATTTACTCGGCATTTAAAATGCATGTGTCTTACAATTTGTCAATCTCCTCCTGTATTAATCTTGGGAGTTTTAACAAAGCTTCGGCACACAGATATGATTTGTGAGGCTGGCAAGGAAAAGGACTCATAACTCACCAGAGAAGCTGGCTAGAATGGCAGATGTGCACCAATTAAACCAACGAAAAGTGTGTTTTGTTACAGGGGAATTGAGATTTTCAAGCAATGCTCCAGTCCCAGATCTAGCCCTTTGTAATATGTATGTTAACTAAATGAATTTATAATGGGATATTGGTTGAATTACAAACTAGGGTCTCATTCTTATTGTAATTTGGAGCCTTGGATCAGTCCCTTGCGGTAAATTCATACTGGCCTCAAGTCAGTTCTTTTGTCCGGCAGCAGGATGTGTTACGAAATGTCACTGTCGGTAATACATTACTGGTCTGTGACTTTAATCCCAAAAGGCAGACAGTGTTAGATGTGGATCAGATTTAATTAATTCAGATTTCCCAAGCCAAAACTGAATTTCAGTGTTATTTTTGTTAGTTTGGTTTCCTCCAAATTGCTCCTTCACATGTATCTTTCAATATATGTTCTGTAGCGGTACCCCCATAGGGGCTGCTGGATATTGTGGTCCACCTGTCACCCTGCCCAGCCCGGAATTCACTTCCCAGTCGTTCTTGAGACAATGAACAGTCCGTATGTTTTGTGTTTTTATTGAGGGATTTTGAACTTGGATAGGGGATGCCCAGGATCAATAATGGAATCAATAAAATGATCAGTTGGAACCTCTATTTATGTGAACAGTAAGTGAAGCGCTCAGAATAAATATAAGAATAAACTGAAAAGTATATATATATATATATATATATATATATATATATATATATAAGTGCACATAAATGATCCAGGAAGAAACTCAAACAACATACATATGCAGACAATGTGTATAAACACTAAATATACGTGTATGATAGACCAAAATATTAATGTTCTATGTGACAATCAAAATATGAGTGAATGGTGTCCAATAATGTGAAGGAAAAAACATTATTTTAGAAATAATTTATAGTCCTTAGTGTTTGGACGGGTGAACCAAACAATAGATCTCCAAAACGTGGTTCAAAATAACTGACTCTTGGATAACGATGTGACAAAGGAAAACGTGCCCAAACTTGATCATAAGTGATCCACCACCAGAGAGTCAAAAGGCTTACCGGAGCAATTGAACCCAAATGAGTGTACACCCAATGGGTCAATCAGGCTTGTAGGGCCACACACCCAGTGGAAACTGTCACAGAGGACACGACTTCCAACCAGAAGACCAACTCCAACAATGGACCTCAATGGGATAGGTAATAGATAGAGAGCCACATGGATAATAGCTCCAATAGGACAAGTTTATTAAAAGGAAGAAGTAAGTGTAATCCCATTTAAATCAGAAGTAATTTATTCAATAAAAAAGTAGGAAATACACTCACATTTTAGTAGATAAAAAAGAGCTTTGGAATAAAACAGTGACTTCAGCAGAGCGTCCAGACGCGTTTCGTCTTGAAAGACATCATCTGGGGTGAACCTCTATTTACACTTCTAGAGTCCCAGTCTCCTCTAGCACAATGCTTATTTGTAGACAGTTCCTCTCTCCTGTACAATAATTGGTTCCTTGTACAGCTGGCACATGGTAGGTCCAACTCTGACTGTCAGGCCTTAGCAACTGCTATTTGCAGGCAGGGACCGCGGCCCCTTTAATGTAGCAACAAAAAATAGGAAAGTCGTTAGTGCTAGCTAAACTTGGCAGACTACTGCTCCCAGTCAGTCCTGTTTAGGCCCTGCCAGCCCTCCTGGCTGCAGCTGCCCGACTTCACTGCCCATGATATCAAAGTCTCTCCTGCTGGCTCTACATCCATCTCAGACTGTACACTCCCAGTCTGCTCCAGCATATCTCCCCAGCTCTAACAACTGTGCCTGTCACTCACCAGCCCTCCTGACTGCATTCCGGTGGATCCCTCCTGGAGACTTGCCCAGCAACACTAGCCCCCATTGTCTTTCTCGGTTCCTGTCTGTGCCTCCTGTCCAGAGCCTTCCTTGTTTCTCAGCAGACTTTCACCCGAACCCCACAGGCCCAAGGTCACCCCTCCAGACTGGGGGGTACCTCAAAGGCCCCGACAACCTAGTGCTCCATATCCAGCTTCTTCCCCCGACAACTCCACCCCAGCTGGGCTGACCCGAGGTATTTAAGGAGGCCTGTCCCCTGCCAATCCAGGTTGGGGATTGGTCAGGGCTCCTCAGAACACCCCAGACAGCTCCACCTCTCTTCCCCTCCTTCCTTCTAGAATCCTCCAGAAGCAGAAGGGAGGTAACCGAAAGATGATGCCATCTGTGGGTCACCAGCCTACTTTGAGCCACTCCCAGCCCCACAAAGATCAAAACAAACAGGCCTAACTTACAATTTACCTGCACTTACAAAAACCTACTTCTAGCACCTACCTAAAGTAGAGGGTGCTACACTTTTATAGTTTTAGCATCTCTGTCTGTGCTCCTAAAGTTACCTCCTCAATTAATGTTGTGTCCTACTGAACACCCAAGAATTGATATCAGGTTTCACCCATTCTATCATTTCATCCCTAATACAATTAGAATGAGTCGCTCACAATGTTTGCCACCTTAAAGGGGTTGTAAACCTTCGTGTTTTTTCACCTTAATGCATCCTAGGAAAAAGCACCTGGCATTGACTGGCCCTGGAACTTGACCCACGGGGGACGCGCCGTCTCTCTGCCTGGGGTTCCCTGCTCTTGGTTGGATAGATTGATAACAGCACAGCCATTGGCTCCTGCTGCTGTCAATCAAATGGACGCCGAATGCTGGACTCGGGAGCGCGCCCGCCAGGTAACCCCTCTCGGGGAAGTGCTTCTCCTAGGGGGTTATCTGATGCGGGGAGGAGCCGCGAGAGCCACCAGGGGACCTCAGAGTAGGATGTTCAGGGCCACTCTGTGCAAAACGAGCTGCGCAGTGGAAGTAAGTATGATATGTTTGTTATTTTAAAAAAAGAACCCTTACAATCCTTTTAAAGGGGTTGTAAAGGTTTGTGTTTTTTTACCTTAATGCATCCTATGCATTAAGGTGAAAAAACACCTGGCAGTCACCGGCCCCCTAGCCCCCCCATTTTACTTACCTGAGCCCCTTCATCTTCTTTAGCGGGGACGGCCGTCCTTCTCTCCACGGAGTCCTGGCTTTGATTGGATAGATTGATAGCAGCGCAGCCATTGGCTCCCACTGCTGTCAATCAAATCCAATGACCCGGGCACTGAGGGGGTGGGGCCGAGTCATACATTCGGCTTCTATGGACGCTGAATGAATGACTCGGGAGCGTGCCCGCAAGGTAACCCCCTTGGTAAAACGCTTCTCCTAGAGGGTTATCTAATGCGGGGAGGAGCCGCGAGAGCCGCCGAGGGACCCCAGAAGAGGATGTTCGGGGCCACTCTGTACAAAACGTGCTGCACAGTGGAGGTAAGTATGACATGTTTGGTATTTTTTAAAAAAAATTAAGCTTTAGTATCACTTTAAGGCTCAGTCTAGCCTCCTGCTGAGAGCAAACTAAATAATACCTGGCACAATTTTAGGAATAACAGGATTTTTGTGCCAACCTTTAAAAATCCTTTCTTTGAGCCCAAGGAGGACACACAAAATGATTCAGTAACTCCAGATATATAGTGCCACCTTCAGGTGAACTGGACACTATACCACAACATTTCTAGCCCCTAGAGTCGTGGCACCCTTTACAAGTATGCAAAATCTTGATGCATTCTGTATGTGATCATCTACGCACGAGCGTGTCAATAAATAAAGCTGCAAGCATGGAATGGAAAAAAAATCACTTGAATTTGTACAAAAAAGAAATGGTAATAAATGAATGCTGCGCTATCAATGATAGTGCAGCATTCATTTACATCTTATACAAAATCTTGATGCACCCCAGTCTAAAACTGAATAACGATATGATATAAATGTTGTTTATCAACGGGAAACCTGAGCCTGTGACAATGCACACGACTGTATATCAAATGAACCCAAATGAACCTTGCGCTGAAATTTTGCATTTCCTGAATACCAGAAAAGGAGCAAACTAAAAACACATAAAAAAGACTGCGCTGTCTGTTAACAGAGAAAATAATAAAATCTCTCATGAATATACCCCAGGTGATATATAAATCCAAAAGGAAAAATAATTTTAGCAACAATACTCTAATGCCCTGTACACACGATTGGACATTGGTCACAAACTTGTCTTGCATACACACGGTCGCACAAAATTGTCGGAAAATCCGATCGGTGGCGTAAAACATGTGCGTCAGGTCTATAAACGGGGCAATAGCCAATAGCTTTCGTCTCTTAATTTATTCTGAGCATGCATGGCACTTTGTGCGTCGGATTTGTTTACACACGATCGGAATTTAAAGGATCAAATTTTGTTGTCGGAAAATGTTATAGCCTGCTCTCAAACTTTGTGTGTCGGAAATTCCGATGGAAAAAGTCCGATGGAGCCCACACACGGTCGGAATTTCCGAGGACACAATCCGTCGGAAAATCCGACCGTGTGTACAGGGCATAATAGTGGAATTAAGATCAATATAGTGAATAAATTCGGTGTCCAAAACACAAATTGCTTCAAAATATCACAAAGTATTCCATATTATTGAGAAACATAAGGTGCAATAAACTTCAAAAAAATATTATAACATACCTCCCAACTTTTTGAGATAGGAATGAGGGACACCTGTCTGCAAAAGTATGCAGGCATAGGACACACCCCTTGCTACGCCCCCTTAAAGGAGAATTGAACATAAAAAACAAGATTGGTTAAACCCACAAGTGCTTTTTTACCGCTACTATTCCTTTATATTGGCTTCTGGAATTTACAACTCCAATAATTTAGAAATCAGATGAAAGCTTTAGCACTGAAAAACACTTTTCAATAGATAAAAAGTGCATTTTATATACTGCTATATAGATCAGACCAAAATGAGGAGGAATGAGGGACAGAGGGACATTGCTCCAAATAAGGGACAGTCCCTCAAAATCAGGGACAGTTGGGAGCTTTGATTATAATAATGATGACACTTCTAGGGTGAAAGGATCAATGTCCAAAAAATAAATAAAAATAAAACACAAAGGGGGGGATTTACCTAAACTGGAGCACCTGGAATCTGGTGCAGCTATGCATAGTGGCCAATCAGCTTCTAACTTCAGCTTGCTCAAATAAACTTTGAAGACAAAACCTGGAAGGTGATTGGTTTATATGCAGAGCTGCACCAGATTTTGCACTCTCCAGTTGTAGTAAATATCTCCCAAAGTGTAACAAAGTGTCCAACTGTCCATATATTTTTGAGATGAAAACAGATATAGATATAGTTTCAAGTGCACTGTCCCCAGTGTTTATTGGTATTTAAACCATAAGGTACTTCCGTCCTTCACCAGTGCTCATTTCAAATATAGCCTCTTACCGGATCAACGTGATCTCTATGCTATAGGAGATCATCTGCAGCATAAGATAAAGGATTTCTTTCATCCACCTGCGTCCAGCTACACGGCAGCACTTGTGCAGGAGCAGAACGTAAGCTCAATGATGAACACCTCAGCCTCCACCTATCCTTGTCAGATCTCACTGCAAACCTCGGATCGGCTATCCTTTAGTCTCGGACCGTGGTGTATGTATGAAAAGAGGGGAGACTCATCGTGCAGTACGCCCAAAAAGCATTTAATAAAAAAGTGTAAAAGTTGCGCTTTACGAAAGATAAATTAAAAACAAGTGATAGAGAGAGGTCCGACTGCGGCTTCCAACATCAAGTACGGAACGCAATGACATCACAGCTCCTATCTCCTTCCGACGCGTTTCCCCGTAAAAGGCAACATCTGGGAATGGATGGATTATAACTTAGAGATCATGGTGATCTGGTAAGAGGCTATGTTTTAAATGAGCACTGGTGGAGGACGGAAGCATCTTATGATTTAAATACCGATAAACACTGGGGACAGTGCACTGTCAACTCTATCTATTTCCGTCTCAACAAATATATGGACACTTTGTAACACGTTGTGCTTTTTTTTTTGTTTTGGACATTGATCCTTTCACCATAGAGGTGTCATCATTATTATAATTTTTTTTTAAGTTTATTACACCTTATGTTTCTCAATAATATGGACACTTTGTGATATTTTGAGGCAATTTGTGATTTGGACACCGAATGTATTCACTATATTGATGTTAATTCCACTATTAGAGTATTGGTGCTAAAGTTATATTTTTCCTTGTGGATTTATATATCACCTGGGGTATATTCATGAGAGAGATTTTATTATTTTCTCTGTTAACAGACAGTGCAGTCTTTTTTATGTGTTTTTATTATGCACACAACTGCCTTGATGAAATTAACTACACAACTGAAGCCCCCCTTCACATCAGAGGTTCTCCTATCACATCAGAGATCTTCCATCACATCAGAGCTTCCCCTTCACATCAGAGACCCCCCATTACCTCCAGACTCCCTCCTTCACATTAGAGTTACCTTTTCACGTTGCTGAGCCCCCCATCACATCAGAATCACCTCTATACATTAGAGGCCCCCCAACACAGAACCCCCAATCATACAGTCCCCATCACACAAAGCCCCCCAAGTCACACAGCCCCCCCCCCCAATCACAGAGCTCTCTAAACACACACTCCCACCCATAAAAAGTCCCATCTTTTGGCTCCAACAGCACGGCAGAGGGCAGAAGGTGGAGGAGATCTGAAGGTGCCAGACTTCCATCTTTACATGAATGCTAGGGTGGCCTTGCATGTCACCTGCCCTGGACCTGTGTGTTACCATGGTATGGGTGAGCCATCCTCTATCAATATAGCATCAAAAGATGCCATTAGCATCATGGTAGCTCCTGATGCTGATCGGAGACAAACTATATCTCATGCTCGCAACACCCCAGGAGAACCCACCATCTTGGTTAAGCACCTTGGTTGAGAAAAACTGGCCTATAGAATCCTTGTAACATTCAGCATTCTTAAGTTTGTAGCGAGCAGTTTGAGAAGATTGGTCATAACACATGAGGGGTGGGAGCTGTGTCTCCTAAAGAAAGAGATAACTCAAAATACACAAATACATTTTTCTGTATCATCCATTGAGGGACATAGGAGCTCATTCAGTAGTCACGGGACATCCAAAAGCAATTGTAACAAGAGGCCTACCAAAAGGGATCTGAGAAAGGGATATAATGTCAAAATGTTCAAGAGGCTTTTACTGATCTAGAGAAGTGAGAAGGTGAAATTATACGCTACAAAGTGTGCACCTGAGCAATAACTTGGCGGATGTTGCGGGTAAAATTAGAACTAAAGGCAAGAGCCCCCCCAACGGGAACCCCCCGGAAGCAAAAGGGAATTGAATTCCCTAAAAATAGGTGGCATTTAGATATCCCGTGACATTTAGATTATCAGAATAGCCTGGACAACATCTGACAATAGAACAATTTTCCTGTAGTACATGGGTTCAGGACAAAAGGGTAGCAGCACCATATCCTTGTTGAGATAACAAAGCCAAGACTAAAGAAAAAAACATTTTGGTCGCAAATTCACTTTGCTCCTATGAGAAAGGGGTTCCCTACAGGACAATCTAGTCAGTTCCAAAGCTTCTCTAGCTGAAGTGGGTATCTATTTACTCAGCGTAACATCATCTTTCACATTATACAAAAAAATTGGGCTAACTTTACTGTTTTTATCCCCCAAAAAATGCATTTTAAAAATTGCTGCGCAAATACCGTGTGACAAAAAAGGTTGCAACGGCCGTCATTAGGCTCTTTGCTAAAAAAAAAAATATATGTATAATGTTTGGGGGTTCTGAGTAATTTTCTAGAAAAAAAATGATGATTTTTACATGTGGGAGCGAAGTGCCAGAATTGGCCCGGATGGGAAGTAGTTAAAAGAGAATAATTTTTTTTCAGATTCATACTTACCTAGCTGGATGCAGCATCAAATACCACCAGTCGCTTGGTTCTCAGGGCTCTCTGAGCTGGGAGCTGGTGACTGGCGACCCACTAGAGCGCTGGGCTGTGGAGGGAGCAGGAGCGGCTGGCACCGCCTCTCAGCGGCCTGCTGAGAGGCTGAGCTAAGTGCCAGTCCAGACATGTGGGCGGATCCCGACCATATGGTTGTGATCTTGCTTGAGCCTGGACCGGCTCTGTGACGTCAGCAGACAGCGGATTTCAGCCCGCTGTCTGCTGAAAACGGATGACAGGAGTGCAGATTGAAATGCACTCCTGTGATCCACAGGAGAAGTACAACCAAACAAGGTTTGGCTGTACTTCTCCTTTAAATATTGGGTTGCTGTTCTGCAGGGTTTCAGGAGCTGCGGTACTGGGACCTAGAAGCAGCCTGGATCTGACTGCTAGCTTTCTTCAAGGGATCTGATCTGGAGTAGGATTGTCTAGTTCACTGGATGGTGTCCGGAGGAAGCTGGAAGTCCTAGAGACTTGTGAGTAAAAACCATAAAAGTGACCCCTGTGACTGCATAGTGTTCAGGAGATTGCATTGGGTACCAATGGTTATGGATATTATGAAACAGGGTAAAAAATTGCCATAACCTGGGATTCTTCTTTAAAACTGAAGGTTAGTGATATTTGTTTTCTAAATCAGGGACCAGGGACAGTCCTTACATGAATGACGATTGTCCCATGTGTTGGTGGCTGCTATGCTTCTTGAAATCTTCATTTCTCTGACCCTGGATAACCCCCGAAGATAGGGTTGCCACCAATCCGGGATTCACCCGGACAGTCCGGGTTTTGAATCGTGTGTCCGGGTTTCAGGTGGACTGAAACCCGGACACAATTTTTCAGACCGGACGGTGGCTCCCCAAGTAACCAGGCCAGCCGCACACAAATCTGTTGCCTTCCAGGAGCTGTGGGCGGCTGTCTGGGGGCAGGTTCAGCATTCCTGGGGGGGGGGCAGGGTGATGATGTCAGCAAGTTCAATTTGGCCACACCCACATTTTGCTATGCGCGCCACATTACTACTCTCCTTGGGGCACCCAAAGGTGTCACAGGCCGCCAAAGTGTTCCGGTTTGGCTTGAAGAAAAGGAGGCAACCCTACCCGCAGCGGTGATCTTCCATATAGCAGGGGTTAATACAAGCGGCTCCATCTGTCACAGGGACTCGTCAAAATCCTGACTTTGCCCACCCTTTGCGTCCCCCTCCTCCAATCATAGAAGCTGTACAATTAGTTCCCACAATAAAAAGCGGTCTATGAAAGAAGGATGGGTGAATGAATGAAAGGTCCGCCTCCAACATTAATAGAGCGCTTTTCCTTGACACATCCCAGTCTTTCATATTTGACTAAATAAGTTTGCTAGTATATTGTGTTTGTGTGCATCAACATTATTATTTTTTTTTTTTTACTGAAAATATAGATTTGATAAACAGTAGTGCAAATATCAAAAAAGATTGTAACTGCCACCATTTTATTCCACGGGGCCTCTGCTTTCAGGAAATATATACAGCAGAGGGGACAGAATCTGGAGCAGCTCTGCATGGAAACCAATCAGCTTCTATCTTTAATTTTTGAATTCAATTAATATTTTACACTACGCATGGTACACCTGTATTTAGGGCAGAACATGGTGCCATGCCGATCATAAACAAAGCACGTTTTTTAGAATGATCACTTTGCAGCAGTAGAAGTGCAAGGTTTGGACTGTCGTAGGAGTCCTGGATGCTTGCAAAACATTTCACCTCTACTGCGATCATTCTAATAAAAGTGTGGACGCTATTTCGTAGATCCATGGCTTGCTGGCGATATATGTGTAGCACTAACTCTCGGTGGAGCTGCTGGTTTAAAGCGGGCTGTTACCTTCACTCTCAATACCTCTGTTTCACCGACACCGGGTCTAGGGTCCTGTTGAGTTTACCTCTGGACGATATAAACACCAAGCACTTAAGTATATTTTCCAAGGCTTTAATGATCAAGTAATAAAGGAAGTAGCAGGAAAGAGGCAGAAGGAAAGTTGTAGGGAAGCTCAAATACCGTTCCTTAGTATTCTTTAGAACATTCTTTGGAATTGAACACTTGTACTTGAATGCACTCCCCTTGTGGGATTCAATCTTTGCCCGCCTGGATAGGCCTCTCTCACTTGCCTGGCAGCCAGTACGCAGCACGAATAAAAGTCTCTGCCACAGACTTGTTTGGAATAAAACCTGTACGATCCTCTGCAGGTTTCACAGTACTTGAACCTTTAAGCCAACCCGGCAGTACTATGCAGTAAGATTACTTCAGGATACGTCCTCCAACCAAGTCACCAGGCCTCTCTCCAGACCAGCACTCTGCATGGTCCTTCCATGACGGGTCCTCCCCTGGGATCTTCTCGGCTGTCCAGCTTCTTCACTCTGGATAGACAGCTCAGGACCATTCCTCTGCTGCTGTGGTAGGCCCCAGACAGGCTCCTGGGCCCAACCACACGCCACAGCGACGTGGGCCTCCAGAACGGAGGACCATGAGGTGGTACTCTTAACGCATACCTGACGGCCAGGAGGGCCAGCAGGTGGCTGAAAACGAACCCCTAAACATGGCGTCTGTCCCATAAATACCCTTTCCCAGAATGTAACTCAGAGGACCACCTCCACCGAGTTGTCTCCGGGACAGAGGAGCATTCATACGCTTCAATACGTTGCCTTTTCAACACCAGCCCATGGTGACGACACCCACCGGCGCAGTGTGGAACTACACGCAACTCAGCCAAGCTGGAACAGAGGCATATCTAACTTCCTCTAACAAGTAACCCACAAGATTTACCTATCAGTGGTAGATTAAAAATCTACCAGCGCTACATACTCCCCCCACTACAATAGAAGTTGTCCTCAACGTCTGTCAAAAAAAATAATAATAACTCCCAAGCCTGAGAGCAGGTATTTGAGCTTAAAACTTGGATTAAAGTAAAGAAGAGGAGAAGACAGTAGAGAGATATTACAATTTCAACATTTTTCTTTTAAACAATATGTTTACATCCGTAAACAAAACCACATTAATACTGTTGCAACCCCACTATCTATCTAGCTGAAAAGCCTAACAGCTTGATAGCAGGTCCACTTGCTCCTGAAAAAAAAACAAAGTTAAACACACACAAGATATATACAGTTTTAGGAGCAAAGTCTCATTCTTAAAAAAATTAAACTCTCTTCCTATAATCTTTCCTATGCTCCCACTAAGGAACCAACTAGAATAACCCGAGGAGTCCATCCCTATATATATTTAGGTATGTCATATCTTTTTTTTTTTTTTTGACCACTTCAGTTACCTTGATCTAGAGACATCTTTCAGATTGATGGTCATATTTGTCTCTTGCCGAGTCACATCATTGTGGCCGTTCAGACTTTTCTCTTAGTTTGCGCAATCAGTATGTGAAATTACAGTTATGCAAAAAGTGTAACATAAAAAGACAATCACACCCGCCATATACATCCCGGCCGGCCAGCCACCCAATCTCTTACTGTTCACATACCTGACAGTGTTTTATTACTTTTTGAACTATTTAAACTGGTGAACCCCCCCACCCCTTCCCCCCAATGACCTATGCTAATTATTCCAATGCACACCTTATGTCAAGCTATTATTTCTTTTTCTTCCTTTCCTCCTCTTCTCTCCTTCTCTCCCTCCTCTCTTTTCCTTCCCCCTTGTTTTCTCTTAACTTCAGATCTCTAGACTATAGTACAACATCTCTGCCCTGGTGGAAAGACAGTTGCCCTCGGCGCTAAAGTAGCGCTGGTTGGGGGCATGGCATTGTTTGAACCCATGGGTTCCATAGTTTCACAAACGTTTTGTAATTACCAAGCCTTGTGTAGAATGTCCTTTAGCTCCTGATTGTGGAGTTGACCGTTCCGACCCAAACTTCCGGGGTTGGAGGTGTGCTTGATTGCCATGCTTGTGCAATTAATTTTCTAGCTTGAAACAAGCATCTTGCTATCGCTACGGCTGTGCTTCTATCCCTCAGTCCGCTGCTGACGTAGCCCAGCACGCAGGTTTTAGGATCGGGCTCTAAGTCCACTCTAAACGTAACATTTATTTTCTTTATAATCTCAGTCCAATACCTTACTAGTTTTGGGCACCTCCAGACCATGTGAATTAGGTCGCCTGTTCCTCTACATCTAGGACACTCATCGTTGGTTCTACGGCCGAACATAAACAGCCTTTTTGGTGTGTAGTAAGATCTGTGTAACAGCATCAGGTGGGAGGCTTTTTGTGAGGGAGAGACCGACACCTCTGATCCAAACTCAAGAATCCTCTCCCATTGCTCGTCTGTTATCTCCCCCACATAGACCGTCCACCTGCCCCTTGTCCCTGATAGACCTGCCTTCGTATTTCCTCTCTTTGTTAGTTGGGAGTATATCTCTGAAATTAGGCCCTTGGTGGTCTCTGATTTAATTATTGTCTGTAGTAGTGGGGTCCTGCACCACACTGGGGGTTGCCTACTAAACTGCTTACTAAGAGCGTGCCTAATCTGTAAGTAACTGTAGAATGCTTGGTTTGATATCCCGTACTCGTGTCTTAGGTCCTCAAAGGATTTCAAAGTTTCCCCTTCGTATAGTTGTACCAACCGGTTTACACCACAGCTTTCCCACAATCTGTTCCTATCTACTGTTGATAGTTCGTGCAGTCGTTTATTGTTCCACAGTGGCGCATGTTCTGATATTCCTTTGTACCCCATTGTTTTCTTGGCTGCTTGCCAGACCCTAGTGATCATTTTGAATGTCGGGATTTCTCCTTCTAGCGAGTCTGCCTCCAGTGCTCCCGCTAATGAGCTGTGTGGATTCCCTTGTAGAATGATTTTGACGTTGTTGTTTCCCCTACTCTCCATGGCACATCCACCCAATTGTTGTAGCTGGGCTGCCAGATAGTACATAAATGGTTGAGGAACCCCCAATCTCCCCTCCGTGTCGGGGCGCTGCAGTTTTTGTAGGCCGATCCTAGCCTGCCCTTTTTTCCATATTAATTCCCTAAAAAGGGATTGGATCTTTTGGAACCACTTCCCTCCAATCCAGACTGGGGAGTTGTGAAGTAGGTATAACAACTGCGGCATCCAGACCATTTTTATCAGATTGGCTCGGCCCGCCACAGACAAGGGGAGTCTGCTCCAGATATCGCATTTCCTCTTAAATTTTAGTAAGAGGGGGGTCAAGTTATCCCTAATAAACATACCGGGGTCCTTGGACAGCACAACGCCAAGGTATTTCATTTTCTCTGTGATCTTCAAGTGAGGCAAACATGTTGGAGTAGAGTTGGCCGCTGAATCTACCGGTAGAAGCGATGACTTCTCCCAGTTGATAACTAATCCCGAAAACTTTCCAAAATCCTCCACTAGATGCATCACTTTCTCCAACGAGGAGGTCGTGTCCCCCAGGAAAAATATGACATCATCTGCGAAAAGTGCTATTCTCTCTTCCCTCCCTTTTCTTTGAAATCCCTGTATTTCCGTGGATGCCCTCACTGCTCCCGCCAATGGTTCCATGGCCAGAACAAACAACAACGGAGATAAGGGACATCCCTGTCTTGTCCCTCTTTCGAGGGAAAAGCTTTCCGAGTATTCACCGTTTATCTTGAGCCTTGCCCTTGGATGGTTATACAAGATTTTTAACCAGCTGATAAATACGGGACCGAATCCAAACCTCCCTAGCACCCTCCAGAGGTATTCCCACTCTAAGCTATCGAAAGCCTTGGCAGCATCCAGAGACAATATGGCTCTGGATCCCACATTCTCTGTTGGTACCTGTAGGTTCAAGTAAGCTCTTCTGATATTTATGCTAGTGGACCGACCGGGGATGAACCCCGACTGGTCCGGGTGCACCAGTTTGTCAATACATTTGTTTAGCCTGGATGCCAGCACCCTTGCAATGATCTTGACATCTGTGCACAACAGTGATATCGGTCTGTATGAAGAAACTTCCGACTGATCTTTCCCTTCCTTTGGGATCACTACTATATCGGCCTCTGACATTGATAAGGGCAAATTTCCATCCCTGGTCGTCTGCTCTAGCACTTTTAGGAGCTCTGGGAGCAAAATCTCCCCATATTTCCTATAAATCTCCAGTGGTAGCCCATCCGGGCCCGGAGATTTCTGGCCTGGCAGCTCTGTGACTGCCTTTTTTAGCTCCTCCAGGGTCAGGGGGGAATCCACCTCGCTTCTATCCCTCTCCGGGAGTGTGGGCAGGTCTACTCCCTCCAAGAACCTGTCCATCTCACATTGGTTGGGGCCCTGGCGGGACCTGTACAGGTCTCTATAAAATATGGAGAAAGTTTCTAAGACCTCGACCGGATCAGATGTAATATTTCCAGCCGATGTTTTAATTGAAGAGATGGTTGGTGAGAATAGATTAGATCTAGTTAGAAGGGCGAGCATCCGGCCTACTTTCTCTCCCTCCCCAAAATAATTTTGTTGCTGGAAAAGTCTCTTGTTCTCTACTCTTCTGTTAATTACCTCTTTATACTCTTGTTGTTTGTTAAGCCAAATCTCCTGCTTTTCTGGGGTTGGGTCTAACACATACTGCGCTTCTGCTTCCATGGCCTCCCTACTGGCCCTTGCCTCCCGGTCCCTTGATATTTTTTTAACCATGGCAACCTGCTGATGTAATAGTCCCCTAAGGTATGCCTTTAGGGTATCCCACACCACCCCTACTGGTGCTGTACCTGAGTTAAACGTTACAAACTCTTTTAACTTAGAGGTTATTTCTGTTGGGCTACTAATCAGGTCCAGCCATAGTGGGTTTATTGTCCACCTCTTCTGGCTGGTTCTAATGCTTAGGTTTAGAGTCAAAGTCAGGGGTGAGTGGTCCGATATTCCCCTCGGTCTATACTCTATGTTTCCTATTAATCGCAGGGCTTCACTATTGCCTACTGCCATATCTATGCGCGAGAGAGTAGAGTGTGACCCTGAGTGGCAGGAGTACTGCCGAATATTTGGATTGTGAGATCTCCACAGATCGCACCATCCAATCTCTTCAAGCAGTTGGGCTAATCGCCCCTCTGGTACTCTTTCCGCACGGGGCGCGGGCGGAAATCGATCCATGCTGCTATCTAGTACTGCATTAAAATCGCCCACCGCTATTATAGGAATACCCACCATGCCATCCACAAACTCCAACAGATCCAGCATGATCTCTGTTTTAAACGGGGGAGGGATATAGACATTTGCTTTTACCAGAGGTATATTTTTCACAACACAACTCAAAAAGACGTACCTTCCCAACATGTCTATCCTAGCTTCCCTGCAGGAGAATGAGGTACCTCTCCTCACCAAGATACTCACCCCTCTTGAGTAAGAGGTATGAACTGAGTGATACTGTTCTTGGAATTTGTTATTCCGAACGTATAATTTAGTCTCGTTAGTGAGGTGGGTTTCCTGCAGGCAAGCCAGTTCTATACCCTAATTTTCCATCACCGAAAATACATCTGCCTTCTTGGCAGGATCACTCATACCCCTAATGTTCCACGAGCCTATTTTTAAAGTTTTAAATGGCATTTATAAAAAAAGAAAAAAAAACAACAAAAAAAAAAAAAAAAAAGGAAAGGAAAAAAAAAAAATAGCTGACCCCTCAAGAGATAAAAGCAATTCGTTTGTGCAATTGTATCCACAGGACTTACCGTAGTCACTGTGGTTATATTAAAAATGAGAAAAGAGAAAAATAAGGTGAGGGGGCGAGGGCCCCCGCGTCCAGGGACCGCTCCGCCCCCTCCTCTGGTGTTGTTTAAACATAAACAGCATGTGCAAATGTGTTTTATTTTTGTAGACCCTCTTCCCCTAAGTACGTGTGCTTTTCGTTCACCACAGTATCTGACCCCATAATTTATTGTGAACCCCCCTCCCCTCCCTCTATTTAACCTACCCCCCTCCCCCCCCCCAACTTTTACCTGACCCATCCCCCCTCTCCCCCCCCCTTTTCGTGTCTCCCCCTCCTGCCTAGCTAGGCCAGCCCTAGGGGCTATGCATGTGACCTTTTTACTCCCTTCCAACCGTTCAAAGAAAAACTTCTCACTCATATGCTGACCAAGTGCTTTGTGATACCCTTCCAAGCTCCTCCCCCCCTCTCCCCCTCCCCCAGCCCTAATCCGAAACATCAAATCGGTGCTTAAAGTGTATATACCTAATTAAACCACATCCTTCATCCGTGTTTCCATCCATCACGCCCCCCTCTGCCCCCCCCTCCCCATGCCATCCGCTGTATGGTGAGAGAAAAAACAAAAAACAAAAAAAAAACAAAAACAAAAAAAAAAAAAGATGAAAAATAAAAAAAGAACAAAAATAAAATGAAACATAATGATTTAACCAGCCTTGTAGTACCCCTAGCTCTGCAGAGTCATTTTGTTATCTTCGAACCATTTTGTTGCCCCTGTCGTTGTGTCAAAGAAATGAGTGGCCCCTAGGGCAGTAATGCGCAGGCGTGCTGGATACAACAGGGCGTATTCTACTTTATAGTCCCGTAGTTTGTGCTTAATGTCCCTAAATTCGGCCCTGCGCTTCTGCAGGTCTGGGGAGTAGTCGGGGAAAAATAAAATTTTTGCCCCATTATGTAAAATATCCCCTTTCTCTCTAGCCCTGCGCATCAATGTGACCTTGTCCCTGTAGTTGAGGAATTTCATAATTATTGGTCTGGGATATCCTCCTGAAGGCGGGGGCCTAGTTGGCACTCTGTGGGCTCTTTCAATAGAAAAAAGGTGAGAAAAGGTTTCCGTCCCGAATGTTCCCCTGAGCCACTTCTCCATAAACTCTTCGGGGTGGGGGCCCTCACACCGCTCCGGTAGGCCTACCACCCGCACGTTGTTCCTGCGAGACCTATTTTCCATTTCCTCCATCTTGACTTTATGCAGGTCGCCCTGCGTTTTCATTGTTTTAAGCTCTTGCTTCAGTGGGGCCAGATCGTCCTCAACCTGACCCATCCTCTCCTCTAGTATGGTTGTTCTAGCAACAGTCCTTTGTAATTCTTGACTTACTGTAATTAGCTCTTCCTTTAACCCCTTCAGCTGATCGCACAGTTCACTTAGGGAGGCTTTGCAGGAATTAACAGCGCATAGGACGTCTTTCAGTGTAGGCTCCGCTGTTGGAGATATATTTTGCTCGGCGACCATGCTGGTTGCCATTCCTGAGGGTTCGCCCGCAGAGCCTTTACTGCTCATGGTTTTTGTTGTGTGCGTTACCGTCGGCCCTTTTCCTAGACTCTTCCTATCCCCAGAGCCCCCCACATGAGATTTCTCCTGCTGTTGGAGGGTACTTTTGGATGGTGATGAGGTGGAGGGGTGCGCAAATTTTTCCAGCTTGGCCGCTGCTGCTGCTGCTACCTGGTTCCCCTTTTCCTTTGATGTACGAGTGGTTTGTGAGCTAGTATTGTCTTGCTGCTGCGACTCCTCTCCCTTTTTTCTAGTCATGGCTTATTATAAAGTCCAAAGGAAAGCAATTTATGGGGTTTTAACGGCTCGTCAGGTTGGCCCTTCCCTTCCTTTTCTCAGGTCAAAATAATAACACAGTCCCAGTTATGTTTTTCAGATGTTTGGTTATAAGCAGGACTAGCACCCAACCTAGTATGATGAACAATTCCGTATTACCAAACTATTGTTTTCTCTGCCATAAGTAAGTATTTACTTTAATTGCACATACCGGCTCCTGCCGGCAGGGTGTTCCTCTCCCCCACAGGGGCAAGCCACCTTGTGATTGCAGGATAAACTGCCTGAGCCTCAAACCCCTCTACTTCAGGCAACCATTCAGCCCCCAGTGAGAGAGAGAGAGAGAGAGGAGAAACATAAACAGTCCGCCTCCTCTATAGTGCTCAGTACCTTGGTGCTGCCGGGGTACCTGGGCAGTGCAGGGACGTTCCTCACAGGTCGCTTCCTTCACTGTCAGTGAGCGCCGTCAGAGTCGTCAGCGTCGGAGCCGTCGCCTCGGCAACCCTCCCTGACACGGCCGGCGTCTCACGCTCTCCTCGCCACTCCTCGCCGCTCCAGGGGGGGGGTCGCCGGCGCCGCTGACGGCGCTCCGGCGGCACACACAAACACAGGCAGTATGAGGATATTGAAGGGAGCCGGGCAAACAGACAAGCCCGAGGCTCTGCGGCGGGTGAAAGAGCTTCCAGCTGGGCTTGATCCGCTAAGCTGATGCGGATGGTCACGGAGGCATCAGGACAGAGGGAGACCGCTAGCACCGCCTCTCACTCTGACATAGAGTCACGCCCCCATGTCCCCAGGTATGTCATATCTTTAAACGAAAGAAATCCAGCTAGCGAAAAACGAGCCTAGGATTTAGAAACACAGAGCTGAACACCAAATCTTGTCCTCGAAGATCTCTGAACACTGACACTATCTATCTACATACCCCACAGTTCTTTATCCATAATCACCAGTAGAACCGAGGATCTGGCAATGTCAGTGATTTTCCTTGTTTATCCACTGTAGTGATAAAGTACACAATGTCATCTTTTCCTGGTCTGCAAATGACCACTTTGTAAGCATGAATGTGCCGACCATAGTTCCAGTGTAGGAAACATCCACTGAAGCGTTCATCCATAGCAACAGAATATCCAGTTTTCCGGAAAGGCTTAGGCACAGACAAATAGTCTCAAACAGCTTCACTGTACCAAAGCTCCCGGTTAGCTTCAATCTCTTGCATAATGTCCTGGGTAACATATGGAAACTCCAAACCATATTCCCTGGCCACACGCTTGTTAAGCATTCTCTTTAAACGTGCAAGTTTGGGCAACGATCTATTTTTCCTCAAACCAGGGGGCACAAAGAGTTCAATGACTTGCTCACCATAGACCCGACGGGTGTCGGCAACAAAGTAGTAACTTTAGGCAATGTCTCCCCGACATTACTGTGTGGCTCCACACAAGGTGATGTTCTCCCAGAATTCAGGGCTGTCCATTCTGAGAAAGTAAAAGCAGAAGCAACGTCTTCACCCTGGGCCCATAACAGTTCTTGTGACATTGTCTCAAATAAATCATCATCACCGGAGAGATCTGACATGGAATCTATCTCCGAATCTCTCAACTCTTCTGCCGGCAAATATTTACACAAAGTCCCAGATACATTCCCCTGTGAACTCTCACCCGTTCCTGACGTGGACTTCTCCGGTTCGGGTAGTCTCTGGGGTAGGGTTGTGTGGCTTAAGAGAACAAGGGGCTGCGGTTCACTTGTCAGGGAGACGGAGGAGTCATTGGAAGAGCGAGCGAGGAGTGGGTGAGATAGACCCCTACACACGCTGTTGGCATTGAGGTCCTCCGTGACCACACACCCTATGTGAAAACCTTAGGATAGACCACCCAGATTACCTTGTTGAGATTGCTGTGCACAGAGTGCCGTGGAGTGTTTTGATGTGCTGTTATAAAGTTGACACAATGTGAGTGCATCCTTTGAAGTGTATTTTGTAGTGTGGATATTAAAAGCTTTTACCTTATCACACTATTGGGAGTTCTTTCTCATTTACATATGGAACGAGTCCCTGAATGGAATACATTTAACCCCTTCTGATTGCCTGGATATTCTTATGCTTGCTAGCCTCATACGAAAGTGGAGGCATACAGAGTTGGTAAGAGACTGTCTATTGGGAGAGGGAACACTGAACACAGAGGTGTGGTGGAGAGTTCAAGTTTACTGCAGGATCTTCCAAGATTTGCTGTGACACTATTCATTGTGCATCTTCATCACGGACTTTTTTTATTTCACATATGTGCACTTACTATTGGACTTTTTATGTTATTTAGTCACGAAGTTCATGCTGAGTGTGTTATTGATCAACTGCACACTTTATTATAGAATTGACACATCTGCGATTTTCAGCAATATCACTGAGTCACTGAAGTCACTTCATTGCGTTTTGGTGTTTTTTGTTTTTTGTTTTTTTGTTTTTATTTTCTGATTTTTATTATCACTATTTTTCACTAATTATTTGTTTGATTCACACCCTTTGAACAAAAGGGTTATCAGTTTAGGATATTCACTTGTAATGGTAATATTACGGAAAGAGTGATTAGAATAGCGCCACATTTTTATTCTTCACGTGGGTTGCAATACATCATTATCACGTCACAAGATTTAAAAATATTTTTCAGATACTATTATACACTAAGTGGCAGCTTTAGATAGGCTTTACCAATTGATGTTTATCACCATTTAATTGATTTGCTCCGAGGCGCAGTGGTGGTTAATTGTGTGTATGTAGGACGTTACACATAGAAGGACCGTTTATTCAGTCTCTGGGGTAGGCCTCGAACACGGCCGCGGGAAGCCTTTACATATCCCACCTTCCTCTGGACAGGTACAACAGGGATAGGCGTAGTGGACGCAGAAATCAAGGTAATGTCCACTGATGAATCGGTTACCGCAGTATCTCTTTCAGGAACACTTTCGGTGACAACAGGCGAAATCACAGCCTGCCGTTCTTTTTCAGCAGTAGTAGCAGGTTCTACTGTGGCAATACC
This sequence comes from Lithobates clamitans, assembly GCA_037952925.1. Classification (NCBI taxonomy): domain Eukaryota; kingdom Metazoa; phylum Chordata; class Amphibia; order Anura; family Ranidae; genus Lithobates; species Lithobates clamitans. The sequence continues at coordinate 596,284 of JBBGZY010000154.1, read as the reverse complement.
TGTAGCCCAGTCCATACGATAGGCACGGGGCGACATGGTAGGTTGCTCCACCACAAACAAATATTCTCCGCATTGCGAGCAGCGAACAAATAGACAGAGATGTATGACCAGTCCTTCACACTTGTGGCAAAGCATGCCCAGTCCTTCAATATCTCCAACTGTATAAAGAACAAACCTTCCCTGTGGTTTCAGACGAATGCCGGTATCTGTAAGCAAGGTTCCGGTCAGCATAGCACCTGCAGCGGTGCTGGTAGTGAACATCTTAGGCCCCACAGTTGGTTGCATCACCGAAAAAGACATGGCCACACTCTGATCTTCTCAGCACGATCACGAGGCCTCTCTTCTTCTCTGGTGCCAACACACACATACACGCGTCCCACGCGGTATCAAGTAGGCTAGGCTCCTCCCACTTGTTCCTCTGATCACGTAGCTCCTGGGCTTTCACTGGCGCCCACCGCTACGCAGTCAGAAATAAAGTCCTGCAACTTTTAACCTCTACTTCTCCTGAGAAATTGACAAAGTCCAGCTCTCACCGTAAACTCCGGGGGAAAAACTTCTCCAGGTTGCGAGAACTTATGGCTAACAAATCCCGGACGACGCCCCCACATGTAGCACTAACTCTCGGTGAAGCTGCTGGTTTAAAGCGGGCTGTTACCTTCACTCTCGCTACCTCTGTTTCACCGGCACCGGGTCTAGGGTCCCGTTGAGTTTACCTCTGGATGATGTAGACACCAAACACTTGAGTATATTTTCAAATGCTTTAATGAACAAGTAATAAAGGAAGTAGCAGGAAAGAGGCAGAAGGAAAGTTGTAGGGAAGCTCAAATACCTTTCCTTAGTATTCTTTAGAACATTCTTTGGAATTGAACACTTGTAGTTGAATGCACTCCCCTTGTGGGATTCAATCTTTGCCCGCCTGGATAGGCCTCTCTCACTTGCCTAGCAGCCAGTATGCAGGACAAGCAAAAGTCTCTGCCACAGACTTGTTTGGAATAAAACCCGTACGATCCTCTGCCACAGGATGTATTGGTTTGCGATGAATGTCAGACACAGTACTTGAACCTTTAAGCCAACCCGGCAGTACTATGCAGTAAGATTATTTCAGGATACGTCCTCCAACTGAGTCACCAAGCCCCTCTCCAGACCAGCACTCTGCATGATCCTTCCATGACGGGTCCTCCCCAGGGATGTCCTCGGTTGTCCAGCTTCTTCACTCAGGATAGACAGCTCAGGACCATTCCTCTGCTGCTGTGGTAGACCCCAGATAGGTTCCTTGGCCCACCCACATGCCGCAGCGACGTGGGCCTCCAGAACGGAGGACCACGAGGTGGTACTCTTAACGCATACCTGTCGGCCAGGAGGGCCAGCAGGTGGCTGAAAACGAACCCCTAAACATGGCGTCTGTCCCATAAATACCCTCTCCCAGAATGCAACTTGGAGGACCACCTCCACCGAGTTGTCTCCGGGACAGAAGAGCATCCATACGCTTCAACACGTTGCCTTTCCAACACCCGCCGATGGTGACAACGACACCCACCAGCGCAGTGTGGAACTACACGCAACTCAGCCAAGCTGGAACAGAGGCATATCTAACTTCCTCTAACAAGTAACCCACAATATTTACCTATCAGCGGTAGATTAAAGTGGAGTTCCACCCACTTTTACAACTCTTCAGCATCCCTCACTAAAATGTGCACTGTAAACGAATTGGATATGTTTTTATTTTTTTTCTCAGCACTTACTGTATATCTGCTGTATTCATTTTTTACTTCGTCCTGCCGCGGCCCATTGCATGATTTCCTGTTTGCAATGCCTTCTGGGAAGGGGCGGCAACTTCCTTTGACACTGCTGTTGCTATGGAAACCTGACCTGAAACCTAAGACACTGCTTGTGCTGCACTGAGCATGTGCGAGATCTGCAAGGATGAGATCCAGGAAGAAATACAGTCTGGCTTCAGATGCCCAGACTTAAGATGGCCACGGCCTGCTGTAAGTTTATAAAATAACAAACTACTGCTATAAACTAACAAAACAGACCTTAGTTTACAGATTAACTTTACTAGAATACATTAAGCTTGTGTATTATAGGGGTATTTTTATTTAAAAAGTATAATTTTGGCCGGAACACCACTTTAAAAATCTACCAGCGCTACATATGTTTTGACTCATTGGTTGTCATAGTGCAGGGAAAGCGACCAATAGTGCAGTATAACCCAGTCACTTGAGACCTAGCAACCAATGACCCTGTGCAGAACAGCAATCTGCATCCAAAAACCAATGACCCTGTGCAGGACAGCAATCTGCATCCTAGCAACCGATGACCCTGTGCAGATCAGCAATGTGCCTCCTAGCAACCAATGACCCTGTGCAGATCATCAATCTGCATCCTAGCAACCGATGACGCTGTGCAGATCAGCAATGTGCATCCTAGCAACCGATGATCCTGTGCAGATCAGCAATCTGCATCCTAGCAACCAATGACCCTGTGCAGATCATCAATCTGCATCCTAGCAACTGATGACGCTGTGCAGATCAGCAATGTGCATCCTAGCAACCGATGACCCTGTGCAGATCAGCAATCTGCACCCTAGCCACCGAACAATCTGCATCCTAGCAACCAATGACCCTGTGCAGAACAGCAATCTGCATGCTAGCAACCAATGACCCTGTGCAGATCATCAATCTGCACCCTAACAACCAATGACCCTTTGCAGATCATCAATCTGCATCCTAGCAACTGATGACCCTGTGCAGATCAGCAATCTGCATCCTAGCAAACGATAACGCTGTGCAGATCAGCAATGTGCATCCTAGCAACCGATGACCCTGTGCCGATCAGCAATCTGCATCCTAGCAACCGATAACGCTGTGCAGATCAGCAATGTGCATCCTAGCAACCGATGACCCTGTGCAGATCAGCAATCTGAATCCTAGCCATCGATGACCCTGTGCAGATCAGCAATCTGCATCCTAGCCACCGATGACCCTGTGCAGATCAGCAATCTGAATCCTAGCCACCGATGACCATGTGCCGATCAGCAATCTGCATCCTAGCAACCAATGACCCTGTGCAGAACAGCAATCTGCATCCTAGCAACCAATGACCCTGTGCAGATCATCAATCTGCACCCTAGCCACCGATGACCCTGTGCAGATCAGCAATCTTCATTCTAGCAACCAATGGCCCTGTATAGATCAACAATCTGCATCCTAGCCACCGATGACAAAGTGCCGAGCCGATCAGCAATCTGCATCCTAGCAACCGATGACCCTGTGCAGATCAGCAATCTGCATCCTAGCCACCGATGACCCTGTTAGACATCAAAGAAATTCTGAACAGCCGCACTCCAAAAATTTTTGCCTTTATTCAATAAGGTGTCATCCAAAATACAGGTCACAGCAAAATGGAAGGAGTGCTTAGTCATAATCAATGACCCTGTGCAGATCAGCAATCTACATCCTAACAACCAATGACCCTGTGCAAATCAGCAATCTACATCCTAACAACCAATGACCCTGTGCAGATCAGCAATCTAAATCCTAACAACCAATAACACTGTGCAGATCAGCAATCTACATATAACAACCAATGACCCTGTGCAGATCAGCAATCTACATCCTAACAACCAATGACCCTGTGCAGATCAGCAATCTACATCCTAACAACCAATAACACTGTGCAGATCAGCAATCTACATATAACAACCAATGACCCTGTGCAGATCAGCAATCCTAGCAACTAATGACCCTCTGCAGATCAGCAATCTGCATCCTAGCCACCAATAACCTTGTGCAGATCAGCTGTCTGCATCCTAGCAACCAATGTCACCATGCAGCCCACAGTGTCATTGTTTTCTTGGTCAGTGTCCTAGCAGCCAACATTTGCAGGGGGTGGCAAAAATGTCTGCCTCAGGCGGCAATTAACCTGGTCATGCTCCTGGCCGCCTGACACGCCAAGCCTTCTATCTTTTGGACTGCAGAGTGGGATGGTTCTTCATGACACTGGGCCCTTCCTATTGGCTGTCCCTTTGTGGGGTCCTCACATGTCCAAATGTTTCTATTGTCAGTGTGATGAAACTTTCCTCCCTTCCTGCTCCATCTAAATCTAAAGGAAAACAAGAAGGTTATAGCTGGAGTTGGGCTTTAACCACTTCCTGTCGGCCTTATACATATAGGTGGCCACTTGGTGGGTGGGCTTTAACAGCGAGCGGCCACATATATGCATCCAGATGTAAACACTCTCCCTGCGCGCTCCCAGCACAGTGACTTGTGGGTACCGGAAAGCTCCTGAAGCATACTTGTGATTGGGAGCTTTATGATCATGTGACCACTGTGGCTGCCAATCATAGAGGTCACATGATCGGAATGCCCGCCTCCACCTCCCGGCATTTTGAACCTCTTCAAGGCCTGGGAATGCAGCGGCGGGAAAGGGTTAAAGTAAATCAAATCGCGATATATGAGCTCTGCATTTACAGTGCCTTGAAAAAGTATTCATACCCCTTGAAAAGTTCCACATTTTGTCATTTTACAACCAAAAAACGTAAATATATTTTATTGGGATTTTATGTGATAGACCAACACAAAGTGGCACATAATTGTGAAGTGGAAGGAAAATAATAAATGGTTTTCAACGTTTTTTACAAATAAATATGTGAAAAGTGTGGGGGGTACATTTGTATAGCGCCCCCCGGAGTCAATACTTTGTAGAATCTCCTTTCTCTGCAATTACAGCTGCAAGTCTTTTTGGGGATGTCTCTACCAGATTTGTACATCTAGAGAGGGACATTTTTGCCCATTCTTCTTTGCAAGATAGCTCAGGCTCTGTCAGATTGGATGGGGAGCGTCTGTGATCAGCAATTTTCAAGTCTTGTCACAGATTCTCAATTGGATTTAGGTCTGGACTGTGACTGGGTCATTCTAACACATGAATATGCTTTGATGTAAACCATTCCATTGTAGCTCTGGCTGTATGTTTAGGATCGTTGTCCTGCTGGAAGGTGAACCTCCACCCCAGTCTCAAGTTTTTTGTAGACTCTAAAGCCGCGTACACATGGCCGGAATTCCCAAAAAAAGAAAAAGTCCGATGGGAGCTTTTGGTCGGATATTCCGATCGTGTGTATGCCCCATCGGACTTTTTCTGTCGGCATTTCCGACAGACATAGATAGAGAACATGCTTTCAATCTTTCTGTCGGAAATGCCGACGGAGCTTGTCCCGTTGGCAAGTCCGACCGTGTATACGCAGCATAACAGCTTTTCTTCTAAGATTGCCCTGTATTTGGCTTCATCCATCTTCCCATCAACTCTGACCAGCTTCCCTGTCCCTACTGAAGAAAAGCATCCCCACAACATGATGCTGCCCCCACCATGTTTCACGGTGTGGATGGTGTGTTCAGGGTGATGTGCAGTGTTAGTTTTCCGCCACACATTTTTATTTTAGGCCAAAAAGTCTCATCTGACCAGACAACCTTCTTCCACATCTTTGCTGTGTCCCCCACATGGCTTCTTGCAAACTGCAAATGGGACTTCTTATGGTTTTCTTTCAGTAATGTCTTTCTTCTTGCCACTCTTCTATAAAGACCAGATTTGTGGAGAACACGACTAATAGTTGTCCTGTGGACAGATTCGCCCACCTGAGCTGTGGATCTCTGCAGCTCCTCCAGAGTTACCATGGGCCTCTTGGCTGCTTCTCTGATTAATGCTCTCCTTGCCCGGCCTGTCAGTTTAGGTGGACGGCCATGTCTTGGTAGGTTTGCAGCTGTTGCCATACTCTTGCTTGGGATATTTTTTTATAACCTAACCCTGCTTTAAACTTCTCTACAACTTTATCCCTGACCTGTCTGGTGTGTTCCTTGGCCTTCATGATGCTGTTTGGTCACTAAGGTTCTCTAACAAACCTCCGAGGGCTTCACAGAACAGCTGTATTTATACTGAGATTAGATTACACACAGGTGGACTCTATTTACTAATTAGGTGACTTCTGAAGGCAATTGGTTCCACTAGAGGTATCAGAGTAAAGGGGGCTGAATACAAATGCACGCCACACTTTTCACATATTTATTTGTAGAGGATTTAGAAAAACATTTATCAATTTCCTTCCACTTCCCAATTATGTGCCACTTTGTGTTGGTCTATCAAATAAAATATCAATAAACTACATTTAAGTTTTTGGTAGTAACATGACAGAAATGTGGAAAATTTCCAGGGGTATGAATACTTTTTCGAGGCACTGTATTGTGAAACAGCGACTCCATTGGAAGCTGTGTGACAACGCAGGAGTATAATTGAATGACAGGGACACAGCGTTGTCACCCTATAACAGGAAGTGACCTTCATGGCAGGATCACTGAGGATTATTTTAATGACAGCTGCAGATTTAAAATTATTGAAAATGATGTTTGATTTCTATTAACTTGTCAAAACTTCTATGTGAATAGGGACTATGTGTTGGGGGGAAGGGGATTCCCCTTTGCTGTGTGTACTAACCGAGGACTCTCCATTTATAAATCCCCCCCTGACGTCATGTAATATAACTTTATTATCTCATGTGCATGATGACCAGGCGCCATAACGGTGATATGTAATGATAATAAAGCGGGCTTATATGGGCCAACCACAACATGGCGCCTCACACGCGCTTCACTAAAGGGGAGACGGCTTACGCCAACCAACACATGTCACGTGACAGAAGCCGCTCGCACAGGCGCGGCCTCCAGTCAGCTGACAGGCACGCTGCGGCCGTTGTCATGGTGACATAAGGAATCCCGGAAGAGCAAGTGCAGGTTCCGCCAATCAAAGAGCGCTGCCGGGTCGTGCCGGGTTCCGGGCTTGTTATTGTTTTTTGTCTGGAGGAGGATTACCGGGGAAGAGGCCGCCATGGGGGAAGCGGACCGGTTCTACTATGTGTACAGCTGTGACCTGGACATCAGTGTGCAGCTCAAGATGTGAGTCAGAAACCTCCCCTATTCACCCCCTCCGCCCCATTCCTGTATTCACCCTCCCCCCCCCATTCCTGTATTCACCTCCCCCCATTCCTGTATTCACCCTCCCCCCCCCATTCCTGTATTCACCCTCCGCCCCCCATTCCTGTATTCACCCTCCGCCCCCCATTCCTGTATTCACCCTCCGCCCCCCATTCCTGTATTCACCCTCCCCCCCCCATTCCTGTATTCACCCTCCCCCCCCCCCCATTCCTGTATTCACCCTCCCCCCCCCCATTCCTGTATTCACCCTCCGCCCCCCATTCCTGTATTCACCCTCCGCCCCCCATTCCTGTATTCACCCTCCCCCCCCATTCCTGTATTCACCCTCCCCCCCCCATTCCTGTATTCACCCTCCGCCCCCCATTCCTGTATTCACCCTCCGCCCCCCATTCCTGTATTCACCCTCCCCCCCCATTCCTGTATTCACCTCCCCCCATTCCTGTATTCACCCTCCCCCCCCCATTCCTGTATTCACCCTCCCCCCCCATTCCTGTATTCACCCTCCCCCCCCCATTCCTGTATTCACCCTCCCCCCCCCATTCCTGTATTCACCCTCCGCCCCCCATTCCTGTATTCACCCTCCGCCCCCCATTCCTGTATTCACCCTCCCCCCCCATTCCTGTATTCACCTCCCCCCATTCCTGTATTCACCCTCCCCCCCCATTCCTGTATTCACCCTCCCCCCCCCATTCCTGTATTCACCCTCCCCCCCCCATTCCTGTATTCACCCTCCCCCCCCATTCCTGTATTCACCCCTCCCCCCATTCCTGTATTCACCCTCCCCCCCCATTCCTGTATTCACCCTCCCCCCCCCATTCCTGTATTCACCCTCCCCCCCCCATTCCTGTATTCACCCTCCCCCCCCATTCCTGTATTCACCCCTCCCCCCCCCATTCCTGTATTCACCCCTCCCCCCCCCCCCCATTCCTGTATTCACCCTTCCCCCCCCATTCCTGTATTCACCCTCCCCCCCCCCCCATTCCTGTATTCACCCTTCCCCCCCCCCCATTCCTGTATTCACCCTCCCCCCCCCCATTCCTGTATTCACCCTCCCCTCCCCCCCCCATTCCTGTATTCACCCTCCCCTCCCCCCCCCATTCCTGTATTCAACCTCCCCCCCCCCCATTCCTGTATTCAACCTCCCCCCCCCCCATTCCTGTATTCAACCTCCCCCCCCCCCCCATTCCTGTATTCAACCTCCCCTCCCCCCCCCCATTCCTGTATTCACCCTCCCCCCCCCATTCCTGTATTCACCCTCCCCTCCCCCCCCATTCCTGTATTCAACCTCCCCCCCCCCCCATTCCTGTATTCAACCTCCCCCCCCCCCATTCCTGTATTCAACCTCCCCCCCCCCCATTCCTGTATTCACCCTCCCCTCCCCCCCCCCCATTCCTGTATTCACCCTCCCCCCCCCCCCATTCCTGTATTCACCCTCCCCCCCCCCCCCATTCCTGTATTCACCCTCCCCTCCCCCCCCCATTCCTGTATTCACCCTTCCCCCCCCCCCATTCCTGTATTCACCCTTCCCCCCCCATTCCTGTATTCACCCTCCCCCCCCCATTCCTGTATTCACCCCCCCCATTCCTGTATTCACCCTCCCCTCCCCCCCCCCATTCCTGTATTCACCCTCCCCTCCCCCCCCATTCCTGTATTCACCCTCCCCTCCCCCCCCATTCCTGTATTCACCCTCCCCTCCCCCATTCCTGTATTCAACCTCCCCCCCCCCCCATTCCTGTATTCAACCTCCCCCCCCCATTCCTGTATTCAACCTCCCCCCCCCATTCCTGTATTCACCCTCCCCCCCCATTCCTGTATTCACCCTTCCCCCCCCCCATTCCTGTATTCACCCTCCCCCCCCCCCATTCCTGTATTCACCCTCCCCCCCCCCCCCATTCCTGTATTCACCCTTCCCCCCCCCCCATTCCTGTATTCACCCTTCCCCCCCCATTCCTGTATTCACCCTCCCCTCCCCCCCCCCATTCCTGTATTCACCCTCCCCTCCCCCCCCCCATTCCTGTATTCACCCTCCCCTCCCCCCCCCATTCCTGTATTCACCCTCCCCTCCCCCCCCCCCCCATTCCTGTATTCACCCTCCCCTCCCCCCCCCCCCATTCCTGTATTCACCCTCCCCTCCCCCCCCCATTCCTGTATTCACCCTCACCCCCCCCCCCATTCCTGTATTCAACCTCCCCCCCCCCCATTCCTGTATTCAACCTCCCCCCCCCCCCCCCATTCCTGTATTCAACCTCCCCCCCCCCCCCCATTCCTGTATTCAACCTCCCCCCCCCCCCCCATTCCTGTATTCAACCTCCCCCCCCCCATTCCTGTATTCACCCTCCCCCCCCCCCCCCCCATTCCTGTATTCACCCTCCCCCCCCCCCCCCCATTCCTGTATTAACCCTTTCCCCCCCCCATTCCTGTATTCCCCCCCCCATTCCTGTATTCAACCCCCCCCCCCCCATTCCTGTATTCACCCTCCCCCCCCCCCCATTCCTGTATTCACCCTCCCCCCCCCCCATTCCTGTATTCACCCTCCCCCCCCCCCCCATTCCTGTATTCAACCTCCCCCCCCCCCATTCCTGTATTCAACCTCCCCCCCCCCCCCATTCCTGTATTCCCCCTCCCCTCCCCCCCCCATTCCTGTATTCCCCCTCCCCTCCCCCCCCCATTCCTGTATTCAACCTCCCCCCCCCCCCATTCCTGTATTCCCCCTCCCCTCCCCCCCCCCATTCCTGTATTCACCCTCCCCTCCCCCCCCCCCATTCCTGTATTCACCCTCCCCTCCCCCCCCCATTCCTGTATTCACCCTTCCCCCCCCCCATTCCTGTATTCACCCTCCCCCCCCCCCATTCCTGTATTCACCCCCCCCATTCCTGTATTCACCCTCCCCTCCCCCCCCCCCATTCCTGTATTCACCCTCCCCCCCCCCATTCCTGTATTCACCCCCCCCATTCCTGTATTCACCCTCCCCTCCCCCCCCCCATTCCTGTATTCACCCTCCCCTCCCCCCCCCATTCCTGTATTCAACCTCCCCCCCCCCATTCCTGTATTCAACCTCCCCCCCCCCATTCCTGTATTCAACCTCCCCCCCCCCATTCCTGTATTCAACCTCCCCCCCCCCATTCCTGTATTCAACCTCCCCCCCCCCCCATTCCTGTATTCAACCTCCCCCCCCCCCCCCATTCCTGTATTCACCCTCCCCTCCCCCATTCCTGTATTCAACCTCCCCCCCCCCATTCCTGTATTCAACCTCCCCCCCCCCATTCCTGTATTCAACCTCCCCCCCCCCCCCCATTCCTGTATTCAACCTCCCCCCCCCCCCCATTCCTGTATTCAACCCCCCCCCCCCATTCCTGTATTCAACCTCCCCCCCCCCCCCATTCCTGTATTCAACCTCCCCCCCCCCCATTCCTGTATTCAACCTCCCCCCCCCCATTCCTGTATTCACCCCCCCCCCCCCCATTCCTGTATTAACCCTTTCCCCCCCCATTCCTGTATTCCCCCCCCCATTCCTGTATTCACCCTTCCCTCCCCCCCATTCCTGTATTCACCCTTCCCTCCCCCCCATTCCTGTATTCACCCTTCCCTCCCCCCCATTCCTGTATTCACCCTTCCCTCCCCCCCATTCCTGTATTTACCCTCCCCCCCCATTCCTGTATTCACCCCCCCCATTCCTGTATTCACCCCCCCCATTCCTGTATTCACCCTTCCCTCCCCCCCCATTCCTGTATTCACCCTCCCCTCCCCCCCATTCCTGTATTCACCCTCCCCCTCCCCCCCATTCCTGTATTCACCCTCCCCCTCCCCCCCATTCCTGTATTCACCCTCCCCCTCCCCCCCATTCCTGTATTCACCCTCCCCCTCCCCCCCATTCCTGTATTCACCCTCCCCCTCCCCCCCATTCCTGTATTCACCCTCCCCCTCCCCCCCATTCCTGTATTCACCCTCCCCCCCCCCCCCATTCCTGTATTCACCCTCCCCCCCCCCCATTCCTGTATTCACCCTCCCCCCCCCCCATTCCTGTATTCACCCTCCCCCCCCCCCCATTCCTGTATTCACCCTCCCCCCCCCCCCATTCCTGTATTCACCCCCTCCATTCCTGTATTCACCCCCCCCCCCATTCCTGTATTCACCCCCCCCCCATTCCTGTATTCACCCTCCCCCCCATTCCTGTATTCACCCTTCCCCCCCCCCCCCCCCATTCCTGTATTCACCCTTCCCCCCCCCCCCCCATTCCTGTATTCACCCTTCCCCCCCCCCCCCCATTCCTGTATTCACCCTTCCCCCCCCCCATTCCTGTATTCACCCCTCCCCCCCACCCCCCTTTTATTTGTCATTGTACCACACTTTTCCTATGACCTGTCTCCCCCCCCCCCCCCCCCCCATACCTGGAATGAATCCTCTCCCTCCTACCTGGTCCTCCATACCCAGGGCACTGCCTCCGCTACCTGTCACTGTTTTTTTTTTTTTTTTTCATTACATTTTTTTATTGGGTGTGTTTTATAGCAGGAAGTAAAGAATGTTTTTTTTTTTTTTTTTTTCTAAATTGTCGTTCTTATTTTGTTTATAGTGCAAAAATTAAAACCGCAGAGGTGATCAAATACCACCAGAAGAAAGCTCTATTTGTGGGGGAAAAAAGGACATAAATTTTATTTGGGTACAACGTCGCACGACCGCGCAATTGTCAGTTAAAGCGACACAGTGCCAAATCAGCCAAAAATGACCTGGTCAGGAAGGGGGGTAAAACCTTCTGGAGCTGAAGTGGTTAATAATAAATGAAATCATCATTTTAAAAACTGCACTTTGTATTTACTCGGGTTATCTTTGTGTAATATTAAAATTTGTGTGATGATCTGAGTCATTTAAGTGTGACAAATATACAAAAATAAAATAGGCAAATACTTTTTCACAGCATTGTGTTTGTATGAAGGATGGGTGGGGTCTAAACCAGCATCTAGAGAGGAGGGGGAGGGGGAGGGGGGGCGATAAAAGAACAATTGATCCAAGTACATGCAATTAATGTGACCACTCAGAAGCAGATTAAAATTTTATTTTAAGGCCCCTTTCACACTGGGGCGGGAGGTGTGTCAGCGCTAAAGCGCCGCTATTTCTAGCAGCGCTTTACCGTCTTAGTGACGGTATTCGGCCGCTAGCAGGGGTGCCAGCGCACCGCTCCAGTGGGAAAGGGGTCTTAGGTAAACTGTGCCCAGGAGCAGAGAAGTTTTGTATTGTCATGAATGATGTGGCAGCTTTGGGAAGTTTCTAGTTTCTTAATGTTCTCTTTATGTTTTTCTAACTTCAGAGGAAGTCTGGAGGGTAAGAGGGAACAGAAGAGCTACAAGGCGGTGCTGGAGGACCCCATGCTGAAGTTTTCGGGGCTCTACCAGGAGACGTGTTCGGACCTCTATGTCACCGGCCAGGTGTTTGCCGAAGGAAAGCCGTTGGCTCTCCCTGTGAGGACATCATACAAAGCCTTCAGTACCAGATGGAAGTAAGTCCTACATCAGGGATATGCAATTAGCGGACCTCCAGCTGTTGCAAAACTACAAGTCCCATCATGCCTCTGCCTCTGGGTGTCATGCTTGTGGCTGTCGGAGTCTTGCTATGCCTCATGGGACTTGTAGTTCTGCAACAGCTGGAGGCCCGCTAATTGCATATCCCTGTCCTACATCGTTGTCTAAACTACTGTCTGTTTATTGTTGCTATTTATTCACATCAAAGAAACTGCTAAGAACTACTGATATCTAAGCCGGGCTGTATTGTACAACCCCAAGTCAAATTTTTGAAAAAAACAAACAAAACATCCCCACTGCCCGAAAATGTAAAACGGGTGTTTATGTGCTCAATGTTTATATATATATATATATATATATATATATATATATATATATATATATATATATATATATATATATATATATATATATATATATATATATATATATATATATATATATATATATACACACACACACACACACACACACACACACACACACACACACACACACACACACACACACACACACACACACACACACACACACACACACACACACACACACACACACACACACACATTTTCCTCTGGGACCACGTGTCATTTGCCTGCTGCCCTGGGGGGTGTATCATCACATAGGATGGGCTGACAGTACTACAGGACTCGGCAGCGCTAATATGTCATATATCACACGTCAGCTCCCCCCCCCCCCACCGCCACTGCCAGAAGAGTAAGCTGACGTCATGTCAATGGACTGGCTTGGGGCTACAATTAACGATTATTTTCATAATCAATTAGTTGGCCGATTTTATTGTTTTGATTAATCGGTTAATAACCTTAAAAAAAAAGTGTGGTGTATAATTTAGTTAATATGTAAAGCAATTCATTCCTAAATATCTCTATACGCAGGGGTAAATATAAATAACCAACTGTATGGTTAGGGAGTGAAATCTTATCCACTCTGAGAATAACAGAGGAGAGACACTGTATATACAATTAGAGGAGAGACACACTGTATATACAATTAGAGGAGAGAGACACTGTATATACAATTAGAGGAGAGACACACTGTATATACAATTAGAGGAGAGAGACACACTGTATATACAATTAGAGGAGAGAGACACACTGTATATACAATTAGAGGAGAGAGACACACTGTATATACAATTAGAGGGGAGAGTTACACTGTATATACAATTAGAGGGGAGAGTTACACTGTATATACAATTAGAGGGGAGAGTTACACTGTATATACAATTAGAGGGGAGAGTTACACTGTATATACAATTAGAGGGGAGAGTTACACTGTATATACAATTAGAGGGGAGAGTTACACTGTATATACAATTAGAGGGGAGAGTTACACTGTATATACAATTAGAGGGGAGAGTTACACTGTATATACAATTAGAGGGGAGAGAGACACTGTATATACAATTAGAGGGGAGAGAGACACTGTATATACAATTAGAGGGGAGAGTTACACTGTATATACAATTAGAGGGGAGAGTTACACTGTATATACAATTAGAGGGGAGAGTTACACTGTATATACAATTAGAGGGGAGAGTTACACTGTATATACAATTAGAGGAGAGAGATACTGTATATACAATTAGAGGGGAGAGATACACTGTATATACAATTAGAGGGGAGATAGATAGATAGATAGATAGATATAATACTGGCCACCCCTCTGGACCGTGCTGCACCTGTAGCCAATGTAAAACGTGACATCACGGCTGCTGTGTGCCGCGCTAGGATATTTAGAAGTTAGTTCACCTTTCTTTAACCCCTTCCTGCCGACTGTATGCAAATTTGCGTTCATGGCTTGAAGGGGTTAAACCGGGGTGATGGCTTTTTAGTGATAACTACCGATGCGGCTCAGCTCAGCTGTTATCCTAAAGAAGCATGAAGAGACAATTCCCCCCCCTGCCGCCTTCTGCTGCTCTTCGCGGGCCTCCCGTCCTATCAGGAGACTCGAGCCACCAGCTGCGCGCCCGCCTCCTAAGCTAAGACCCGAACAAAGCCAGATTCGACTTGGATCGGGGTCTCCGATGTAAAAGGATGTTAATTCCAGTTTACTCGGCTGCCAATGGCGCCGGTTTGAAAAAAATGACAGTATTTAGAATCACAGATTTTGGCCATTTGAATACTTTAAAGTGCAAAGGAGGCATTTGGTCTTTTATGCACCCAATTCATCCAACTGTACAAAAAAAAGTGTCAACTATCCCAATATATAACTGGCTTTTGCAACAAGGTGCACATGCAAGGGCAATGCAGAAAAATGTGTAGATGACCGCGATCTCCCGCTGTGTCACGGAGCTGGATTTGAATTGCCCGAGCCGCAGTAACAATGTCCCGCCCCCTGTGATAACGCCACACCGATTTAATGTCCCGGCATTGGATCAGTGTGCCGTCTATCACGGGAGGCGGGGCTTTGCTACTGCTGCCTGGGCAATTCAGTTCCCGGACACAGGGAGATTGCCGCTCTGCAAGGAGAGGAGGAGGGAGGGGAGAACAGGACCTTGAGCCGCCAGGATTACACCCCATAATGGGCGATACCCGGCCACGTGACCACCGCTACTGCGCTATCGGCACTCTTTTTCTTTCAGCAATATGCTTTCCCAGCACACGTACCAACTCCTAACATATCCTGGTAGAATGGGGTGATTTGTCTTTTCACAATGACTGATTACAGGTTGTCTGCTTCTGGTGAAGTCTATCTGCATGATACGTCACATTTTATACATTGTGTGTGTTGTTTCAGTTGGAACGAGTGGCTGAAGCTGCCAGTGAAATACGCGGACTTACCCAGAAACGCTCAGGTGGCGCTGACTATATGGGACGTATATGGACCCGGGAAGGCCATCCCTGTGGGAGGAACAACCGTGTCACTGTTTGGTAAATACGGGTAAGATAAATAGAAAAGAGTTGTAGATTAAAGCTGAACTCCAGCCTTCCCTTCTGTCTTGCACAGCTGTACAGGTTCCTCTCCTGGACTGGAATGGCTTACTCTGATTTCACTGCACACTGTGAGCTTCTCATAATGTGCATTAGAAACTGCAGCAAATCGTATAATGTCAGGGCTGGGGGGCTCCTGAGAGGAGTACTGAGGGAGGATGTTTTCAGGAAGTCGTGCACAGCACCCTGCTGGCCCCTCCTATCGCCCATGTCCATGGAGAAGCACAGAGACCCCAGTGATTACATCACTGAGTGTAAAATAAAGTCTGTCATGAAATTGTAAAAGTTTTATTTAAAAATGTCATTAGCATGTTGATGGGGTAAGGGGGTTGGAGCAAATATAAGTAGATTCAACTTCAGATTTGAAGTATTAAAATCTAGGTAAAAAAAATCTTGCTTTTGAGATTAAAATTAATTGAGTAGCAACCTGTTTCTTTTTATGTTTTTATTAAAGGCCCTTTTACACCAAACACAGTTGGTTTAATTTTGAACTGCATAGACCCAAAATCAGTTGTTCAGTTCATGCACCTACTGTACATCGTTTGTGTGGTTTTTTTTTTTTTTTCCATTCAACCAGCAGGCTGAATGAAAAAGCTCAGACTCCCCTGCTGCGCTCTTGTTTCCCGACTGCTGCGACTAATCCCCCCAGCAGGACCATGCGACAAAAGCCGGTGGAGTGATTGGCTTGTGTTGAACAAAGAACAAGGATGGGCTACCCACAGATGTTTCCTGCTGGACCAGCCAAATTTCATTCCATGCATACCCAGCTTTAGTCCTGGTTCACGCTGCTATGACTTGTCATACAACTTGTGACGCATGACCTGTGAAAACGCGTTTATTTGAATGTCAGCTGTTCCAATCAATGCAACTCAGGTCGCAGCAACTTTTTAAGGCCTCGTGCACATTAAATGTTTTTTCTTGCCCAGCTGCTTCTAGGGGCGTCTGTCGTGTTTTTTTTTTTCTGCCGCTAGACGTCCCTGTATGTTATCCTGTGTGTCTATGCACACATAGACTTTTAGCAGCATTTAGTGGCAGGGACTTTTAGGCTCGGTTCACACTTGTGCGACGTGAGAACCCTGCAAATCCACTGCGGCTTCCCGCGTCGCACCCGACTTGCACGGCAGTTCACACTGCCATATGCAAACTGCAAGGGAGTGTCAATACATTGTTAATGTCACCCCCATTTCAGCTCGCATATCGCACTGCGAACTATCTGGACAGGGATCAGATCACCCATGCGATCCAATTCTGGCGCAGACCAAAAAAAGGGTCAAATGCGGTATCGGCTATACTATCTGTGTGGCTAAAATCGCTTTGCACGGACATCGCATGTAATTTGCACTGCAGTGCGGTGTGAATCACATGCGATCTCGCAGAGCGCAGTAGTGTGAACCGGCACTTAAAGGCAAAAAAAAACACTAGGGCTGCAACTAACAATTATTTTCATAATCGGTTAGTTGGTCGATTGTTTCGATTAATCGGTTAATAACCTTAAAAAGTGTGGTGTATAATTTAGTTAATGTGTAAAGCTTAAAAAAAAAAAGCAATTTATTATTAAATATCACTATGCAGTGGTAAATAAACAACCAACTATATGGTTAGGGAGCAAAATATTGAATCCACTCTGAGAATAACAGAAGAGATATACTGTATATACTATTAGAGGAGATATACTGTATACACTATTAGAAGAGAAATAGTTTTTTGGCCAATTTGTTGTTGGGCAGATTAAAAAATACAAATTGCTGCAAAAATGCATTACATGCTTTTCTGCAGCTTCTCCATTGAAGTATATTCAACCAAAAAAGCACCATTTTGCGTTTAAAAAAAAAGTCCTTGACCCTTTCCAAATAGGCATCGGCTGAAAAAAAGCATAGATGTGAACGTGTCCCATAGAAAACCATGTAAATGAACTGTAGTGCGTTTCTGCAAAAAGCACCAAAAAACACAAAGATGTGAACCAAGTCTAAAACGTTTAGTAACATAATGGGATTAAAAAAAACTTTATAGTACAAAAAAAGTAAATCACTACTGTAAGGGGTTTATTTATTTATTTTTTTTACTGTATAACTGTGAAAGTAATATTTACAGTAGCGATTATTTACTCTTTTTGTACTATAAAGGGCTAATTTTATTATTTTTAACCCCATTATGTTACTGTCCGATTATGAAAATAGTAATTGATTAATTTCATAATCGATTAGTTTGTCGATTAGTTGTTTCAGCCCTAAAAAACAGGCTGCCAGCGTGTCCAGGAGCAGCAGACTTTTGGCAGAAAAAAAAAATGCTTGATGCTTGTAAACACGTGTTAAATTTATTATTTTGGCCAATTAAATGCATTAATGACCAGTTGCTTGCCGCCTGTTAATGCGCCCAAGTGCTTGTAGAAGTGTTAGACGCTTTTCCATCGTGAGGCTTTTTTTTTTCTTCCAAAACGTTGCTGCCAGGAGGGAGGGCTTCTAGTAGAGTTTGGAAAACAAGGTCTAAAAAGGTACTCAAAGCGGAGTTCCACCCATTTAAAAGTCAGCAGCTACAAAAAGTGTAACTGCTGACTTTTTTAATAATCAGACACTCACCTATCCCACCGTACAGTGATGCGGGTGAACGAAGCCCCCTCCTCTCTGCGGCACCGACATCGCTACTGCGGGCGCCCGGCTGTGGCTTCACAACCTGGCATGCACTGCGAATGTACGAGACGCTCTGCGCGCTGTGATTGGCTGCGCAGTCTTCTGGGACCTGTGACATGTCCCAGAAGATTGCAGGGAGGGATGGGGGAGAGGTGAACTTCCTACCGGCGCCGCAGAGCCCCTGGAGGAAGTGGGAGCTGGATGCCTCTGCAAAGAGGGTATTCGCTACCCCCCCCCCCCCCCCCAAAAAAAAAAATGTAATGCCAAATGTGGCATGTCAGGGGGTCACCGTCACTTAAAGCGGAAGTAACATTTTTGGGTGTAACTACAAAATACATATATCAAAACAATCAATAAAGATAAGAACACATGCAAGATGCAGGATAAATGTCCATGCTATATAGTGCAAAAAAGTCCATATATTGAAATATTAAACGAATGTCACACAAGTTGATGTTAATGGATGAAATGATGAACATCCAAACCACCAGCGAAACGCCTCACTCCTGCCCCCCCCCTCCATGGGCATAGGCTTATCTCTAGCCCCCCCCCCCCCCAGCTAAGCAGGGTCAAATAGCGCCTATGAGCCATCTCAGGACTCCAGGGAAATCCAACACAGCTGGCTCCTCAACTTCTCCCGCAATCTTTTCTTCAATATGTCAGCAACAGAGTTTATGCAAAGAGAAAGATGCCAATAGTGCTTGAATTGTTTTAAACGCTATCAAAATTTATTTAAAAATGTACAGGGTATTCACATTGTATAGGTGCTTCCAACGCACCACACTAAGGGAATATTGGTTTAAAATGTGTAACACAGAGCCGCACATCCAAATATTCGGACAGCTCCTGAAAACACTGTAGAGCCCGAATGCCTTCACCGTCCTAGCCCCTCCCCTACGCGTGTCGACACAGGGTCACGTGTCTTCCTCAGGCAGATCTCAGGCTTTTAGCAGCATTTAGTGGCAGGGGATTTTAGAGACAAAAAATAAAAAAAACACTGCCAGTGTGTCCAGGAGCAGCAGACTTTTGGCAGAAAAAAAATGCTTGATGCTTGTAAATGCATCTAAACCTGTGTTAAATTTACTATTTTGGCCAATTAAATGAATTAACAACCAGGTGCTTGACGCCTGTTAATGCGCCTAAGTGCTTGTAGGAGTGTAAGACACTTTTCCATCATCAGGCACTTTTTCTGTGAAAATGCTACTGCCAGGAGGGAAGGCTTCTAGGAGAGTTTGGAAAACCAGGCCTAAAAAGGTTCCTGCACTTTTTTGATGCGTTTTGGAGTCCCATACACTATAATGGCACATGAAAGTCACAAGCAATATGCACTGGGCGGGGGGGGGGGGGTTCAGCAGTGTGAACTGAGGCTTAGTTTTTGGACAGGCTGAAAACGCTGGTGTTGTGTCCAAATCAAAAGAGAACGCCCCTAGAATAACATAACTGGTCCCGTATACAATCAGTGAGCGTTGTCTCTCTGTCTCTTACTTAAAGAAACACCAGATACAAATAAAGCAGCGAAAAAAGTCAAAGAAAATGAATGCAGGCACCAAATCTATGGACTAGTAAGCTGCAATATACTGAATTTTTGTTTCTGGATGCTCTTTTACTAGACATTTCATTGTAAGAGATTTGTTTTACAATCTAATTGTCATCTTTAATACTTTGAATAGAGTCCTCATTTTTAGCTATTTTATGTTGCTGCAGGATGTTTCGGCAGGGAATGCATGACTTGAAAGTTTGGCCAAATATTGAAGCTGATGGATCAGAACCAACCAAGACACCAGGAAGGACGAGCAGCTCCATATCTGAGGATCAGATGAGCAGACTGGCCAAGGTAACTCTCTATGACCCGGTCTATCATTTCCCAATTTGTTTTCCAGGTCCTGTTTGAAACTTTAAGTGATTGTAAAGGTTTTATTATTTTAAGAAATTTTTTTTTTTTTTAAACTTCTTAGCTCTGTGCAATTGTTTTGTACAGAGCATCCTCGATCCACCTCTTCTGGGGTCCTCTGTGTGCCTCCATAGGAAGCCATTTCCTATCATTGTGCACCTGCAGGCTCGATCCTGAGCCACGCTGCCTGTGTCCATAGACACAGACAACCCAACTCTCCGCTCCCTCGTCACAGGATTTGTTTGCCAACTGCTACCAATCTGCCCTGTGAGGAGGGAGTGGAGAGAGACGTTGCTCTCGGGCGCATCGCTGGATCGAGATTGGGCTCAGGTAAGTGTGAAGGGGGCTGGCAGGGGAAGCTTAAAGCAGAGAATGCACTAAAAGATGCGGTTCACCTTCGGGAACATGTTACATGTTCCATCTGTTCTGTACTACCAGTGTTTAATTTCGTCAACAAAACGTTTTCATCAAAGATTTCGTCAGTGGCATTTTTACAATGATGAAAACGAAACTAAAAGTACAGCACTGACAAACTATGACAAAAATCAATTCGTCTTCCCCCAACGCTTTTCCCTGCAGACTTTTCATTCTATGGTCCAGTGCTGGTCCTCTTCTGGGTTTATTTATTACAGCAATTTATATAGCAGCACTTTACATACATCAACTTACAATCTAAGGCCCCTATATCTCATGCATATATACTTGCACACACATACCAGTTTAGTCATTTAAGTTACCAGAATGTCTTTGGAGTGTGGGAGGAATCGGGATTACTTGGGGGAAAATATGCAGATAGTGTCCTGGCCGCAAATTCAAAACAGAACTCCAGCGCTGCAAGGCAGGAGTGCCAAGCTCTAAGTCCCTGTGCTGGGTTCAGAGATACTGGGCATGATGCCATTGTGCCATGTTCTCACACTCCTTTATGTTGCTTTGCACAGTGCTTTTCTTCCTTAGGGTCATATTGGACGTGTGATTCTGCCGCTGGCAACACATCGCCAACAGCAAAATCACAGGGGAGAGGTTTCCTCTTACCGTAATGGAATTTGGCTATCCACACAAGGCAGGCTTTAACAGGTAAATAAAATACATATGACCACTTAAAGTGGTTGTTAAGCCACTCTATCCTGTTTGCACTATCAGCACTGCCTCCTATTGTGTACCCCCGTGTGTGTGATTTATTAAAATACTGTAAATGCTGCAAATACCAAATTTCAGAGCTGAGATCACGACTACATGACCGGCCGGATCTCTCCTTTCCTCCTCTAAAAGATGCAACGGGCGGGTCCCCAATCCCCTCACATGTTGAGGGCATGCTGCCTGGTATGGTTCAGGAGGGTGGGAGACGCTCGCTCGTCCCCTCCCTTTTTTGACCTGTCAGGCTGCATGCTCGGATAAGGGTCTGGTTTGGTTTTTGAAGGGGGGATCACACGCTTTTTTTTTTTTTTTTTTTTTTTTTTTTACATTTTGGCATGGGGAGGGGGGTCCCTCCAAATCCATACTAGACCCGAAGGGAAGCCCGCTGTCAGCTGATGATTCATCGGTTGTTAAGGCCGCGGTGCCCGGCTTCCCGGCCCCCCTCTTTAGCAACCAGTTATATGCAGTGTGTTTGACCACTTCAGCACCGGAAGGATTTACCCCCTTAATGACCAGGCCGTTTTTTTGCGATACGGCACTGTTATTTTAACTGACAATTGCGCGGTCGTGCGACGCTGTAACCAAAATAAAATTGACCTTTTTTTCCCACAAATAGAGCTTTCTTTTGGTGGTATTTGATCGCCTCTGCGCTTTTCCTTTTTTGCGCTATAAACAAAAAAATACCGACAATAAAAAAAAAAAAAAAAAATTATAACAAAAAAATGCTATAAATCTCTCCCCTATTTTGTAGACGCTCTAACTTTTGCGCAAACCAATCAATATACGCTTATTGCGATTTTTTTTTTTTTTTTTTTTTTTTACCAAAAATATGTAGAAGAATACATATCGGCCTAAACTGATGAAGACATTTTGTTGTTTTTCTGGATATTTATTGTAGCAAAAAGTAAAAAACTTTTTTTTTTGTTTTTTATTTTTGTTTTTGCTACAATAAATATCCAGAAAAACAACAAAATGTCTTCATCAGTTTAGGCCGATATGTATTCTTCTACATATTTTTGGTAAAAAAAAAATCGCAATAAGCGTATATTGATTGGTTTGCGCAAAAGCTATAGCGTCTACAAAATAGGGGAGAGATTTATAGCATTTTTATAATAAATCTTTTTTTTTTTATTTTTTTTTTACTAGTAATGTTGGTGATCAGCGATTTTTTTTTTTTTTTTTTTTTTTTTTATGCGGGCCTGCGAAATTGCAGACAACAAATCTGACAGTAAGTGACACTTTTTTGGGACCAGTGACATTATTACATTGATCAGAGCGAAAAATAGCCACTGATCATTGTATAAATGTCACT
The DNA here is from genome assembly GCA_037952925.1 of Lithobates clamitans. Lineage (NCBI taxonomy): Eukaryota > Metazoa > Chordata > Amphibia > Anura > Ranidae > Lithobates > Lithobates clamitans. Next base: position 573,873 of record JBBGZY010000154.1, on the reverse strand, counting down.
GGCAGGGAAGGGGTTAACACTAGGGGGCGATCAAGGGGTGAGGTGTTTCTAACTGTGGGGGGAGGGAACTGACAGGGAGTACAGAGAGATCGCTGTCCCTTTTTACTAGGGACAGACGATCTCTCTCTACTCCCCTGTCAGAACGGGGATCTGTTTGTTTACATTGACAGATCCCCGTTCTGCCTCTCTGTGGAGCGATCGTGGGTGGCCGGCTAACATCGCGGCCGTCGGCCACACACTTTGGCTCCGGTGATCTGCTATGGGCGCGTGAGCCTGCTATAGCCTTTAAAGGGACCGACGTATACCTACGTGGTTTTGCGCAACCGAGCCAACCTGCTGCAGTATAAAGCGGCATCTGGTCGGCAAACGGTTAAACCTTATAGCCGGCTCACCTGCATGGTACAAGGTGGTTGTTTTTTTTGTTTTTTTTCTAGCACTGACTATTCAATACAGATCATCCCCAGGTGCCCAAAGATAGGTTCTTAAGTTGAATTTGTATGTAAGTTGGAGCAGGTACATTTTATTATTTTTTTTTTTTGGTAAGATAGGGAAAGGGTTAAAGCTCCATCCAGACTTGTGCGGCTTGTCATGCAACTTTGGATATCAAAGTTGCATTAAAAAGTCATTCCTTATGTTTTCCAATGATAACCATTCATATATATGTGCGACTTAGACGGCTTTCACACCGAGCCGCCCATAGCATCAGCGGTGAAACGCCGCTATTTTTATCGCCGTTTTACCGTCGGATTTGCTGAGCATTTCTCGGCTGCCCTTTCTCGGCCGCTAGCAGGAGATAAAAGCGCCCCGCTAGCGGCCGAGAAAGGGTTAAAACCGCCCGCAATGCGCTGCAATAGCGGCATTTTGCTGGTGGTATCGCAGCGCTGCCCTATTGATTTCAATAGGGAGCAGGGGTGGAGGAACGGTAAACACACTGCTCCTTCACCGCTCCAAAGAAGATGCTGGCAGGACTTTTCCTGATGTCCTGCCAGTGCACCGCTCCAGTGTGAAAGCCCTCAGGCTTACACACTGGAGACAATGGAGCAGCTGTTTGAGGGCGCATTGCAGGCGCTATTTTTAACGCTATAGCGCCTGCAAAATGCTCTCGTGTGAAAGGGGTCTTAAAGTTGCAGCGACTTCAAGGTAGTTCATGCACTACTTTGGTCTGACTTTCATGCAGCTTGAGGGTCATAGACTTCAATGTTAACCCCCAAAAGTTGCATGAGAGTCGTAGCTGAATGTTATACACTGCAACAGTTGTCGCTGGTCAAAGCCAAAATCGTATCCAAGTTGCACCCATCCAAAGTTGCGTCAAAGTTGCACAAGTGTGAATAGAGCCTAACGCCCCTATATGGTTTGTTTTGCTGTCTGTGCCCTCACTTTCTGTCCCTGTGACAATTGGATTTGAAAATTTTGGGTTGTCGTGGAAACAAGAATTGGTGATAAACCATCAGTGGGAAGTACCTTTTCCCCATAATTCTTACAGGAGTGAATTCACCCTTTCCTGGGGGGAGATTTCCTCTCCCTTCCTGTTGTCTCCCTCTGTAAGTAGGAGTCAGTCGTATGTAAGTCGGATGTTTTGTAAGTCGGGGACTGCCTGTATATAGTTACATTTTTTTTAAAGCTGAACGCCAGGAAACTTGAAAATGATTCCTTGCTGTGGGGCTGTGCCTGCACTGCAAGGGTTAAGTGCTCCTTTAGGTCTTAATCTAAAAGTAGATTTACGTACTCCATCCAGCGTGTTGCTAGAATAGTCCCTGCAGCGTCCTCTCCCCCATGCCGCAGCGGTCTGAGGTCCTGATGTTGTCAAAACCAATGCAGGGACCTTCCACCGCCAGTGTATGGGGGAGCACCGCCTGTCGGGGGAGTGGAGAATTGGGTAAGTAAAATTACTTTTACGCTCTGCTACACTAAGCAGAGTTAACTCTTGCAGTGCGGTCACAGTCCCACTGTAAGGGGTGATTTTTTTTATCACCCCAGCAGGCCCCTGTAGGAGGGGCCTGGTGGGCCCCTCCCACAGCTCTGCTCTCTCTTTGTGCAGGGTAACTGGTCGTGTCTCCACCCCCTCCTGTAGTGTTCTGCAGGCAGCCTGTAGCAGGCGGAGCTTGATGGGCCCCTCCCACAGCTCTGCGCCCTCTCCTTGTGCAGGGTGACTGGTCTTGTCTCCGCCCCCTCCTGTAGTGTTCTGCAGGCAGCCTGTAGCAGGCGGAGCTTGATGGGCCCCTCCCACAGCTCTGCTCTCTCTCCTTGTGCAGGATGACTGGTCTTGTCTCCGCCCCCTCCTGTAGTTTTCTGAAGGCAGCTTGTAGTGGGTGGAGCCTGCTGGGCCCCTCCCACAGCTTCTCTCTCTCTCTCTCTCTCTCTCTCTCTCTCTCTCTCTCTCTCTCTCTCTCTCTCTCTCTCTCTCTCTCTCTCTCTCTCTCTCTCTCTCTCTCTCTCTCTCTCTCTCTCTCTCTCTCTCTCTCTCTCTCTCTGCGCGCAGGATGACTGGTCCTGTCTCCGCCTCATCTTATACCCTGTACACATGATCGGACATTCCGACCACAAAATCCATCGGATTTTTTCCGACGGGTGTTGGCTCAAGCTAGTCTTGCATACACACGGTCGCACAAAGTTGTCGGAGAAAATCCGATCGTTTTGAACGCAGTGACGTAAAACATGTACGTCGGGACTATAAACGGGGCAGTAGCCAATAGCTTTCGTCTCTTAATTAATTCTGAGCATGCGTGGCACTTTGTACGTCGGATTTGTGTACACACGATCGGAATTTAAACTATCTGATTTTGTTGTCGGAAAATTTTATATCCTGCTCTCAAACTTTGTGTTGGAAATGCAGATGGAAAAAGTCCGATGGAGCCCACACACGATCGGAATTTCCGTCAACACAATCCGATCGCACTTTTTCTGTCGGAAAATCCGATCGTGTGTACAGGGCATTATAGTGTTCTGCAGGCAGCCTGTAATGGATGGAGCCTGCTGGACCCCTCCCACAGTTCTGCTGTCTCTCCTTGTGCAGGATGATTGTTTTTTTCTCCACCCCCTCCTGTAGTGTTCTGCAGGCAGCTTGTAGCGTACAGGGCTTGCTGGGCCCTTCCCACAGCTCTTCTCTCTCTCTCTCCTTGTGCAGGATGACTGGTCTTGTCTCCGCCCCCTCCTGTAGTTTTTCTGAAGGCAGCTTGTAGTGGGTGGAGCTTGCTGGGCCCCTCCCAAAGCTCTTATTGCTCTTTTTGTGCAGGATAACTGGTCTTGTCTCCGCCTCCTCTTATAGTGTTCTGCAGGCAGCCTGTAATGGGTGGAGCCTGCTGGGCCCCTCCCACAGTTCTGCTGTCTCTCCTTGTGCAGGATAACTGGTATTGTCTCCGCCCCCTCCTGTAGTGTTCTGCAGGCAGCTTGTAGCGGACAGGGCCTGTTGGGCCCCTCCCATAGCTCTTCTCTCTCTCTCTCTCTCTCTCTCCTTGTGCAGGATGACTGGTCTTGTCTCCGCCTCCTCATATAGTGTTCTGCAGGTAGCTTGTAATGGGTGGAGCCTGCTGGGCCCCTCCCATAACTCTGCTCTCTGCATAGGCTATGTACAGCACAGTGAGGATGCATCTGAGTTTGCAAAGGCATTTGGTGCACACAAAGTGGATTTGTATCCTTTGTGGCTATTGTGGAATATACTGTATTTAAAAAGTTTTTTTGTGCCCAGAGTTCAGCTTTCAGTCATATTGCTATGTTAGATCCGGACCCCTCACAACAATTTAGTGATAATACTCCCATCTAAAGGAAGCGATCTGTGATCTTGCTGTAAATCCCCTAATTTCACAGCACGGTTCAGTTTTCCTCCCATGGCAGCTGTTAGACGCATTTCGCTTTTTTATCTTTCTTCCTTTTTATCTATCTGTGCCCCGTCTGTTTATGATTTTCCTCTTTTTGGCCTTTGCGTTCTATGAAAAGCGCTGAGGTTTATTTGGAGGGAGAGGATTTGAGCGACAGATGGGGACAGACCAGAGCCGTAAATATGTCCAATATTCTTCTCCTCTGATTTACTGCATCAATAAAGGGCGGCTTTGTTTTCATGGAATAGCAGCTTTTTTTTATAAGGCCAGCTCACCTTCACATTAAAGAAAAAGCTAATTAAAGGATTCTCTTTATGGCCGCAGGATAAGGGGGAAGGTTTAATGGTATCAGGGGCAGCGGGTGGCACAATCATATCTTCTGGCGGCTTAACCGCTACTATCTCTTTTGTCTGGATTTTCTCTTCAGAGTTAAAGGAGACATGAACTGTAAAGAGAACCGGTCACTATTGGGCTTATGCAAGGATGTAATGATTCAGTCTTAACCCTTTCACGACCAGAGCTCATTGAAGCCCAGACCAAATTAGACGGCACCTGTATGCTTGACCAGAACTCTGAACAAAGCCAGCCATAGATGGATCCCAATTCCTGAATTTAGATCCGTGCAGGCTGGTTGTACGGAAGTTGATTAATCGATAGACTTCAGTACAACCAGCCTTTCAGGTTCCCCCCCCCCCCCCCCCAATCTCTTTTGTATTCTGCCGGTGGGGAAGGTTCCCTGCTCTCCCCGCTGGCAGAACACAATAGCGCTGCAGAAAGGATTCCCCCATCGACACTGACTGTGTTGATTGAAGGAAGAAAAAAAAAAATCCTTAAATTTCCCAATCATGTGGTTGAAGGAAAGAAATTTGCATAATGTTTGGCCATAGATGATTCTTTTTTTTTTTTTTTGATGAGCAAGAGGGTGGTAGAATATAAACCGATGTATTCCCCCACTTACGTGAACTCCTCCGCTTTCAGAATATGCTGATTAGCGCTACAGCCACTGATCAAATGAAAGTTTTCCAACAGTTCTGTTCAAGAAAAGTGGATAGTGAGATATACTAAACCAGTTGAAATTCGGTCCTTTAATGGCCAACTTGCTTATCTAAACAATTTTTACTTCGTCTTTGCTGGACATACAGTATGAGACTTTTATGTGGTACAATGTTGTAAAAAATTCCCTGTTTGTTTGTTTTTTTGTTTTTTTTTGTTTAGTTTTTTTTGGCAAAACTCCAGCCATGTAATACCTCCTCCTCTACCTCCACCACTTGTACATCTACCGCTACCCTGTACCTCCTCCACCACCACCTCTTCCTTCACCGCCACCTTTTTTCTCTACCTCCACCACCACTGCCACCACCTCTTCCTCTATCTCCACCACTTGTACATCTACCGCTAACCTCTACCTCCACCACCACCTCTTGCTCTACCTTCATCTCCACCACCACCTCTTGCTCTACCTTCATCTCCACCACCACCTGAAGCCTCCTCCCCATATTTTATATTTAAGTTGTATGATGTCACCGCAGCTATTTTTCCTCCTTCTGGCGTCTGATAGATATTCTTCCAGGACTGAGTGGTGGTCATGTAATGACATGCGAGAGACACTTAGTCGTGAAGTACTGTGAGCCCAGCCTGGGTGATGACACACTCATTGAAGGGGGAGTTGTAATTAACATGCTGAACTCACAGGAAATGGGTAGTATGACGGTGTCAGATTGCACTAAAGAGGACCGCCAGTGCTGGACTGTGGGGGTAGGGGAAGGGAAGGCTGGCACTGCATTGGCCTTGATGATGTCAGCACCCAGACCTGTGGAGTATGGGGAAGAAGACACTGAGGGGACCAGTCCATCAGTGCAGAGGATCACGTAAGTAAATTCTGGGTCCCCTACACCAATACAATTAACCCTTGCAGTGGGCACAGCCACTGCAAGGGATCAATTTAAAGTTTCCAGGAGTTGGACTTTAAGGCTACTTTCACACTGGATCGACGCGGGCTTTGGCGGCAAAGTGCCGCTATATCTAGTGGCGTTTTAGCGGCGCTATTCGGCCGCTAGCGGGGCGTTTTTAACCCCGCTAGCGGCCAAAAAAGGGTTAAAACTGCCCGCAAAGCGCCACTGCATCGGCGCTTTGCCGGTGAGTTTGCAGCGCTGCTTTATTGTTTTCAATGGGAAGGGGAGCTTTAGGAGCGGTAAATACACCGCTCCTTCAGCGCTCCAAAGTCCTACAAGCGCACCGCTCCAGTGTGAAAGCCCTCGGGGCTTTCACATTGGAGACACAGCAGCGGTTTCAGAGCGATTTGCAGTCGCTATTTTTAGCGCTGTAGCGCCTGCAAAGCGCCCCAGTGTGAAAGGGGCCTTAATGTAACAAATGGACACCACCTTTTTTTTTTTTTTTGAATGCATATTACTACCCAACTCTGGACTAATTATTATAATTTTTTTTATATCCCCAAGGAGGAATAAAAAAAAAAACAACTCCAACAGCTGGAATACTTGCCTTTTCCCATGCAGTATCTCTTCTCCTCCACAAGATGTCCTCAGTCTTCTGTGTTGACTGATGTCCATCATCGTTCATCTTGGAAGACAGGGCGATACAGCCCAGGGCATCATTTTGCTTCCCCCCGAAGTGGACACCATTTGGTCTCCTTGAATTCACAGTATAATGATGCAGATAATTCTGCTGTCCTAATGACAGTGGCCCCACTTTTTGGATCATTCTAGTGCGAGTGCCAGAAGGGTGACTTTGTTTGGTAAACAAACCCATGTGGACATTGTCATTGGCCATGATTGCCTGCCATGGATGTTACCTGATCAGGGCACAGGGCTTTGCACTTCGAAACATAAGGTCATTGGTGTTGATTAACTAAGAGTTAAATAACTAACTTATTCTAATTCTATACGGTAGAATACCGAATGTTGTAACAATTGTGCAAGTGTTCAATTCACTAAGAATTTGAAGTTAAATGCCGCATGTGGTATTTGTTCAATTTAGCGGTAATTACTGCATTGAGCTGGTTGCTAAGGAGTGGTCTGGCAAGCCGGCCGCCGCGTCCTTAACAACTGATCAGCTGTCGGCATGCTATCCTGCTCACCGCTGATTGTAAAAAAAAAAAAAAAAACACAACCAATTAAAAATTATGAAAAAAAAAAATGTGTTGTCCCCAGTCCATACCAGGCCCTTCGGGTCTGGTATTGATTTTAAGGGGAACCCCACGCCAAAATTTAAATCGGAAACCGCATGGGATCCCCCCCAAAATCCATACCAGACCCTTATACGAGCATGAAGCCTGGCAGGTCAGGAGGGTGGGGAGAGTAATGACCGTGCCCCCCCCTTCCTGAACCATACCAGGCCACATGCCCTCAACATGGGGAGGTGGGTGCTGCCCCCCCACCCCAAAGCACCTTGTCCCATGTTGCTGGGGAAGGGGGCCTCTCCCTGACAACCCTGAGCGGTGGTTGTGGGAGTCTGCGTGTAGGGGGGGCTTATCGGAATCTGGAAGCCCCCTTTTAACAAGTGTACCCCCAGATCCTGGGCCCCCCCATGTGAATGAGTATGGGGTACAATGTACCCCTACCCATTCATCAAATAAAAAAAAAGTAGTTTAGTGTTACAAAATACGAGACGTTTTTTGACAAGTCCTTTATTAAAAATTGTGTCTTCTCCCTGCGGTGTTTCTTCTTCCTGCGGTGTTTCTTCTCCCTCTGGAGATGGTGTTTTTTTTTGTTTTTTGTTTTTTTTTGTCCGCCGCCACTGCCTGCTAAAAATAAAAACCGCAGTCTTTCTCCAACACCGACTGCCTCTGTTGTGTTGGCTCCCGCTGTCTGCTATTTCTTAAATAGCCATGGGGCGTGGCCATCTGGTTTCATAATTTTTAATTGTCTGCTTTTTCTTTACAATCAGCTGTGAGCAGGCAAGCCCGCTGACAGCTGATGAGTCATCGGTTGTTAAGGACGCGGCAGCCGGGTTCCCAGCCCACTGCTTGGCAACCAGCTATTTGTCACAAAACGGCCTTGGGGCTGTTTTTTTGACAATTGCTGCATGTGACACCTCCAGCATAACCCTGGTGGTAAATATCGCATGCTTTTTAACGCTCTGGTCCATTTGTGAATTTGACTTTCATGCTTTTTATGCGATGTTTACCGGCAGATTTTTTTTTTTTTTTTTTTTTTTATTTATTTTTTTTAGTAAATCCAACATAATGTGTGTTTTTTTTTTTTTTGTTTTTTTGTGTGAATTGAAGTTGGTTTAACGAATGTGATGATTATTTATGCAAATGAGTAACATGATACCCTTTTTGCATGTGGTAAAGCTTTGTGAATTGACCCCATTGTCACAATACCGCTCTAGCAGCGTAGCAAAGATGTGTAGCAGCTCCAAACCTCTGCTTGTTTTCTTTGGTGATTTCACTTTAAATCAAGTATTTTAAATGCAAACTTGCAGGGTTTTCCATAAATTTGTATTCACTTGTGATGTGCATTTGGACTTTCTCAAGTAGTTTACTACTCCAGAAAGAGTCCATTGTCTAGCGCCGGCCTTCCCTCTTTGCACATCATAGTCCTCTCCTCTTCTGGAAGTCTCTAATCTCTACGCTGACCCAGCTCCCCCACTCCTTCCCTTGCTACAGATTCATTTACTATTCTGTATATTGTCTGTGATGAACTAAAAGCGCACAGAGAGAGAGCACACAAAGGCAGATCACACAGGACTTGATATGTGTGTGTTTATTGGGGAACCTGGGTGTACAGGATGAGTGGCAATGGGACAGAGCCCAGAGAAACAGTCCACAGGGCAGCAATATAATACACCACAGATGGACAGTCCATGGAATAGCAATATGGCACACCCCGGATTAACCGTGCATGGAGTAGCCGTATGGGATTGCAAAAGGAGATGATCCTCAGGGTGGTAATAGAGCACAACAAGGGGAGATAATCCTCAGGGTGGTAATAGAGCACAACAAGGGGAGATGATCCTCAGGGTGGTAATAGAACACAACAAGGGGAGATGATCCTCAGGGTGGTAATAGAACACAACAAGGGGAGATGATCCTCAGGGTGGTAATAGAACACAACAAGGGGAGATGATCCTCAGGGTGGTAATAGAGCACAACAAGGGGAGATGATCCTCAGGGTGGTAATAGAACACAACAAGGGGAGATGATCCTCAGGGTGGTAATAGAGCACAACAAGGGGAGATGATCCTCAGGGTGGTAATAGAGCACAACAAGGGGAGATGATCCTCAGGGTGGTAATAGAGCACAACAAGGGGAGATGATCCTCAGGGTGGTAATAGAGCACAACAAGGGGAGATGATCCTCAGGGTGGTAATAGAGCACAACAAGGGGAGATGATCCTCGGGGTGGTAATAGAGCACAACAAGGGGAGATGATCCTCAGGGTGGTAATAGAGCACAACAAGGGGAGATGATCCTCGGGGTGGTAATAGAGCACAACAAGGGGAGATGATCCTAAGGGTGGTAATAGAGCACAACAAGGGGAGATGATCCTAAGGGTGGTAATAGAGCACAGCAAGGAGAGACAATCCTCAGGGTGGTAATAGAGCACAACAAGGGGAGACAATCCTCAGGGTGGTAATAGAGCACAACAAGGGGGGACGATCCTCAGGGTGGTAATAGAGCACAACAAGGGGAGATGATTCTCAGGGTGGTAATAGAGCACAACAAGGGGAGATGATCCTAAGGGTGGTAATAGTGCACAACAAGGGGAGATGATCCTCAGGGTGGTAATAGAGCACAGCAAGGAGAGACAATCCTCAGGGTGGTAATAGAGCACAACAAGAGGAGATGATCCTCAGGGCAGCACTATACCACTACACAAACAGGTTAGCAGTCCATGGAATAGCAATAGGACACAGCAAAGGGAGACAATCCCACAGGGAAACAATAGGACACCACAAAGGGGGAATGAACCTCAGGGTGATTCTTAGGGCAACAATAAGGCATAGCAATGGGAAATAATCCTCTGGGTAATATGGCACAGCAAAGAGTTACAGTCCATGGAGGGGGGAAATATGACACAGCCAAGGGGATATACAGGAGGCTTCCAAGACTCACACTGAGGACGCCTGGTGGCCCCGGGCGGGTGATGAGGTGGTCAGGCAGGAAGGCAGCTGGACAAAGGGAGGCAGAGTGTAACTCCTGGAGGCCCAACCTTAGTTTTAGGTCCTCACTGACACAGACAGCATACAGGGGTCTGGCAGCAGGAGATACTGTATGTGTCCCTCCCCCCCCCCCCCCCCCAGCCAAGGTAGTTATACCTGAGCAATTCTGCAACCCAGGCAACATGAGGCTTTTCATCAGATTGTCTGGGCAACAGGAAATAAATCCCCCCCCCCACCCCAGCCACAGCCACAGCTCTTTGTTTCCAGTGGGGCACAACACAGGAAGAACACACTGCGCCCCCCTAGACCCTGGTGCCTGGAGGGGAGGAAGTCTGTGGGCATCGTGAAGAGATTCACATGTGGACCACAGCAGGGGGTCTGATAGCCTGGCACCTCGGCCATAGGAGGGCTGCTGACATCATATCCATGATGGCGGTACTTGGCAACAGTCTCTGGGCTTTTGGATGTCTATAGAAGAAAGTCTTTTACAGGTAAAAAACATATATATAAATATAGGATAAATGCACATATAATCTTATAATAAGATTTTTGTTCAAATGAATGGTCTGCCAATAGGGTCTGTTTTATTGTACAGCCATGATTTGTTTGTAATTCAGTTTGTGTGTTTTCTGATTAAGTTTCTTTGATGCAGGGGCTTAATAAGGAGCGATTAGAGGAAGTAAGTACTGACATCATGAGCATGTGCATTGCACTGATTGTACTAACCTGTCCGCTGACCACTGACCATGCTTTCTTTAGAGTGCTGTGGTTTTCTGTCTGAATGAGATAAGGTGTAACAGTTGGACTTGTGCAAGAATCGGAATATTCCACGGTGTGTTTATGTAATAGTACAGACTTGCATAGAAATATTAACAGTACATGCCCCCATTAATTTTACTACAAAAGTGAGTACACCCCTCACGTTTTTGTAAATATTTTATCCTATCTTTTCATGTGAGAACACTGAAGAAATGACACTTTGCTACAATGTAAAGTAGTGAGTGTACAGCTTGTATAACAGTGTAAATTTGCTGTCCTCTCAAAATAACTCAACACACAGCCATTAATGTCTAAACTGCTGGCAACAAAAGTGAGTACACCCCTAAGTGAAAATGTCCAAATTGGGCCCAAAGTGTCAATATTTTGTGTGGCCACCATTTATTTTCCAGCACTGCCTTAACCCTCTTGGGCATGGACTTCACCAGAGCTTCACAGGTTGCCACTGGAGTCTTCTTCCCCTCCTCCATGATGACATCAAGGAGCTGGTGGATGTTAGAGACCTTGCGCTCCATTTGAGGATGCCCCACAGATGCTCAATAGGGTTTAGGTCTGGAGACATGCTTGGCCAGTCCATCACCTTTACCCTCAGCTTCTTTAGCAAGGCAGTGGTCATCTTGGTGGTGTGTTTGGGGTCGCTATGTTGGAATACTGCCCTGCGGCCCATTCTCTGAAGAGATGGGATAATGCTCTGCTTCAGTATGTCACAGTACATGTTGGCATTCATGGTTCCCTCAATGATCTGTAGCTCCCAAGTGCCAGTAGCACTCATGCAGCCCCAGACCATGACACTCCCACCACCATGCTTGACTGTAGGCAAAACACACTTGTCTTTGTACTTCTCACCTGGTTGCTGCTACGCACACTTGACATCGTCTGAACCAAATAAGTTTATCTTGGTCTCATCAGACCACAGGACATGGTTCCATTAATCCATGTCCTTAGTCTGCTTGTCTTCAGCAATCTGTTTTCAGGCTTTCTTGTGCATCATGTTTAAAAGATCATCTTTCATCCCATTCCTTTTGGGATGACAGCCATGCAGACCAATTTGATGCAGTGTGTGGCGTATGGTCTGAGCACCGACAGGCTGACCCCCCCACCCCTTCAACCTCTGCAGCAATGCTGGCAGCACTCATACGTCTATTTCCCAAAGACAACCTCTGGATTTGACGCTGAGCACGTGCACTCAACTTCTTTGGTCGACCATGGCGAGGCTTGTTCTGAGTGGAACCTGTCCTATCAAACCGCTGTATGTTCTTGGCCACCGTGCTGCAGCTCAGTTTCAGGGTCTTGGCAATCTTCTTATAGCCTAGACCATCTTTATGTAGAGCAACAATTCTTTTTTTTTTTTTTTTTTTTTTTCAGATCCTCAGAGAGTTCTTTGCCATAAGGTGCCATGTTGAACTTCCAGTGACCAGTATGAGAGAGTGAGAGCGATAAAGTCAAATTTAACACACCTGCTCCCCATTCACATCTGAGACCTTGTAACACTAACGAGTCACATGACACTGGGGAGGGAAAATGGCTAATTGGGCCCAATTTGTACTCATTTTTGTTGCCAGCGGTTTAGACATTAATGGCTGTGTGTTGAGTTATTTTGAGGGGACAGCAAATTTACACAGTTATACAAGCTGTACACTCACTACTTTACATTGTAGCAAAGTGTCATTTCTTCAGTGTTGTCACATGAAAAGATAGAATAAAATATTTACAAAAAATGTGAGGGGTGTACTCACTTTTGTGAGATGCTGTATATCTGACTGCTTGGCTGGCATCAGGGGGTTGTATTTAACCTGAAGTTGCTGGCTTGTCAGTTGCTTACAATGTCTCCAAGCTTGTGAGGTGCACGATGGTATGAGAGTCCTGTAGATTTTAGGCTTTTGTTTACTCTGCTCCAGGTACAGAAGAACATTCAGAGGAAAACTATTTTAGATGTTGTTCAGGTGGCTGAAAAATTAGCAAACAGTGTGGCCAGGTGTTGGGAAAGCAGACAGAATTCTGTGATGCAACACTAGAGACATCACCAGCAAGAGGAAGGAGGTCCTGATCCTCTATATCGGTGATGGCGAACCTTGGCACCCCAGATGTTTTGGAACTACATTTCCCATGATGCTCTGCAGTGTAGTTGAACATCTGGGGAAATGTAGTTCCAAAACATCTGGGGTGCCAAAGTTCACCATCACTGCTCTATATAGATCTTCATATCACTAGAGGGGTCACCAGCAGGAGGAAAGAGGTCCTGTTCCTCTAATATAGATCTTTAGTTATCACTAGAGGGATCACCAACAAGAGGCAGGAGGTCCTGGTTCCTCTATATAGATCTTAGTTGTTACTATAGGAATCGCCGGCAGAAGGAAGGAGATTCTAATTCCCCTATTAGGATCTTTAGTTATTACTAGAGGTAGATCACCAGCAGGAGGAAAGAGGTCTATATATGCCTTACTTATTACTATAGGAATTACCAGCAGGACGCAGGAAATTCTAATTCCCCTATATAGATCTTTAGTTATTACTAGAGGGATCAAGAGCAGGGAGAAGGAGGTTCTAATTCAATCATATATTTTTAGTTCTCACTAGAGGGGGTCACCAGCTGGAGGCATGAGGTCTTGATTTTCCTATATAGATATTTAGTGATCGCTCGAGAGCTCACCAGTAGGAGGAAGGAGGTCCTGATTCCTCTATTTAGATCTGTAGTTATCACTCAAGGGATCACCAGCAGGAGGAAGGAGGTTTTGTTTGCACCATATAGATCTATAGTTATTTGATGGATCACCAGCTGGAGGAAAGTGGTCCTGATTCCTCTATATAGATTTAGTTATCTCTAGAAGGGTCAAGAGCAGCAGGAAGGAGGTCCTGATTCTCCTATAAAGAACTTTTAGTGATCTCCAGCAGGCGGAAGGAGGTTCTAATTACACCATATAGATATTTTGTTATTATTCGAGGGATCACTAGCTGGAGGAAAGTGGTTCTGATTCCCCTATATCACTATAAGGATCACCAGCAGAAGGATGAAGGCCCTGATTCCCCATTGTAGATATTTAGGGATCACTTGAGTGATCACTAGGAGGGAGGAGTTCCTGATTTCCCTACATAGAACGTTCGTGATCACTTGGGGTATCATCAGCAGGAGGAAGGAGGTTCTAAGTTCACCATATAGATCTTTAGTTATCATTTGAGGGATCACCAGCAGGAGGAATGAGGTCCTGGTTCCCCCATAAAGAGAGTTATTTTGACTCTTTTAGAATACTGTGTCCAGTTCTGGAGACTTCAAAAGATCTTGATAAGACACGAGTTTAGAGACTAGTAATAAAAATGGTGAAAGGTCTGAAGCATAAAACCGGGAGAGTCTTTGGGATTCTAGTCTGTACTGTCTTGAGAAAAGAAGGGAAAGGGGAAACATAACTGAAATCTTTAAATACATGAAGGGTGTGAATAAGGTTTAAGAGTATTTTCAATATGAAGTTAAAATCAAGAGCATGAAGTAGGACCTCAAATTAGCAGGAGTGAAGTCCAGTGCTAATCTTAAAGTATTATTTTACCAAAAGGCTAAGTTTTTTTTTTTTTTTTTTTTTTTTTTTTTTTTTTTTTAAGATTTGTTTCAAAACCTGCACGTTCTGATCACTTTTCAGAGGCGTTTGACAGGTGGGGAGGCCTCCTCAACATCTATTCCAGGGGTCTTCAAACTGCGGCCCTCCAGATATGTTCAGGAACTACAATTCCCATCATGCCTAGTCATGTCTGTGAATGTCAGAGTTTTACAATGCTTCATGGGACTTGTAGTTCCGCAACAGCTGCAGGGCCTTAGTTTTGAAGTTCCCTGATCTATTCTAACCCCGTAATTACCACACCAACATAACTTGAATTGGTAGCGTTTAGCAGGCTTATTGTCACATGACACTAAAAATAGGCATCGGCACTTGGTATTGGCGAGTACTTGAGAAAAAAATATCGGTACAGTACTCCGGTCTTAAAAAAACTGGTATTGGTGCATCCCTAGATCTAGCATTACAGTGGTTGTAACTTTCATCCAGTCAAAATAATATAATGTGTTGGTTGGGATGACCCTTTATGTGCTGGTTCACATCTATGCGGCTTCAGAGTCGCACGACTTTGACAGCCTGTGTGACTTCATTGCGGCTTGCTTGCGACTTCATTAACAGAATTCAATGAAAGTCGCGATGAAGACCACCAGAGGTGGTGCAGGAACCTTTTTCGAAGTTGCTGGGACTTGAGTCGCACTGATTAGAACAGCTCTGTTGCTGTTAATGGCGTGCCACTTGTCTTTAGACTTTGAACTCTCAAAACGCATGACAAGTCGCGGCAGTGTGAACAGGCAATAATTGGCATGGATCAGTTGTGTACAAATGCATGATTGGCCTGGATTACTGAAGCTGTGTTTGTTTGTGAAGAGTGTTAATACTGTTTTACTCGCCTTGTCTGTTGTCCAGGCGTCCATGTTTTCCAGGTGGAGGTGATGGGCTCCTGTCTGTTGCCTGTGCTTGTAGTGAAGTGTACAGCTGTCACTCTGCATGTCTTTTGTCACTCACTGAGTGAAGGGAGCCGCGTTATCAGAGTGAATGGATTGACTGGACTGAGTTTTGGTGTTTGAAGCTTGTTACTTCCAAATCTGAGGTGTTTGTTATCAGCTAATTATAAAGCCGGGTACACACTATGAGCTGGGTTGAATAAAAAAAACCTGTCAGCTATGGTCAGAGCTATGCGGAGTTAGTACAGCGATCTCCCCCGTTGAGCTGTTGTGTTCTGAGAGGGGGGCGCCCCCCCCCCCCCCCCGCCAGAACACTCCGATCAACGCTCTCTGCCATTGGCTGAGAGCGCTGATCGGGAGTCAGTCGGCTACTGGTTTTCCAGCATGCTCATGTGGTGTGTGTTTTTTTTTGTTTTTTTTTCTGATATCTCCCCACATTCGGCCCGTGTGTACCAGGCTTAAAGGGTAACTCAACTTTCGTGGGGAAAAAAAAATAGCAAACAAAGAAAAAATAATATAGCATATACAATTGCAACACAAGTCATATTGTAATTGAATGTTATTAAAAATTACCTTTCCTTTTCAATCTGCAGCCGCTGTAATTTTCTGAAAATGCATTGCAATATGGCTACCTGGAGTTGTTCTGTACAGAGTGTACTTACCACTTCCCAGAAACATAATTACCTGCTTGTGTGATTGGCTCACTGATTTTCCCAGAAGTCTGCCTAAGATACAAGTCAGATTTCAGGCATCCCCGGCAACAAAAATGTAATTTTTGGTGAGATACTCCCAATAGGAACATGTCTAAAGCGATACATGCCCAGCAGGTTTCCTCACTAGTGCTCTGCTGATGCACAGCTGATAGATAATTATGAAATCACTCCCACTGGACCCACTAAGCACAAAGGCACAGGCAAACACTTCAGAATAACAAAAAGTAGGAACTTGCAACAAAGGTTGTTATAATCTTTGCAATGTACATAGATCACCCAGAGGGGAATGTTCTTCTTCTCAACAAAAGTGGAGTTATGCCTTAAGAGCCCAGTCTGTCAGGAAAACCAGGCCCTGCTAACGAAGGGAAGCTAAATCCAGAAGGGGTTACAGAAGAGGCTTTTCTGGGTAATAATTATTGTAAGCACTGTGCTGGCTGCCCTTACACTTGTAACAGTGTAAAATTGAATACAGGTTCACTTTAAAGTAGACGTATAGGCCAAACTTTATTTATTTTGGATAGAGTAAGGGAGGGTTATAATGCCTGTTTTATTTTTTGACATCTGTGTCCCATTGGGGAGATTTCCCTTCACTTCCTGTCCCTTAGCCAAAACAGGAAGTGAGAGAAAATCCCTGAAAATTAACTACTTCAAGACCAAGCCTATTTCTGACACTTGTTGTTTACAAGTTAAAATCCAGTATTTTTTGCTAGAAAATTACTTAGAACCCCCTAACATTATATATATTTTTTTAGCCAAGACCCTAGAGAATACAAAGCGTTACTAGACCTACTGATTACCAACAATACAGTTCTGATCACGGATGTGGAAATACGGGGCAATTGAGGAAACGGCGATCACAGGTCAATTAACTTCAGTATGAATCACACAGATAGGAAACATAAGGGGAATACAAAGATACTGAATTTCAAAAGAGCCAACTTCCCTAAACTACGAACATTGCTAGAAGGTATAAATTGGGCTAAAATCTTAGGAACAAAGAACACGGAGGAGAGATGGGTTTGCTTTAAGAGCATGTTAAATAAGGGCATTAGCCAGTGCATCCCATTGGGAAATAAATTTAAAAGTGCGAACAGAAGTCCTGGATGGCTTAACTCCAATGTAGAAATGCATATAAAAGCAAAGAAGGCCTTCAAAAAATACAAGGCTAAGGGATAATCATCAGCATTCAGACTTTACAACGAATGCAACAAGAAATGTAAGGGTGCAATTAGAGCGGCTAAGATAGAACACCAAAGACACATAGCGAAGGAGAGCAAAAAAACCCCCAAGAAATACTTCCCGACCAACCACTGCAGTTATACTGCGGCAGGTTGGCTCCCCTGCGCGAGCCGTCGTAGCTATACGTCGGGATAGCAGGCGCGCACATGCGCCGCCCTCTGCACAGCGGAATGCCGACGGTCATGATTACCTCCCGCCACGAGCGATCGTGAGCAGGAGAGACCGAACAGGGACGAGTGTGTGTAAACACTGTTCTGTTCTGACAGGAGTGACAGATCGTGTGTTCCTATTGGCTAGGAACCACGATCCGTCACTGCCTCCAGTCAGTCCCCTCCCCCTTCAGTTAGAATCACCTCCCAGGGAACACAGTTAACCCCTCAAGCGCCCCCTAGTGTTAACCCCTTCACTGCCAGTGACATTTTTACAGTAATCAATGTAATTTTATAGCATTGATCGCTGTATTAATGCCAGTGGTCCCAAAAAATGTGTCAAAATTCTCCGATGTGTCCGCCATAATGTCGCAGTCACGATAAAAATCACAGACCGCCGCCATAGATTTATAGCAAAAATGCTGTAAATCTATTCCCTATTTTGTAGACGCTATAACTTTTGCGCAAACCAATCAATATACGCTTATTGCGATTTTTTTTTTTTTTTTTTTTTTTTTTTTTCCAAAAATATATAGAAGAATACATATCGGCCTAAACTGGCCTAAAATTGTTTTTTTTTATGTATTTTTGGGGGATATTTATTCTAGCAAAAAGTAAAAAATAATGCATTTTAGTTTTTTTTTCAAAATTGTCGCTTTTTTTTGTTTTTATAGCGCAAAAAATAAAAGCCGCAGAGGCGATCAAATACCACCAAAAGAAAGCTGTTTGTGGGAAAAAAAGGACGTCAATTTTGTTTTGGTACAACGTCGCACGACCGCGCAATTGTCAGTTAAATCAACGCAGTGCCGGATCGCAAAAAGTGCTCTGGTCAGGAAAGGGGTAAATTCTTCCGGGGCTGAAGCAGTTGGGTATATAAACAGTAAAAGAGGGAGGACAGACCATATTGGCCCCCTAAAAGATCGAGGAAGGACATCTGGTTACAAAGGATGGGGAGATGGCGAAGGTATTGAATTTATTCTTCTCCTCAGTCTTCACGAGGGAATCGGGGGGGCTTCAGTAACCAAAACTGCAGTGTTTATCCTCATGACACAACACAGGAAGCACCTCCATGGTTATCAGAGGACAGGATAAGAATTAGACTTGGGAAACTTTAACATTAATAAGTCACCGGGACCAGATGGCTTGCACCCAAGGGTACATGGGGAACTCGGTCAAATAATTGGCAGACCATTGTTCCTAATTTTTACTGACAGTCTACTGACTGGAATGGTACCATTTGATTGGAGAAAAGCCAATGTAGCACCAATATTTAAAAAAGGGCCAAAATACATCCCTGGGAATTACAGACCAGTTAGCCTAACATCAATAGTATGCAAGCTTTTGGAGGGGATGATAAGAGACTATATACAAGATTTTAGTAATGAAAACTATCATTAGCAGTAATCGGCATGGATTCATGAAGAATCGTTCTTGCCAAACCAATCTATTAACCTTCTATGAGGAGGTGAGTTGCCATCTAGATAAAGGAAGGCCCGTAGACCTGGTGTATCTGGATTTTGCAAGAGCATTTGATTCAGTTCCCCATAAACGTTTACTGTACAAACTAAGACATGGACCATAGGGTGAGTACATGGATTGAAAACTGGCTACAAGGGTGAGTTCAGAGGGTGATGATAAATGGGGAGTACTCGGAATGATCAGGGGTGGGTAGTGGGGACCCCTAGGGTTCTGTGCTGGGACCAATCCTATTTAATTTGTTCATAAACGACCTGGAGGATGGGATAAACAGTTCAATCTCTGTATTTGCAGCCGATACTAAGCTAAGCAGGGCAATAACTTCTCCGCAGGATGTGGAAATCTTGCAAAAAGATCTGAACAAATTAATGGGGTGGGCGACTACATGGCAAAGGAGGTTCAATGTAGAAAAATGTAAAATAATGCATTTGGATGGCAAAAATATGAATGCAATCTATACACTGGGGGGAGAACCTCTGGGGGAATCTAGGATGGAAAAGGACCTGGGGGTCCTAGTAGATGATAGGCTCAGCAATGGCATGCAATGCCAAGCTGCTGCTAACAAAGCAAGCAGAATATTGGCATGCATTAAAAAGGGGATCAGCTCCAGAGATAAAACGATAATTCTCCCGCTCTACAAGACTCTGGTCCGGCCGCACCTGGAGTATGCTGTCCAGTTCTGGGCACCAGTCCTCAGGAAGGATGTACTGGAAATGGAGCGAGTACAAAGAAGGGCAACAAAGCTAATACAGGGTCTGGAGGATCTTAGTTATGAGGAAAGGTTGCGAGCTCTGAACTTATTCTCTCTGGAGAAGAGACGCTTGAGAGGGGATATGATTTCGATTTATAAATACCGTACTGGTGACCCCACAATAGGGATAAAACTTTGCTGATAGAAGGGGGAGGAGGGTGTGAGGAGCTGCTAAGTTGTTGCTGGAAAGGGGAGGAGGGTGTGAGAAGCTGCTGAATTGCTGCTGGAAAGGGGAGGAGTGTGTGAGGAGCTGCTGAGTTGCTGATAGAAGGGGGAGGAGGGTGTGAGGAGCTGCTGAGTTGCTGCTGGAAAGGGAGATGAGGCTGTGAGGAGCTGCTGAGTTGCTGATGGAAGGGGGAGGAGGGTGTGAGATTCTGACGAGTTGCAGCTGGAAAGGGAGGGGGTGTGAGGAGCTGCTGAGTTGCTGCTGGAAGTGGGAGAAGGGTGTAAGGAGCTGCTGAGTTGCTCCTGGAAAGGGAGAGGAGGGTGTGAGGAGCTGCTGAGTTGCTGCTGGGAAGGGAGAGGAGGGTGTAAGGAGCTGCTGAGTTGCTGCTGGGAAGGGAGAGGAGGGTGTAAGGAGCTGCTGAGTTGCTGCTGGGAAGGGAGAGGAGGGTGTGAGGAGCTGCTGAGTTTCTGCAGGAAGGGGGTGGAGGGTGTGAGGAGCTGCTGAGTTGCTGCTGGTAGTGGAGAACAGGGTGAGTCAAGCTGCTGGATCACTTGTGGAAGGCTAGAGCTGGGCTGCTGAATCTCATGTGGGACAGGGGGCAGGGTGAGTTGCTTGATCACCTGTGGGAGGTGAGGTGAGGGATGAGCTGAGCTGCTGAGTCACTGCAGGGAGGAGAAGCAGGGTGAGCTGCTTATGTAAGAATTGTTAAGAGAAGTATGCTCAAAGCCCTATCAGAATCAGCCAATAGTGGGTTTAAACCCTGCTGTTGGCTGACGTCACAGAGCTGCTCCAAGGCTATGGAAGGATACCAACAATAATGCTCCACTGAGAGCCGATCTAGCTTCCCCCTCCACAGCCTGGCGCTCCAGTGAGAGCTGGAGAGGCAGAGCAGAGAGCATTGACTGACAGCCATCAACTCCCAGCTCCGAGCGGACTGAGAACTGAGCAATCTGTGGTCATGTGATCACCCAGTTCACGGGCTTAGAGCTGGCAGGGGACAGATGCAGCATGGAGGTGAGTTGTATGATTGTTTTTTTGCATTCCCACACTTCTCCTTTAAAGTATCAAATGTATACCGAAATGTTATATAGAAAAATGTTATTATCATGTTGATGGGGGGAGAGACCAGAGAAAGCTAAATATAAGCAGACTCATGTTCAGCTTGTATTGTTTATCTTGCAGCTCACCAAGGCACACCGGCAAGGTCACATGGTGAAAGTGGACTGGCTGGACAGATTGACTTTCCGCGAGATTGAGATGATCAATGAGGTGAGTGTGCAGACAGCTCCGTCTTCTCTCCCGCCCCGGAGACCCCTCATCCGTTATGTTCATTCGGGGACAGGCTGCTCTGTTGGTGTCATTTAAACCTTCTTTATAGAAGAGCTTGTGTCATCCCAATGTGTGACATCTATACAAGTTCAGATTTACATTTCTTCTGTGTCTATTAGATTAAAAATCTTAAAGTGGAGTTTCACCCTACCCCCCCCCCCCCCGCGGTGAGGTACACCGAAAGAGGAGGCCGCTGCATTGGCTGTTGGGATATGAGTTTTATCAATCCCAGAAGTCAGTGGGCATCCTCCGCTGGTGGCATCGCGTTATTCCCAAACAGCAATGTAAGGCAACAATGAGTGCGCCTCGCTTTGTACTTTATGCGCATGCGCAAGATCGGGAGGTGCATGCTGGGTACCAGCAGCACCATATCCCGGAAGAAGATATCACACATGCCCACACTGAAGATGGAAGCATTAACTATCCATATAGTTTGGTATTAAAGTAGATACACTGAGACATTTAAAAAAAAATAATCCAGCTGGAACTCCTCTTTAAGGTGTTATTTATCTTTTCTTATTCGTGATTTTTTTAGTGTCCTCGTTGTCCTCAGTACTTGACAATTAAGCTGGCCATAGACTGTTTGAATCTCAGCCGGTTCAGCAGGAACTGGCCGAGATTCGAACCATGTATGGGCAGGCTGAATGTACCCAAGTTGATCGATCGATCAACTTTGGTACAACCAGCCCTTGTCGGATTTTTGCTGGCGGCTATAGCAGTTATAACCCCCCCAGGAGAATAGAATGGCTCTATAGGGAGGTATTCCCCATCAATACAGTGAGTGATTTTCTTTCCTGCCTCTTGCCAGTGGACATACCCTGCAGGGGACCCTGATCCGCACGGTAATGTACTACCATGTGTTGTGGTACACTTCATTACAAAAATGTACATGCAACTTTATGTGTTTCGGATGAATAGACGGTGCTAACACAATGCATGTTAACATGTATCAATACCGTACCTACCAGTGCAGTACCTCAAATTCCCCATAGGCAATGCTTTAAAAGCCTTTGCAGCTTACCAGTTTAAAGGTAAAGTGGATGTAAACCCTTCCATATACCCAGTGAAGTGACTGGCCTCAGGTGATACACAAAGATGAAACAAATTCTACAAAAATTGTACCTGTTTATCTGCTGTCTTCTCTTCTCTATATCCGTACAGAATTTATAAAGCTTGGCTGAGTTGTCAGAAAAAAGGGGTCGGGGAGCTGAAATAACCCACTACAGAACTCAATGAGGAGAGCTGATTGGAGGGAAGGGACTACCCCCCCCCCTCCCTCACACAGGAACAGAGCTGAGGCTGTCAATCTCTGGCTGTGTGCTGGAGCTTCCTCCCCTGGCACCTCTTTTTCTCTTGGAGTCGGGAACAATTCTTGTAGACAGCACAGCCAGATCACCGACCTATGCTGTAGCAGTACGTTTAGTCAGGAACACTCCTGAAATTGGGGGGAAAAAGAAAAAAGGTGGGGCAGAGAGCTGCAGTTATACTCTGCAGAGCTCAGTGAGGAGAGCCCCTTGGATTATTATTTATTTTATTTAAATGTATTTGTTTTACACTTTCTTTTTTTTTTTTTTTTTTTTTTAATCAGAAGAGTTGAACAACACCCCTTGTGATAGCATTGGCAGTGACAGGTACTCTTTATTGAGAGATCCCTGATCTCTCCTTTGCCCTCCAAGACAGCCAATCAGATCGCTGTGATCGGCTGCCTCTCTCTGGCCGGTAATGGCCAGGAAAACAAAAGCCCGAAACCGGAAGTGATGTAATACACGTTGCTTCCGGTTTCATTCATCACAGAGTCGGTGCTATTACAAGGCATGTTAATGTGCATCAATGCACTGCAACAGTATGAACCCAACCTCAAGGAACAGACGGCACCTTAACCAATCCCTGCACAAGGTACGTCATATGACGTCCTGGACTTTGGGTGGGGATATCTGAATGATGGCTGCAGCTAAAGGCATCATCCAGATATCATCTTTTTCAGCTGGCGATTCCCTACATCATAGGAACAATCATAGTTGGCGTTCAGCCGCTTGATCGTTCTTACAGGCGGCGCCCCCTCCTGCTGCCCTCCGGTGCTTCTCCGGCCTTGCCCCTGCGATCAGTGAGCCAGAGAACGAATCGGTTGCCACTGGAAGTTTACCTTAGAGATACCCTAGAGATTTCTGGTGACCGGATGATCCCCAGTCATCTCTATGACCATCGGAGGCTCGGGCGAGATGTTATGACATCACGTCTGGGCCCGCAGAAGTAAACAAAGCAGAGGACATGGCTGGAAAGGCTGAGAGTTTTTTTTTTTTTTTTTTATTTATTTATTTATTTATTTTTTTTAATCTCAGCATTTCCAGCCTGGAGGAGAGATGTGGGGTCTTGAGTTTTCTCCCTTGAAGTGCAGCTAAACATACCTTTCATTCAACAGTCTCCATCCCACACTAGCATATTCTCCTGGGTGTTGGTTTTCAGCCGTCTTCATTTGGTTGTCGCGGGATGACGTCTCATGCACAGAGATGATACTGTGATGCTAGGAGCCGGAATGCCAGCTTGTCCGGCTGTTTACATTGGTTTGACAAAGGGGCGGAGTCTTAAAACGCATAACCACAACCCCTGTACGAAGTGACCTAATCCCCCAAGGAGAAGCGAGAGGACCCAGAAGGAGCCGCCACACAGCCAGGCAAGTTCCGGCTCCTAACATCACAGCAGTCTTTGCGCTTATCCATCCGGCCTCTTCCCGGCACAACTCTGCCTATACCAGCCACTTGCCTGTTGATTGCTGCGGCTCCTCGATTGCCCTCACTCTTTAAGGACGACACGCGCACTAGCTTCTTGTATCTAGTGAGTGCAATATTTCTATTTATTATGTCCCTTGATTTTGCAGTTTACACTTAGATGGAGGCGTCCTCTCTTGCTTGCTTTAGGGGTATTTTATTGCAAAAGAGACACTGTATGTCTCTTCTGCAATAAAAAGCCTGCCTGCACGCTGTTTGTGGCAGCAAAATTTTAGTTCTGGATTGAGCCACAAAAGGCTGCAGTCGGCGGAGCAGCAAAAAATGCGTAGACTGTACTTCCCTCCAAATGTGGCCCTTTTAACTGCATGAATAATGAAAAACTAGTACCCCCCCCAATGAAAGTACTATGGGACTTTAAGGGCAACTGAAAAATATCAAAATATGCAAAAAATTGTAATTGTATTTATATTACATATATGCATACATCACCATGGTACAGATGCATAAAAACAAAGAGCAGCAAAGGCTCATATGAATACAGTTCCTTCAATATTGGATCCTGACGCGTTTCAGAACCAATGTAGATTACTTTCTTCAGGGGCATTCCATGTGAAGTATTACTGCTACAGAACATTCTACCAAAAAACACAATTACAGATCAAAATCTGAATCGGGGATAAGGAATTGAACAGGAGCGTCCTTTTAACTGCATGAGGCCACGCCACAACAGGGAACAATGCTCACAGTTGCAGGCGGTGAGAAGGTGACATAATGCCTCCTCATCACCTGTCAAACACTCTTTCTCTAAAGCGATCTATCATGGATTGCGCTTCAGAGGACAAAGCTCATGCAAATGAGCCCTTACCGGCAGGATCACAAGGTGAAAATGAAGGAAGAATGCCAGAGAAAGAGAAAACAAATGCAGCCACCTCATCTAAGCATTGAAAAGCTGCAAAATCCTTTTTTGGGGTGGGAGGGTTTTTCGGGGTGGGAGGGTTTACGCTCTTGAGCCAGACCTGCAGCCAGACATAGACCTTCTAGCTGCACAGTTGGTGCGCACACTCCTGTCAGAGTTCCATGAGCTGGAAAGAATGGAGGAAATGTGTGTCCTCAGCCATGACTTTGGAGAGCCCTTGTCTGATGTGACCTCCTCTCTTAGCGGACATATTCCTCACACATTAAAGAAAGATGCTCAGACCAGCTCTTGTGTTAATTAAAGTCTCCTTTATTGTGCATCTTTTATTAGGCAAGAAATTTAGGAGCTTTCTTATAAAACCTTTTATTGCAGCTCTTTCATAATGAGCCGTACAACACGAAATGTCACAGACTACATTTAGGGGGAAATGGTAAAAGTCTTTCCAAAGTTACACTCTTAGCGGGGGATGAAGGATGACGTCTCTGTCAGGCCATTTAAATGGAAACTAGCAGATATATGCAGCAAGTGCTTATGTTATGTGACCTCCAGCCTTCCCTCAGGTCCTACACAGTTGTAGCGGCTTCTCTCCTGGACTGAAATGGCTTACTCTGATTTCACTGCACACTGCGAGCTTCTTGCAAAGTGCATTAGAAGCTGCAGCAAGTCGGATGGAACCCGCCTCATTTCCTTATTGAGAGGCATCCAGCATCCTTCAGCCCAGGGGTCTCCAAACTTTCTTAACCACTTGACGACCGCCTCACGCCGATGTACGTCGGCAAAGTGGCACGGACAGGCAAAATCACGTACAGGGTACGTGATTTGCCTTCCGCGGGTGGGGGGTCCGATCGGACCCCCCCCCGGTGCCCGAGGCGGTCGTCTTTTGTCCAGCGGCGATCGGTGATGAGGGGGAGACCATCCGTTCGTGGCCCCCCCCTCGCGATCGCCGCCGGCCAATGAGAACACTCCTTTGCTGCTGTATGCTAAACAGCAGCAAAGGAAGTGATGTCATCTCCCTTCGGCTCGGTATTTTCCGTTCCGGCCCGAGGAGAGAAGACATCTATGTGAGTGCACCAACACACACACACACAGTAGAACATGCCAGGCACACAAAACACCCCGATCACCCCCCCCCCCCCCCCCCCCTGTCACAAACTGACACCAGCAGTTTTTTTTTTTTTTTTTTTTTTTTTTTTTCTGATTACTGCATAGTGTCAGTTTGTGACAGTTACAGTGTTGAGACAGTGAGTATTACCCCCCTTTAGGTCTAGGGTACCCCCCTAACCCCCCCTAATAAAGTTTTAACCCCTTGATCACCCCCTGTCACCAGTGTCGCTAAGCGATCATTTTTCTGATCGCTGTATTAGTGTCGCTGGTGACGCTAGTTAGTGAGGTAAATATTTAGGTTCGCCGTCAGCGTTTTATAGCGTCAGGGACCCCCATATACTACTTAATAAATGTTTTAACCCCTTGATTGCCCCCTAGTTAACCCTTTCACCACTGATCACCGTATAACCGTTACGGGTGACGCTGGTTAGTTCGTTTATTTTTTATAGTGTCAGGGCACCCGCCGTTTATTACCGAATAAAGGTTTATCCCCCCGATCGCCCGGCGGTGATATGCGTCGCCCCAGGCAGCGTCAGATTAGCGCCAGTACCGCTAACACCCACGCACGCAGCATGCGCCTCCCTTAGTGGTATAGTATCTGATCGGATCAATATCTGATCCGATCAGATCTATACTAGCGTCCCCAGCAGTTTAGGGTTCCCAAAAACGCAGTGTTAGCGGGATCAGCCCAGATACCCGCTAGCACCTGCGTTTTGTGCCTCCGCCCAGCCCACCCAAGTGCAGTATCGATCGATCACTGTCACTTACAAAACACTAAACGCATAACTGCAGCGTTCGCAGAGTCAGGCCTGATCCCTGCGATCGCTAACAGTTTTTTTTGTAGCGTTTTGGTGAACTGGCAAGCACCAGCCCCAGGCAGCGTCAGATTAGCGCCAGTACCGCTAACACCCACGCACGCACTGTACACCTCCCTTAGTGGTATAGTATCTGATCGCATCAATATCTGATCCGATCAGATCTATACTAGCGTCCCCAGCAGTTTAGGGTTCCCAAAAACGCAGTGTTAGCGGGATCAACCCAGATACCTGCTAGCACCTGCGTTTTGCCCCTCCGCCCGGCCCAGCCCAGCCCACCCAAGTGCAGTATCGATCGATCACTGTCACTTACAAAACACTAAACGCATAACTGCAGCGTTCGCAGAGTCAGGCCTGATCCCTGCGATCGCTAACAGTTTTTTGGTAGCGTTTTGGTGAACTGGCAAGCGCCAGCGGCGTAGTACACCCCGGTCATAGTCAAACCAGCACTGCAGTAACACTTGGTGACGTGGCGAGTCCCATAAGTGCAGTTCAAGCTGGTGAGGTGGCAAGCACAAGTAGTGTCCCGCTGCCACCAAAAAGACAAACTCAGGCCCGTCGTGCCCATAATGCCCTTCCTGCTGCATTCGCCAATCCTAATTGGGAACCCACCGCTTCTGCAGCGCCCGTACTTCCCCCATTCACATCCCCAACCAAATGCAGTCGGCTGCATGAGAGGCATTTTTATGTCCTCCCGAGTACCCCTACCCAACGAACCCCCCCAAAAAAGATGTCGTGTCTGCAGCAAGCGCGGATATAGGCGTGACACCCGCTATTATTGTCCCTCCTGTCCTGACAATCCTGGTCTTTGCATTGGTGAATGTTTTGAACGCTACCATTCACTAGTTGACTATTAGCGTAGGGTACAGCATTGCACAGACTAGGCGCACTTTCACAGGGTCTCCCAAGATGCCATCGCATTTTGAGAGACCCGAACCTGGAACCGGTTACAGTTATAAAAGTTAGTTACAAAAAAAGTGTAAAAAAAAAAAAAAAATATGAAATAAAAAAAAATAGTTGTTGTTTTATTGTTCTCTCTCTCTCTCTATTCTCTCTCTATTGTTCTGCTCTTTTTTACTGTATTCTATTCTGCAATGTTTTATTGTTATTATGTTTTATCATGTTTGTTTTTCAGGTGTGTAATTATTTACACTTTACTGTGCTTTATTGTTAACCATTGTTAACCATTTTTTTGTCTTCAGGTACGCCATTCACGACTTTGAGTGGTTATACCAGAATGATGCCTGCAGGTTTAGGTATCATCTTGGTATCATTCTTTTCAGCCAGCGGTCGGCTTTCATGTAAAAGCAATCCTAGTGGCTAATTAGCCTCTAGACTGCTTTTACAAGCCGTGGGAGGGAATGCCCCCCCCCCCACCGTCTTCCGTGTTTTTCTCTGGCTCTCCTGTCTCAACAGGGAACCTGAGAAAGCAGCCGGTGATTCAGCCAGCTGACCATAGAGCTGATCAGAGACCAGAGTGGCTCCAAACATCTCTATGGCCTAAGAAACCGGAAGCTACGAGTATTTCATGACTTAGATTTCGCCGGATGTAAATAGCGCCATTGGGAAATTGGGGAAGCATTTTATTACACCGATCTTGGTGTGGTCAGATGCTTTGAGGGCAGAGGAGAGATCTAGGGTCTAATAGACCCCAATTTTTTCAAAAAAGAGTACCTGTCACTACCTATTGCTATCATAGGGGATATTTACATTCCCCGAGATAACAATAAAAATGATTAAAAAAAAAAATATGAAAGGAACAGTTTAAAAGTAAGATTAAAAAAGCAAAAAAATAATAAAGAAAAAAAAAAAAAAAAAAAAAACACCCCTGTCGCCCCCTGCTCTCGCGCTAAGGCGAACGCAAGCGGCGGTCTGTCGTCAAACGTAAACAGCAATTGCACCATGCATGTGAGGTATCACCGCGAAGGCCAGATCGAGGGCAGTAATTTTTCCAGTAGACCTCCTCTGTAAATCTAAAGTGGTAACCTGTAAAGCTTTTGAAGGCTTTTAAACATGTATTTATTTTGTTGCCACTGCACGTTTGTGCGCAATTTTAAAGCATGTCATGTTTGGTATCCATGTACTCGGCCTAAGATCATCTTTTTTATTTCATCAAACATTTTGGCAATATAGCGTGTTTTAGTGCATTAAAATTAAAAAAAGTGTGTTTTTTCCCCAAAAAATGCGTTTGAAAAATCGCTGCGCAATTACTGTGTGAAAAAAAAAATGAAACACCCACCATTTTAATCTGTAGGGCATTTGCTTTAAAAAAATATATAATGTTTGGGGGTTCAAAGTAATTTTTTTGCAAAAAAAAATAACTTTTTCATGTAAACAATAAGTGTCAGAAAGGGCTTTGTCTTCAAGTGGTTAGAAGAGTGGGTGATGTGTGACATAAGCTTCTAAATGTTGTGCATAAAATGCCAGGACAGTTCAAAACCCCCCCAAATGACCCCATTTTGGAAAGTAGACACCCCAAGCTATTTGCTGAGTGGCATGTCGAGTCCATGGAATATTTTATATTGCGACACAAGTTGCGGGAAAGAGACAAATTTTTTTTTTTTTTTTGCACAAAGTTGTCACTAAATGATATATTGCTCAAACATGCCATGGGAATATGTGAAATTACACCCCAAAATACATTCTGCTGCTTCTCCTGAGTACGGGGATACCACATGTGTGAGACTTTTTGGGAGCCTAGCCGCGTACGGGACCCCGAAAACCAAGCACCGCCTTCAGGCTTTCTAAGGGCGTGAATTTTTGATTTCACTCTTCACTGCCTATCACAGTTTCGGAGGCCATGGAATGCCCAGGTGGCACAAAACCCCCCCAAATGACCCCATTTTGGAAAGTAGACACCCCAAGCTATTTGCTGAGAGGTATAGTGAGTATTTTGCAGACCTCACTTTTTGTCACAAAGTTTTGAAAATTGAAAAAAGAAAAAAAAAAATGTTTTTTCTTGTCTTTCTTCATTTTCAAAAACAAATGAGAGCTGCAAAATACTCACCATGCCTTTCAGCAAATAGCTTGGGGTGTCTACTTTCCAAAATGGGGTCATTTGGGGGGGTTTTGTGCCACCTGGGCATTCCATGGCCTCCGAAACTGTGATAGGCAGTGAAGAGTGAAATCAAAAATTTTCACCCTTAGAAATCCTGAAGGCAGTGATTGGTTTTCGGGGTCCAGTACGCGGCTAGGCTCCCAAAAAGTCCCACACATGTGGTATCCCCATACTCAGGAGAAGCAGCTAAATGTATTTTGGGGTGCAATTCCACATATGCCCATGGCCTGTGTGAGCAATATATCATTTAGTGACAACTTTATGAAAAAAAAAAACAAAAAAAGTGTCACTTTCCCGCAACTTGTGTCAAAATATAAAATATTCCATGGACTCAATATGCCTCTCAGCAAATAGCTTAGGGTGTCTACTTTCCAAAATGGGGTCATTTGGGGGGGTTTTGTGCCACCTGGGCATTCCATGGCCTCCGAAACTGTGATAGGCAGTGAAGAGTGAAAGCAAAAATTTACATCCTTAGAAATCCTGAAGGCGGTGATTGGTTTTCGGGGCCACGTACGCGGCTAGGCTCCCAAAAAGTCCCACACATGTGGTATCCCCATACTCAGGAGAAGCAGCTAAATGTATTTTGGGGTGCAATTCCACATAGGCCCATGGCCTTTGTGAGCAATATATCATTTAGTGACGACTTTTTGTAAATATTTTTTTTTTTTTTTTTTTTGTCATTTTTCAATCACTTGGGACAAAAAAAATAAATATTCAATGGGTACAACATGCCTCTCAGCAATTTCCTTGGGGTGTCTACTTTCCAAAATGGGGTCATTTGGGGGGGTTTTGTACTGCCCTGCCATTTTAGCACCTCAAGAAATGACATAGGCAGTCATAAACTAAAAGCTGTGTAAATTCCAGAAAATGTACCCTAGTTTGTAGACGCTATAACTTTTGCGCAAACCAATAAATATACGCTTATTGACATTTTTTTTACCAAAGACATGTGGCCGAATACATTTTGGCCTAAATGTATGACTAAAATTTAGTTTATTGGATTTTTTTTATAACAAAAAGTAGAAAATATCATTTTTTTTCAAAATTTTCGGTCTTTTTCCGTTTATAGCGCAAAAAATAAAAACCGCAGAGGTGATCAAATACCATCAAAAGAAAGCTCTATTTGTGGGAAGAAAAGGACGCAAATTTCGTTTGGGTACAGCATTGCATGACCGCGCAATTAGCAGTTAAAGCGACGCAGTGCCAAATTGGAAAAAGACCTCTGGTCCTTAGGCAGCATAATGGTCCGGGGCTCAAGTGGTTAACAAAGGTCCAGTTTACTGTCCTTAAGACTTGAGGGGGGGCTAGACTGTGGGGGAGTAGAAAAAGTGCAGACATAAGTGGGGGAAAAAACAATGCCTCATCTTTGGTGTCAGTGGGAGGACTAGTGCCCCATCGTTGGTGTGATTGGGAGGAATTGTGCCCCATCATTGGTGTCATTAGGCCTCATCAATGATGTCATTGGGAGGAATTGGTCCCCATCGTTGATTTCATTGGGAGAAATTGTACCTGTCATTGGGCCCCATGGTTGATGTCATTGGGAGAAATTGTGTCCCATCATTAGTGTCTTTGGGCTCCAGCGTTGATTTTATTGGGAGGAATTGTGCCCTATTGGGCAGGAATTTTGTTTTCTGTAATTTTGAAAGTGTAAATGATGGAAATAAAATCTAACTTTTTTTGACATATTATAAGAATATCTAATCTGTAATTTGATGCCATTTGGAGATTTTTCCATCTTTCCTTGGCTTTGTTATGCACATTAATACACATTTTTTACCTGGGGTGCCCAAACTTTCAACCCCCACTGTAAGCCAATTTTTCAGCACATATTTTTTTTTTTTTTTTGGTGCTGAAAATGCCTCCCTCGGCTTATACTCGAGTCAAGCACTTTTCTGCAGAAGAGTGACATTCTCCAAATCAAATTGGGGCCACTTTGTGCTAGGAACCCCAAATTTGGTGTTTAAACCCAGTGGAATTAGCACTACAACATATCCAAAGCTGGGGTTCCTAGCACCAAGTGGCCCCAAGACACGGGGCCCCAAATTTTGGTTCAGAAAATGTCATTCTCTGCTGCAGAAATGCTAAGCTAGGAACCCCAGCTTTGGATATGTTGTAGTGCTAGTTCCACTGGGTGTTCACACCAAAGTTGGGGTTTTTTAACTCCAAGTGGCCCTGAGATACGGGGCCCCAAATTTGGTCAACTGTGTCCATCTGCAGCAATGTCCTTTTGGCACCCTTTGGATCCAGAGACCCCAACTTTTGGCTGCAGCTAGGGGGCATCTAGGAACCCTTAACTACCGAGTTTGAAGTTCGGGGGACCTATGACTGCAAATGGGCACAGTGAGGCTGCAAATGGGCATTGTTGACCCTCTTTTCCACTTACAGTAGCTGCGCATTTCTCACCCTAGGCTTATACTCGAGTCTATCCCAGTTTTTTGTGGTAAAATTGGGTGCCTCGGCTTATATTCGGGTCAGCTTATACTCGAGTATATATGGTAGGGGTGCAACGGATCAAAAATCTCACAAATCGGATCGATCCTCGGATCAGAGTCACGGATCGGATCATTTTCGGATCAGCAAAAAAAACCAAAACACACAAATCTTGTTACACCCACCGGAGTTTTAGATTTAAAAGCTATTTTCAAACACAAAACCGAGCTTATATGCATAAATACAGTATTTGTAGATCGGACAGACTGTTTAGATGTTAGATTTTAAAAGCAACAGCAAACCTGCTGACCTTACATGGTTGCTAATGTGACAGAACACCTCTGATTTTCACATTTTGGATGACGTTGTACTATGTGATGAGATGGATACATTTGTCATTTTGTGTGAACATAGTACTTACTATTTTTTTTTATATCAATAAAGCCATGGTTTTAGGATACTGCACTAGGTCTGTGTGCCCCCCTCTCTCTTTTTGTGGTTCCAGTTGTCCAGACTACACCAGTCTTAAGAGAACAGCAATATGAGGTTTATCTATACAAGCCGGGATGGAAGTATAGCCTACTTACAGTGCCTTGAAAAAGTATTCATACCTCTTGAAATTTTCCACATTTTGTCATGTTACAACCAAAAACATGTATATTATTGGGATTTTATGTGATAGACCAACACAAATTGGCACATAATTGTGAAGTGGAAGGAAATTGATAAATGGTTTTCAATTTCTTTTACAGATAAATATGTGAAAAGTGTGGGGTACATTTGTATAGCGCCCCCCTGAGTCAATACTTTGTAGAACCGTCTTTCACTGCAATTACAGCTGCAAGTCTTTTTGGGGATGTCTCTACCAGCTTTGCACATCTAGAGAGGGACATTTTTGCCCATTCTTTGCAAAATAGCTCAAGTTCTGTCAGATTGGATGGAGAGCGTCTGAACAGCAATTTTCAAGTTTTGCCACAGATTCTCAATTGGATTTAGGTCTAGACTTTGACTGGGTCATTCTAACACATGAATATGCTTTGATCTAAACCATTCCATTGTAGCTCTGGCTGTATATTTGGGGTCGTTGTCCTGCTGAAAGGTGAATCTCCACCCCAGTCTCAAGTCTTTTGCAGACTCTAACAGGTTTTCTTCTAAGATTGCCCTGTATTTGGCTCCATCCATCTTCCCATCAACTCTGACCAGCTTCCTTGTCCCTGCTGAAGAAAAGCATCCCCACAACATGAAGCTGCCAGAGCACCTTCTTCCACATGTTTGCTGTGTCCCCCACATGGCTTCTCGCAAACTGCAAACAGGACTTCTTATAGTTTTTTTTTTTTTTTTTTTTCTTTCAGCAATGGCTTTCTCTTTGCCACTCTTCCATAAAGGTCAGATTTGTGGAGTGCACAGCTAATAGTTGTCCTGTGGACAGATTCTTCCACCTGAGCTGTGGATCTCTGCAGCTCCTCCAGAGTTACCATGGGCCTCTTGGCTGCTTCTCTGATGAATGTTCTCCTTGCCCGGCCTGTCAGTTTAGGTGGACGGCCATGTCTTGTTAGGTTTGCAGTTGTGCCATACTCTTTTTCCATTTTCCGATGATGGATTGAACTGACTTTTTTATAGTGTGTTCCTTGGCCTTAATGATATTGTTTGTTCACTAAGGTGCTCTGGTCAGATGAGACCAAAATTGAGAACAAACCTCAGAGTTTCACAGAACAGCTCCATTTACTAATTAGGTGATTTCTGAAGGCAATTGGTTCCTCTAGATTTTAGTAGGGTGTATCGGCATAAAGGCTGAATACAAATGCACGCCACACTTTTCAGAGATTTATTTGTACCTATCGGCCCGTCTGCGCATGCTCCATAATGGCAGCGCCGGAAGATAGGAAAAACTTAAGTTCCACTTTGTTTAGCCGAAAAACATTTTTTACATTACACCTTTTCATGTGATTACTATTATATATTTGATCTAGTGTCATTTTAGATTTCATTAGTTCCCTTTTTTAATGGCGATTTATTATTTATTTATTTTTTTTTTGCAGAGTGAAAAGCGTAGTTCCAACTTTATGTACCTGATGGTGGAATTCCCATGTGTGAAGAGCGATGACAAGGAGTATGGGATCGTTTACTATGAGAAGGTACTGTATTTTTCTTGTTTTCTTTTTTTATTTTCCTGCAAAATATCTAGCTATGCTGAAATGAAATTAATTTGCAAAATGCTGTGACCTGCAGCCCTACCGAATGTGACTTTAACCAGTTCAAGTCCAGGCCAATTCCTCTTCTATATGTAAACATCTGTTTTTTTTTTTTACTTGCTAAAACTACTTAGAACTTAGGACCTCTGCTTAAAAAAAAAAAGTGTGTATGTGTGTGTGTGTATATGTATGTATGTGTATGTATATATGTGTGTATATATGTATATGTGTGTGTATATATATATGTGTATGTGTATGTGTATGTGTGTATATATATATATATATATATATATATACACACACGGGATGAAAAGTATTCAAACCCCCTTAAATTTTTGCAGATTTATTAAAACAGAAAAACTGAAATATCACATGGTCCTAAGTATTCAGACCCTTTGCTCAGTATTTAGTAGAAGCCCCTTTTGATTTAATACAGCCATGAGTCTTTTTGGGAAAGATACAAGTTTTTTACAGCTGGATTTGGGGATCCTCTGCCATTCCTCCTTGCAGATCCTCTCCAGTTCTGTCAGGTTGGATGGTAAACGTTGGTAGACAGCCATTTTTAGGTCTCTCCAGAGATGCTCAATTGGGTTTAAGTCAGGGCTCTGGCTGGGCCATTCAAGAACAGTCACGGAGTTGTTGTGAAGCCACTCCTTCGTTATTTTAGCTGTGTGCTTAGGGTCATTGTCTTGTTGGAAGAGGCCCTAGAGAATAAGTTGGTGGGTGTTGCGTATTTTTATGTCATATGATATTTGCGCAGTAATGCACATCTAGAGAGTGACATTTTTGCCCATTCTTCTTTGAAAAATTGCTAAGCTCTGTCAGATTGGATAAAGAGCGTTTGTGAACAGCAATTTTCAAGTCTTGGCACAGATTCTCAATTGGATTTAGGTCTGGACTTTGGGTCATTCTAAAACATGAATATGTTTTGATCTAAACCATTCCATTGTAGCTCTGGCTGTATGTTTAGGGTCGTTGTCCTGCTGGAAGGTGAACATCCACCCCAATCTAAAGTCTTTTGCAGACTCTAATGCCCCGTACACACGGTCAGACGTTGATAGGACATTCCAACAACAAAATCCATGGATTTTTTCCGACGGATGTTGGCTCAAACTTGTCTTGCATACACACAGTCACACAAAGTTGTCGGAAAATCCGATCGTTCTAAACGCGGTGATGTAAAACACGTACGTCGGGACTATAAACGGGGCAGTAGCCAATAGCTTTCGTCTCTTAATTTTATTCTGAGCATGCGTGGCACTTTGTGCGTCGGATTTGTGTACACACGATCGGAATTTCCGATAACAGATTTTGTTGTCGGAAAATTTTATAGCCTGCTCTCAAACTTTGTGTGTCGGAAATTCCGATGGAAAATGTGTGATGGAGCCTACACACAGTCGGAATTTCCGACAACAAGGTCCTATCACACATTTTTCGTTGGAAAATCCCACCGTGTGTACAGGGCTTTACAGGTTTTCTTCTAAGATTGCCCTGTATTTGGCTCCATCCATCTTCCCATCAACTCTGACCAGCTCCCCTGTCCCTGCTGAAGAAAAGCATCCCCATAGCATGCTGCCACCACCATGTTTCACAGTGGGGATGGGTTGTTCAGGGTGATGTGCAGTGTTAGTTTTCTGCCACACTTAGTGTTTTGCTTTTAGGCCAAAAAGTTACATTTTGGTCTCATCTGACCTGAGCACCTTCTAACTACATGTTTGCTGTGTCCTCCACATGGCTTCTCACAAACTGCAAACAGGACTTCTTATGGCTTTCTTTCAACAATGTCCTTCTTCTTGTCACTCTTCCATAAAGGCCACATTTGTGGAATGCCCGACTAATAGTTGTATTAATGGGGTATCAGCGTAAAAGCTGAATACAAATGCATGCCACACTTTTCAGATATTTATTTGTAAAAAGTTTAGAAAACCATTTATCATTTTCCTTCCACTTTACAATTATGTGCCACTTTTGTGTTGGTCTATCACATAAAATGCCAATAAAATATATTTAGGTTTTTGGTTGTAACATAACAAAATGTGGAAAAATGTCAAGGGGTATGAATACTTTTTTCAAGGCTCTGTATAAGAGACAGGAGCATATCTGAATCTGTGAGTCCTATGATGCTCGAAGAAAGTCCACTTCCTGCAAGGTCTATCATCCAATGTGGAAGGCATACTTCACTTGGTGTGAGTCCAAAGGCATCCTCCTCAGTAGCTACATAGGACAGGATCTCTCCTTTCTGTAGTTGGGTCTTGGCCAACATTTTGCTCTTAGCACCTGCAAAGATCATGTCTCTGCACTTTCTATTAAAGACATCTCTCTCTACTTTCACTCATCTTACTCGTAGAGAGACTAATCGCAGCAATCGCAGACAACAGTGCTAGACTCCTGGGCTGGTAAATACCTGCTTGGTAAAGGTGAACAGCTACAATATTTTGTAGCTGCTGACTTTTAATTTTCAAGAGCCCTTGGCAAAGTTCTTCTTTAAATACCACTGACCAGAGTTCTTTTATCTGTCTCAAAAAATGATATAAAATCAATTTGGGTTTAGTGTTGCATTACAGAGTAATTATCAGTCAAACTATCACAGCACTGAAAAATGTCCTGGTAATGAAAGGGTAATAGAGACAAGTGATTAGGCCAATCCTGTTCACGTGTACTTCATTTTTAGCCCAGCATTTCTCAACCTTTTTTCAGTCACAGGACCATTTTATAAGCATGCACAATTTTGGTGACCTGAGTCTAAAATGTAAAAAAAAAAAAAATGGAAATCTTACTTATCAATGATATACCCGAGTAACCATCTTGGTGAAATTAATTGCACATTAGTGGTTCCCCATTACATCAGAGTCTCCTCATTACATCAGAGCTTCTTCCATCACATCAGAGCTTCTCCCATCACATCAGAGCTTCTCCCATCACATCAGAGCTTCTCCCATCACATCAGAGCTTCTCCCATCACATCAGAGCTTCTCCCACCACATCAGAGCTTCTCCCACCACATCAGAGCTTCTCCCACCACATCAGAGCTTCTCCCACCACATCAGAGCTTCTCCCACCACATCAGAGCTTCTCCCACCACATCAGAGCTTCTCCCACCACATCAGAGCTTCTCCCACCACATCAGAGCTTCTCCCACCACATCAGAGCTTCTCCCACCACATCAGAGCTTCTCCCACCACATCAGAGCTTCTCCCACCACATCAGAGCTTCTCCCACCACATCAGAGCTTCTCCCACCACATCAGAGCTTCTCCCACCACATCAGAGCTTCTCCCACCACATCAGAGCTTCTCCCATCACATCAGAGCTTCTCCCATCACATCAGAGCTTCTCCCATCACATCAGAGCTTCTCCCATCACATCAGAGCTTCTCCCATCACATCAGAGCTTCTCCCATCACATCAGAGCTTCTCCCATCACATCAGAGCTTCTCCCATCACATCAGAGCTTCTCCCATCACATCAGAGCTTCTCCCATCACATCAGAGCTTCCCCCATCACATCAGAGCTTCCCCCATCACATCAGAGCTTCCCCCATCACATCAGAGCTTCCCCCATCACATCAGAGCTTCCCCCATCACATCAGAGCTTCCCCCATCACATCAGAGCTTCCCCCATCACATCAGAGCTTTCCCCATCACATCAGAGCTTTCCCCATCACATCAGAGTCTCCTCTTCACACAATGACATCAGTTGCTCCTGTACACCATAGTCCTTTCATCAAATCGTTGGCCTGCCAGTCATGCACACCCCCCCCCCCCCCCCCCAAAATCAAACGGTCTCCTCTTCATCCCAGATCCCTGCCTTTTGGCTCCAGTAGCGCATCAGAGGGTAATAGGTTGGGGAGGTCTGGATGAGGCAGACTTCCGTATTTTGAATACTGAAGGTGGCCCTACATACTGCCTACTCTGGATCATTTGAGGAAAATAGATGAATAGTGCTGGACCCGTACGGTTAACCTAATCGTAGGGTTATTGATGTTGGTGTACAGTAAATAATCTGGTTTCCGGGGTAGGTGGCTTCTACACTCCAGAGGATCTCCACCGTCTCCTTGGGTTGTATCTGGACTTCTTAGCAGCTCTTCAATATCAATTCTCATTACATTCCTCTGGATCAGTGTTCTACATGGCCATGGTGCAGGCGAGATGGGCCACCATAACCACAGGAATGAATGACACCATGTGTCCTGGCCCTAGAGCGTCAGTGGTGGGTACGTTGCTGGTGGCCCCATGGCAACTCATGACTCTGATCTACATGCTCACGACACCCCGGGGGGAATTCGGACAGCACCCTAGGTTGAGAAACCTTGTTTTAGCAAATTTTTATATTGCTTTCTTTTATTAATTCCAGCCCATTCTCTGACCTAGAACTCCTGTGTTCAGATGAAGTTTTGCTCCGTAGTGATGATTTAACTTTGGGAACCTTTTTGTTAATCTCTGCTTGTTGTCTGAATTTGAGAAAGTGCTGAAAGCTGGGAGTAAAATCTATTGCCGGGTGCTGGCAGGAGAGGCTCTCTTCTCATTTAATACTGTCATGCCAGACAGAAATATATTTCCCCGGCTCTCTGGGGACATTGATAAGTGATGGCTTTTACATGTCTATGTGACTGCAATTGTGCTGCTCACCTTCCTAAAAACTTGGCACAAAAATTATGTGAAGTTTTTTGTTTTGTTTTTTTGTTTTTTTTTTTATGGATGACTGTTCCTTCCAGAAAGTTGCTGTGTGCCGTGTATACTCAGGGAGCGCAGAGTCTGAGTTATTATTATTCCAATGTTTGCAGGGAAGTAAAACTGTCACAATCAGGGGAGATTCAAATGTAGGTTTACCTGGCATTGGTTATTTACTAAAATCTGGTGCAGCTGTACATGGTAGCCAATCCGCTTCTAAGTTCAGCTTAACCGCTTGCCGACCGCCCCGTGTACATATAGGGTGGGGCGGCTCCTACAGGCAGGATCGTGTACCTGTACGTGATTCTGCACTTCCTGGTCTGCAGCACGCACGAGCACCGCCGGCGACCAGCTCCCGCTGTGAAACAGCGGGAGCCGATGAGTGGGTCCAGTGGACCGACCCGCCGATCATTCCTGACATAGGCAGACCGCCGCTTTGTCTATGTAAACAAGGCAGATCACCGTTCTGTCAGAGAGGAAGACAGATCTTGTGTTTTCTGCT
This sequence comes from Lithobates clamitans, assembly GCA_037952925.1. NCBI lineage: Eukaryota > Metazoa > Chordata > Amphibia > Anura > Ranidae > Lithobates > Lithobates clamitans. The sequence goes on along the minus strand of JBBGZY010000154.1, from coordinate 534,439 downwards.
AAGCAGGAACACGGATCACTGTCTTCTAACAGTAGCAAGCACTCCTTAGGAAAACATTTAACCCTTTGATTGCCCCTGATGTGAACCCCTTCCCAGCAAGTGTCATTAGTACGGTGACAGTGCATATTTTTTTAGCACTGATCACTGTATTGGTGTCACTGGTCCCCAAAAAGTGTCACTTGGTGTCCAATTTGTCCGCCGCAATGTCGCAGTCCCACTAGAAGTCGCTCATCTCTGCCGTTACTAGTAAAAAAAAGATATCTTGACAAGGAAATTTATAGATGGGCAACTCCTATCCTCATATTGATTTAGTGGTTCCAAATTAATAACTACTGCAGTAGGTAACAGACACAAAAAATACACTCTGCATCTTTCCAAATAACTGTTCTGCTTTATTATGACACAATTGAAGGTTTTTATACACATGATTACGTAGGTATCACAATAATATTACAATTGTACTTTTATGTTAACAAGGGGCGTAACATAGGCAGGCTAATTCTAATCAGGACTCGAAAGAATGTAAACATTTACTGAAAACATTATTAGTGCCGTGTGCACAGTGAGGGCAGTGTGCAATACATACAAAATTGAATACAATTCTATACAGAACTTACAAATTTTCTTTACAAGATAAATAAAAAATTCATAAAAATATCCCATAGTTTGTAGACAATATAACATTTGTGCAAACCAATCAATATACACTTATTGGGATTTTTTTTTTTACCATAAATATGTAGCAGAATGCATATTGGCCTAAACTGATGAAGAATTTATTTATTTTTTTCATTTTTTGTATTGGATGTGTTTTTATAGCAGAAAGTAAAAATATTGTTTTTTTTTTTTTTTTCAAAATTGTTGGACTTTTTTGTTTATAGTACAAAAAATAAAAACCGCAGAGGTGATCAAATAACACCAAAAGAAAGGTCTATTTGTGGGAAAAAAAAGGACATACATTTTATTTGGGTGCAGTGTTGCCTGACCGCGCAATTGTCAGTTAAAATAATGCAGTGCTGTATCTCAAAAAATGGCCTAGTCAGGAAGGGGGGTAAACCTTCTAGAGCTCAGTGGTTAAAGTATCAGTAAATCCACATCATAAAAAAAGATCAATAAATGGTGTATTACGTACTGTTCATACCCACTATTGCTATTAATTAATTTTACTCTTTATTCCAAAGGCTATTTATTTATTTATTTGAAATGTGACCAGCAGCAGAGTACTAGAAGCTCCTCCTGCCACTGTTTCCCTGCAGACAGGCTGGGAGAGAGTTGGGTCATGTGATAGCTGTATATCAATTAGGAAAAAAGGTACTTAGATTTTTTTTTTTTTTTTTTAAATGATTACAGTGCCACCATCCACATACAGAAAGAGAAGGGGCAATGTAAATTAAACGGTGTGTGTTTTAGTATTGCTTTAAGCTTTGAAAGTAAAACCTGGAAGCTGATTGGTTTCTATGCAAAGCGGGAGCAGATTTTGCACTTTGCAGTTTTAGAAAAGGAACCCCATAGTTTTTTACTATTCAGTGCATGCATGCTAAGTAATCTCAGTACTCCTCCTGACACATCACCTGTTTTTCTCTCTGGTAGAATGGCACCATCTTTGTTCAGGTATCATGCAGACTAGGGGTCTCCACATTTGCTAAACAAAGGGCCAGTTTACTGTCCTTTTAGACTTTGAGGGGGCCGGATTGTGGCCAGTGGGGGTAGAAAATGCCTCGACATCAATGGGAGTAAACCATTCCCCATCATTGGTGTCAGTGGGAGCAATAGTGCCCCATCATTGGTATTAGTGAGATGAATAGTGCCCCATCATTGGTATTAGTGAGATGAATAGTGCCCCATCATTGGTGTCAGTGGGAGATATAGTGCCCCATTATTGGTGTTAGTGGGAGGAATAGTGCCCCATTATGGGTATCAGTGGGAGATATAGTGCCCCATCATTGGTATCGGTGGGAGGAATAGTGCCCCGTCATTGGTGTTAGTGGGAGATATAGTGCCCCATCATTAGTGTCAGTGGGGGGAATAGTGCCCCATTATGGGTATCAGTGGGAGATATAGTGCCCCATCATTGGTATCAGTGGGAAAAATAGTGCCCTGTCATTGGTGTCAGTGGGAGGAATAGTATCCCATCATTGGTGTCAGTTGGAGAAATGGTGCTCCATCATTGGTGTCGGTTAGAGAAATAGTGCCCCATCATTTAGGGTCAGTGGGAGGAATAGTTCCCCATCAGTTAGGGTCAGTGGGAGGAATAGTGCCCCATCATTTGTGTTAGTGGGAAAAATAATGCCCCTTCATTAGTGTCAGTTGGAGAAATATTGCCCTATCATTAGTATCAGTGGGAGGGATAGTGTCCCATTGGAGGGAATGCTTCCTTCTGCCCACAGAAGACTGATGACATCAGTTTATTTGTATATTGGGACATGTCAGGAAAAGTTCTCCTGACCAGTGGTGGAACTACCAGGGTTGCAAAGGTTGCACTTGCGACTGGGCCCTGGTGTTCCCCCACCGCGTGGAGGCCCCAAGACGGCAGGAAGGGGGTTGCTGCAGAACATGTGAAAGCGTCTCACTGCGAGGACCATAAGGCTTGGTTTACGCTGCTGTGACCCCAAATGTTGTGCGACTTGCTTGCGATCTTCTTGCAATTTTTGTAATTTGACATTGCAGTCTATGGCACTCAAATCGCATCAAAGTCGCAGATAAATAGTGCAGGAACTTTTTTTTTTTTTTTTTTTTTTTTAGTCGCTGCAGCTTGAGTCAACACCCATTGAAATAAATTAATTTTGACTTGTCATGGGACTTAGTGTTGCAAGTTGCATGATAAGTCAAAGCAGTGTGGCTCATAAAGGGCCCCGCAACGAGAGTAAGGGGCCCTGGGATCAGTGGGAAGGGCCCTGAACTTGCAGGAAAGAGCTCTAGGATCGATGGAAAGAGCCCTGGCGGTCAGGGGGGGGGGGGATTTCATGGTTTCTTGCATCGGGGCTCTGAAGGTTCTAGTTACGCTTCTGCTCCTGACCTAACCTAACTCTTATGACCGTGCAGATTTGGATTTGACATGCGAGATATGTACTTTTAATTTTATGTAAGCTGTTATAAAAAAAATTTTAATCCTCTATTTGGCCATTGTTGCACTTAGATGGCACTTCCCTGACTTTGTCTACTGGGTTCACACGGGAGTGGTGTGGAAAACTGTATGCGTTTTGGACAGTTATCGCATAACATTCCTGTTCAAGTCATATGCGATCCTTTGCAGTGCAATTTGAGCCCATTCATTTTGTATAGGCTCAAGTCGCACTGTAAAGGTATCGGTATCTGGTATCAGCGAGTACTTGATGGAAAGTATCGGTAGTCATACTCGCCAGTAAAAAAAAAAAATGGTATTGGTGCAACCCTTATTTTCAGTCTTTCTTTATTATAATCGTCTTACTTTTATCCTGGATCACTTCCAGACTGCTCCTTACTTCTCTGAGTCCTCCAAACCTACTCCTCTTTGTCTCCAGCACATGGCTGAGTTCAAGTCCTTTCTTCTCTCCCCCTATTTCTGGCCAACATCACTTTCTGTTGCATGAGCTCCATGAACCAGTCAAACAAGTTCATTAGCATATAATTAGGGAAACCTACATTTTCTAAAAACAATACATAATAACCAAAATGCATCATTCCATATATTTGCGCTATAACAAGAATCGCTAAAATAGCCAGAGCAACACAATGAGACCTCACAAAGATTTGCCAAGTTGATGCTGGAAGATTGCCCAGGGGCATTGATTGCAGGTGTGAACGGTATTTAACACTGACTGCGGGTCTTGCTCTGACGAATGTCTGAAAAGTATCTGTTCAGGGCCACCTGGAATATCCTATTAATATTGGCCTGAGAAAAAAATGCCCCGTCTGACCCCCAGCCTAGTCCTCCCTGCATTGAGGTTATATTATGTGGCCACTATAGATGGAGTTTGGTGTACGGCTCTGCACACATCTCTTATCAGCTTGCACTTGCGGTTCTCTATTGATCTACACAACATTACTCTGTAGAGAATTAGACGACGGCTTTGTTCTACAGCCAGAACAAGACAGATTTATTACTCTGAGCCCTGTGCTTTATCCTTCCTATTTAATGTTAAAGGAAATCTGTCATCGGAGAAATCAGTTGGATGTCGTGGGCTGATCCCTTCTAAAATAATAATAATAATACTGATCTGCTGGCAACAAACATTTCCAAGGACCTGATGTGGGAAAAGTACCAAAAAGTTCTGGCTTTTCTGACTGCATACTTCTCTCTCTCTGGGCCAGTGATTCACACTCTGTATATGTAAACCCGAACAATGAAATGCGCTTACTTTCTCCCTTTTGGGTCTGATAAATACAATACTGAAAGTGTTATATCTGTGCAAAAATATCTCTTAATGTCTAAAATTCAGAGCTGTCCTGTGCACACTTCCTGTGTCATCTCAAGGGATTTAATTAGCCCAAAAAGTTCTTATCGTGTAGTTACAGAATACTTAGTGTTTGATATGGAGACTAGCAGAGTGGGAGAGTTTGAGCTGTTTAGCAAAAGACAACTGGGCAGGGCTGACACCGCTTATTCCACAATGCTGTCTGTTGCCAACTCACAAGAGGACTTCAAGTGGTTCTAAAGGCAGAAGGTTTTTTATTTGTTTTTTCTTTTTTTTTTTTTTTTTTGTATGTTTTTTCTACCGTAACTGCAAAAAAAAAAAAAAAGTCAGCAGCTACAAATACTGCAGCTGCTGACTTTTAATATAGGGACACTTATCTGTCCTGGGCGCCCGCGATGTCTTCACCCAAAGCCGATCTGTCCCTTGGCTCCTGGGTGGAGGCGCCGGCATCTTCAGTAAAGGAATTGGGAAGTGAAGCCTTGCGGCTTCACAGCCTGGTTCCCTTCTGCACATACGCGAGTTGTGCTGCGCGTCCTCACGGGTCCCTGTTGTCTTCTGGGACCTGTGTGTCTCCTCGAATAAAGCGGGGGTAGGACGGAGGAGGGTACGGACGTGGCGTAGATCGCCGTGGAATTATCGCTGGAAGTGGGAGCAAATACCTGTGTTATGAACTTTTATGCATTTTCTCCATTAAAGGAGAAGTCCAGCCTGAGCTCGTTTTGGTTGGGCTTCTCCTATGGATTACAGGAGTGCAATTCATTTTGCACTCCTGTGAGCCGTTTTCAGCAGAGAGCGGTCTGAAGTCCACTCTCTGCTGACGTCACAGGAATCAGTCCAGCTATTGTGTAATCCGGACCACGGAGTCTGGATCCGCCAGGTGCCCGGACTGATACCCATCTCAGCCTCTCAGGGAGCCGCTCCCCACTTCTCCCCAGCTCAGCGCTCCAATGAGCGAGAAGGGAGATGAGCAGAGAGCTGTGGCTAACAGTCAGCAGCTCTCTGCTCACGGAGCTGTTAAAACAGAGTGATCTGCGGTGTTCAGTCGCTCAGTTTTCAGTGCAGAGGGGCCGGGGGACAGATGCAGCATCTCGACAAAATATTAAAAGTGGAACATTTTCTTTATCATTTTATTAATTTGTCCAATCACATTTGAGCCCCTGAAAATGGGGGACTGTGATGATGGGTCAGTCTGTGATAGGGGGGGTCTGTGATTTGTGATGGGTCAGTTTGTGAGGGGGGTTCTGTGATGGGGGTTCTGTGATGGGGGGGGGGGGGGGTTGTGATGGGTAAGTCCGTGATGGGGGGGGGGGGCAGGGGCCTGTGATGGGTCACTCTGTGAGGGGGGGTTTGTGATTGGGGGGGGGGGGCTGTGATGGGTCAGTCTGTGAGGGGGGAAGCTGTGGTGGGGGGGCAGGGGGGGTTGTGATGGGTCAGTCTGTGAGGGGGGGGGGGGCAGGGGGGATTGTGATGGGTCAGTCTGTGAGGGGGGGGCTGTGATGGGTTAGTCTGAGATGGGGGGGGGGGGGGGTTATAGGTCAGTCTGTTGGGGGAGGCTGTGAAGGGGGTGCCTGTGACGTGCACAGTAGGCTGCGATGTGGAGGATTTCATGTGGAGTCATGGCACCAATATGACACTTGGACCTTCGCTGGAAGCACATTTTTCTGACCGGACCCCCGTGAATTTGAATTCACTACCCCTGACTTTTCATATATATATAAAAATAAAGTTGTGCTCAGTTTGAATGTTCTGTATGGATGGATGCTGTAGAATTGGGTGTAAATCGGTGTCCCGTATATCATCCCATATCTGGTCCATGTAACCTGGTTGGGATGATATTTGCGTAATGTAGCTGCTTTTTAAATAACAATTTCCTCAGCTATTTCCTGCCGGTCTGATGGGATTTTTTTTTTTCCAATCACGGTAGAAAGATCACCCATCCAATCTATAAGAGTGAATTGCGGAGTGTCCCTTGTCACCTGCCAGCGATGACGAGCCTCGCGTGGGAAGATTACTTGTCATTCATGACTAGATAAATGTCTCGGCACCGGCTGCGCTCAGACAACCTGTTACAGCAAATTGCTTCTCTTCTCTCTTGGATTAAAGTGAAGCTTTTTTTAACCCCCTCTGTGTGATCATAGCAGGACCTTCATAATCTGCTCCCAACTCTCCTCCTTCCACAATGCACACAGCCTGGTACAGACAGCTTCAGTCAGCAGCCAATCCCTCGTTTCCATTCCAGACCAGCAGAGAGACATGACTGCCACAAAGAGGGCAAAGGTGGCTTTTGATGTCTGGGATGGTTAACAGCTGTCCCTCCGCTTCTCTATGCTGTGTGAATCAAGATGGCAGCACCCAATAGAGAAATAAGTGAGTCTCATCTTCCCCTGCTACCTTGGCCCGGCTCTGATCCCCCTCCTAGCAGTGACCCAGCAGTTTAGCTCTCCCTGCCCCCCCCCCCCCCCAGGAGTTATCCATCAGCTCATCCCTCTCTTTCCCTCTCCTAGCAGAGACTCGGCAGCTTTGCTTACCCTGCTCCTCCCAACTAGCACTGACTCCCCTCCCAGCAGTGGCTAAACCGTTCTAATTCCCTTCCGGGCCCCCACAGCAGTGGCGACTTTGCTCCCCCTCCCAGTGACTCAGTAGCTTAAACCAGAGTTAAGGCCCCCCCCCCAGGCACTTACTTGTCCAGGGATCCAGCGGTGTCCTCACCCGAGCTGATTCTTGCATTGACTCTTGGGCGCTGCTGTCTTGACTTAAGGGAAACTGGCAGTGAATCCTTGTGGCTTCACAGCTGGTTTCCTACTGCGCATACGCAAAGCGTGCTGCACTTTGTGAATGGGCTGCACTTTGTGACTGGGCTGCACTTTGTGGGACCTGTGAAGGGGAAGGGGGGAGCTCCGCTTTTAATTTCCTCTGCACACCTCTCCCATTAGTATCCTAGAAGCCTTCTTGCTATCGAATGTCGGAGCAGGTCCTCTGAGAGGGGGGAGCAGAGCTGCTTAGTTACTGTTGGGGTGGGGGGGGGGGGAAGCATGTTGAGCTGGGAAGGGGGGGGGGGCAGAGTGAACTACTAAGTCCCTGCTGGGAGGGGGTCGCGAGATAAGAAGAGCTGCAGAGTCAGTAATGGAAGGGGGAAGCTGAGCTATCTATTTATTACTAAGGGATTTGCAGGGTGGGCTGAGCTGCTGAGTCACTGATGGAAGGGGGAGAAGGGTGAGAAGGGTGGGCTGAACCGCTGGCAGGCGGAGCTGCTGAGTAAATAACTTGAACTTCTCCACAGTACCTACAGCTACAGAGGTCAGCTCACTTTTTTTTTTTTTTTTTTAACTGGTTCACGACCGCCCCATGTATATTTACTGTGGCAAAGCGGGTGCTCGCTGCCAGATCATGTACTAGGTACGTGATCTGGCATTTCTGTGTCTGGGCCACGCACGCGCCACTGGCGAGCTGCTGTGATTGGACACGGCAGGAGCTGCCGATCGTTGACAAGAGAGACAGAATGGCAGTCTGCCTATGTAAACAAGGCAGGTTACCGTTCTGCTAATAGGGGAGACAGATCCTGTGTTTCTCCTAAGCGGGAACACGGATCTCTGTCTTCTCACAACCAAGATCACACACACACACACACACACACACACACACACACACACACTCTTAGTAAACACTCCCTAGGAACACATTTAACCCTTTGATCGCCCCTGATGTTAACCCCTTCCCTGCCAGTGTCATTAGTACAGTGACAGTGCATATTTTTAGCACTGATCACTGTATTGGTTTCACTGGTTCCCACAAATGTCACTTAGTGTCCAATTCTGTCCTCCGCAATGTCGCAGTCCCGCTAAAAATCGCCACCGTCATGAAGGGCGGGAGCCTCAAACACCATTTCAATCCGGGCCACATCATTAGATCGCCGCCATTACTAGTAAAATAAATTAGAAATAAAAATTCCATAAAACTATCCCCTATTTTGTAGACGCTATGACTTTTGCGCAAACCAATCAATATACGCTTATTGGAAATTTTTTGGCCTAAATTTATAAAGAAATTCCTTTTTTTTTTTTTGTTGTTTTTTTTTTTTTTTATGTGTTTTTGGAACGTTAAAAATCGTTTTTTTGTTTTTCAAAATTGTCACTCCTTTTTTTGTTTATAGCGCAAAAAATAAAAACTGCATAAATGATCAAATTCCACTGAAAGAAAGCTCTATTTGTGGGGAAAAAAAGACCTAATTTTTATTTGGGCACAGCGTCACTCGACCACGCAATTGTCAGTTAAAGTAACTTAGTGCTGTATCGCAAAAAATGGCCTGGTCATGGGGGGGGGGGGGGGGTAAACCTTCCGGAGCTGAAGTGGTTAAAAACATTTTATTACTTAACTTCCTTTATACCTTGGCCACATAATAAAGCTGAACAACAAAAATGTTACAAGATTAGCAGATCTGCTCCCACACCATGGGAGTGGTGTATGTTTGTAGTGGGTGTGGCTATTCCGGATCTGTTAAATCACTTTGTCTATTTTCAGTATAAAGGTCTCCCCTAGCCTGCTTGTGGTATGAGCCTCCTCCCAGACATGTCCTTTTATGTCCCAGGACACAGTGCTGCACCGTCATGAAGGGCGGGAGCCTCAAACTCCATTTCAATCCGGGCCACATCATTAGACGTGCACTGCCGAAAGATTTGTTTGTTTTAGTTTTGTTTGTTTTTTGTTTTTTTGTTTTTTCATTTTTCGGGTCATTTGTTATGATCGCAATTCGTAAATTTGAAAATAAGAAAGAAAATTTGAAAGAATAACTAACTATTAAATTATAGTTGTTAAAATCTCCTTTCAAATTTGGCTGTTGGTGAACATAACGAATACGAATTTATCCGAAGTTACGAATTATCCAAAATAACGAATGCCGCATCTAAACAAATTGATTAATAATAATAATAATAATAATAATAATAATAAAACGTTTTAATTTTTATTATCTATTATTAAAGTGGAGGGCCACCCAAAAAAAAAAAAAATGCACCAAAAATAAAAAAAATAAATAAAAAAAAAACGTGAAATAAAAAATTTACTTACCTGAAACCCTTGTTGCTAGGCAGTCTTCCTAATCTGCCTCTTCCTATTCCGCAGCGTGTAATGCTCCTCGGTGAGCGGCCCCGTTGCCTTCTGGGAACTGTGTGTTCCCAGAACACCACGGGGTCTGAGCGCCGCTCGCGCGTGCGCAGTAGGAAACTGACAGTGAAGCCGCAAGGCTCCACTGCCTGTTTCCCTTACTTAGGATGGCGGTGACGGGAGCCGAGGGACAGGTCAGCCTCGGGTGGCCGACATCGCAGGCACCCAGGACAGGTAAGTGTACTTATTTAAAGTCAGCAGCTACAGTGTTTGTAGCTGCTGACTTTAAAAAAAAAAAAATTTGCTGGCCGGAATCCCGCTTTAATTCGTTATGTTCCATTCGTTTAGATGCGGTATTTGTCATTTTGGATAATTTGCAACTTCGGATAAATTCGTATTCATTCACTAACAGCCAAATTTGAAAGGAAATTCCAATTTCTAATTTAATACCCCTTTCACACTGAGGCTGGCAGGCGTTGACGGTAAAACACCGCTAGTTTTACGGTGTGTACCCCCCTCCCCCACTGCCCAAAAGATGCGGCTTGCAGGAGATTTTTTAACGTCCTGCCAGCGCACCCCCCCCCCAGTGTGGCAGCACTCGGGCTCTCACACTGGGACTGCAGGGGAGGCGTCTTTCAGGCGCTATTTTTAGCCCAAAAGCGCATGAAAAACGCCTCCGGTGTGAAAGGGGTCTTAACAATAGTTAAGTTATTAGTCATTTTCGGGATTTAGAATTTTTACGAATTTTCGAATTTACGAATATTCAAATCTACGAACATTCGGAAAAATTTGTTAAACAGGTTTTCGTTCATTCGGATATTTCCAAATTAACAAATTTGTTGAAATTCGTTAAAAAAACGAATCGGCGTTTTGGTTCCCCTCAAAGGTCCGGCTGTGTTTTTAAGTCTAGATTTCAAAGAACCGCACCCCCCTTACATCGGATGGCAAGAGCCCCTCCTCCATCAGGAGTCAAGAGTCCCGTGGGCCTTGTGTTTGACACATGTGCTATATGTAGGCTCGCCACCTGTCCAGGATTCACCTGGACAGTTCAGGTTTGGAATCATGCGCCCGGGTTTCAGACTGCCTGAAATCCGGACACATTAGTTAGACTGTACTATGGCTTCCCAGCAGGGATGCTGGCTGCAGTTGTCTAAGCGGGGTGTGTCTGTTACTTTCTCAAAGCGTCTAAAGCCAGCACTACACACAGACTGGAGAGGAGAGAGGGCTCAATCTGCACCTCTTCCTCCCACCCCTCTGTGTCTGCCCACACTCCAAATTTCCAGCCCTAACTTTCTTTTTTTGAGGCATAGCGCCAGGGATTGAAGTCCAGCAGCCTCAGATACATCTGGATGAGAGGGACTGACTGCCAAGGGGTGAGTGAGCTCACCATCCATCCCTGTCTGTGACTGAAGTCTCCCCCTTCTCTCTCCTGCCTCTGAGTAAGTACACTAAAGAAAATTAGGGTTCTCAGAGCACCCCTTACATCAGAGTCTTCTCTGTACATCAGAGTTCCCAGTGTTCCCCCTTAAATCGGGGTTTCCAGAGCATCCCTTATGTTAGAGTCCCCAGAGTTCTCCCTTACATCGGAGTCTGCAGAGTTCCGCCTTACAGTGAAAGGGAACTCTGTGGACTCTGATGTAAAGGGGGACTCTTGTTATTAACTTCATATGATTAGAAATGTTATTTAATAGCAAAATATATGTATAGTTTATACTTAAAAAAAAAAAAGCTGTGCGCCGCTAAAGTGTTTGGGTTTGACTTGAAGAAAAGGTGGCAACCCTAGTTATATGGGGAACGTCCTGGGGGGGGGGGGGGATACCTGGAGCAGCATACAGCTGATTTGTATCTCCTACAACCCAAACTAACAGTGGAGCATAGAACACATTGATCACAGTGAAATGTATGCCAACTTCCCACAAGATGGCAGCGTACCAACATTCTGTATGTCCAGCGATGCCGCTTAGAAGTATCTGCTACATCACTAAAGTTTTTAGTGTAATTGTTGCCATTTCTCTGCTTTATTTATAAAAAGGGCTCCAAATTTACTAGTTGCGGGGAGGGGGGATTGTTCAAAGTGGACTTTCCTATAACCTTCCAATTCCTGACATGTGATCATATACAACAACAGTATAACAGCAAAGTAGAGCTTCAGTCTTTGCCTGGGATGAGATGAGGCCATCAGTATCTACAGGCAGGTGGAGGCATTTCCTCCTCCTCTCCTTCAGGGCCTTCCTGTGCAATTCACAGGCGGTGCAGGGTGTGCGATTTGAGCCCATTCGTTTTGAATTGGCTGAATTGCACTGGAGCGTACCGGAATTAGTTCATGCACTGCTTTAAAAAAAAAACGCACTGCATTTGAGGTATCATTAAAATAGAAGTATGGGAATTCAGTTTTTCCCATAATCCTACTTACCTAGGTGGATGCAGCATCTGTCCCCCCGCTCTTCTGCACTGAGAACTGAGCGATCGAACAACGCCGATGGCTTGGTTCTCTAGGCTCTTTGAGCAGAGTTGCTGACTGTCAATCAGCATCTTTCCTGCTCTGCTCCTCCACAATCATTGGAGTGCTGAGCTGTGGAGGGGCGGGGAGCGGCTGTCTCAGGCTCTCAGCGGCTCACTGAGAGCCTGAGATGGCTATCAGTCCAGGCACCTGACCAGTGGTGGCTTGGGGTTTTTGCCCCAAACACCCCAAACACAGCACTAACAGAGCCCCCACCACCACCACCTCCTGTCCTTACCTTGGTTGCGGGCGGAGAGAGCGTGGCGGGCTCTGGTAAAGCTGCTCTGGTGACCGGTGTCCTCTCCTGGATCGGCTTCTGCGGTGTCTCCTCTCTCCACCTCCCATCACTAGGCGTCCAATAGAATCGTTTGACATTTTGGCCAATCGGGTTTCATATATGCTTCCCAATTGGCCGGGAGGAGGATCAGTGTTGCAACAGCAAATATTTATTTGCTGTTGGAACACACCTGGGTGGGCTCCAGATGCAATACTCTGCGTCCCAAGTCCAGCTTATTTTGAAGCCTATTGGAGCCTATGGCTCTAATCTGTGCTTCAAAAAAAAAAAAAACCTGGCTGTTCTAATTCATATGCCCGGTGACCCGGACACATGAATAGGGGGCGGCAGCTATGCATGAATCTATCCACTGCATATAGAGGGTGGAGAGAATAGGGGGGTGGCGCCTGGGCGCCCCTAATAGCATGGGCCACCCCTGCACCTGGCGGATCCAGACTTCCATTGTCGGGATGACACGGTGTCTAGATTCCTGTGACGTCGGCAGAGAGTGGAGGACTTCAGACCGCTCTCTGCTGAAAACTGGTCACAGGGGTACAAAACGAATTGCATTCCTGTGACCCAAAGGAGAAGCCCAAGTAAACGAGCTCAGGCTGGACTTCTCCTTTAACTTAACATCGACACCTGCTGCAGATCGCAACTGCAGAGCGTTTTGAACGGAATGAGGGTTTCCCCCAACATGCTCTGATGTGATTCGTTGATCTGGTGTGATGACTCTTTGATTGGACAACAAAATTGGTTCGGGAGCGAGCCCACACGAGTTCCCCCATAGGAGGCGGCTTCCTTATAGGGGCATGCACCAGAGAGGAGGAGCCAGAAGCATGGGCAGGGCACTCGAGAAGAGGAGGATCGGGGCCACTCTGTACAGTACCATTGCACAGAGCAGGTAAGTATAAACTGTTTGTAAACATAAATGATCTTTTTAAAATTACCAATCACTTTAAAGCAGTAGAAAACACTACTTTTTCACTTGTGTACCTAGAGGTACGTTTTATAATAAGGCTTACTTGTAGGTGCAGTAAAAAATCTCTGAAACCTGCATCGTTTAGGAGATATTTACAATTTCAGCAGTCAGTGAGGTAACCAACACATGTGCACTGCGCTCTGCACTGACAGCACTGAACACTACTGAGTATGCTGTCAATATAGAGTGCTGTATCACGATTGTGACTCCTGTGCGCATGCATGGGAGTGACATCATCGTGGCTCGGCCATTTAAACGGCTGGAGAGCACAAACCTGTGTGTGTGTGTGTGTGTGTGTGTGTGTGTGTGTGTGTGTGTATGTATATGTATGTATGTATGTATGTATGTGTATATATATATATATATATATATATATATATATATATATATATATATATATATATATATATATATATATATATATATATATATATATATATATATATATATATATATATATATATATATATATATATATATATATATATATATATATATATATATATATATATATATATATATATATGTATATATGTATGTGTGTGTGTGTGTGTATATATATATATATATATATATATATATATATATGTGTGTATATGTGTATATATATGTGTATATGTGTATATATATATATATATATAATATATATATATTCACAGTGCTTGTGCTGTGTCATTTGACCCCCTGTATACCCTAAAAAACTTGGCTGATCCTGCCTGGCTATACCCTCCTCCCTGCAAACAGACCACAATAATCATGGCTGCTGAGCCCCAGATACCGTGGTCCGTTTGCGTGATTCTGTCAGCTGCAGCTCTCCGTGTGTCAGGGTCCCCTGTCCTCCTCCCCTCTCCCCTCTCTGCTCGTACCTGTGCGCCCCCCCCCCCCCCCTTCCTGCTCCTCATATCTGATCATACATTTTATTATCCCCTCTGTAGCATTAGAACATCTGTGCCTTTTGTAATGTAAAAACTCAGGCGATCTGTACCTCCCGGCGCCCAGCTGATTGTTGGGCTCTCTCTCCCTCTTCTCCACCGGCTGACGTCAGCAGGACGGCTCGGCCCCGCCCACTGCAGAAACAAGGGAGCTGACAGGTCAGCTGAGCGCTGGGAGTGCAGCTTATACAGGTACAGATCGGCAGGTTTTTTTTTTTTTACATTGCACAGGGACAAATGTTATTATGATACAGAGGGGATAACACTATTTGAGTACAGTGGGTTAACAACCACTTTAACTTGCAGGGGGGCCATTTTTTGCTTTTTCTTTTATTAAACAAATATATCACCACCTTAAACGTTGGGCCTTGTTCTGTCTAGATCTGCCTGTCAGCTTTTCAGATGGATTCAAATTGCATCACAATGTATGTCTATGGGTGGGTGTACTGTAAATGGATGATTATCCGTTCACATCTTTCTACACCCTTGTATATTCAGGCCTGCGTCCCTTGTCAATTAGATGGATCTGAACAAATGTAAACCGATGCTGTCCGTTTTATATCTGTTCCATTTTTATGTACATTTTTAGGCAACAGACATTCTTTGTTTATGCATTGGTCACCTATGATTGGTTTTGGCAGGGGCGGCCCGTCCATTAAGGGCGCATGGCGTGGCCGCCCCTATTCATGTATCTATCTGGGCTCTTTCAGGACAGTGAATGGATGAATTCCAATGTTGGTTTTTTTTTTTTTTTTTTGAAGGACCGGATTTGAGCCAGAGGCTCTAATACAGTGGGCTTGGGGCGCAGAGAATGTAAACCGAGCCCACTATTCTCACACTGAATCTCCTCTCCGCCAATCAGGAAGTGGGTCTGACACCCGTTTCCGGATTGGCCGCCGAGGAGGAGGGAGGAGACAAAAGCTGCCTAGCAGGGGAAGGAGAAGCCGCCCCGATGCCGACTACCCGTGATGCCACCGATGCCTACTGCCCCTAATGCCTACTGCCCGTGATGCCCCTGATGCCTACTGCCCGTGATGCCCTTGATGCCTACTGCCTGTGATGCCGGCCGCCGTGATGCCTAATGTTTGTGATGCCCATGGTGGAGAGCAGGGGATGCCCGCCATGGTAGGGGTAAATGCTTCAACTAACCAGATGCGAAGGGGGAGTTTTGGGCAGCTGCAGGTGTAGTGTTTAACACCACCCAAGAGGCTTGCTATGGGGGCACTCGGCGGGGGGGAGGGGCCAGGAGAGACGATGGGGTACCCAAGAAAAGGAGTATCGAGGCTACTCTGTGCAAAACCATTGCAAGTATAACATGTTTATTAAAAGACAAAAAAAAGAAAATGTGCCTTTTTACAATCACTTGAACTGAAGATGGATGTAAAAAAACTGAACTGAACTAAACTAAAAATGGATTTACAAACTGATGTCAGCAAAAATGCAACTGAACGGATAATACCCGTGTGAAAGGACCCTCGTGCAGCGATGCAGAAACATGATATTAAAGGGTTAATCCATGCAGATTTTTTTTTTTGTTTAAAAATAACAAACATGTTATACTTCCCTGCTCTGTGTGGTGGTTTTGCACAGAGCAGCCCTGATCCTCCTCTTCTTGGATCCCATGCCAGCGCTCCGGGCCCCTCCCTTCTGCTGAGTGCCCCCCCATAGCAAGCAGCTTGCTATGGGGGGCTTCAAGCCGCCGCTCTCTGTCCATTAACATACTGAGCATCTTGGCCCCGCCCCGCTTTCTTCTTATTGGCTCACTGGCTGCAATTGACAGTATGATTCAGCCAATAAAGAGGGAGAGACCCAGGACAGCCGAGGCTCTCGTGGACATCGCTGGACCGGAGTCGGGCTCAGGTAAGTTTTAAGGGGGAACTATACACAGAAGGTTCTTTACCTTTTATACATAGAATGCATAAAAAAGAAATCTTCAGTCTTTACAATCACTTAAAATTCATTAGTCATTAAAATGTCATTTCATATTTCTCAACATTCCTACATGATGAAGTCATTCTGAAATTAGATTTGTGTTCAGTTTTACAGAGGTCTTTCATAATTGCTAAAAAGCCAAACTTTTGAAAACTCTTTTTTTTTTTTTTTTTGTCCAATAAAATCGAACGAACATTCCAAAAATGAAAGTTTTCACGCTAAATTCTATGACTGATTTTTAGAGACCATGTCTTTGATCTCTGAAGAGTGATCCACAATTAGATAGCATTAGAGAGGAGGCGTTGTATTTTGCATTTGCAGAGTGACCCCATTCACTTGACAAGGGATATAATTCCTGCTGCAGCATTTGTACAGCCTCCCTGGCCTTTGCAGTTATAGAGGGTGCAGTAAAAAAAGTAGCTCAACCACAGGTTTTTACTGCCCCTCAAATGCTAGTGCGGACAAGACCTAACAGCATGTGAAAGGAAGCTTTGGATGAGCAGAGCAGCACTATAGAATTCCATAAGGCACCGGTGCACTTTAATTGCATGAACAAACTTTTAAAGGAAAATGTAAATCCATTTCTTCACCTATTTTTGACACTTCCATCACCTCGCCATTTGTCTCCAGTAAAAGCTGTCATTATGCGGGGTTTATCTATTCTAGTGGTACTGATGTGCGTTGTCACACGCCAGGCTCTCATTACTTCCCTCCTATAAATCTCTGATATAATGGAATACCCTGCCGTCTTCTCACTGATTAGGGAGCAGCGTCACACAGTCACTAATCATGGGCACCGGGGCATGAATAGCTTTCTGCCGCGAGCTGCGCCGCACAGCTTATTAATGACAACACGCAGGTGGTAATGCGTTTTTTATTTTTCTTGTTATTAATGGAGAATTGTACTTTAATGGGTAAAAAAGGAAACTGTGAAGTGTAAGAGATTCACGCTGATCCACTTTAAAGAAGCTTCCCCAAGGGGCAACGTTTAAAGGGAATGTTGTAATGATTTTTCGAACACAAGTTCTGTCTTTATTTATTACAAAACAGGATTCATTGTTCATAATGAGATGATCTGCTTATTTCTTTCCTCCTTCTAATGCAAATTTTTAAATAATACCTTGTTTTAGACCCGGTATTGTCGTCACTGGATCTCTGTGCTTCTCTATGGATATTGCAGTCGGGTCTTGGCTGGTGGGAGGGGCCCAGCAGGGTGCTGTACATAACTTCCTGAAAACACAGCACCTTGCCTTGGTACTCCTCTCAAGGGCCCTCAACCCTGATGAAGTCAGTGGGCTGGCTCTTGGGAGGAGTTATGCAAATATAAAAATGCCCTTTGGGGTTGGGTGTCATTCCAGAGGAATGGTAATTCTAAGGCAGATTGTATTTGCATGCAGACTGTCCTAAGTAACGTCCAAGTGTGATTGAGGCTGGGTTCACACGACAGTAGTACGACTTTCATCCTACTTTGCTCTGCGACATCAGTCCTACATTGATCCTACATCCATCCGACTTTAATGAACAGGATACTACTTTTGACCAATCAAAACTAACACACAATGGGAGGGGCTACAGCAGGGGGCAGGAAATAACACAACGTCGGATGCCAAAGTCGGATAGTTAGGACAAGGATCCGACTTTGATCCGACTTCAATGATAGTCAATGGGCTGAAGTAGGATCAAAGTCGGGCTGAAGTAGGATCAAAGTCGGACCAAAGTAGTACAGGGAGCATTTCTAAAGTCGGGCTGAAGTAGGATCAAAGTCGGACCAAAGTAGTACAGGGAGCATTTCTAAAGTCGGGCTGAAGTAGGATCAAAGTCGGACCAAAGTAGTACAGGGAGCATTTCTAAAGTCGGAACGACTTGTGTCGGACCAGTTAGGACGGCTCCCATAGGGAAACATTGAATTTCACACATCATGCGACATGAGCTCCCAATGTTTGTCGGAGCATTTGTAGCACCAGTGTGAACCCAGCCTGAAGGAACGAAAATCTAATGAATGAAAAGGGTCAGAAGGGGACAACTACAAGTTCCATCATGCCCCTACCTTTGGGAGTCATGCTTGTAACTGTTAGCCTTGCAATGCCTCATGGGACTTGTAGTTTGGCAACAGCTGAAGGGCTGCAGTTTGACACCCGTGTTGTTGTTTTTTTGTAAAAGCCCGTAGTGTGTGAACACACTCCAAGAACTCCACCTGATGCAAAAAAAAAAGTGCACACCAAAAAGTGAGACACAAAGTGCACAGGGTGTACATATGATCCTCCTCCGAAGAGAAGGGACCTTTGCCCTGATCCCCCCAGGGTGTTAGGCTCCAGACGGGGACTATGGTACTGCACATGGTCCATCTGGCCGAAACCAGACAGACCCCGTTCTCTGGAAGGTCTGCCAAAACAGACCAACCCAAGTACTAGATGGGGCTTCCCCAAAGGGAGACCCCATGAGAGAGGGTGAACCAAGCCAGAAGGCCATGTCCACCCCCTCCCAGGATTTTCAGGGCAGGCCTGAGGACCTACTTGTCAAACGTAAAACAAAGTGTACATACTCAACAATCAAAAAAAAAAAAAAAAAAATACATAAAGTGACACACAAGACAAACAACATAAAGGTGGGGAAAAGGGAAGTGGAGAAAGTGCTATGGTGCCATTGTGAAATATAATGGCTGGCCTTCCGGCTAGGAGTAAAAAGTCCTCTGGTCTTAGCCAAAAGGCCCGGCCCAAGAGCGGGTTTAAAAAGTGTCTAGTGCAGTGATCTAGGTGCCATAACTCAAGGTGACCCTCACAGTGAGATTACGGCACCCCTGGACTGCCACTCCAGGGGCACATGCACCACAGGCTTTCTTCGGGACCCGGGCTTCCGCCAGAACCAGTGCCTCTCCATCCTTACCAGGGGTACCCTTCCAGCTTTCTCTAGTAGGTCCTAATCCTGGTCCCCAATGACATATGGGCACCCCGGTTTCCATCGCTACCTGATGCGTACAATCTAGGTACCATTATACCAGAGGATTTGCATAGCCTCCACCCAAACCTCCACCATAGTCGGGAAAGTAGCACAGCGCTTCCTCTTGGCAACTGATAAGAACAGATACTACACTTGATCTTAGCCAAAAGGCCGAGAAGCCATAACAGTTTGATACCTGTTGTTTGTTTTTTGTTTTTTTTTTTGAAAAGCCAGTGGCGTGTGAAACACACCTAAAAACTATACCCGGTGCCAAAAAAAGTGCACACACATAAAGAGTGAAACGCAAAACGTGCAACGCGTGTACTATGGTCCCAAGGAAGGACCTTACCCTGTTCCCCGGGGCGTTAGGCTTCAGACGGGGGCTGAGGCACTCACTATGGACCATCTGGCCGAAACCAGACGGACCCCGTTCTCTGGAGGGTCTGCCGAAACAGACCCACCCAAGTACTTGTTGGGGCTCCCCCGAAGGGAGAACCCATGAGAGAGGGCGAACCAAGCCAGAAGGCCATGTTCACCCCCTCCCAAAACTTTCAGGGTAGGCCTGAGGACCCACACCCTACAAGTCACACAGTGACAAACGTGTACACAATCAACAAAAGATTACAAAGAAGTGACAAACATGGGGTAAATAAATAAAAGAAAGTAGGGAGAAGGAAGCGAGAAGCGGACGTGAAAGTGGCCATTGTTCAAATTAAATGGCCGGCCCTTCGGCCAGGAATCAAAAATTCCTCGGGTCCTAGCCGACAGGCTCTAGAGGCAGGTGCGAAAAAAGTGTGTATGGTGTAGTGACCAAGGTGTCTATAAAACTCATAGTGTCCCTCAACAACAGTAAGCATTATGGCACCCCTGAACTGCCACTCCAGGGGCACATACACCACAGGCTTTTCTCCAACCCTGGCCCACAGCCAGGCCGGTGTAGCCCTACCTCAACCAGGAAGGCCTAGAGCTCTGTGAGCCTAGGGAGAGCCCCTAACCCTAAGGCTCCACCACCGCTCCCGTCGCTCCTGCCTAATTATATTCGGAAATACTAACCACCCCCCCCCCCCCAGTTGGAAAGGGGAGACCAGGAACAGGAACTACACCAATCTAGGCAAGAAGGCCAGGGACCCAACCCTTCCGCCAGACCCAGTGGTTCTCCATCCCCATCAGTAGGCTTCGCTTCTGGCTTTCTCTGAGGGAGACCTATTAACGGCCCTCCGTTCTCTCCCTGATACAGTGGATTTGCATAGCCACCCCCAATCTACCACCTTGGATTAGGGAGAGTTAGTACAGCGCCACCACTTGGCAGCTGATAAGAACAGATACTACACTTGATCTTAGCCAAAAGGCCGAGAAGTTTGACACCTGTGGGCTAGATGATGCTGGATGTCCTCAAGCTCGGACATGAGACGGGCCTTGCTGCAGCTTCTAATGCACATATAGAGAAGCTCACAGTGTGCAGTGAAATCAGAGTAAAAATTATTTCAGTACAGGAGAGGAGCCTGTACATCTGTACAAGACTGCAGGGAGGGCTGGAGTTCAGTTTTAAGTAAAATCTGGTTATTTATCACATTTCCATAACTTATCTTATCTTTTAAAAATGTTGTGGTTTACAGCGCACAATAGCTC
The DNA here is from genome assembly GCA_037952925.1 of Lithobates clamitans. Classification (NCBI taxonomy): domain Eukaryota; kingdom Metazoa; phylum Chordata; class Amphibia; order Anura; family Ranidae; genus Lithobates; species Lithobates clamitans. Next base: position 513,759 of record JBBGZY010000154.1, on the reverse strand, counting down.
AAGCTGGAATTGATACTCGCAAGTAAATGAGTCAGAGCAGGGGAGAGGTCTGTACTGCTGTACTGTGCAAGACTGAAGAAAAGGCTGAAGTTTAAGCTTTAAAAAAAGAGCTGTTTTTTTATTTTTATTTATTTTTTTACATTCTCCTCAATTTCCTTACCTTATCCTACCTTGTAAAAAGTGTGTTGATTACAGAGCACAGTAGCTCGAGCTGGAATTAATGTAAGCAAATGAGTCAGTACAGGAGAGGAGCTTATACTATTGTGCAAGACTGAAGGGAAGGCTGGAGTTTCCTTATATTTCCTTACTTAAAGTGGTTGTAAACCCTTTACAACCACTTTACCTACATTAAGGCTTACCTGTAGGTGCTTGAAATATCTCCCAGACCTGCACGGTCTAGGCGATATTTGCAAATCGCCGTAGGGCGATTCTTCTTTTTGTCTTCTTCTTTTTAAACATGTTTTAGTTACCTGCTCTGTGTAATGGTTTTGCACAGAGCAGCCCGATCCTCCTCTTCTGCTGGCGCTCTTGGCTCTTAACCCCCCCCCACCGAGTGCCTTCAGAACAAGCCACTTTCTATGGAGGCACTATGTCCATAAGACACACACAGCATGGCTGAGCCCCCTCACCCCCTCCCTCATCCCTGGCTGTGATTGACGGACGCAGGAGCCAATGGCTTTCGCTGCTATTTTTGAGTCAATGGAGGAGGGAGAGAACTGCTGCTCTTGTGCACATCACTGGATCGAGATTGGGCTCAGGTAAGTATAAAGGGGGGGGGGGGATTGGGGTATACTGAAGGCTTTTAACCTTAATGCAGTGACTACATTAAAGGGGTTGTTTTACTTACCTGAGCCCCGTAATTCTCTTGGCAGAGACACGCTCTCCCTCTCTGCACGAGGTCTCGGCTCTTGATTGGATAGATTGGTAACAGCGCAGCCATTGGCTCCCGCTGCTGTCAATCAAATCCAATGACGCGGGGGCGGGGCCGAGACCGTCATTCGTGTCTATGGACGCAAATGCTGGACTCGGGAACGCGCCTGCAAAGTCTTGGGGAGGGTTATCTGATGCGAGGAGGAGCCGCGAGAGCCGCTGGGGGACCCCAGAAGAGGATGATTGGGGTCACTGTGTGCAAAACGAGCTATACAGTGGAGGGAAGTATAACATTTGTTTATTTAAAAAAAAAACAAAAAAAAACAGGAAGGTTTACAATCACTTTAAGGTAAAAAAACAAACTTCAGGCTTTAGATCCACTTGAACTGGTTCGAATCCCAACCATGACACCACCTGCCTGGAGTTTGCATGTTCTCCCTGTGTGGGTTTCCTCCAGGGACTCCGGTTTCCTCCCACACTCCAAAGACATGCTGGTAGGTTAATTGGCTTCTGTCTAAATTGGCCCTAGTATATGTATATGAGTTAGGGACCTTAGATTGTAAGCTCCTTGAGGGTAGGGACCGATGTGAATGTATATAGAAAGCGCTGTGTAAATTGACAACGCTATATAAGTACCTGAAATAATAATAATTGTAACTTTTAAAAGGCATAAAAAAAACAAAAATGTAAAACTTTCTAGTTAATTGAAATTGTTTGGTGGCCGTCATCAAAGTGTAATGTGTCCTCCGTGCCGGCGGTTGTCGTTTTCCCGACAGGCTTGTGCAGAATCTTATTAGTGATTATATTGAGATAGGACACGGGAACATCTGACCTACATTATATTGCATTCACTTATCTCTGAGCGCCGCATAAAAATGAGGCTCAACTGACCCAGCGATTCGGCTGCTCAGATATCGCACCGTACTGTGCTGCTCACAACTTTTTAGATTTTAGATCTTTTTTTTTTTTTCTTCTTTTCTGTAAATAAAAGTTGAAGTTAGATACAGTATATAATGTATAACGTGTGTGTGTGTATGGAGAGAGAGAGATATTTCATTTAATTTCATTTATATTATAATATATATATATATATATATATATATATATATATATATATATATATATATATATATATATATATATATATATATATATATATATATATATATATATATATATATATATATATATATATATATATATATTAAAAATATTTATATATATATACACTACCGTTCAAAAGTTTGGGGTCACATTGAAATGTCCTTATTATTGAAGGAAAAGCACTGTACTTTTAAATGAAGCTAACTTTAAACAAATATACTCTATACATTGCTAATGTGGTAAATGACTATTCTAACTGCAAATGTCTAGTTTTTGGTGCAATATCTACATAGGTGTATAGAGGCCCATTTCCAGCAACTATCACTCCAGTGTTCTAATGGTACAATGTGTTTGCTCATTGGCTCAGAAGGCTAATTGATGATTAGCAAACCCTTGTGCAATCATGTTCACACATCTAAAAACAGTCTAGCTCCTTCCAGAAGCTACAAAACTGACCTTCCTGTGAGCAGATTGAATTTCTGGAGCATCGCATTTGTGGGGTCAATTAAACGCTCAAAATGGCCAGAAAAAGAGAACTTTCATCTGAAACTCGACAGTCTATTCTTGTTCTTAGAAATGAAGGCTATTCCATGCAAGAAATTGCAAAGAAATTGAAGATTTCCTACAACGGTGTGTACTACTCCCTTCAGAGGACAGCACAAACAGGCTCTAACCAGAGTAGAAAAAGAAGTGGGAGGCCGCGTTGCACAACTAAGCAAGAAGATAAGCACATTAGAGTCTCTAGTTTGAGAAACAGACGCCTCACAGGTCCCCAACTGGCATCTTCATTAAATAGTACCCGCAAAACACCAGTGTCAACATCTACAGTGAAGAGGCGGCTGCAGGATTTTGGGCTTCAGGGCAGAGTGGCAAAGAAAAAGCCATATCTGAGACTGGCCAATAAAAGAAAAAGATTAAGATGGGCAAAAGAACACAGACATTGGACAGAGGAAGACTGGAAAAAAGTGTTGTGGATGGATGAATCCAAGTTTGAGGTGTTTGGATCACAAAGAAGAACGTTTGTGAGACGCAGAACAAATGAAAAGATGCTGGAAGAATGCCTGACGCCATCTGTTAAGCATGGTGGAGGTAATGTGATGGTCTGGGGTTGCTTTGGTGCTGGTAAGGTGGGAGCTTTGTACAGGGTAAAAGGGATTCTGAATAAGGAAGGCTATCACTCCATTTTGCAACGCCATGCCATACCCAGTGGACAGCGCTTGATTGGAGCCAATTTCATCCTACAACAGGACAATGACCCTAAACACACCTCCAAATTGTGCAAGAACTATTTACAGCAGAAGCAGGCAGCTGGTATTCTATCGGTAATGGAGTGGCCAGCACAGTCACCAGATCTGAACCCCATTGAGCTGTTGTGGGAGCAGCTTGACCGTATGGTACGCCAGAAGTGCCCATCCAACCAATCCAACTTGTGGGAGCTGCTTCTAGAAGCGTGGGGTGCAATTTCTCCAGCTTACCTCAATAAATTAACAGCTAGAATGCCAAAGGTGTGCAATGCTGTAATTGCTGCAAAAGGAGGATTCTTTGATGAAAGCAAAGTTTGATGTAAAAACAATGTTATTTCAAATACAAATCATTATTTCTAACCTTGTCAATGTCTTGACTCTATTTTCTATTCATTTCACAACGTATGGTGGTGAATAAGTGTGACTTTTCATGGAAAACACAAAATTGTTTGGGTGACCCCAAACTTTTGAACGGTAGTGTGTATATATATGTATTAAAAGTATATATATATATTAAAAAAAAATTTATATATATATATATTAAAAAAAAATTTATATATATATATATATATATATATATATATATATATATATATATATATATATATATATATATATAATTTTTTTTTTAGTGCATTTGTCCTGATATTAAATGGACCGCCCATACTTTGTATAGCTTCTAGAGGTGGGGCATTACATTATGCAAATCCTGACTTCAGCTCGGAAAGTCAAACTCCCCCACCTACATCCCACTATTTGTCAGGGACAGTCTGCATGGCATTTGTATGTTCTTTCTATAAGGTTATCTTGAAGTGGGAATGAGGTGATTGGTTCATTCTTGTTTTTAAAAAGTTTGTTGGAGTAAATAAATCCTCTGCGGTCAGTTTAGATACAGATACTGTAGTTGTTTGAGTTCTTTAAAGTAGAACTTTATCCATAACAACTTGATAAAAAAAAAAAAAAAAATTCTCTAGCAAAGAACATACATTCCACATTAATAGTTGTGCTACCAGAATTGGTGTGTACTGTAAATTGCCTCCAGCGTTGCTCCTGTTTCTTCTTGCTGGAGGCTGCCATCTTGCAGGAGCCCAGAGCCCCTGAACAGCAGTAAATCATAAAGCGGAACTAAACCCATCAATTTAATGGATTCAAAAAGTTACATTCCTGAAATGCCGGGATTGCCAACTGTTACATTTGCTTTTATCCTCAACCAAACTATCAAACCATCACATGGCTGATGTCATAACTGATCACATGTGCAGCAGCATGGCAGCTGCAGATCAAACAGAAGCAGCTTCCTTGGCTGTAAAAATAGGAGGGTTTAATTCTGCTTCAAGACTGTCAGCAGATCGGCCTCTATAAACTCAGCAGTGCCTAAAAAAATAGACTAGGGTGAGAACGTGTATTACTGGATTTTAAACAGTATAAGGCACTTATTTTTACATAGCTGTATCTGCATAAGGAGCCAGCCTGAAGTGATCTAGCAGGACTTCATTTTCTGACTAAAGTTCCACTTTAATCTTATTTATTACAGGTATTTATATAGCACTTTACAAACATTCAGTGCCTTGAAAAAGTATTCATACCCCTGGAAATTTTCCACATTTTGTCATGTTACAACCAAAAACGTAAATGTATTTTATTGGGATTTTATGTGCTAGACCAACACAAAGTGGCACATAATTGTGAAGTGGAAGGAAATTTTTTTTTTTTTTTCAAATTTTTTTTACAAATATGTGAAAAGTGTGGGGTACATTTGTATTCAGCCCCCCTGAGTCAATAGTTTGTAGAACCTCCTTTCACTGCAATTACAGCTGCAAGTCTTTTTGGGGATGTCTCTACCAGATTTGCACGTCTAGAGAGGAACTTTTTGCCCATTCTTCTTTGCAAAATATCTCAAGCTCTGTCAGATTGGATGCAGAGCGTCTGTGAACAGCAATTTTCAAGTCTTGCCACAGATTCTCAATTGGATTTAGGTCTGGACTTTGACTGGGGCATTCTAACACATGAATATACTTTGATCTAAACCATTCCATTGTAGCTCTGGCTGTATGTTTAGGGTCGTTGTCCTGCTGGAAGGTGAACCTCCGCCCCAGTCTCAGGTCTTTTTCAGACTCTAATGCCCCGTACACACGGTCAGACTTTTCGGCATCAAAGGTCCGACAGCCTTTCCCACGGACTTTTGACGGACTTTAGAACGAACGGACTTGGCTTCACACAAGTCCGACGGATTCGTACTTGATGACGTACACCGGACTGAAATAAGGAAGTTCATAGCCAGTAGCCAATAGCTGCCCTAGCGCCGGTTTTCCTCGGACTAGCATACAGACGAACAGACTTTTCGACCGGACTCGAGTCCGTCGGAAAGATTTGAAACATGTTTCAAATTTAAGGTCCATCTGATTTTTGACCGAAAAGGTCCGTCGGAAGTCCGATGAAGCCCACACACACAGTCGGATTGTCCAACGGATTCATTCCGGTGGACAAGTTCGGTCGAAAAGTCTGGTCGTGTGGACACGGCATTAGGCTGTGGCCACACATGGTCGAATTTTTGAAAGAACTTTCTTTTGAAAATCAGAAAATTTGTGCGTTTTTGTGATCTGAAGGTGCCACCATTGATTTCTAAATTCGGCCAATCAAGCCTTCAATTTCACCTCATGTTGCTACAGAAAAGAATTTTCGTGGCCGGGAATTTTCTTTTCTTTTCTTTTCTAGCACTTATGCGCATTTCTTTTTCAATTACATTTCTCGCACGGTTCTCCCATCCATTGATTAGGAAGTCGTTAGTTTTCAAAAAATTTCCAACATGTCCAATTACTCAAATTTGATTGCCACACGAAAATCGACTGTTGCTCCAGCCCACTGATGGTGCGAAATACGAACGAAAATTCTTAGATAAGATTTTCGAAAAAAAATTCTTTCAAAATTCGACCCATATATGACCCACCTAAAAGGTTTTCTTCTAAGATTGCCCTGTATTTGGCTCCATCCATCTTCCCATCAACTCTGACCAGCTTCCCTGTCCCTGCTGAGTAAAAGCATCCCCGCAACATAATGCTGCCACCACCATGTTTCACGGTGGGGATGCTGTGTTCAGGGTGATGTGCAGTTTTAGTTTTCTGCCACACATATAGCGTTTTGCTTTTATGCCAAAAAGTTCAAGACCAAAAAAATAGCCCAGGGTCAACAGATGTATTTCCAAAAATAGGAATTTATGATAACTAAAGTATGTCATTAAAACAATGTGCAGATAATGCCCCCTCCCCCATGGCAGCAAACGGTTTTGGAAGGAGGCCATCTCAGATGTAAACTGAATATAATGAGTCACATGAATCTGTCTTTTATGTATGGTGTATTGATATATGGAGACATACTTGGAGTTGGAAATCTTCTTTAACCAACAATATCTTGCAGGATGGGGATGAGTCCAGTCAAATCAGCACCAGTGCGGAGATTGTGCGAGTTCCTGACCCTCAGATGTCTATGGTGAGTACCCGTTACCCCTTCAAGTCAACCTGAACTCCAGAAATGTGTATATCCACTTGCTGACCGTGCGCTGTAGTTGTGCCGCTTCAGTGCGGGCCGGCTGTGCAGAATCCCATGTAAATATACACACTATTCTACTTTTCCAGGTAGGGGGTCGCACGCCGGCTGTGCTGTGATTAGTCACAGCACAAGCCAATCAGCGGGTGCCGGCCAATGAACGACCACCATCACCCGCTGATCAGTGAGAAGTAAGACAGGACAGGGCTCTGTCCTGTCAACGGGGGATTTTTGTCTTCCTGAAAAGCAGGGAATAAAATCCATCACATCTCTTCATAAAAGCACCACACACAGTACAAACAAACACTGGTTAGGCACACATTTAATCCTTGGATCGCCCTGGATGTTAACCCCTTCCTAGCCATTAGTACAGTGACAGTGTACAGAATTAGCACTGATCACTGTATTCGTGTCACTGGTGATGTCAGTGGCAGTTTTTTTTTTGTTTTTTGTTTTTTTTTTTTACTTTTTTTTTTTTTTCAGTTCTTTTATTTGTTCAAGGACCACGGTCAAAGACAGACATCTGGGCACACACAGTTTATCTTACATCACATTGCATGTATACGTTACATACAAGAGCATTTTATTACATCCAAAGAACAGGGTGACATTTTGCTCTCTAAGACGTCTCTCTTATTTTGTGTGATAGGCGCTTAAAGCAATATCTTGGTACTGGGTGCGTGCAAGGCACAATACTAGTGGAGCAGGTGTGTTACCCTTTAGTGGGTCCCAGTCCATTTTCATATATTAGAAGAGCTGGATCCCATTAATTCGGGTCCATAGATCCGAGAAAAAGAATAGAGAGAAGAATAGTTAGATAAAATGAAAGAGAAAGGAGAGAAGTCAGAGAGGAGGGATGGGGGGGGAGGGTGAAGAGAGAGAAGAGAAAGGGGGGAGGGGGATATGAAGGATAACTTTTTGCGAACCTGCTAGGCGTGGGGGTAATCGGGTAAGCCAGCCTGGGATTTATTTACTTTTTATTGCTGTTTCAAACACAAATACAAAAAGAACAAAAAAATATAGTCAGGCATTTTAGCTCTTGTAGAAAGAAAAAGGAAAAAAAAAAGGAACAATTCAAACAAACCGCAAATATATATTATTTAAATATTAATATCTCTGCTTATAGACCATTTTTTTTTACCAAACAACAAAAGCAAAAACAAAAAGGGGGGAGGAATAGGGAAGGAGGGGAAAAAAAAGAGGGATGTCAGTGGCAGTTAGTAAGTCGTCCCCCCCCAGTGTCAGATTGTCATAGTCCCATTATAAGTCGCTGATCACCGCCTTATAGTAGTAAACAAATTTCCAGTATATATGCCATAGTTTGTAGACGCTATAACTTTCATGCAAACCAATCAATTTACACGTATTGGGATTTTATTTTTTACATGTAGCAGAATACATTTTGGCCCAAATTGATGATAAAATAGATTTTGATTGCTGTATTAGTGTCAGTGGATCTCATAAAGTGTCAAAAGTTTCAGTTGGTGTCAGATTGTCCACCATACTATCGCAGTCCCTCTATAAGTCACTGATCACCGCCATTACTAGTATAAATAATTAAAAACTTCAGTATATATACTATAGTTTGTAGACTCTATAACTTTTGTGCAAACCAATCCAATATACTCTTATTAAGATTTTTTTTTTATACCAAAGACATATAGCAGAATACATAATGGCCTAAATTTATGAAGAAATTTGTTTTGGCTTTTTTTTTAGATTTTTTTTTTTTTTTTTTTTTTTTATAGCAGAAAGCAAAAAATATAGTTAACTTTTATTTTTTAATTTTTTTTTTGTGTATTTATGATTATAGTGCAAACAAAACTACAGAGGTGATCAAATACCACCAAAAAAGCTCTATTTTTTTTTGGGGGGGGGGGGGGGGGGGGAACGACATCAATTTCATGAGGCTACAGTGTTGCATGACCGCGCAATTGTCAGTTAAAGCGGAGTTCCACCCAGAAATGGTATTTCCGCTTTAAGGGAAGGTGACCCCCTGATATGCCACATTTGGCATGTCATTTTTTTTTGGGGGGGGGGGGGGGGCGGAAACACTCTTTTCAGAGGGTCCCATCTCCCACTTCCTGCCGGCGCACCGCGGCCCCGGAAGCAAGTTAACCTCTCCCCCCTCCCTCTCGGCAATCATCTGGGACACGTCACAGGTCCCGGATGATTGCCTGGCCAGTCATTGCGCAGTGTGTGCCCACAGTGACCATGCCGGCACCGCAGAGAGGAGGGGGAGACGAGTGGGGCTTTGTTCCCCCCGCATCGCTGGACCCTGGGACAGGTAAGTGTCTGATTGTTAAAAGTCAGCAGCTGCAGTATTTGTAGCTGCTGATTTTTAATTTTTTTTTTTTTTTTTTTTAAGCGGAACTCCGCTTTAAAGCATTACTAAATACTAATCCCAGGAGCCTGCATTCACTATATCTGGTCTCCCACAGTATACAGAACATGGAAATGCAATTAATTTAGTAAATATAAACTGATAAATACCTTTTCTCATCAGCTTTATATAGCAGTCTTGTGAAGTTTATCAGTGCCTGGTTAAAGCTTGTAGGAGGAGTTTTCATTCTACTCTGACTGTCCTATGAGGCTGCAGGACCCCTGACCCTCTGTCTGGACAGTGCTGATTGGCCCTGTGCTGATCACATGCACCCTCCCAAGAAAAAAAAAAAAAAACTTCTCTAGCAATACACACCGAACTGAGCATGTGCAGCTTGTCCCCTGGCCTCTGCACTGGAGATGGTTTAGGGACTGTGGAAGAAGGAAAGGATCAGAGAAGACAGGATCAAACTGTTTTTTATACACAATGCAGAGGATTAACCCCTTAGGTTCCACGGAGAGTATAACAAGCATGCTTTACTGCATATACAGACTGATTTTACTGTTGTGTGTTTAGTAACACTTTAATGGATAGATCACCAGATAAAAATAGAAGAATAAAAAATGAATGCAGCCATCACACCATTGACAAGCTACAGTGTAATAAATGTTTGCTTTTGGGTTTAACACCATAGATCCAAACACGGATCTCTCTTCAGAGGGCACCACCAGTGTGAACAAGTCCTTGAAGGGGTTGTAAACCCTCGTGTTTTTTCACCTTAATGTATCCTATGTATTAAGGTGAAAACTTCTGTCACTGACCGGCCCCCCATTTTACTCACCTGAGCCCGTTCGTTCCCTCGCCAGAGAGGCGCTCTACTTCTCTGCCCCTTGTCTTGGCTCTTGATTGGATAGATTGATAGCAGCGCAGCCATTGGCTCCCGCTGCTGTCAATCAAATCGAATGATGCGGGGGGCGGGGCCTGCATTCTGTGTCTATGGACGCAAATGCTGGACTCTGGAGCGCACCCACAAGGTAACCCCCCCCCCGGAGATCGTTTCTACCAGGGGGTTTATCAATGCAGGGAGGAGTAGCGATCGCCGTTGGGGGACCCCAGAAGACGATGATCGGGGTAACACTGTGCAAAACTAACTGCACAGCAGAGGTAAGTATGATATGTTTGTTTAAAAAAAAATTTAAACATGGCTTTACAACCCCTTTTTAAAGGGCTTTCAAAAAAAAGGGAAAAATTGGTGAGATGATTGTTGACGTTGCCTTAAAATGATATAACATTTATTTTATGTCGCCGGTTTAGAAGAACGTCATTCTTTCTGGGGGTCCGCAGTATTGCTTTCTCACCGACCTTTTTTTTTTTTTTCTTTTAGGAGAACCTGGTGGAGAGTAAACATCACAAACTTGCCAGGAGCCTGAGAAGCGGCCCATCAGACCATGACCTGAAGCCCAACGCTGCCACCAGGGATCAGCTCAATGTAAGTGACTCCAATCTGTCACCTTTCCTTCCCTCTGAAGATCCTCTCTGTGTGTCTACAGCAAATATATTGATTTGACTTACCTTTTTCATTTCCACGGATGTTTGCAGAGTACATACAAGACCCATCCTCCCCATTTCCCCATATAGCTTACACTATAATGTCCGACTTTTTAAAGAGACCCTGTAGCCAAGCCATTCATTTTTGAAGAAAATCTTCTCATACACCAAGCAGCCATAACATTATAAACACTAACCGGTAAAATGAATAATATGGATTGTCTCATCATGGCGTCTGAAAGTGGGTTTGTTATATCAGGCAGCACGGCAACAAGCGAACATGTTTTCTCTGAAGTTGATGTGTTGAAAGCTTAAAAAAATGGGCATGCGTAAGGATTTGAGCATATTTGACCAGGGCCAAATTGTAACGGCTAAGCGACTGGGTCAGCTCCAAAAACTGCAGCTGGTTCTGACAGTTGCATGGAAGTTCGGCGCCCCCCCCCCCCCCCCCCGCCCCGCCTTCTTCCTCCACCGTCGGGCCATTCGCAAAACGCAGCGTGCTTCGCACATGCACTGTAGGGAACCGGCTGTGGAGCCGCAAAGGCTTCACTGCCGGTTTCCCTTACAAGAAATGAAGGCGGCAGCACCCGAGAGTCGGTTGAAAAATCGACTGGGGTGAAGACACCGCGGGATCCCTGGACAGGTAAGTGTCCTCATATTAAGTTAGCAGCTACAGTATGTGTAGCGGCTGACTTTCATTTTTTTTCTGAAGGAGTCTGGAGCTCCTTTTTTAGGTTTTGGTCTCTTCTTCAGAGGTCGCCTGCTACAGAAACATCCACTTTGTTTAGAAAAAAAAAAAGAGACATTTATTGACATATTATTGAACATGGAGCTGCATTGATTTGTGTGTTTTACATCTGCCTTGAGTCCAGCATTATTGTGGGTGTGCAGAGCAAACAGCTTAGGAGCTCGGTGGAGACTTTCTTTAGTACTATAGAAGTCACTAAATGGTGATTGGAAAAGATTGTATATCTCTTACTTATTTCATTTTATTTTACAGATCATTGTCAGTTATCCTCCAACCAAGCAGCTGACATCGGAGGAGCAGGACTTGGTGTGGAAGTTCAGATACTACCTCACAAACCAAGAAAAGGTGAGCTGAAATCTACAAACTGGAGTTCAAATGTACAAATAATGTAGAGGACAAATTCAATTTCAATATATATATATATATATAATATATATATATATATATATATATATATATATATATATATATATATATATACACACATACATACACAGCTGGACTCAAATGAAGGTGTAGAACCATCTCAAGGATGATCAGAAGAAATGGACAGCACCTGAGTTAAATATATGAGTGTCACAGCAAAGGGTCTGAATACTTAGGACCCTTTCACACTGGGGCGGTTTGCAGGCGTTATTGCGCTAAAAATACCGCCTGCAAACCGCCCCTAAACAGCCTCCGCTGTTTGTTCAGTGTGAAAGCCCGAGGGCGAGCCTCTTTGGAGCGAGCCATCTTTGGAGCGGTGAAGGAGCGGTGTATTCACCGCTCCTTCACCGCTCCTGCCCATTGAAATAAATGGGACAGTGCGGCTATACCGCGCTGTACGAGGGGTTTTAACCCTTTTTCGGCCGTCAGCTGGGGGTTAAAACCACACCGCTAGCGACCGAATACCGCGGTAAAACAGCGCTAGAAATAGTGCTGTTTTACCCCTGACGCCCCCTACCGCCTCAGTATGAAAGGGGCCTTAGACTGGCCATTAACTATAAAATTTTCTTATTCAATTTCCTTTAGATTTACCTTCAACTATGTAGTACAAGGGCCTGCCTGATTGCATACACATTGAAAGGGCTTAGGTGTGACCTCATGTTATATGGTTTTGGTAAATCTAAAGGAAAGTTGAACAAGAAAATTGTATAGTGTATGGCCAGCCTTAGGACCATGTGATATTTCAGTTTTTCTTTTTTAATAAATCTGCAAAAATGTCAACAATTCTGTGTTTTTCTGTCAATATGGGGTGCTGTATGTACATTAATGAGGAAAAAAATGAACTTAAATGATTTTAGCAAATGGCTGCAATATAACAAAGAGTAAAAAAATTTCAGGGGGTCTGAATACTTTCCGCCCCCACTGTAATTGACCTTTTTTGACTTATCCTCATCAACATAATACTTTTAACTCCGGGCTAAACTTTTATTTATGCTGTGCTCGGACTGCACGGGGTAACTGCTCATTTTTGTCTCGGGGATTGCAGAGTGGAGATATACTCCACTAATCTGAGCTCAAGACCGGTCCCTGTCACTCCCCCCTCCCCACTCCAAGCACGCTAGTGGTCTTGTGAATGGACTGTTCCTGACATCATCATGCACATGGACTGGCTCTGGATGTGAGGACGGCAGGAACAGTCCACCACTGAACGTAGGGGGGTTGCGGTTTTCCAAGGGATCTAAGGATTGGGTAAGTATAGCCTTTTGGTGCGCCCCTAGACAGGACGAGCAGAACCCATGCAGTGTGGGCACAGCCTAACTTCATGGGAGAAATGTTTTTTTTTTTCTTGGCAGATCATGGCTGGTGGGAGGGGCCAGCAGGGTGCTGTATAACTTCTAAAAACATAACAGCCCCCTGCCACAGTGCTCCTCACAACAGCCCTCAGCCCAGATGCAAGCAGTTGTCTGTCTCTTGGGAAGAGTAATGGAGATGTCAAAGGGCTTTGATAGGGATGTCAGCCTGGAGAAGTGGGCATTTCCATGCAGAAAGCCAATTACTTGCCTGGCACTATGGGGAGTGTCTGCATTTGCTACTGCCGGTGCTATTACAAACACGGCAGCCCCAGCATCTCTTCAGACGTGTCTATGCCTGCTTTTCATTGTCGGACGCTGCGGCTGCTATGCGTGCATGGCATCCCTCCATATGTTCATGTGCCTAGCTTGTCCCTGTCACCCAGGTGTGGCTTCACTGCTTGCTCAGGGTCCCTCCAGACATGCCCAGGTCGCAAGCTAAACTTTCTTGGGCTGCATGTGGGCCGCAGGCCATGGGTTGGACACCCCTGGTCTAGGGTGATGCTGACATCATCCAGCCAGGAAATAAGGCTGACTCTGTCTGTCTTTCTTCAGCATCTGATGCACACTGTGAGAAGCTCACAGTGTGCAGTGAAATCAGGGAAAGCCATTTCTGTCCAGGAGAGGAGCCTAGAAACAGGTGACAGACTGGAGGGAAGTCTAGAGTTCAGCTTTACCTTCAAGAAAAATGAGCAGATCCGGGTACAAGTGGGGACACAAGTCTACTGCTATGATTACAATACAATGGCACATTGTGCTGCCCTATGAAATCATTTGCTTTCTTGTATATTCCAGCAGATGTTTAGGTACAGGTATGATTTATTTATTGATCGATTTATTTTTTAGGCTTTGACAAAATTCCTGAAGTGTGTCAATTGGGATCTCCCGCAAGAGGCCAAACAAGCCCTGGAACTTCTGGGGAAGTGGAAGCCAATGGATGTGGAGGACTCTCTGGAGCTCCTGTCATCCCACTTCACCAACCCCACCGTGCGACGTTACGCCGTTGCTCGCCTTCAGCAGGCGGACGATGAGGTGAGTTGGCCGTTTTGCAGTAAATCTCTATAAACAGAATGTCTAGTAGTGTTTTTTATTATGTTCAGGGCTAACTAGATAAAATATTTGCTTTTTTTTTTTTTTTTTTTTGGCCAGGTAAATATGAAATATTGTTTGACTATTTTGTATGAATTTATATCTAGCTAGCAGATGGATATTTAGGCCTCCTTTTTAGGTTTTTCAGCTTCCTCCTCTTAAAGAACAGCCCCTTGTTTACAGAGCTTAATAGCTCAAGCAGAATTTTACACTCAAGTAAAATTAGAGGAGTAACTCCTCCACCTGTATATGGCGCTCTCTGAGGTTTCAATCAGAGATTCTGAAAGAAAGCAGCTGCTGTTTGGCTGTCTCTAGAATGCTTTGAGAATCCTTTGTCATGAATTTAACCACTTCCCTCCCGTAGGCTGCATACTGTCTATATGGCCTTGCGTTGAAGTGGCTATACCGGGATCATGGCTGCAGCTACTAGAGTCATGATGCTGGTACCATTCTTTAGATCTGGCGATGTAAAAGTGATCCTAGCAGCTATACAGCCACTCATTCACTTTTACAGGCAGTACATTTTTAAAGAGGACCTGTCACAGCCCATTCTATCACAAAAGGATGTTGTTCATCCCTTGTGCTAGCAATAAAGTTGATAAAAAAAAAAAATTAAAGGTACAGTGATTTTTTTTTTTAAATAAGAAAAATATATAAATATACAGTTGATATAAAACTTTTTAAGCGGGAGTCCACCTAAAAAAAAAAAAAAATATTAAAAGCCAGCAGCTACAAATACTGCAGCTGCTGACTTTTAATAAATGGACACTTACCTGTCCCAGGGTCCAGCGATGTCGGCAGCCGACGCCGATCACTCGCTCGACTCTCGGCAGCCGTCGCCGCCATCCTGGGTGAGGGAATCAGGAAGTGAAGCGCTGCGGATCCACTTCCCGGTTCCCTACTGCGCATGCGTGAGTCGCACTGCGCGTCGTAACTGGTCCCCGCTATCTACTGGGACCTGTGTGTTTCCCAGGAGACAGCGCGGAGGAACGGGAAGAGGCATAGACAGGTATCTGCACCCCCCTCCCCCCTGAAAGGTGCCAAATGTGACACCGGAGGGGGGGGAGGGTTCCGAAAAGCGGAAGTTCCATTTTTGTGTGGAACTCCGCTTTAATGTCAGGTTTCTGTGATATAAAAAAAATGAGACAAAGATAAATAATTTCAGAACTTTTTCCACCTTTTTTAATGGGACCTATAAACTGTACAACTTAGTTGAAAAACAAACTGAAATCTTTTATATGGGGGTAAAAAATAAAATAATGTGGTTGCATAAGTGTGCAGACCCTCTTATAACTGGGGATGTAGCTGTGTTCAGAATTAAGCAATCACATTCAAACTCATGTTAAATAGGAGTCAGTACACAATTATCATCAGTTAAAGTGCCTCTGATTAACCCCAAATAAAGTTCAGCTGTTCTAGTAGGTCTTTCCTGACATTTTCTTAGTCGCATCCTACAGCAAAAGCCATGGTCCACAGAGAGCGTCCAAAGCATCAGAAGGGTCTCATTATTAAAAGGTATCAGTCAGGAGAAGGGTACAAAAGAATTTCCAAGGTGTTAGATATACCATGGAACACAGCGGGTCATCACCAAGTAGAGAAAATATGGCACAACAGTGACATTACCAAGAACTGGACGTCCCTCCAAAATTGATGAAAAGATGAGAAGAAATCTAGTGAGGGAGTCTGCCAAGAGACCTTTCTGAGGATTCAGTGCTTCCTACAAAACTGAAGTACTTCCTGTATGGGAGGGGTTATATAGGGGATCACTTCCTGTCTAAAGACCTTTGGTCTACCAGTGTCCATTCACCTGGAGATGAAGTATAACCCAGCAGGTAATGAATAGTAGCCTAACTCTGTGTCCCATGATGTACTCAAAGAAAAGGATTTTACAGGTAAGTATGACGAAAAAAATTTGTCATACACTGCAGATCTCAGTGAGGAAAGCTGATTGGATGGAAAGGGACACACCCCCCTCCACACAGAAACAGGGCTGAGACTGTCAATCAGCTTGAGATCCCTTCCCTTCATTTGTCACTGTTGGACGGGCATGCATATTTTTAAAGCATGACATGTTTGGTATCTATTTACTCGGCGTAAGTTTGTATTTTATATTTTACCAAACAAGTTTGCATTATATTGTCTTTTTGTGCATTACAAAATTACAATATTGTCTTTTTTGTCCATTTAAAAAGGTGTACTTTTCACACAAAAAATCAGTTTAAAAAAACGCGTGTGACATTAGAAATTGGAACACCCACCAATTTATTCTTTAGGGCTTCTGCTGTTAAAATAAAAAATGTTTGGGGGTTCGAAGAAATTTTCTAGCAAAAAATTCTGATTGATACATGTAAATAAAAATTGTCCGAAAGGGCCTGGGGGTTAAGTGGATAGTATGCCAAATGTGTGTGTGTGTGGGGGGGGGGGGGGCACGGCATAAAGCCTTTGGATTACATGGGCGGGGGGTGTTTGTTCTTTCAAGAGAACCTGTCACTATGCACTGAAGTCTTTTATGGCTTTGGTACTTTCCCATTTACAGGAAATAATTCCGCTTTAGCTCGGTTGCAATGGTTGCTGTATTTCATTATTATTTCTTGCCTCGCATACATAGGATTACCTGTCCTGTACGTTCCAGCCTTTGATTAGCAGCGTATGGCGAAGGGTTAAGACGGAAGCTATTAGTCGATTGTTGTAAGATCTCAGTCTCCGCGCTCGTCAGACGCTGACCCCCCCTTCTCATAATGTGATAGAAATCCCATTACTTGTTTGAAGAATCCCATCGATTCTCTGCACCCGGGTCAGGCCTCTCATTTCTGAAAGCCAGCGAGTGGCCAGGAGGAATTAATTTATTTGCCAAGTTTTGCTTCAACCTTTGAGCAGAAAAAAAAAATGCCGGGGAAAAAGGCGAGATTTTCTCAGGAGCGGTGCAGAGGCCATCTTGTTTTGTCAAACTCGGGAGAGATGAGTGGATAAAGTACAATGTGATGAGATTGGAAAGGGGCACACGTGTCATCCTTGTATAGAAAGAAGAGGGAGCGAGGGGATTCAGACGTGCCGCTCGCTGCTTTCAAATTCTCCCACAAAAGGGGAACCTGCAGTCTTTTGTTAAACGGTTTTGTGTAGATAAACAGACACCGTGATTGGATATCAACTGCGCTGGGGAGCCGGTGAGTTAAACTGCAAGTCCAGCCAAAAATTTCAATACACAGAACATATCGAGGGGGATTTTTTTTACAAAATAATACATCACTCTTGTGACCAATCTGCCCCAGCTCTGCTGATCCCCCCCCAGCTCAGTAGTAACCCCCAACTCTGCTGATCCTGTGGTTTGCTGATCCTCCAGCTTATTAGGACCCTCATTCAGCAGATCTCCTGCTCAGTAGTACCCCCCAAGCTCTGCCAATACCCCATACATTAGTAACCCCCAGCTCTGCTGATCCCCCACTCAGTAGTAACCCCCAACTCTGCTGATCCTCCAGCTTATCGGTACCCTTTTTCAGCAGATCTCCTGCTCAGTAGTACCCCCAGCTCTGCCAATACCCCATACATTAGTAGCCCCCAGCTTTGCTGATCCCCCACTCAGTAGTAACCCCCAGCTCTGCTGATCCCCCACTCAATGGTAACCCCCAACTCTGCTGATTCTCTGGTTTGCTGATCCTCCAGCTTATCAGTACCCTTGTTCAGCAGATCCCCTGCTCAGTAGTACCCCCCAGCTATGCTGATGCCCCACTCATTAGTAACCCCCAGCTCTGCCTATCCCCCACTCACTAGTAACCCCCAGCTCTGCCTATCCCCCACTCACTAGTAACCCCCAGCTCTGCTGATGCCCCACTCAGCAGTAAACTCCCAGCTCTGTTGATCTCCCACTCAGTAGTAACCTCCAGCTCTGCCATTCCCCAATTCATTGGTAACCCCCAGCTCTGCTGATCCCCCCACTCAGTAGTAACCTCTAACTCTGATAACCCTCTGGTTTGCTGATTCTCCAGCTTATGAGTACCCTCATTCAGCTGATCCCCTGCTCAGTAGTATCCCCAGCTATGCTGATGTCCCATTCAGCAGTAGCCCCCAGCTCTGTTGATCCCCTGCTCAGTAGTAACACCCAGCTCTGCTGAACCCTCGCTTAGTAGTAACCCCCAGCTCAGCTGATCCCCCGCTCAGTAATAATGCCTAACTCTGCTGATTCCTTGCTCAGTAGTAACCCCCAGCTCTGCTGATGCACCGCTCAGTAGTAACCACCAGCTCTGCTGATCCCCCACTAAGTAGTAGCCCCCAACTCTGATGCTCTGGTTTGCTGATCCTTCAGCTTACTAGTACCCTAGTTCAGCAGATCCCCTGCTCAGTAGAACTCTCAGCTATGCTGATGCGCCCCACTCACCAGTTACTACCAGATCTGTTGATCCCCTGCTCAGTAGTAACCCCTAGGTCTGCCAATCCCCCATTCATTAGTAACCCCCAGCTCTGCTGATCCCCCGCTCAGTAGTAACCCTTAACTCTTCTGATCCTCCAGCTTATTGGTACCCTTGTTCAGCAGATCCACTGCTCAGTAGTACCTCCAGCAAAGCTGATGCCCCATATAGCAGTAGCCCCCAGCTCTGTTGATCCCCTGCTCAGTAATAACCCACTGCTCAGTAGTAACCCCCAGCTCTGCTGATCCCCACTGTTTAGTAACCCCCAGCTGTGCTGATGCCCCGCTGTTTAGTAACCCCCAGCTGTGCTGATGCCCCGCTGTTTAGTAACCCCCAGCTGTGCTGATGCCCGGCTCAGTAGAAACCCCCAGCTGTGCTGATGCCCCGCTGTTTAGTAACCCCCAGCTGTGCTGATGCCCGGCTCAGTAGAAACCCCCAGCTGTGCTGATGCCCGGCTCAGTAGAAACCCCCAGCTGTGCTGATGCCCGGCTCAGTAGAAACCCCCAGCTGTGCTGATGCCCGGCTCAGTAGAAACCCCCAGCTGTGCTGATGCCCCGCTCAGTAGAAACCCCCAGCTGTGCTGATGCCCCGCTCAGTAGAAACCCCCAGCTGTGCTGATGCCCCGCTCAGTAGAAACCCCCAGCTGTGCTGATGCCCCGCTCAGTAGAAACCCCCAGCTGTGCTGATGCCCCGCTCAGTAGAAACCCCCAGCTGTGCTGATGCCCCGCTCAGTAGAAACCCCCAGCTGTGCTGATGCCCCGCTCAGTAGAAACCCCCAGCTGTGCTGATGCCCCGCTCAGTAGAAACCCCCAGCTGTGCTGATGCCCCGCTCAGTAGAAACCCCCAGCTGTGCTGATGCCCCGCTCAGTAGAAACCCCCAGCTGTGCTGATGCCCCGCTCAGTAGAAACCCCCAGCTGTGCTGATGCCCCGCTCAGTAGAAACCCCCAGCTGTGCTGATGCCCCGCTCAGTAGAAACCCCCAGCTGTGCTGATGCCCCGCTCAGTAGAAACCCCCAGCTGTGCTGATGCCCCGCTCAGTAGAAACCCCCAGCTGTGCTGATGCCCCGCTCAGTAGAAACCCCCAGCTGTGCTGATGCCCCGCTCAGTAGAAACCCCCAGCTGTGCTGATGCCCCGCTCAGTAGAAACCCCCAGCTGTGCTGATGCCCCGCTCAGTAGAAACCCCCAGCTGTGCTGATGCCCCGCTCAGTAGAAACCCCCAGCTGTGCTGATGCCCCGCTCAGTAGAAACCCCCAGCTGTGCTGATGCCCCGCTCAGTAGAAACCCCCAGCTGTGCTGATGCCCCGCTCAGTAGAAACCCCCAGCTGTGCTGATGCCCCGCTCAGTAGAAACCCCCAGCTGTGCTGATGCCCCGCTCAGTAGAAACCCCCAGCTGTGCTGATGCCCCGCTCAGTAGAAACCCCCAGCTGTGCTGATGCCCCGCTCAGTAGAAACCCCCAGCTGTGCTGATGCCCCGCTCAGTAGAAACCCCCAGCTGTGCTGATGCCCCGCTCAGTAGAAACCCCCAGCTGTGCTGATGCCCCGCTCAGTAGAAACCCCCAGCTGTGCTGATGCCCCGCTCAGTAGAAACCCCCAGCTGTGCTGATGCCCCGCTCAGTAGAAACCCCCAGCTGTGCTGATGCCC
Organism: Lithobates clamitans; assembly: GCA_037952925.1. Classification (NCBI taxonomy): domain Eukaryota; kingdom Metazoa; phylum Chordata; class Amphibia; order Anura; family Ranidae; genus Lithobates; species Lithobates clamitans. The sequence goes on along the minus strand of JBBGZY010000154.1, from coordinate 493,469 downwards.
CGCTCAGTAGAAACCCCCAGCTGTGCTGATGCCCCGCTCAGTAGAAACCCCCAGCTGTGCTGATGCCCCGCTCAGTAGAAACCCCCAGCTGTGCTGATGCCCCGCTCAGTAGAAACCCCCAGCTGTGCTGATGCCCCCCACCTAGTAGTAACCCCCAGCTGTGCTGATGCCCCCCCACCTAGTAGTAACCCCCAGCTGTGCTGATGCCCCCCCACCTAGTAGTAACCCCCAGCTGTGCTGATGCCCCCCCACCTAGTAGTAACCCCCAGCTGTGCTGATGCCCCCCCACCTAGTAGTAACCCCCAGCTGTGCTGATGCCCCCCCACCTAGTAGTAACCCCCAGCTGTGCTGATGCCCCCCCACCTAGTAGTAACCCCCAGCTGTGCTGATGCCCCCTCACCTAGTAGTAACCCCCCAGCTGTGCTGATGCCCCCCCACCTAGTAGTAACCCCCCAGCTGTGCTGATGCCCCCCCACCTAGTAGTAACCCCCCAGCTGTGCTGATGCCCCCCCACCTAGTAGTAACCCCCCAGCTGTGCTGATGCCCCCCCACCTAGTAGTAACCCCCCAGCTGTGCTGATGCCCCCCCACCTAGTAGTAACCCCCCAGCTGTGCTGATGCCCCCCCACCTAGTAGTAACCCCCCAGCTGTGCTGATGCCCCCCCACCTAGTAGTAACCCCCCAGCTGTGCTGATGCCCCCCCACCTAGTAGTAACCCCCCAGCTGTGCTGATGCCCCCCCACCTAGTAGTAACCCCCCAGCTGTGCTGATGCCCCCCCACCTAGTAGTAACCCCCCAGCTGTGCTGATGCCCCCCCACCACTTAGCAGTAACCCCCAGCTGTGCTGATGCCCCGCCCCCCAACACTTAGCAGTAACCCCCAGCTGTGCTGATGCCCCGCCCCCCAACACTTAGCAGTAACCCCCAGCTGTGCTGATGCCCCGCCCCCCAACACTTAGCAGTAACCCCCAGCTGTGCTGATGCCCCCCCACCACTTAGCAGTAACCCCCAGCTGTGCTGATGCCCCCCCACCACTTAGCAGTAACCCCCAACTCTGCTGATGCCCCCCCACCAAGTAGTAACCCCCAACTCTGCTGATGCCCCCCCACCACTTAGCAGTAACCCCCAACTCTGCTGATGCCCCCCCACCACTTAGCAGTAACCCCCAACTCTGCTGATGCCCCCCCACCACTTAGCAGTAACCCCCAACTCTGCTGATGCCCCCCCACCAAGTAGTAACCCCCAACTCTGCTGATGCCCCCCCACCTAGTAGTAACCCCCAACTCTGCTGATGCCCCCCCACCTAGTAGTAACCCCCAGCTGTGCTGATGCCCCCCCACCTAGTAGTAACCCCCAACTCTGCTGATGCCCCCCCACCTAGTAGTAACCCCCAACTCTGCTGATGCCCCCCCACTCAGTAGTAACCCCCAACTCTGCTGATGCCCCCCCACTCAGTAGTAACCCCCAACTCTGCTGATGCCCCCCCCCCACTCAGTAGTAACCCCCAGCTCTGCTGATCCTCCAGCTTATTAGTGCCCTCATTTATCAGATTCCCTGCTTAGTAGTAACCCCCACCTCTGTCGATCCCCCACTCAGTAGTAACCCCCAACTCTGCTGATGCCCCCCCCCACTCAGTAGTAACCCCCAGCTCTGCTGATCCTCCAGCTTATTAGTGCCCTCATTTATCAGATTCCCTGCTCAGTAGTACCCCCAGCTCTGTCGATCCCCTGCTCAGTAGTAACCCCCACCTCTGTCGATCCCCTGCTCAGTAGTAACCCCCATCTCTGTCGATCCCCCGCTCAGTAGTAACCCCCACCTCTGTCGATCCCCCGCTCAGTAGTAACCCCCACCTCTGTCGATCCCCCGCTCAGTAGTAACCCCCACCTCTGTCGATCCCCTGCTCAGTAGTAACCCCCAACTCTGTCGATCCCCCGCTCAGTAGTAACCCCCACCTCTGCTGATTCCCCGCTCAGTAGTAACCTCCAACTCTGCTGATCCTTCTCTCTCTCTCCTTCTCTCTCTCTCTCTCTCTCTCTCTCTCTTAAACATAACAATGCTGTATATACCAATACAGAGCACCAGCATAAAGTGCATAATGGTCCCAAGTCTCTTTGACCGATATTCCTGAAAGGGAATACTGCAAGGTAGCTAGCTAATATAGCTAGGGCATGTCTACAAACCACAGTTCAGTTTGGTACCATATAGCGTCTGTCTGCACTCAAACCGTTATATATATATATATATATATATATATATATATATATATATATATATATATATATATATATATATATATATATATAGGCGTAGAAGGCATATCTGAATGAGCAAGGATTTAGAGGAGATGGTGTGCACCACATGGGGTAAAAATAAAGTGATACCCTGAAACAGACGGGGGTACTTAATCGATAACTGGTCTGTGGGTGATTAAAGCCACAGGGGCCCCTGGATTGTTACTTGTTGAGCACTCATTTATAGACAGAGGGCAGGATCGCTATAAGATCTTTATTGGTAGATAGCAAAGGCAGTTCCCCCCCCCGCCCATAGTGAAAGGTTCTCTTTACACAGCAGTGGCTCTCTTCCAGGGCGCTTTCAGACAATAGAACATCTCGGCAGCTTCAAGGAGAAGTCTCATTTTTAATTTAAAGGTTGGCCTTTAGGTCTCATTGTAATGCATATAACCTACTACAAAGACAGACAGACCATAAAAGAAAAGTTTTACGCACTTTGTTGCGATGGAAGACGTTTTGCTCTCGTCCTGTTCGGCTCTTCTGTATGCACGGCACGTGATCTGTATATATTGATTTATACTGTGCATTCACCAGAATAGATCTGGCTCTATTAGTTGCTCCTTTTTTTATGGATTTCCTCTGCATATATTGAAGACGTCTCCTCCCGTTCCTCAAGGTCGGTTCATTGCTTGATGGCACCACACATGTCACAATGTCATATGCTGTCTTGTATTCCGGTGTGACAGATCTGCTAAGAGATTAGTCATGAAGGATTGTGAACAGTTAATAACTTTTAAAGACGTATGCTTCAACATTATCCATCAGCTTGCACTAAAGTATAGAAGAGCATGTACAGAAGAAAATGTCCTGAGGCTGGAAAGAGTCTAAAAGGTTTACTGTTATTATACAAAAGGATGCGCATGTTCCTTATTCTTCCTGGCAGGCCGGTGTGGGCTTTGAACATTCTTATCTAAAGAAATTACAGGGATACGTCCTTTGATATAGCACTGAATGTATCTGCAGACATCTTTAACCTACAGCAGAAAGGTTTTTGAACTGGAGGATGAAAAAGTATCTAAACCCAAAGCCACAAATGTAATCTACTACAGCTTACTAGTCCTTGATGTGGTGGCACCATCAACTGTCTTCTTTGAAGCTTCTTTTGCTTTATTTTCACCTGGTCATCCTGCAAATAACACACTTCTTGTCTCTGGGTGGCTACTCACTCCTCGACTCATCTATGGAGGGTCAACCACATAAGTGTTCACAGCCTTTGTGCATCCTGTTTCCACTGATCAACCTTGAGATGTTTCTACAACTTGATTGAAGCCCACTTGTGGTAAATTCAGTTGATTGGACATGATTTGGAAAGGAACAAACCTGTCTATATAAGGTCCCACAGTTAACAGTACGTGTCAGAGCACAAACCAATCTATGAAGTCCAAGGAATTGTCTGTAGACCTCCGAGACAGGATTGTCTTGAGGCACAGATCTGGGGAAGGGTACAGAAAAATATCTGCAGCATTGAAGGTCCAAATAAGCACAGTGGCCTCCATTATTCATAAATGGAAGAAGTTTGGAACCACCAGAACTCTTCCTAGAGCCGGCCGCCTGGCCATACTGAGTGATCGGGGGAGAAGGGCCTTGGTCAGGGAGGTTACCAAGAACCTGATGGTCACTCTGACAGAACTCCAGTGTTTCTCTGTGGAGAGAAGAGAAACTTCCAGAAGAAGAACCATCTCTGCAGCACTCCACCAATCAGGACTGTGTGGTAGAGTGGCCAGACGGAAGCCACGCCTCAGTAAAATGCACATGACAGCAAGCCTGGAGTTTGCCAAAAGGCACCTGAAGGACTCTTAGACCATGAGGAACACATTTCTCTGGTCTGATGAAACAAAGATGGAACTCTTTGGCCAGAATGGAAAGCGGCATGTCTGGAGGAAACCAGGCACCGCTCGTAACTTGGCCAATACCATACCTACAGTGAAGCATGATGGTGGCAGCATCAAACTGTGGGGAGGTTTTTCAGTGGCAGAAACTGGGAGACATCCTTGATAAAAACCTGCTCCAGAGCGCTTTTGTCCTCAGACTGGGTGAAGATTCATCTTCAAACAGAACAACGATCCAAAGCACACAGCCAAGATAACAAAGGCGTGGCTACAGGACAACTCTGAATGTCCTTGAGGAGCCCAGCCAGAGCCCAGACTTGAACATCTCTGGAGAGATCTGAAAATGGCTGTGCACTGAAGCTCCCCATCCAACCTGACGGAGCTTGAGAGGTCCTGCAAAGAAGAATGGGAGAAACTGCCCAAAAATAGGTGTGCCAAGCTTGCATCATATTCAAAAAAACTTGAGGCTGTAATTGGCGCCAAAGGTGCTTCAACAAAGTATTGAGCAAAGGCTGTGAATACTTCTGTACATGGGATTTTTTTCATGTTTTATTTTTAATAAATTTGAAGATTTCAAACAAACTTCTTTCATGTTGTCATTATGGGGTATTGTTTGTAGAATTTTGAGGAAAATAATGAATTGAATCCTTTTTGGAATAAGGCCGTAACATAACAAAATGTGGAAAAAGTGAAGCGCTGTAAATACCTTCCGGATGCACTGTAAATTACATTTTTGCTCTTGGTTTTGGTTATCCTTTAAAGCAGAATTAAATCCATTTGATATTCTTGATCTATGCCTGATGTACCACGAACTTGTATGAAAAGTCTCCTGTTCTGTTCTCTCTGTATTGCTTCCTTTGTGTGAAATCTCTGGTGTTCCTGCCAGTCCCTCTGCTTTCCTATTAAAAACTGACCACACTAAGCAGGAGAACACAGCGTGGTCAGTTCTCTAGCTATGCTGGTAACTCAGCCCGCTTTTCTCCAATGATCAGACTTGTCTTGACACACCCCTCCATGCACAGTAAAAAGTATTGGGATGCCTGCCTTTACACGCACATAAACTTAAACCACTTGCTGACCAGCCGCCGTCATACTGCGGCAGGTCGGCACGTTCCCAGGAATCACCGTAGTTGTACGTCGGCTCCTTTAGGAACCATAGCAGGCGCGCGCCCGCTGCATGGCAGGGGACACGATGCCTGTTGCCGGTGGCCTCGCTGTCCACGTGCGTTCGCATGCACGAGAGGCAGAACAGGTGTGTGTGTGTGTGTGTGTGTGTGTGTGTGTGTGTATAAACACACACACCCCCATTCTGTCAGGAGAGGAGAGACAGATCGTCTGTTACTAAGTAGGAACAGCAATCTAGCTCCTCCTCTAAGTCATATCCCCTCACAGTTTGAAACACCAAGCAGGGAACACATTTAACCCCTTGATCGCCCCCTTAGTGTTAACCCCTTCCCTACCAGTGACATAAAGTGGCAAAAAGTAAAAAAAAAATATATTTTTTTCAAAATTGTCGCTCTTTTTTTGTTTATAGCGCAAAAAATAAAAACCACAGAGGTGATCAAATACCACCAAAAAGCTCTATTTGTGGGGAAAAAAGGACATACATTTTGTTTGAGTACAACATCACAGAACTGCGCAATTGTCAGTTAAAGCGACGCAGTGCCGTATCGCAAAAAATGGCCTGGTCATTAAGGGGGAAATTCTTCCGGTCTGTAAGTGGTTAATGGCATCCCAGTCTTAGTCCGTAGGGTTCAATATTGAGTTGGCCCTCCTTTGCAGCTATAACAGCTTCAACTCTTCTGGGAAGGCTGTCCACAAGGTTTAGGAGTGTGTCTATGGGAATCTGGTGAGTGGGGACCTTAAGGGGTGCATGGAAGTCACTTGATTTTTGATGTTTTTGATCATTTTCTCTACTGGATTTTGCTTTCGGTTTTTTTCCTTAACACTATAATTAATTCACTATCACTTTATTATTATTCTATATGAATTTGTATAATTAATGAATTTGTATTATTATATTGAATTTGTCATTCCTAGAGACACAAGTATGTGTCTCTAGGAATGAGTATTGCTTGTATTAGATGAATTGATGAGATCAGCATCACTTTTTTGCAAAATATTTTAGAAGTAGGTGTTGGATATAAAGTTTCCAATAGCACAAAGAATAGAATTATTTTATTTTATTTTTTTATTTATTTCAGGTACTTATATAGCGCCGTCAATATACTAGCACATTACCTAATATAGGTCACAGGTTAAACATGCCCCTTTTTCTCAGGTAAAAGTGACCTAGCGGATGATCACCTCTTTAGGTGACGGGAATAGGCACCAGTTACTCATTTGCATACTCACCTGGGAAGAGTGACTCACTGTGTGGAGTCGCCCTTCAGGTGACTGGACGCTCTATTTATAGTAAAAAAAGTATACTTGGAGGAGTGAGTTATTGGAGAGGATCACTCTTCAGGTGATAGGCAGCGCCGTTCACCCCACACACATACATCTGTCTATGTGGGAATGTTTGACCATTCTTCTAGAAGAGCATTTGTGAGGTCAGGCACTGATGTTGGACGAGAAGGCCTGGCTCGCAGTCTCCGCTCTATCGGGTTTAAGGTCAGGACTCTGTGCTGGCAAGTCAACTTCCTCCACCCCAAACTCGCTCATCCATGTCTTTATGGACCTTGCTTTGTGCACTGGTGCGCAGTCATGTTGGAACAGGAAGGGGCCATCCCCAAACTGTTCCCACAAAGTTGTCCAAAATATCTTGGTATGCTGACACCTTAAGTGTTCCCTTCACTGGAACTAAGAGGCCAAACCCAACCCCTGAAAAACAACCCCACACCATAATCCCCCCTCCATCAAATGATTTAGACCAGTGCACAAAGCAAGGTCCATAAAGACATGGATGAGCGAGTTTGGGGTGGAGGAACTTGACTGGCCTGCACAGAGTCCTGACCTCAACCCGATAGAACACCTTTGAGATGAATTAGAGCGGAGACTGCGAGCCAGGCCGCACTATAATCCCCTCTCCACCAAATGATTTAGACCAGTCCTAAACCTTGAAGCTGTTATAGCTGCAAATTTTGGGCCAACGCAATATTGAACCTTACGGACTAAGACTGGGATGCCTTTAAAGTTCATGTGCGTGTAAAGGCAGGTGTCCCAATACTTTTGGTAATGTATTTTAAAGGTGCACTTATTACATAACCTGTGTACTGTATCCCCTGAAATGCAAATGTAAACATTACATTTTTTTATTGAAATATATATTTATTTATTTCCAGGACTTGCTGATGTATTTGTTACAATTAGTACAAGCTCTGAAATATGAAAACTTTGAGGACATAAAGAACGGATTAGAGCCGACAAAAAGGGACAGCCAAGGTCCTATGTTGGATAGCATGATGACGTCGGGAATAAACCCTTCTGATGTGGAAAGGTGGGTCAATCTTGATTTTAAAGCCGTAGTAAACCCGCAGATTTATTTATTTTTTTTTTTAAACCTGTAAGGCAAAAGGCATAACGAGCTAGTATGCACCACATACTAGCTCATTATGAAATACTTAGCTTACAACGAGGCGTCGGCAGGTGATATCGGTCCACGCCGAGGGAGCGGACCTCGGCGTGTCTTCCGGGTATCGCGGCTCCGGCGCTGTGAGTGGCCGGAGCCGCGATGTCGTTACTCCAGTGCACGCGTGCGGGAGACTTCTTTCCGGGAAGGCCTGGAGTCTGCCGGACCTTTCAGCCGGGAAACTCCGAGCGCATGCGCCGCTGAAGTCAGCGGCTGCATGCAAGGGGAATATCTCCTAAACCGTACAGGGAGGAGACCTCCCCCTCCCCCTCCACACAACACACAGGAACAGAGCTGAGGCTGTCAATCAGCTGCAGTTCCCTTCCCGTCACCATTATTCTCTTGGTGTCAGGAAAACTTGTCAGACGTGACTTCTGCTAATAGCAGAAGAATGAGGCAGCAGACAGAAATGATTATTGATATACAGGATTTATATGGTGCCAACAGTTTGCGCAGTGATGAACAATGTTAAAATGACACGTAATGCTTTGGATTGAGACAAGTACACACAATAGAGGGATATGCTTTGTTCATTTTTCATGTCTGAGGCTTACAACCACTTAAATTTTTTTTTTTTTTTTCATTTTAGTTTTTTTCTAGTTTATATGCATCTGATAAGGGAGAGGTCACTGCCTTAAAACTCAGATGGAGTAGAGACTGTTCACTTTGCACCCACCCACTGTACACTCCTATTTGTGTCCCAGAGTTTACTGTTTTTAAAAGTGTTTTCTGCCATTGTTCAGTGTTACTTCATTGGTGAGTTTGGCTTCTTATTGCAGTTCTCAAATCATATCGAGCCCCATACCACCTTCCTCATCCCCGGCATCCTCTTCTAAGGGCAAGGATGGGCTGGAAGCTGAAAATCTCGAAGTAAGTTTCTGGATTTAAAAATAAAAAGTAGTAAAGGTAGATATGGAGATGCAATGCATATATGGGACACCATGGGACCTGCTAAAGGATTTGTAATTCTATTCATTCAGTCCTGAGATTTACACAGCTCTGCCGCACAGTACATCCAAATGGATGACACCACTTACTCAATTACAGTTAGTGGAATGCAGTGGTGTCATCTCTCCGCCCTTAGTCTGCTGATTTGATATTGAAAGAACAGCAGATAGATGAGGTCATCCCTCTGTTCATTTTGCTCACTTTTCTCTCTCTTCCTATTAGCTTTTTCATGTCAGCATATTTGTATGCAGCACATTGATTGTTAATATATTGCAGATATGTACAGCTTATGTGTTTCTTTTTTTTTGAGGGGAATGGGGGGGTTGTCCTGACATTCACCCTAAAAAAAACTGTGTGCTCTGAGACATGATGCCAATTTGCTATCTATCTATCTATCTATCTATCTATCTATCTATCTATCTATCTATCTATCTACCTATATCTATATACTCTCGCTCTCGCTCTCGCTCTCTCTCTCGCGCTCTCTCTCTCTCTCTCTCGCTCTCTCTCTCTCTCTCGCTCTCTCTCTCGCTCTCTCACACTCTCTCTCACACTCTCTCTCTCTCACACTCATAAGTTTACATACCCTGGCAGAATTTGATTTTTTTTTTTTTGGCCATTTTTCAGAGAATATGAATGATAACAACAACTTTTCTTTCACTCATGGTTAGTGTTTGGCTGAAGCCATTTATTATCAACTGTTTACTATTTTTAAATCATAATGACAACAGAAACTACACAAATGACCCTGATCAAAAGTTTACGCACCCCAGTTCTTAACCCCCCCCTTAACATCAATGACAGCTTGAAGTCTTTTGTGGATGAGGCTCTTTATCTTCTTCCTCTTGGCAAAAAAGCCTCCAGTTCCTGTAAATTTTTGGGCATGAACATGAACTGCACTTTTGAGATCTCCCCAGAAGTGGCTCAATGATATTGAGGTCAGGAGACTGAGATGGCCACTCCAGAACCTTCACTTTATTCTGCTGTAGCCAATGACAGGTCGACTTGGCCTTGTGTTTTGGATCATTGTCATGTTGGCATGTCCAAGTACGTCCCATGCACAGCTTCCTGGCTGATGAATTCAAATATTCCTCCAGTATTTTTTTATAACCTACTGCATTCATTCAAATTTCCTGTGCCTTTGTAGCTCACACATCCCCAAAACTTCAGCGATCCACCTCCGTGTTTCACAGTAGGAATGGTGTACCTTTCATCATAGGCCTTTTTAACTCCTCTCCAAATGAAGCGTTTATGGTTGTGGCCAAAAAGCTCAATTTTGGTCTCATCACTCCAAATGACTTTGTGCCAGAAGATTTGAGGCTTGTCTCTGTGCTGTTTGGCGTATTGTAAGCAGGATACTTTGTGGCATTTGCCTAGTATTGGCTTTCTTCTGGCGACTCAACCATGCAGACCATCTTTCTTCAGGTGCCTCCTTATTGTGCATCTTGAAACAGCCCTGTATTTCACCTGAAGTTATTTGTGGGTTTTCTTTATCGTACATCATGGGACACAGAGCACTATAGTAATTACTATGTGGGTATATAGGCACCTTCAGGTGATGGACACTGGTATACCCAGTACAAAAAGTTCACTCCCTATATAACCCCTCCTTCCAGGAGTACCTCAGTTTTTTCGCCAGTGTCTAAGGTGTTGGTCACGAGTGAAGATGTGCTCTGAAGAGCTCCACTGGAGGGATCCTTGCTGGATTTAAACAGCCTCCATAGACCGGATCCATCCAAAGTGCCACTGAGGCCAACGTGGATGGTACCCGGGCCTCGTATACGAAGCACGAGGTGTTGCCTGTAACGCCTCTCTTTGCAGGGCTGGACCCTGGGACCCAGAGCTTTGGTCATGCTACATTACCTAAAGTTCTTTCTGGCGGGGTGCTATTACAGGTCCAAAAGTGTGGAACCCCGATAAAAAGGGACCCGGTCCTTGAAGGTTTGCTAACGCAGCCCACCGTGATTGGTGAAGTTTGGATCTGTCTGTTACAGCAGTATCCTGCAGCGAGGATAAGGTAAGGGAAGAAGCCTAGGAACTGTAAAAAGTCCACCTATGTTTTTTTTTTTTTTTTTTTTTTCTTCCATAAGTAAAATGTCATGCCTAAAGTCTCCACTAGGAGTAAAATGCACACACACCTTAGTACGTTGCTTCTCAGCCAGCTCAGAGTCCCAGCTACAGTACGTGTGTGGTCTCAGCAAGCCAGGGGGGGTTCCTCATTCAGAACAAAGTTTAATAATAAAAAAAAAAAAACAGCATGTTCATTTTTCCCCTGGGGGGAAGGGAGGTACATCAGTAGTTTGTAATAATAATAGTCTAACCTGCCCACTAGACAATGCACAAATGCTTAAAGATCCAACAGATAAAAGGTTGGAATTCCTGTTAAAATCCTTTTTTTCCTTGGCAGGGGCCATTACTGAGCCTGCAGTCGCTGCAATAGGCATCTGTCAGCCCCTAAAGGACCAGTTTAGACAGGCCCTCAAGTAGGTCCCTGCACAACAGTCCCGCGACGCCATAAAAGACTCTATTCACCAGGCGTCCCGCCTTGCGCTTGTGCTAGTACACATGCATAGGACCCTGTGGTTAAAAAATTGGTCACCCGAAGCACCTTGCAAAAGGCTTCTGACTAGTTTCCCCTTTCATGGGGATGATTTGGACAAATACATCCAAACGATTTCTAGTGGGAAGAGTACTCTTTTGCCAGTCAAAAGAAAGTATAAATGTCCTTTATTTTAGCGGTCTCCTTCCCCTGCGCCAGGGGCATCCGCCTCTAAGCAGTGGCAAAGGCCTCCACCGTCAGACTCTAGAGGAAAGCCTCAGGGTAAGGCCTAGGCACAGAAGAAGACCTGGGGCCGGAAATCTGCAAAGCAGAATTCTAAAGCCTCATTATGAAGAGGCGCCCCTCCTCGCCAGAGTGGGTGGAAGACTTCTGCAATACTCAGAAGTCTGGCAAGAGGAAATACAGGACAGATGGGTCATCTCCACGGTGTCTCTAGGATACAAACCAGAATTTTGAGAGTTTCCACCGTCTCGTTTTCTGAGATCAAACGTTCCCAAAGATCCAGGGAAAAGACAATTTATGTTTCAGGCATTACACCGATTACTGGCTCAGGGGATGATCATACAGATCCCCACAGAAGAGCAAGGTTTGGGGTTTTATTCAAACCTCTTTACGGTTCCAAAACCGAATGGAGACGTCAGACCCATTCTAGATCTAAAGAATCTAAATCAATTCCTGAAGATCTGCTCCTTTCGCATGGAGTCGGTCAGGTTAGTAGTTCCTATCCTACAAGGAGGAGAACTTCTGGCGTGTATTGATATAAGGGATGCATATCTGCATGTCCCTATATTTCCCACTCACCAAAGGTTTCTGCGGTTCAAAGTAGAACAGCAGCATTTTCAGTTTGTAGCCTTGCCCTTCGGGCTAGCTACAGCACCCCGGGTGTTCAAAAAAGTTCTGGCCCCACCTCTAGCCAGGTTAAGGGCACAGGACATAACAGTCTTGCTGTACCTAGACAATCTATTGCTAATAGACCAGTCGGTGGCTCGTTTGGAGCAAAGTGTACGCATTACAACCAATTACCTGGAAAAGTCTGGGTTGGATTCTCAACCTAGAGAAGTCTTCCTTAAAACTGCTAAAAAAGCTGGAGTATTTGGGCCTGATCATAGACACAGCCCAGAAAAAGGTGTTCTTGCCTCAGGCCAAAATCAACTCCATAAGAGAGCTGGTGCGGATAGTCAGGTCGAAAGGAGATCTCTCCATTTGCCTTTGCATGAGGTTGTTAGGAAAGATGGTGGCTTCATTCGAAGCGGTTCCCTATGCCCAGTTTCATTCGAGACTGTTGCAAAACAGTATACTGTCTGCTTGGAACAAAACGATTCAAGCTTTAGACTTGCCAATGCGGCTGTCTCCAAGGGTTTCCCAAAGCCTCAGTTGGTGGTTACTAACCCAGAATCTGCTGAAAGGAAAATCCTTCAGACCAGTTATCTGGAAAGTGGTAACTACAGATGCCAGCCTTTCAGGCTGGGGAACAGTACTAGAGAAGACAACTGTCCAGGGACAGTGGTCAAGAACCAAAAGAGCCTTGCCCATCAACAACCTAGAGATTCGGGCAGTGCATCTTGGCTCTGAAGGCCTGGACTTTCAGGTTACGGGATTGTCCTGTCAGGATCCAATCCGACAATGCCACAGCTGTGGCCTATATCAATCACCAAGGGGGCACCAAGTGTCTTGCAGCGCAGACAGAGGTGAACCATATTCTAACTTGGGCAGAAAGGATTGTTCTGTACCTATCGGCAGTCTTCATTCCGGGAGTAGAGAATTGGCAGACTACCTGAGTCACCAGCAGTTATTCCCGGGGGAATGGTCTCTTCACCCCGACATATTTCGGGCTGTTTGCAAATGACGGGGGACTCTGGACGTGGATCTTCTAGCATCCAGGTTCAACACGAAGTTGGTCAACTTGGTGGCCAGAACAAGGGATCCATTCGCATGTGGAACAGATGCGTTGGTGACCCCGTGGGATCAGTTCTCACTGATTTATGCATTCCCCCTATTCAGTTGCTGCCACAACTTCTTTGCAGGATCAAGCTGGAAAGAGAGCCAATAATTCTGGTAGTCCCAGCATGGCCCAGAAGGTCCTGGTATGCAGAAATCGTAAAGATAGTGGTGGAGGATCCATGGTCCCTTCCACTACGGCCAGACCTGCTCTCACAGGGACCAATGTAACATCCTACCTTACGAACGCTAAATTTAACGGCTTGGCTATTGAAACCCACTTTCTGAAGAAACGTGGGCTTTCCGGGTCAGTTATCTCTACCTTGATGCAAGGAAGCCAGCTTCCAGAACTATATATTATAGAGTCTGAAGGGCTTATGTTTCCTGGTGTGAATCCAAGGGTTGGCACCCTCGGAGATATATCATAGGCAGAATTCTTGCCTTTCTACAATTAGGGGTAGAGAGGAAGTTGGCCTTGAGTACTATTAAGGGCCAAGTCTCAGCCTTATCGGTCTTATTTCTAAGACCGCTTTCTACACATTCTTTAGTCCGGGGTTTTATGCAAGGGGTGATGCGGATTAATCCGCCAGTTAGATCACCTTTGAACCCTTGGGACTTGAACTTAGTTTTGTCAGTGTTAAAAAAACAGCCATTTGAACCGATACAACATATTCCCTTAGTCCTTCTGACAAGGAAGTTGGTGTTCTTGGTTGCTATACCCTCAGCAAGGAGGGTTTCGGAATTGGCTGCTCTTTCTTGTAAAGAGCCATACTTGATTATTCATGAGGACAGAGTGGTGCTGCGCCCTCGTCCAGATTTTTTGCCAAAAGTGGTCTCCGGTTTTTACCTCAACCAAGATATTATCCCGCCATTGTTTTTTCCAAAACCATGTTCCAGGGAAGAGAAGTCACTACATTGTCTTGATGTGGTGAGAGTGGTCAAAATCTATTTAAAGACGACTGCTTAGATCCGGAAGACTGATGTCTTATTTGTACTGCCAGAGGGTCTTAAGAAAGGACAGGTATTGTCGAAATCCACTGTCACTAAGTGGATTCGACAAGGTATAATTCAGAGCTATGATTTAAGGGGTAAGATTCCACCTTTCCAAGTCAAAGTACACTCTACCAGGGCGGTTGGTGCTTCTTGGTCAGTGCGTCACCAGGCCTCCATGGCTCAGATCTGTAAGCCCGCAACTTGGTCTTCAGTACATACATTCACCAAATTTTATCAGGTGGATGTGAGCAGGCATGAGAATATCACCTTCAGGTGCAGTGCGTTGCAGGCAGCAGTATAGGTCCTCAAGTCTAGGGGTGCCCTACGGGTTGTCTCTCCCTCCCCTCAAATAGCTTTGCTTTGGAACGTTCCACATAGTGATTACTAATAGTGCTCTGTGTCCCATGATGTACAATAAAGAAAATAGGATTTTTATAACAGCTTACCTGTAAAATCCTTTTCTTGGAGTACATCATGGGACACAGAGGTCCCTCCCCTCTTTTGGGGTTTAGGTATATTGCTTTGCTACAAAAACTACTCCTGGAAGGAGGAGGGATTATGTAGGGAGTGAACTTCCTGTATTGGGTATACCAGTGTTCTTAACCTGAAGGTGCCTATATACACCCATAGTAATTACTGTGGTGCTCTGTGTCCCATGATGTACTCCAAGAAAAGGATTTATAGCTGTTATAAAAATCCTATTTTTTCTTTGCACCCCAAACAATTTTTCTGGCAGTTGTGGCTGAAATTTTAGTTTGGTCTACCTGACCGTGGTTTGGTTTCAACAGAACCCCTAATTTTCCACTTCTTGATTAGAGTTTGAACACTGCTGATTTGGCATTCTTAATTCCTTGGATATCTTTTTATATCCCTTTTACTGTTTTTTATACAGTTCAACTAACCGATTTTTAGTCGATTTTTGATTTTTATCGGGACTACGATATTGCGGCGGACACATCGGACACTTTTGACACATTTTTGGGACCAGTGACAAATATACAGCTATCGGTGCTATAAAAATGCACTGATTACTGTATAAATGTCACTGGCAGTGAATGGGTTAACGCTAGGCGATCAAGGGGTTAACTGTGTTCTCTCTGCGTTCTAACTCTGGGGGGGATGGGACTGACTAGGAGAGATGACAGATCGGTGTTCGTAATCAGTATGAACACACGATCAGTCTCTATTCCCCTGAGAGAACCAGGATTTGTGTGTTTACACACACAGATCCCGCTTCTTGCTCTGTCATGAGCGATCGCAGGTGCCCAGCGTTCATTGCACCCGCTGGGCACACGCATCAGTGGCGAGCCTCCGGTGGCGCGCGCCCCCTAGTGGCCAAATGGCAAAGCGATGTAAGGTAACGTCGTTTTGCCCAGGGGAGCCAGCCTGCCGCAGTAAAACAGCGGCAGGTGGTCCGGAAGTGGTTAAAAAAGAAATAAATCTTTAGATATCCTTTAAAAAATGTACATTTTGCAGCAATGATTGTATGTCTTGGCTCAGATAGAGAGGAAGGCTAACAGAAGCTTTACAGCAGGGGTAGGCAACCTGGGGCCCTCCAGCTGTTGTGGAACTATATTTCCCATGAGGCATTGCAAGGCTGGCAGTTACAATTACTTACAGAGGCATGATGGGACTTGTAGTTCTGCAACAGCTGGAGGGCCCCAGGTTGCCTACCCCTGCTTTACAGTGTTGAAGTTCACAGGCTGCTTATGATGGAGAAAGGAAAGCATATTGGGGAGATAAGATAAGACACTATTCTTGTAAGTTTAAGTCCTCATGCACATGGACGTTTTTACAGCTGCTTTTTTGAGCTTTTTTGCAGCTTAAAAAGGCCTGTCTATGTTAGTCTATGGCTTCATGCCCACCTAGGCGTTTTTGAGCTGCAAGTGGCATAAGCGTTTTTAAGCTGTAAAAAAAACCCAGGACCAGTGCGTTCTGAAAGACGTTTTTCAGCTGTAAAAACGTTCTAACACTGAAAAACGCTCAAAAACGCTCAAACGCTTAAAAACGCTATTGCAAAAACGCTGAAAAAAGCTGAAAAAAGTTAAAAAAATTCACTGCAAAGATACTGGCGTTTTCATAACGTTTTTTTAACAGCCTGTGTGCATGAGGGCTTACTCTTTAGTGTCTTCCTGGCAGCAGAGTTTGTCCTGCTTTTCTTTTCTCCCTCCATAATCTGTTCTTCCTCTGCAAAGTCTGTGTCCAGTAGATGTAAGAAACTCATTGATGGTTACAGGAAGCGATTTGATTTTACTTATTTTTTCCAAGGGGTGTACTACCAAATATTAAATTAAGGGTTATAACTAGAAACTGGTGGGGTCAACCTGCGCTAGTGAGCAATACGTGAAAATAA
Organism: Lithobates clamitans; assembly: GCA_037952925.1. Taxonomy (NCBI): domain Eukaryota; kingdom Metazoa; phylum Chordata; class Amphibia; order Anura; family Ranidae; genus Lithobates; species Lithobates clamitans. The sequence continues at coordinate 476,988 of JBBGZY010000154.1, read as the reverse complement.
TGTGTATTCGCAAAAAATGCAGCAGCAAAAAAAACTTCAAATATCCATGAAGTGATAAACATACAAAGTAAAACTTAATTGCGCTAGCAGTGATAATATAATTGAAAAAGTGTTTAGGACACACAATATATGTATGTAAGTCCCAATCAAAAAGTAACAATAAGTGCATAGACCTTGTAACAGAAAATAGTTATGTGCTAAAAGTCGATGTTCAGGCATCAACACCACCTATAATATGTCCATAGAAAAATAATTCCAATTAAATTAAAAGTCCATTTAATTTGTCTAGTCTCCAAGCCATAAGGACTGATAGATCGAAGAGGCTTTCTATCGGACGTGCATTGATTGCAGAGAGAGAGTAATAGGTGTGCGCTTACCCCTATTGTTGGACCTCCTCTGTGGCAAGGTCTTACGAGCTTGCAGATTTCGCCCTCTGCAGGGACCAAGTGTTGGTAACCAGGTCTTGACAGCGTACACCGCAGACTTCCGGATGGTCGGGATAGTCCAACAGCTCCAGCATCAGAGGGGGGACCCGAGAATGGAGAGGCCCATGGACAAAAAAGACATAAGGAGAAAAGAAGAGGCTCCTCCGGTGTAATATCGTTGGGGTTTTATTGGATAAACCACAAGTGAACATTTAAAAAAACCTCATAAAATATTCATAAAAAGCCGGCATATACAAAGGCAGAACGCCCGTGCAAAGTAAACCTTCAGAACACGTGATGGCAAGCACTGCGAGGCCATGCCCTACATGTTTTGTCATACGTGACGTCATCTACGGGGCACGGGCGACGCAATGAACCATCACCTTATATATCAATAGACGGAGTTGCAACCACGCCCTCATCCCCGCCCACGTCCGTCTTTCGACAGAGCATGTATAGGAGATTCGACGGGACCGTCAATATGAAACCGCCCACAGGGCGGAACATAAATCGAAAGTAAGAAACAGATACTAGAATACATGCGGAAGTAGAACCAAGCCTCATTTTAGTGCCGGTCTGACACACCAACAGGCATGCGCCAAGACGAGCCAAGCCTCGATCTGGCTGACACCAAAACCTCCTATAGAGGTAAACTATAATCAGAAACCGGAAGAGATCTAGCGTGTACCCCGGGTGAATTTTAGAGATAGACGCCCATAACATACCTGAGACTTCCGGTCCTAAATGGATCCAAATTCAACTAAAAAAACTTTGATGTCACTCTTAGGATTAAAAAGCCTTTTGGACAGTACGTATAATGTACATGGCTGTATTTTTCGCTGTGCATTTGGTATAATATTTATTTAATTTTTATTATTTTACCCAAATGCACTGTATTTTAGAAAAAATATAAATATAAAATAACTATAAAATAAAAATGTCTAAAAATGTGATGAAAAAACACAAGTCTAATAATTGGATTATGCATATATAAAAATCTATAGTAAATAGAAGTGAAACTATTATATCTTTTGGGCCATACCCACAACTAATATCTCCAAATATATTATTTTTATTTTTGTTTTTATAACCTGTCAGCCAGGACAAGACTCAACCCCTCTTTTTACAATTTCAAACCTTAGACCATTCAAAAAACAAAACAATCAACTCTAAGGGTGTATGGTAGAGCAATTCACAATACACAAGAACGTTATTAATGGGGGGATTCTAATTGCAACATAACCTCTTGCTGTCGTAAGGGGGGGCACATATGATATTAAGTCTTCGATTGTGTCATGCATTATCAATAAACGCATTGATCTCTATATCAATATCAAAAGATCTCAAAGACCAGAGTTGGTCTTGTGGGCAAGATATATTGATGACGTCCTCCTCCTATGGAATGGTACCCATGATTCCTTATGTCAGTTTATGGAAAGTTTAAATAAGAACGATAGGGGGATTCACTTCAACTATGAATCCAGTTTAAGTTCGATTAATTTTTTGGATCTTAAAATAAGGGGGGAGGGAGATACTATACTGACTTCCACTTATTTTAAGTCCACAGACAGAAACGCATTTATATCACGAGACAGTTGCCATCACAAATCCTGGCTAGACTCAGTCCCGAAAAGCCAGTATGTTAGGATTAGACACAACTGTTCCTCTATTGATGACTTTAGGACTCAGTCCCATGTCCTCACAGAACGATTCCTTGAAAAGGGCTATGATGCTTCCTTTTTAAGAGAGCGAGTTGAGGAGGTTGAGAGATTGGATAGAGAATCCCTATTAAAAGATCATACAAGGATAGAGAATACCCCAAAGAAGGACTTTACCTGCCCTTTTGTAACCAATTACTCTCACCAACACTTTACAATAAGGAAATTGATACAGAAATATTGGCATATTGTCAAAAATGACAATATATTGGGCCCCTTACTCCCGGAGAAACCCCAGGTGGTTTTCAAAGGACTACCATCTATTAGAGCATCTGTGGCTCCTAGCGTATGTGACCCGCCAATAAGAAAACCAGTGTTTTTTCAAAATCTAGTAGGGTATTATAGATGCAGGAAATGTGCGGTTTGTACGGTCAATGCCATTAAGGATCGGAAAGTAACACATTTCCATGCGACTAGTACCTCAAAAACTTTTGCCATAAAATCATTCATCACATGCTCTACTACCCATGTAGTGTATCTTTTGACCTGTCCTTGCGGTTTTCAGTACGTGGGACGTACTGTTCGCCCCCTTCAGGTCAGGCTAAATGAACACATTAGTAACATCAAGAGAGGATTTATAGGACACCCAGTATCTAAACATTATCTGAATGTGCATGATAAAGATCCCAGAGGCACTCAATTTGTGGGTATTGATAGATTGAGTGTTCCCTGGAGAGGAGGGCCTAAGAGAAGAGCTATATCCAAGCTAGAAATGGGGTGGATATTTAAAATGGGGTGTCTTAAACCACGAGGACTCAACGTTGATATAGAGATCCATGCGTTTATCGATAATGCATGACACAATCGAAGACTTAATATCATATGTGCCCCCCCTTACGACAGCAAGAGGTTATGTTGCAATTAGAATCCCCCCATTAATAACGTTCTTGTGTATTGTGAATTGCTCTACCATACACCCTTAGAGTTGATTGTTTTGTTTTTTGAATGGTCTAAGGTTTGAAATTGTAAAAAGAGGGGTTGAGTCTTGTCCTGGCTGACAGGTTATAAAAACAAAAATAAAAATAATATATTTGGAGATATTAGTTGTGGGTATGGCCCAAAAGATATAATAGTTTCACTTCTATTTACTATAGATTTTTATATATGCATAATCCAATTATTAGACTTGTGTTTTTTCATCACATTTTTAGACATTTTTATTTTATAGTTATTTTATATTTATATTTTTTCTAAAATACAGTGCATTTGGGTAAAATAATAAAAATTAAATAAATATTATACCAAATGCACAGCGAAAAATACAGCCATGTACATTATACGTACTGTCCAAAAGGCTTTTTAATCCTAAGAGTGACATCAAAGTTTTTTTAGTTGAATTTGGATCCATTTAGGACCGGAAGTCTCAGGTATGTTATGGGCGTCTATCTCTAAAATTCACCCGGGGTACACGCTAGATCTCTTCCGGTTTCTGATTATAGTTTACCTCTATAGGAGGTTTTGGTGTCAGCCAGATCGAGGCTTGGCTCGTCTTGGCGCATGCCTGTTGGTGTGTCAGACTGGCACTAAAATGAGGCTTGGTTCTACTTCCGCATGTATTCTAGTATCTGTTTCTTACTTTCGATTTATGTTCCGCCCTGTGGGCGGTTTCATATTGACGGTCCCGTCGAATCTCCTATACATGCTCTGTCGAAAGACGGACGTGGGCGGGGATGAGGGCGTGGTTGCAACTCCGTCTATTGATATATAAGGTGATGGTTCATTGCGTCGCCCGTGCCCCGTAGATGACGTCACGTATGACGAAACATGTAGGGCGTGGCCTCGCAGTGCTTGCCATCACGTGTTCTGAAGGTTTACTTTGCACGGGCGTTCTGCCTTTGTATATGCCGGCTTTTTATGAATATTTTATGAGGTTTTTTTAAATGTTCACTTGTGGTTTATCCAATAAAACCCCAACGATATTACACCAGAGGAGCCTCTTCTTTTCTCATGTCTTTTTTGTCCATGGGCCTCTCCATTCTCGGGTCCCCCCTCTGATGCTGGAGCTGTTGGACTATCCCGACCATCCGGAAGTCTGCGGTGTACGCTGTCAAGACCTGGTTACCAACACTTGGTCCCTGCAGAGGGCGAAATCTGCAAGCTCGTAAGACCTTGCCACAGAGGAGGTCCAACAATAGGGGTAAGCGCACACCTATTACTCTCTCTCTGCAATCAATGCACGTCCGATAGAAAGCCTCTTCGATCTATCAGTCCTTATGGCTTGGAGACTAGACAAATTAAATGGACTTTTAATTTAATTGGAATTATTTTTCTATGGACATATTATAGGTGGTGTTGATGCCTGAACATCGACTTTTAGCACATAACTATTTTCTGTTACAAGGTCTATGCACTTATTGTTACTTTTTGATTGGGACTTACATACATATATTGTGTGTCCTAAACACTTTTTCAATTATATTATCACTGCTAGCGCAATTAAGTTTTATTTTGTATTAAATTAAGGGTGCCAATAATTTTGTCCTGTCTATATTCGTAGTTTTGCGTGTAATGTCAGATTTGGCTTTTTGTTTCTCTGCTTTTTTATTTTTTTTTTTTCAATATAGACAAAAGAAATAAACATGAGAATGACTAAACAATTTGTAATTGCAACAATTTTCAGGGCGCAGTGATGCATTATCTGACAGAAATGAAGGGGTGCCAATATTTTTTTACATCACCTTGTATTTTAAAGTGGAATCTAATATCCCTGCATCTATAGACACCAGGGGTCTAACACGAACCTCTCTATCCCTGTAAAGAAAAAATAAGTATACATGCCTTTTTTGGGAGCCGATCTGACTGGATCCCACGCTGAGCTGTCAGCCGCGGCTTCTCTGTGTAGGCGGGTGCAGAGGAGATGGAGGACAACGGAAGCCCCATAGTAACTTTATGGGTGACGTCACTTCCCATTCATTTCACAGCCGTTATCGGTCGTGTCCTCTGCAGAGCTTCCGGCGCTGGAGATCGGGTCGGAGCGGATCAGATCGGCTCCCAAAAAAGGTATGTACGGTATACTTCTTCTCTTTTCTTTACAGGGATAGAGAGGTTCCTGTTGGATCCCCGGTGTCTATAGATGCAGGGATTTTAGATTTTGCATGGACTTCCACTTTAATAAAGGATTCATTTAGGCCTAGAGTCTTTTATACAGGAATAGTTTGCACTTTGAAATGGCAAGTAATGTTTCTTTAATTTTGTTTTTGTTTACTGAATGTGGAGCTGAAGAACAGCCTGACCTGTAGGTGTCAGCGCGCTCAATTATTTGGAGCGGATAACCTTTGTTTGCCCTTTACAGAGCAGCTTTGTCTTGCTATTGTGCTGTTCCTGATTATGCCGGTGCCACATTTTCCCGTATTAATGTGTATTCCTCATCTTTCCAGCAAGATCTGTGCACCTTCCTCATCTCCCGGGCCTGCAAGAACTCCACGCTGGCCAACTACTTGTACTGGTGTGTATACAGCTACTGACTGCTTGCGATATACAGATACTGGCGTGTATACAATCATTGACTGCTCGTATTTTTTTCCCAATATACTGGTGTATACTGTTATGGCGATTTTTACCTACCTCACTTATACGCTGAATGATACATAACATAAGTGATTAAAACCTTTTATCTATATATGAATGAACTAGGGTTGCACCGATACCACTTTTTTTTTAAGTACTCGTCGATACCGATTACCGATACTTTTTTTTTTTTTTTTTTTTTTAATGTCAAGTGACTGTTTTCAAAGCGCAATACAGACTAACGATATCTTTTTTTATAATTATAAAGACTGAAGGGCACTGATTTGCAACACCGATAGGTGGCACTGACTGATAGGCACTGATTTGCAGCAATGATGGGTGGCACTTATGGGCACTGATATGTGGCACTTACTGATGGACACTGATATGCGGCACTGATGACTGGCACTGGTATGTGGCACTGACTGATGGGCACTGATTTGCAGCACTGATAGGTGGCAATTATGGGCACTAATAGGTGGCACTTATGGGCAATGATAGGTCGAACTGATTGGTAGGCAGTGGAGCTGAAGTGCAGCACTGATAATTGCTGGCAGCCTGGCATGATAAAATTAAATCGATAAAGAGTAGAGTATACAAGAGCCCATCTTGATGCACCCTGCACTCGACCTCAGTAAGCCTAGTCAGAATGCAGCAGTGGACATCTTGTTACACCCAGTTCATATAGTTAGTGAACTATATGGGCTGGGTGTAACAAGATGTCTGCTCCCGCCTTGTGACTGCAGGCTTACTGAGGCCCAGTGCAGGGTGTGCCAAGGTGAGCGTCGCGGTGTACAGTCTGATGGAGACTCGGGCCGTCGCTTCCGTTAACGATTCTGATGGCCCGGGTCACTGATTCTGATGGGCGGGACATGCTGCTGCGACCCACACCCCTGCCCCATAAACTTACCCTCAGTTGCAAGGACTCGCTCTCCCTGTGCCAGGACTCGCGCTCCGCTCCACCTTTTCCGCTCCGCCTTCTCCGCCCCGCCTTCTCCGCCCACTGACTTCCGGGAGACTCTGCATGTGAAAGGTATCGGCTGAAGCATCGGGAGCATGTGCCAAGTACTCGAGCAAATCCTCGTTAGCAGCACCGATACTAGTATCGGTGTCAGTGCAACCCTAGAATCAACATCAATGTGGTTGCAGCTATAATCCATGAAATCAATAAGGAATGATAATGGTGCTAAAATACAAAGATCAAATTTATTTATACAGAAAAGAAACGTTAGAATAATCGGATATTACCAAATATAACAGTGATGTTACAAATACAGTGTTGCCAGTCTACAAAGATAATTAATGCAAAAAGGAGATATGGTTACAATTGACATACACATGCTATAAAGGTATTAAGGCAAATCCTAGGATAGAAAAAGTTAGAGAAAAGAAAAGAGACATAAGATAATACAGCCCTTACGTGACCATGCTTGCCTGGGCAGGACACAACGGGAGGAAGAGAGGGTGTAGCTCTCTGTACTGCTTTTATACCCCCCCCCCCCGCCCCTATTCCCACCAATCCAGGTTCTACTTCCCCTTGGAACCTTGTCATTGGTACAGAGTTGCATCAAATTCTGATTGGTGGTAATTTCAAGTCTAGTTGGTCATCATGCTTCTCACATAAGAATTAGACTCTCTTCGGTGCCTCTCTGTCTGAAACATGATTACCTTCGTTAGATTGATCTCTTGATTTAAAACGGTCAGCCCACTGTGATCTTAGCCTAAATTAGCATTTCATGGACTTATGATCAGGTGGAGACACAATGTCTGCTCCTCACCCCAATGACAATAGTGTAACTTATTCACTATGCAGACAACAGACAAAAGACGTTGGTCTTTTGAGATACAGAAAAAAGTAAGTAGGCCCACCTCTCATGATTTAACCCAAAAATATATTAAGTACACACGTTCCTATAACAACATACATACATGCATGCATGCATACATACATGCATGCATACATACATGCATACATACATGCATGCATACATACATGCATGCATACATACATACATACATACATACATACATACATACATACATACATACATTCACATAAAACGGGGCATGTTAATTTTAATTAGAAAGTCCTCACAACGGTTCCCTTGAAGCTCCTTGATACAATACACATTTGATGGCTCATGTGTAGACCTTTACTGACCTGCTGACAGCTCTGTATACACCAGGGGTGCTCAACCTGTGGGCCGTGACCTCAAACCAGGGAAGCGCATGCCCAGGGATGGCAATCCATTGACCTTGATCCTCTCTTTTTTTCATTGGATATGTTTTATGGCAGAAAGTAAAAAATATTTTTATTTTTTTTTAACCACTTGCCACCCAATGTATGTACATGGACATCCTTGGGTTTCGGTGGTTCTACCAGGATGATGGCTGTACCTACAGGCATCATCCCAGTATCATTCTTTGCAACTGGCGATTTTCTTTCTTACAGAAGTGATCCGAGTGACTAATTAGCCACTCGATCACTTTTGCGGGTGGCGGAAGGGGGTCCCGTTCCCCCCCACCCCACCGCCGCCTCTCCCGGGCTCTCCGGTCCCATTGCGAATGTCGGGAGCGACGCAGCGAGGCAGCGAGGCTGCCCTGTACAGAGAGAGTCACTGCTGAGCTCTGATGAAGAAGGGATGAGCCCTTCGAAACGCGTAAGCGAGCAGTGTTATATATTCCTCGGAAATACCTTTGGAAGGCTTTGTTCATCATTTTTACCACTTGTTGCAAGTTGATGTCCAAGGTTTATGGCACATGATTCTTTACTGCTTGTGAGTAATTTCCTTTATCATTTTACTTAATAAATGTTTTACAAAAGATAATGCACATGGCTGGTGCGCCCTTCTCTCTTTTTATTTCTCAGAGAGAGAGAGGAACTGACGTCATTGCCCTCTCCCTGTCACCCTGAAAACCGGGAGCGACGCGTTATGTGGTCACTTCCGGTTCTGCCCCTTTGTTTATTTGGCCACCGGCAGCCAGGAGAGCAGCCGATCAGACCGATCTGTGTCTGATCGGCTGCATGGGAGACCAGAGGAAAGATCTGGACTCCTTTTATAGGACCTGTCATGGCCCATGCTGTCACAAAGGATGTTGTTCATCCCTTGTGATGGCAATAAAGTTAGTACAAAAAAGGAAAAAAAGTGTAAAAATGAAAAATAAATAAAAAAAATTTGTATTAAATAAATGATTTTTTTTTTTTTTTTTTTTAAAGCGCCCCCGTCCCACCGTGCTTATGCGCAAATGTGAAAGCATAGGTTTCTCCCGCATGCATACTTAAACTGTGATCGCACCCACACCTGTGAGGTATTGTTGTGAATGTCAGAGCGAGAGTAATAATTCTAGCACCAGACCCCCTGTGCAACTGTCAACTGGTAACCTTTAAAGGCGTCTAAAGCATCGCCTATGGAGAATAAAGGCACCGTAGTTTCCCGCCATTCCGCGGGCAGACGCAATTTTAAAGCGTGACATGTTGGTTATCTGTTTACTTAGCATATTATAATCATACTTCACATTATACAAAAAAAAAAATTGGGCTAAATTTACTGTTTTTTTTAATTCATGAAAGGGTGTTTTTTCCCCAAAAAATTGTGTTTGAAAAACCGTTGCGCAAATACCGTGTGGCATAAAAAAAACTGCAGGACCCACCATTTTATTCTGTAGGGCTTCTGCTAAAAAAAATGTATGTTTGAGGGATCTAAGTAATTTCTTAGCAAAAAGTCGATATTTTTACATGTAGGCGCGAAGTGTCAGAAATGGCCTGGATGGGAAGTGGTTAATTTTCTGCCTTTTTTTTTTTTTTTTTTTTTTTTTTTTTTTTTTTTATATAGCAAAAAATAAAAATACCAGAGGTGATCAAATACCAACAAAAGAAAGCTCTATTTGTGGGGGGAAAAAAAATCATGTACATTTTGTTTGGATACAACGTTGCATGAGCGCATAATTTACCAGTTAAAACAGCGCAGTGCTAAATGTAAAATTCTCAGGTCATAAAGGGGGTAAAATCTTCCAGAGGTCAAGTGGTTAAACAACACCTACAAATGAGCATGATAGCTTTTGCAATGGGCATATTAGTATCTATAAAAGGCTTAACAACTCCTAGGCTGCTTTCACGCTGATCCGTTTCAGAAAGTGCACCACAACCACAAGATGTAATGGAAGTCTATGGCAAAGGGCACCAGTATATATATATATATATATATTTATTTATTACTTTCTGCTATAAAACATCCAATTAAAAAAAAAAATCAAATTTCTTCATACATTTTGGCCAAAACTTATTCTGGTGCATGTAAAAAAAAAAAAAATCCCAATAAGTGTATTTTTTTTTTATACTAGTAATGGCAGTGATCTAGTGGGACTGCGGCTGTGGGGACTGCGGCTGTTAATCTGACACTCACTGAGGCTGAGGGGAACTGACTAACTGCCACTGACATCCTCAATGGTACTAATACAGTGATCAGTGCTAATACTACACACTGTCACTGTACTAATGACACTGGTTGGGAAGGGGATAATGGGGTTGTAAACCCTCAGTTTTTCACCTTTGCATTCATATTTCTATGGAGAGCCAACATGTGTTAGTAATTATCTTGAGCAGGGTTCTCGCCTTCCCCCATCACAGATGGAGAAGAAAGGTTTCACATTTCTTAAGATGCAGAAGATTGTGTTTATTTGAGAATATAAGTTCGGTATATTACAATATTTCTTGATTTAGGATATTAGTAAGAACATTGGGGTTTCAATGTCAATGAATATAATAGTTAACTAGTTAACTGCTCAAGATAATTACTATATATATATATACCGTATATACTCGAGTATAAGTCGTTCCGAGTATAAGTCGAGGCCCTAATTTACCACAAAAAAATGGGAAAAACTTATTGACCCGAGTATAAGACGAGGGTGAGAAATGCACAGCTACTGTAAGTGGAAAAGAGGGTCAACAATGCCCATTTGCATGCCTCACTGTGCCCATTTGCATGCCTCACTGTGCTCATTTGCAGCCATAGGTCCGCTGAACTTCAAACACGGTAGTTAAGGGTTCCTAGATGCCCCCTAGCTGCAGCCAAAATTTGGGGTCTCTGAACCCAAAGGGTCCCGAAATGACATTGCTGCAGATGGACACAGTTGACCAAATTTGGGGCCCCGTATCTCTGGGCCACTTAGTGCTAAGAACCCCAAATTTGGTATGCAAACCCAGTGGAACTAGTACCATACAATTTCCAAAGCTGGGGTTTCTAGCACCAAGTGGCCCCGAGATACAGGGCCCCAAAAATCAGTTCAGAAAATGTCAAGCACTTTTCTGCAGCAGAGAATGACATTTTCCGAACCAGTTTTGGGGCCCCGTATCTCAGGGCCACTTTATGCTAGGAACCCCAGCTTTGGATATGTTATGGTACCAGTTCCACTGGGTTTGCACACCAAATTTGGCGTTCCTAGCACCAAGTGGCCCTGAGTTGTTGGGCCCCAAAGTCGGTTCATAAAATGTCAAGCACTTTTCTGCAGCAGAGAATGACATTTTCCGAACCGATTTTGGGGCCCCGTATCTCGGGGCCACTTAGTGCTAGGAACTTCAGCTTTGGATATGTTGTGGTACCAGTTCCACTGGGTTTGCACACCAAATTTGGGGTTCCTAGCACCAAGTGACCCTGAGATACGGGGCCCCAAAGTCGGTTCGGAAAATGACATTTTTTTCTGCAGAAAAGTGCTTGACTCGAGTATAAGTCGAGGGGGGCACTTTCAGCACAAAAAAAATGTGCTGAAAAATTCGACTTATACTCGAGTATATACGGTATATATATATATATATATATATATATATATATATATATATATATATATATATATATATATATATATATATATATATATATATATTACTATATTACTATAATATATATATATTACTATATTACTATATAATATATATATATATTACTATATAATATATATATATATTACTATATAATATATATATATATATTACTATATAATATATATATATATATTACTATATAATATATATATATATTACTATATAATATATATTAGTATTTGGTTTAGATGTTGCAGAAGTTATATCCTATACTTAAAATAGTATTCTTCTTGTCCACTCCACAGGAATTTCAATGCATAGAGACTGAGTGACCCTCATCCTTGCGTGAGTGTTGGGAGGGAAGCTATGTCTCATTAGAAGATTATGTAGGACTATAATGCTCAGAGGAACTTTAAAACAGCCCTTTTTAAAGATAAAGTGGGGGGTCAGATTTTAGGAGTAAAAACTAGGAACAAAAACACTGTTCAGCACAATTTTCTGCAGAGACACAGAGGCACCACGAGACATTGAAGGAAGCTGACACAGCTTCACACAGACACACATCTGATTCAATCTTCATTTTAAGAATATAATATATTATTGATATTTTTATATTCTACATTTTGATATTGTTCTTGTAATATTTTGCTATTTTATTATTAAATCAGTTTTTGAGTTTTTACACAAGAACTGAACGGACTTTCTTGGAACTTTCCTCATCAATATAATTTACAGAATATCGATTAGAATACCATAATAACGGTATTTAACACTTTCAGGACAGAGCTCTGTATTGTTTACAATTACAGGGCTCTCTCCTGTCCTCCGCTCCTTCAATCGGCAGGTCTCGCCCATAAATCATTGGCCGGGGACCCGCTGGACCATCATGTGCTGTAACGAATCACAGGACAGCTGGGGCAGCGGACGTTCGCAGGCACGCCCCCTTACCCAGAAGAGCCGGATAACATATGAGATACGTGATCCAGCACAGAGCGGCCGCCCTGCAGAAGTATATCTGCGTGGGGCGGTATGCAACCGGTTAAACAGTCAATGGAGATCGGTTCCATGGAAAATGATGATCCTGATTGTTGTTTAAAATCTTCATTATGCTAAAAAAGATAAAAAGTTAGAAATTCAAAAGCAAATTTATAAATAAACTCTTGCCTTTTTTTATTTTCTTTGTCCATTTATTTGTGCAACTGCTTTCAATTTTTTTTCATTAGAATATTGTCCTTTTGAATAAAGGCAAAATGTTTTATATATGTAACCTAAAATATCAGAAAGCAATTACATGAGAAAAAAAAAAAAAACTTGCTTTTTTGCTTGTGTGTTTTTTAATTTCTTTGTACAATTGCTTTCTGATTATTTTTGACTTATATTAACATATTTCTTTTCTTTACTTAAATATTATAAAAGGAAAAATATTCTAATGCTGCACAAAAAAATCAGAAAGCAATTTTACAAATGGGAAAACCCACAGCAACTCTGGCTTATTCTTTATTTGTATAGTTTCTTTTAGGTTTTTTTTTTTTTTTTTGTTTTTTTTTTACAGTTACATTAGAATATTTTCCTTTTGAAATTTTTGATTTGAATAATGCCAAAATACTCTATTGAAACTTGAAATATTAGAAAGCAACCGCACAAACAAATAAAACACTATTTCTCACAGGCCACCCTATTTTGGGGCTTCAATAGGATTGAGCTCAATGATGGTTTATGTTCTTTTTTTTTTTTCCCTCTTTAGATAATATTTGAGTTTGAAGTGGAGGAATATTTTGAGAAGCGGACTGCCCTGTAGCTGCTCTAGTTGCTGCATTATTCAGTAAGGCTATGTTTCCACTATTGCGTCCCCAAAATCGCGCAATTTTGCTGTGATTTTTTTGCCACGATTTTACCGCAATTTTTTTACCGCGATATTTTGCTGCGACTTGTTCTATGGACCTCAAGTCGTATAAAAGTGGTACCAAAGTAGTGCAGGGACTACTTTGAAGTCGCTGCGACTTGACGTCGCACAGATATGAACGGTACTAATTGGAAATCATGGGGTACGACTTGTCATGTGACTTTTCAGTCCCAAGTTGCATGAAAAGTTGCACTAGTGGAAACCTAGCCTAACTAAGAAAAAAAAATGCCTGTGTTGTAGAAATTTTTCGACCCTCTTTGCATACTTACAAATGATGTTATTTGTGTCTCAGGTATGTAATAGTGGAATGTGAGGACCAGGACACCCAGCTGAGGGACCCGCGCACTCATGAGATGTATCTGAATGTCATGAGGAGGTTCAGCCAGGCACTGCTGAAGGTAATGTGATGTGATGGATCCTGTCAGTGATTCTCGGCCGAGCTGTCATCCCTGGAAGTAATCAGTGTCAGTCAGTGCCGGGTAACATTTACCCGTTTTTCCAGAGCTTTACATTGTTAAAGTAGAACTAAAGGCAAAACTTTTTTCAATTTTGGAGGGTTATAACCCCTGTCAGTTTTTTTTTTTTTAATTTATTTTTTTACCATCTGTGTGCCATTGGGGAGATTTCCCTTCACTTCCTATCCCATAACCAAAACAGGAAGTGAGAGGAAATCCCTGGTTGTCACTAGAACTACTGTAGCCATTGGAAGATTTTTCTTCTATTCCTGATCTGGGGACAACCGGAAACTTTCTTTTACTTTCATTCTGTCTGCAATATTTATAAATGTGACAAATAGGGTGAATCACACAGGCAGCGATAGAAACCTGACACTGGCTCTAATCTCTCTCCACTCTATCCCCCAAAAAATGTTTGCCTTTGGTTATAATTTAAAGCTAAAGTTTTTGTGCTTATGTTTTGCCCTGCCTGATTCCTGCCCTTCCCATTAGCTGTACTAACTATGCAAAGTCGATCTCCCTGCTGAGCCGCCAACCCCCGCCAGAACACTCCGATCGGCGCTCTCTGCCATTGTCTGAGAGTGCTGATTGGTAGTAGCTTGGCTGCTGGTTTTCCAGGTTGCTCGTCCAACATACAAACGGGCCGAATGTAAGCGTTTTTATTTCTTTTTTGGGCTTACGGCGCTTTAGCCACAGACAGAAACAATAGGTGACTCAATTAACCACTTGCTTACCTGGGGACTTTAACCCCATTCCTGCCCAGACCAATTTTCAGCTTTTTTTTTTTTTCACACAAATAGAGCTTTCTTTTGGTGGTATTTAATCACCAGTGGTTTTTTTTTTTTTTTTTCGCTAAAAGAAAAAAGCGAACATTTTGGAAAACCAAAAAAACAAAAAAAAACTTTTCATAGTTTGTTATAAAAGGGGCACTGGTGGGTGACACTGAGGGGCACTGGTGGGTGACACTGAGGGGCACTGGTGGGTGACACTGAGGGGCACTGGTGGGTGACACTGAGGGGCACTGGTGGGTGACACTGAGGGGCACTGGTGGGTGACACTGAGGGGCACTGGTGGGTGACACTGAGGGGCACTGGTGGGTGACACTGAGGGGCACTGGTGGGTGACACTAATAGGCGGCAATGATGGTTGGGCACTGAATGGCGGCAATGATGGTTGGGCACTGAATGGCGGCAATGATGGTTGGGCACTGATTGGCGGCAATGATGGTTGGGCACTGATTGGCGGCAATGATGGTTGGGCACTGATTGGCGGCAATGATGGTTGGGCACTGATTGGCGGCAATGATGGTTGGGCACTGATTGGCGGCAATGATGGTTGGGCACTGATTGGCGGCAATGATGGTTGGGCACTGATTGGCGGCAATGATGGTTGGGCACTGATTGGCGGCAATGATGGTTGGGCACTGATTGGCGGCAATGATGGTTGGGCACTGATTGGCGGCAATGATGGTTGGGCACTGATTGGCGGCAATGATGGTTGGGCACTGATTGGCGGCAATGATGGTTGGGCACTGATTGGCGGCAATGATGGTTGGGCACTGATTGGCGGCAATGATGGTTGGGCACTGATTGGCAGCACTGGTTGGTGGCACTGGTGGGCACTGCATAGCAGCAGTGGCTCTCACTGTTTGGGACCGATGTCCCTGACAGAAGCAGGTGAACGGCTTGGTTTTTTTCTAAAAAAAAACAAAAGAAAAAAAGACCGAACATTTTGAAAAAACAAAAACAAAACTGTTTTCATAGTTTTATAAAATTTTGAAAACAGGTAATTTTTCTCCTTCATTGATGTGCACTGATGGGCTGCTCTGATGGGGTGGCACTGATGGTTGGGCACTGATGGGTGGGCACTGATGGGTGGCAATGATGGTTGGGCACTGATGGGTGGCAATGATGGTTGGGCACTGATGGGTGGCAATGATGGTTGGGCACTGATGGGCGGCAATGATGGTTGGGCACTGATGGGCGGCAATGATGGTTGGGCACTGATGGGCGGCAATGATGGTTGGGCACTGATGGGCGGCAATGATGTTTGGGCACTGATGGGCGGCAATGATGGTTGGGCACTGATAGGCAGAACTGATATGCACTGGTAGATGGCACTGGTGGGCACTGCATAGCAGCAGTGGCTCTCGCTGTTTGGGACCGATGTCCCTGACAGAAGCCGGTGAACAGCTTGGTTTTTTCTCCCAACGCTGTTAACGTGAGGGAAAAAGAAAAGCCGATTACCGTTCTTCTGTTTACACCGTGTGATCAGCTATCATTGGCTGACAGATGATCACATGCTAAGGGGCGCGCAGGCGGCCCGATCCCGGGAGGATGTACATTGATGCCCTCCTGGCAATTAAGGCCTGCGATGTAGCCGTCTTTCAGCTATAGCGCCGGCAGGAGAAGGTTAACAATGGGAATTCACACTTAGGAGGTACACAATAAGCAAATAACAAACCGTGATCCCTCCCCCCCCCTCAGACTGTCTGGCATCAGTCTACAACAGTCTAGGAAACAAACTCATACAATGTTCCAGTAATCTGAAAAGGTGGAATGAATTTATTTTCATAGATTTCTTGAGGGATATTGTTGATAAATATTTCTGAGAAGGCGTCTCTCCAACCCAGTCTGCAGGAAGGCCACCATATTTCCTCTGACCATTAACCTGTACAAGATTAAATATTACACCTTTCCATTCACTCCAAACGGGAAGCCTTATTGTTCTTCAGAGCATCAATCCAAGCCTCGCTCTCAGTGTCCATTACGTGATTGTCCATGATTGGAGAATGATCTGCTCTCTCCATGGGCCATAATCAGTGGGTTGGAGGCTTGCCCCTAATCCTCTCCAAAAGCCTCTGTCCTGGTTGGGTCTGTCACAGGAGGAATCAAAGGGAGTCACATGGTCACCTATACCCGGATGTACTGTTTTTGCTTCCCTGGGCAAATAGGGTGCTGGCGGATCAACAGAAAGGTAAGTATAAGTAGCCGCAGGGGCTGGCATTTTAAGTAAACCTGATCCTGTAACTTCATGGGCAAAGCTCTGGTTTTTCTTTAAGGAATTCTAGATTACAAGAGTGTGATAAAGATAGAACTGCTGAGGATTTAGGAATAGTCCGCAGAATTGTAGTGTCACTAATGCAATGTTCCAGCTTTAGCTGCCTGCTCCATGCTGATAATGCCACATTCCTGCATTAAACAGCCACCATTAATGAATAATTGTCCACTGCCCATGATGCTGCATGTCTTCTATTCTGAGCATAGTGCCGTCTCTTGAAGGGGAACAGATCTGTCGTCTCCCAACAAGCAGATAACGTGTACATCGAGTAATAAGCGTAAAGACCTCATTCCTGCTCTCTCTTCTCTGGCTCAGGGCGATAAGTCTGTGCGAGTGATGCGTTCCCTGCTGGCGACACAGCAGACCTTTGTAGATAGACTGGTTCATCTCATGAAGGCAGTGCAGCGTGAAAGTGGAAACAGGAAAAAAAAGGTAAGAGACTGCTCTGCTGTCCGTCTGTGGCGGTCCTCCGCCATCTGGTCTTCTTATCGCTTTCTTCTTTGCAGGCCTACATGACCTAGGGGCTGATTTACTAAAACCGGAGAGTGCAAAATCTGGTGCAGCTGTGCATAGAAACCAGTCATCTTCTAACTTCAGCTTGTTCAATTCAGATCTGCACCTGGCCACCTTACCTCACCTTTCCCCCCCGCTGCCAACACATCATATCCCCCAGACCATGTCACTAACCCTCCAACGCACACATCCCTCCCTGGCCACACCACCTCACCACCATGCATCCCTGCCCACTCACCTCACCCTACACCCTGCTCACCCACCTCACCCTATGCCCTGCTCACAGCACATTCCTTCCTGGCCATCTCATCCCCCACTCACAGCACGTTCCTGTCTACCCATGCCACCGCATGCTCACAGTGCTTCCCTCCTCCAGCCACTTCACCCCCGCTAACGAAGTATTCTTCTCCATCATCCTCACAGAGCACATCCCTTCTAGTCTTAGTCACCACCTACTTACTGTGCATCCTTCCCCAGCCACTTCATTCCCCCTCTCACAGCAACATTCCACCTTGGGCAACTCAACCCCTGATCGCAGCACATTCTTTTTTGGCCACCTAGCGTAGCACATCCCACCTTAGGCAATTCAACCCCTGATCGCAGCACATCCTTTCTTGGCCACCTAGCGTAGCACATTCCACCTTAGGCAACTCAACCCCTGATCGCAGCACATCCCTCCTTAGGCACCTAAACCTCTCCTCACATCATATTCTTCCTCGGTCTTCTAGCACAGCACATCCCTCCTTAGGCACAGCACATTCTTCCTCAGCCACCTAGCACAGCACATGCCTCCTTAGACACCTCAACCCCTAATCACAGCACATGCCTCCTTAGGCACCTCAACCCCTGATCTCAGCACATGCCTCCTTAGGCACCTCAACCCCTGATTTCAGCACATGCCTCCTTAGGCACCTCAACCCCTGATTTCAGCACATGCCTCCTTAGGCACCTCAACCCCTGATTTCAGCACATGCCTCCTTAGGCACCTCAACCCCTGATTTCAGCACATGCCTCCTTAGGCACCTCAACCCCTGATTTCAGCACATGCCTCCTTAGGCACCTCAACCCCTGATTTCAGCACATGCCTCCTTAGGCACCTCAACCCCTGATTTCAGCACATGCCTCCTTAGGCACCTCAACCCCTGATTTCAGCACATGCCTCCTTAGGCACCTCAACCCCTGATTTCAGCACATGCCTCCTTAGGCACCTCAACCCCTGATTTCAGCACATGCCTCCTTAGGCACCTCAACCCCTGATTTCAGCACATGCCTCCTTAGGCACCTCAACCCCTGATTTCAGCACATGCCTCCTTAGGCACCTCAACCCCTGATTTCAGCACATGCCTCCTTAGGCACCTCAACCCCTGATTTCAGCACATGCCTCCTTAGGCACCTCAACCCCTGATTTCAGCACATGCCTCCTTAGGCACCTCAACCCCTGATTTCAGCACATGCCTCCTTAGGCACCTCAACCCCTGATTTCAGCACATGCCTCCTTAGGCACCTCAACCCCTGATTTCAGCACATGCCTCCTTAGGCACCTCAACCCCTGATTTCAGCACATGCCTCCTTAGGCACCTCAACCCCTGATCTCAGCACATGCCTCCTTAGGCACCTCAACCCCTGATTTCAGCACATGCCTCCTTAGGCACCTCAACCCCTGATCTCAGCACATGCCTCCTTAGGCACCTCAACCCCTGATGACAGCACATGCCTCCTTAGGCACCTCAACCCCTGATGACAGCACATGCCTCCTTAGGCACCTCAACCCCTGATCTCAGCACATGCCTCCTTAGGCACCTCAACCCCTGATGACAGCACATGCCTCCTTAGGCACCTCAACCCCTGATTTCAGCACATGGCTCCTTAGGCACCTCAACCCCTGATCTCAGCACATGCCTCCTTAGGCACCTCAACCCCTGATGACAGCACATGCCTCCTTAGGCACCTCAACCCCTGATGACAGCACATGCCTCCTTGGGCACCTCAACCCCTGATTACATCACATTGTTCCTCAGCCACCTAGCACAGCACATGCCCCCCTTAGGCACCTCAAGCCCTGATCACAGCACATGCCAACTAGTCAAATTACCTCTTGCACATTACCTTCTAGACCAGTCCCCTAAACTTACTTAAAAAGTCACCAGCTGCCAGAGGCCTCATAAGGTTTTTGTCTCCTGCTGAGCAGCATGGTTGGATAGCGGTGGGGGAGGAAGGTGCACTCTTTACTATGCTAGCTCAGCAACCACAGCATGGATCAGAACAGAACCAAGTGCTAAATGTGCTTGTTTTCAACAACTGGATTCAACAATGCTTTTTAAATTCTGGTGTTACTTTTTTTTTTTTTAACAGATCAGAAATGTCAGACAGAAATTAGGTGTGTCAAGAGGTAGAGAACCCTCAACAAGTCTCTAAATTTCACTCACCATTCCTGGACTGTATAAAATAATTTAAAACATAGTTGCTCATATTTTGGAACAATGGTTTGTTGTCTGTTGCATTTCATCTGATTTTCTGCTTCATTTTTATGCAGCAGACAATTCAATCTTTGGTGGCTTTCTGCAATAAA
This sequence comes from Lithobates clamitans, assembly GCA_037952925.1. Lineage (NCBI taxonomy): Eukaryota > Metazoa > Chordata > Amphibia > Anura > Ranidae > Lithobates > Lithobates clamitans. The sequence goes on along the minus strand of JBBGZY010000154.1, from coordinate 457,017 downwards.
ACCCTTCAGAATATTTATCTCTGAGCCCCATTGTAGGTATAGGTTCTAATTCAAGTGTATATTTGATCAAAATTTAAAACCATATATTGATTTCCACAATTAATTTTAGTTATTTCGAGCCTGCTTCTAATAGGGCCCATTCACAAGGGCCGTTGGCGATTTATGCAGGAGACCCGGTGGAGGATCCTGGAGATTACCTGGAGTGGCAGCCCCACTGAAAGCAATTGCGGCCCCTCGCATACAATGGGAGGATGTTGGCTTACCACTGCTTTCTATGGGGCTGCCTCCCGCAGTTAATCGCTGGGAAACCCGACATGTATTCGCATTTATGAATGAAGCCTTAAGCTGAACTATCTTGAAGTTTATAAACTCACTTTTTGAAGATCTCCACATGTTCACTACCCTGAATTCTGTGACATGTAGTCACTGTCCCCTTTAAATAGGCACTGCTGTGTCACATGTTTCACAGAGCCTGCCTTCTGAACTACAGAGGTGCTGAGAGAAGGAGTTTCAGGAGGTGGAGTCAGTACAGAAATCACTGCTTGCAGGCAGCAATGTACCATGGGATATGTAGTCCTTTAGAAATGGACAGAAATCAGAAGCTGCACAGCATGCATGGAATCCAGGTTGTGAAAAGATATGACCAGCAGAGAGACAGCACTCATAACATGAAAGGAGATATTTCAAGTAATCATATATTGGATTGTTAAATATAACTATTGTTTGCATTACCATTACAATGCTGATGTTATGAAACGAAAGTGTATGCTGTGACCATAGAACTTCTTTCAGCTAATGTCATGCTAATCACTGTGTCTCCTGCCTCTGGTCATATGATGCATCATTCCGTTGCTATTCACAGAATGAAAGGCTCCAAGCTTTATTGGCAGACAATGAGAAGATGAACCTTTTGGACATTGAACCGATCCCTCTACCACTGGAGCCCCAAGTGAAGATCAGAGGCATCATTCCTGAGAAAGCCACACTCTTCAAGGTGCAACCTTCATACCTTTTAATAGAAGCTTTGCATTGTTTTTGACTTTCAAAAATAATCTCTTTCTGTATTATACCCATTTGTTATGAGAAAGGCTTAGATGTCAAAGCACGTACTACATCTGGGGAATTGGCAGCAGATAGGTTAAGTACACAAAGACATAAGAAGGGTACCCCAGGCACCTGAGTCTAATACATAGAAGTGGTAAAACTCCAAAATAATGTCTATGGTAGCAACCGTGATGAGCACTTGTGGTGCCTGCAAGTACCTGTGTTAGTCTTCAGATTGACCTGTGTCCTCATAGAGCCCCCTTTAGGTGCTAAACCCAGGCCCTAGATCCAGGCTGTACACTTAGCTGGGATTTGTTGGCAATAGTGTCCAGAGAGCTGCATTGGGGGCAAGAAAAACAGGGTGTTGGAAATGTACCGTAGGAAAACTTATTAGGATGTATATCCTACACCTAAGGTCCAGAATTGGTTAGCGTTTATTTTGTTTCTTATTTGTTGTTCTTGAATCTCTTTCTCTTCCATACATAGTTTTTTGTATCTACTTTGTAGATGGTAGTATCTTTATTTATTTTTCTTTTTTTTCCCATTTTTTTCGTCTGCCTTTTTTAAATTTTTTCTAATTGTTTCTTCTATTTCTTCTTTCATTTCCATGGTATTTTATAGTGGTGCACAGAAACGAACATTTTCGGAACCGAAAATTTAGGAAAAACTGAAATTGACGATCTGCGAAACTGCGATCACAGAGCGCGCCCCGCGCAATCACGGCACGCCGTCATATGATGGTATCCCAGAACTAGTCCGCCGCAGATGCACCTCGCTTTTAAAATGCTTTGAAAACGCAGCAAGAACGCATCAAAAATGAACCTATGTTGCTTTTTGAAGCATTTTTTGTCATATAACCTATGAAAAACACACCATAAGCAAGATTAAAATCGCTGTAAAATCACGGGCATTTTCGGCAGCCATTATTGCCACTTTGTTTTCTTTTGGTACAATGCTAAAAACCGTATTTTCGGCTGATAATTTTTCGGTTTCGGTGCATCACTAGTATTTTATAGTGGTTCTTTATACAATTCCTCTACTATATTCAACACTAAAAATACAATTTATTTTTCAGTCAGGTAAATGTTTTGTATTTTCATTTTAGCCTCATTGATCAAACTCTGGTATTCTTTTCCATGTTTTACAAACTATAATGTACAGAACTCAATGTTCACACTGCAATTACACACAGAACAGAATGATTTACTGGAAAGACAGGGATTTCAATCTGGGAGAGATCACCAGAAAGGAAACGGTTTCTGCTGTGCTGTCTTTTTTTAGAAAACCCATGGTGTAATGCTTTGTCATAGGTGAAACCCTGTAATAATAATTATATACAAAGATTTATATATATATATATATATATATATATATATAGATATAGATATAGATATAGATATAGATATAGATATATATATATATATATATATATATATATATATATATATATATATATATATATATATATATATATCTATATATATATATATAGATATAGATAGATATAGATAGAGATAGAGATAGAGATAGAGATAGATAGATATAGATAGATATATCTATATCTATATCTCAAAAAAAAAAAAAACCAAAAAAATTAATTTAAAGCAGAACTTCACCCAAAAGGAGGTTCTGCTCTTCCTCCTCCTGCCCCCTTCCTTTGCTATATTTGGAATATTTATTTTTTTTGGAGGAGGGGTGCTGACAATACAAGGTACCCTCTCCCACTTCAGGTCGGATCACCATGGCAATTCCACCGGAAGTTCTCCTGCTGACTTTTAGTTTTTTCAGACCTGACTGAAGCTCCTCTTTAAATTGTATAGACTTTAAATAAAATGGATCGTCTTATAGTTTCCCTTTAATTCAGTCTTTTTTTTTTCTCTATTTGCAGAGTGCCCTCATGCCAGCAAAATTGTATTTCAGAACTGAAGATGGAGGGAAATATCCTGTTATATTCAAACATGGAGATGACCTTCGTCAAGATCAGCTTATTCTTCAGATAATTTCCTTGATGGATAAGGTATCCGGCTGCACTTTTTTTTTTCTTCCTTTCTTTAAAGAGTAACTCCACTTTTGGTGAGATAAAAAAAAACCCACTGCCCTCTGGGGGATCTATGTACATTGCAGGGATTGTAAAACTTAAAAGCGCCCCGCTAGCGGCCGAAAAGTGGCACAAAAGCGCCTCTTAAACAGCGGTAAAGCACCACTAAAACAAGCTTTACCACTAACGGCCGGCGCTTTCAGTGTGAAAGCAGCCTTAGGGGAAATCATGTGCTATTGGTGCCAAGATTTCAGCACCAGATGATAATTTGATGCATTGTAAAAAGCTGCAAAGCTTTCATTGCACATTTTTCAGTATGACAGTCTTACATTTTACATGAGTGCTTAGGAGAGTAATTAATAGTTAAAGCTGAACTACAGGCCACCAGATGAGTGGCTTTCTCGGCTCTATCCCGCCTCACAGGGAAGATTGATAGCAGTAGGATCCATTGGCTCCTGCTACTGTCAATAAAATCCTATGAGGAGGGAGTCTGGGCGGGGACAAAGCCTGCTGTCCATGTCTATGGATGGATGAAGGCAATGAGGCTTGGGAGCGAGCCTGCACGAGTCCCACCCCCCCCCCTATCGGCGGTACACATATTTGCGGCCTCTTGGCGGGTGGGGCTTAACGCCAAGAGACCTCATATATACGTACCAGAATATAAACAGAGCTGTACTGAGCGCACGCACCCTGCGCAGTACCCGACAGCTAATGGAAAGCTCCAGATCTTTGTAAACAGGAGCTTCCCGATCATGTGACCGCTGTGACGGCCAATCACGGAGGTCACATGATTAGAAATCCCGCCCCCCGGCATCAGAAACCTCTTAAAGGACCGGGTAGGTGCTGTCGTTAAGCTCCCTGGCGGTATGATTATTTCGGATTTTAGGTGCTGAAAGCGGTACAATTAATTTGCATGGAAATTTGGCGTTTTTTATATTGTAGGTCTGTAATTCTTAACAATAACACACCTAAATCTGTCCAAACAAGAGTCTAGTAGATATCCCGGGTATGATAAAGTTTGAAACACAAAAACATAAATTATTATATAATAAATAAAAATAAATAATAAAAAAAAATTTAATAATAAAATAAATTTCCCCACGATTCACTATCGCTCAATTCTGCAAGTGTTCTAATTTACTATCGCTGTTTTCTAGCTGGTCTTAAGCCACTTTTGATGTAAAGGGACACTTTTTGGTTGCTATGGACAATCTCCAGTTTTCAGGCAGAAAGAACAGTATATATAACATAAAACTGCAGGCAGGGCATAGGACAAAGCACTGGAGACAAAAGGGATGTGAAATAATTTCATACAGTACTGTAATCTGTAAGATTACAGTACTGTATGTGTTATGATTTTACACTTTTTTGAATTTGCCGCCAGGCTCCGCCCCGTGCGTCGCGCCGCTCGCAGGGAACGGAGCTTGGCACGGAGAGGCTTCGGGAGGAGGACGGAGCCTGCAGACAGCGCGGGGGACATCGCAGGATCCCGGGGACAAGGTAAGTAAAGCCACACCAGGATCCTGCGATGTAATCCCGAGTGTGGCTCGGGGTTACCGCTAATGGTCCTGAATTTTAACCCCGAGCCACACTCGGGAAAACCGCCAGGGAGGCTACGAGGTTAATGTTACAGGATGCAAGGACATCAGTTTTGGGGAGAGTGTTGGAAGGCAACATGTTTTAGTTCATGATACAAGAGGTCTTTGAAATATGAACGATAGCTATACCAGACTTTCGCATTCTTGGGGGCTGTCTGGGACAAGTTGCACATCAAAGCTTTGTAGCATATCAGATTATGCAAGGCTGAACAAAAGCTTGGCTCCTGATCGTCTGTTATGATAACGCTATGCAAGTGAGCTTCAAAGAGGGCCATGACGGCCTACATGATTGAAGGTGGGTTACAAAGATCAAAAGGATCAACAGGCATTGAAGATTGACCCGAGACATATAGACATGATATATGGACAATGCTGCCCCTAGAGACCAATACAGCAGGATGAACAGTAAATATAATATATTGAGGAGGACTGCCCTGTAAAAACTTTGATTTGTCAAAGGCCTAGATGGGCCGGCAATGGGGTTGGGTCTGAATGGTGTATGATTGAAGTATAAAAAGGGCTGCCTGAGATAGAGAGCTCTCTCTGTTACCATCTAGAGCCCAGCTGAGGATATCGTATCTATAGGACAGCTTTGCGATAAGTATATTTGATGTTTCTTGTTGCTATATGCTTTGTAATATCTTTCTTTAGTATTTTCATGTTAGGGGTTTCCTATTTTCTTGGGAAATAAAAAAGACATCGTTACTAAAAAGTGTGTTTGTTTTCATAGCACAATAATATAAGGTTAGCTATCAACAGTAACTATCAGAGTTTTAATAGTCTAGCTAACTATAGGAATAGACAAACTAATACATATATGGAATAAATAGAGGGTATCTGTAATCGCCTTTTGGATAATATTTACTGTATTTATTGGCGAGTAACAAGCACCTTTTCACGCTGAAAATTAGGTGCCTGGGAGGGGGGCGGGGCGAACGCCATCAGTTTACATATAGTAAGAATCTCCTGTTTACTTGGCGGCCTCTGTAAAGGGAAGTCCTGTCTCCTGGGCTGCCATTGGACCAATGTTCTGTCTATCATAGGAGATTCTCACTGTATGTAATCTGTCGGCGCTCGTCCCGCCCCCCTCCCTGTCCCTTCTAGGCTGCAGATGGACATCGATCAGGCTTCACTGATGGCAATGGTGAGGCTGCTGCATTGATGGCAATGGTGAGGCTGCTGCATTGATGGCAATGGTGAGGCGGCTGCATTGATGGCAGTGGTGAGGCGGCTGCATTGATGGCAGTGGTGAGGCGGCTGCTTTGATGGCAGTGGTGAGGCGGCTACTTTGATGGCAGTGGTGAGGCGGCTGCTTTGATGGCAGTGGTGAGGCGGCTGCTTTGATGGCAGTGGTGAGGCGGCTGCTTTGATGGCAGTGGTGAGGCGGCTGCTTTGATGGCAGTGGTGAGGCGGCTGCTTTGATGGCAGTGGTGAGGCGGCTGCTTTGATGGCAGTGGTGAGGCGGCTGCTTTGATGGCAGTGGTGAGGCGGCTGCTTTGATGGCAGTGGTGAGGCGGCTGCTTTGATGGCAGTGGTGAGGCGGCTGCTTTGATGGCAGTGGTGAGGCGGCTGCTTTGATGGCAGTGGTGAGGCGGCTGCATTGATGGCAGTGGTGAGGCGGCTGCATTGATGGCAATGGTGAGGCGGCTGCTTTGATGGCAGTGGTGAGGCGGCTGCTTTGATGGCAATGGTGAGGCTGCAGATGGGCATTGTTGATCAGGCTGCATTGATGGAAATGGGTGCGGCTGCAGATGGGCATTGATCAGGCTGCATTGATGGAAATGGGTGCGGCTGCAGATGGGCATTGATCAGGCTGCATTGATGGAAATGGGTGCGGCTGCAGATGGGCACTGACCCTTATTTTGCTTCAAAGTTCCTTTATTTAAATTTTTTTTCCTTCCCTCTTAAAATGAATGTGCATGTTATACGCCGATAAATACGCTAGTTTAAAAGTTATTTCAATCCCAGACTTATTTCAGAGACCCTTTTCCATGCCACCATTATTGTGCCCACGTGCAGAAAGCCGGCTTCATAAAGATCTGGGCCTAGGTTGTCCTCAGTATGTAAACTCAGAGACTTCATTGGCGACTCCTTAAGTAGCAAAGCAAGAAATACAATGACGACTTCTAAACTTGGAATTTTCAATATATATACAGCAGTGTTGTCTTCCATCGTTCTATCCTGGCTCCTTTAATTGTTGTGTGTACCCATACAGTGTGTGATCGAGAGGCCCGGCAACCCTGAGATCTGAATTAATCTCCACTGTCACAGAGCTGTTACTTACACTGAGCAGAAAATAAACTGTTTGTATTTATCAGTGCAAAAAATACAATTAACACCCAAGCGATTGAGGTTATTGGTCTCCAACCACCATTAGCAGATGAGGTTTTAATTGCCGCACTACATCAGCTGTCCTGCGATCAATTCATCCATTCGATCGCTCACTTATGTCTGACATGACTGCTCCTTCAGAACATCAACCGGTGAGATCCCTCCAGCTTAAGCCTACCTGTTGAGGCCATTAAAAGAGGGTCTGTCTTACTCCAGCAGATACTCCATTGTTGTCCATTACCTAGAATACAGAAGAAGAAAGTTTCCTTTGCTTGGCTCCAGTAAACATTGCAATCTCTGCCCCTGTTAAGGCTCATTCACACTAGCAGTTGAGGGGCGGTAAAACCATGTGGTTGAGCTGTGTTTTTACCGCCCCCTCTTTGGTTACAGATGCAGCGGCTGGGAGTGTACACCTCTGTGCAGGAGCTACCTGTAAAAGACCGGTCACTGCTGCTCTCTCTGCCTTATGCAGGGTGACAGGTCTTGTCTCTGCCCCCCTCCTGTAGAGAGACTTTGGCTTTAACAGACCAGATGGGGCCAAATAAGAGAATTCTTTTTGTTGGCCTTCAACAATACAATTGATTGTTTTTCTGAGTTCTTCTCTATATTGTGTACCCTCATTGATGTAATTGTACGCCCTTCTCAATGGATTCAACTTTGTCTTACAGCTTCTATGAAAGAGAATCTTGATCTCAAGTTAACTCCGTACAAAGTTCTGGCGACAAGCACAAAACACGGTAAATTCTTCCTTCGTTTCTTCCCATAAAACGCCAATGCCTGGAATGATTGAAAGGCATTGTACACCTTCATTTTTTTCCTTTACTAGAAATTGGTGTAGATATATTCCATGTGCTATTTGTCTTACCTTGTAATGATGAGCTCACATGTTGTGACTGTAGGTTGTCGTGTCACATAGGTGATCGATTCCCTGATGTCCATGTATTCATTCTTGTTTTGGGTCCCTTATCATCCAGTCCATACCTTGCCTTTTCTCTATGTTGCATCACATGTGTGGGGAAGCTAATGAGATGAAAACACTTTTCCAGCTTCATTGCTTTACCTTCTTGTGCCTGTCAGATCTAATTACTATGCAGAATGCTAGACAAAGAGATCCAGGATTGTGGGATATGTAGTTTCTTCAAAGAAAATGTCAGTTCTCAGACTGTAGACAGAGGTCATCCATTAACCACTAGCCGACTACCCTGTAGCAGTTTTAGTGCTACAGGGCGACCGCTGTGTGCAGGATCTCTCTAGATATATATCTCTCTCTCTCTCTCTATCTAGATATATCTCTCTCTCTCTCTCTCTCTCTATCTAGATATCTCTCTCTCTCTCTCTCTCTCTCTATCTAGATCTCTCTCTCTCTCTCTCTCTCTCTCTATCTAGATATATATCTCTCTCTCCTATCTAGATATCTCTCTCTCTCTCTCTCTCTCTCTCTCTCTCTCTCTCTCTCTCTCTCTCTCTCTCTCTCTCTCTCTCTCTCTCTCTCTCTAGATATATCTCTCTCTCTCTCTCTCTCTCTCTCTCTCTCTCTCTCTCTATCTAGATATATATCTCTCTCTCTCTCTATCTAGATATCTCTCTCTCTCTCTCTCTCTCTCTCTCTCTCTCTCTCTATCTATCTAGATATATCTCTCTCTCTCTCTCTCTCTCTCTCTATCTAGATATCTCTCTCTCTCTCTCTCTCTCTCTCTCTCTATCTATCTAGATATATCTCTCTCTCTCTCTCTCTCTATCTAGATCTCTCTCTCTCTCTCTCTCTCTCTATCTAGATCTCTCTCTCTCTCTCTCTCTCTCTCTCTCTCTCTCTCTCTCTCTCTCTCTCTCTCTCTCTCTCTCTCTCTCTCTCTCTCTCTCTCTCTCTTTATTAGAGAGAGAGAGATATGATCCTGCACTTCTGGGTAGCGGGCGCTGTGATTATTCACAGCAGGAGCCAATGGGTGGGTACTGTGGACTCGATGTCCGATCGTTAGGTACAGGGGCAGGACAGCAGTCTGCCTATGTAAACAAGGCTGGTTGCTGTTCTGTCAGTAGGGAAGGCATGGATGCTGTGTCTCTGCTGGGGCGTGGATCCATGTCTTCCCCTAGTAAAAGCACCTCCCACGCTGTAAAAAAACAGTGGTTAGGCACACAGTTAACCCTTTGATCGCCACTGATATTCCCTTCCCTGCCAGTGTCATTAGTACAGTGTCAGTGCATATTTTTAGCACCGGTCCCCAAAAAAGTGTCAGTTAGTGTCCGATTGTCTGCTGCAATATCGCAGTCCCCACTATAAGTCGCTAATCGCTGCCATTACTGTTTTTAAAAAGTAAAAATTCCCTAAATACATCCCAAAGTTTGTAGACGCTATAACTTTTGCGCAAACAAATCAATATACGATTATTGGGATTTTTTTGGTTGATCAAAAATATGTAGCAGAATACATACCGTATATACTCGAGTATAAGTCGAATTTTTCAGCACATTTTTTTTGTGCTGAAAGTGCCCCCCTCGACTTCTACTCGAGTCAAGCACTTTTCTGCAGCAAAAAATTTCATTTTCCGAAACTATTTTGGGGCCCCGTATCTCAGGGCCACTTTGTGCTAGGAATTCCAAATTTAGTGTGCAAACCCAGTGGTACCATAACATATCCAAAGCTGGGGTTCCTAGCACTAAGTGGCCCCGAGATATGGGGCCCCAAAATCGGTTCCGAAAATGTCATTCTCTGCTGCAGAAAAGTGCTTGACATTTTCTGAACCGATATTTGGGGCCTTGTATCTCGGGGACACTTGGTGCTAGAAACCCCAGCTTTGGATATTTTAGTTATGCTAGTTCCACTGGATTTGCACACCAAATTTGGGGTTCCTAGCACTAAGTGGCCCCAAGATATGGGGCCCCAAAATCGGTCAACTGTGTCCATCTGCAGCAATGTCATTTCGGGACCCTTTGGGTTCAGAGACCCCAAATTTTGGCTGCAGCTAGGGGGCATCTAGGAACCCTTAACTACAGAGTTTGAAGTTCGGGGGACCTATGGCTGCAAATGGGTACAGTGAGGCTGCAAATGGGCATTGTTGACCCTCTTTTCCACTTACAGTAGCTGTGCATTTCTCACCCTTGTCTTATACTCGGGTCACTAAGTTTTTCCCATTTTTTTTTTTTTTTGTGGTAAATTAGGGCCTCGACTTATACTCGGAACGACTTATACTCGAGTATATACGGTACTGGCCTAAATTGATTTTTAATTTTTTTTTTATTGGATGTGTTTTTTTTTTTTGTTTTTTGTCAGTTTTGTTGGTGATTTGAGCAGAACACCAGCTCTTTAAATCTGAAATTCACTTAAAAGAGAAGTTTATTTTTTTGCTAAACAAATGAAACAAATGAAAAAAGACAGAACATTTTTAAAATATATACATTTTTCTTAGTTTCTGTTATTTAATTTTGTAAATAAGTATTAAACAGAAGGAAGAGAGAAATGGGACTTTGAGTGAGGCTGGTCGCTGAATGGATACCTTATTCAAATCATTTATAAAATAATTTATTAATAATAGGTCACACTATAAAGTGTCAATCTGTGAATACAGGACACAATATAATATGATACACTTGTATAAATTTCTAATTGTTATACAGAGTAGGGTAAAACATAATAGGCATACAGTAATAAGCATTACAGTGACCGTATATACTCGAGTATAAGTCGACCCGAATATAAGCTGAGGCACCTAATTTTACCACAAAAAACTGGAGAAAACGTATTGTCTCGAGTATAAGCCTAGGGTGAGAAATGCGCAGCTACTGTAAGTGGAAAAGAGGGTCAACAATGCCCATTTGCATGCCTCACTGTGCCCATTTGCAGCCATAGGTCCCCAGAACTTCAAACTTGGTAGTTAAGGGTTTCTAGATGCCCCCCTAGCTGCAGCCAAAATTTGGGGTCTCTGGACCCAAAGGGTCCCGAAATGACATTGCTGCAGATGGACACAGTTGACCGACTTTGGGGCCCCGTATCTCGAGGCCACTTGGTGCTAGGAGCCCCAAATTTGGTGTGCAAACCCTTTGGAACTAGCACTACAACATATCCAAAGCCCTGTATCTCAGGGTCACTTGATTCTAGGAACCCCAGCTTGGATATGTTGTAGTGCTAGTTCCACTGGGTTCGCACACCAAATTTGGGGTTCCTAGCAGCATGTGGCCCCCAAGATACGGGGCCCCAAAGTCAGTTTGGAAAATGTCATTCTTTGCTGCAGAAAACTTTTTGACTCAAGCATAAGCCGAGGGGGGCACTTTCAGCACAAAAAAATGTGCTAAAAAACTTGGCTTATACTCGAGTATATACGTTACATGAAAACCATCATTCAATCAGAAAAAATTCAATGAACATAATTGCTCAGGGTGAGCCAAACTTGTCCTAGGCATCAGTTTGATGTTTACTCGACGCACGTTTCATGGCTTATGCCAATCATCAGGAGTAAATGCTCTGAAATTAAAACCGTAATATCTATAAATATAGGATATCCTTTAAACTGAGAAAATCTCTCAAAATAAAGGTGTGGAACTTACAATACGGCCCACTGGTGGTGCCCAACCTTAAGTCCAAGGGAAGACGGGGGACGAGGATAATCATCTCCCCCCCCCCCCCCCCGGGGGTGAGGTTATGTTTTACCTTAGGCCCCTTTCACACTGGGGCGGCGTCGGCGGTAAAGTAACGCTATTGTAAGCGGCGCTTTTGCCGTCTGTATTCGGCTGCTAGTGAGGCGGTTTTACCCCCGCTAGTGGCCAAGAAAGGGTTAAAAACCACCGCAAAGCGCCTCTGCAGAGGCGCTTTGCCAGCGGTATAGCCGCTCTGTCCCATTGATTTCAATAGACAGGAACAGTGATGGAACGGTGTATACTCCGCTCCTTCACCGATCCGAAGATGCTGCTAGCAGGACTTTTTTTTCCCATTTTGCCAGCGTGCCCCGAGGGCTTTCACACTGGAGAGACAGCAGCGGCTGTTTCGGGTCAGTTTGCAGGCGCCATTATTAGCGCAGTAGCGCCTGCAAACCGCCCCAGTGTGAAAGGGTGGTTCACACCCTAAGGGCCCTTTCACACTGGGGTGGTTTGCAGGCGCTATTGCGCTAATAATGGCGCCTGCAAACTGACCCGAAACAGCCGCTGCTGTGTCTCCACTGTGAAAGCCCCGAGGGCTTTCACAGTGGAGCGGTGTGCTGGCAGGATGGGAAAAAAAGTCCTGCTAGCAGCATCTAAGAAGCGGTGAGGCGCTTTGCGGTGGTTTTCAACCCTTTCTCGGCCGCTAGCGGGGGTAAAACCGCCCCGCTAGCGGCTGAGTACCGACGGCAATGTGCCGCTTACAATAGTGGCGCTTTACCGCCGCCCCTGCCCCACTCTGTATAACAATTATATACTTATGCAAGTGTATCATATTATATTGTGTCCTGTGTTCACAGATTGACACTCTTTATAGTGTGATTTGTTATTAATGATTTTATAAATGATTTAATAAGGTATCCATTCAGCGACCAGCCTCACACAAAGTCCCATTTCTCTCTTCCTTCTGTTTAATACTTATTAGGGATGGAGGCTTGATAGTGCTACAATCAGATTGTGTTCAGCCGCGTCGTTTTTGTAAATAAGTAATTTTTCTTCTTCACTGATAGGCACTAATATACAGCACAGATAGGCGGCACTGATGAGGAGGCACTACTGGGCACTGATTGTCAGCACTAGTGGGCACTGATGGGACTGCACTGATCATCAGGGCACTGATTGTCATTGCAGTTGTTTCCGCTGAGGAATGCGGCTTACCTGCTCTCCTCTCCTCACACGCTGTCAGCGTGAGGAGAGGAATGCCGATAACTGTCATTTTCTGTTTACTCTGTGATCAGCTGTGATTGGACACAGCTGATCACATGGTAAAGAGCCTACATCATAGGCTCTTTACCACGATCGCTGATGCCATATGTCCTAGGGACACAACGCACCTCTGATTGCCTCGCTTGCCCGGCAAGAATGGGAGAACGATATATGACATCCTCCCAGAAGGAGCGTACCCCCGCCCGTCCGTCGTTTCACTATACGGTGGGCGGGAAGCAGTTAAAGAACTGCTATAGCAAAAAAATTTGGGGGGAGATTTACTAAAACTGTTACACACAGAATCTGGTGCAGCTGTGCATAGTAACCAATCAGCTTCTAACAGCAGTCTGATCATTTAAGCTTTGACAATAAAGCCTGGAAGATGATTGGTTACTATGCAGAGGTGCACCAGTTGTAGTAAATCTTCCCCCTTGTGTTCTAGAAGCTCTATGCAGTTAATACTTGCAACAGTAATTTTCGACATCTGAATCCTTTAGTTCCACATGCCATTTTATTATTTCTCGATCGTTCATTGAGAGACACAGCTGGTGATTGACAATCAACCAGTGGGGGTTATGCTGCCTTCTTCATGCAGACGGGTTGTTTCCTGATCTTCATATAACAGCCGTGTCTCTAAATTATCCTTAAATGTATTTTACTGCAAGTACAAAAATTCTATTTTTTTTTTGTTGTTTTTTTTTTTTTAGAAATCGTTATTTATACAAAGTGCTTTAGCAAACTATGTGTAGTCTAGTTTAGGTTTTAGATACAGATTTACCCCCCTTTATGACCAGGCCATTTTTTTGCGATACGGTACTGTGTTACTTTAACTGACAATTGCGTGGTCGTTAAACACTGAATCCAAATAAGTTATCTATTTTTTTTTTTTTTTACACAAATAGAGCTTTCTATTGGTGGTATTTGATCACCTTTTATTTATTTTTTGCGCTATAAGCAAAGAGCGACAATTTTGAAAAAAAAAAACAACAATATTTTTTACTTTCTGCTATAAAACTCATCCAATAAAAAAATGGAAAAAATCTGTTTTGTTTTATAAATTTAGGCCAGTATGTATTCTGCAACATATGTTTGGTAAAAAAATTCCCAATAAGCATTTATTGATTGTTTTACACGTTATAGCGTCTACAAACTATGGAATATGTTTATGGAAAAAATATATATGTATATTAATAATGGCAGCGATCAATGACTTGTAGCGGGTCTACAATATTGTGGGGGACATTCAGACACTAACACTTTTGATAATTTGCGGGAACCAGTGACACTAATACAGTGGTTTTCTTCTAAGATTGCCGTGTGATTGGGTCCATCCATCTTCCCATCAACTCTGACCAGCTTCCCTGTCCGTGCTGAAGAAAAGAATCCCCACCACATGATGCTTCCACCACCATGTTTGACAGTGGGAATGGTGTATTTAGGGTGATGTGCAGGGTTAGTGTTCTGCCACACATTTAGCTTTTAGGCCAAAAAATTCAATGTTGGTCTCATCTGACCAGAGCACCTTCTTCCATATGTTTGCTGTGTCCCCTGCATGGCTTCTCGCAAACTGCAAATGGGACTTCTTATGGCTTTTTTTCAACAATGGCTTTCTTCTTGTCACTTTTCTTAAAGACCAGATTTGTGGAGTGCCTGGCTAATAGCTGTCCCGTGGACAGATTCTCCCACCTGAGCTGTGGATCTCTGCAGCTCAGGTGGGAGAATCTGTCCACCGGACAACTGTTAGTCCAGAGTTACCATGGGCCTCTTGGCTGCTTCTCTGATTAATGCTCTCCTTGCCCGGCCTGTCAGTTTAGGTGGACGGCTATGTCTTGGTAGGTTTGTAGTTGTGCCATTTTCTTTCCATTTTCGGATGATGGATTGAACAAAGCTCTGTGAGATGTTCAAAGCTTTGGATCTTTTTTTATAACCTAACCCTGCTTTAAACTTCTCCACAACTTTATCCCTGACCTGTCTGGTGTGTTCCTTGGCCTTCATGATGCTGTTTGTTCACTAAGGTTCTCTAACAAACCTCTGAGGACTTCATAGAACTGTATTCATACTGAGATTAAATTACACACAGGTGGATTCTATTTACTAATTCAGTGAATTCTGAAGGCAAATAGTTCCACTGGATTTTTGTTAGGGGTATCAGAGTAAAGGGGGCTGAATACAAATGCACACCACACTTTTCAGATATTTATTTGTAAAAAAATTTGAAAACCATTCATCATTTTCCATCCACTTCACAATTATGTGCCACTTTGTGTTGGTCCATCACGGTGATGGCGAACCTTGGCACCCCGGATGTTTTGTAACTACATTTCTCATGATGCTCATACACTCTGCAGTGTAGTTGAGCATCATGGGAAATGTAGTTCCAAAACATCTGGGGTGCCAAGGTTCCCCATCACTGGTCTATCACATAAAATCCCAATAAAATACATTTAGGTTTTTGGTTGTAACATGACAAATTGTGGAAAATGTCAAGGGGTATGAATACTTATTCAAGGCACTGTGCAATAGTCCAAGCTCAACCAATGTAACTTTTTAATAAAAACTATACTTGGAGTTCAGCTTTTAAGGATTGAAGTGCTGTCATCTTTATCCTCAAATGAAGTAGGTGTGGCCCTCAAAATATGGCCCCTAAAGGAGAAGTATGGGGATTAAATAGATAAACCTCCATATACTCACCTAGGTGGATGCAGCATCAATCCCCTGCTGCCTCTAAGACGGAGAACCGAGCGATGAAAGGCAGCTGATCGCTCAGTTCTCGGACTTCAGTTAGCAGAGAGCTGGTGGCTGTTCAGTCACCGACTCTCTACTCTGACCCTCCAGATCTCCCTGGAGCTCCAGGCTATGGAGGGGGCGGGAGCAACTGTCTCAGTCTCCCAGCGGCACGCTGAGTGGCAGAGCCATCTACCGGTCAGGCATCTGGGTGGATCCCGAAATTAAAGTAGGGGTTCGATCCAGAGCCTGGACCAGCTAAGTGACGTTAGCTGACAGCGGACTTCACCCACTGACAGCTGAATCTGGGTCAAAGGAATGGAGAACGAAATTCACTCCGGTGGCCTTTAAAGATGAATTATGCTTCGTTTAGCTCCCCCCCCCCCCCCCACGCTTCCTTTGACTTCAACATACCAGATTTAAATATACTCATTAGGTCATCCCTCGCACTATATAGCTGTAAATCTTGTTGATCTGCCTGTCTGTGCCCAGCATTGGCCAGTATAATGGTTAGTACTCCCACCAAGCATTCTGTTCTTCAACCAGCCCTCTGTTTCTAAATAGAGCAGTGGGGGGTTTTCTGTAAGACCTGTATACATAATTAAAGTGCTCTTTCTGGGGACATTTTAATAGTTCCTTTGTTGGGCTAAGAACAGTTATTGTACCTTAATGGAAATCTCAGACAAAATGATCCTTTCCTGACTCTGCAGCACCAAATGGATGTTTGTTCTCCTGTTTTGTTTGAGAGCAGCTGTTCTCTGAGAGAGATTTAAAGGGAAAAAAAAGAAAAAACCTTTTAATGGCCTGATGAAGACATTAGGAATGTAAATTGTAGTGGATTTTAAAAATAGTTTTTTAGAATTGTTGGTTTATTTTATATTTAAAGAAGAACTCCAGTCAAAATAAATGCCTTCTATAGATAAAACAAACCGTTCTCTTTAACGCATTTCAGATAAAATGAGATTTGCTAGGGGAAGTCATTGGCTGAGATTTGCTAGGGAAAGTCATTGGCTGACAATTTCTAGGGCAAGTCATTGGCTGCCAGTTTGCTAGGGCAGGCCATTGGCTGCCAGTTTGCTAGGGTAGGCCATTGGCTGCCAGTTTGCTAGGCCAAGTCCATTGGCTGCCAGTTTGCTAGGCCAAGTCCATTGGCTGCCAGTTTGCTAGGCCAAGTCCATTGGCTGCCAGTTTGCTAGGCCAAGTCCATTGGCTGCCAGTTTGCTAGGCCAAGTCCATTGGCTGCCAGTTTGCTAGGCCAAGTCCATTGGCTGCCAGTTTGCTAGGCCAAGTCCATTGGCTGCCAGTTTGCTAGGCCAAGTCCATTGGCTTAGATTTCCTGAGGTAAGTCATTGGGTGAGAGCTACTAGGCCAAGTCGTTGTATAAGATTCATTAAAGTTATTTTTTGAGATTTGCTGGGCTAATTCATTAGTTGAGAATTGTTAGGCGGAGTTATTGGCTGAGATTCACTAGGTAAAGCTGAGATTAAAGTGTAATTAAAGGCTTTTTTTTTTTTTTTTCTAAGATAAAAAAAAGTTTCTGCTTACCTGCTCACACGTTGCACACAGCGGTTCCTAACCTCCCCTTTCGTGGTTCATCACCAGCGCTGGCTGCTCCTTCTCTGAGAGCCTCCTTAGTAAGCCGTATGTTGTGGGGGCACCTGTGTGCACTTCCGAGCTGGGCTGTGTGTGTGTCCATAGATGCACACATCGCCAGAAATTTACGCCCTCGCGTGAAGAGGAGGACTGCTGCAGCTGAGACTGCGCTGGTGTGGTGACAGGAGTCAGGTACTTGTTTAGGAATTGGGGGGGTGGTTTAGAACAGGTAATGGGGATTTTTTTTTATCTTAATGCAAAAAAAGCATGAAGGTAAAAACCTTTTGAGTTTAGAACCACTTTAAGGTAAAAGACAAACAAATTAAGGCCCAACTCCAGCTAATACTTTTTTTAGGTAGTTTTTCTTTTGGATAAATGGTTTAAACCTAATGAATAAAAGCTTACCATTGTAAGCACACCTACCAATATAAAATGAAGAGGAGAGCCCAGTCACCTGACCATTATTTTTCCAATCATGGACTTTTCTCTGCTTAGTACTGTGGACCTTCTTTTTAAAAATAAAAAAAAATACCCCCTAAGTTACAAACTGCCTTGGCCGACAATCAAGATCCGGAAGCCGATTTTTACCAGTAGGATGGGCAATACCTTCTTGAAATGCACCAGTCAGCCACAACTTTATAAAAACCCACCTAATAGGTCCCCCTTTTGCCACCAAAGTAGCCCTGACACATCGAGGTATGGATACCACCAGACCTCTGAAGGTATGCTGTGTTATATGGCACCAAGCCATCAGTAGCAGATCTTTTAAGTCCTGTAAGTTGCAAGGTGAGGCCACCATGGATCGGACTTGGTTTTCCAGGACATCTCATAGATGCTCGATTGGATTGAGATCTGGAGAATTTTTAGAGGCCAAGTCAACACCTCAAGTTCACTGTGTTCCTCAAACCATTCTTGAACCATTTTTGTAGTGTAGCAGGGCACATTCTGCTACTGAAAGAGGCCACTGTCATCAGGGAATACTGTTTCCAAAGAGGGTTGTACTTGGTCACCAGCAATGCTATTTTAATCGTCTTTTCATGTAAGTACATTACCTTTATTAAATCCTGGTATAAAAAGGTTTTACACTATTGTGGCGTTTGTCTCTCATTTGGGGTATATGACCTGATGTCACGGTTGTAGTAAAAGAAACCAGATGTTTTCACCGGTGGTGGCTTGAAGTTTCTTTTGAGCGGACCTCCTTACAAACGTGGAGTTTTTCCAGACATACAAGCCTATGTTGACCCCCCCCCCATAATATTTGGTCAGTGCTCTTTGGTAAGGGCACATCCTATTTTTTTTTTTTTTGGTGGTGGTCGCACAAGGTGGAGGAAGTTGGTGACACAGCATTCAAACTTTCACTATTGTGTCACGTTTGTGACTCTTGGACTCACTTGTTTATATTTTTTATTTACTGTTTATTTCATTTAAGCGCAACATACTTGTTAACCTATTTAATTTTTGCGATAATATCTCACTTGATTGTTGCAGCTGCAATTTTTTGTTTATCATAAGTGCAGTTTGTTTTTGATATATATATATATATCAATAAATAAATAATATATATCTAACCAATGCTGCCCCATATACAACAAACTCCATGATGACCGTTTTACTGCTTTCAACACATCAACTTCATGGACAGCATGTTTACTTGCTGTCTAATATATCCCACCAACTTTCAGGTGCCGCTGTAACAAGATAATCAATGTTGGTCACTTAACCTGTCCGTGGTCATACATTTATGGTTGATTGGTATATATGCTTGATTGTATTGGAATTTATTCCTAATATGATCTTCAATTTTTTTTTACAGGATTTATGCAGTTTATTCAGTCTGTGCCAGTTGCTGAAGTCCTTGCCACAGAAGGAAGTATTCAGGTGAGTGTTATGTGATGGTGAGATGTTCTACAGTCAAGTATTAATCTCCACATTGGCATTAGAGGTCATTCGGTGTTGAACACGTCTCTTCCGTTCTCCAGGCAGCAGAGTCCTGGCAATAATGTTTTCTTTTAAGCTGCCTGATTGTTCCCACCAACTATGGCCAGTTGGTGTCATCATGGAGGTCCTCCTCTATAGATCAGCCAACTGTTATGTCACCATGCTATAGTGGTTTTTTTGATGGGGGGGTCCCGTCAGCCTGTAATGAGCTTCTTATTGGCTTGGAACTGATGCTTTTGCAGCAATATGAGAATCTTTGTAATAAAATATCAAACTTCTTCATCCAATCCTACTGTAATATTATCTTAAAGCTCAACTCCAGCCAATACGTTTTATTTACTTTTAGACCAGGAAGGCGAGTCCCTGTTGAGGCTTTAAAGCTTAGAACAATGTTTCTCAACTCCAGTCCTCAAGGCGCCCCAACAGGTCATGTTTTCAGGCTTTCCGTTATTTTGCACAGGTGATTTGATCAGTTTCACTGTGTCAGAAACCATGAAATCAGACCGAGACAGAAGTACAGTTAAATCACACTTGTTTAATATTAAAAGTAAAAAGAACAAACGTAGTCAAAACATATGAATATGCGGTTATCCTAGGTTAAACAATCCCTCCTATACTAGGTCAACCCCACTGCGCTAAGGATGGTTAACAATGATGATCTTAATCACCTAGTTAAAAGTTCCTACCTGCAGCTGCCACTTAATGTAAACAAATAGTGTAAATTAGATTTAAATAAGTGCGTGTGATCAGAGTAAAGACCCCACGTGACAAATTAAATAGTGGCGCTATCACTCAATACATCTCTACCACCTCTAAAGTGGAGAAGTAAACCTAACACACACCTTATGATCAGTGCCTCCCTGTGTATATTGCAAAGAAATATAAAATATAAACAATTATGATGATGCGTGCAATAGTGCTATAATGAAAACATACTATTGATAAGTTCACACCAAAAAATGTGTCAAAACACCACGAAATAGACAATAAATGTGACTTGGTGTCAATATCTCTCAGATGCTGTTGTATATATATAAATCCATCAAATCCGTGAGCATCTCTGCACACTTCTATATGAATGACTGTGTAAATAAAGTCTCTTCAATATCACACAAGTGTGCCAACAAGTGTCCACATCAGTGCTAAAGTAAAAAAACTGGTGCATCCACAAATTCCTTATTTATAGGAGTGTGATTTCTTCTAGTGCAATCTTCCACCACACCTCTGTGTTCAGTGACCACTCTCCCTATGGACAGCCACTCACCAACTCCTCATGCCTCTACTTGCGTGTGAGGCTAAAAGGCATAGATGTCCATTTCTATTGGCAGGGTTTAAATCTTATCCATCCGGAAGATCATTCCATGTGAAGACAAGAAAAACTTCCAATAGTGTAATACTGTAAAACTCTTTTAATAAATCACACTAAAGAAACCACTTCAACAGTTTCACTCACATTGTGTAAAAAAAATGTAAAACCACAGCAAACTCCACAGCAATCTGTCAGGTGTAATATCAACCGGCTGCTAAGATCAATCTCTCAGGGGGGTATGCGGTCACGGCGGACCCTCTATGAGCCAGCGTATAGGAAGTATCTCTCACCCTCTCCCCGCTTGCCTCTTAGATAGATTACGCCGTCTCCCCCACTCGGTAATCCGTGCAGCTAACTTCCTTCTGTCACACGTACGTGGTGTTATCCTGTATACGGCCACGCCCCCGACATGTTTCGATGCGCTTGCATCTTAATCATGGGATAGGCCGCTTCAGATCCCCATCATTCGTTTTATCCCTCCCCTCACGAATCGAATGAGGAGTCTCAGTGCGCATGCGCACCTGATCATTCGGCGCCTGCGCCTTACGAGTGTCCCCGTGAGCGCAAACCCCCGTCAATCGAAACAGCAGACCTAGACGTGCTGCTGTATTTTAACCCTGACATGTCAAATAAAATCAATCACCTATTACAGCGGTATATGCACATAACATCCTGCATTACCATAACAATGCTAAACAATATACATAATATCGGTATCCCCACAGTTCTAGATATTGAAACGATCTATTCAATGTGGTTCAGGACTCAATTTGACATCATGCCTACTATAATCCATGTGTTCAACCAATATTATTAATAAAATACCCATAAGGCAGATATTAAAAATGACTAAATAATGCCAAAATGACCCAATTTCAACCTACAGTTGAGAATGGTCACTCTTATTAATATAATGTTACAAAAAATATATAAAATATACATATATCTCTAATCCTATTGTTAAAAATAGTATGGTGGATCGGTTTATTAACATATCTGTTAATTAAAATTACATGGACTTAATAATCCCTATAAAATCCCTAACACATGATAATTCATAAAAATAGCCCCCCATTCATCACGACGTCAGGGCATATGTGGGATAGGGGACTAAGTAGTTTACCAACCTATAAAATCTGTCTAAAAATCATTCAGAAAGCAATTTAGGTCCAATTCAATGTTGAGGCCTCTCGGGGTCAAACTCTTAAAGCGAAATATCCATTCCGTTTCTCTTTGTGAGAGGTCTCTTACCCTGTTGGACCCCCTCCAGGATGGGTGGACCACATCGATGCCACAAAATTGTAACAGCGAGGGGTCTTGTTGGTGTTTATCTCTAAAATGCATGGATACACTATGATATTTGTAGCCGTTTTTTATGTTGGTGATGTGTTCATTAATACGGACTTTCAACTGTCTTTTGGTCCTTCCAACGTAATATAAGCCACATGGACACCACATCAGGTATACCACATGTGTGGTGGTGCAGGTGCTAAATTCCTTAATTTCAAATCTTTCCCCTTCTCTGTTAACAACACTCGTAATACCTCTGTTGCTGACCCTAACCGTTTTACAACAAATGCACTTCCTACAACAGAAAAAACCTTTGAAATCAAAGGATAACGGTCTTAGTTTGGGAGGATCCAGGATCTTTTTTACTATCTGGTCACCTATATTTGGGGCCTTCCTGTAAATAAACTTTGGCCCTGCTGGTAGTATTCCTCCTAAGTGTTTGTCTTTACAGAGAATATACCAGTACTTTTTATAAATGTTCTCGATGTCCCTGTACTGATAGTGAAAGCCCGAGATGAAGCTCAATTGGTGCTCAGAGTCCCCTCTCGCTGTTTCTTTTTCCTTCAGGCACTGTTCCCGGGGGATATTGGCTACCTCGTGCACAATTTTGGTGAGGTCTTCATCTCTGTAACCCTTCTGGATAAATCTTTCTTTCAAAGTGTTAGATTGTGTCATAAAATCCTCCAACTGAGTACAGTTGCGACGGATCCGCAATAGCTGACCCTTTGGGATATTTTTTATCCATGACGGATGATGACCGCTAGTTACGGACAGGTAGCTATTGCGGTCCGTCGGCTTGAAGTACACCTTAGTTTTTAATGAATTATTCATTTTTTCAATCGTAACATCTAAAAAGTTGATTGATGCATCACTGATCAAGTATTCCAGCTTGATGTTGTTTGTATTCCTATTTAGTTGTCCAAGGAAAATATCCAAAGTATCCCTAGAGCCTTCCCATATCAGCAGTCAAAACATAGCCAAAGTTCAGTAACCGGAATGGATAATCAGCCAAGCCAGAAGTCAGGTATCAATGTAGTGGAACAGCAAGCACCATCTGGAGCCAGAAGGGATGTTTAAAAACTGCTGTGTTGCGGCGCTTTGGAAGCGCGGGCCCATTCATTGCAATGGGCAGGAGCATTTTGGGAGCTCTGTATACAGCGCTCCCAAACTGCCTCAAAAATGCTGCTTGCAGGACTTTTCCGAACGTCTCGCAATCGCGCCGCCCGGGTGTGAAAGCACCCATTGCAATGAAAGGAAGGCAGTTTTCAGCCGCTTTACAGGCGCTATTTCGAGCACTATAACACCTGAAAACTGCCTTGGTGTGAAAGGGGTTCTTAGAGCGACCTCCCTAGAGTCATTACTCCCCATATGGATGTGATTGACCTTCTTCAGCCACAAATTGTTGGCGAGTCCAGCGCCTTAGTGATGAATGTTCAAGGTTTTTATTGCTGTTTCTGTCATTATTGCCGACATGTTAAAATCTTTCCTAAGGGGACAAATACACATATTTACTAGAATGGAGGCGTTTGAATGTCTTTATCTATTTGTTTTTATTTTATTTTTTCTGTGCCCTCCAGTGTTGTATTTTTTACCAATGTAATTTTTTGTTACATAAATCATGTATTTTTTTTTTTTTTTTTTTTCATAGAACTTTTTTAGGAAACATGCTCCGAGTGATAAAGGGCCATATGGAATAAGTGCGGAGGTCATGGACACGTATGTAAAAAGTTGTGGTAAGTTTTCACAGTGACATGTGTGTTTTTACAAGGCATTGGTTTGTAAATGAAGCTGCACATGTCCTGGCCTAAAAAGTGCTTCATCTAACAATATTGCTGAAGTGCAGTAAATCTCTGTGATCAAGGTCCCCTTTAAACCACGGGCCCCAGGGTTTACGTATGCCCAAGTCAAGGTTGGGCTCTGCCTCTCCCTTGCCCAAGCCCCACTCCTGTAAGTTAACTGTCAACTACAGTGGAACCTCGGTTTGTGAGTAAAGCGGTTAATGAGCGTTTCGCAAAACGAGCACTGTATTTCTAAAGATCCTAACTCAGTTTGTGAGTGTTGTCTCGCAGAACGAGCAGGATTCAGGCCAAAAGCGGTGTGCAGTACCGCTTTTGGCCTGAGGTGGGGGGGGCGCCGGAGCCGAACAGCGCCGATCATCGGCGTTCGGAAATGCACGGAAAGGCCCGAGGACAGTTCGGCTGATCTCGGCAAACCTTGGAAAAGCTCATGAATGAAGTCTTTCTGAGGTTTGCCGAGGTCAGCCGAAGTGTCCCTCGGGCCTTTTCGGTCTTTCCGAGGCTCTACGGCGCCCCCCCACCTCTGGCCGCATGCGGTATTGCATCCCATTGAAGTCAACGCGGAACAAATTATTTTCGTTTCCATTGACTTCATTGGGAAAACTCGCTTTGATATGCGAGTACTTTGGGTTACGAGCATACTCCCGGGACGGATTATGCTCGTAATCTGAGGTTCCACTGTACTTGACCATCAGTGAGCAGTAGAGGTTTGGTCATTTGACAGGCGGAGTATTGGAGTGGATTTTGCATATAGGTGGAGGGTGGAGAACAAAGTGAACCTGTACTTTGCCCATGCAGAGAAAAGAAATAAGTTTCCTTAAATTGGTTGTAAACCCTTCCATGTACCCATTGAATTGACTGGCCTCAGGTGATACACAAAGATGAAACAAATTCTCCTACCTAAGTTGTACCTGTCTATCTACAGCCATCTTTTCCCTACATCCATTCAAAGTGAAGAATTTACACAGGATCTCTCAGCTTTGAAAAGCAGGGGGTGGAGAGCTGAAGTAACATCACTGAGAAGAGCTGATTGGAAAGAAGGGACACCCCCATTCACACAGCAACAGAGCTGAGGCTGTCAAGCAACTGGAGATCCCTCCCTTGTCACCATTTTTCTCTTGGTGTCAGGAAAACTTGTCAGAAGTGGCTGATAGCAGAGGAATGAAGCAGCAGACAAAAATGACACTTGGTGCTCTCGATTGAGACAAGCCCACACTATAGAGCAGGGGTAGGCAACCTCGGCCCTCCAGCTGTGGTGAAACTACAAGTCCCATGAGACGTTTTAAGACCCTGACAATCACAGGCATGACTCCTAGAAGCAGAGGCATTTGTTTCACCTCAGTTGGAGTGCCCAAGTTGCCTACTCCTGCTATAGAGGGAGATGCTTTGTGCATACTTCATGTCTGAAGTTTACAACCACTTTAATGGGGAATTAACAGCTCGCTCCAAGAAATGGCGCTTCTTGTATAAATGGCGCTCAAAGGAAACAAAAATCAGCCATAGTGCAATATTGCCAAATAAAAAGTAAATGTATTAAGTAAAGAAGCTGCTTACATCAAGTAAGAATAAAAATTGCAGTAAGAAACAATAGGAGTAGTGACACACTCGCCTCCTCACTGCAATTCCGTAAAATGCCACCAAAAATGACGTCACAAGGCTGCACCCGACGCGTTGCGTCACTGGTCAATTTACAATATTGCTTGTCTATCAATTGTATATGCTATATTATTTTTTGATTTGCTATATTTTTTTTTTTTTTCACTGCAAAAATGGAGTTACCCTTTAAAGAGGAACTGCAGTCTGCTCACATAATTTGTAATAAAAACATCTTTGCCATTCTGATGCTTCCCTCCAACCACTTTGTATATTATTTTATATATACAGTGGAACCTTGGTTTACGAGTAACGCTTTTAAGGAGCGTTTTGAAAGGCGAGCAACTTTTTAAAAAAAAAATCCTGACTCGATTTGCGAGTGTCGTCTCGCAAAACGTGCAGGATTCAAGCCAATGGGGTGTGCAATACCGCATTTGGCCAGAGGTGCGGGGGAGCCGGTGACACTCGGAACGGTTCGGAAATACTTGGAATCACTCAGAAATACTCCATTCAAGCCTTTCAGTGGGTTTCCGAGTTCAGCCGAGCTGTCCCCGAGTATTTCCAAGGCTCTCTGGCGCCCCCCCACCTCTGGTCACATGCGGTATTGCATGCAATAGAAGTCAATGCGAAACGAATTATCTTCATTTCCATTGACTTTTATAGAGAAACTTGCTTTGATATGTGAGTGCTTTGGATTACAAGCATTCTCCTGGAACGGATTATGCTTGTAATCCAAGGTTCCACTGTACTGTGATTCTGTATTTGCCAAACATGCTGCAGAAATCTCCCTCCACTGAGTCTGGCTGCAACTATTTTAACTGTGGGCAGCTGAAGCTGCTGCCTGTTCACTTCCTAGATTTACACAGACACACAGAGGCACACCTCCAGCTCTCATTGGCCCTCTTATGACTCACCCCCCCCCCCTTTCGGGCAAACCCTAACAAGAGTGAGAGAGCTGTTCATGATGTCATGATCCTAGGCTTTTTACCAGACAAGAAACAGGAAGTGCTCTGTATAAGGTATTTACCGGCAGACAAATAATGTTTTACTATCCAAAGTTAAAACAACAACAAGGGCAGAAGATTCAATAGATGGGAAGATGAAAAAACGACTGAAGGTCCGCTTTAAGGACTGGTTTTCTCTAAAGAAAAGGTGACACACAGAATGTGCCGGTCCTTGTGTTATAAGTAGGACAGGGGAGGAAAATGACATTAATGTACTAATCAGGGATTGTTTTGCTTTCTGGAAAAAGCTGACCACCGCTACTTCTCCGCCTTGTTAACAGTCACAGTCCTTGTCTCATTACACGGTATTCTTCCTTTTCAGCGGGATACTGCGTCATCACATACATCCTCGGAGTGGGAGATCGACATCTGGACAATCTCTTGTTAACCAAAACAGGTCTGTAGTTCTTTTTTTATTGGGGGCTCATGTCACGTCTGCTTATATCGGAGGGGGAGATGGTGCTCTGCTGTGTGATCTGTAGCTGAACGTCTCCCAGAGAGCCAGGAGATGTCTTGTATGGGTTTTATACATCACCCAGGCTTTTTACATCTCCATTCCAGAGCCTCTTATCCTCCCCAGGAATGCACCTGTCTCTGGCTGCAATTATGTAGCCAGATGAATTTCATTAAAAAAAAAATACAAAAAGTGTTGTTTAGACTGAGAAGCAGGCAAGTAGAGCCTACTGGAACGAAGGTTTTTTAAAAAAATATATAAACGCACCAATGATTGCAAAATAGCCACAGAACTGATCCCTACGCCTTAAAAGAGAAGTGCGGGCTTCTACAAAAAATAAACACTCATACTTCCCTACGCTATATTACCAAAAGTATTGGGACGCCTGCCTTTACACGCACACAAACTTTAATGGCATTAAAATTGGCCCATCCTTTGCAGCTATAACAGCTTCAACTCTTCTGGGAAGGTTGTCCACAAGGTTTAGGAGTGTGTCTATGGGAAGGTTTGCCCATTCTTCCTGAAGTGCATTTGTGAGGTCAGGGATTGATGTTGCATGAGAAGGTCTGGCTCGCAGTCTCCACTCTAATTCATCCCAAAGGTGTTCTATCAGGTTGAGGTCAGGACAAGTTCCTCCACCACAAACTCGATCATCCATGTCTTTATGGACCTTGCTTTGTGTTCTGGTCCAGATCATTTGGTGGAGGGGGAATTATGGTGCGGGGTTGTTTTCAGGGGTTGGGCTTGGCCCCTTAGTTCCAGTGAAGGGAACTCCTAAGGCGTCAGCATACCAAGACATTTTGGACAATTTCATGCTCCCAACTTTGTGGGAACAGTTTGGGGATGACCCCTTCCTGTTCCAACATGACTGCACACCAGTGCACAAACAATGTCCATAAAGACATGAATGAGAGAGTTTGGGGTGGAGGATCTGAGCTGGATAAACTTTAATGGCATCCCAGTCTTAGTCCGTAGGGTTCAATATTGAGTTGGCCCACCCTTTGCATCTATTACAGCTTCAACTCTTCTGGGAAGGCTGTCCACAAGGTTTAGGAGTGTGTCTATGGGAATGTGTGACCATTCTTCCAGAAGTCCATTTGTGAGATCAGGCACTGATGTTGGACAAGAAGGCCTGGCTCGTAGTCTCCACTCTAATTCATCCCAAAGGTGTTGAGGTCACGACTCTAAGCAAGTTTGGGGTGGAGGAACTTGACTGGCCTGCACAGGGTCTGATAGAACACCTTTGGGATGAATTAGAGCGGAGACTGCAAGCCAGGCCTTCTCTCCAACATCAGTGCCTGACCTTACAAATGCACTTCTGGAAGAATGATCAAACATTCCCAGAGACACCCTCCTAAACCTTGTGGACAGCCTTCCCAGAAGAGTTGAAGCTGTTATATCTGCAAAGGGTGGACCAACCCAATATTGAACCTTACGGACTAAGACTGGGATGCCATTACAGTTCATGTGTGTATAAAGACAGGCGTCCAAATACTTTTGGTAATATAGGGTATGTAGATGCAGCACCGATCCAATACTGCATCTGTCCCCCCGCCTTCTCTACACCGAGAACTGAGCGATAAGACAGCTGATCATTCATTCAGTTCTGGGTCTTTAGTGAGCAGAGCAATGACTATCAGTCGCCGGCTCTCCGCTGTGCCCCTCCAGCACTCACCGAAGCACCCGGCTCGAGAGGGGGTGGGAGCAGCTGCCTCTGGCTGAGTCCGCTGCCGGTCAGGCATCCGGGCGGTTCCCAACATTGTCGGGATCCTTTCAGAGCCTAGACTGGCTCCGTGATGTCAGCTGACAGCAGGCTTTTGTTCACTGTCAGCTGAATCTGGGTCACAGGAGTGCAAAACAAAGTTCTTTGGCCATGCTTTTCCTTTAAAAAGTCTGCTCAACCCTGGGAGCCTAATACCTGCTTTTTGTCCCCTACTCACAGACCTGTATATACAAGTTGATCACAATCTAGGCAAGCAAAGGGTAGGTACTTTACGGATTTACTCTTGCAATGAAGGTTTTAGTATATTTTAGAAGGCCTGCGGTAATATTGTGTGAAGGGGCAGAGAAGGGGATTGGAGGATACCAAGAATGGGTGCAGCAGAGAGAAGTGGGCAGAGAATAGGTGTGGTAGAGAACAGCATGGCAGGATGCAGAGAGAAGTGGGCAGAGAATGGGATGGAGAGAATGGATGCAGCATAGAGAAGTGGGCAGAGAACAGGATACAAGTGTGTAGAGAATAGGAGATAATACGAGCGGCAGAGAAGACGTTGGCAGGATGCCAAGAATGGGTGCAGCAGAGAGAACTGGACAGAGAACAGGAAAGATGGTGCAGAGAGAAGGTGTGGCGGAGAACATGATGGCAAGATGCAGAGAGAAGTGGGCAAAGAACATGATGGCAGACTGCAGAGAGAAGTGGGCAAAGAACATGATGGCAGACTGCAGAGAATGGGTGCAACATAGAGAAGTGTGCAGGGAACAGGATAAGAGGGTGCAGAGAATAGTTGCAGCAGAGAACAGGATGCAGGGAGAAGTGGGCAGAGAACAAGATAGGAGAATTCATAAAATAGCTGCGGTAGAGAATAGGATGTCAGGATGCCAAGAATGGGTTCAGGAAAAAAGTAGTCTGATAACCGGTTTGAGCATGAATAGAATGGATGCAGCAGAGAGAAGATGGCAGAGAACAGGATTGGAGGGTGCAGAAAGCAGAGTGGAAAGAAGCAGAGAATGGGTGCAGCCAGAGGGAAGTATGCAGATCATTGTAGGGGGAGGAAGCAGATAGTGGAAGCAGTAGAGAGAAGTGGGCAGAGAACAGGAATAGAAGGAAGAGGATGGGTGCAGAACGCAGACATGGCACAGAAGTGGGCAGAGAACAGGAATAGAAGGAAGAGGATGGGTACAGAACGCAGACATGGCAGAGAGAAGTGGGCAGAGAACAGGAATAGAAGGAAGATGATGGGTGCAGAACGCAGACATGGCACAGAGAAGTGGGCAGAGAACAGGAATAGAAGGAAGATGATGGGTGCAGAACGCAGACATGGCAGAGAGAAGTGGGCAGAGACCAGGAATAGAAGGAAGAGGATGGGTACAGAACGCAGACATGGCAGAGAGAAGTGGGCAGAGAACAGGAATAGAAGGAAGAGGATGGGTGCAGAACGCAGACATGGCACAGAGAAGTGGGCAGAGAACAGGAATAGAAGGAAGAGGATGGGTACAGAACGCAGACATGGCACAGAGAAGTGGGCAGAGAACAGGAATAGAAGGAAGAGGATGGGTGCAGAACGCAGACATGGCAGAGAGAAATGGGCAGAGAACAGGTATAGAAGGAAGAGGATGGGTACAGAACGCGGACTTGGCACAGAAGTGGGCAGAGAACAGGAATAGAAGGAAGAGGATGGGTGCAGAACGCAGACATGGCAGAGAGAAGTGGGCAGAGAACAGGAATAGAAGGAAGAGGATGGGTGCAGAACGCAGACATGGCAGAGAGGAGTGGGCAGAGAACAGGAATAGAAGGAAGAGGATGGGTACAGAACGCAGACATGGCAGAGAGAAGTGGGCAGAGAACAGGTATAGAAGGAAGAGGATGGGTACAGAACGCAGACATGGCACAGAGAAGTGGGCAGAGAACAGGTATAGAAGGAAGAGGATGGGTACAGAACGCAGACATGGCACAGAGAAGTGGGCAGAGAACAGGAATAGAGGGAAGAGGATGGGTGCAGAACGCAGACATGGCAGAGAGAAGTGGGCAGAGAACAGGAATAGAAGGAAGAGGATGGGTACAGAACGCAGACATGGCACAGAGAAGTGGGCAGAGAACAGGAATAGAAGGAAGAGGATGGGTGCAGAACGCAGACATGGCAGAGAGAAATGGGCAGAGAACAGGTATAGAAGGAAGAGGATGGGTACAGAACGCGGACTTGGCACAGAAGTGGGCAGAGAACAGGAATAGAAGGAAGAGGATGGGTGCAGAACGCAGACATGGCACAGAAGTGGGCAGAGAACAGGAATAGAAGGAAAAGGATGGGTGCAGAACGCAGACATGGCAGAGAGAAATGGGCAGAGAACAGGTATAGAAGGAAGAGGATGGGTACAGAACGCAGACATGGCAGAGAGAAGTGGGCAGAGAACAGGTATAGAAGGAAGAGGATGGGTACAGAACGCAGACATGGCACAGAGAAGTGGGCAGAGAACAGGAATAGAAGGAAGAGGATGGGTGCAGAACGCGGACATGGCACAGAGAAGTGGGCAGAGAACAGGAATAGAAGGAAGAGGATGGGTGCAGAACGCGGACATGGCACAGAAGTGGGCAGAGAACAGGTATAGAAGGAAGAGGATTAGTGCAGAACGCAGACATGGCAGAGAGAAGTGGGCAGAGAACAGGAATAGAGGGAAGAGGATGGGTGCAGAACGCAGACATGGCACAGAGAAGTGGGCAGAGAACAGGAATAGAAGGAAGAGGATAGGTACAGAACACAGACATGGCACAGAGAAGTGGGCAGAGAACAGGAATAGAAGGAAGAGGATGGGTGCAAAACGCAGACATGGCACAGAGAAGTGGGCAGAGAACAGGAATAGAAGGAAGAGGATGGGTGCAGAACGCAGACATGGCACAGAGAAGTGGGCAGAGAACAGGAATAGAAGGAAGAGGATGGGTGCAGAACGCAGACATGGCACAGAGAAGTGGGCAGAGAACAGGAATAGAAGGAAGAGGATGGGTGCAGAACGCAGACATGGCACAGAGAAGTGGGCAGAGAACAGGAATAGAAGGAAGAGGATGGGTGCAGAACGCAGACATGGCACAGAGAAGTGGGCAGAGAACAGGAATAGAAGGAAGAGGATGGGTGCAGAACGCGGACATGGCACAGAGAAGTGGGCAGAGAACAGGAATAGAAGGAAGAGGATGGGTGCAGAACGCGGACATGGCACAGAGAAGTGGACAGAGAACAGGAATAGAAAGAAGAGGATGGGTACAGAACGCAGACATCACAGAGAGAAGTGGGCAGAGAACAGGAGGAGGATGGGCAGAATATTGAAGGAGGGAGGTTGTAAATGAATTCAGGAAAGGGGGGATTAAATATATCTCCAGTTATACAGACACAAGTTATGAGATTTCCTAATTCCTTCCCAGTTCACCATTGGCTAATCTTCTCATTCAGGACGGCCATTATTCTCTATCAAGGTCAATGAGAAGGCCGAAGGTCTGCAATGGGAAATCTAGGTGGGGGAGGGTTTTCAGTGTTTTTTCTTTATGGCTCACATGTATATTTCTGGAGGCCAGCTGGAATATTCAGGATTTAAACCTTTCTCCACTTATAATTCTGCTGCAGACCTCCTACTGGAGCATTCGTTGTCCTTTACATTCCCCTCCTGGAATTATTTGTCTATATACATATTGTGGACTGCACTAAATCCAATTACTGCTTGATGTCAGTGATTGCAGAGGGCATGATGTGCAGCGTCTGCCATGAGCTTCCTATGGGGAGGTGACTGGTCCTTCTCAGTAAACAGATGACGGATTGTTGCTAGGTGGAAATGATCCTCTTCCCCCCTTGGTGTTACTCCAACCTGTCAGCAGAGGGCACTGTATACCCACCATATCTTCCTCCTTACAATGCAGAGATCAATTCTTTCTTTTTTTTTTTTTTTTTGCACGCAAGAATACAGAGAGAAGATGCTTTGTTTGTTAAATTGCTTGTTTTGCCTCTAACAATCTGAAGCATAAATTGAGTCTGCGGATAGATAATCACATTGTGCAGAAAAATGTTATGTTATTAATGTTCGCTTCATAAAACGTCACGCATGGGATGATATCCTGTGTATGTGAATTGCCTTGGCTTTCTGTCTGGCTCTGGTAAACAGCATGCCAATCGCTAATCACCTCTGGATGCTCTGTATCTAGGCACTCTGTCGTTTGGCATGGATTTGCATTTGAAGCTGTTATAGCTGCAAAGGGCGGGCCAACTCCATGTTGAACCCTACTAGCTAACACTAGAATGCCATTACAGTTCATGTGCTTATAAACACAGGTGTCACAATACTTTTGGTAATATACGGTATGTAGATGCAGCACCAATCCGATGCTGCATCTGTCCCCCCGCCTCCTCTACACCGAGAACTGAGCGATTTAAAGACAGCTGATCATTCAGTTCTGGGTCTTTAGTGAGCAGAGCAATGACTATCAGTCGCCGGCTCTCCGCTGTGCCCCTCCAGCACTCACTGGAGCACCCGGCTCGAAACGGGGGTTGGAGCGGCTGCCTCCGGCTCTCAGCGTTGAGTCAGCTGCCGGTCAGGCATCCGGGGGGATCCCAACATTGTTGGGATCCTTTCAGAGCCTGGACTGGTTCTGTGATGTCAGCTGACAGCAGGCTTTTGCCCGCTGTCAGCTGAATCTGGGTCCCAGAAGTGGAAAATAAAGTTGTTTGGCCATGCTTTTCCTTTTTAAAAAGTCTACTCAACCCCAGGAGCCTAATACCTGCTTCTTGTTCCCTACTCACAGACCTGTATATACAAGTTGAGCACAATCTAGGGAAGCAAAGGGTAGGTACTTTACTGATTTACTCTTGCAACAAAGCACAGGTAAAATAGCAAGGCTTGTCATCCTGTTCAGCTGCCATAGAACTCTCATACTGCTGCTTCAGGGCTTGCAAGTTTTTACATTTTTATGTCACGCCTGCCCACTTCCAGTCTACCCAAAAAGATTTACTTTAAGGCTACAATCACACTTGGTTACATAGTAGGTGAGGTTCAAAAAAGACACAAGTCCATCAAGTCCAAGCTATGTGTGTGATTATGTGTCAGTATTACATTACATATCCCTGTATATTGCGGTCATTCAGGTGATTATCTAATAGTTTCTTGAAGCTATCAATGCTCCCCGCTGAGACCACCGCCTGTGGAAGGGAATTCCACATCCTTGCCGCTCTTACCCTCTACGTAGTTTAAGGTTAAACCTCTTTTCTTCTAATTGTAATGAGTGGCCACGAGTCTTATTAAACTCTCTTCTGCGAAAAAGTTTTATCCCTATTGTGGGGTCACCAGTACAGTATTTGTAAATTGAAATCATATCCCCTCTCAAGCGTCTCTTCTCCAGAGAGAATAAGTTCAGTGCTTGCAACCTTTCCTCATAACTAAGATCCTCCAGACCCTTTATTAGCTTTGTTGCCCTTCTTTGTACTCGCTCCATTTCCAGTACGTCCCTCCTGAGGACTGGTGCCCAGAACTGGACAGCATACTCCAGGTGCGGGTGGACCAGAGTCTTGTAGAGCGGGAGAATTATCGTTTTATCTCTGGAGTTGATCCCTTTTTTAATGCCAATATTCTGTTTGCTTTATTAGCAGCAGCTTGGCATTGCATGCCATTGCTGAGCCTATCATCTACTAGGACCCCCAGGTCCTTTTCCATCCTAGATTCCCCCAGAGGTTCTCCCCCCAGTGTATAGATTGCATTCATATTTTTGCCACCCAAATGCATTATTTTACATTTTTCTACATTGAACCTCATTTGCCATGTAGTTGCCCACCCCATTAATTTGTTCAGGTCTTTTTGCAAGATTTCCACATCCTGCGGAGAAGTTATTGCCCTGCTTAGCTTAGTATCGTCTGCAAATACAGAGATTGAACTGTTTATCCCATCCTCCAGGTCGTTTATGAACAAATTAAATAGGATTGGTCCCAGCACAGAACCCTGGGGAACCCCACTACCTACCCCTGACCATTCTGAGTACTCCCCATTTATCACCACCCTCTGAACACGCCCTTGTAGCCAGTTTTCAATCCAGGTACTCACCCTATGGTCCATGCCAACGCACCTTATTTTGTACAGTAAACGTTTATGGGGAACTGTGTCAAATGCTTTCGCAAAATCCAGATACACCACGTCTACGGGCCTTCCTTTATCTAGATGGCAACTCACCTTCTTATAGAAGGTTAATAGATTGGTTTGGCAAGAACGATTCTTCATGAATCCATGCTGATTACTGCTAATAATATCGTTCTTATTACTAAAATCTTGTATATAGTCCCTTATCATCCCCTCCAAGAGTTTACATACTATTGATGTTAGGCTAACTGGCCTGTAATTCCCAGGGATGTTTTTTGGGCCCTTTTTAAATATTGGTGCTACATTGGCTTTTCTCCAATCAGCTGGTACCATTCCAGTCAATAGACTGTCTGTAAAAATTAGGAACAACGGTCTGGCAATCACCTGACTGAGTTCCCTAAGTACCCTCGGATGCAAGCCATCTGGTCCCGGTGATTTATTAATGTTAAGTTTCTCAAGTCTGATTTTAATTCCGTCCCCTGTTAACCATGTAGGTGCTTCCTGTGTTGTGTCATGAGGATAAACACTGCAGTTTTGGTTACTGAAGCCCCCCGATTCACTCGTGAAGACTGAGGAGAAGAATAAATTCAATACCTTTGCCATCTCCCCATCCTTTGTAACCAGATGTCCTTCCTCATTCGTTATGGGGCCAATATGGTCTGTCCTCCCTTTTTTACGGTTTACATACTTAAAGAATTTCTTGGGTTTTTTTTTGCTCTCCTCCGCTATGTGTCTTTCATGTTCTATCTTAGCCATCCTAATTGCACCCTTACATTTCTTATTGCATTCTTTATAAATTCTGAATGCTGAGGATGATCCCTCAACCTTGTATTTTTTGAAGGCCTTCTCCTTTGCTTTTATATGCATTTTTACATTGGAGTTAAGCCATCCAGGATGTTTGTTCGCTCTTTTAAATTTATTATCCAATGGGATACATTGGCTAATGCCCTTATTTAATATGCTCTTAAAGCAAACCCATCTCTCCTCTGTATTCTTTGTTCCTAATATTTTATCCCAATTTATGCCTTTTAGCAAGGTTTGTAGTTTAGGGAAGTTGGCTCTTTTGAAATTCAGTGTCTTTGTATTCCCTTTATGTTTCCTATTTGTGTGATTTATACTGAAACTAATTGACCTGTGATCGCTGTTACCTAAATTGCCCCGTATTTCCACATCTGTTATCAGGTCTGTATTGTTGGTAATCAGTAGATCTAGTAATGTTTTATTTCTAGTTGGTGCGTCTACCATCTGACCCATAAAATTGTCCTGCAAGACACTAAGGAACTGGCGAGCCTTAAATGAATGCGCGGTTCCCTCCGCCCAGTCTATGTCTGGATAATTAAAATCCCCCATTATGATAACACTTCCCATCCTTGCTGCTAATCCAATTTGTGATAGGAGATCCGTCTCCACTTCCTCCCTCAGGTTAGGGGGCCTATAGCATACTCCCAGTATTATTTTCCCCTTAGCTTCATCCCTTTGGAGCTCTACCCATAAAGATTCCACCTCCTCCCTAGCCCCCTCAGTGATGTCATCTCTCACATTCACTTGTACATTATTCTTGATATATATAGGCATACCCCTCCCCCTTTTTTACCCTCTCTATCCTTGCGGTATAGGGTATACCCTTGAATGTTTGCCAGCCAATCATGAGAGCTGTTGAACTAGGTCTCTGAAATTCCCACAAAATCCAAATCCTCCTTGTACAACAGTATCTCTAGTTCACCCATCTTGTCCGCCAGGCTCCTGGCATTGGTGAACATGCCACATAGTTTAGACCGGTCGCATATTGTCCTCGTATTGGGTGTTTCAAGATTGCAACTAGGACTTGCTACTATACTCACCTTGTGTTTTTGTGCTTTGGTTAACCTACCACTAATGCCCCCAATACTACCCTCTGGAATATCTTCCGCGCTGGCTATCACTGTCTCTGGACCCTCCCCCCCCATCGCCTAGTTTAAAAACCCCTCTAATATTTTGGCCATCTTTCACGTAGCAATTTTGGTTGAGCGATTCTCACGTGATTTTACGTGGCCTTAAGCTCCTGTTTTTTTCCGGGCGACAAGCTTCACGTGATTTTTAAAGGTGCGGTTTGCCGTGATTGCCGCAGGAGAGGCAGAATCGCATTATGTTTGGTGTGCCAATTAGAGGATAATGGCACCCAAACACGTGTTGTGCAGCGACTGCCAGGCAATTTACATTTGCGGGCACAATTATGGCTGTTCTCTCCACGATTCCGAACTGCGAAGTGTCAATGGGGCCTAAAGTTGTAAATGCTCATATTTTTTTTTTTTTTTATTAAAATAACAAACATGTTATAGTTACCTGCTCCGTGTTGTGGTTTTGCACAGAGCAGCCCCGATTCTCCTCTTCTCAGGTCCCCGTCGGCGCTCCTTGCTCCTTCCCACTGCTGAGTACCCCCCCTGCTCTGGGGGTCTCGCTCCTGAGCCCCACGCTGTGTGCCCATTGAGACACAGAGCGCAGCTCGGCCCGCCCCCCTCCCTCCTTTCTGGTTGTGATTGACAGCAGCATGAGCCAACGGTTCCCTCTGCTGTCTCTGAGCCAATGAGAATGGAGAGATCAGGCTCGGGCACTTATAGTGGGGAGCAGTGGGGGGGGATCTGCATAAAAAATGTTTTTTACCTTAATGCAGAGAATACATTAACGAGGAAGTAAACCCTGATGGATTTTAATTTCTCTTTTGTTCCCTGCAAAGTAAAAGCATCGCATACTAGCCTATCATGTGTCGCTTGCCTGCAAACGAAGCCCGCAATGTCCCCGCTGGTGGCCTGCGTCCATCTTCATCCGTCTTCCTTCCAGCACCGTGGACTCCGGCTCTGTGACTGGCCAGAGTCGTGTGACGTCACTTCCTTGCATGGGCTCGGAAGCCGACGGTCACAGCACGGGCCCTGTAAAAACAGCACGATCGTGCCCCTTCTTCAGTACACATGCGCTGATGAAGTCAGCGCAAGCATATATGGTAAATATCTCCTTAACCGTGCAGGCTTACCTGTAGGTAAAAGTGGTATGTAAGGGGTTAAAACAACTTTAAGGTAAAAAATACCTCCTACCTTTAGAACCACTTTAACTGCTAATGATGACTTTTGAAAAAGATCAATTTGTAGTGATCCTTTCCATTAGTTCTGCTGGTGCAGCAACTCTGGAGCGGCAAAAGTTTGATCGAGAATCCTGTAGTGATGCCTCATTGCCAGTTCTTAGCTCTTCAGTACGGCCCACTATATGGCCATTGTTTGATTCTGGATTTAGAGTGTAGAGGAATGGGATGATAGTGGTGCTGCCAACAGTTATTTCATGACAAATTACCATATATACTCGAGTATAAGTCGACCCGAATATAAGCCGAGGCACCTAATTTTATCACAAAAAAACTGGGAAAATTTATTGACTCGAGTATAAGCCTAGGGTGAGAAATGCGCAGCTACTGTAAGTGGAAAAGAGGGTCAACAATGCCCATTTGCAGCCTCACTGTGCCCATTTGCAGCCATAGGTCCCCCGAACTTCAAACTCGGTAGTTAAGGGTTCCTAGATGCCCCTTATGCCGCGTACACACGGTCGTACTTTTCGTCTACAAAAGTCCGACGGACTAAAGCCGGCGGACAATTCGATCGTGTGTGGGCTTCCCCGGACTTTCAGCGGACTTTTCCAGCCGCAAATCTGACGGACTTTAGATTTGAAACATGCTTCAAATCTTTACGTCGTAACTACGCCGGACCCAGAAATCCACTCGTCTGTATGCTAGTCCGATGGGCAAAAACCCATGCTAGGGCAGCTATTGGCTACTGCTATCAACTTCCTTATTTTAGTCCGGTGTACGTCATCACGTACGAATCCGTCGGACTTTTGTGTGATCGTATGTAGGCAAGTCTGGTTGTTAGTCTGCCGCAAGTCCGCCAAAAGTCCGTCGAAAGTCTGTCGGACAGGCTGTCGGACTTTTGTAGCCGAAAAGTCCGACCGTGTGTACGCGGCATTCCAAAATTTGGGGTCTCTGGACCCAAAGGATCCTGAAATGACATAGCTGCAGATGGACACAGTTGACCGACTTTGGGGCCCTGTATCTCGGGGCCACTTGGTGCTAGGAACCCCAAATTTGGTGTGCAAACCCAGTGGAACTACAACATATCCAAAACTGGGGTTCCTAGCACTAAGTGGCCCCGAGATATGGGGCCCCAAACTTGGTTCGAAAAATGTCAAGCACTTTTCTGCAGCAGAGAATGACATTTTCCGAACCGAGTTTGGGGCCCCATATCTCGGGGCCACTTGGTGCTAGGAACCCCTGCTTTGGATTTGTTGATATCAATGATAGAGCATTTACAGGGTACATATATTGGGTTGCTGGTGACCCACAAGGGAAAGAGAAAGGATGGTCGCCACAATAATCCAGCTTTCTAATATAAATTTGTTAGACCAGGATTATTGTGGTGGTCCCACATTATCCCCTGAGGAAGCCATCACTGGCGAAACATGTTGGGATTTAACATCCATCTGTGACTATATATATATATATATATATATATATATATATATATATATATATATATATATATATATATATATATATATATATATATATATATATATATATATATATATATATATATATATATATATATATACACAATGTTTGGGGGTTCTAAGTAATTCTCTAGCAAAAAATATATATATATATAAATTTTAACTTGTAAACAAGAAGTGTCAGAAATAGGCTTGGTCTTGAAGTGGTTAATTGGGGAATCCCTCACCAATTCACTTCTATCCTTACAGTATGGTGCCAACAACTGCACCCCAAATCGTATAAGTGTGTGTATATATATATATATATATATATGTGTGTGTATATATATATATATATATATATATATATATATATATATATATATATATATATATATATATATATATATATATATATATATATATATATATACATATACATATACATATACATATATATATATATATATATATATATATATATATATATATATATATATATATATATATATATATATACATATATATATACACAGGCAATGTAATACTTCTATCACTTTTTTTAGTATACTTTTATATATATATATATATATATATATATATATATATATATATATATATATATATATATATATATAATGTATGTAAATCAACTTTTTGCAGTTATAAATAATTACAGTTTAAATCTATGTGGTTAGTCATGTCACCCTATTGATTTGTTGTTTATTGCGTTAGGAACTTTGGGTTTGGTAACTCCTGTGCTATTACACCACAGTCTTCTTAGAGCAAAGACAAACTCGGTGTCTGCCAATTACTTATATTGTGTGGATGTTCGTTTGACACATTACAGGAAATTACATTTAGCTCAGTAACTCCCTTTCATCACTGCAAACAGCAATAGAAAATTGAGTATGCAACCTGTAATCAGACATGTCTGGCTCATCCTTGGAAGTCAAACGGCTGTTCAATGGCTGTTAATTGCATTACGAATCCTCCCTGATTCTCTTCTTTGAATTTCTTGGTGTCGGATGAATTCATAAGAGATGGATATTTCGATGGAAAGCTGGCACATATTGGGCCTTATTTTGGCTTTTTTTTAATGCATACATTTTAAAGTGATTCTTTGTAACTGCAATGGAGAAGCAATCAAGTCCTACCCACATTGTTCTATGGCTTTGATAGAACTGCATCTCAATATAACAACATTTCTTAAAGTGGAGTTCCACCCACTTTTACAACTCTTCAGCATCCCTCACTAAACTGTGCACTGTAAACAAATTGGATATTTTTAAATTTTTTTTCTCAGCACCTACTGTATATCTGCTGTATTCATTTTTCACTTCCTCTCTCCTGGCCGCGGCCCATCGCATCATTTCCTGTTTGCAATGCCTTCTGGGAAGGGGCGGCAACTTCCTCTGAAACTGCCGTTGCTATGGAAACCTGACCTGAAACCTATTACACTGCTTGTGCTGCACTGAGCATGTGCGAGATCTGCAAGGATGAGATCCAGGAAGAAATAGTCTGGCTTCAGATGCCCACACTTAAGATGGCCACGGCCTGCTGTAATTTTATAAAATAACAAACTACTGCTATAAACTAACAAAACAGACCTTAGTTTACAGACTAACTTTACTAGAATACATTAAGCTTGTGTATTATAGGGGTATTTTTATTTAAAAAGTATGATTTCGGCCGGAACACCACTTTAAAGTGAAAGAATATGAATGTGTAACTTACATTTTGAATCCATGGATCCATCCTATCGTATGTCATCAGTTGAGGCCGGTGGTGTTCTAGTATGTGGAATGTTTTTACATTAGGCTCCTTTTATACCAACCAGAGCTAATTTAAAGGGGTTGTAAACCCGCTAGGTTCTTCACCTTAATGCATTCTATGCAGTAGAGCTGCGCAATTAATCGCTAAAAAATCGTGATCTCGATTCAATATTTTATGTCACACTATTTGCCCAGTGGTCTTTCAAATACATTTTTTGGGGGGAAAAAATACACTTCAATGAATAAAAAAACGAAACAGTAAAGTTAGCCCAATTTTTTTTGTTTTAATGTGGCAGATGATGTTACGCCGCAAGAATCGTGAGAATCGTAATCTATCTTCTACGCAAAAAAATTGTGATTCTCATTTTAGCCAAAATCGTGCAGCTCTGCTATGCAGTAAAGGATATGTAAAGGTTCGTTTTAACCGGTTCCCGACCGACGCATGCCGATGTACGTCGGCAGAATGGCACGGCTGTGCAAATGGGCGTACCCGTACGTCACTTTAAATTTGCAGCCGTGCCATTGCGCGCGCGCTGCCTGGGAGCTCCGTGATACCCGCGATCGCCTCACGAAGAGGACGAACGGGGAGATGCTGATGTAAACAAGCATCTCCCCAGTCTGCCTAGTGACAGTGTCACTGATCTCTGCTCCCCTGTGATCGGACGCAGAGATCAGTGACGTGTAACATGTAGCCACACCCCCCCACAGTTAGAAACACTCCCTTAGGACATACTTAACCCTTACACTGCCCCCTAGTGGTTAACCCCTTCACTGCCAGTGTCATTTACACAGGAATCAGTGCATTTGTCTAGCACTGATTGCTGTATAAATGACAATGGTCCCAAAAATGTGTCAAAAATGTCCGATGTGTCCGCCATAGAGTCGCAGTCACGATAAAAATCGCTGATCACCGCCATTACTAGTAAAAAAAAAAATAAATAAATAAATAAAAATGCCATAAATCTATCCCCTATTTTGTAAACGCTATAACTTTTGTGCAAACCAATCAATAAATGCTTAATGCGATTTTTTTTTTTTTTTTTTTTTTTTTTTTTTTTTATACCAAAAATATGTAGAAGAATACATATCGGCCTGAAATGAGGAAAAAAATGTTTTTTTAAATATTTTGGGGGGATATTTATTATAGCAAAAAATAATGCGTTTTTTCAAAATTGTCGCTATTTTTTTGTTTATAGTACAAAAAATAAAAAACGCAGAGGCGCTCAAATACCACCAAAAGAAAGCTCTATTTGCGGGGAAAAAAGGACATCAATTTTGTTTGGGTGCAGCGTCGCATGACCGCGCAATTGTCAGTTAAAGCGACGCAGTGCTGAATCGCAAAAAGTGCTCTGGTCAGGAAGGGGGTAAATTCTTCCCGGGGCTGAAGCGGTTAAAAAACAAACATGTCATACTTGCCTCCTCTTGGTTTTGCACAGAGTGGCTTGGATCCTCCTCTTCTTGGGCCCCACAGCGGTGCTCCTGGCTCCTCCTCTTCTCGAGTGCCGTCGTTGGAGAGCCGCTCCCCCTCGGGGCACTCGTGCGGGCGCGCTCCCGTGTCCTGCTGCTGCATCCATTGACACAGACAGCAGGACTCGGCCCCGCCCCCGCCTCCTGTCTCCCGAATCATCATCAATTGGGACAAATTGGCATACCTGTACATACCCTTTAATTGGCGGGGCTAGCGGTAGCGCACGCGCAACGCATGCTGTGTGACCGTGCCCGTGGGTCCCGCGGACTCTATGTCCGCCGGTGTCCCACGATCATGTCACGGAGCCGCAGAACAGGGAAGTGCCAATGTAAATAAGGCATTTCCCCGTTCTGCCTAGTGACATGACCGGGATCTACTGCTCCCTGTCATCGGGAGCAGTGATCGCTGTCATTTCAGGGGTAGCCCCCCCCCCCACAGTTAGAATCACTCCCTAGGACACACTTAACCCCTTGATTGCCCCCTAGTGTTTAACCCTTTCCCTGCCAGTGTCATTTACACAGTAATCGGTGCATTTTTATAGCACTGATCGCTGTATAAATGACAATGGTCCCAAAATAGTGTCAAAAGTGTCTGATGTGTCCACCATAATGTCGCAGTCCTGATAAAAATCGCAGATCGCCTCCATTACTAAAAAAGAAAAAAATAATAAAAATGCCATAAATATATCCCCTATTTTGTAGACGCTATAACTTTTAAACCAATCAATATACGCT
The DNA here is from genome assembly GCA_037952925.1 of Lithobates clamitans. Classification (NCBI taxonomy): domain Eukaryota; kingdom Metazoa; phylum Chordata; class Amphibia; order Anura; family Ranidae; genus Lithobates; species Lithobates clamitans. Next base: position 414,169 of record JBBGZY010000154.1, on the reverse strand, counting down.
TATTGCGATTTATTTATTTATTTATTTATTTTTACCAAAAATATGTAGAATACATATCGGCCTAAACTGAGGAAAAAATTTGTTTTTTTTTTTAGGGCTGGGAAAATAAAGATTAATTTCTCGATTAATCATTAATTTTTTTGATCGATAGGCTGCCTGCCCTGGGGCCGCTTTGGGCCAAGCTGTGGCTCTGCTCCCTCCTCCTCCTCTATATGTCATACACAGTCTGCGGGCATCTCCCGCTGTGTGTCACTGAGCTGAGTGTGAAAACTTTGGCCGCGCTGTGAGAAGTCCCGCCCTCCTCCTAGATCAGCTCGTGTGATAGACGCAGTGTTCTGTCTATCGCACAAGCTGATCTAGGAGGAGGGCGGGACTTTTCTGAAAGCGCGGCCAAAGTTTTCACACTCAGCTCCAAGACACAGCGGGAGATGCCTGAAGACTGTGTGTCTCAGACTGCAATTATGGGCATGGTGAGGCTGCTATTATGGGCACGGTGAGGCTGCTATTATGGGCACGGTGAGGCTGCTATTATGGGCACGGTGAGGCTGCCATTATGGGCACGGTGAGGCTGCCATTATGGGCACGGTGAGGCTGCCATTATGGGCACGGTGAGGCTGCCATTATGGGCACGGTGAGGCTGCCATTATGGGCACGGTGAGGCTGCCATTATGGGCACGGTGAGGCTGAGTTTGACGTGTGACGTCCTAGCCATGCCCCTAGCGCAAAAAATAAAAACCGCAGAGGTGATCAAATACCACCAAAAGAAAGCTCTATTTGTGGGAAAAAAGGACTTCAATTTTGTTTTGGTACAACGCCGCACGACCGCGTAGTTGTCAGTTAAAGTGACACAGTGCCGAATCGCAAAAAGTGCTCTGGTCAGGAAGGAGGTAAAATGCATAGACCTGCATTAAGGTGAAAAACCTCTTTTAAGGGACAAAACCTTTTGTAGTGTAGCAGCCCCCCTTTTACTTGCCTGAACCCGATCGTCTCAGCGACGGGGACAAGCACAGCAGCTCCAGTCCGCTGTTTCGGGTCCTCATTGGATAGATTGATAGCAGCGGGAGCCATAGGCTCCCGCTGCTGTCAATCAAAGTCAGTGATGTGGGGGGGCAGGGCCGAGTCCTGCTGTCTGTGTCAATGGATGCAGCACCAGGACTCAGGAGCGCCCCCGCACAACTGCCCCCATGGAATGCGGCTCTCCGTGGGGGCACTCGAAGAGGAGGAGCCAAGAGCACAGGGGGAGAACCCCAGAAGAAGAGGATCGGGCCGCTCTGCAAAACCCTTGCAAGAGCAGGTAAGTATAACATGTTTGTTATTTAAAATAAAAATACGATCCTTTACAACTCCTTTCAATGCCATAGGCTAACCAGTTATTGTTGCTGACTGTATGTATCCTTTTCTGGACACTAGATAGATGTATCTGTATACATCATTTTCAGTTTTGTATCACGTTTGAACATGATACTAATTGAATCAGTTTATTTTGGTGCCAGGATCTCAGCACTGCATGTTCTAAGTATGTGACTTGCATGCCGATGGCATGTTATGGGTTAGTATAAAGGCTCTTTGACGGCTGATGACAGGTCTACTCCGCTTATGCAGAGCGGACACGGGCACAACCCACTTTCCTCTATGGGCGGTCGGATGTAAATGGACCGCCTGCCCGTTTATATCCGACTGTCATCTGATCTGTTCTGCCAAAGGTTTTGGAAATCCAGACTGAACCCTACAGACTAAGACTGCGATGCCATTAAAGTTCATGTAAAGGGCAGGTGTCCCAATACTTTTGACAATATAGTGTATGTGGTGCTTGAGGACTATCAGAGAATGCAGACCTAATAGAGGAAATGAGGGCCAGAGAGTGTGGACAGGATACATTTTGGTTGGGGATAGTCTACAGAAGACAACATGAAACTAGGAACGTTACATGAGGCTATTAGTGCTCAATGCTATTACCCTAATCAATGTTCCCACCACAACCCGCTGAGGTCATTGGGCCGCACATCATATATCAAAGGGCTTCAGGTTGGGCACCTTGGATCTAGAGAATAGTTATGTGACTCTCGTCTCCGTTCCATGTGTGTGTTCTGCTGAAACTCCTCTACCCTATCAGGTGTTGATTACTCCATTAAGCTCACAAGAGTCAAGGCTCCTCTGACCGCATGTGTAATCAGAGGCAGTTCAATAGGTGTTGTGTTTGGACAGGGAATGTCACCGTGTTTACTGCTGACACACACATTCATCTCAGCAGAGTCTGACTCCAACATTCACTAATTGATTTGTTTACATTAACCGCTTAAGTGGTCATGGACATTGTGAAGAGCTTCCAGTTCTTGTGTAAGAGCTCTGCAAACACAGCTTCACTGGGCATTTCGTCTCAATTAACTACACATCAGGTTCATTCTAGATGGTTAATCCTAGTTATTATAGGGCTATATCTTCCTGTACCACTTCTGGATTGTGTGTGGAAGATAGAAGCGATTATCGACTCTTCTGGTCATCTGTCAGCTTTGGATGGCAGCTGAGCCACATAACACACGTCTAATTTTCACCATTTTTTTTTTTCTCTACTTTTTTCGATTACACTATGACATTTTTTTGTTAAACTTTTTATACACTGGGGAAGCACAGTTGATCCTCCATGAAACAGAATAAGCAGTTTATTCCTTATTTTAGTATAGTGGACAGAGATATGAAAATCATTCCTTTAGGGCTAGTTTACACTTGCTTCAAAACGAGGCTTCAGACAGTCTCTCTGAACTCCAGTCAAAGCTCCTGTCACTAAATAAAATGGTTAGCTTATAGTCCTGTTTGCACCTTGCTTTTGCTTGGTGCTTCGGTGGGGCTTCGGTGGTGCTTCGGTGGGGCTTCGGTGGGGCTTCGGTGGGGCTTCGGTGGGGCTTCGGTGGGGCTTCGGTGGGGCTTCGGTGGGGCTTCGGTAAATCTTCGGTGGGGCTTCGGTGGGGCTTCGGTGGGGCTTCGGTGAGTCTTCGGTGGGGCTTCGGTGGGGCTTCGGTGGGGCTTCGGTAAATCTTCGGTGGGGCTTCGGTGAGTCTTCGGTGGGGCTTCGGTGAGTCTTCGGTGGGGCTTCGGTGAGTCTTCGGTGGGGCTTCGGTGGGGCTTCGGTGGGGCTTCGGTGGGGCTTCGGTGGGGCTTCGGTGGGGCTTCGGTAAATCTTCGGTGGGGCTTCGGTGGGGCTTCGGTGGGGCTTCGGTGGGGCTTCGGTGGGGCTTCGGTGGGGCTTCGGTAAATCTTCGGTGGGGCTTCGGTAAATCTTCGGTGGGGCTTCGGTGAGTCTTCGGTGGGGCTTCGGTGAGTCTTCGGTGGGGCTTCGGTGAGTCTTCGGTGGGGCTTCGGTGAGTCTTCGGTGGGGCTTCGGTGAGTCTTCGGTGGGGCTTCGGTGAGTCTTCGGTGGGGCTTCGGTGGGGCTTCGGTGGGGCTTCGGTGGGGCTTCGGTGGGGCTTCGGTAAATCTTCGGTGGGGCTTCGGTGGGGCTTCGGTGAGTCTTCGGTGGGGCTTCGGTGGGGCTTCGGTGGGGCTTCGGTAAATCTTCGGTGGGGCTTCGGTGAGTCTTCGGTGGGGCTTCGGTGGGGCTTCGGTGGGGCTTCGGTGGGGCTTCGGTGGGGCTTCGGTGGGGCTTCGGTAAATCTTCGGTGAGTCTTCGGTGGGGCTTCGGTGAGTCTTCGGTGGGGCTTCGGTGAGTCTTCGGTGGGGCTTCGGTGAGTCTTCGGTGGGGCTTCGGTGAGTCTTCGGTGGGGCTTCGGTGAGTCTTCGGTGGGGCTTCGGTGAGTCTTCGGTGGGGCTTCGGTGAGTCTTCGGTGGGGCTTCGGTGAGTCTTCGGTGGGGCTTCGGTGAGTCTTCGGTGGGGCTTCGGTGAGTCTACGGTGGGGCTTCGGTGAGTCTTCGGTGGGGCTTCGGTGAGTCTTCGGTGAGTCTTGGGTGGGGCTTCGGTGAGTCTTGGGTGGGGCTTCGGTGAGTCTTGGGTGGGGCTTCGGTGAGTCTTGGGTGGGGCTTCGGTGAGTCTTGGGTGGGGCTTCGGTGAGTCTTCGGTGGGGCTTCGGTGAGTCTTCGGTGGGGCTTCGGTGAGTCTTCGGTGGGGCTTCGGTGAGTCTTGGGTGGGGCTTCGGTGAGTCTTGGGTGGGGCTTCGGTGAGTCTTGGGTGGGGCTTCGGTGAGTCTTGGGTGGGGCTTCGGTGAGTCTTGGGTGGGGCTTCGGTGAGTCTTGGGTGGGGCTTCGGTGAGTCTTGGGTGGGGCTTCGGTGAGTCTTGGGTGGGGCTTCGGTGAGTCTTGGGTGGGGCTTCGGTGAGTCTTCAAATGAGCTTTGCCATAGACTTTTTTATGGAGGCTTTGAAGCACCACTAAAGCTACATGGGGTATAATTTTTGAAGCAAAGCAAGGTGGAAACAGGACTGTAAGCTAACCATTTTATTTAATGACAATGGCTTTGAGTAGTGTTCAGAGAGCTTTAACAAAGCCTGTCCGAAGCTTTGTTTTGAAGCAAGTGTAAACTACATGTGAATGTGTTTTGAAGTCGAAGAAAGTGTAAATGAGCCCTTATACTCCTTGGCCATCTGCACATCCAGAAATATTGGTTTACAGTACAGATACCACCTAACAACATTGAGCCATTTATTTGTAACCACTTACAGACCGCCGCACGGCGGTATATGTCCTGACTTTGAAGAGGAATATCGTTGTTAGGGCAGCAGCTAGCTGCCTTAACCCCGGTATCCTCCTCATCGGCCGGCGGTCCGCTTTCCGATAAGAGGGGTCGCTGTGGCGGATTCGCCGCAAGATTACTTTTATCAGCGGCGGGAGAGGGCCCCTTCCCCTGCGCTCCGATGCCCTCCGCCGCTTACCGGAGTCGTCTGCAGCGGCGGAGGTGATCGGTTGTTGCTCCTTCCTTGGTATGGAGCTGAGTGAGGGGAAGATGGCCTCCACCCGTCTCCATACCATTGCAGGGTGGAAGCGACGTCAAAATGTCACTTCCGCCCATAGCTCTTAAAGGGCCATTTTTTTTACTTTTTTTTTTTTTTTTTTAAATGACAAAATGTTTTTTTTTGTTTTGTTTTTTATTGCGTTGTCTTTTTGACCCCAGATCTCATATTTTTTTTTCTATTACATGGGATGTTTACATTCTTGTAATAGGAATAAAAGTGACACAATTTTTTTTTTTTTTTTTAAAGAACCGTGTAAAAATGAAAAATAAAAGGTAAAATAAATACTAATAATAAAAAAAAAAATGTTAATGTGCCCTGTCCCGCCGAGCTAGCGTGCATAAGCAAACGCATATGTGAGTAGCGCCCGCATATGAAAATGATGTTCAAACCACACATACAGCTGTTTCTAGTTTATCGGCCATCATCTGTAGCCATAGCGGCTTCTATGGAGAAGGTCTTGAGAGCAACAAAATATATTACCAGACAGGTTATGGTGAGGAAGGCCAAAAGGAGCCATAAAACGCCACATGGCTCAGCCCACTTTTATACCAGCTTAGTAAAGCTTTCTTCAAACAAAGGTATCTACATGCCTCACTTCCATCACAAATCCCAAAAATAAGGGCTTTACATCTCATTTTTTAATAGTGGGCTGAGCAATGCAAATGATCTTTTTATACCTCTTGGCCAACCACACATTTAGAACCTCTGGTTTATAGCACAGATACCTACTAACATTATAGAGTCATTTAATGTATTCCAAACTGCCCAGCTGTTTCAGGCTTGTTGGTCATCAATGAATAGAAGCATTGGCAACTATGAAGGAAGGCTAATGGACTAACGAGAAGGTATAACCCAACTGGTTATTTTGAGGTGGGTCACAGAACCAGAACAAAGCACAGTAGAGCCGCCTTAAAGCAAATGGTATCTACTATTATGTCGTCATAAATGGAAGATATACATTGCAGTTTACCTGTGTTCTTTTGACTGTCAGAAGTTTAGGAGAGCTAAAAATTCTAAAATATTGGTCATGTACCCTTCGCTAACCACTTCATCTATGGAAGATTTTACCCCCTTTATGACCAGGCCATTCTTTGCTATTCTGCACTGCGCTACATTAACTGCTGATTGAGCAGTCATGCAACGCTGTACCCAAACCAAATTTTATATATTTTTTTTTTTTTTTTTACATAAAATAGAGCTTTCTTTTGGTGGTATTTGATCACCACTGGGTTTGTGTTTTTTTTTTTTTTTTTTTTTTTTTTTTTTGCAATTTTAAATGAAAAAAGACCCAATATTTTTTACTTTCTGCTATAAAACACATCCAAAAAAAAAATCTAATTTTTTACATAAATCTTGGCCAAAATGTATTCTGCTCAGGGTGGATTTGATTTAAATCGCTAGTAAAAAGGCTTGATTTAAATCAACTCGGATTTTAAATCATAATTTTTAAAGAGCGACTGTCATCTCTGTCCCACATCGGTTCCTCCTCTGACCCGCTGTTGACTCACCGACATTCCTATTCACTTTAATGGGACGGCTGGTGATGTGGAGGTGACACCACAAGGTGAGGGACTTGGCTGCAGCAGGTGAGTGGATGCCCGCTAACAGGCGCCGTCCTGTTGGATCTGAAATGACAGGTGCTCTTTAAATGTAAGAACTTATTTTTGCTGATAATTAGAATCTTTAATATTTGCAAACAAAATGAAGGTTTCTCATTTAGAATAATAAGCTGTCAGGTTAGTAAATATCCCCAAACTGGGTCTATTTTACGGCCTGCTGCCATGTTGCTCCTCAAGGGAGGAATAAAGCACTTCAAGCTATTTGCAGAAAGATCACAAGTTTAATAAGCTGCTTAGAAGGTTTCACTTTCATTTTTACTGCTTGCCCTTCCTCCTCACACTTATAGGGCGTACACATGGTCGGACTTTGTTCGGACATTCCGACAACAAAATCCTAGGATTTTTTCCGACGGATGTTGGCTCAAACTTGTTTTGTCTACACACGGTGGCACAAAGTTGTCGGAAAATCCGATCGTTCTGAACGCGGTGACGTAAAACACGTACGTCGGGACTATAAACGGGGCAGTGGCCAATAGCTTTCATCTCTTTATTTATTCTGAGCATGCGTGGCACTTTGTCCGTCGGATTTGTGTACACACGATTTTGTTGTCGGAAAATTTTATCTCCTGCTCTCCAACTTTGTGTGTCGGAAAATCCGATGGAAAATGTCCGATGGAGCCCACACACGGTCGGAATTTCCGACAACAAGCTCCGATCGGACATTTTCCATCGGAAAATCCGACCGTGTGTACGGGGCATTAGAGTCTGGTACAGATGCATTTCTCTCCAAACAATCATACAGTTTGTAGTGTACATAGATTTGTAAAACAATGGGATAAAGGAATATTCCTGTTGTGTGAATGCATCAATGCAGTGCATGTTATCTCGGCTTTCAGAGCTTGGATTCATTGAATGACCAAAAATGTAAATATTGCAGAATATACAGCCTCATACTACATAACTAAGCTCCATTTTATGCTGAATAAACTAAATTATTAATGTATCTTTAATAGTAAACTATCTTTAGAGTTTTTACTTCAAAAGTATTTTATTAAAATAAATTTGATAAAAATTAAAAAAAATCAGATTAAAATTTATAAAATCCAATTTTAAATTTATAAAACCTGTTTGTTTTTTTTTTTTTTTTTTTTTAAATCATCGATTTTTATCCACCCTGATTCTGCTACATGTTTTTGATTTAAAAAAAAAAAAAAAATCCCAATAAGTGTATATTGATTGGTTTGCGTGAAGTTATAGTGTCTTAAACTATTGTGTGTGTATGTACGGTATGTGTGTGTGTATGTGTGTGTGTGTATATATATATATATATATATATATATATATATATATATATATATATATATATATATATATATATATATATATATATATATATATATATATATATATATATTATTGGAATGTTATTTTTTTTCTTTTTTTTTTATACTACTAATGGCAGTGATCAGCGACTTATAATTGGACAATCTGACGCTGGGGAGAACTGACTAACTGCCACTGACATTAATACAGTGATGAGTGATAATACTATACGTCTAAGACTATTGTCGAAACGCGTCAGTTTTTTGTTTTAGTGTCACTCTGATGTACCAATCAATGACACTTCATGTATTAGTCTTGCCGGCTCTTCTTACTATATTTGCATTCAATGGATTGCACTCTATACAATGGCTGCTTTTCACATATTGCCGGTAGTATATACTGTATAAAAAGTAGTCCCAGTCAACAGAATCGATCTGTGAACCTCTAATTACCCTCAAAGCAAAAAAATTGTCTTTAAAAAACACCTCAATAGTTCCTGCATGGCTGTCTCCGTGTGCACAATGCCAGTTCTAGAAAAGACATTGGGGTTGATTTACTAAAGGCAAATCCGCTTTGCACTACAAGTGCACTTGGAAGTGCAGTCACTTTAGATCTGAGGGGAAGATCTGAAATGAATGGAAGCTCTGCTGATTTTACCATCCAATCATGTACAAGCAAAAATACTTTTTTTATATTTCCTTGCATGTCCCCCTCAGATCTATAGCGACTGCACTTCCAAGTGCACTTGTAGTGCAAAGTGGATTGGCCTTTAGTAAATAAACCCCATGGTTTGAGTTTGGTGTGGGGGTTCTCAGGTGGCCTGCTCAGAGCCCTGACCTCAACCCTACTGAATACCTATGATGATGATGAGAAGCCCTGTGAGTCTTCTCATCCAATTACGAGTCTTTTCATCTAATATCAGTACCTCATCTCCCAAATGCTGTTTTTGGCTGAATGGACACATCTCTAAAATCTTGTGGAAAATTTTCACAGAAATCTGTAGGTGGTTATAGATGCAAAGCTGGGGGGACTTTATAATGCAGCCCATGGTTTTGGAATAGCATGTCCAACAATTTTATCTTGGTCATATAGTGTATGACTTATAAGTGCATATGCATTCTAAAGCTACCCAGAGTTATGAGTTGGGTTTACTCCTCCTGACCAGATGGGGCCTGCACAGGACCACCAGTCAACTGCACTGGAAAATGATAGTTGGGTAAATAAAAATAAATAAATAAATAAATAAAACACCTCTGAACACTTATTTTCTCCATGTGATAGAAGGTTGCCGCAACAGAACAGAACATTTGTGTCAGTAGAGTAACTTACATGACACAGGAGTCGGATCAAGGCTTTAAGAAGTACTATATTTATTGGCGTATACCATGCACTTTTTCACCATGAAAATCGGGTGCAAATAGCGTGTGCGTGTTATACGCCAATACTTAAATTTTCGCTGCCTCGGAGGGGACAGGGAGGGGGGCGGGACGAGCGCCGTCAGATTACATACAGTGAGAATCTCCTGTTTACTTGGCGGCCTCTGTAATAGGAAGTCCCGTCTCCTGGGCCATCATTGGACCACTGTTCTGTCTATCATAGGAGATTCTCACTGTATGTAATCTGTCTGCGCTCGTCCCGCCCCCCTCCCTGTCCCCTCTAGGCTGCAGATGGGCATCAATCAGACTGCACTGATGGCAGTAGTGAGGATTCTGCATTGATGGCAGTGGTGAGGCTTCTGCATTGATGGCAGTGGTGAGGCTTCTGCATTGATGGCAGTGGTGAGGCTTCTGCATTGATGGCAGTGGTGAGGCTTCTGCATTGATGGCAGTGGTGAGGCTTCTGCATTGATGGCAGTGGTGAGGCTTCTGCATTGATGGCAGTGGTGAGGCTTCTGCATTGATGGCAGTGGTGAGGCTTCTGCATTGATGGCAGTGGTGAGGCTTCTGCATTGATGGCAGTGGTGAGGCTTCTGCATTGATGGCAGTGGTGAGGCTTCTGCATTGATGGCAGTGGTGAGGCTTCTGCATTGATGGCAGTGGTGAGGCTTCTGCATTGATGGCAGTGGTGAGGCTTCTGCATTGATGGCAGTGGTGAGGCTGCAGATGGGCACTGACCCTTATTTTTGCTTCAAAGTTCCTTATTTAAAAATTTAAGTTTTTTTCCTGAAACTTCCCTCTTAAAGTGGAGTTCCACCCACTTTTACAACTCTTCAGCATCCCTCACTAAACTGTGCACTGTAAACAAATTGGATATTTTTTTATTTTTTTTCTCAGCACCTACTGTATATCTGCTGTATTCATTCTTCACTTCCTCCTCCCTGGCCGCGGCCCATCGCATCATTTCCTGTTTGCAATGCCTTCTGGGAAGGGGCGGCAACTTCCTCTGAAACTGCCGTTGCTGTGGAAACCTGACCTGAAACCTATTAAACTGCTTGTGCTGCACTGAGCATGTGCGAGATCTGCAAGGATGAGAACCAGGAAGAAATACAGTCTGGCTTCAGATGCCCACACTTAAGATGGCCACGGCCTGCTGTAATTTTATAAAATAACAAACTATTGCTATAAACTAGCAAAACAGACCTTAGTTTACAGACTAACTTTACTAGAATACATTAAGCTTGTGTATTATAGGGGTATTTTTATTTAAAAAGTATCATTTTGGTCTGAACACCACTTTAAAGTTAAGGTGTGTTATACACCGATAAATACGATACATCCTCCTAAATTAACCCTCCCCAAGCATCACATATTTACCTTCCTTTTGCTTCCCTACTGTTTCATTCAGCAACTGCGAGTGAAGATGAATCCTGCATAAGCTACAGGTTGCCTAAGGTTTTTTTTTTTTTTTTTTGCAATTCTTAAGTTAAAATTGGAAGTTTCAGATAAGAACATGAAGACAGTTTAATTAGAGAACATAACAAATGACGCAGTGCAGACTGAGAGGCTATTCAGGACTCCTAGCCATTGTTCCTGGCTATAAGATCTCTCATCTCCATCATATATCATGGAGGGAATTTCTCTGGATGCAGAGTTAAATGTATGGCTGCGTCAGTCCTCTGCTTTATCATAGATAAGCATTAGATTTATGATTGTGTAAACTGGTCCAGAATATCTTCTTATCTGATTCATATTCCCCATAAAATTACCTTTTACTGCGTTTTTTCAGGGTACCTTATGTGCCTGTAATCACAAATGAAAGAAAATATAAATGTCTACTCTTAGTTGCTGTTATATTTATTATCATTATCATTTTGTCTCCTAAACTTCCTGGAATTTATACCTATAATAATAGCATATTTATTCTGTTTCACATATCATTTTATGCGAATCACATACATTCTTATTATAAATATACAGGATTTATATAGCGCCAACAGTTTGCGCAGCGCTTTACAACATGAGGGCAGACAATACACTTACAATACAAATTAATACAGGAGGGATCAGAGGGACCTGCTCGTTAGAGCTTACAACCTCTTAGGACCCAGCCTGTAAGGAGAACATATTGTCTTTGCTGACTTGACAAGATTCACAGATAGCTGAACCAACCAAGGTTGATCAGATATAGAATCTAATGTATAATAAAGGATTCATGAGTACAGAGGACTTTTTCCAGGTTCCTTGAAGGTCAGGAAACTATACTCCTTCCTAACCACTTCCCCCCTTGTGGCTGGAACTAGGCTCGGGCTAGTTGTCCTGTCACTGGTGGCAAATCGCCAGAAACAGGTTAGTTAAGGAGACCACCCACTTATTCCTGCAGGGTCTTTCCCTTATTACCAAATGCTACAGAATCTTGCTCACCATCAACACAGCTTGCCGGATCGCTAGTTTAATGTGGACCAAATGAGGTAGTATGCTGGGCCTGGGCAGTGGCATACAGTGAGGGGATGAATGTGAGTGACTCCCGCGCTGTCACGAAGGACCTATATATCCATTGGAACCATTTTAAACACCGGATGGGATATCCACGTCCGCCCGTGGTCTGCAACTAAGCACATGCTGTATACCTTACAGCAGTAAGGTGAGCTGCTTATAGACACGGAGGTGTTCACACTGAAGATCTGTATGCTGCTTGGTGGTGGGACTGCTATTTATTCACCTACTTGGACTCGCTGTATTCAGTTTCTAAACCTATGTCAGCCAATTTGTGCTAGTTTTGTGACTAGACCATTTGGACGTTTTGTTGATTGTTTCACTTAAGTTTGTTCAATCTTATCCATTGTATATTCATTTTTTGAGATATTTGTTATAGGCCACATAATTGCCTATTCGTTATACACTATACATGCCACATTTGATTTTATCATTTTATATATTGGTATCCCCTTTTTAGTGTATCTGTGGCCCCATTTGGGCTGTTTTCACCTCTCTATCACATTCACTTTATACTTAGTCCCTTCCACATTCCACTCCCCTTCCCCTTTTATCACACCGCAACTACCATTTTCCTTTTGTTTATACAGTGAGGGAAAAAAACTATTTTATCCCCTGCTAATTTTGTACGTTTGCCCACTGACAAAGAAATGATCAGTATATTTTTAATGGTAGATTTATTTTAACAGTGAGAGACAGAATAACAACAAAAAAATATCCAGAAAAACTCAAAAAAGTTATAAATTGATTTGAATTTTAAAGAGTGAAAGAAGTATTGGATCCCCTATCAATTGGCAAGATTTCTGGCTCCCAGGTGTCTTCCTTACAGGTAACGAGCTGAGATTAGGAGCAGTCTCTCAGAGCCGGTTCACACTAGAAGCGGCACGACTTGCAGGTCGTCTCACCGAGGCGACCTGCACACGACTGCCACGGCGACTTGCAAAACGACTTCTGTATAGAAGTCTATGCAAGTCGCCCCCAAAGTAGTACAGGAACCTTTTTTCTAAGCCCTGTAGTCCTTTCTAAGTCGCTCCGATTAGAACGGTTCCATTGTACAGAACGGGAGGCGACTTGTCAGACAGCTAGGTCGCCTGACAAGTCGCCCCCATGTGAACCGGCTCTTAAAAGGACTGCTAATCTCAGCTTGTTCTCTGTATGCTTCTGACACCTGTCCACAGAAGCAATCAATCAGCTTCCAATTATGGGCAAGACCAAGGAGCTGTACAAGGATGTCGGGGACAATATTGTAGACCTACGTAAGGCTGGAATGGGCTACAAGACCATCGCCAAGCAGCTTGGTGAGAGGGTGACAACAGTCGGTGCGATTATTTGCAAATGGAAGAAACGCAAAATAACTCAATCTCCCTCGGTCTGGAGCTCCATGCACATTCTCACCTCGTGGAGTTTTAATGATCCTGCGAACAGTGGGGAATTAGCCCAGAACTACGAAGGAGAATCTTGTCAATGATCTCAAGGCAGCTGGGACCATCGTCACCAAGAAAACAATTGGTAACACACTACGCCGTGAAGGACTGAAATCCTGCAGGGCCTGCAAGGACCCCCTGCTCAAGAGAACACATGTACAGGGCCCGTCTGAAGTTTGCTAATGAACATCGGAATGATTCAGAGGAGAACTGGGTGAAAGTGTTGTTGTTTAGATGACCAAAATCGAGCTCTTTGGCATCAAGTCCAACTCATCGTGTTTGGAGAAGGAGGAATGTTGTCTATGAACCCAAGAACACCATCCCCACCGTCAAACGTAGAGATTGAAACATTATGCTTTTTGGGGTGTTTTTCTGCTAAGGGGACAGGACAACTTCACTACATCAAAAGGGACGATGGACGGGGCCATTACCATCAAATCTTGGGTGAGAATCTCCCTCAGCCAGGGCATTGAAGGTGGGTCATGGATCGGTATTCCAGCATGACAATGAGCCAAAACACACGGCCAAGGCAACAAAGGAGTGGCTCAAGAAGCACTGGATAGGCCACTCCAGGACCTTCCTGTCTCCAGACCTTAATTCCATAGAAAATGACAGCCTCAAAACCTTAATGACTTGGAGAGGATCTGCAAAGAGAAGTGGGACAAAATCCCCCCTGAAATGTGTGCAAACCTGGTGGCCAACTACAAGAAACGTCTGACCTCTGTGATTGCCAACAAGGGTTTTGCCACCAAGTACTAAGTCATGTTTTGTGAATGGTTCAAATACTTATTTCACTCATTAAAATGCAAATCAATTTATAACGTTTTTGAAATGTTTTTTTTTTTTTTTTTGATTTTTTTGTTTTCTCTCTCTCACTGTTAAAATGAACCATCAGTTAAAATTAAAGACTGATCATTTCTTTGTCAGTGGGCAAACGTACAAAATCAGCAGGGGATAAAATACTTTTTTCTCTTACTGTAGCTAGAATGGAACTACACTATGAGGTTGATTCACATAAACTGAAGAGTGCGAAATCTGGTGTAGCTGTGCATAGAAGCCAAGTCACCTTCCAGGTTCTTTGTCAAAGCTTAAAAAAGTTAGAAGCTGATTGGCCACCATGCATAGCTGCACCAGATTTTGTACTCCAGTTTTTTTTTGTTTTTTTGTTTTTTTTTAGTAGAAAACAAGCCAAAGAACATTATATATTTTCAAAGTGACCAGCCAAAATGTCCGGCATCTCAAATCATAAGCACTCTCCAGTTTTAGTAAATCAACCCCCATATGACCAAAAGTGTGTGGATACTTGACCAACAAACCTATTTGAGTTTGCTGGATGTCCCATCCCATGTCATGGGCATTAATATGAAGTTGGCCACTCTTTTATGGCTATCCACTTTTCTGGTAAGGCTTTCCATAAGATTTTGGAGTATCTGCGGATATTTGTGCCCATTAAGCAAAAAGGAGGTGTTTGAATTCATCCCAAAGGTGTTCAGTGGGGTTGAGGTCAGGGCTCTGTGCAGGACTTTCGAGTTCTTCCACACCAAGCTCCTCAAACCATGTTTTTTTTTGGAATTAGCCTTGTGCACAGGAACGCAACCATGCTGAAACAGAAAAAAGCCACCCCCCAAGCTGGTGCAACAAGGCTGGAATCGCACAATTGTCAAATATATTTTTGTATGTTGTAGCAATAACCATATCTTTTTGGTGGAAACACCTGAACTAAATCTTTTGTATGGGTGACCATATACATTTGGCTATATACTGTAGGTCGGTGTAATGGTCAGGGACCACATACGTTTTGCCATAATGTGTTTACAAGAAAATATTAGGTCCGTACAGTAGGATTCTACAGTTATGGTATTACAATCTTGCCTAGTCGGAGACAGTTTGTGGTCTTATTTACTTCCCCTGTTCTGCTCCATTACACTCTTTATAAGAGAGGTTTAAGCTGGCCAGAGGCAGAACAAAAGAAATAAAATAAATGGATTCCTCCATCCACACAACCGAGGCAGATAGAGGAATCCTGCCCTCTGAAGCATTGAGGTTGAGTTAAAAGTAGAGCGAGCAAAATCTGGTGCAGCTGCGCATTGTAGCCAATCCGCTTCTAACTGTAGCTTGTTCAGTTCGTTTTTGAAAAAAATAAAAATAAAAAAATCTGGAAGCTGATTGGTTTCTATGCACCAGAGTGCACCAATGTTTGCACACTCCACTTTTAGTAAATCAATCCAATTTTATACTGAAAGCCGGGACTCTCTGCCATCCCAGTACACAAGCCCTTTCAACAAAAATCGATGGTTAAATCAACTTCTGGAGCAACATTGGCTGCTCCCTGCTGAACCTGTTGAATTTTGATCGCTCTGTGGCCAGCTTTAGATTGGTGGGTCTGATATTGCACAGTATCAATGGCAAGAGGCCGCAGTCCTGCCAAGAGTTTCTATATAAGCTAACTGATCTGACAGAAAAGGATTATGGGAGTCAAATATTTTTACTGGCTGTTTTTTTGAGACATTTCATGGTTGTATTTGAGTTTTTTTTGTTTTGTTTTTTTTATATATATATATATATCTGGACAATCTCTTCCGTAACACATACCATATGCTGCCAAGAAAATGTTCTTTGTTATTAATTGCTGTGTGTCTTTATGTTCACTCATATGTGTGCACTCCACCACGATGTTGGACAATGCAGCACTTTAGGCTTGCCATATCTGTGTGAATCATTTCTACAGCATGTTTACCACCTATTCACATTATGCCCTAATAGACTCGTGCATTAAGCTTTGTTACTGACAAACCAAGTTCCTACCATCAGTATAAATTTCCCAATTAAGAGAGGAGCACTTATGGAAATGTGAGTGATTTCAGTATCCAGCACAGTTCTTATTTATATTGATGTGTTCAGTTTGAAATAGATATGCAGTTTCCTAAACTGAAAAGCATAAAGAAGCCTCAATTTAAAAGAAAAAAAAAAGGGAAAAAATGCTTTTCATGCACTTATGATTGTCACGGCCCCATGTAAAATACTTTCCACGCAGCTGGTAAATGGTTTTATCATTGTCTGCATGTTATATGGATGGTTAAAGTAAAACTGTCACAAATGTAGGTGGCTTAGACTGAGCAAATTCTAATAAAAATATATATATAATATTTTTTTTTTTTTCAAAGGTCACATTCAGTAGAAAATCTCATTTCCAAATGGTAACTAGATCCAGAAGTACTGTATAGGCACATTCATCTCCAATTTTCCTGTACAAATTGCACTAGGCCCACGTAGCAGTGAAGGTGATAACTGTAAGTATCTGTGTTAGTCTTCAAATGGATCTCTTTGGACTCCAGGCTATGTACTGGCTTCCAACTTCTGCCTAAATGATTAAAATGTAACGATGAGCAAAACATACATAGTTAATCAGGTTGAAAAAAAGACACAAGTCCCTCTAGTTTAACCATTAAAATAAATAAATAAAAAATATCATACAATCTTATATTCACAATCCTATACCTACAGTTGATCCTGAGGAAGGCGAAAAACCCCAGCAAAGCATGATCCAATTTGCCACAGCAGGGGAAAAAATTTCTTCCTGATCCCAGAGAGACAATTGGATTTTCTCTAGATCAACTTTACCTATAAATGTCAGTACCCAGTTATATTATGTACATTTAGGAAATAATCCAGGCCTTTTTTAATCTACTGACCATGCCAGAACCACCTCTGGAGGGAGTCTATTCCACATTTTCACAGCTCTTACTGTGAAGAAACCTTGCCGTATTTGGAGATGAAATCTCTTTTCCTCTAGGCGTAAAGAGTGCCCCCTTGTCCTCTGTGTTGACCGTAAAGTGAATAACTCAACACCAAGTTCACTATATGGACCCCTTATATATTTGTACATGGTGATCATATCCCCCCTTAATCTCCTCTTCTCAAGAGAGAATACATTCAGTTCCTCTAATCTTTCCTCATAGCTGAGCTCCCCCATGCCTCTTATCAGTTTGGTTGCCCTTCTCTGCACTTTCTCCAGTTCCCCGATATCCTTTTTGAGAACTGGTGCCCAAAACTGAACTGCATATTCCAGATGAGGTCTTACTAATGATTTGTACAGGGGCAAAATGATATCTCTCTCTCTGGAGTCCATACCTCTCTTTCTTCAAGAAAGGACTTTGCTCACTTTGGAAACCACAGCTTGGCATTGCATGTTATTATTGAGCTTATGATCAACCAAAACCCCCAGATCCTTCTCTACTATGGAGTCCCCTATTTGTACTCCCCTTAGTATGTATGATGCATGCATATTCTTAGCCCCCAAGTGCATAACTTTACATTTATCAACATTAAACCTCATTTGCCACTTAGTTGCCCAATTAAACAGTGCATTGAGGTAATCTTGTAAGTTGGAGACATCCTGTAAGGACGTTATTCCACTGCATAGCTTGGTGTCATCTGCAAAGTCTGAAATGGTACTTTTAATCCCAGACCCAATATCATTTATAAAGCTATTAAAAAGTAAGGATCCCAACACTGAACCATGGGGTACACCACTGATAACCTTAGACCATTCAGATTAAGAATCATTAACCACTACTCTCTGAATTTTGTCTTTTAGACAGTTTTCTATCCATTTACAAACTGATCTTTCCAAGCCTGTAGACTTTACCTTGCACATGAGCCGTGTGTGGGGAACTGTATAGAACGTTTTTGCAAAATCCAAGTATACCACGTCCACCGCCACCCCTCTGTCCAAGGTTTTACTTACCTCGTAAAAAGAAATCAGGTTTGTTTGACAACTTCTGTCTTTAATGAATCCATGCTGTCTGTTGCTTAAAATATTTTTTTCCAGCAATAACTTATCTATGTGGTCTTTTATTAAACTCTCCAGTATCTTCCCGACTATAGAAGTTAAACCAACAGGTATATAGTTACTTGATAAAGACTTTGCTCCTTTTTTAAATATGTGCACCACATTGGCCCTACACCAATCCAGCGGTACTATTCCTGTCATTCATGAGTCCCTAAAAATTAGATAAAATGGCCTTGAAATGACAGAGCTCAATTCTTTTAGGATCCGTGGGTGGATACCATCTGGTCCAGGTGCTTTATCCACCTTTATTCTGTCTAAATATTTCTGGACCACATCACTTTTGAGCCATTGTGGCTCATTTGTGTCACTACCACCCCCATTCTGGACATAAGCTCCACCATGCTCCTTTGTATACACAGAGCTGAAGAAAATATTTAATACATGTGCCTTCTCTTTGTCCCCAGTCACCCCCTCTAGATTATTTTGTAAAAATCCTACATGCTAAGACCTGACCTTTTTACTATTAATATAGAATTCTTGGGGGTTTGTCCTACTATCTTTTGCAATCTGTCTTTCGTTTTTGAATTTTTGCGTCCTTGATTTCCTTTTTACATATTCTGTTATATTCTTTGTAACATTTATATGACAATAGTGTTCCTTCATTTTTATTTTTTTTAAAAGCTCTTTTCTTATTGTTTATAGCTTTTTTAATTATGGACGTGAGCCACATAGGTTTTATTTTTAGAATTTGACATTAGAAAAAAAATATATACAGTATCTCACAAAAGTGAGTACACCCCCCACATTTTTGTAATCATTTTGTTATATCTTTTCATGTGACAACACTGAAGAAATTACACTTTGCTACAATGTAAAGTAGTGAGTGTACAGCTTGTATAACAGTGTAAATTTGCTGTCCCCTCAAAATAACTCAATACACAGCCATTAACCCTTTCATGACTAAGCCTATTTTTGAAATTTGGTGTTTACAAGTTAAAATCCGTATTTTTTGCTAGAAAATTACTTAGAACCCCCAAACATTATATATATTTTTTTAGAAGAGAATCTAGAGAATAAAATGGCAATTGTTGCAATATTTTTTAGCACACGGTATTTGTGCAGCGGTGTTTTAAACGCAAATTTTTGGAAAAGTGACACTTTCATGAATTTTAAAAAATCCAAACAGTAAAGTTACCCCAATTTTTTTGTATAATGTGAAAGATGATGTTACGCCGAGTAAATAGATACCAAACATGTCACCCTTTATAATTGCACGCACTCGTGGAATGGCGACGAACTACGGTACCTATGAATTTCCATAGGCGACGCTTTAAAAATTTTTTACGGTTACCAGGTTTGAGCTACAGAGGAGGTCTAGGGCTAGAATTATTGCTCTCGCAATGACGATCGCGGCGATACCTCACATGTGTGATTTGAACACCGTTTACATATGCGGGCGCGACTTCCGTATGCGTTTTCTTCGCTACGCGAGCTCGCGGGGACGGGGGCACTTTAAAAATTTTTTTTTTTTTTTTTTTTTATTTATTTTTGTACTTTTATAAATTGCGTTTTAAAATTTTTTTTTTTTTTTTTTACTTTTATTGCTGTCACAAGCAATGTAAACATCCCTTGTGACAGTAATAGGTGGTGACAGGTACTCTTTATGGAGGGATGGGGGGTCTAAAAGACCCCCCATCCCTCCTTTACCCTTCAAAGTATTCAGATCACCGAAAACGGCGATTCTGAATACTGTGTACTTTTTTAAATTCGGCGCCATTGGCAGCCGAGTAAACGGGAAGTGACATCATGACGTCGCTTCCGCGTTTTCAACAAGAAGGCTGGAACGAAGCCGCTCGCAGCTTCGTTCCAGTCCGCCCCAGCCGCCGAAGGCAGCCGAACGGACACCGGGACTCCCGATTGCACGGGAGGCCCGGTAACAGCGGCGGGAGGCGGCGGGAGGGGGGGGGGTGTCCCCTCCCGCTCCTCCGGTATAACAACCGAGCGGCTTTTAGCCGCATCGGTTGTTATATATGGGTAGCCGATCGCCCGCTGAAAACAACGGTACCGGGATGATGCCTGCAGCTGCGGGCATCATCCCGGTATAACCCCGGAAAGCAGAGTACGCATATGTGCGTACGGTCGGCGGGAAGGGGTTAATGTCTAAACCGCTGGCAACAAAAGTGATTACACCGCCGAAAAATTGGGCCCAATTAGCCATTTTCCCTCCCCGGTGTCATGTGACCCGTTAGTGTTACAAGGTCTCAGGTGTGAATGGGGAGCAGGTGTGTTAAATTTGGTGTTATCACTCTCACTCTCTCATACTGGTCACTGGAAGTTCAACATGGCATCTCATGGAAAGAACTCTGAGGATCTATAAAAAATAATTGTTGCTCTACATAAAGATATCAAAGGCTATAAGAAGATTGCCAAGACCCTGAAACTGAGCTGCAGCACGTGGCCAAGACCATACAGCAGTTTAACAGGACAGGTTCCACTCAGAGCAGGCCTCGCTATGTCTTTGGGAAATAGATGTATGAGTGCTGCCAGCATTGCTGCAGAGGTTGAAGGGTGTGGGGTCAGCCTGTCAGTGCTCACACCATACGCCGCACACTGCATCAAATTGGTCTGCATGGCTGTCGTCCCAGAAGGAAACCTCTTCTAAAGATGATGCACAAGACAAGCAGACTAAGGACATGGATTACTGGAACCATGTCCTGTGGTCTGATGAGACCAAGATAAACTTATTTGGTTCAGATGGTGTCAAGCGTGTGTGGCGGCAACCAGGTGAGGAGTACAAAGACGTGTGTCTTGCCTACAGTCAAGCATAGTGGTGGGAGTGTCATGGGCTGCATGAGTGCTGCCAGCACTGGAGAGCTACAGCTCATTAAGGGAACCATGAATGCCAGCATGTACTGTAACATACTGAGGCAGAGCATGATCTCCTCCCTTCGGAGACTGGGCCAAAGGGCGGTATTCCAACATAACAACCCCAAACACACCTCCAAGATGACCACCGCCTTGCTAAAGAAGCTGAGGGTAAAGGTGATGGACTGGCCAAGCATGTCTCCAGACCTAAACCCCATTGAGCATCTGTGGGGCATCCTCAAACGGAAGGTGGAGGAGCGCAAGGTCTCTAACATCCACCAGCTCTGTGATGTTGTCAGGGAGGAATGGAAGAGGACTTCAGTGGCAACCTCTGAAGCTCTGGTGAACTCCATGCCCAAGAGGGTTAAGGCAGTGCTGGAAAATAATGGTAGCCACACAAAATATTGACACTTTGGGCCCAATTTGGACATTTTCACTTAGGGGTGTACTCACTTTTGTTGCCAGTGGTTTAGACATTAATGGCTGTGTGTTGAGTTACTGACAGCATGAGGGGACAGCAAATTTACACTGTTATACAAGCTGTACACTCACTACTTTACATTGTAGCAAAGTGTCATTTGTTCAGTGTTGTCACATGAGAAGATAAAATATAAATAATGATGGACATTAGTTGGGTAGATTTTTCAAGTTACCATATTAGTATAATGCTATAGGGTACGCCCGTTTAGGGCGGACTCGTCTGGGATCTGGGGTTCGGGGGGGGGGGGGGGGGGCCATGCCCACAGCGTGATCCCTTTGGGGGCGGATGTGGGTACCTCCCCTGATCCTAGTACCCTCGCAGATCCAAGGGCCTTCTTTCCTATATTTCCAGATGTACCTCTCTCTCCCAACAAAGTGTTCTCCCTGTCTCTTATTGTTGATTGAACTTGTAGAGTATATATCTTAATTCATTCTTGCTAAAGAGATACGATATTCCTGGTTGTGATTCTTGACATGAACACTGGTACTGTTCTATATGTTGTTCATTATGAACTATTAGGCGCTGCTTCGCACTGGTCTTACTGTACATGTACTTGCTGTTCCCTTACAATTTCTTTTTTTGAAATGTACGTTACAATTGTTAAGACTAAACTTCTATTAATAAAAATTTATTGAAAGAAAAATAGAAATAATGAACAAAAATGTGAGGGGTGTACTTTTGTGAGATACTGTGTGTATGTGTATATAATATATATATATAATATAGATGGATAGACTGTTCAAAAAAAATCAGAGTATAGCATCAAGTCAATTAAAATCCTGGGATTTTGATCAGGTCAGTTAGGTAGCAGAGGGGGTTGTTAATCAGTTTCAGCTGCTTTTTTATTCCCTACTCATCTTTTATGACTGTTTTTCACTAGTTTTTCATTTGGCTAGGGTCAGTACTGGTAGCACGAGGCGATACCTGAACCTTATAGAGGTTGCACAGGCAGTCCAACTCTTCCAGGATGGCACATCAATACATACCATTGCCAGAAGGTTTGCTGTGTCTCCCAGCACAGTCTCAGGAGCATGGAGGAGATTCCAGGAGACAAGCAGTTAGTTACTCTAGGAGAGCTGGACAGGGCCGTAGAAGGTCCTTAACCCATCAGCAGGACCAGCATCTACTCCTTTGTGCAAGGAGGAACAGGATGAGCACTGCCGGAGCCCTACAAAATGACCTCCAGCAGGCCACTGATGTGAATGTCTCTGACAAAACAATCAGAAACAGACTTCATGATGGTGGCCTGAGGGCCCGACATCCTCTAGTGGGCCCTGTGCTCACTGCCCGACACCGTGGAGCTTGATTGGCATTTTCCATTGAACACCAGAATTGGCAGGTTCCCCACTGGCGTCCGGTGCTTTTTCACAGATGAGAGCAGGTTCACCCTGAGCACATGTGAGAGACGTGTGAGGGTCTGGAGAAGCTGTGGAGAATGTTATGCTGACTGTAACATCGTTCAGCATGACCGGTTTGGTGATGTGTAAGTGATGGTCTGGTAAGGCATATCTATGGAGGGACGCACAGAGCTCTACAGGCTAGACAATGGCAACCTGACTGCTATTATGTATTAGGATAAAATCCTTGGACCCATGGTCAGACCTTACGCTGGTTCAGTGGGTCCTGGGTTCCTCCTGGTGCACAACAATGCCCGGCCCCATGTGGCGAGAGTATGCAGCCAGTTCCTGAAGGATGAAGCAATTGATACCATTGAATGGCCCCCACGCTCGCTTGACCTAAATCCAATAGAACACCTCTGGGGCATTATGTTTCGGTATATCTGACGCCGCCAGGTTGCACCTCAGTCTGTTCAGGAGCTCAGTGATACCCTGGTCCAGATCCGGGAGGAAATACCTCAGCACACCATCCATGGTCTTATTAGGAGCATGCCCCAACATTGTCAGGCATGCATACAAGGACGTGGGGGCCATACAAACTACTGAGGACCATTTTGAGTTGCTGCAATAAAATTTCAGCAGAATGGACTAGCCTGCAGCATAATTTTTCCACTTTGTTTTTTGGGCTGTCTTTAAATTCAGCCCTCTGTAGGTTGATTATTTTTATTTCCATCAAACGATGTGGCATCCTTTCGTTCCTAACACCTTACCCAGTCCATATCAGTATAGATATCCAGCACCAGCATGATAATTTTCCCCATTAAGGTCTGATGTGTTTTCAAAGTGTTCCTTTAATTTTTTGAGCAGTGTGTGTGTGTAATATATATATATATATATATATATATATATATATATATATATATATATATATATATATATATATATATATATATATATATATATATATATATATATATATATATATTTTTTTTTTTTTTTAAGCGGGGTATACACACAGAGGTTTTTATTTTTTTTGTTGAACCAGCGGGTATTGTCCTAGTGATACCTATTACCAAAATCTAAAATTTTGATTTGTCAAGAAC
Source organism: Lithobates clamitans (assembly GCA_037952925.1). Classification (NCBI taxonomy): domain Eukaryota; kingdom Metazoa; phylum Chordata; class Amphibia; order Anura; family Ranidae; genus Lithobates; species Lithobates clamitans. Next base: position 390,473 of record JBBGZY010000154.1, on the reverse strand, counting down.
AAAAAAAAATTGAAATCTTCTAATGGGGAAACCTGTTCCAGTAGATTGTGGAGATATTTCCTTTCACTTCCTGTTCTGCCTACAGAAGACAAAGGACTAGTACCTGTATTTCCTGTGGTCTGCCTGCAGCTGATCTTTTGTCTTTTACAGACTCACAATGTCTCATTCTGCACTGTGCCAGCTAAGTAGCGAACCAGAGCTTTGTTTCTTTATAGCTGGCCCCATGATGACTGGGAGGGTAATGTTGAACAATAAGGTGGAGGATCCACAGAATGATTAAAGGAGAAGCAGGGAGATTTTTGCACTTCAGGTTCTCGGGTACAGCTGCCTCTCCAGCAAGGAAAACGGTGAGCAGCACAGAAGTGATATCTCCAAATCTCAGGCCAAGTCTTATAAGACTAGCAGTACGAGGCAGTAGTGCCTTATATATACAGCTATGAGGCCACATAACAGAAACACCAAAGGACCGGAATAGCACTGCTATTTTTCAGGAGGCATTCAGGGTAATAATTAATAATAATTCGGGGCATAATTAACATTTTTAGATATTTCCTATAATATATCCGATCTTTACTTTTTGAGTTTAGGCCCACTTTAACCAAATCACATCCCTAGTTTTATTTAAACACAAAAAGGCAATAGACTCCCTTCCAGACATTTAGGAGGCTCTTTGTGTGTTTCCAGGGAGAGCATGCGATGAATTATAAAAAGAGATGTCCTGTCAGATAAGCGTATCTTGGAACGCACTCGCGTATAAAAAAAGACTGACGCTGACACGAAGCCTCGGAAGTCCTGTCAATTTCCATCTGACGACAGTGGCATTTGAAAGTGCTGACACACAAAGCCGTAACTTTGTCACTGACTTCAGGGCAACTTTGGGAGATGTAATGTATATATTGTCTCAGCTCGCCATTCTGTATGCCAAACATGAGCGCGGTGGGGGTGGGCATAGGAGCAGCTTGTTCCTGTCTGAATTACCTTCGGTGCAAATGAAAGGCTCAGAAGCAGATGTTGATTTTTTTTTTTTTCTGCTGCATCTGCATTTTACTCTTATTATAAACTCTGTGGGGGATTTTCAAAAGGAACCTATTGTCATTTTTAAGGACCATTTTGCAAAGAGTGTAGCTCTCAAATTTGTGTGTTAGGTGGGCTTGTTTTTATTTATTTTTTTTCTAAATGTGCATATATTCTGGTTCTCTTTCTGGAATGGATACATAAAGTATCGTTTAGGACAGGGATATGCAATTAGCGGGCCGCCAGCTGTTGCAGAACTACAAATCCCATGAGGCATAGCAAGACTGACAGCCACAAGCAAGACACCCAGAGGCAGAGGCATGATGGGACTTGTAGTTTTGCAACAGCTGGAGGTCCGCTAATTGCATATCCCTGATTTAGGAGCTTAGAAGGCTTCCCACAAAATTTTGGAGTGTGTCTTTGGAAATTTGTGCCCACTCAGCTAAAAGAGCATTCGTGGGATCGCGGGTACTGATGTTTGAGGAAAAGACCTGGCTCTCACTCAGCGATCCAATTGATCCCAATGTAGTTGAGCTCTGTGCAGGAAACGCCAAACTTGTCACACCATGTCTTTATGGACCTAGCTTTGTGCCAGTGGTGTCGCTAGAGGGGTGACAACATCAAGTAGGTACTAATATCTGACCGCTATGGTGTCGCCTCCATCCATGAAGGGGAGGGGTTGCAGGTCAGTGTGACATCAGAGAGCCCCATGATGAGGGGGGTGGTGTTTATCAGTTTGAAACCAGAGCTTGATATGGGGGGGGGGGGGAGACACCATGTTTTACCGCACCAGGTGACACCAACCCTAGTGAAGCAACTGCTATGTGCACTCAACTTAATAATTTGAAAGGTTTTTAGATATTTTGGACATGCTTTTTCTATATGCTGCTGAATGCTCATGATGTCATGAAGGTGCAGAGTGGTCAATCAGAACTCTGATCTAGAACTTTTAAAGAGTTCAACCCAAAAATGGAACTTCCTCTTTAAGTGCTAGTGACCCCCTGACATGCCACATTTGGCATGTAAATTTTTAGGGGGGGGAGCAGGTACCCGGTTTCTAGAGGCACCCAGCTCCCACTTCCTCCCCTGGTCCTGCAGCGCCTGGAGGAAGGTCACCTCTCCCTCCTCCCTCCTCCCTCCCTGCAATCTTCTGGGACACGTCACAGGTCCCAGAAGATTTCCCGGCCATTCACAGCGTGCAGCTCACGCATGAGCAGTGCGCGCCCGGCTGTGAAGCCAATTTTTAGTGTATCTATGTTTTGCCTAAAGATCTGAAAGCAAAAGCCATCCTATTTAGCTGCCAGGGGTAAACCCTGTGTAAGTGAGCTACATGTCACTGAAGACACCAAACAAAACTATGTACTCTTCTGTGACAGCTTGATTGGCCTACTTCTGTTGTATGGACTGAGTCACATTTTTCTCCATTTATCGAAGAGATGTAGGGGGTATTTCCTTCAGCTCCTGGCACTGAGCAAAGTGGCACGGGAGCGAAAGGAAAGTATATATACACTGCTGGGAAGGGGAGGGGGATTAAAACTAACCTGGATAACCTTGCATGGACAAATTACAAGTTATCTTTATAAAGAGCCTGTGGTAAGATCAATCATTTCAGCAAAAACCTCCCTTTAAGATTATATGTGCATGTTATTTACTTGTGAAAACCTCCCTTCTGTAGATAGCTAAAAACCAGAGACCACTGCTGGGTGTCGTCATCTTGGATGTAATGTCTGCAGTTCCAGCAGACTCAGAGCTGTCATTAAAGTGACATTGTTTTGCAGTCTTTCCTCTACCTTTTTAGCCTCCATGAACCCTTAAAAATAATTTCCAGGTTTTTGGGTACCCTTGTTAACCACTTCGGCTCTCACACCTGTTTAACCCCTATGGACCAGACCATATTTCACATTTCTGCTATGATAAACAATTGATACATATATTGTTTTTTGCGGGGACAAACAGGGCTTTTTTGCGGCCCGAAAGTCCTATGAGAATTAAGTATTTTCTCAAGTTTGATCAGTAATATTTTGAACACAAGTACCATTAATGTGAGGAAAACATACATTTTATTCTGCTGCTTGTTCTATTTCCTGCAACATTAAAATTTAAAAATTTTGGTACAAAGCATGTTAAAGTTATTTACAAAACAAATACTTTTTTTTTTTTTTTTTGCATACATTTTATTTTTATCATAATGCATCAGTAATTTATAGTTTTTACTGATTTAAAATAAAACAGATATACCCTAAACTACGTATTTTTAACAGTACAGCCTTAAAGATAACAATGCATATATGTGCTTTATAAAAAAAAATGTTTCCAGCAAATAATTTTAAATATAAACATGGAACAGGAGATTAAACTGTTAAACAGTGATTATACAGGTTGAAATGAAAGGGTTAAGTAGTAAAAAAAAAGAGTGTCTTGGTTAATTAAGAGTTAATTCCCTGTGCACACAATAAAAACTTTCCTCTGTCAGCTGCAGCTCTCGCATTCACAAATCTGTCTGACAGGGAATGCAGGAGATAAGATGGCTACTGTGTTACTGTTGTTGTTTTGGATTAAAGTGTTACATTGAATTCTCACTGAGATTGTCTGTCAGAGTGATAATTTAGTGAGGGAGGCTTCTGATTGGCTCCCAGTCATAGGATCTCACTGGCTGTACACAGTAGCTGAGCAGAAGGAGATAAGAAAAGATAAGAAAGTGCAGGGCGTACAAGACACGTCCTATATACAGAGTAGGGGGTTTATGGATGTTTGTAAGACGACCAAGGTAGGCAACTGACTTTAAATGATTTCCTGTATACTTACAGCGCTTTGTGTATGGTACTATCTGAACATTGGGTAGTGTAGTTCCATATAGTAGCCTGTGTGCTACTATCTGGACATTTGGAGTGCTGGGACTTGTAGTTTCTATATTGACCGTGTGCTGCTGTCTGTAAACTGGGATCACTGGGGATTGTGGTGCTACTCTAAGTGGATTTTTGCTGACATTCGACTATGTGGTGTCCCTGAGTTTCTGACTTTTTGTAATTTTTTGATCTACCTGTTTAGTCAAAAATATGATGCCCAATTCCAGAATGAAAAAGCCATATGTAGGTTCCTTCCTGCCTCGTAAATCCCTTTTCTAATATTTATTTTTTTTTTTTTTTACCTTCTACATGCCTTTATAAACCTTTCCAAAGTTGTATTTGCCGCTATCCTCCAATCCAGTGTCAGGCTGTGGGTGGAGAAGAATAGTGTGCAAAGCTGTGACGTGTGGTTGCCACTATGGGACTTTAGCTTCCAGCATGCCATGTGTCATGGTCAGGTTCAAAGATCAGTAGCTATAGTTGAGAGGCTCCCACCGACCAGCTGGATATGAGTACATCAGTATTCACCAGCTCCTGATGGTGAAGATGGGTTTTGCTGCATGTTAGTACCAGGTCATGGTTCTCAGGATCGCAGCACCAGGAGGTGAGGAAGCCAGGGTCCGGTAGCAGATATATTAGGTAGGGATCAAGCAGAAGTGTAGTCAGAAAACAAGGTCAGCAACAAGTTGTTGCTGGTTGGGATTAAGTGGAAGCATAGTCTGGGAACTAGCCAAAGGTCGGTAACGAGTGGTAGTGGAGATAAGGACAGCTGCAGGTACACAAAGAAGCAAGATATCGGCTGGAGCGAGCTCAATAATCCGGCAAACAGGAAGTGCAAAGGCATGGCTTAAATAGGAAGTTAATGGGAAGAGCAAGGAGTTCAAAGTTCACCCAGAATAAGGCAAAACTATCCATGGAATCAGACAGGGTGCTGTCCAGCATCTCAAGTGTCTCTACAAGAAGAGCTACTTCCAGATGCAGCAAGGGTTGTGGGTTCAGATCCCAGTCCTGACTCCCTCCTAGTTTGGAAGCTAGTGCCAGGAGACCAATGTCCACTATGAACGGTAGTTTCATGGCACCTCCTACAGTCAAGTATTGACCTAGAGGTGGTATGACTAGGACAGCTTGTCAAAAAAGAAGTGGTTTGGTAACACTGGTCGTCGTCCAACCAGGATGTGGGATGACAAGTACGTATTTACAGAGCTTCACAGTGCCACACAGCACGGAGGGGAGGGTAAGTTGTGCAATGAGACCTTCAATTACAGTACGATATGTAAAATTTAAACAATGGGGCAAATTATAGAAGCTGAAGGTTTGTCTCTAACCCTTCTAACCACTCTACGAAAATGGTAAATACATTTTTTCACTATTTTATCACTCTTTGTTTATCCCCCCCTAAACATAGCCTATGTATATATCTACCTAAGGCTGGGTTCACACCTCCGACGGATGCGGCTCGTAGCAGGGGGTCCGGTTAGTCCCTGTTCTCTGTTTCAGAAGGGAATCAGGGCCAAATTTTTGCCTGAATTCGGCCCTGAAACGAAGCCAAAGACGGACAGCTCTCCTGTGCAAGCCGCAACAGATATATGTGAATCGGCTCCATAGAGAGACGGTCACAATCTCCTGTCATGCAAATTGGATGCGGCGAAACCCACATCCAATTCACATAGGTGTGAACCCAGCCTAATAGTGGTCCTATACACTCTCTTTTTAGGTCTAATGCTGTATAATTCTGAACCAAGTTGTTTTATTGTAAATTCTCAGTCTATAGTGGTTTTTACTTACATGTCTGCCGGAACTGCAGGAAGTGAAGGGAGCCTGTGGAGTTGAGCTCTCCAGCCTGCACAAATATTCTTTTATACATCCATTCTGAAATGAAAACACTGGGATTCGTTGTTACAGATCGCTGTGATGTGTGAAAGCTCCTGCTGATGAAGTGTCCTGTTTAAAGAACTCCAGTCACATATCTAAAACACCTTTTAGTTTAACTCTTTATTCTTTTGAAGTTCTGAAATAGTTGTTTTCCCATTTTGCTAGAACAGTAATATAACCTATGCCTTTACTTTAGGTTATAATCTACCAGCTGAAGGCTCAAATCAGACTTGCAGTGGGAGGGAAGCTGTGTAAGCTGGGCAGGAGGGGGAAAACATAAGCGGCCTTTCAGAAAGTATGGGGCAGGGTGTCAAACTCATTGTGGGCCGCATCAGTATTATGGTTGCCCTCAAAGGGCCGGTTGTATCTGTAAGACTAAATGTCCAGAGCACTCCCACCTTCCTTTACATCCGATGTCAAGAGCCCTCCCACCCTCAAAAGCCAAGAGTCCCCCACCTTATCTTACATCACAGTGCATCTCCCTTACCTTTTGCTTCTGCCTGGATAAAGCTGGGGGTGGAGGCAGGAGGCAGAATGTGCAGGGTCTGGAGGAGGACCAGAGAAGGTCTGGAGTCAGCTGCCAGAGTCTGCTCTGAATCCTGAGGCGGGCGGGGGGGGGGGGGGTCAGAGACAAAGGGGTGTTGCGGCTGCACAGAGCAACACAGGATCTGTAGAAGGAGTTCTGTCTTCCTCTCACTTGCCTGATGAAGGATGGAGGGCCCTGCATGACTCCGAATCCTTGCCATATGTGTGCCATGTGAATAAAGCCGTGGACTTTTTTGAGGAATCCTTGGTGTGCTGATGACATTTCTTCACTCTGTCTACGGTTTCCAGCCTGTGGTTATTACAGCACCCAGCATTACCGAACAGCCATTTTCAGGAGCGTGTGCGTGGGGAATATTGCGTTTGCAGCTGCAGGAGAGGTGCAAGGTCAACATGAAATGTCTGGCAGGCTGAATTCGTCCCGCAGGCTAGTGTATGACACGAGTGGACTTCATCAGTAAGGTGACAGCTTGTAGGGATGGAGCTTAAAGTAGACTTCACCAGGGAGTTTATGATCTGTAGAGATGGTACTTAAGAATGGACTTCACCAGTGAGGTGACAGCTTTTGGGATGGAGCTTAGAGTGGATCTCACCAGTGAGGTGATGACCTGTAGAGATAGTGCTTAGAGTGGACTTCACCAGTGAGGTGATGACCTGTAGAGAGTGCCTAGAGTGGACTTTACCAGTGGGGTGATGACCTGTAGAGATAGTGCCTAGAGTGGACTTCACCAGTGAGGTGATGACCTGTAGAGATAGTGCTTAGAGTGGACTTCACAAGTGGGGTGATGACCTGTAGAGATAGTGCTTAGAGTGGACTTCACCAGTGGGGTGATGGCCTGTGAAAGTAAGAGAAAATTCCAAAATTTGGGTTGACACCAGAACAGTAATAGAGGGGAAATCTTTCAATGGGGACACTAGCTCTGGTGACGCATGAGGATCCGATTCATTTTGAAGGAATTTTCTCTCACTTTCTGTTTTGGCTATGGGTCAAGAAATTTAAGGAAATTCCCCCCAATGGTACACAGATGCCCAAAAAAAAAAAAAAACACTCATGGGGGTTATAACCTTCCCTTACACTTTCCAAAATGAAAAAAAAGTTTTGCCTTTAATTCTACTTTAGGGTGTCCTCTAAGATATAAGATCTAAAAAGTGCCTATTTGCCTCTAGGCTTGTCCCCTCACTGATGTGAAATTTTAGAAATGTTTTGAAATAGGGTGGTTGTACAATGCAATGCTCACGTTATACCTAGCCTTCTGCATCTACTGATTTTTAGAAATGTTGATGTTTGTATAGCACCTTTTGCAGTGCTGGGGGTGGTTGGAGGGAAGGGAGGGGTTGCTGTAGCAAATCTTGGCCTCAAACAGGTACCTAAAGGTACATTGTGGCCCTATAGGTTGCCGTGGGATTGTTATTATGACAGGCTCCACAAGTATTGCTATTCTCACAGCCTTATTGCTTTTCCAGGGAAATTGTTCCACATTGATTTCGGGTATATCCTGGGAAGAGACCCCAAGCCTCTGCCACCACCCATGAAGCTGAACAAAGAGATGGTGGAAGGAATGGGAGGCACACAGAGCGAGCAGTACCAAGCCTTCCGCAAGCAGTGTTACACAGCATTCCTTCACCTTCGAAGGTAAGCCGCCTCACAGGGGTAGGGAGCCCCTGTCACCCATGTACAATTACAGCTGCCACTAGAGGGAGCTGAACCAAGCGATGGTTGCAGGGTTTAGTTCATGGAGCAGATGCTTTGTTTCCTTTTATGCATACATGGACCAAGATTTTCAACCTTTTTTTAAAACAAACAGAGGTAGCCAAACAGCTCAGTGGCTTTTAAGAAATATTCGCTTTTCAAAAAGGGATAGAAAAAAAGGTCAGCATGTCACATTAATTAAAATTAGTGAGAGACCAGCTTTGAACTGAGTGCCATCAATTAAAGCTGAACTCCAGTCTTCTGGTCAGTCTTGCACAGTTGTACAGGATGCTCTCAAGTACTGATATTGCTTAATTTTGTGTCACTGCACACTTGGGGAAAATATAGGCAGTTATTTTCCTCTAAATGAAAGTGAGGTATGGTGACTGGGTCTCTTTTAGAAGTGAAAGTCATGCATCAGAAACAACATGACCCCTGCTGTTAGTTTTATTGGACAGAAATTATTTTCTGTGACCCCCTCTCACTCTGTTACTGGGTGTAGACTTTTTATGACTTCACTATATCCTCCTGGTCATTTATAAAAGTACCCCATCCTAGGGCAACACAGTGGCTAAGTGATTAGCACTTCCGCCTAGCAGCATTAGGGTCCCGGTTTGAATCCCAAACATGGCACTACCTGCACAGAGTTTGCATGTTCTCCCTGTGCCAGCGTGGGTTTCCTCCTGGTGCTCCGGTTTCCTCCCACCCGCCAATGACATGCAGGTAGGATTGACTCCGGTCTAAATTGGCCCTAGCATGTGTATGTATGAATGTGAGTTAGAGACCGTAGATTGTAAGCTCCTTGAGAGCAGGGACTGATGTGAATGTATAATATACAGTTGCATCTCATAAAATTAGAATATCATCAAAAAGTTAATTTATTTCAGTACAGTGGAACCTTGGATTAGGAGCATAATCCGTTCCGGGAGAATGCTTGTAATCCAAAGCACTCGCATATCAAAGTGAGTTTCCCCATAGAAGTCAATGGGAACGAAGATAATTTTGTTCTGCATTGATTTCTATTGCATGCAATACCACATGTGGTCAGAGGTGATGGGGGGGCACCGGAGAGCATCGGGACGGAGTATATCCGAGTGTTTCTGAGTATTCCCGAACAGCTCCTAACCGTTCCAAGTGTCACCGATTCCCCCGCACCTATGGCCAAATGCGGTACTGCAAACCCCATTGACTTGAATCCTGCTCGTTTTGCTAAACAACACTCGCAAACCGAGTCAGGATTTTAAAAAAAAGTTGCTTGTCTTTCAAAGCGCTCGTTAACTGCGTTACTCCTAAACCAAGGTTCCACTGTAATTCAATTCAAAGAGTGAAACTCCCCAAATCATCACAGACTCTGGAAACTCCACACTGGATTTCATGCAACTTGGATTCTGTGCCTCTCCACTCTTCCTCCAGACTCTGGGACCTTGATTTCCAAATGAAATGCAAAATTTTCCACCGTCTGTGATGATTTGGGGAGCCATGACATCTGCTGGTGTTGGTCCACTGTGTTTTATCAAGTCCAAAGTCAGCGCAGCCCCCTACTAGGAAATTCTAGAGCACTTCATGCTTCCCTCTGTTGACCAGCTTTATGGAGATGCTGATTTCATTTTGCAGCAGGACTTGGCACCTGCCCACATTGCAAAAAATACCAATACTTGGTTTAATGATCATGGTATCACTGGGCTTGATTGGCCAGCAAACTTGCCTGATCTAAACCCCATAATCTGTGGGGTATTGTCAAGAGGAAGATTTTTAAGACTAATTAGGTTGAGGCTGGAATTTCACTTTATTTCTTGATGGAGTTGTCCGTTCAATGTGTGGCACAAAATATGGCCTTTGTTAGATCATCGGCTAGTAAAGGTCTCTTAAACCTAGTACACACAGGCCGAAGGTTGGGCGACATCGACCAGTTTAATGAAAACCGGCCAACATTCGGCCCATGTGTATGGCAGCTGGTCCGACAGAAGCCGGCCAAGCATGCTGGAAAACCAGCAGAAAAGAGGTTGGAGACCATTAACTCACTATTTGTTACCACTACACTGGGAAGTATTGTTCATACCCTTGTAGTATCCTTAAATGTACAGGCTCACCTGTAAATGGTGCGGTCTCCGTGCCTATGCAAAGTAACTATAAAAAGATAGTACAGTAGGAAGGATCCCACTGAAAAGAGTCACGGGCGGACCAAGCTGCTTAACCGCTTCCCGACTGGCTCACGCAGATATACTGCGGCAGAAGGGCACTTGCAGGCAGATTAACGTACCTGTACGTTGCCATTTAAGAGGCGGCTTTCGGGCGCGCGCCCGCCAGGAGCGCCGCGACCATGATCGCGGGTCCCGCGGACCCGATGTCAGCGGCGATACCCGCGATCGTCTCACGGTGAGAAAGAACGGGGAAATGCTAATGTAAATAAGCATCTCCCCCCGTTCTGCCCAGTGACACTGTCACTGATCTCTGCTCCCTGTGATCGGGAGGGGCGATAAGTGTAGTGTCACACACAGCCCCCCCCCCCCCCAGTTAAAAACGCTCCCTAGGATACACTTAACCCCTACAGCACCACCTAGAGGTTAACCCCTTCACTGCCAGTGACATTTTTACAGTAATCAATGCAATTTTTTATCAGTGAAAGCTGTATTGATGCCAATCGTCCCAAAATTGTCCAATGTGTCCACCATAATGTCACAGTCACGATAAAAATCGCAGATCACCGCCATTACTAGTAAAAAAAAAAAAAAAAAAATGATTAATAAAAATGCCATAGAACTATCCCCTATTTTGTAGACGCTATAAATTTTGCGCAAACCAATCAATAAACGCTTATTGCGTCTTGTTTTTTTTTTACCAAAAATATGAAGAATACGTATCGGCCTAAACTGAGGGAAAAACATGTTCTTTTATATATTTTTTGGGGATATTTATTATAGCAAAAAGTAAAAAATAATGCGTTTTTTTTCAAAATTGTTGCTTTTTTTTGTTTATAGCGCAAAAAATAAAAACTGCAGAGGTGATCAAATATCACCAAAAAAAAGCTCTATTTGTGGGAAAAAAAGGACTTCAATTTTGTTTGGGAGCCGCGTCGCACGACCGCGCAATTGTCAGTTAAAGCGACGCAGTGCCGAATCGCAAAAAGTGCTCTGGTCTTTGGCCAGCAACATGGTCCGGGGCTTAAGTGGTTAATAAGGGATAATTTTATTATGAAAAGTACAAAAAACATCTCTGTCGTGATGTAAACTCCGACATGTTTCGCCAGGTTACACTGGTTTTATCAAGGAAAACTAGAAAACCAGCAGCCAATGGCTGAGAGCGCTGACCAGAGTATTCTGGCAGGGGGCTGTTCCCTTGTCAGAAATCAATGGAACAGCGGGGAGGATCGCTGTACTAACATTGGATTGTAAGTACGTTGGCTCCAACCAGAGCTGTCAGTTTTTGTTTTTTTCATTCAAACCCGCTGGGTTGTACGAAAGAAAACTAGTGGTGTGTATGAATGAGGCTTTAATGTTACACAAATGTGTTTTCTTTTTCTCAATTTTGTAATTTTTCCTCAATTTTAATCATCTCTTTTTAACAAATGTTTGCTGGGATTTTAAAATGTTTGTGTTGTCTCTTAAACTGGAACTGCTCACCTGTGGAAGGCATCTTGTACACAAAAAACCTATTAAAAAAAGAATTTGTTTTAGACAGGATAAGCCTCTTAAGAAGGAAATTATTCTGTTTGCACAATTGTGTAGCATTTGTTTGGAAGTAATATCTGGAAGTAGGACTGACTGCAGCAAAATACGTGAGGATTATCCTTATTGAGTTGATTGTTGATGTGTTTGTTTTATTAACATATACTTGCCATATGGAAAAAGCTATTCGAATTGATATGAAAAGGTAAACAGGTCATTGTATGCTGCAGTAAATGGCCTGCTTAAATGTGGCTTAGCTTTTCAATCCAAGCCTTGTTCTCATCAGCCCACACCAGTCGCCTTAGTTGGTAGTCTGAGAACACATTTTGCTTAATGGAGAGGTGTTCCCAAATTTTTTCACTGCATGATTGTTGGGTCTATTCGATGTAGACTGAAGCTGAAATGCATTCAGTACAAATGTACTGCTAATGCCAAGGTACAACCTTACCTTGTATTTATAGAGAGCCTTACTGACGTTGTAACATCAGCACTGTGCTCTCTGCATCAGTTAGAACCACCTAGGTTGGAAAAGAGGTGAAGAAGAGGAGGACCCTGCAGTTTTATTTGACTGCCTGAAGACATCTGTAAAATGTGAGTTAAAAACAAAAAACACAAAAAAGCCGCGTAAATGTGATCGGACTTTCCAACGACAAAACCATGGAATTTTGTTCGAAGGGTGTTGGCTCCAACTTGCCTTGCATACACACGGTCACACAAATGTTGGCCAACAATTACGAACGTAAAGACGTACGTGATATCTCCTTTACGAACGCTAGTTTTACAAGACCGAGTGCTTCCAGCTCGTCTCATACGTGTTTGTACTTTGGACTTTTGTCCGATGGACTTGCGTACACGCGATTGGAAAGTCCGACCAACACACATTTGTTGGCGGAAAATTTGAGAACATGTGTTGGCGGAAAGTCCGACAACAATTGTCCGATAGAGCATACACACGGTCGGACTTTCCGCCAACAGCCTGACATCCAACATTTCCCATCGGAAAATCCAGTCGTGTGTACTGGGCTTTAAATACACCTAAGGAGGCTTCAAGGAAGTGAGGCATGGAACCCAATGTTGGTCTTTTAAGCTGAATTTGACTCCCCCTATGTTTTTTTTTTTTTTTTTCCCCCTTCCTACCTTTTATTAGGTTATCTTAAAAACAAATAATTCTCTGCACCGCAAATCTGTGATTCACTGCTTGGGTGACATAACCCGGGTCCCACGTCGCCATCTTGGTCCTTTTTAGCTGGCTATCTTTCAAGAATTCAGACAACCAGCACCTGATGACTTGGTCGTCCCGCCCTCCGCCCTTGTATGCCCGAGCCTGCATCCTTCTCAGAGATATGATGCGAGTATCCCAAGAGGCTGCAGGACCAGGGAGACATCAATCTGGCCTAGGCCAGAATGGCAGCAGGGGGATGGGAAGTGCAATCGGAGTTGATGGAGAAGTCAGGACAACCTGGGTCAGTAACTGGAGTCAGGTGCAGAATCACAGGGTCCCAGGCCACTCGGAACACTGTAGACAAGTCCGCACTGAGCCTGAGTACTGGCCCAGTTTAAAGCAGAACTTTTGTAATTTTTTTTCAACTTTCCGTCTATTAAATCTTCTGCCCTTGTTTTAACTTTGGATAGTAAAACATTTTTTATTTTTTTTCTGCCAGTAAATATCTTATACAATCCACTTCCTGTTTGTTGTCTGGTAAAAAGCCTAGGATTATGACGACATGCACAGCACAGCTCTCTCTCTCTCACTCTCATGAGTTTTATAGGAAGGGAGGGGGGTTAAGTCATAAGAGGGCCAATGAGAGCTGCAGAGCTGGAGGTGTGTCTGTGTAAATCCAGGAAGTCAACAGGCAGCAGCTTCAGCTGCCCACTTTTAAAATGGTTGCAGCCAGACTTAGTGGAGGGAGATTTCTGCAGCATATTTGGCAAGTACAGAATCACAGTATATGGCAAAGATGTTTTTATTACAAATTATGTGTGCAGACTGCATTTCCTCTTTAAATGGCCCATTTGGCGCCAACATCTGTCACCGGGTGTGCGTGTGCACCAATGTGTATGCACGCAAGCATGAGCACGTGCAAACTGAAGAGCCATGAACAGGAATCCGCTCAGAGGAGCCATCTTTGTCTGCTGGTATGCCCTTCCTGACAGCATTCTATGTACTAAGTTAAAAAAAAAAAAAAACTTCTCCACTAGTTTTCCCTCTCCTCATCCCTAAACACTTACCTGCCTCCTCTCATGACCCAACGCAAAAGTATAAGTATAGATTGTTGTTTTTTTTTTATACAGCACAGGCACAGGGACACATTATTAAACAGACGGGATGGCATGCTTATACTATAGTGGCTTAACCACTTTAAGGGCTCCATTTACACTCGTGTGACTTACATGACAAATCGCACCCCATGTTTTCCAATAATAACCATTCATATATGTGCGACTTCAAAGTAGTTCATGCACTACTTTGGTCTGACTTTCATGCAACTTGAGGGCCATAGACTCCAATGTTAACTAGGGCCGAAACAACTAATCGATTTAATCGACAACTAATCGATTATGAAAATAGTTGTCAACTATTTTCATTATCGATTAACCCGGCCGGCCGATTAGTTGACCTGCATACAGAATGCATTATTTGTTTACATATCAAGAAATACAGTGCAGCACACATACAGATCAGTACTCCGTCCATACATGTCAGAAGAGACAGTGCAGCACACATACAGATCAGTACACCGTCCATACATGTCAGAAGAGACAGTGCAGCACACATACAGATCAGTACACAGTCCATACATGTCAGAAGAGACAGTGCAGCACACATACAGATCAGTACACAGTCCATACATGTCAGAAGACACAGTGCAGCACACATACAGCTCAGTACACCGTCCATACATGTCAGAAGACACAGTGCAGCACACATACAGCTCAGTACACCGTCCATACATGTCAGAAGACACAGTGCAGCACACATACAGATCAGTACACAGTCCATACATGTCAGAAGACACAGTGCAGCACACATACAGCTCAGTACACCGTCCATACATGTCAGAAGACACAGTGCAGCACACATACAGCTCAGTACACCATCCATACATGTCAGAGGACACAGTGCAGCACACATACAGATCAGTACACAGTCCATACATGTTAGAAGACACAGTGCAGTACACATACAGATCAGTACACAGTCCATACATGTCAGAAGACACAGTGCAGTACACATACAGATCAGTACACAGTCCATACATGTCAGAAGACACAGTGCAGCACACATACAGCTCAGTACACAGTCCATACATGTCAGAAGACACAGTGCAGCACACATACAGATCAGTACACAGTCCATACATGTCAGAAGACAGTGCAGTACACATACAGATCAGTACACAGTCCATACATGTCAGAAGACACAGTGCAGCACACATACAGCTCAGTACACAGTCCATACATGTCAGAAGACACAGTGCAGCACACATACAGCTCAGTACACAGTCCATACATGTCAGAAGACAGTGCAGTACACATACAGATCAGTACACAGTCCATACATGTCAGAAGACACAGTGCAGCACACATACAGATCAGTACACAGTCCATACATGTCAGAAGACAGTGCAGTACACATACAGATCAGTACACAGTCCATACATGTCAGAAGACACAGTGCAGCACACATACAGCTCAGTACACAGTCCATACATGTCAGAAGACACAGTGCAGCACACATACAGCTCAGTACACAGTCCATACATGTCAGAAGACAGTGCAGTACACATACAGATCAGTACACAGTCCATACATGTCAGAAGACACAGTGCAGCACACATACAGCTCAGTACACAGTCCATACATGTCAGAAGACACAGTGCAGCACACATACAGCTCAGTACACCGTCCATATATGTCAGAAGACAGTGCAGTACACATACAGATCAGTACACAGTCCATACATGTCAGAAGACACAGTGCAGCACACATACAGATCAGTACACCATCCATACATGTCAGTGTAAAAAGCACTGCAGAAACGGATCAAAAGCAAACTGCATAGGTGTGAACCAAGCCTTATGCTGGCCATACACGTATAGATTTTCAGGCGAGAATATTCATACAAAAAATATTTATTCGTTCGCTGAACGAAAGAATGTCATTTGAAAATTTCACTTGCTTTTATCTTTCAGTTTTAAAATGAATGTCATTTCTGAATGAAAACCACATACACTGTCTGAAAATTCCTTTGACCAAGAATTTTTCTATTCTGCTGCTTCCAATTTTCCCATCACTGTGGTCGAAAAGAACGTCAATTGACCCCACTAACAATTAGAAAATCAACAAACGTTCTTAAAATTACCTTTTTTTTTTTTTTGAAGGAAGACATTGTTTTTGTATGGCCATCATATAATATATTACAATTCTGTCTGAAAATCAGCAAAACGTCTTTTTTTTTTTTTTTATTTCTTTAAATAAAAAATTTGGTCTCTGAATCTGATGATCTTTACCAGATTCAAACTCTAAAAGGATATACAGTATATCTCTTCTGTCTGTTATTCTCAGAGTGGTTTGGAGGTTTTGCTCCCTAACCATATAGCTGGTTATTTATATTTACCACTGCATGGAGGTAAGGAATTGCCTTTATTTAAACTTTGCATATTAACTAAATTATACACCACACTTTTTTTAAGGTTATGATCAGATTAATCGAAACAATAATCTGCCAACTAATCTATTATTATTATTATAATACAGGATTTATATAGCGCCAACACTTTATGCTACGCTTTACAATATAAAAAGGAGACAATACAGTTATAATACAATAAAATACAAGAGGATTAAGAGGGTCTTGCTCAGAAGAGCTTACAATCTAATAGGGTGGGGCAGGTGGTACAAAAGGTTGTAACTGTGGGGAATAAGCTGATGGAAGTAGTAGGAGATTAGTTGGAGACGTGATAGGCTTTCCTGAAGAGATGAGTTTTCAGGGATCGCCTGAAGGTAGCAAGAGTAGAGGATAGCCGGACCTGTGGAGGTAGCGAGTTCCAGAGCATGGGAGAGGCTCTGGAGAAATCCTGGAGATGAGCATGGGAGGATGAGATGAGAGAGCTTGAGAGTAGGAGAGCTTGAGAGTAGGAGAGCTTGAGAGTAGGAGAGCTTGAGAGTAGGAGAGCTTGAGAGTAGGAGAGCTTGAGAGTAGGAGAGCTTGAGAGTAGGAGAGCTTGAGAGTAGGAGAGCTTGAGAGTAGGAGAGCTTGAGAGTAGGAGAGCTTGAGAGTAGGAGAGCTTGAGAGTAGGAGAGCTTGAGAGTAGGAGGTCTTGAGAGGAGTAGAGAGGACAGTTTGGGTGACAAGATTGGTGATGTAGCTCAGGGCAGAGTTGTGAATGGCTTTGTATGTTGTGGTTAGTATTTTGAATTTAATTTGCTGGGTGATTGGGAGCCAGTGTAGGGATTGGGAGGAGAGGGTTGGCAGACACTGAATGGAGACCAGTGTAGGGATTGGAGGAGAGGGTTGGCAGACACTGAGCGGTTGGTAAGGTGGATAAGTCTGGCAAGAGCATTCATGATAGACTGAAGAGGCGATAGCCTATGGAGAGGCAGGCCAATGAGAAGGGAGTTGCAATAGTCAAGGCGAGAGATAACAAGGGAGTGAATGAGGAGCTTGGTGGTTTTATTTGTTAAAAAGGGGCGAATTTTAGAGATGTTACGGAGGTGAATTCTACAAACAATTGTGAATATAATTATTGGTTGCAGCCCTAATGTTAACCCTCAAAAGTTGCATAAAAGTCGTACCCGAGTGTTTTTTACATGCAACAGTGGTGTAACAGTGGGTCCGACTTTGCAGAGGGACGAGTCACATCCATGTCGCACCCATCCAAATTTGCACCCCAAAGTCATGCGACTTTGGAGTCGTACAAGTGTGAATGAAGCCTAGGCAGTCAACTCATCCTGCAACTGGCTCTTGGGCCCCTAGAAGTTCTTTCTAGGCAGTTCTAAAGTCCTTACTTGAGTGCTGTCTGTAGGAGATAGATCTGGTTTAAAGATCACCCTGGTTCTTTCCCCACCTAAACACCACCACTAATTCTGAAGGGGCAGTCTATGCAAATACTTCTCCCACCCTTCCTACATTCCTGGGGGATCATGGGACATTGGTTCTATAAGGCACACATACACCAATAGGATGTATCAGTATACCCTCTTCCAGTGGCTTGACATTGGTAGACGGGACAGAAACAGATAGAGGAGCTGCTAGAAGTATTTGCCTACATTCCTTTCCAGGGTTATTGGAAAGCCGACATTCATGGGACTGACAAGAGAGTATGAGTGTTACAGGGTGTAATAGAAGACAGCAAAGAGTTAGCATTATCAGAAGGTAAGCAAATGGGGTCCAAAGACTACGGGGGGAAGGGAGTGGGGTGACTGTGAGCAGTACAGCAATGGCTGGATTTAAGGTAGTGTAAGGTAGACTGTACTCTTATTTATCCTCAGCCTGGACCGCTATGTACCTTTTTTAATGTTTGTCACACATTTACATAATCTTTTTCACTAATTGTCACCTAATAATTCAGCCGTTTCCCCATAGTTTATTCATAGAGCAGCTATAATGTTCATGCATATATGAATACACATGGAGGAGATTGAGCTGCAATTATTCCTAATTACTATGTAATGAAGCATGAATGATGGGTAATGAGAGCCATCTATTTCTACCAATACTGATATGGGGCAATGGAGCAGGGAAGGCGCTTTGTCTTCAGCAGTGCAGATATAATAACGCTTTGTCTATAACTGTCACTGGTTATGGATTGGTACCTCCCCAGCCATGCTTTATTAATTTTCAGACTGGTGACTCCCCACCCATCCCCCCGTCTAACAATGGCGAGATTAACCTTCATTCAGATTACTTTTTTTAATATATATTAATGGTCACAATGAGTCCTGGAAAAAAAAAGTTTGAGTGTCGAGAGCACTTTACTTTCATGCTGGCCCAGTGTGTTAAAGCAGACTGCTAGAAGGAAAAAAAAATTCAGGATCTTTATTCTATATCCCATGTTTATCCTACTTTAATGCAAGCATCCTCTCCATACACAATTTCAACCCATCTGATGGGTAACCAAAAGATAAACACCAGGCCAGACCTGAGGGCCTGGTGGTGACCAAGAAAGCAGAGCTTTGGCAGCCATGTTTTCCTTTGGTTGGAAAATGTGTCGGCATCCCCATGCTTCCTCCTCCTGTAATCTTGTGAAGTGAAGCTGTAGAGCCCCAGTTGGCTCCTACTGCTAGCCGCCTCTCTCCCAGGCTGAACCTTGCTTTAGATGGAATTGCATGAAACTTTTACATAAAGACAGAATTAAAATTCCTTTTCTAGAAGTAAAAAACACATTCACAATCTTGTTAAAGTCAAAAAATTATCAAAAAAAAACATGACAGAAGTAATAATAAAATAAAAAAAGTGATGTTAAATAATTTTAATAAATGAATAAAACAGCAGTCAAAAATTATCTGAAGATAATAAGCAAAACCAAAGTCTTCTTTTTTTTTTGCGCTGTAAGTCGTGAAAGTCAATACCTAGTAACTATAACCAAACCGGTGAATATAAATGTGACCAATGTGCTAACCAATTAGAAAGTCTATGCAAAGACAATAACAATTCATGACCTAATGTGCAAAAAAAAAAATACAGAACATCCAAGACTCAGCTCCAGTATTCCACCACCAGAAAGGGCACACTATCAGCTTGGAGACCTCTAAATAGAAGGTCTGACTGCTCTCAAGCAATTGCCATATCCATTGGTAGATGTCTGGAGAGCCCTCCGGCAGATTATGTTCTCGGCAAAGTCACCAAAGTATAATAAACAGCATAAGGGAAAAGAACAAAGGAGCTTACCATAGTGTAGTACAGTGGTCTCCAAACTGCAGCCCAGGGGCCAGATGTGGCCCTTTTCTTGCCTTTATACGACTCTTGAGACACTCTTCCTCCCACTGATACAAGACACTATTCTGCCAATTGACATCAACAATGGGGGCTCCATTTCTCTCAGACACCAACAATTTCTCCCAATGATACCAACGGGAATTATTCATTCTTCCCCCTAATACCAAATATGGCGATGTTTATTCCCACTGATGCCAGAAAAATGTCCATTCCCACTGGACACAGTGAGGCCCCCCTAAATTCTGAAGGACTTTAGGGGGTACTTTTGTTTAGAAAGATGGAAGACCCCTGGTGTAGTATATAAAATCATCACGCCTTATTATTGTACTTGGTACTCACAAGCAACTGCAAAAAGCATAAGTGAGAACCACACAAGCGGCACTCCAAAGAGCATGTACAATGACGTCAGTGCTTGCTCAACCCTACGCTTCCATTATAAAGGACGTCCTCTCATCCGGTTTTGCTAGTGTATTTATGATGGAATGCATAGGGCAGAGATAGCGCTAATGTTGTGTAGTAAGTTCGAATACCTAGCAGATGTTGTGCTGATGACTCCTGCCTGGGCTGTCGGAGGTCCACACAGTCATTGAATTTTAAAGCAGCCTTTAATGAGCATGAACGCATCTATAGTGTTGTAGCAATAACTCTCGGTGGAGCTGCTAGTTTAAAGCGGGCTGTTACCTTCACTCTCGATACCTCTGTTTCACCGACACCGGGTCTAGGGTTCCGTTGAGTTTACCTCTGGGCGATGTAAGCACTGAACACTCAAATATATTCTCCAATGTTCTACTGAACAAATAAAGGAAGTTGCAGGAAAGCTCAAATACCTTTCCGTAGTATTCTTCAGAACATTCTTTGCAATTGAACACTTGTAGCTGAATAGTCTCCCCTTTATGGGATTTAATCTTTGCCACCTGGATAAACATCTCTCACTTGCCTAGAAACCATTACGCAGCACGAACAAAAGTCTCTGCCACAGACTTGTTTGGAATAAAACCCGTATGATCCTCTGCCACAGGATGTATTGGTTTGCGATGAATGTCAGACACAGTACTTGAACCTTTAAGCCAACCCGGCAGTACTATGCAGTAAGACTACTTCAGGATACGTCCTCCAACCGAGTCACCATGCCCCTCTCCAGACCAGCACTCTGCATGATCCTTCCATGATGGGTCCTCCCCTGGGATCTCCTTGGTTGTCCAGCTTCTTCACTCAGGATAGACAGCTCAGGACCATTCCTCCGCCGCTGTGGTAGGCCCCAGACAGGCTTCTGGGCCCACCCACACGCCGCAGCAACGTGGGCCTCCGGAACGGAGGGCCACGAGGTGGTACTCTTAACACATACCTGTCGGCCAGGAGGGCGTCTGTCCCATAAATACCCTCTCCCAGAATGCAACTCTGAGGACCACCTCCACCGAGATGTCTCCGGAACAGAGGAGCACTCATACGCTTCAACACGTTGCTTTTCCAACACTGGCCCATGGTGACAATGCCACCCACCGGCACAGTGTGGGACCACACGCAACTCAGCCAAGCTGGAACAGAGGCAAATCTAACTTCCTCTAACAAGTGACCCACTAGATTTACCTATCAGCGGTAGATCAAAAATCTACCAGCGCTACAGTGTTAATGAGCATTTTGGCAATTGCCCAGACATTAAAATAGCATCAAACAAAGCACCTCAAAAGCCATGTTTTAAATATATTTAAAAAATTTAAAGATATTTAAAAACATTTTTACAATGCTAAAATGTGAAATGATCGCTTGGTTCTTTTTACAGCCATGTCATAGGCACATTTGAATAGAGGTGGTTGCAAAGCATCAACGCCTGCTGAACTCTGCAGGCAGCATTATTTTTGCCTCTACGCTAACTCTGCCTCATGTATACCCCCATCCACCCCTTGTTTCAACAGTTGTGAGTGGCATTGACAGGCGGTCTGGAATTGGTAAAACGTGACCCAGCCTCCTATTTCCATCTGCCTCTTCATCTCCATCTGCTGCAAAATCGAAAGCAGTGGTGATGCAACTTTTTGCAGTGCACGCTTAAGAGAAAGAGGGAATTATCATTGGTATCAGTGGCTGCTTTAAAAAAAAAAACAGCACTGGAGTTAACAATCACAAAATAACCCCCAGCATTGGTGTTAGTGATCACAATAACGGCCATTATCATTCATGTCAGAAAGCTGGAGGTGCCTCTCCAGGCTCCATCACCATTGATCCCATCCCGTGGCTCACACTAAGGGATCTGGCTGGGAAGAGCCTGTCCCAGCACAGTGTACTAAATCCAACAAGAAGTGGTCCTTAGTGCCGCACACTAACGTGCCCAACAGTCACTTAGGTAAAAGCAGCCTCAGCCCAGATCCATCTAGGACACGCTCCCAATGCATTTCACCCCGTGGACGGGGTGAAATGCAACAGTGCGTGTGGCCTGGATGGAGGTGGGCTTGAGGCTACTTTTACCAAAGTGACTGTCGGGCTTGTTGGTGTGCGGCGCTCAGGACTTTCTTCTTGTTGAACCTTCAACATTAGTGTCAGATATTGCACCATTTTTGTTGCCCATCTCTGGACTAACATTCATGCTCTCCATACTGCTTTGTAACAAAACGGAGGCATGTTGTAGTAGGAGGGTTATCCTGGGCTGGCCTACAGGTTTTTTGTTTGCCAGTGTCCACTCCTGACTGTAAGGCATGTTGGTGTGCAGAGCTCTGGACTTTTTTCTTGTCGGATTTAGTGGGGATAAGGTCTTGGAGAAATTCATTCGGGTCCATATTTGTATAGTTTGTCGGGTGAGGTCGCCAACTTCAGGAATTCAGCAGGCAAAGCTATTGGATTGAGATGGCTTTCTATTTGTACCCATAATTTGGTGGAGGGATGGTAGAACCAGTCAAGTATTTGCGCGAGTACTGCTGCTCTATAGTATATAAAGGCATCTGGAGCTCCAGCTCCACCCCGAATCTTGGGGAGCGATAGAGTTTCATAGCGTATCCGAGGTCGAGCCCCCCTCCGGATAAAGGAGGAAAACAGTTGGCAGAGCTTCTTAAAGATCAAGGAGGGTATGTTGTCGGATTTAGGGCACAGACAGGAAGGCTCTCCCCAGTCAGCACCCTTACTGGCAGTATAACCAGAAGGCGAAAGACTTATCTGTTCTTCAATGAACTTAAAAAAAAAGGATTTTAAGGTGAGCACAAAAAGTTGTATCTGGGGAGAGCCCATCCCAGCTAAGTGCACTAAATCCAACAAGAAGAAAGTCCCGAATGCCACACACCAACAAGCCCAACAGCCTCAGCCCACCTCCATCCAAGCCACTCCACAAATGCATTTCACCCTATGGGCGGGGCACAATGCGTCAGCAAATGTGGCCAGAATGGAGGTGGCCTATGGCTGCTTTTACCTAAGTAACTGTCGGGCATGTTGGTGTGCGGTGCATGGGAATTTCTTGTCGAATCTTCAGCATTAGCATCAGACACCATTTTTGTTGCCCATCTCTGGACTAATTTCCATGTTTGTGTGCGGCGTTCACATAGTTACATAATAGATAGGTGAGGTCGAAACAAGACACAAGTCCATCAAGTCCAACCTATGTGTGTAATTATATGTCAGTATTACATTGTATATCCCTGTATGTTGCAGTTGAGTAGGGTGTGGGTCCTCGGGCCAACCATGAAAGTCCTGGGAGGGGGGGACATAGGCCTTTTGGCTTGGTTCACCCTCTCTCTTGGGTCTCCCTTTTGGGGGAGCCCCACCTAGTACTTGGGTGGGTCTGTTTCAGCAGCCCCTCCAGAGAACGGGGGTCCCCCTGGTTTTGGCCAGATGGACCCATGTGAAGTACCTCAGTCCCTGTCTGGAGCCTAACGCCCCGGGGGATCAGGGTAAGATCCTTCCCTAGTGGAGGATAGTGTAACACCCATTGCACGTTTTTGTGTTTCACTCTGTGTGTGCACTTTTTTTGTCACCAGGTGGAGTTTTTGGGTGTGTTTCACACGCCACTGGCTTTTCAAAAAAAAAAAATCCCTGTATGTTGCGGTCGTTCAGGTGCTTATCTAATAATTTCTTGAAACTATCGATGCTCCCTGCTGAGACCACCACCTGTGGAAGGGAGTTCCACATCCTCACCCCTCTTACAGTAAAGAACCCTCTACGTAGTTTAAGGTTAAACCTCTTTTCTTCTAATTTTAATGAGTGGCCACGTGTCTTGTTAAACTCCCTTCAGCAAAAAAGTTTTATCCCTATTGTGGGGTCACCAGTACAGTATTTGTAAATTGAAATCGTATCCCCTCTCAAGCGTCTTCTCCAGAGAGAATAAGTTCAGTGCTCGCAACCTTTCCTCATAACTAATAGCCTCCAGACCCTTTATTGGCTTTGTTGCCCTTCTTTGCACTTGCTCCATTTCCAGTACATCCTTCCTGAGGACTGGAGCCCAGAACTGGACAGCATACTCCAGGTGAGGCTGGACCAGAGTCTTGTAGAGCGGGAGAATTATCGTTTTATCTCACGACTTTTCTTTTTGGATTTGGAGCAATGAGCCAGGAAGGCTTTCCCCAGTCAGCATTCGTAGTGGCAGTATAACCAGAGGGTGAAAGACTTCTCTGTCCTTCAATGAGCTTCAAGAAAAAAGATTTTATGGTGAGCACAAAAATGTTGTGTTTTCCCGAGTAGCAGCTTTAAGGAATTGCGTTGCACTGAAGTATGAACACTAAAATGATAGTTACGGAGGTGAAAACAGTCATTCCATGTCAGCCCAATTTTCCACAAAGAGTTCTATAATAAAACAGCTGCAGACCTTCGGGGGTGTTTTTTTCCTCCCACAATCCTCCAGTTCAGCTTAGGAGAATGAAGCATTCCTTTTAATAAACCGTCACTGTAATGCACCTTCATGGATCTCCTGTGCTCAGCCTCCCACAAGCGCTTTATTGTTGACAGTGCTGTTTCTGCAAGAAAGCAAAGCCGCTCCCCTGTTATTTATAACAAAAAGTCCTGAAAAAAAGACTCGCCATGTAATTGAGGCCTCGTTCATTTTATTGCTGTAATTACACGAGCCCTGGTAAAATAATTAGCTTTCTGGCCTTTTAAATATACCAAATGATACAGTGGATAAAATCCAATAACACTTCATATTTTAATTATCTTAATAATTAATACCTTTCTTCGGCAGGCCTTGATGGCGCCTCACAGAGGGTCTGTTACGGTTATACGACCTCGGAAAGTTCAGCATGGCATGGCGCTGTGGGAGACGTCCAGGGTGGCGTATATGTGATATAGTATTGATCTCCTCTTGCTCATCAACTTGGTATCTAGTAAATGTACTCCTATCTTGTAAAAGCGCTCTTGAGTCAAATAATTAGTTAATGATGTGCACATTAAAACCCTCAGCTTTTAGAATAACTCAACTGGTTTAAAGAGACGTTACACTAATACTTGCCTCTTCAGCCCCCCTTATTTTTTACAGGTGCTTATATAGCGGCAGCAGTTTACGCAGCACTTTACATATACATTATATTGTCAAAAGTATTGGGACGCCTGCCTTTACACGCACATGAACTTTAATTGCATCCCAGTCTTAGTCCGTAGGGTTCAACATTGAGTTGGCCCACCTTTTGCAGCTATAACAGCTTCAACTCTTCTGGGAAGGCTGTCCACCAGGGTTAGGAGTGTGTCTAAGGGAATGTTTGACCATTCTTCCAGAAGAGCATTTGTGAGGTCAGGCACTGTTGTTGGACAAGAAGGTCTGGCTCGCAGTCTCCGCTTTAATTCATCCCAAAGGTGTTCTATCGGGTTGAGATCAAGACTCTCTGCAGGCCAGTCAAGTTCCTACACCCAAAACTCGCTCATCCGTGTCTATATAGACCTTGCTTTGTGCACTGGTGCGCAGTCATGTTGGAACAGGAAGCAGCCATCCCCAAACTGTTCCTACAAAGTTGGGAGCATGAAATTGACAAAGATGTATTGGTATGATGACGCCTTAAGACTTCACTTCACTGGAACTAAGGCCCCATTCACACCTAAGCGTAGCATTTTCAGGCAGAAAGTTGCACTATTTTACCGTGATTTTAGCAGCGGCTTTTACCGTGTGTTTGCCGCAATTTTGACACGTTTTTGTACAGGTGAAAAGGTCACCAGTTTAAAAAGCAGAAAAAACACCCAAATCTGCCTACAAAAAAAAGTTCCACAACTTGTTTGAGCTTCAGGTGTTTTGGAGCTTCTGGCTTCAGGCGTTTTGGAGTGGAGATGTCAACCATCTCCATAGAGAATAATTGATTTTTTTTTTTTTCCCCTCCAGCATTTTGTAGCTCCAGGCCTCAAGCTACAAAACGCTCAGGTGTGAATGGGGCCTGAGGGGCCAAGCCCAATCCCTGAAAAACAACCCCATACCATAATCCATCCCCCCTTCACTAAATAATTTGTAGCAGTGCACAAAGCAAGGTCCATAAAGACACGGATGACCGAGTTTGGGATGGAGGAACTTGACTGGCCTGACCTCAACCAAATAGAACACATTTGGGATGAATTAGAGTGGAGACTGCGAGCTAGGCTCTCTCGTCCCACATCAGTGCCTGGCCTCACTGCGCTTCTGGAAGAATGGTCCTGACGCTTATGTGGACCTTGATGTAGGGGTGGACGCTGATGTGGAGCTTGATGTAGGGGTGGACGCTGATGTGGACCATTGATGTAAGGGTGGACGTTGATGTGGACCCTTGATGTAAGGGTGGACGTTGATGTGGACCTTGATGTAAGGGTGGACGTTGATGTGGACATTGATGTAAGGGTGGACGTTGATGTAGACCCTGATGTAAGGGTGCTCCCTGATGGGGACCTTGATGTAAGGGTGGACTCTGATGGAGACCTTGTTTGGTGGACTTTGATGAAACCTTGACATAAGGGTACACTCTGATGGGGTCCTTGATGTAAGGGTGCACTCTGATGTAGGGGAGGGCCTGTTATAAGGGTGGACCGTGATGGGTGGACCCTGATGTAGGGGGGAACTCTGATGGGGGACAGTCATGTAAGGTTCTAATGGCTCAACTTTATCTAGAATTTCTTTGCTTTGATTAAGTGAAGTTCTTCCTTGTTCTTCTGAATCCTATCATGCTACAACAAAAGTAGAACTTGTTCATTTACATTTTTTTGTTCATTTGTAAAACTGATTTTTTTTTATTTTTCCCCCGTCTCGCAAATATTTGCAAAGTATGCAATGCGGTCCTCGTACTGAAAAGTTAGAAGACCCCTGGTTTAGAAGATGTGAAAATATGAGCAATAGAAGCCTGCTTTTTTTTTTTTTTCTTGGTTATTTTAAGTGAATAACTAAGGAAGAAGCAATCTTCTTTTGCTGTCACTTACCAATCCCGATTCTTGATTACCTGCCATTAAAGAGAAAAGTGTTGAGCGACAGTTTTGTCTCCAGACGCGGTTCCTTAAACAGTTCTGTAATGAGAGAGATTAGGTAAAGATTGTTGAAATTCTTGGAAGTTTTCGGTTGCCGTGGAAACAGGAAAGGTATACAATTCTAGAGTTTTACTAGACCTGTCTGATTTATACTCTTAGTGTCAGAGCTAAAATGGCTTTGAGGGAGGCCTACTGGGAACCAAATAAAGGAAAAAAGGGAAAAAATATGTTGCCATGCAATCCTATCACCGCACATCAATGTGATAGGCTTAATTGGGATGGCCGCTTTGGGAATATTCCTGTATAAAAGTTATTTTATGGTATATGGATTCCACCTAACGTTTTTTAAGCAGTTACAACAACCGATTTTTTTTTTTTTTCTTTTTGGGATTTAGGTTTTTTATGCAAATTAAAGCTGTCCATTGTAAGCACCACTGTAAGTGGTAAATGGTTTGTCTCAGCCTTCTAACTGCAGCTTTGGCTGGACAGCTTGGTCTGTTAGGAAGTTACCGACTTACTAACGAGATCACCAGGTGAAAATAAGGCAAGAAAAATGAAAAAAAAGGAAACTAATCCAGCCAAAACGTTTAAGAATTGGTAAGCTGCAATATAAGACATTTATGTTTTTAGGTTTAATACTGCTTTACCTTCAAACAGTAGAACTTTAGGAAGAAGAAGATGAAACGCTGTGCTCCAAATCAACATCTCATGTATAGGAAGAGTTTGAAGCGGCTTCAGCCCGACTCCTCCCAGGCCATGCCTCCCTCGACACATTTCAACCCCCACAGGGCTTAGTCATCAGACTAAGCCCTGTGGGCGGGATGAAACGCGTTGGGGCATGGCCTGGGAGGAGTCAGACTGAAGCCGCTTTCATTTTTTTCTATACATGGGATGTTGCTTTAGAGTGTGGTGTTTCATCTTCATCTTCCTCTTCCTATGTGTGTACATATAGCTGGGACAGGCTCTTTCCACTCTGGCACCCTTAATTATTGTGAGTCACCGGAGCATTACAGGTTAACCACTTGGAGCAGCACCCGATGTTTACACGGTTCTTGGTTACAGTTGAGCTTTAAGATCCACTAACAAGAATCTTCTTTTAATGGCTCTCTTGCTCGCTTTATTTTAAAAAATATTTAGTGTTGTGCAGCTCCTACCCTGACTCCTGGATGGAGTCGTCCTCTGTTCCCTCTGATGGAGCACTAAACTATTGCCTGCACCTATACCTAGACTGCATTCACACCTGAATGTTGTGTCTTTTAGAGTTTTTTCAAGCATTTGTATGCATGTTTTTGAGCATTTGTGTACAGCATTTTTAAAGCATTTTTGAGATTTTTTTTTAATTAGCCAATAGAGAAAAATATCATCTGTTTCATCATTTGTTGCTATGTTTTTCAGACTTTTTATCTGCTTTTTTTTTATTATTACTTATTTATTAGTGTTTATTTTTTTACATTTTTGTGATGGGTTAAGGGTTGGGGCTAGGGTTTTTTATTTTACTTGTATTATTAATTTATTTTTTTATTCTTTCTTTCTTTATTTTAATTTAATTATTGCATTTGAGCAGAAAACCGCTCAAAAGCATAAGACCAAACACACTAAAACACTCAAAAAGTTCAAATTTATCGTTTCCATGCATTTCTATGTAACAAAAATGCACCAATCTGCCCAATTCGAACTACAAGAAAAGCTCCAGAACTTTTTTGAGCTTCAGGTGACTTGTAGTGGAGATGTGAACCTACTGTAAAGGGAATAAAAGATTTTTTTCTCCTCCAGCATTTTGGCGCTTCAGGCTGGGCTCACACCACAGCATGGAGCAGCTCACAGCAGGGGGTCCAGCAGCGTGATATCCATGATATCCATCACCACAACAAAAAGGAGACTTACCAGAAAGCCAGTGACCCTCAACCACCCCCCACCCCCCCTTACTCAGGGGATCACAAAGTGCTTGACTGGATCTGTGATCCACTGAGGACAAAGTCTGGACGTTTCACTCCAGTAGCCTTGGATAGTATACACTCGAAGGTTCACAGCTGATCAGGGCTTATTAGGAAACCTCAGTCCCGGAAAGTATATGAAGCAAAAAGACTCCACGTAGTGTGATATTGTCTCTCCTCTGCTACCAATTCCTGCAGTGTCTTCTTTCTACGTCCTATCAAATGGAATGTTCTGCCTGTACCTTTTTATTCTTTTCTTCTTTTGTTTCTAGATGTTTATGCATGTGAGGCTTTAAATAAAGTTTTTACCTTTTGTGTTTTTCAGGTATTCCAACTTGATCCTTAATCTTTTCTCACTGATGGTGGATGCCAACATCCCAGATATTGCACTAGAGCCGGACAAGACGGTGAAAAAGGTAGGAGGCAGTAAAACCAATTCAGGCTTAAAGTGTAACTCTAGTCAAAATTAAGGATGACATATATTCTGCCATCTGTTTGTTAAAGAGCCTTCTGGGTTTTTCCTCCCATCCATACATATTGGATGACTATAATACTCGGTGTGTTTTGCTTCTCCTCTCTGTTCAGTGGTCCTAAGCTTTTGCTTAACCTTGTGGATAATTTGACCAACGCCCGGTCTGGGCAACCACAAACTTTCAAAACACCCCTGAGATATCTGGTTCTTTATCGTTAGGTTCTGTGTTTGTTGTTAGCATCTCAGCCCGATGTTGAGGTGTTCTAATAACCCCCAGTGGGTGGTGGGAGTGAAAAAGTAGTTTCCTGTAGACTCCAAAGTCCAGGTCACCCAAAAAAGTTGTCCAAAAGGGTGATTTGTTAATCTTTGCCTCTTTTCTAGTAATCTTGATGTATTTGTCTCCTGAAAGTATGTGTTCGCTTAAAGTTTATATTTCTGATGTTCTTATCTTATCCTACCCCTCATGTATATCATCGATATACCTGAACCAGTGACTTGGTGTTGTTCCACTGAAAGGGGTTCAAGGCTGACTTTTTAACCTCTTCTATGTACAGTGAGCCACAACAAAAATGACAGGTACCACTCAAAGCTCCACCAGGTCCTCTTGCATGATCAACCGCTATTAGTGCTGACAAGGACAGAACTCGCCCCAGCTCAAAACATCTAGTAGGGAAAGGAAGTCTTAAAAGTCGCATATTACAGCAAAACCCTGTAAGGAGGTGTAGAACAGCCTCAGCCCCAGGCTCCAACCAGTCCAAACCCCCAACACATTCTACTCCACCCTCGGAGAGAGTGAAATGCGTTAGGGGTGTGGCCTGGTTAGAGCCTGGGGCTGAGGCTGTTATACACCTCTTTACAGGATTTTGCTGTAATGTGTGACGTTTAGGACTTCCTTTTCCTACCTAGATGTTTTGAGCTGGGACGAGTTCTGTCCTTGTTGGCACTCCTAGCAGTTTGTCATGCAGGAGGACCTGGTGGAGCTTTGAGCGGTACCTGTCATTTTTGTTGTGGGTCACTGTACAGAGAAGAGGTGAAAAAGTCAGCCTTGAACTCTTTCAGTGGAACAACATCAAGTCACTATTTCAGGTATATCGATGATATACAGTAAGCGGTAGGAGATATCCTTTAGGGTTTTGCTGCGGTGTGCGAATTCTATGTAAATGTCAGCTACAATTGGAGGTTGTGGTGATCCCATAGCACAGCCATGTTTCTGTGCCATAGCATTGAACCAAATCCGGTTCAGGTTACAGCAAAAAAAACAAATCTAATATCTTTTTGTTTGCATTATTTATTTTTTCAATTTATAAATCAAGACTCACATTCTGCTGTGCGCTATCAGTATCATTCTGACCTAAATGTGACTGCTCAGGTTATTGAGAACCCGTTATACACAACAACAAATTCCCGGCTGTGTTATGTAGGGGCCTCTTTACATTCTATTATTTTGTAGTCGCGGTATTCCATTGCTCAGGGCCTGGCGCTTAATATGCAGTCTGCTTCTTCCAGCTCGCCGTTTAATCTATGCTTCAAAAGGAAGTTCATGACTCTATTAATACTGGGGCCAGAATAGAAGCTGTTCATTTGGGTAAACAGATTATTAGAAGTCAGGCTAGACACTTTACATAGCTGTGAATAAAATGCGGTAATCAAGAACACCAACTGCTCCATGCTGTCTGCATTGTAAAGAGCTGCCGGGTAAGGGAGGTTAGAGGAGACAGGCTCTGGGATTAAAAGAGAACTACAGTCCCTTTATTGCTATTAGATGAACGTGTGAATAAGATCAACTTGCAGGGCATTTCACATCAGCAAGTTTTAATAATTAAATTACAGTAATTAACTGTATAGTTTATAATTATATATTTACTTGGGAGCAGCCTTATTTTCTCATTACATACTCAAGTTCTACTTCCTTCTTAGTAGTGCTGCACAGCGCTTGTTCCTTGCTGTGCTTCTACTTCAGTTCAAGGCTAAGGGTTCATTCATGCCACACAGCAGACATTATTGTGCACATAACGCAATGTCCTGCCATGCATTGTATTTCATTAACCACTTGTCTACGGGACACTTAAACCCCCCTCCTGCCCAGACCAATTCTTAGCTTTCAGCGCTGTCACACTTTGAATGAAATTGCGCGGTCATGCTACACTGTACTCAAATTAAATTTTTATCATTTTTTTCACACAAATGGAGCTCTCTTTTGGTGGTATTTAATCACCACTGGGGTTTTTATTTTTTGCTAAACAAACAAAAAAATACTTTTTTTTTTTTTAAAAAAAGAAAAACGTTTCATAGTTTGTTATAAAATTTTGCAAACGGGTAATTTTTCTCCTTCATTAATATTCGCTGATAAGGCTGCACTGATGAGACTGCACTGATAGGCTGAACTGATGGGCTGCACTGATAGGCACAGATAAGGCAACACTGATAGGCACAGAAAAGGCAACACTGATAGGCACAGAAAAGGCAACACTGATAGGCACAGATAAGGCAACACTGATAGGCACAGATAAGGCAACACTGATAGGCACAGATAAGGCAACACTGATAGGCACAGATAAGGCAACACTGATAGGCACAGATAAGGCAACACTGATAGGCACAGATAAGGCAACACTGATAGGCACAGATAAGGCAACACTGATAGGCACAGATAAGGCAACACTGATAGGCACAGATAAGGCACCACTGATAGGCACAGATAAGGCACCACTGATAGGCACAGATAAGGCACCACTGATAGGCACAGATAAGGCAACACTGATAGGCACAGATAAGGCAACACTGATAGGCACAGATAAGGCAACACTGATAGGCACAGATAAGGCAACACTGATAGGCACAGATAAGGCAACACTGATAGGCACAGATAAGGCAACACTGATAGGCACAGATAAGGCAACACTGATAGGCACAGATAAGGCAACACTGATAGGCACAGATAAGGCAACACTGATAGGCACAGATAAGGCAACACTGATAGGCACAGATAAGGCAACACTGATAGGCACAGATAAGGCAACACTGATAGGCACAGATAAGGCAACACTGATAGGCACAGATAAGGCAACACTGATAGGCACAGATAAGGCAACATTGATAGGCACAGATAAGGCAACACTGATAGGCACAGATAAGGCAACACTGATGGGCACTGATAAGACGGCACTGATGGGTGGCACTGATGGGCACTGGTAGGTAGCACTGGTAGGTGGTATTGATAAGCAGCACTGGTGATGAGGCACTGATTGGTGACATTTATAGGTGGCACTGTGGGCACTGGTAGGTGGCACTGATGGGCATTGGTAGGTGGTATTGATAGGCAGCGCTGGTGATGAGGCACTGATTGGTGACATTTATAGGTGGCACTGTGGGCACTGGTAGGTAGGGCTGGTGGGCACAGAAGCCTCTGCCGAGGCTCTCCATGATCGGGACTGATGTCCCTCTCACGGCCGCCGGTGATTGGCTGTTTTTTCTCCTCACGCTAATAGCGTGAGGAGAAAAAATAGCCGATTACCGCCTCTGTTTACATCACATGATCAGCTGTTGGCTGACAGCTGATCACGTGGTAAGGGGTCGGGATCAACCCCTTACTCTGATCTGTGATCAGCCGAGTCTCACTGACTCTCTGATCACAGAGCGCACCGCGCGCCCTGCAGGGGGCGCGCCGGCCGTTCGAGCACGGGAGGACGTCAATGGACGCCCTCCCAGCAAATTAGGGCCGTGCTGCAGCCATCTTTCGGTTATAGCGCGGACAGGAGATGGTTAAAGTCTGCTTTTTCATTTGTACCTACAAGTAAGCCTATAATAAAGTTTACCTGTAGGTACAGTGAATATCGCCTAAACGTGCACCGTTTAAGAGATATTCACATTTGTTGCAGCCGGTGACGTTACTGATGCATGCGCACTGCGCTTTGAATGGACGGCACATTTGAGTGTGCCGTCCATTCAGAGTGCTGTGCTGCGATCGGGACTCCAATGCGTGGGAGTGATGTCCTCGTGGCCCTGCCATTCAAACGGCCAGAGCGTGCCAACCCGGAAGGAAGACGGGGGGGGGGAGATGGAATCGCTGTCAGCGGAGACAGTGTGCCGCTGGAGGGATCTGCTTTACAGGTAAGTCTGTCATAATGTGAATAAACCTGCAGGGGAACCGTTTTCTGTAGACCTTGTGGCAGTGTGTGGGCAAGTTGGGTCCAATTCAAGGGAAAAATATTTACTATTGCAGACTTTAAAAGCATGGGAGACATATTCTCTGTGGGTACAGTGTAGCATGACCGCGTAATTGTCATTCAAAGTGCGACAACGCTGAAAGCTCAAAATTGGGCAAGAAGGGCGTGAGAGTGCCCTGTAGGTAAGTGGTTAAAGTCCCCAGTTCGCCTTCTCCACCTCTGACTGATGTGAGTTTGGAGAAAGGATATAACACGACTTAATGAAATATCACTGCCGTCATTCTACCGCCCATCAGGGGCTGCGCTCTAATAATGTGAACCCGCCTTTACAGCAAGGGAAACTGCCAGGTTGACCTCTCTTTGATCTGCATTTGCCATGGTGCTGCGCCCAGTTCGGGTTGAAAGCACAAGCAACTGTGACCATTCTCATTCACAGCATGCCTTGCGTGTAACTATTTT
Organism: Lithobates clamitans; assembly: GCA_037952925.1. Lineage (NCBI taxonomy): Eukaryota > Metazoa > Chordata > Amphibia > Anura > Ranidae > Lithobates > Lithobates clamitans. The sequence goes on along the minus strand of JBBGZY010000154.1, from coordinate 356,493 downwards.
GGGAAACGGTTAAATCGATGGGTTTTTGGTTCCACTTGACATTTTACCTGACGCTTCTAAAGTTTATCTGCACAGCCCAGCAATGATCTACAGATACATAACATCCAGTCTAGCTATATGCAGATATTTATCTGGAGTCATCTCCGGCCTGACTCATGAGTAATGAGATAATAGTTCTTCATGCCACAAGTCTCAGATCTTTATCGCTCACTGTACCTGTAAACAGCGGCTCCCTACAAAACATTTATGCCAGCCGGAAAAAAAACCTCTTCCAGCAGAAAAACAGCAGTGCGAATCCCACTGAATGCAGATGTCGCTGTGAAGCGGAGGTGAAAATAAAGTGCAGATTTATGGGGAGCAAAGCGGTGACTCAAATCCTGGAGATCAGACCTGTTTGTATTCCCGTCCCTGGAGAAGTACGACTCGCTCAGGCAGTCGCTTGTTATACGTTTGATTTATATCCCATCTTACAGGCGATGTGTATGGAGCAGACATGGCTCACAGCTACTGCATCTCAATACTGACACCCCCAAAATATTACCTTCATTTCATACTAGAAGACTGCCTTGCAGCACTGGGGAGCCGGTTCATTTTCCTCTGTGTCTGCAAGGACTGACTTAATTAACTTTTGTGCAATTTTAAGAGTTTGATGATAAACTTAGATTATAAGCTCCTCTGGTGCAAGAACTGACACGATTGGGCTATGTAAAGGGGCATATAGGATCTATGTTAACCCCTCATCTACCAAAGAGGTCTAAGCAAGTAAAGGGATTCTGCTGCAGTTGTGGGTTTTTATAGCCAACTATTGGCTTTCTGATTAAAGCGACCAGGATGGCTCTAAAACCGCCTGATCGCTTTTAAAGTGGAAGTAAAGCCATCCATTTACCAGTTTCAAAAAAGTTTCATTTCGAAATGTAACACTCCCATTGGTTGTGCTCTCAACCAAACTGCCAATCCATCCAATGGCTGGTGTCATAACTGATCACATGTGCAGCATCATGACACGGTTCCCCATAAATGTTTACTGTACAAAATAAGGTCCGTTGGCATGGACCATAGGGTGAGTACATGGATTGAAACCTGGCTACAAGGACGAGTTCAGAGGGTGGTGATAAATGGGGAGTACTCAGAATGGTCAGGGGTGGGTAGTGGGGTCCCCCAGGGTTCTGTGCTGGGACCAATCCTATTTAATTTGTTTATAAACGACCTGGAGGATTGGGAGAACAGCTCAATCTCTGTATTTGCAGACGATACTAAGCTAAGCAGGGCAATAACTTCTCCGCAGGATGTGGAAACCTTGCAAAAAAGATCTGTACAAATTAATGGGATGGGCAACTACATGGCAAATGAGGTTCAATGTAGAAAAATGTAAAATAATGCATTTGGGTGGCAAAAATATGAATGCAATCTATACACTGGGGGGAGAATCTCTGGGGGAATCTAGGATGGAAAAGGACCTGGGTGTCCTAGTAGATGATAGGCTCAGCAATGGCATGTAATGCCAAACTGCTGCTAATAAAGCAAACAGAATATTGGCATTAAAAAGGGGATCAACTCCAGAGATAAAACGATAATTCTCCCGCTCTACAAGACTCTGGTCCGGCCGCACCTGGAGTATGCTGTCCAGTTCTGGGCACCAGTCCTCAGGAGGGACGTACTGGAAATGGAGCGAGTACAAAGAAGGGCAACAAAGCTAATAAAGAGTCTGGAGGATCTTAGTTATGAGGAAAGGTTGTGAGCACTGAACTTATTCTCTCTGGAGAAGAGACGCTTGAGAGGGGATATGATTTCAATATACAAATACCGTACTGGTGACCCCACAATAGGGATAAAACTTTTATGCGGAAGGGAGTTTAACAAGACTTGTGGCCACTCATTAAAATGAGAAGAAAAGAGGTTTAACCTTAAACTACGTAGAGAGTTCTTTACTGTAAGGCTTCATGCACACGAGATGCCGGTGCAAACTCTGCTGAACATGTTTTTAAAAGCTTAAACCGGCGTTTAGAAACGCCCGTTTTGCTGCGTTTGCATGCCGCGTTTTACCGTGTTTGCCTCTAGAAGCGTCTGCAGAGCAGAGAATGACATTTTGCGACCTAACTTTGGGGCCCCGTATCTAGGAACCCCAAATTTGGTGTGCTAACACAGTGGAACTAGCACTACAACATATCCAAATATCCAAAGTCGGGTCGCAAAATGTCAAGCACTTCTGCAGCAGAGAATGACATTTTCTGACCTGACTTTGGGGCCCCGTATCTCGGGGCCACTTGGTGCTAGGAACCCCAAATTTGGATATGTTTATAGTGTTAGTCCAACTGACCTCACCTACTATGTAACTATGGCAGTTGTAGATTAAACAGAGGCAAAGATGGCAGCTTCCTTGGCTGAAAATGATAGGGGGGGTTTACTTACACTTTAAGGGCTCCAAAGGTGTCGGCATCTGCGGTGGTTCCCAGGCTCTCTTGGGTGCTGCGGTCAGCAACAGGTGATCAGGGACTCATTCTTCGATCCCGCCTGTGACTAATGATTACAGAAGAGGCACGTATTACATCACTTCCTGGTTCTGAGATGTCATTCCTTGGCTACTATAGTCAGCAAACCGGCTAATCAAGCACAATATGTGCTTGATTAGCTGCGGGGGAAACATTGGGTGGCCTAATAGACTCCTGATATCTCCAGAAAGAGAACCTATTACCTACTCCAATGCTATCAGTGGTGGTAAAGGCGTTTATTTTTTATTCATACCTATAGGCAAGCATATGTAGGTACAGTAAATATCTCCTAAACGTGTACCATTTAGGAGATATTTACTTTAGCAGCACCGGTGATGTCACCGGAGTGCCGTCCAGAGAGAGAGCCATGCCGCGGGAGTGACGTCATCGCAGTTCGGCCAGTCGAATGGCCACAGCCCGCGATCCCAGAAGGAAGACCGGGTGAAGATGGAAGCCCCGGTGACAGCGCGCCACTGGAGGGCTTCGTTTTCAGGTAAGTCTTTCAGAATGTGCTAGTAGGTGATGCATACTAGCACATTATGACATCAATTTGCAGGGAGTAGATGTTTGCTGGGGTTGTTTGTGGTTTACTACTGCTTTAAAAGAAAAAAATAAGTGAAATAAAAAAAAGTTAATCGCCCCTTCAAGCACAAACACGCACATAGGGCACGTCACATGTATGTAAACATAAATTGCACCATACATGTGGGGTATTGCTGCAAACATCTGTGCCCTTCACCTTATACAACTGACCTTCCCCTTATACAACCTTACCTGAACACTTTCTGCCCTGACTCTGGTATCTTGTAGAACTCTGCTTGAATGTCTCTGTCCTTCATCTTGTGACTGTCAATTTGCTGCTGAGCACTTTTCAGTGGCCATTTGACAGGTGTTGAGGAGACCATACTGTATGTTGCCTCCTAACTTCCAGATTTGACCCTGAAGGACTAGTTTACACTTGCTTCAAAACAAGGCTTCGGACAGGCTTTGATAAAGCTCTCTGAACTCCAGTCAAAGCTCCTGGCACTAAATAAAATGGTTAGCTTACAGTCCTGTTTACACCTTGGTTCGGTGAGGCTTTGATGGGGCTTTGGTAGGGCTTTGATGGGGCTTTGATGGGGCTTTGATGGGGCTTTGATGGGGCTTTGATGGGGCTTTGATGTGGCTTTGGTAGGGCTTTGATGGGGCTTTGGTAGGGCTTTGATGGGGCTTCGGTGAGGCTTCTGTGGGGCTTCGGTGAGGCTTCTGTGGGGCTTCGGTGAGGCTTCTGTGGGGCTTCGGTGAGGCTTCTGTGGGGCTTCGGTGAGGCTTCTGTGGGGCTTCGGTGAGGCTTCTGTGGGGCTTCGATGAGGCTTCTGTGGGGCTTCGATGAGGCTTCTGTGGGGCTTCTGTGGGGCTTCGGTGAGGCTTCTGTGGGGCTTCTGTGGGGCTTCGATGAGGCTTCTGTGGGGCCTTCGATGAGGCTTCTGTGGGGCCTTCGGCGGGACTTCGATGAGGCTTCGGTGGGACTTCGATGAGGCTTCGGTGGGACTTCGATGAGGCTTTGGTGGGGCCTTCGGCGGGGCTTTGGTGGGGCCTTCGGCGGGGCTTTGGTGGGGCCTTCGGCGGGGCTTTGGTGGGGCCTTCGGCGGGGCTTTGGTGGGGCCTTCGGCGGGGCTTTGGTGGGGCCTTCGGCGGGGCTTTGGTGGGGCCTTCGGCGGGGCTTTGGTGGGGCCTTCGGCGGGGCTTTGGTGGGGCCTTCGGCGGGGCTTTGGTGGGGCCTTCGGCGGGGCTTTGGTGGGGCCTTTGGCGGGGCTTCAATGAGGCTTTGGTGTGGCTTTAGTGGGGCTTCAAGCGAGCTTTGCCATAGACTTCTATGGAGGCTTTGAAGATGCTTTGAAGCACCACTAAAGCTACATGGGGTATAATTTTTGAAGCAACGCCGAAGCAAAGCAAAAGCAAGGTGTAAACAGGACTGTAAGCGAACCATTTTATTTAGTGACAGGAGCTTTGACTGGTGTTCAGAGAGCTTTAACAAAGCCTGTTTGAAGCAAGTGTAAATTAGCTGTTAATGTGTTGAAGCCGAAGCCAGTGTAAATGAGCCCTATATGTCGCACTCCCATTATGCGGCCACATAGACATGCATGGGTTGCATTCAGCGGCAATAACCCGGCCACAGCATGTGCACAGCTCTGAACAGCTGCATGCCCTTTGGCAAAACGTGGGCTCAACCACAAGGTTTTACCACTGCACGTGTAAATGAACCCTTAACCTCCTTCCATCTGCCCCACTGGGCTGTTATGTCCAGGGGGGGGGGGGGGTTTGCCTAATCATGTGACCACTGTGATTGGCTGTCACAGTGGTCACATGATCAGGAGTTGGTCCAGCTAGTTGAGCGGTCCTTGACAGCTCGATTTCTTTTGCTGGGAGCGCACACTCAGCACAGAAGACTATGCCACCCATAGGGGCATACATGCAGCGTGCGAGTGGTAAAGCCCACACTCTTTGTTGAAACACATTTGGGTTACGAGGGCACCAAGAGGTGAAACAACTCCAGTTGAATGTTGTCGGTTTTGATCTCCTGTTAGTTGAAAAGCTTTGCCTGAATAATTCTTGGCTAGAATTCCTGTCTGTTTCTCACAACGCTGCCTGAACACCTTCCACCCTCACCTTCATATTATACAACTCTCCTTCAGTGTCTTGTCTTTCTGCCTATTATTCAACTTCAGTAAAATGCCGTTTGTCTTGACCTTCTGTACTCCAGTTAAATGCTGTTAGCTGTGACCCTGTGCCAGTTTTAAAGCTCAGCCCAAGGTTGCTGGTTGTCCTTCACCTTTGTCTGAACACCTCCTGTGTCTTGACCTTCATGTTATGCAAAGTTTTTGTCTTAAATGTCTTTTGCTTTCACCTTATGACTGTTCTAAAACGCTAGTTGATTATGCACTATATATCACCAAAAGTATTGGGACGCCTGCCTTTACACATACATGAACTTTAACAGCTTCCTAGACTGTAGGGTTCAATATTGAGTTGGCCCGCCCTTTGCAGCTATAACAGCTTCAACTCTTCTGGAAAGGCTTTTCCACAAGGTTTAGGAGTGTGTCTATGGGAATGTTTGACCATTCTTCCAGAAGCTCATTTGTGAGGTCAGGCACTGATGTTGGATGAGAAGGTCTGGCTCGCAGTCTCCACTCTAATTCATCCCAAAAGTGTTCTATCGGGTTGAGGTCAGGAGTCTCTGCAGGCCAGTCCAGTTCCTCTACCCCAAACTCGCTCACCAATGTCTTTATGGACCTTGCTTTGTGCACTGATCCAAATCATTTGGTGGAGGGGGGATTATGGTGTGGGGGTTGTTTTTCAGGGGTTGGGCTTGGCCCCTTAGTTCCAGTGAAGGGAACTTTTTTAAGGCGTCAGCATACCAAGACATTTTAGACAATTTCATGCTCCCAACTTTGTGGGAACAGTTTGGGGATGACCCCTGCCTGTTCCAACATGACTGCGGACCAGTGCACAAAGCAAGGTCCATAAAGACATGGATGAGCGAGTTTGGGGTGGAGGAACTTGAGTGGCCTGCACAGAGTCGTGACCTCTACCCGATAGAACACCTTTGGGATGAATTGGAGCAGAGACTGCAAGCCAGGCCTTCTCGTCCAACATCAGTGCCTGACCTTACAAATGTGCTTCTGGAAAAATGGTCAAACATTCCCATAGAAACACTCTTGTGGACAGCCTTCCCAGAAGAGTTGAAACTGTTATAGCTGCAAAGGGTGGGCCAACTCAATATTGAACCCTACAGACTAAGACTGGGATGCATTAAAGTTTATTAACTACCTAAATACCAGGCCAATTCTGACATTTCTCGTTTAGCTTTGCCTGAGTGCCATTTGATACCCCTCTGCCTGTCGTACAGCCCTGTCTGAACACTTCCTGCCTTGACCTTCATGTTATGCAACTCTCCTTGAAGTCTTTCTTGACCGTCTGACTTTTTTCCAGTTATGGCCATTTGCTGTTTGTCTTAACCTTCTGACGGTAATACAACTCTGCATGAATGCTGGCTTGATCTTTTTGTAGTTCTTCTTGAATGCCCGATACCTTTTAACTCTGCCTGTTTTCATAGTTTGCTCCTGTTGGACCATTTTGGTTGCCTATTTCAAGTGGGCCAAAACTCAAGGTTGTTACATAGCAAAGACTTGCTTATAAGGGTCGGTGGATTTGGCCTGGCACTGCTTAAAGTTGGAAATACCCCCCCCCCCCCTTTCCTCCCCTCTTTCCTCAGCACTGGTGAAACAATGGTCCATTCCATTGCCAACATTTATTTCTTTGCCCATGGTGGTTCTTCAACTTTTTTCCATAGGTTTAAGAATTGCTTAAAGACCAGAGTGGTCAATACCAATCTCTAGATTGATGTGACATCATCATCCTAGACCACATTCTTCTAAACCGGCTCAATTCCTTTCATGATATATTGCAAAAGAATCTCCCCAAGCATTTCTCGCGGCCTTGTTGTGCTATTATTCTAAACAAACTCCCATTTTTCATGTTGGTAATGTCATTTCCAAGTTATTTAAATTGCTTTACCACAATGATAAAAAGACAAATTAGCTTTGTCCCTTTTCAAAATGAATGATTCACATGTTTGGATTCATTTAGCAACGTAATAGGATGCCTCGTTGGGGCATCATATGGCCGGATTTGAGTTCTTTATTGATTTCTTTCTAAGCTTTAAACAAGAAATCTATATGTTTCAAGAATGTCAAATTAACTAGAGATCTATTTGAATTGACCCGTAAAATGAAATTATGTAGGCTGTTTGACTCAAGTCAATAGTCACTGCGGATATGATGATCCTGCTTTTATATACAAAAAGGCAGTTAAAGAGGAATTCCACTTAAAGAAAACCTCTTCTAAGGGCAGTAATATGAAGCCTCTTTTACTTCCTGTGATGGGTTTCCTTTCATAGCAAACTTTAGGATGATTAATCTTAATATTATTCATAAGAAGAATAATACATTCTTATTCACACTTAACTAAAAAAAAAAGATTAAATTGGTATTAAACCCAAAAACATACATTTAAATATTGCAGCACATCAGCCCTTAAAAAAGTATGAAAAGAGCTTTTTTGACCATACGTTGGAGATGGAGGAGGAGGAGAACATGAGATGGAGGATATTAAACTGGAGGAGGAGGACGTGGGATGGAGAAGGAGGAGGACGTGGGATGGAGAAGGAGGAGGACGTGGGATGGAGAAGGAGGAGGACGTGGGATGGAGAAGGAGGACGTGGTGTTGAGGAGATGGGACATGGATGAGGAAAAAGACGTGGGATGGAGAAGGAGGAGGACGTGGTGTTGAGGAGATGGGACATGGATGAGGAAGAAGACGTGGGATGGAGATGGGATGGAGGAGATGGGACACGGATGAGGAAGAAGACGTGGGATGGAGATGGGATAGAGGAGATGGGACATGGATGTGGAAAAAGACGTGGGATGGAGATGGGACTGTGGGAGATGGGACTGGAGGAGGAGGAGGAGGAGGAGGACATGGGATGGAGGATATATTAAGTTGTAAGTGTGGTAAAATAAAAGTGGGTGCACTGAAGGACTCGATGTGACAGCCAGTTGCAGATTTGGTGGGACGGCCAGTGGTTGGGACCTGGGAAATGTTGGTGGTCAGGCTCAGGGGGCCGGGTCCAAAGCTGTGTAAGAGGCCCCAAAATTTCTCATGGCTGCCCTGCTTGGAGGATCTCTTGTGGGTCACAGAAGTACAATTACTTTTGTCCTCCTGTGACATAGTCAGCTGATAGAAGGCTAATATTTGCTATCAGCTGACGAGGCAGAGCCACTCCAGGCTCTAGGACAGGGTCGGCAAGTCGTATATCAGGGGGACTTGACAGGTGGATCATAAATACTGCTCTGCCTCCCCCCAGCCTCTGCTGCTTTTGTTTACTGTAGAGCAGATAGCGGGAAGCAGCACATTGCTGGATGGAGGATGGGAGCTGCCTCAGTAATTGGTTTGTTGGTGGTCCTAGCAACCAATCACCAGCTTGTTATGAAATGTTGACTCCTCCAGCTCCTGCTCCCGCCTTCCACCCAGCACTATGCCGTCTCCTGATCTCCTCTCTGCTGTACACACGCTGGCAGGTAAGAAGTGTTACCGACACAGTTCTGTGTGTAAGTGGGGGGGTGATGTGAAGGGGACAGAGGAGACACTGCTGGAGGGGGTGGGGAGGAATTGTGATGGGTAATGGATAGAGGACGCTGCTTGCAGAGGGCAGGGGGAAGAAGACACTTTGTGGGGGGGCAGAGGACACTGTTTTGAAGGGGGGGTATAGGACACAACTGTGTGGGGGGGTGATATGAAGGGGGGCAGAGGACACTGCTTTGAGGATAGAGGCAGAGTACACGACAGTGGGGATTTGGGGGGGGGGGGGTGGTGACTTAAAGGGGGCAGAGGACAAGGCATGGGGGGGGGGTACAGAACACTATCTCAGTCCTTTTATTGGTAGCTTGATAGTTGTTTTTTTTTATGGGCTCCACCCAGTGCCCCCATTCCCCATGGATCTTTGCTTTTCTCCATGTTGTCCAGGTAGATCTTAACCTATAAAAGGTTGCCTACCCCTGCTCTAGAAATATGTATATTGTTTTTTTTTTTTGTTTTTTTTAAGCCCATACGTCTCCTTTAAATGTAGTTGCTGCATTCATTTTCTTTTTTTTAGGCTTTTTTCCCCCTTTAATTTCACCTGTTGATCCTACCAATAGCATGCTTTCTGCCTTAGGGCATCATGCACACTGGTTGTTGGGCCTCTGTGAATAAGATCCACAATGGATCTAATCAGAAACCATTAATGGGTACTGTACTGTATATAAGAAGTAAGGTGGGGGATGACAAGATCTAAAAGAAATTGTCAAAAGGCATTAATTATATAATAAGATCTGCAGCATTTTTCTCAAGTGCGAGATGTTCGAGGACAAGGTCAGCGTGATACGTCATTCCCCCCGGGCGGCTAAATCGGCAAAACTTATTTTTAAACATCTGCTCTAAGTGTACTTTGTTTCTTGCTAGAGCACTAAATAAATTTACAATTATATTGTTGTAAATTTAGTGAACATTTAAAATTAGAGAATAAATTTGAACTCGAGACAGATGTAAAAAGAACATAGTTCCATCCTGTGTTGAGATCATTAAATTTGTTTTTGTTTTTTAACTAGAGGATATCAGAAGTGAGATTAGAGAAGAGGAGGGTCAGCATTCTGAGCCTTTCAGGCCTACTTGTTCAAACCGTTCTGTTGAATGAATATGCATACAGGAGGAGAGAGTGCAAGGATGAGCTAATCATTATGGACTTATGAACCTACATAGGCTAGAGAAGGTTCCAAACCAGGCTGTATTCCTTAAAGCAAACCATGGAGGGCAAAGCAACAAGGGAGCATTAAATTGATAAGGGAATTGGGGCAAAGGTTGCAGCACAATACAATCTCCTGTGCTTAGGAGCCCGGTCAACTGAGTAGGTGGGGCAGCCAACCCCCTTAAAAAAGTAAATGGAATGTCGTAGGTCTTGCTGCCCTCCTCATAACAATGGGTATCCTTAGAACTGAAACATACAAAAAGAAAAGGAGGGCGCATCGACCTTGTGCATTACCAAAGATAACATTTATTTATAAAATACAACTAGAATTATACTCACAAACGAGCTTTAAAACGAGGCTTATCGATACTCCAGCAATTGCGAGCAGTATCTCTAGATGCCTGCAACCTGGACCAGATATTTGGAGGAACCAGATGGCATTGCAAATGGATTACACGTTACGAGGGAGAACCCTCTTCCTCAAAGCCACAGCAATGGTAGATTGACCTCCTTGAGAATCCACAGTCACATGTATGGGTAAACACCTACCTGAGCCTGCCACACCTATCCGAGTGAGTCCCATCCACCATGTCCATCTATCACATGATGCATACTGCACACTTGGATTTGGACTGATCTATGTCAAGGAAGTGTAAAAGATTGAATCCAAAGTATGTAGCTTACTGATCTGTCTACCTGCCTATTCTAATTATGACCATGATTTATACAGCAGAGGCCCAAAGAACATCATGGGTTCAGGTTTGAAGCTTCTTCTCTTGGTTGCTGGACTCGCTCTCTGTGTTGGGGTGAAGAATGTGGCCATCTGAAAGTGCCTGGGAGTACATCCTATTCTACTTGTATTTGAGATGTGCCAATGAGATGTTTTGGCCTTCTCATATGGATGCCTCCCGAGAGGTTAACTCCAGAACATCCCGATAAGAAGGCACTAGGTATGCCTAGAAGACACTTTTGGGATTACATCTCTCTAGCCTACAAATCTTCATTAAGAACTACAGCTCACTGCAGACCTGGTTTCTCTGCAAACCCCTATAGGACCGAACTGTGATATTTAAAATGTTACCCTCCTTCGCCAACATCATATGTCTTTAAATGAAGCTCATAAAAAAAGAAAAATACCGTAATCTTGTTTTTGTATCTAGCGTTTTGTTCCAACGCTCGTACATTTAAGCACAATTTATTTGCAAGCCTCATATTTTTTGTGTCGGAGAAACAAAGGTTTACAGTTTTCTAAATGCACCAGATGGTTTACGCATGAACTAAATTGCAAATATAAACTTGAGATCATCGGGAATGTCACATCTAGCCTGGCAGGCAGTTTTTAAACGCATTACCTACCGCTTCGTCTTTTATGTCTTTATTTATCACATTATAAAGTCATCCTCTGATATTTTTACCATGGGGATTTGTGAGGGGTGATCAATAGTTTCATAGGATAACGTAAAGAAAATTCGGCTCAGGAGAACAGAACCAATCAACATTAAAGGAACACTCCAGATAGATGAGAAAATATGGCGTTTAGGCCTCATGCACACTGTACTTTAAAATAACATTATAAAAATGTAAAAATGGCAGTAGCTTTGCATTAATTTTTTTAACGTTTTTGCAATAGCGTTTATTAGCGTTTTTCTTTGAAAAAAATTTTTTTTTTTTTTTTCTTATTGTTTAAAGCGGAGTTCCAACTGTTTAAATTTTTATATTTTTTTTGCATGAATATCATTTGTATAATACTCTTATTTATAGCACTCACGTTTTAGGGATGTGTCGCCGCTCGATTGTCGATTTCATATCGTAAGATAACTTATATTCTTCTTTGCTGGCATTTTCCATATTACTTGTGGGCATGTGAAGCCCACAAGCACTATCTTCTGGGACACAGTGCAGCTGAGCGACCAGCATGCACCGCCTGTTCTCGCGCATGCGCAGTATGTACGGCTCCCAGCGCCGTACACGTCTGACGTTGCCGTCACAACGGGCGTCGTCGTCGGAAGTGCCCACCCCGTTGTGATGGCAGCGAAGGTAAACTAGATAGAGATACAAATCGCCTTTTCCCACGTCATTTCCGGTTTTGAAGTAACGCAATTCCAGCCCCCTGGTGCTGCCTACTGACTCCTGGGAAATGATGACACATATCTCCCAGGAGCACTAGCGAGCACGGGTGCCGAGGGAAATGACGTCAGGTGACAGGAAGAGGCAGATTACAAGGTACCCCTTAGCAACAGCCAGGAAAGAGCAAGTAAAAAAAAAAAAAACATTTTTTTCCAAATGTTGTTGCTTAGGTTTTATTGCTGCTGAATAGGGATGAGCTTCGTGTTCGAGTCGAACCCATGTTCGACTCGAACATCGGCTGTTCGACCGTCCGTCGAATTGCGAACGATATGGGCCGTTCGCGCCAAATTCGTGTGGCGCGTCACGGCCCATAATTCACTGCGGCATCGCAGTGCATTGCTGGCTGATGATTGGCCAAGCATGCACTATGACCCGCATGCTTGGCCAATCACAGCGCCGCCTGAACAGAGAGCCGTAATTGGCCAAAGCCAAGGAGGCTTTGGCCAATTATGGCTCAGGGGATTTAGTACACGCCCCACACTATATAAGGCCGCCTGCACGGCGGCCCTGTGTAGTGTGTGTTCCGGCGTTGAAAGAGATAGACAGAGAGACAGTGTTTGATTTGAGTTAGATAGATTAGGCAGAACAGTCAGTCAGTTAGCTGCACTTACAGTGTATTGTGTATATATATGCATCCCAGGTGTTGCATATATATATATACACTGTATTCAGTTTAGCTAGATCCGTTCCTGTTATCTTCTATCTAGACTATTTACATTCAGTGCAGTGTGTCCTGCTCACAGTGTTCAGCTAGATCCGTTCCTGCTATTTACATTCAGTACAGTGCTTCCTGCTCACAGTGTTCAGCTAGATCCGTTCCTGCTATTTACATTCAGTGCAGTGCGTGCTGCTCACAGTGTTCAGCTAGATCCGTTCCTGCTATTTACATTCAGTGCAGTGCGTGCTGCTCACAGTGTTCAGCTAGATCCGTTCCTGCTATTTACATTCAGTGCAGTGCGTCCTGCTCACAGTGTTCAGCTAGATCCGTTCCTGCTATTTACATTCAGTGCAGTGCGTCCTGCTCACAGTGTTCAGCTAGATCCGTTCCTGCTATTTACATTCAGTGCAGTGCGTGCTGCTCACAGTGTTCAGCTAGATCCGTTCCTGCTATTTACATTCAGTGCAGTGCGTCCTGCTCACAGTGTTCAGCTAGATCCGTTCCTGTTATCTTCCTACTGACAGGCAGGCTTGTCTGGTTACAGTATATAAAGCTACCTGAAGAAAATTACAGGTGTTCTTTTTGATCCTATTAGTACCACGGTCAGGCAGCTAGACTATTTACATTTAGTACAGTGTGTCCTGCTCACAGTGTTCAGCTAGATCCGTTCCTGTTATTTACATTCAGTGCAGTGTGTCCTGCTCACAGTGTTCAGCTAGATCCGTTCCTGCTATTTACATTCAGTACAGTGCGTGCTGCTCACAGTGTTCAGCTAGATCCGTTCCTGCTATATACATTTAGTGCAGTACGTCCTGCTCACAGTGTTCAGCTAGATCCGTTCCTGTTATCTTCCTACTGACAGGCAGGCTTGTCTGGTTACAGTATATAAAGCTACCTGAAGAAAATTACAGGTGTTCTTTTTGATCCTATTAGTACCACGGTCAGGCAGCTAGACTATTTACATTTAGTACAGTGTGTCCTGCTCACAGTGTTCAGCTAGATCCGTTCCTGTTATTTACATTCAGTGCAGTGTGTCCTGCTCACAGTGTTCAGCTAGATCCGTTCCTGCTATTTACATTCAGTACAGTGCGTGCTGCTCACAGTGTTCAGCTAGATCCGTTCCTGCTATATACATTTAGTGCAGTACGTCCTGCTCACAGTGTTCAGCTAGATCCGTTCCTGTTATCTTCCTACTGACAGGCAGGCTTGTCTGGTTACAGTATATAAAGCTACCTGAAGAAAATTACAGGTGTTCTTTTTGATCCTATTAGTACCACGGTCAGGCAGCTAGACTATTTACATTTAGTACAGTGTGTCCTGCTCACAGTGTTCAGCTAGATCCGTTCCTGTTATTTACATTCAGTGCAGTGTGTCCTGCTCACAGTGTTCAGCTAGATCCGTTCCTGCTATTTACATTCAGTACAGTGCGTCCTGCTCACAGTGTTCAGCTAGATCCGTTCCTGCTATTTACATTCAGTGCAGTGCGTGCTGCTCACAGTGTTCAGCTAGATCCGTTCCTGCTATATACATTTAGTGCAGTACGTCCTGCTCACAGTGTTCAGCTAGATCCGTTCCTGTTATCTTCCTACTGACAGGCAGGCTTGTCTGGTTACAGTATATAAAGCTACCTGAAGAAAATTACAGGTGTTCTATCCCAGCTTAGTGCAGCTACAGGCCATTAGTATGTCTGGAAGGCCAAGAAGGAGAGGCAGACAGTCACAAGCCAATAAGAGAGGGCAAGCAGGCTCTGTGTCTAGTGCTGGTCGTGGAGACGGTGCATCCTCATCAGCACGTGGCCATGGGACACGCTTGGCCTTTTTTTCGGCAGCTGGCCGTGTTGAGCCGCAACATGCGGAAGACTTGGTCGAGTGGATGACCAAGCCGTCCTCATCCTCCTCATCCTCTCTCACCCATGCCCAGGGTGCTTTGTCTGGCAAAGCAGCGGCCTCTTCCCTCAGCTCAATGTCATCAGTGACTCCTTCCCTAGCCCCACCATGTCCTCCTGAGGATTCCCTCGAACTGTTTGACCACAGTGTTGGGTACATGCTCCAGGAGGATGCCCAGCGTTTGGAAGGCTCTGATGATGATACTGAGCTCAATGAAGGCAGTAACATGAGCACGGACAGAGGGGGTGCCCAAGAAGGACAGCAATCTGGCAGTCATGCTCCCCCTGCTGCAGCATACTGCCAGGTTTGCTCCAGTGATGAGGAGGGAGGGGATGATGAGGTCACTGACTCAACGTGGGTGCCTGATAGGAGAGAGGAGGAGGAGGAGGAGGAGGAGGAGGAGGAGGAGGAGGTGGCACATCACCAACTAGGCAGGATGCCCTCCAGGGGCCAGCCTAAGGGCAGCACATTGACTGCATCACACCCCAAAGCTCCACATGTGCAGGGCGCTGCAGTCTCTGCGCGTTATTCAAAAAGTTCTTTGGTGTGGGCCTTTTTTGAGACGAGTGCATCAGATCGCACCGCTGCTATTTGCAATATATGTCTCAAGCGTATCTCGCGTGGCCAAAACATCTCCCGCTTGGGTACCACATGCTTGACCAGACATATGTTGACCTGCCATGCAGTTCGTTGGCAAGCGTATCTAAAAGACCCACACCAAAGAACAAAGACGATCTCTCCTTGCTCCTCATCAGCTGAGATTTCCAACCCCACTAGACCTTCAGTCCTCTCTGCGACCTGCAGTGAGAGGAATGAAGGTGTAGAATTAGGTGTGTCACAGCCAAGTACTTATGGGCAATCTGCTTTTGGTACACCGACGTCAGATTGTACCAGGCAAATTTCCCTGCCCCAGCTGCTGCACCGCCGAAAGAAGTTTGCTCCCAGCCATCCACATGCCCAGCGGTTGAATGCTAGCTTGGCAAAATTGCTAGCACTTCAACTGCTGCCTTTTCAGTTGGTAGACTCTGCCCCCTTCCGTGAGTTTGTGGAATGTGCGGTTCCTCAGTGGCAGGTACCCAAACGCCACTTTTTCTCACGGAAGGCGATTCCGGCTCTCTACCGGCATGTGGAAGGCAATGTCCATGCCTCGCTGGACAGGGCGGTCAGCGGTAAGGTGCATATTACCGCTGACTCATGGTCCAGCAGGCATGGACAGGGACGTTACTTAAGTTTCACGGCGCATTGGGTGACTCTGCTGGCAGCTGGGAAGGATGCAGGACAAGGTGCAGTAGTGTTGGAGGTTGTTCCGCCACCACGCCTCCAAAATGCTGATTGTGACACACCTCTCTCCTCCACCCCCTCCTCTTCTTCTTCCTCCATGGCCTCTTCCTCGGAACCAGCGGTGCTCCGTAGGCGTTCAAGGGGCTACGCAAGTACGCAGGCCAAAAGATGCCATGCGGTGCTTGAGCTGGTGTGCTTGGGGGACAGGAGCCACACTGGGGCAGAGGTTCTGTCAGCTCTGCAGGGGCAGGTTCAGAGGTGGTTGACGCCACGCCAACTTAAGGCAGGAATGGTGGTTTGCGACAATGGCACCAACCTCCTCTCTGCCCTCCGACAGGGACAACTGACCCATGTGCCCTGTTTGGCTCACGTCCTTAACTTGGTGGTGCAGCGGTTCTTGGGCAGGTACCCGGGCTTACAGGATGTCCTGAGGCAGGCCAGGAAAGTCTGTGTGCATTTCCGCCGGTCATATAATGCCAGTGCTCGGCTGACGGACCTCCAAAAGGAGTTTAACCTGCCCAAGAACCGCCTAATCTGTGACATGCCCACCAGGTGGAACTCGACGTTGGCCATGCTGCAGCGGCTGCACACGCAGCAGAGGGCCATCAATGAGTACCTGTGCGACTATGGCACCAGGACAGGGTCAGGGGACCTTGGTTTTTTTTCCCCACGCCAGTGGGCCATGATCAGGGATGCATGCACTGTCCTGTCACCATTCGAGGAGGCCACGAGGATGGTGAGCACTGACAGTGCATGCATCAGTGACACTGTCCCCCTTGTCCACCTGTTGGAGCACACGCTGCGTGGGATAATGGACAGGGCACTTGAGGCAGAACAGAGGCAGGAAGAGGAGGACTTCCTTAGCTCTCAAGGCCCCCTTTATCCAGACAGTGTTCCTGCGTGCCCGCCGATCACACAGGAAGAGGACGAGGAGGAGGAGGAGGAGGAGGAGGAAGATTGTGTCAGTATGGAGGTGGAGCCTGGCACTCAGCATCAGCAGTCTTTAAGGGATCAGTCCCAAGGAACACATGGACTTGTACGTGGCTGGGAGGAGGTGGCTGCGGACGTTGTTGTCCTTAGTGACCCAGAGGACTCCGGACCGAATGCCTCAGCAAACCTACGCTGCATGGCCTCCCTGATCCTGCAAAGCCTGCGTAAGGATCCTCGTATTCGTGGTATCAAGGAGAAGGACCAATACTGGCTGGCAACCCTCCTTGATCCACGTTACAAGGGTAAGGTTGCGGACCTTATCTTGCCATCGCAGAGGGAGCAGAGGATGAAACATCTTCGGGAGGCCTTGCAGAAAGGTCTGTGCAACGCGTTCCCAGAGACTGGGAGGTTACAAACTCCTGTTTCTGGACAACGTGTTGCTGAGGCTTCGGTCAGTCAAAGAAGGAGCGGTGGAGAAGGTGGCCGTCTGACCGATGCGTTCAGACAATTTTTTGGTCCGCAGCCCCAAGGTATGATCGGTTCCAGCAACCATCGCCAGCGTCTGTTTTACATGGTGCAGGAATACCTAGGGGCAAGATCAGACTTGGACACCTTTCCCACCGAAAATCCTCTGGGTTACTGGGTCTTGAGGATGGATCACTGGCCAGAGCTTGCACAGTATGCAATTGAGCTACTGGCCTGTCCTGCATCCAGCGTTCTTTCGGAACGCACATTCAGTGCTGCTGGAGGCGTGGTAACCGATCACAGGGTGCGTCTGTCCACCGACTCGGTCGATCGGCTGACCTTCATAAAAATGAATCAGTCTTGGATCACCACCAGCTACCAAGCACCTGATGCAGATGTAACCGAATAATTTTTTTTGAAATCTCAGATCCCTTCAAAGACTGCCTATGCTGATGCTGAGTGACTATCCCTGAGTAATTATCCTCTTCCTCCTCAATCATCACGCTGATAGCTTGTAAGAACATTTTTGGTTCTGGGCGCCACCACCAGTGCCTAAGGCACAATTTTTCAGCCCCTGTTTAACAGGGGCGTGTAATTACAATTTTTGATGTAATACTTTGCAGCAGGGCTCGTTCCTGCATTCCAACTAGAGTGTCTGTGAGGGGTTGCAGTGTTGTGGCACCAGCACCAGTGCCTAAGACCCAATTTTTCTGCCCCTGTCTAACAGGGGCGTGTAATTACAATTTTTGATGCAATACTTTGCAGCAGGGCTTGTTCCTGCATTCCAACTAGAGTGTCTGTGAGGGGTTGCAGTGTTGTGGCACCAGCACCAGTGCCTAAGACCCAATTTTTCAGCCCCTGTCTAACAGGGGCGTGTAATTACAATTTTTGATGCAATACTTTGCAGCAGGGCTTGTTCCTGCGTTTCAACTAGAGTGTCTGTGAGGGGTTGCAGTGTTGTGGCACCAGCACCAGTGCCTAAGACCCAATTTTTCAGCCCCTGTCTAACAGGGGCGTGTAATTACAATTTTTGATGCAATACTTTGCAGCTGGGCTTGTTCCTGCGTTTCAACTAGAGTGTCTGTGAGGGGTTGCAGTGTTGTGGCACCAGCACCAGTGCCTAAGGCCTAATTTTTCAGCTCCTGTTCAACAGGGGCATGTAATTACAATTCTTGATCTAATATTTCACAGCAGGGCCCTGTGAGGGCTTACAGTGTTTTGGCCACAGCAACACCTAAGGCCCAAATTTCTGCTGAGTATATAGGGCAGGACCCTACTTTCAAACATCTAACTTACAAACGACTCCTACTTGCAAACGGAAGGAGACAACAGGAAGTGAGATGAAATCTACCCCTAAGGAAGGGAAATTCTCTCCTGTAAGAGTTAATATGGGAAAACAATTTTTCCTTTCCACTGATGCTTTCCAATCCTTGTTCCACAAAAAAACCCAAATTTTCAAAAAACATTTTTCATTGGGACAAAAAAGTGAGGTGAAATCTTCTGAAGAGGAGGAAAGACGCAAAACAAATGTCACAGGGGTGATAACCCTTCCCTATGTTTTCCAAAAAGCTTAGAAAAGATTTTTTGGCTGGAGCTAAACACATTAAAAATGTTCAAAATTACAAACAGATTCTACTTAACAACAAACCTACAGTCCCTGTCTTGTTTGCACCGCCTGTATACTGCTGTTCAGAGTATATAGGGACCTTTCCTTATTTTAATTTGGGTGCGGGGTTCCCCTTAATATCCATACAAGACCCAAAGGGCCTGGTAATGGACTGGGGGGTACCCATGCCGTTTGTCTCACTGATTTTCATCCATATTGCCATGACCCGACATGACATTAAACCCGCAAGCAGTTTTAAATGAGATTTTTTCCTTTAAAAATGACATTTGGTGCAGGGACTGTTCTAAACATGGGAAACACGCGTCACTTTACAGGCATACTATAGACACCCCCCAGGTACGATATTTAAAGGAATATTTCACTTTTTTTTTTTTACTTTAAGCATCATTAAAATCACTGCTCCCGAAAAAACGGCCGTTTTTAAAAGTTTTTTTTGCATTGATACATGTCCCCTGGGGTAGGACCCGGGTCCCCAAACCCTTTTTAGGACAATACCATGCAAATTAGCCTTTAAAATGAGCACTTTTGATTTCGAACGTTCGAGTCCCATAGACGTCAATGGGGTTCTAACGTTCGTGCGAACTTGCGGTCCGTTCGCGGGTTCTGGTGCGAACCGAACCGGGGGGTGTTCGGCTCATCCCTACTGCTGAATACTGCAAAGTAAATTTTATGGGTGGAACTCCGCTTTAAATAAAAAACATAAAAAAATGCTGGTGAGCTGCGTTTTTGAGCGTTTGTCGGCGTTTATAAGCGTTTTTGACGTAGAGCGTTTTTACAGCTGGGAACCTCTCAGAACCCACTAGTTTTGGTTTTTTTTTAAAGCCACAAAAAAACGCCCCAGCCAAAAACTGCTGATAACGGCCTATGTGTGCATGGACACATAGGATAACATGATGGGGAGTTTATTGACTGTAGAAAAAAATGTCTGAAGCCAAAAACAGCAGCTGTAAAAACGTCCAAAAACATCCAGTGTGCAAGAGGCCTAAAAGTGAAAGCTTTCAGTGACCTTTAACCCATATTGAAACTTTTTAAAAGCCACCTTCTAGTCCTTCTAGCGGTTTGTTTAACCCTTTCGCTACAGTTACATAGTAGGTGAGGTTGAAAAAAGACACAAGTCCATCAAGTCCAACCTATGTGTGTGATTATATGTCAGTATTACATTTTATATCCCTGTATGTTGCGGTCATTCAGGTGCTTATCTAATAGTTTCTTGAAGCTATCAATGCTCCCCGCTGAGACCACCGCCTGTGGAAGGGAATTCCACATCCTTGCCGCTCTTACAGTAAAGAACCCTCTACGTAGTTTAAGGTTAAACCTCTTTTCTTCTAATTTTAATGAGTGGCCGCAAGTCTTGTTAAACTCTCTTCTGTAAAAAAGTTTTATTTCTATTGTGGGGTCACCAGTACAGTATTTGTAAATTGAAATCATATCCCCTCTCAAGCGTCTCTTCTCCAGAGAGAATAAGTTCAGTGCTCGCAACCTTTCCTCATAACTAAGATCCTCCAGACCCTTTATTAGCTTTTTTGCCCTTCTTTGTACTCGCTCCATTTCCTGTAATCCTTCCTGAGGACTGGTGCCCAGAACTGGACAACATACTCCAGGTGCGGCCGGACCAGAGTCTTGTAGAGTGGGAGAATTTTTAGTTTCATCTCTGGAGTTGATCCCCTTTTTAATGCCAATATTCTGTTTGCTTTGTTAGCAGCAGCTTGGCATTGCATGCCATTGCTGAGCCTATCATCTACTAGGACCCCCAGGTCCTTTTCCATCCTAGATTCCCCCAGAGGTTCTCCCCCCAGTGTATAGATTACAAAGATAGATTATAGACAGTACAAATTGATGTGCATTTTTGACCTAAAGATTTATTAAAACTACCCAAAACATAGATTTTCTGATAGAAGAAGACTTGTAAAATGAAAGAATGGTATTAGCAAATATTAAGGTCACACTATATTTGCCCAACTGCTTACATAACATATTTTTAGTAAAAAAAACAAATTACATTTTTATTTTATTTTGATCAATGTGAACACAATCTAAACATTATTTTTTAGCTAAATGGAAAAGATGAGATTTTGTCGAGCAAATAGATGCCAAATATGTCAGACCTCCACCACCACCAAAAAGGCCAACCCAGTCCAGTCCAGTAGCCTTTCCCACTCCACCCCCTTCCTTTGGTTAATCTACAGTATAAATTAAAAAATAAAAAAAAAAACTAACATGGATCTCCAATCTCAGTTGACGCCTTGTAAGGTAAACACGTTGGGCGGAGTCAGTCGTGACCTCATTGCGCATGGACCGTACTGACATGGCACTGCGATAATCTGTGCTATTACATATGTAATAGTTTGTAAGTGCAATCTTTTTTTTAAATAAATCTTCGGTTTTAAATGGTAATGCACCATCAGTCCTCCTTGCATCTTTCCTTCGTCTGGTGAGCCTAGAATCTGTGTGGATTCAGAGTCCTAGAGAGGAAGTAACCCAGACCGTCATTGCCTCAGCCGTGATCAGTGTGTATGCTCATTGACCTTTCTGGTAAGCAGCCATTTTATTTGTGAACGGTGGTGATGCATGCAGCACTTTGAAGGCTACTGAACACTACAATACCAGCACACATCTGCAGTTTTTCCTGTGTTTCGTTTTTCATTTATTTTTTACTTTTTATTTTTTCATATATATTTTATATATATTTTCTTTTTTGGGACTATGCGCTCAAGTCCCTGCAGCTCTCATTGGCCCTCTTATGACTCAGCCCCCCCCCCCCCCCCCCCCCTCAGCCGTGATCAGTGTGTATGCTCATTGACCTTTCAGGTCTGGTAAGCAGCCATTTTATTATTTGTGAACGGTGGTGATGCATGCAGCACTTTGAAGGCTACTGAACACTACAATACCAGCACACATCTACAGTTTTTCCTGTGTTTCGTTTTTCATTTATTTTTTACTTTTTATTTTTTCATATATATTTTATATATATTTTCTTTTTTGGGACTATGCGCTCAAGTCCCTGCAGCTCTCATTGGCCCTCTTATGACTCAGCCCCCCCCCCCCCCCCGTCATGGCAAACGTTCACAAGAGTGAGAGAGAGAACTGTGCAAGATGTCATAAGCCTAAGCTAATGACCAGACAAGAAACAGGAAGAGGGCTGTATAAGGTATTTACTGGCAAAAAAAAATTACTATCCAAAGTTAAAACAACAGTGAGCAGAGGATTTAATAGATGGAAAGTTGAAAAAATGACTGAAGGTCCGCTTTAACTACAGTAGAGAAAAGTCAGGTCACAAGGTGCTGGGAGGGCTCCCCTTGCGGCTAAGTGCAGCACACCCCTGAAGGTGGTACAGGGAATGCAGTGCCCAAAGAAGCACGGTTTGCCAGTTACTGTGGTCTGGAGAGCTGATCACTGTGAGGTGGCTGGAACAAGCAGGATGCAATGTAGGGCAGGTGTGCTTGGGTAGTACCAGACATACTTGGTGGCAGGGCAGACTAGAAGCAGAACCAGGAGCCAGGCCAGGGGTCATACATGGTGACATCAGTCAGTAGTAGATTCAGGTAGCAGAACTGGAACAAGCCGGGGTCACACAAAGTAAGACAGATGGTAGCAGAGTCAGAGAGCCAAGCCGGGGTCACACAAAGTAAGACAGATGGTAGCAGAGTCAGAGAGCCAAGCCGGGGTCAAGCACAATGGAGTAAGCAGGAGCAAAGTCAGGGGTCAAACCAGAAGATCAGGATACGCAGGTCAAGGCAAGCCGGATCGGTAACGGGAGGTCCAAGATCAGGATAGACAGAAGCACAGGGAAGCTGACGATAATCCAGCAATCCACAGCTCACAGCAGCAGGTTTATATAGGCCAGTGGGCACCAGCATCTGTCACGCCGTGCACCGGTTCGCATTGCACACGGAAGTTCGCCAGATGCGGTCATGGTGATTATTGCCAGAATTTCTCATTCTTCTTCGGCCATCTCCCTGACATCGGGACTGGATGGACAGAAATACAAATCCATAGACAGGTAGAGCCCCTCAGATCTAAGTATTCCAAATGCATATTTGGTGGTTTCCTTGAGTTCAATCCTAAATGATACATCAACAGTAGATCTAGACGCAGCTTTTCCCTAATTATTTTGGTGCCGAGTCTATATCTACAAATGATTTTAGCGTTCTGTTTCCACGTGGAGGACTCTTTGTTTTATTCCTCTGACCTTTCAGAACGAGGCAGTAGGGTTCTTATACTTCATTCTCCTGACTTTATTATTTAACTGTATTACCAGCCTCTCCGTTCTTCCTCCTGCATTTATGGGAAGTTCTCTCAATAACAATACATTAGAGTATCTCCAGTGTCCCTCTCAAATGTTCTTTTAATTGTCATTCTAAGACATTTAACCTTCTTTCTTCTCCAATTACTTGAAACATTTCCAGAACAAGGGAGTTCAGAATGTGCCCTTGTCATTCACAATCATAAATAAGCCCTCCAGAAGCTATCGGAGAAAAGAGCAATAAATGGAAAGGTCAGTGAAGGAAAGTCCTCTGAGGTACGACTCGGTAATAGAAAGGAAAATATACTACAATATATGTTATCCAGTTACACCTCTGCAGATTGTCCGGGTATTACAGTTTTAATAGCCATCTGCTATTTTATTTTTTTTGAACAAGAGACCCGATTACAGGCTTGTTTGTCCAACAGCTGCTTTAACCACATATCTCCCGGGAAGATTTTACATTTTTCAGCATTTTTTGTGCTACAAATTGCTTTAACCACTTGAGCTCCAAAACATTTTACTCCCTTCATGACCAGGCCATTTTTTTTTTTGCTATACAGCGCTTCACTGCTTTAACTGGTAATTGCACAGTCAGGCAACACTGTACACAAATTCCATTTATATCATTTTTTTCACATAAATAGAGCTTTCTTTTGATGGTATTTGATCACCACTGGGTTTTTTCTATTTTTTGCGATATAGACTAAAAAAGAGCGCAAATTTTTGAAAAAAAAAAAAAAAATTCTATAGTTTGCTATATAACATATCCAATGAAAAAAAAAATGTTAAAAATAAAATTTATTTTCAAAATGTCTTCTGCTACATATGTTTGGTTAAAAAAAAAAAAAAATCCCAATCAATATACATTGATTGGTTTGTGTGTGTATATATATTTATTGGTTTGTATGTGTGTGTGTGTGTGTGTGTGTATATGTATGTATGTATGTATATATATATATATATATATATATATATATATATATATATATATATATATATATATTGTCAATTTACGCAGCGCTTTACATATACATTGTACATTCACATCAGTCCCTACCCTCAAGGAGCTTAGGAGCTTACAATCTAAGGTCCCTAACTCACACTCATATACTAGAGCCAATTTAGACAGAAGCCAGTTAACCTACCAGCATGTCTTTGGAGTGTGGGAGGAAACCGGAGTACCCGGAGGAAACCCACACAGGGAGAACATGCAAACTCCAGGCAGATAATATCATGGTTGGGATTCAAACCAGCGTGGTAATCAGCGACTTATAATGATGGTAATCAGCGACGATTTTTACTGCTAGGCAAGAGTGCTACCCACTACATCACTGTGCCGCATATATATCTATATCTCTATATCTCTATATCTATAGCTATAGCTATATCTATATCTATCTATTGTATATAGGAATTTTACTAATGGTGGTAATCGACTTGTAATGGCACTGTGCTAGTCTGGCGGGCAGTCTGACACGAACTGACTCTGCGGGTAACTGACCAACTGCCAATGATATCACCAGTTACACCAATACATTAATCAGTGCTAATAATATGCATTGTCACTGTACTAATGACACTGTCTGACATCCAGGTCCCCCCCAAAAAAAAACTAAAAGTCAGCAGCTACGAATACTGTAGGTGCTGACTTTTTACTATTAGGGCACTTACCTGTCTAGGCATCCAGTAGTGTCTTCTTCAATCGGCTATCAGGTGCTGGTGTCGCCATCTTGACTAAGGGAAACCATGCGGCTTCACAGCTGGTTTCCGACTGCGCGTCTGCAAAGCGTGCTGCGCTTTGTGAAAAGTCTGCGGTGTTCTGGAACCTGTGAAGTGTCCCAGAAGGCTGCGGGGGAAAGGGAGGGACCTCCCCGCCTCCCACCCAAAAGGTGCCAGATGTTTACGATGTATGTACTGTGTCCTGATTTTACTAAGCAAAGTGCCAGTTTGTACTCCCTGAAAAAAAAAAAAAAAATCAGCTCATCGCTGCTATCTGTAGAGAGCTCTGTGTTGTTTACCAACACAGGGCTCTCTTCTGTCATTCCCTCAGACGATCAGCGGCTCCCGGCCATAAATTATTGGACGGGACCCGCTGGTCAGCTTGTGTTGCAGCAAATGGCAGCCCAAGCTTCTGGGCTCGCACGCAGACCTGGAAAAAAAGCTGTGACGTACAGGTACAATATGGTGCCTGTACGAGCCAACCTGCTGCAGTATATGAATTGCGGTGGGTCAGCAAGTGGTTAAATCCCCAAACCATTATATAATTTTCTAGCAGAGGCCCTGTGGAATAAAATGGTCGCTGTTGCAATTTTGAGTAGAACCTTGATAAAGTTCTTAGCAGAGGAGAGCAGGGAAATGAAGGTTTTCCGATCTTCTGCTAATGTGCTACATTGATTTACCTTTCCCTCAGCCTTCCCGGAGGAATGGGCGTGGGGGAAGGGGGTGCGTCGCATTCTCATTTCTTAATTCGCGATTCTATAAAAGTGGTCAGGTGGCTCTGCAGCTGCCCGGATTACTTTTACATGATGGCCAATTGCTGGCTGAAAAAAAACAATTCTAAGCTCACAGTTGCAGCAGCCAAGAGCTACATCCCCTTTAATGCCAGGACATTTATAAAAGGACCTTGGTAGACAAGGGGGTTAGACAATAAGTATCCTGTTCTCTTTGTATTGCTTCCTTTGTGTGAAATCCCTGGTGTTCCTGCCAGTCCCTCTGCTTTCCTATTAAAAACTGACACTAGGCATGCAAGCACATTGTGGTCGGTGAGTTTTCTACCTGTGCTGGGAACTCAACCTTCCTGTCCTCCAATGATCAGACTTCTGCCGACACATCACCCCCCCCCTTCCCCTCCGCCATTTACTGGGAAGATCCGTGTGCTGCTGTTTCTCCTCCCCCAGCTCCTTATACAGCAGAGAACAGAGGGTATGTGATCACTTCTACTATCTATACATACGTTTTGCCTTTCATTTCTATTTTAAACTGAATTTGTTGTTTTAAAAGGTGAGGGCTCACATATACTTTAATGCTGGGTACACATGAGTAGCATTTTATTTAACCATTCATTGGGAATCATTCATCAGAATATTCTTGCCATCGAGTCAAGTATTTTGTTTGGAAACCCTTAAGATTTCCTCCAGTCCTGCTTCTTCAAATTTTCTTGGGCAAAAACGAACATCGATTCAACCCCTCTAGCCATTAGAAAATAAATTGACCAAAATCGATCATTTTTGAATGAAATTGTGTCCCCACCATTAGGTTGAGGTTGCTCTGTCTCTTTCTTCCTCCATTGTTGCTCATTTTTGATCTGATCTGTATAGATCTGTATGAGGGAACGTACCATTTGAATGTGCTTTCTGGTAAAACACGAGCATTTTGCACTTAAGCTGACTCAGGGAACACATTGTAATTTTTACCGTACCATTTATCTCCTGCACCTGATTACCCGAAAACTCGGAAAGCCAAATATTTTTTGCTGCCGGTATCTTTATTTTCAGACTGACACCGTAAAGGAGACTTCAAAAATGTAGGCCAGAGTTAAAAGTGACCCTGTCAATCGCCTGGAAGCCCAACTGAACTTTGCCATTAAATTGTCATCCACACAAACGTTCAGAGTCCTCATTGACATGGATCTAAATGTAGTAGTACTGTGTTCTATGGGCCCATGCACACTGGGTGGTATTGGTCCAAAATGTAAAGCTACGTGAGTGTTAACATGTACAGTGCAAATATACTGTATTGGAGCCACCTGGGTTTCAGCTACTAAGGGCACTAGGTGGCAGGAGCTGCGTGCAGTGTAGCAACCAAAGATGTTAGGAGGCAGGACTCAACTCTGCTCTATCAACTGAGGACACTAGGCAGCAAGAGTCAACAGTGTTCTAGCAGCTGAGGACATGAGGCAGCAAAAGCCAACAGTGTTCTATCAACTGAGGACACTAGGCAGGAAGAGTCAACTGCATTCTAGCAACTGAGGACACGAGGCAAGAAGAGTCAACAGTGTTCTAGCAACTGAGGCAGGAAAAGTCAACAGTGTTCTATCAACTGAGGACACGAGGCAGCAAAAGCCAACAGTGTTCTATCAACTGAGGACACGAGGCAGCAAAAGCCAACGGTGTTCTATCAACTGAGGACACTAGGCAGCAAAAGTCAACAGTGTTCTATCAACTGAGGACACGAGGCAGCAAAAGCCAACAGTGTTCTATCAACTGAGGACACGAGGCAGCAAAAGCCAACAGTGTTCTATCAACTGAGGACACAAGGCAGCAAAAGCCAACAGTGTTCTAGCAACTGAGGACACTAGGTAGCAGGAGCCAACTGTATTCTAGCAAATGAGGACTCTAGGTGGCAGGAGCTACATGCAGTGTTGCAGCCATGGATGCTAGGAGGCAGGACTCAACTGTGCTCTATCAACTGAGGACACTAGGCAGCAAGGGTCAACAGTGTTCTAGCAACTGAGGACACTAAGCAGCAAGAGTCAACAGTGTTCTAGCAGCTGAGGATACTAGGCAGCAAGAGTCAACAGTGTTCTATCAACTGAGGACATGAGGCAGCAAAAGCCAACAGTGTTCTATCAACTGAGGACACAAGGCAGCAAAAGCCAACAGTGTTCTAGCAACTGAGGACACGAGGCAAGAAGAGTCAACAGTGTTCTAGCAACTGAGGACACTAGGTAGGAAGAGTCAACTGCATTCTAGCAACTGAGGACACTAGGCAGCAAAAGCCAACAGTGTTCTAGCAACTGAGGACACTAGGTAGCAGGAGCCAACTGTATTCTAGCAAATGAGGACTCTAGGTGGCAGGAGCTGCATACAGTGTTGCAGCCATGGATGCTAGGAGGCAGGACTCAACTGTGCTCTATCAACTGAGGACGCTAGGCAGCAAGAGTCAACTGCATTCCAGCAACTGAGGACATTAGGCAGCAAAAGCCAACAGTGTTCTATCTACTGAGGACATGAGGCAGCAAAAGCCAACAGTGTTCTAGCAACTGAGGACGCTAGGTGGCAGAAGCCAACTGCATTCAAAATCTAAAGCTACGTAAGTGCTAACAGTGAACAGTGCATATATACTGTATTGGAGCCGCCTGAATTCCAGGTACCAGGGGCACTAGGTGGCAGAAGCTGCTTGCAGTGTACCAAGGATGCTAACAGGCAGGCCCCAACTCTGTTCTATCAACTAAGGAAGCTAGGCAGCAAAAGCCAACTGTATTCTAGTAACTTAGGAGGCCAGGCAGCTGGGCCAACTGTGTTTTAGCAACTGAGGACACCAGGCCACAGATGCTTGATACATCCTAGCAACCGAAGGCACTGGGCAGCAGGAGCCAACTGCATCCTAGGAACTGAGGAAGCTAGGCAGCAGGAGCCACCTGTTACTTAGCAGACCAAGGATGCTAGGTGGCAAGAACTTCTCACGTTGTAGCAACCAAGGATGCAAGGAGGCAGGAGCCAACTGCATTCTACCACCCTAGGCAGCAGAGCTCAACTGCATTCTAGCATCTGAGGACACTAGGCGGCTGGAGCCAACTGCATTCTAGCATCTGAGGACACTAGGCGGCTGGAGCCAACTGCATTCTAGCATCTGAGGACACTAGGCGGCTGGAGCCAACTGCATTCTACCACCCTAGGCAGCAGAGGTCAACTGCATTCTAGCATCTGAGGACACTAGGCGGCAGGAGCCAACTGTATTCTAGCAACTGGGGATGCTAAGTGCCAAAAGCCAACTGCATGCTAGCAACTGAGGACGCCAGGTGGCAGGAGATGATGGTATCGTAGCAACTAAGGACACTAGGCAGCAGGAGCCGCTTGTTATCTAACAAACGAAGGATGCTAGGTGGTTGGGGCTTATCGATAGTAAATTGGTGGTGCAGGTGCCAATGACTATACATTGTTGATATTTAAATGTTGGCCCTGAGCAGCAGCCCATAGGGTGCATTTGCGCCATATGCATGTAACCCTTAGCACAAATGTTTATATGCATACAGTGTATGGACAGGATTTTACATAGGACCCTACTGCCAGGAATATTCTGCATAAAGTGATATGCCTCTTGTTCATGTGGCCAAATTTATTCCAGGTGCATCAAATCAAAAGTAGCCATAGCCGGGATAGAAAAGCCTGTCCCATGCCAGCATGCTGCAGAGAAGGACCCTTGCTCTTTTTGTGGCAGCAGTGGTCTCTCTGGAGAGGTCCAACACACCCTCTGCTGAGTCAGACCTAGAGATTTCCAATTAGCGGGAGAGAGGAAGGTTCCATAACAAAAACTTGGGAACAAAGCAGAAATTGGCTGCCATTGTTGGTGTCAGTGGGATTAATAGTGCTCCATTGTTGTCAGTCGGAGGAATAGTGCTCCGTTGTTGGTGTCAGTGAGGGGAGCAGTGCCCCATTGTTGGTGTCGGTGAGGGGAGCAGTGCCCCATTGTTGGTGTCAGTGAGGGGAGCAGTGCCCCATTGTTGGTGTCAGTGAGGGGAGCAGTGCCCCATTGTTGGTATCAGTGAGGGGAGCAGTGCCCCATTGTTGGTGTCAGTGAGGGGAGCAGTGCCCCATTGTTGGTGTCAGTGAGGGGAGCAGTGCCCCATTGTTGGTGTCAGTGAGGGGAGCAGTGCCCCGTTGTTGGTGTCAGTGAGGGGAGCAGTGCCCCGTTGTTGGTGTCAGTGAGGGGAGCAGTGCCCCGTTGTTGGTGTCAGTGAGGGGAGCAGTGCCCCGTTGTTGGTGTCAGTGAGGGGAGCAGTGCCCCGTTGTTGGTGTCAGTGAGGGGAGCAGTGCCCCGTTGTTGGTGTCAGTGAGGGGAGCAGTGCCCCATTGTTGGTGTCAGTGAGGGGAGCAGTGCCCCGTTGTTGGTGTCAGTGAGGGGAGCAGTGCCCCGTTGTTGGTGTCAGTGAGGGGAGCAGTGCCCCGTTGTTGGTGTCAGTGAGGGGAGCAGTGCCCCATTGTTGGTGTCAGTGAGGGGAGCAGTGCCCCATTGTTGGTGTCAGTGAGGGGAGCAGTGCCCCATTGTTGGTGTCAGTGAGGGGAGTTCAACATTTGTGTCTGTGGAAGAAATAGTTCCCCAAGGGCCGGATAAAGGCAGTCAAAGGGCTACATCCGGCCCGCGGGCCACAGTTTGGTGACCACTGATTTAGCACTTTCCACCCCAGCCTGACTGTCCCTGGCCTATCCCTTTCATTTGGGTATCACCTGGTCTGCATGCAAACACAGCCTGCCTAGGACCGCCCACTCTTCCAGATTTATACCCACCCCATTAAGGCATTTTGGTACTTGCAAAATTCCTCCCAAGAGCCAGCCCTCTGCTTGCATCAGGGGCTCCTGGGAGGAGTACTGAGGGCGGGTGCTGTGATGTTCTCAGGAAGCCATGTACAGAATCCTGCCAGCCCCTCCCACCAGACATGATCTGCCTGCATTGCATAGAGAAGCAGAGAGACCCAGGGATGACATCACTGGATCTAAAGGAGGATATGTGATTAACACAGAAAAGTTTTATTTTCAAATGTCATTATCATGTTAATAAGGATTGGGAGGGAGGAAAGAGGGAAGGTAGAATATAAGCAAATTAAACTTCAGTTTCTTTCTGAATTCCACTTTCTTTTTTTTTTTTCTTTTTTTTTTAACTTATTCTTTCTTTTTGTTGAATTGTCATTTTAATTATGGATGAAGCTACCAGCCTGCCAAATCTTCCTGGCCAGTGTGTAGCAATGTCTGTGCTGCAGATGATTACCTTCTTTCTAATGCAGATGATGTGAGGGTGTCAATAATTCATACTACGCTCCGTGTTCACAACGCTCTCCCTGTAGCAAATCACCTTGTCACTTCTCCTTCCTCCCTCCCCGACATCTTCAGAAATATCGCCTTTGAAGGCACCGTCACAAACGTACATATTTAAAGCCAGGTGCATAGGAAATCGAGGAGCGGAGCGTGATTAATGGAGCAGGGGCCTGTCCCTGTCAACAATTCTCAAGTCAAATGTCTGAGCAACACTGAGATTTTTTATTTTAAGGGGTTTTGTATGTAAATCTGAAAATCTTTTCAGAAAAGGGTTTGTATTGGCCAGTTGATTTTCTCTACAGTGTTTCTAAATAGACCATTAAGATGGTCTTCAATGTCTATCAGTTATTTCCCAGACTGACAATGAGGCTGTCTGATGTGCCCCCTGTGCTCCTTCATCAAGGATGGAGGCACTCTAATACGGGAGGTATTAAATAACAAACATGTTATACTTACCTCCTCTGTGCAATTGGTTTTGCCCAGAGCAGCCCCGATCCTCCTCTTCTCAGGTCCCTCTTCGGCTCTCCTGGCCCCTCCCTCCTCTTCTCAGGTCCCTCTTCAGCTCTCCTGGCCCCTCCCTCCTCTTCTCAGGTCCCTCTTCGGCTCTCCTGGCCCCTCCCTCCTCTTCTCAGGTCCCTCTTCGGCTCTCCTGGCCCCTCCCTCCCCTTCTCAGGTTCCTCTTCGGCTCTCCTGGCCCCTCCCTCCTCTTCTCAGGTCCCTCTTCGGCTCTCCTGGCCCCTCCCTCCTCTTCTCAGGTCCCTCTTCGGCTCTCCTGGCCCCTCCCTCCTCTTCTCAGGTCCCTCTTCGGCTCTCCTGGCCCCTCCCTCCCCTTCTCAGGTTCCTCTTCGGCTCTCCTGGCCCCTCCCTCCTCTTCTCAGGTCCCTCTTCGGCTCTCCTGGCCCCTCCCTCCCTCTTCTCAGGTCCCTCTTCGGCTCTCCTGGCCCCTCCCTCCCTCTTCTCAGGTCCCTCTTCGGCTCTCCTGGCCCCTCCCTCCTCTTCTCAGGTCCCTCTTCGGCTCTCCTGGCCCCTCCCTCCTCTTCTCAGGTCCCTCTTCGGCTCTCCTGGCCCCTCCCTCCTCTTCTCAGGTCCCTCTTCGGCTCTCCTGGCCCCTCCCTCCTCTTCTCAGGTCCCTCTTCGGCTCTCCTGGCCCCTCCCTCCTCTTCTCAGGTCCCTCTTCGGCTCTCCTGGCCCCTCCCTCCTCTTCTCAGGTCCCTCTTCGGCTCTCCTGGCCCCTCCCTCCCTCTTCTCAGGTCCCTCTTTGGCTCTCCTGGCCCCTCCCTCCTCTTCTCAGGTCCCTCTTCGGCTCTCCTGGCCCCTCCCTCCCCTTCTCAGGTCCCTCTTCCGCTCTCCTGGCCCCTCCCTCCCCTTCTCAGGTTCCTCTTCGGCTCTCCTGGCCCCTCCCTCCCCTTCTCAGGTCCCTCTTCGGCTCTCCTGGCCCCTCCCTCCCCTTCTCAGGTTCCTCTTCGGCTCTCCTGGCCCCTCCCTCCTCTTCTCAGGTCCCTCTTCGGCTCTCCTGGCCCCTCCCTCCTCTTCTCAGGTCCCTCTTCGGCTCTCCTGGCCCCTCCCTCCTCTTCTCAGGTCCCTCTTCGGCTCTCCTGGCCCCTCCCTCCTCTTCTCAGGTCCCTCTTCGGCTCTCCTGGCCCCTCCCTCCTCTTCTCAGGTCCCTCTTCGGCTCTCCTGGCCCCTCCCTCCTCTTCTCAGGTCCCTCTTCGGCTCTCCTGGCCCCTCCCTCCTCTTCTCAGGTCCCTCTTCGGCTCTCCTGGCCCCTCCCTCCCTCTTCTCAGGTCCCTCTTTGGCTCTCCTGGCCCCTCCCTCCTCTTCTCAGGTCCCTCTTCGGCTCTCCTGGCCCCTCCCTCCCCTTCTCAGGTCCCTCTTCCGCTCTCCTGGCCCCTCCCTCCCCTTCTCAGGTTCCTCTTCGGCTCTCCTGGCCCCTCCCTCCCCTTCTCAGGTCCCTCTTCGGCTCTCCTGGCCCCTCCCTCCCCTTCTCAGGTTCCTCTTCGGCTCTCCTGGCCCCTCCCTCCTCTTCTCAGGTCCCTCTTCGGCTCTCCTGGCCCCTCCCTCCTCTTCTCAGGTCCCTCTTCGGCTCTCCTGGCCCCTCCCTCCCTCTTCTCAGGTCCCTCTTCGGCTCTCCTGGCCCCTCCCTCCTCTTCTCAGGTCCCTCTTCGGCTCTCCTGGCCCCTCCCTCCTCTTCTCAGGTCCCTCTTCGGCTCTCCTGGCCCCTCCCTCCTCTTCTCAGGTCCCTCTTTGGCTCTCCTGGCCCCTCCCTCCTGTTGAGTGCCCCCACAGCAAGCAGCTTGCTATGGGTGCAGCCCGAGCCGCAGCTCCCTGTGCCCATTCAGACACGGAGCCGCGGCTCGGCCCCGCCCCTCTCTTTCCTCATTGGCTCACTGACTTTGACAGCAGCGGGAGCCAATGGTGCTTCGCTGCTGTCTCAGCCAATGAGGAGGGAGAGTCCCGGACAGCCGAGTCTCTCATGCAACATCGCTAGATCTAGATGGGGCAAGTATGAGGGGGGCTGCTGCACACAGAAGGTTTTTTTATCTTAATGCATAGAATGCATTAAGATAAAAAAAAACCTTCTGCCTTTACAATCACTTTAACTTAAAGTGGTTGTAAAGGCAGTTTTTTTTATCTTAAAACATTCTATGCATTAACCCCTTTACCGACCAGCGCACGACGATGTAGGTCGGCACAATGGCATGGCTGGGCAAATGGGCGTACCTGTACGTCCCCCTTAAAGCGGAGTTCCACACAAAAAAAAACTTCCGCTTTTCGGAACCCTCCCCCCCTCCAGTGTCACATTTGGCCCTTTCAGGGGGGAGGGGGCGGTGCAGATACCTGTCTAAGACAGGTATTTGCACCCACTTCCGGCATAGACTCCCATGGGAGTCTATGCCTCTTCCCGTCCCCACCGCGCTGTCTGCTGGGAACACACAGCTCCCAGGAGAGAGCGGGGACCACTAGGGACGTGCAGCGTGACTCGCGCATGCGCAGTAGGGAACCGGGAAGTGAAGCCGCAACGCTTCACTTCCTGATTCCCTCACCTAGGATGGCAGCAGCAGCTGCCGAGAACCGAGCGGGTTCTCGGCGTCCCCTGCCGACATCGCTGGACCCTGGGACAGGTAAGTGGCCATGTATTAAAAGTCAGCAGCTGCAGTATTTGTAGCTGCTGGCTTTTAATTTTTTTTTTTTTTTTGGCGGTGTGGGTGAACCCCCGCTTTAAGAAGCGGCTTAGTGGGCGCACACGCGTCCGCCGCGTACTCCGTGAGCGTGCCCCGCAGACTCGTCCGCCGGGGGCCCAAGATCGTGACATGGAGTGGCAGAACGGGGAGATGTAAACTAGGCATTTCCCTGTTTTGCCTAGCAACATGACAAGGATATACTGCTCCCAGTGATCGGGAGCAGTGATCTCTGCCATGTTGTAGTGTGCCCCACACACACACACACATACACACACATAGTTAGAATCACTCCCTAGGACACACTTAACCCCTTGATGGCCCCCTATTTTTCAACCCCTTCCCTGCCAGTGTCATTTACACAGTAATCAATGCATTTTTATAGCACTGGTCCCAAAATAGTATCAAGTGTCCGACGTGCCCGCCGCAATGTCGCAGTCACGATAAAAATTGCAGATCGCCGCCAATGCTAATGAAAAAAAAAAATTATAAAAATGCCATAAATCTATCCCCTTATATTGTAGATGCTACCAATCAATATACGCTTATTGCTTAATAATATGTAGAAGAATACATATAGGCCTAAGCTGAGGAAGAAATTTTGTATTTTTATATATTTTTTGGGGACTTGTTTTACCCCTAGGGACGAAGGGGTTAAGGGCCTGTGTAAATCAGGCATGTTCACATTCTGAATAGGCTTTTAATGTACGATAGCACACATAAAACCAGGCATGCCCCATTTTTTCAACATAGCATGGTCTGGTTCCCCTCTGTGTGTTTTCTCCATAACACAAGTGCTTTGTGGCAAGCTGCCTAGTTGCTTTGGGGTACCATTCAAAAAGAATTGCACTGCACTGTAGTTCATGTGTTGTGGCAAGTTGTGGTACCGTAACAATGGTGTGCTAAACCGGTCCTAAAATACTGGGGTAAAAAAACAACTTTTTTTTTGTATTTTTGCCATAGAATAAGTACCAGGGCCCATTATCCATTTAAAGCAGAGTTCCACCCAAAAGTGGAACTTCCGCTTTGAGCACTCCTCGCCCCCTGACATGCCATGGCATGTCATTTTTTTTTGGGGGGGGGGGTGTACCCTTTTTTTCGTGGGGCTTCCTGTCCCACTTCCTGCTTCCTATCTTCGCGACTCCTCCTCTCGCCTTAGGCAGCCCTTCCCTGCCAGCAATCTTCTGGGACACAACTCAGTCCCAGAAGATCGGCTGGCCAATAGGAGAGCGCATGGCAACTTACTCAACGTGGGGCAGGTGTCGGTTTCTTAAAAGTAAGGATGAGCTCCGGCGTGTTCGCACAGCCTACGTGCAGAGCCCGCCCGCCAGGAAGTCGGCACTGCGCTGTGGTAATCGCAGGCCGTGAGACATTTACCTGATGCGCGGCTGCAGTGATCGGGAAAAGTCTCACTGCCTGTGATTAGCGCAGTGCTGACTTCCTGGGGGGCTGTGCGAACATGCCCGAGCTCATCCTTAATTAGGTCAGCAGCTATGATTTTTGTAGCTGCTGATATTTAATAAACTAAAAAACGGGTGGTGCTTTACGGACCGGAAGGATTTGCCCCCTTGATGACCAGGCCATTTTTTGCAATACGGCACTGCGTTGATTTAACTGACAATTGCGCAGTCGTGCGACATTGTAACCAAACAAAATTGATGTCCTTTTTTTTTTCTCCTCACAAATGGAGCTTTCTTTTGGTTGTAATTGATCACCTCTGCGTTTTTTTTATTTTTTGCGCTATAGACAAAAAAAGAGAGACAATTGTGGAAAAAAAAAAACAATTTCTTTTTCATACATCATGACACACACAGGCTTAATATTCATTACCTGCTGGGTTATACTTCAGCTCCAGGTGAATGGACACTGGTAGACCAAAGGTCTTTAAACAGGAAGTGATCCCCTATATAACCCCTCCCATACAGGAAGTACAGTTTTTTTACCAGTGTCTGCAAGGTGGATGGTACTGTTGTTTGAGCTCTCTGAGCTCCAGGTCTCTAGTCCCACATATGGTTCTTAAATGAATCAAGGGATTGACCGATCGGATCCATTTGACACAGGCTTTATATGCTTAGATAAATGGTACCCGAGCCTCGCAAAGAAGACTCAAGATCCTGCAAGGTTTTGCCTGTAATGTGGCCTCCTGGCGCTGGACCCTGCAAAATTGAATCCTGGACACTACAGCGCTAAGGCATTCCTGCAGGGTGCTGTACAGTTCCAAGGGAGTAGACCCTAAACATGAATAGGGTACCCAGTCCTTGAAGGTCCTCAAGTTTTAGGAACCTGCCGTGAAGGGTGAAGATTGGGCTCTTAGTTTCTAAGCTGCCCTGCACCTGGACGGGTAAGTGAAACCCCTTTATTTAATTATTGTGGGGTGTCCCAGTGATTGTAACAATCAGTCAAGCTAGCTAGACGCTGGACACCTGTGTGCGGTGACCATACGGGAGAGTTTTGGGCTAGCTGTGGGTGTTTGCAAAGTGTATCTTTTTTGCTTGTGTCTGGCTGTTTTTTACCTGTATGATGGCGCACGACGGTGCGCCATTTCACCTTGGTTCGTCACGGCGCATGCTCGTTCGCAAGAGCGCCGATGGGCTCAGCAGTTTGTTTAGCGGCCATGGCGCACAAGGCTTCGCCGCACATGCGCCGCAGCCTTTATCTGGGCGCACAAAGATTTGCGTTATACAGCCACGCCCGTTCGCTGGGACTTCGCACGTTCGGGCACACAGCTAGCTTATTTAGGCTGTATATGCCAAGGATGTGGTGCTTCCAGAAGGCAGCTGTGGGACACAGAGCAGACTCTGAACCAGGCATTTGCAGCAGTCAATTTCTCCTTACCCGGGTCACGTGAGTCACTAGGTGTTGCTTTGCAGGCTAAAGGTGCTTAGCAGGATTGTTGCATAGGGGCTTGGTGAGCCCCTGAGGTGTTTTAATACTACACCAAGGTACTCTCTTTTTGTGGCTAGTAAATGTCTTCAAAAAAGAGGAGCGGGACTAACACTACAGGGAAGGACACACCTATGTCATCAGTAGTTCCTGATGAACCTAGTTGTAAAAATCCCTAGTGTTGTATCCCCTGAAAGACCAGAGGCTTCCAGGCAATCTGAGCCACTGCGACTATCTGGTATTGTGCCTACAGTCAACGCTGCTGCTTCACCCTTTATTATCAAGGATGAACTGTCTTCGGCCCTAGCCGGGTTAGAGCACAGGATTGCTGGCATGATCGCCTCCATCCCGCAGGGTGGCAAGAAGCGTGACAGATACCCCTCCCCGGAGTCTCCAAGTCTGGAGCAGGAATGGGTTGAGCATGGGGAAGAGCTAAAAGCTCAGGATTCTGTTGCTGGCCTGGCGGATGAGTCTGCTTTAGAGCAATAAGAAGATATCCAGTTGGTGTCTGCCACTCAATCAAAGAAGCTTTTGCTCCTGACTCTTACTGAAATGGTTTGTTCTGTATTTAAGTTCTGAGCCCCCCTGGTCCTCTTTGGGATCCCTGAGGCCTCTTCAGGCCACACAGGCTTTCCCCTTACACCCTCTGTTGGGACAGACAGTGTATGCTGATTGGGAACATCCTGACAGGAGTTTTGTTACTCCTGAGAGGTTTTCCCGTTTATATCCCATGAATGAAAAGTTTGTTAAGAAGTGGAGCATCCCAGCCGTAGATGCAGCAGTCTCTTCCTTAAACAAAAACTTAACTTGTCTGGTAGATAATGCACAGGGCTTGAAAGACCCTGTTGACAAGAAATTGGAGTCATTATTAAAAGCTTCCTTGTCTTTGGCCAGTTCAGCTATTCAGCCAGCTGTTGCAGCAATTGGTATCTGCCAGTTCGTAAATGATCAGATCAGACAGTCTGACAGGCCTAATCGGGAGGATGATCTGCCCGAAAATAAGACTGATATTCCTCGAGCGCTGTGTTTTGCTGTTGAAGCACAGCAGGTTTCTCATTTGACTCTCTTGTCTGTACATATGCATAGACTTTTGTGGCTTAAGAACTGGTCAGCCGAGCTTCCTTGTAAAAAGTTATTGGCAGGTTTCCCCTTTGATGGTGATCATTTGGACAAATATATCCAAAAGATTTCCGGAGGGAAGAATTCTCTACTTCCTGTGAAGAAAAGCACCAGGCGTCCTCCATTTAAAACCTCAGGGACTGCTTCCTTAAATGTCTCAGCGCCAAGGCAGTTACGCCGCCAACAAGGCGCTAGGGCCAGAAGCAAGCCTCAAGGCCAGGGCCAGAAAAAGCCCTGGGTCCAAAATTCTTTTAAAGCTGGGACCAAGCGCTCCTTTTGAGGGGACGCCCCCATTCCATTGGGTGGGGGAAAGGCTGTTGCACTTTGCGGACATTTGGAGAACAATAATTTAGGACGAGTGAGTCACGTCAACTATATCCCGCGGTTACAATCTGGAGTTGCAGGGTTCCCCCTCAGAAGTTTTTAAGATCCAGCGTTCCCTCGGATCCTCCAAAAAGAGACTTATTGCTTCAGGCACTACATCATTTAGTGCATCAAGGAGCAATTTTAAAGGTTCCTGTATCCAAAAAAGGCATTTGCTCAAACTTGTTTACGGTTCAAAAACCAAACTGGGACACAAGGCCCATTTTGGACCTAAGATCCCTGAACCAGTATCTACTGATCCAGTCCTTTTGGATGGAGTCTGTCCGCTCAGTAGTAGCCTCACTCCTGATGGGAGACTCTCTAGCCTCCATCGATATAAAGGACGTATATTTACACGTACCTATCTTTCAGCCTCTCCGGAGGTTCCTGCGATTTGCAGTAGAGGAACATCCTTTTCAGTTTGTGGCTCTACCCTTCGGACTTGCTACAGCTCCCTGGGTGTTCACAAAGGTCCTAGCACCAGTACTGGGTCTTTTAAGGGCCCAAGGGATCTTGGTGCTTGGGTATCTGGACGACCTCCTACTCAGAGATCACTCACTACAGGCTCTAGAACAGAGCATAACATGTACAGTGTGGTATTTGGAAAGCTTAGGCTGGATCATAAATACCGAAAAGTCAACCTTGAGATCAGCTCAAAGTCTAAAGTATTTAGGTCTTTAAGAAAAACAGAATCTACCTCGGTGTGGGATTTTTAAGGCAATGTATTGATGAGAAAAATTATATATTATATTAAAAGTAATTTTTATTGATACAAAAAAAGAGAATAGAATACAAGTGAACATACAAAATGGATGTTTTAGAGTGTTGTATGATTAAAAGAGAACATCAAATGACATGAAAATTAGGTGATGCATCCTACTGCTAAGTACAAACACCACTCCAGTTGATACAATGGCGTCCAATAGCAGATTTCCAACGCGTTTCAACTTTTAATTGTCATAGCAAAGTCTTCCTCAGGGAAGGATTGCATCACATTCAAAAATTTCAAAAAATAACAATAACATAGTTACTAGTTATATATAAATACACATATATCGCCTATATTTAGAAAAAATGCATTTCAACTGAAGAAAAACAAATGCGACTTACATTTAGCATGTAGTTGCATAAAGATGCTTTTTCAGTGCTGACAGAGGCCCTAATCACCAAATGCCTGTACCGCTCAATATCCTCTACGGGGCAGCCCGGTATACTTTAAAGAACCAATATTTGACAGCCATAGAAGCCAAAAGGCTGAAAAACATAAACAGTATTTGAATGAAAAAGGTAGTGATGATTCTTGGAGAGAGTACATGGGCGTAACTACAAGATGGGCGTTTGAATAGGTCTCCTACTCATTGGTGGGCGTTTACATCAATCTAAGAATAGTCTCCTATTTATTGGTGAAGCCTTGGGGGGGAGGCGCGGCCTCTATTGGCCGCCGTCAATTGCAGAAAGTGTCCTTATATGGGAAGCTAGAGAGTCTCATGTTGTCTTGGTAATGAACGCCTCCCCTTTTCCCCTCCCCTCCCGGCCGCAGTATGAAGCCCTCCTTCTTCTGCGTGTCTCATCCTAGATATGGTCCAAGCAAGAGTATTCTTGCCACCCGCAAGGATCTGTGCCCTGAAGGATCAGGTGCATCATATAAGGGGCACCAGACAACCCTCCATTCGGCTCTGTATGAGTCTTCTAGGGAGGATGGTATCCTCCTCCTAGGCGGTGCTCTATGCCCAGTTCCATTCCATTCTACAACAAGACATCTTGTTGGCTTGGAACAGGAGAGGACAAGCCCTGGATTATCCAATGTTCTTATCCCCTCGGGTACGCTTAAGCCTAAACTGGTGGTTACAGGATCAGAACCTGCGAAAGGGAAGATCCTTCCTCCCGGTAACTTGGAGTGTACTGACTACACATGCCAGTCTCTCAGACTGGGGAGTGACCCTAGAAGGGCTCACAGCTCAGGGGAAATGGTGAAGGACAG
This sequence comes from Lithobates clamitans, assembly GCA_037952925.1. NCBI lineage: Eukaryota > Metazoa > Chordata > Amphibia > Anura > Ranidae > Lithobates > Lithobates clamitans. Next base: position 316,184 of record JBBGZY010000154.1, on the reverse strand, counting down.
AACAGATCCTGCCCATCAGCATCCTGGAATTATGGGCAGTACGACTGCCCTTACGGTCCTGGAGGGTGGAGCTTCAGGACTACCCTATCAGGGTTCAGTCCGACAATGCCACTGCAGTGGCCTATATAAACCACCAAGGCGGTACCAGGAGTCGTTCAGCCCTGAAGGAGATGAACCACATACTAGCCTGGGCAGAGGGACATGTGCCGATTCCATCGGCAGTCCATATCCCAGGAGTAGAGAACTGGAAGGCAGATTATCTCAGCCACCAGCAGATCTGCCGGGGGGAATGGTCCATAAACCCAGGGGTGTTCCAGGAAATTTGCCAATGTTGTTGATGGCCAGAGGTCGACCTACTGGCATCCAGGTTCAACAACAAGCTACAGCAGTTTGTGTCCCGAGCAAGAGATCCTCTAGCAATCGGAGCAGATGCTCTGGTAGTTCCATGGAGCCAGTACTCCTTGGTTTATGCTTTCCCTCCGATCCCTCTCCTTCCACATTTGTTGCGCAGGATTCGGAGAGAGGGAGTTCCAGTCATTCTGGTGGCACCAGCCTGGCCCAGAGGGCCCTGGTTTCCGGAGATTGTGAGACTGACAATAGGCGGGCCATGGACGCTTCCACGTCTCCCCGATCTACTGTCTCAAGGTCCTATATTCCACCCCAATGTACAGTCTCTAAATTTGACCGCATGGCTATTGAAGCCAGGGTGTTAAAGGACTGTGGCATCTCGGGACCAGTGGTGTCTACTCTAGTGAATGCTAGAAAAGCTGTCACTAGGAAGATCTATCATAAGGTCTGGAAGACTTATATTGCTTGGTGTGAAGCCAAAAAATGGCATCCTCGGAAATACGTGATTGGGAGAATTCTCTTTTCTACAGTCAGTTGTGGAAATCCGATTGGCTTTGAGTACAATCAGAGGTCAAGTTTCGGCCCTATCAGTATTCTTCCAAAGGCCTTTAGCCTCCCATTCTCTGGTCTGAACCTTTATGCAGGGGGCAACTCTCTTGCTTCCCCCCATTAGGTCACCTATGTGTCCTTGGGACATGAACTTGATGCTGTCTGTGTTACAGAAACAACCATTTGAGCCCATCAATGAAATTTCATTAGACTTGCTGTCACGCAAGCTAGCCTTCCTGATGACCATCACCTCTGCTAGAAGGGTGTCAGGGTTGGCAGCCCTTTCGTGCAGGGAACCATACTTGATCCTTCACCATGACAGGGTCATGTTAAGACCTGTTCCATCCTTTTTGGCAAAAGTGGTGTCAGCCTTTCATTTAAATCACAACATTTTTTGCCTTCTTTTTTCTCTGTCTCGTTCGGCAGGAGAGAGACGACTGCATTCTTTGCGTATTGTCTGGGGCAGTCAAGGTTTATTTGTCTAGCTCTGTGGAGATCTGAGGATTAGACTTCTTTTTTGTTTTACCAAAAGGACCCAAGCAGGGGAAGGCAGCTTCCAACGTTTCTATTGCCAATTGGGTCCGTCAATTTGTCATTCAGGCCTATGGTCTGAAGCGTAAAGCTCCTCCCTTAGGGTGAGAGCTCATTCTACCAGGGGTGTAGGAACCTCCTGGGCTTTTCACCATCCGGTATCTGTGGCTCAGATTTGTAAGACTGCTACCTGGTCTCCAGTGCATATGTTCACAAAATTTTATCAAGTGGATGTTCGAGCAGCCGAGATTTCGGCTTTTGGCCGCAGTGTACTGCGGGCTGCCGTATAAGGTCTGATGGCTATTGTTTGGCAGGGTGTCTCCCTCCCCTCAACACACAGATCACCATTCTGGCTCTCTGTGGAGTGATCGCGAGTGGCCGGTGGACACGCGCATCGGGTCCGGAGCGCCCCCTATCGCTCTTGAAGAGGCCGACGTGCACCTACGGCGATTCACATAGCCATGCCAACCTGCCGCAGTATAATGACAGCAGCTGGTCTGCAAGCGGTTAATAATGATTATTTACAGGGCAATATGCGGTTAGTTCCTGTGACTATGCCACAATGCACTGTAAATAAGTCTGTTGAGCTGCCATCTCAGTATAAATACGAACAAACATGACACCAACATGCTACTCATTCATTACCTTGTTGGCCCTCCTTTACAAACACTGTCCCCTCTTCAGTCCATCATGAATACTGCAGCCAGACTCATCTATATTACCAACTGCTCAGTGTCTGCTACCTCTCTTTGCCAACCTTTCCACTGGCTTCTCTTCCCCCAAACAAATAAAATTCAAAATACTAACCACAACATACAAAGTCATCCAAAACTTCATCAAGCCCTCAGCTACATCACCAATCTTGTCTCAAAATATCACCCAAACTGTCCTCTCTGCACCTCTCAAGACCCTGTGCTCTCTAGCTCCCTCATCACTTCCTCCCATGCTCATCTCCGAGACTTCTCCAGAGCCTCTCCCATCCTCTGGAACTCCCTACCCCAATCTGTCTCCTACTCTGTCTGTCTGCTTTTAGGCAGTCCCTGAAAACCCATCTCTTCAGGGAAGCCCGGGGCTGTTAGAAATCATGGGGCTCCGTACAGCCTAGCTAACAGGAACAGTAAACCAAGCCTAACAGGTGGCTTCCGCTACTTTGACAAACCACTCATTCTTGCAACCAGAATACTTGTGAAAATGAGCCCTTTAAAGATTGGTTTTACTTCCTCTTTTGTTCCTTGCAAAGTAAAAGCATAAAGGGCTAGTATGCATCGCACTCAGCATAGGTAATGGTGATGGTAACAACTCCCTAGGCGTCCCACTGGATCGAAGATGTAATGGACTGTACTCCGGGGAATGCTCAAAGAAGGGAGAAACTAACCATAGCATAATACTGCATATCATTTATTTATAAAAGAATGTATTGCACTTACATAGATAAAAACATATAGACCAAATGCCAGCCCGCAAACATAAAAGCCCGTCCTCCTCACAGACATTATATGTATTTATTTATTTTTACGTTGTTTAATAGCCCTTGTGAGATATCAGGGGTCTAAACAAAAATCCAACGTCTCACTTTTGAGGCAGAGAAAGAGGACACAGACTCCTCAATCCTCCACAGTTAATACCTTTTTGTATCACTTCTCCTTTTAGATTGTTAGCCTCAGCACTCAAATTGAATTGTAAGGTTTCACTCACTCGGGCGGCGGGGGGTGCAAAAAGCAGGCAGTTTAGCTGTAGTTTTGCAGCCCCTAACCGCCCACCTAAATACAACAGTGCCGCCGCCTAGGGCTGTACCCATGCCGTTACTGCAGAAAAAGTTAAATGACACGTTGTTTTCAGCTGACCTATGCAAGTAGGTGCACTACGTGCAGTTGCGGTGCAGTAGTTTGACATTTTGGAGGTTAAAAAGGGAGTAAACTCCCATGCATGATTTTTACCTATAGGTAGGCCTATAGTAAGGCTTACCTATAGGTACTGTAAATATCTCCTAAACATGCACCGTTTAGGAGATATTTTCAGTAGATGCAGCCCGTGAGGTCACTGGCACATGCGCTCTGAAGGAACAGCATACCCGTGCAGTTCCTTCAGAGTCCTCAGCCGTAAATGGCGGCTCCTGTGCGCATGCATGGAAGTGACGTCATTGAGGCTCTGGCCACTTACACAGCCAGAGTCTGCGAACCCCGGAAGGAAAAATGGGTAAGGATGAAAGTGCCTTCAGCGGTAACGGCGCGCCACTGGAGGGCTTTATTCTAAGGTAAGTTTCATGTATTGTGCTAGTATAAGGTGCATACTAGCACATTATGACATTGCCGGTTAAAAAAAAAAAAACAGCAGTTTACTACCGCTTTAAAGCAGGCCCCTTTTTCATTGATCAGATGCCCGTGTGTTAACCAAATCTGCCGCGGATTGCTTTCCAGAGGGGCGGCCGCACATGTGAACGAGCCCCAACTAATAATCTGCCTTTGTTTTGGGAAGCACTGCAAAAACCTTTGGCACAATATAAAACCTATATAATAATAATTTTTTTTTAAAATCTGTCGCTAACCCGTACTTCACATTCTCATTTTTTTTTTTACACTATCTCCATCCAGTCTGCAAGCATTTTAAGATTTCTTAAATACAGAGGCTGAGAAGATCTGCCAGAGATCTTTGTCAGGGAGAAGAGGGGTCATGTAAATTTTCATCAAAATAATAGCGCTGATTGTGTTTTCCGGCTCACCTCCTTCCTGCTCAGGCAGAGTTCACTGGGGTCAAAGCAAGCCTGAAGCTACGGAGAAGAGATTGTGTCCTCTATGTCTTCCCTAATTGGGATAGAGGAACCTTAATAGGTTTGCGGAGTCACATTTCTCTGTTAATTAAGAGAATCGTTTTTCTTTTTCCCTGTTTTGCTACAGATATCACAGGAGCGCTTTGACATGACCCAAGTGTATGTTGTCTACAAGCCGCTATGTGTGTTCGAATGATACTGTAGGAGTCTATTAACAAGTAAAGAGGTTTTTACTTTATCGGTAAATAGTCTTGCTTCCATTTCCAGAGTTCAGGCTTCCATGTTATTACCCATCTTCTTACCATGCTGTATGTTTAAATTCGTGGTAAGAAAGGAGCTTGAGATGCATCACAGACAAGTAACTCAGGTCACCATGGCGACTAGAAATTGCGTCCTGGCGCCTGGGCTTTTGTCAGCCGTCTGCATCTGCCTCCCGCTTGCCCACTGCGCTATAGCCAAAAGAGTGCGTGGTCGTCCAGTTTTGGGTGGGTGTCTATCGATGTCCCCCCCCCAGATCCTTGCCCCCAGGGCACACATCTGACACACTCTGTGCTCGAGGTAAAGTGCCAATCACAGTGGCCCTTTACCATGTGATCAGCTGTGCCCAATCACAGCTGATCACATGTAAACTAATGCCAGTTATTTCCTTTCCAATTCCTTTCCTCAGCGCCTTCAAAGCACGAGGAAAGGAAAACCGATAACTGTTTGTCCATTGACAGGGAACGTTTACACTGATAATCGGGCCACTGATCAGTGCAGCCCCATCAGTGACCATCAGCGCAATCACTCTACAGACACCCCCCCCCCCCCAAGTACAGAACAACCACCCTGCATACAGCTCTTCCTCAGTACAGACCCCCCCCCCCCCCTCCACCACCACCACCCAGCTGATCCCCTCCAAAGCAGATCCCCCCTCCCTTTATTACAGGTCTCCCTCTGTTTGCCAGTTGCAAGCATTTCAGAGTGAGGGAAGTCCCCCCCCTGGGCTGTGGAGGAGCCTCCTTATGGCACCGAGCTGCTGCTGTCAGACAGGCAGAGGCGGTGCTGCAATGCCTATAATACTGTTAATTGTCAATCGACACCCCCAGAGAAGCCACTGGCATTCCCTAGGGAGGTGTTTCAAACTGGTGGAGTGTAGTGACTGGAGGAGGAGACAGATCACTGTCCCTAATTACTAGAAACAGCAGATCTGTCTCTCCTCCCCTGACAGAACGGGGATCTGTCTGTTTACATTGACAAATCCCCGTTCTGTCTCTCTCAGGGTCGCGGTTGGGTGGCGGACATTGCGGCCACGCGCATCGTGGGTGCGCACACCCTCTAGAGCTCTTAAGGCGGCCGACGTACAATGATGGCGATTCGCCCAGGAGAGCCAACCTGCCGCAGTACAACTGCGGCGGCTGGTCTTAAAGTGGGTAAAGCTGAACTCGAGCCACAAATAAACTTTCCTTTAAATATATTCCTCAATAGCCACAAGGGATATAAATCTACTTTGTGTCCACCAAATGCCATTGAAAATCCAATTATTACCCTGTGAAGGTAGTAATGACATCATCACTGTCCTGTACAGAGCAGAGCTGAGCAGCAGGCCCCACCCACTACAGGCTGCCTGCAGAAAACTTCAGGAGGGGGGCGGAGACAAGACCAGTCCGCCTGCACAAGGAGAGAGCCGCAGTGAGCCGTCTTTATTACAGGAAGTCTCACACTGGATTACTGCACAGATCTGGAAGAAATGCACAAAACACACCAAGATTCAAGAAAGAATTCACACCACTCATTAGACACTTCGACAATATTTATCTATTCTGGAGTTCAGCTTTAAAAAGAAAAAAAATTACTTTCTGAATTCTATAAATACCCTTTACCAGCCCAGTGCAGCAAAATCAGGCCATTGCTTCGTGTGTAAGATCTGCCGCTAAAAGCCGAAACTGTTCACTTGTGCTGCATCTCCTCTCCACCCGTCATTAATCTTTCACACCTCTCTCTCTCTCCTCCTCCAGGTACAGGATAAATTTAGATTGGATCTGTCTGACGAGGAAGCCGTGCATTACATGCAAACGCTCATCGATGACAGCGTCAACGCACTTTTCGCCGCCGTGGTGGAACAGATACACAAGTTCGCTCAGGTATTAAATTTCCCTGCTCTGCCCATTTATTCAACATTCATTACTGCCTTGCTTCTCCAAATAACCGGACAGCCAGATAGGCTGCCTCTCCGTCCATCCCTGCACAACACTGAAATCTCCCTATCTTTTCCACAGTCTATTGTTTATGGCTGTGGAGGTGATAACTAATGTCTGCTTATGTGCCGGTGTTCCGTCAGAATCGGTGACCCAGATTAGGTAACGGAAGTGACATCCCGTCAGCTGTGCATGCGCGTTCCACCACTACCAGGTTTGCTAATCTGACAGAACACTTGCAATCAGAAGGCGGCAGCGGACATCTTACTACACCCACCTACGTCTCGAATTTCAGAGTCATTTTAGCAATAAAGTGAGCTTATATAAATAAATATACCCGTATATACTTGAGTATAAGTCGTTCCGAGTATAAGTCGAGGCCCTAATTTACCACAAAAAAAATGGGAAAAACTTATTGACCCGAGTATAAGACGAGGGTGAGAAATGCACAGCTACTGTAAATGGAAAAGAGGGTCAACAATGCCCATTTGCAGCCTCACTGTGCCCATTTGCAGCCATAGGTCCCCTGAACTTCAAACTCGGTAGTTAAGGGTTCCTAGATGCCCCCTAGCTGCAGACAAAATTTGGGGTCTCTGAACCCAAAGGGTCCCGAAATGACATTGCTGCAGATGGACACAGTGGACCAAATTTGGGGCCCCATATCTCGGGGCCACTTAGTGCTAGGAACCTCAAATTTGGTATGCAAACCCAGTGGAACCAGCACCAAAACATTTCCAAAGTTGGGGTTTCTAGCACCAAGTGGCCTCAAGATACAGGGCCCCAAAAATCAGTTCAGAAAATGTCAAGCACTTTTCTGCAGCAGAGAATGACATTTTCCGAACCGGTTTTGGGGCCCCGTGCTAGGAACCCCAGCTTTGGATATGTTATATCCAAAGCTGGGGTTCCTAGCTAGGAACCCCAGCTTTGGATATGTTATGGTACCAGTTCCACTGGGTTAGCACACCAAATTTGGGGTTCCTAGCACCAAGTGGCCCTGAGATATGGGGCCCCAAATTCGGTTCAGAAAATGTCAAGCACTTTTCTGCAGCAGAGAATGACATTTTCCGAACCGATTTTGGGGCCCCGTGCTAGGAACCCCAGCTTTGGATATGTTATATCCAAAGCTGGGGTTCCTAGCTAGGAACCCCAGCTTTTGATATGTTATGGTACCAGTTCCACTGGGTTAGCACACCAAATTTGGGGTTCCTAGCACCAAGTGGCCCTGAGATATGGGGCCCCAAATTCGGTTCAGAAAATGTCAAGCACTTTTCTGCAGCAGAGAATGACATTTTCCGAACCGATTTTGGGGCCCCGTATTTCGGGGCCACTTAGTGCTAGGAACTTCAGCTTTGTATATGTTGTGGTACCAGTTTCACTAGGTTTGCACACCAAGTTTGGGGTTCCTAGCACCAAGTGGCCCTGAGATACGGGGCCCCAAATTCGGTTCGGAAAATGTCATTCTCTGCTGCAGAAAAGTGCTTGACTCGAGTATAAGTCGAGGGGGGCACTTTCAGCACAAAAAAATGTGCTGAAAAATTCGACTTATACTCGAGTATAAAATGACAATAATAGCATACATAAACTGTAAAGGTAAACATACACTATAAAACAGCGCTAGTGTTGAGCAAAAATAAGAAATTATGCGGCCAACTACGCATAAAAACATCACACAGAGAAGTAGAGAGTCCGTGAAGTGGTCAGAGGACAGTCCATAAGTGACAATACAGCCGTATCCCAGTGTGCGCCTTCCACCGGTCAGTGAAGCATCACCCTGTGTTGACACTCTCCCCCTAGGGGGTTAGACTCACCAGATCTGCAAATAATAACAAGCCTCCAAGAATAAAAAGATCTCCTCATCACCTCTCTCTCAATCCCACTCCGGGGGGTTTTTTAGGGGGGGTCACAACTCCACACAGATAAGCAAAAAGAAAAGAAGTATGCACATAGCGTAATTCTGTTTATTGGAGCAAAAAACCCACAATCTTCTAAAAACCCTTCAATCAATATACGTACATATAAAACAGTCAATCAAGCATGAAAATAAAAGGCTGCGTGTCACCATTCAGAGGATCAGCCGGCTCGGTGCCCAGGGGAACACATCACTTCCTGGTTGTAGATCGGGCTGTGGTGGAACGCAAACCTCACTTCCGGCGTCGTGTAAGCCACGCCCTGACGCGTTTCGTCATATCCTGACTTCGACAGAGGGTGATGCTTCACTGACCGGTGGAAGGCGCACACTGGGATACGGCTGTATTGTCACTTATGGACTGTCCTCTGACCACTTCACGGACTCTCTACTTCTCTGTGTGATGTTTTTATGCGTAGTTGGCCGCATAATTTCTTATTTTTGCTCAACACTAGCGCTGTTTTATAGTGTATGTTTACCTTTACAGTTTATGTATGCTATTATTGTCATTTTATGTAATATTTTAAACGGCTGCTGTCCTTTAAAAGACTCAGTTTAGATACTGTAAGTCTTTTTATACCTATAATTTCCAGTCTGTAGTTCTAGCTCTGCTTAGAAGCATTAACTAAATCCATTTTGGCGCTGAGTGGTGTGCTGCAGGCCTGAGCAAACCCATCCTTACATTATACTCGAGTATATACGGTACTATATTGACATCTGTGATGCTGTTTGGATGTTTGATTTTGAAAACCTAAAGTTTTGGGTGCTGAGCAGTATGGGGTATACCAACGTGGCCTCCGCCACCTTCCTACTGCTGGCGTCCAGCTTCTTTCACTATGTAATCCAAACAGCATCACAGATGTCACTATAGTATATTTATTTATATCCGCTCACTTTATTGCTAAAATGACTCTGGAATTCAAGACCTAGCTGGGTGTAGTAAGATGTCTGCTGGCACCTTCTGACTGCAGGTGTTCTGTTAGATTAGCAAACCTGGTAGCGGTGGAACGCATGCGCAGCTGACAGAACGTCACTTTAGGTACCTAATCTGATGGGTCGCCGCTTCTGGCGGAACACCGGCAAGCCCATCGAGAAAGGCAATGCCTACCTAGCCATCATGGATACACAAGCATCAATTTTCAACTGAACTTTATTTAAAGCACAGTTTCGAACATCTTTATGTGGTCCCCCAGGAGATTTTTTTTACTCCTTTATGACCTCCTAACACATATGTGTGGCAGAAGGAAGGGTAGGCTTTAAAGTGGTGGTAAACTTCCATTTTTTTTAAACCCACATGGCAAAGTACTAGCCCATTATGTGAAACTTGCCTTAAAACGAAGCCCTCCAGTGGCACGCTGACAGGGCTTCCATCTTCACCCGGTCTTCCTTCCAGATTGAGGGGCTCTGGTCCTTTGGACGAGCCCTGATGACGTCGCTCCCACACATGCTGTTCAAAGTGCAGGGCTCTGAAGGGACGGCACGGAATGCCGTTCCTTCAGAGCGAACCCGCCGGCGGCTTCACAAGTAAATTTCTCCTAAACGGTGTGCCGTTTAGGAGATTATTACTTTACCTATAGGTAAGCCTATAGTAAGGCTTACCTATAGGTAAAAAGGAGCGTGGGGAGGTGTGTGTGCGTGCCCCTGATGATGTCAGATGTGATGAAATGCATCAAAAAGAGCTACGTACGCACACCACCGCGCATGCGCAGCCATCTTATTTATAGAAAAGTCCGGTCTGTCGGTCTCTGTCACGCTGCAGTTTATGCTTTATTTGCCTGTGAAATATGTGAGTGTATCCTCTTTCGTTTAAATAAAAAAATGTACAGATTTTAGCAATATTACACTATCAGAGTGCTTCTGTTTTTATGTATGACTCGGATCCGCTCTTGATGCCGTTTCTGTGAGGGGGAATCCTCCGACCTGCTGGGATTTCTGGATTGCATTTCACACAAAAAGCGCTTGTTGACCACCCTAATCAGGGGGGTCACATTGTATCTGGTAAGCAGAGCACGAGAGTGTGAGGTGTCACCAGGCTTGCCTAAAGATTCTTACTTCCATCACGGCTGTGGGACTATCAAAACTGCTATTTTCTCCTTGGGACTGTTTGTTGGACTCACATATATTTAATTTTTGTTCACTTTTGTATTCACTTTTCGGAATATCGCGGTACAATTATATGTACTATAGAAGTGATGGTGAACCTTGGCATCCCAGATGTTTTGGAACTACATTTCCCATGATGCACATGACCTCTGCAGTGTAGGTGAGCATCATGGGAAATGTAGTTCCAAAACATCTGGGATGAGAAGGTTGGCCATCACTGTACTATAGCAACACTGGTGCGCTACACTATTAGTTTATTGTATGTTATAGTGTTTTGTATTAGAACACAGTGCACAGCAGCTTTTTCTACCTACTTTTGTCTCTATAGGTAAAAATCATTCATGGGAGTTTACCCCCACTTTAACGGCCACACGCCGCACATATGCGCCGCTGGGCGGCCGATGTTTCTGTGCAGAGAGCGCGCTCCCAGCACAGAGACAGAGCTGTGAAAGACAGATCTTGGTAGCTAAAAAGGAAATTGCCCCAATGTGGACTTTATAGACAGGTTAGGGGAGTGTGAAAGAGTATTACAAAGGTATAAAATATAACTCTTTTTTTTATTTTTATTTTTTTTCAGCTGTACTTTATGCAGAAAAATGTATATCCCTGTTATACTCTAAAACATATTGAAACCACTGTAAAAAAATATTGTGTAATGCAAAATCTATTACAACCCCAATGTTATATTATTGAGAATATGTGATCAAGACAATGTTTTGTTGTATTATGCAATTGTGTTCAAGCAATAAAACTTTATGAAACAAAACAAAAAAAAATAAAAGTTTATTCGTCACATAAAGTAAAAACAATTCTCAAAAGAAGGACAGCAAAATGCCTAGAAGCATAACATGATATAAATAAATACAAAAATACAAAAGAACCCCCCAATTTGTGAGGTAGGCTGTAGCACCGAGCCGGCCAAGATGGAGTAATGGCCCAACGGGTGTCAGTACCTTGAAGCCTGTTGGGCCATTACTCCATCTTGGCCGGCTCGGTGCTACAGCCTACCTCACGAATCGGGTGCTTGTTTTGTATTTATTTATATCATCATGCTATGCTTCTATGTGTTTTACTGTCCCTCTTTTGGGAATTGTTTTTACTTTATGTGACAAATAAACGTTGTTATATTTTATACCTTTGTAATACTCTTTCACACTCCCCTAACCTGCCTATAAATAGTCCACGTTGGGGTAATTTCCTTTCTAGTTGCATATTGGGATGTTGGCATGTGTATTTGGGTTTTTCCAGTGTTTCACTAGCTCCTCCCCCTTTACTAATGATTGGTAGCCTCCGGGAACGGCTCCCGCTCATCTGACCACAGAGACAGCCAATCAGTGGTCATATGATCGGCCGCTCTTTCCCACTCAGTGCCAGGGCAGATGGGAAAAGAGTTCCAGAGTCTCAATAACAATTTTAAAAATGTTATTTATTTCCCTAAGGGGATCAACTACATGTAGCACTTGGCCCCATTGGGATCAGTCTTGCTGTTGCTAAATAGCACGGCCAGGTAGTTTTCTCCCCCAGCTGTCCAACAACGCTGCTAAGGAGACAGATTTGTGAGAGACAGCTCTAGTCTCTAGCAACAGGGGGCGCTATGGAGACCAGCTTTGCCATCTGTAAAAGGTAACGCAGCCTGTGGTGCTGTGTGTTCTGTCTGCTGGTTCTTCTAAACACACACAGACCCGATGAATAATCAACACCGAGTCATACATGTCACTGGCCCCGACAGTGCTGATCTTTCATTCATAAAATTGCAAAACCCCTCAGCGCTGTGCGATCCTTCTGCACGGGCTGTGTATGTTTACAAGCAGCCGTAGTCCCCTTTGAGATTAAATAAGAGTTTAAAAAAATGTTGTATGTTCTTTAAACAAAAAAGTAGGCCTTGCTGTAATACTCACTAAGAAGGTGTACCCCGCAGTACTTACTTTTTGCCACAAGTTGTCCCCAGTCTTCCTGGATTGACATCTAGCGCACACGCAGCACTGTGATGTACTCACAGTATGTCCTCAGTCTCCTGGGCCAAATGGGGAGGACATACTGTGAGTATACGCAGAGATAATTTGGTATATGTAAAATGAAGATTGTTGTAGTGATGGGACAGGCCTGTGACTCCCTGTACTCACAGTACGTCCTCAGTCTCCTGGGCCAAATGGGGAGGACATACTGTGAGTACAGGGAATCACAGGCTCGTCCCATCACTACAACAACCTTCATTTACATATACCGAACAATCTCTGCGCAGCACCGCCATTTTTATATATCACTCAGGTTGAACTGGATAGACTGGGGTCTTTATTCAACCTTACTAACTAACTACGTAAAGTAAAGTGCTATAACCTCAATCCTCCAAATTTAATAATGTTGCTGCTCACACTGTGCTGCGTTTCCCACATCCAAAGTTTTCAATATTGCAAAAATAATGCCGCTCAACCTTAATCACCTAATACAAAATAACGAATAAATATGCCCAACAAATATGCACTGTGTGTAAGAACAAAAATACTCAAACATAACCATTGTAAATTGTCCATGCATATAAAAAAAAACTCAACTACTTTATATGAATTGTTCCGTTTGATAAATAACAAAAAACAAAATAAATGTGTGACCAGTCCTTCCTGAATTTAGCCAAAAGAGTTCCACCACCACTGCTGTGCTGCTATCACGATGTGCAAAAAAAAAAGATCATATACTACTTCTTAACTTCCAATATGTGGTGCCAAAACTTTCACTCCATTTGCGTTTGTTAATATTCCCATGGGGTCATGTGTGCGCACTCTTGCAAATGACTATGTTCTGGTGTATTAAAATAGAACTACTTTTTGTTTCGTTTTAGATCGAACAAGGGAGTGTTATAACCCCTGTCAGATTTTTTTACAATGACATTGGTAGAATTCCCCACTAAATACTTGCCAAAGATTTCAAGCTTTGCTCTATATGATTCAGAATTTGTCACAGTGTAGTGCCTCCTAACTAATCCCATCCCCCCAGCACTTCCACTGATCCCATCAACCCCCCAGCATTGCCACTGATCACCTCCCCTCCCCCAGCATTGCCACTGATCCCAGGAGTCCTAGGGTCCCTAGGCATTTTATGTCTATTAATGGGTCCCCTCACCTCCCCAGTCCATGGTGTGCAGGCAGTGAGGAGATAATGTGCTGTAATCTTTAGCAACCAATCAGTGAGCAGTAATGCTGTGCACTAACCTCTTGCAACCAATCATTGAGCGTTAAGGATATGCAGTAACCTCTAGAAACCAATCAGTAATAATGTGCAGTAACCTCTAGCAAGCAATTAGTGAGTGGTATAGATGTCCAGTAACCTCTAGCAACCAATACACAAGCAGAAGTCATGTGCTGTTATCGCTAGAACAGGGATCTCCAAACTACGGCCCTCCAGATGCTGCGGAACTACACATCCCATGAGGCAATGTAAAACTCTGACATTCACAGACATGATTAGGCATGATGAGAATTGTAGTTCTTGAACAACTGGATGGCCAAAGTTTGGAGACCACTGCTCTAGAAAATAAACAATGAGCCATACTGTGTACTGTAACCCCTAGCAGCCAGTCAGTGAGCAGTAATGATACACTGTAACCTCTGGCAACCAATTGCAATCGCTGCCAGATCTGATTCAGTAAATCGAGTCTAGCTGCTGTTTATTGTATGTCTCAAAGCATGTGGAGAGCGAAATCGCATGGGGGGGGGGGTTTTGGGGACCAAGAAAATGTTTGCCCAGGGCCCAATCAATATTAAAGACGGCCCTGGATGGAGTATAAACACATATTTCTTTTCATTGGCTAATATCTTTGAGCCCAAAGCCCCACCCATCTGCCATTCCCTCTCTAATCGCCTTCCTTTTATTTTTATTTTTTTTGCATTTGTCATCTGAGCGTGGTGGAGGAGCCAATGGAACGGTGCGCCTTGGCAGTGTGATGCAGAGCACTAAACAGGAGACAATGGCCACGCTCGCTGTTACCCTTTTTACTGTTAAAAGAATATAAAATGGAACTTAGTAACTACAAAAGTAATCATAACTTTAATTTATTTTAAAAAATAAATAAATTGGGATTGTTTTGATATTCAATTATTTTTTTAAACCCTTTTTAGTTTCTTTTTTTTTTTTTTTTTTTTTAAGCCTTAAGCAGCATCTTAACGAGACAGTAAATAAGAGGCGTAGACCACGTCGCGGATACATGCACGATTTAAGGAGTTTTATTTTTTCCTTGTGCTGACAGTTTAATGATTTGTTTGGTTGTAATTATTAGAAGCGGAGAAGAAAACCTCGTCAGTAGTTAATTAGATTTTTTTTTTTTCCTTTTGTGTTGTTGGTTTAATTAGAGTAAATGTGAATTCTCTATAATGATGAGCCGTCAGCAGTAGAATATTTATAGAAAGACTGAACTTGATATCCGATTTTGCATGTCGTGTTTCTTGTTCTGGGAAACCGTTGCAGGCGCTGTGTTCAGATTGGTGGTTAGCTTTGCCAAAAACTGATATTCTAGGCCAGTGTTTCTCAACTCCAGTCCTCAAGGCGCCTCAACAGGTCATGTTTTCAGGCTTACCATTATTTTGCACAGGTGATTTGATCAGTTTCACTGCCTTAGTAATTACCACAGCTGTTTCATCTGAGGGAAATCCTGAAAACATGACCTGTTGGGGCGCCTTGAGGACTGGAGTTGAGAAACACTGTTCTAGGCCAAAGTTAAAAATGGGCGGACAGGCAGAACTTTTTAATGCTTTGTCTCTTCTGCATTAAAGTCATATACCTCCCTGTACAGTCAGCCGCATGCAGCTCACTTTACAAATTTGGCAATGCTGAATCTGTCTGACACTATCCCCGCCCAGCCAATGAAAGCGGTTGGTGATCAGGACCCAGAAGCCGCCCATTCGAAGATGTCAGCAGCCGGGCAGGGAGCTCGGGGATGCCGCATCGCTGGAGCCAAGCTGAGTAAAGTTCCACTTTAAAGCAAAACTAAACCCATTCATTTAAAGCGGAGCATTACTCACCTCCGCTCCAGTGAATGCAGCTTTCCTGAGCTCCCCGCCCAGCCACTGACCTCTTCAGGTGTCTAACTTCCGGGTCTCCATCACCGGTTCTTGTCAGGCAGAGATGACGTCACTCCCGTGCATGTGCGGGACTTCAGCCAGATTCGGCATTGCCGAATTCGTACAGTGAGCTACTTTTGCGCTGCTCACTGTACAAGGGCGGACAGGCAGGTAAGTAGCTCAAAAGAAATCCTGTCTGTCCACCAATTTTAATTATATAGCCTAAAGTTCCACTTTAAGGGCCAGTTCACACTGGTGCGGCTTCAAAGTCGTGCCGCACAGCGCAACTTCATCGCGGCTTGCATACGACTACCTTAACGGAAGTCAATGCAAGCCATGCTAAAGCCGCCCTGAAGTAGTGCAGGAACCTTTTTCTAAGTCGGAGTAACTTGAGTCACACCGATTAGAACGGTTCCATTGCCGTTAGTGGGGCGTGACTTGTGTGAACTGGCCCTCAGGTTCGGTTCTCACTGCCGCGACCTGAAAGTGCTACTTTGCCCAGCTACTTTGGCACCACTTCAGCATGACTTTGAAGCAACTTCAGGGAATGCCTATGTATTCAGGGAAAAATCAGGGAATGTCTGATCCAAATCACATCAGTCAAGAATGAGGATCTGACTTGGAGGCGACTTCCAAGTTTATGGACACAAGTCGCATTGAAGTAGTACAGGAACCTTTTCTAAAGTCGGAGCGACTTCAGTAGTATTAATTAAGACCGCTCCCATTGCCTTAAATGTGATTTTTACATGTCACATTACTTGGGGATCTCACAAGTTGTATTCCAAGTCGCAGCAGTATGAACCGATCCTAAGGGCTGGTGCCCACTGCTGTGATGTCAGACATCGTATGTGATTCGCACTGCGGTGGTCGTGTCACATGATGGTTTGACAAAATCTGACATTAAAGTGAATGTAAGGGAAAACATTTTTTTTATTTTTAAAATAACAAAAAAGTTATACTTACTTACCTGCTCTGTCCAATGGTTCTGCACAGAGCAGCCCTGATTTTCTTCCGAGGTCCGCCACCAGCGCTCCTGAATCCTCCCCTCTTATGTGTGCCCCCATAGCAAGCCTCTTGCTATGGGGATATTTGTAAGGGCTCGATCGCAAGTCAGGCTCTGTGTGTCCATTGACACACAGATCTGGTTTTGGATCTGCCTCCACTCCCTCCTCAAAGACTGTGATTGCCAGTGGCTCCCACTGCTGCCTGTATGTCCAATGAGGAGTGAGAGAGACATTGTTCTCTGGCACATTGCTGGATCGAGATCAGGCTCAGGTATTTAGAGGGCTGGGGGGGGGGGGTTGACTGATCACAGAAGGTTTTTGTCTGTAGAGAATGCATTAAGGTAAAAAACCTTCTGTCTTTAGAACCACTTTATAAAGTCTTTGGCAGCTTCACCCAAGGGATTATAAATACCATGGAGGCATGGGGAACAGTGGGCATACAACCCATCACATTATCTTTGGTGAAGCTCTGATGTGTGGACAATATTTGATATTCCGAAGTCTTCAGAAGAAGCAGCTTCAACTGATGGATTTAAAATGCTATGGAGACATGAGGCGCAGTGGGCATTCAATCCATTAAATTGTCTCATGTGAAGATCCGATGTGTGAACAACATCTGACATTCAGAAGAATTCTCTTACCCCAACTTCACCCAAGGTATTATAAATACTATGGAGGCATGAAGAACACTGGGCAAGCAATCCACTGATAGTGAAGTCTGATATGTGGACAAGATCTGACATTGAGAAAAAGTCTTTTGCCCCACCTTCATCCAAGGGATTAAAAATACTCTGGAGGCATGATGAACACTGGGCAAGCAATCCATTGCATTATCTCTGGTGAAGGTCAGATATGTAGATGATATCTGACATTTAGAAGAGGCTTTTTTGTACAAGCTTCACCCTAGGGTTTAAAATAACATGGAGGTATGAGGAACAGTGGGCAAGCAATCCATCACATTATTTTGTGAAGGTCTGATGTGTGGTCGATATCTGATATTCAGAATAAGTCTTTTGCCCCAGCATCACCTGGTGGATTTAAACTGCTATGGAGGCATGAGGAGCAGTGGGCAAGCAAACTATTGAATTATCTCAAGTGAAGTCTAATATTTGGACAAGATCTGACATTGAGAAAAAGTCTTTTACCCCACCTTCACCCAGGGAATTGAAAATACTGCGGAGGCATGAGGAACACTGGGCAAGCAATCCATCGCATTATCTCTGGTGAAGGTCAGATATGTAGACGATATCTAACATTTAGAAGAAGCTTTTTTGACCTAGCTTCACCCTAGGGATTAAAAATACCATGGTGGTATGGGGAACAGTAGACAAGCAATCCATCAGTTTATCTCTGGTGAAGCAGTAACCATCAAAAAAAGTTTTCAGATTCTTTTGTTCTTTTCTACCTGAGAGCAGTCAGATGCCAGCTGTCAGTTATTAGGGGGTAAACCTCCCTGGTCGGGCCACAGAGAGCAATAGAATCCTAACAGAAGGTCTAGTCCTTCCTTACTCTATCCAAAGCCAAATAAAAAATAATTGGCTTCAGATATTCGTAAAGATAGATTAAAAAATAAACAGTGCTTCCTGGAGTTCTACTTTAAGTGTTGCGCAGTTACCAGGCTAGCCATGTGCTGGATTCAGTCCAGAGTCCCTCTCTCCCATCCTCCTCCTAATAATTATTCTGCCAAGGCGTCCTTGAAGCATTGGCGGAGGCTCTATTGTGAATGCTGTCGTGCCCATATGTGCTAGATTGCAGCTTAGGATATAGTGCAGCCATAAAATCTGCAATCAAGACGGGAAACGCTTGAGGAAGCAGCCAGTCGGTGCATGACAAATCTGTTTCAACGTATGCTTTGTTGACTGTTATTCCGCAGCGTGACAGCGCCCTGATTACTGCTCTCTTCCTGATACTTTTATTGCTTTTAATTTTCCAGCTCTGCAACATACAGTCTATTATTTTATATTTAGCAGAATAAACGTGAGAAACTAGGCAGGGTAACCCATAAGTAACATTGTCTTATGATGGTATTCATCAGATATGAAATGAGTCACGGGAAAAACTATACATTGATGTTTCATTTCGGGATATGAAAGTTGAACTCGGAGCAGTGTAGCGCTATCCCCCCGCAGGAGCCACTGGTTAGGATGGGTACCCTGTTCTTTGCCTTGATCTTCTTAAGAACTTCAGCTCCTCTGACACACTAGGTTGAGTGTATAAAACATGCAATATCACAGAAAATCACTGAAAGTAAAACTTAGTACCAAATATTACTACTATATCAAAGAAAAAAGCACTGAGCCGATTAGTAAAGGCAAACTTAAAGGGGTATGCATTAAGTTAAAATCCTTCTCTGTGCAGCAGCCCCCTTATACTTCCCTGAGCCCCATCTCTATCTAGCGATGTCCACGAGTCCCTCAGCCGCCTGGGACTCTCCCTCCTGATTGGCTGAGACACAGCAGCAGCGCCACTGGCTCCCACTGCTGTCAATCAAAGTCAGTTAGCCAATCAGGAGAGACCAGTGGGGGCCGAACCGCAGCTCCATGTCTGAATGAACACAGGGAGCTGCAGCTCATCTCTGGTGCCCCCATAGCAAGCTGCTTGCTGTGGTGGCACTCAACAGGAGGGAGGGGCCAGGAGCTCAAGCCAGGGACCCGAGAAGAGGAGGATCCAGGCTGCTCTGTGCAAATCCACAGCACAGAGGAGGTAAGTATAACATGTTGGTTATTTAACCACTTCCCGCCCAGCTTATAGCAGAATGACATCCGGGAAGTGGTTCGGTTATCCTGACTGAGCGACATATTGCCTCCATTAGCTGCAATTGTGCGCCTGCGGGGGCGCACAGCACGGCGATCGGAGGCTCTGATGCAGGCTCTTTACCACGTGATCAGCCGCGTCCAATCACGGCTAATCATGATGTAAACAGGAAGAGCCGTTTATTGGCTTTTCCTGACTCGCGTCTGACAGACGCGAATAGAGGAGAGCCGATCGGCGGCTCTCCTGACAGGGGGGTCTCTGCTGATTGTTTATTTCAGGTAAAAAAATGTGCATTTATTATTTTTTGTTGCAGGGGCCTGTAAAGCATTGCACCAGGGATCCACAGATCGTTTATGCCATGCAGGTCTCCTGCAGATCTGTTAGTGTATAGGCTTGCTCGTACCTCGTATACTTGCTGACAGGAAGAATGAACTACCACGGCGCTCACAGCACCGTGGTAGTTCATTGAAAACTATAAGCCAACAGCCGCAAAGGCTGCCAGACCTTGTAGTTTTCCATTTACAGAGCGCTGTGGATGAGTGATGCGGCCGGATTGGCAAAGACACGCATGGCTGCAGTTTTTAAAAGATTTGAAAGCAGGTGGAGAAAATCCCCTGCTAGCTCTCACAGTAGGGGAGCAGGAGGTGCATGGGCTGGTGCACTCATAACATGGTACACCCCGAATATGGATGTAACATGATATGAAAGGTGACCTTATCCTTTAATGGCGACTATAATAGGCCTAAACCCAACTGGATGTGCACTGTCCATAGAAATGAAGGAAAGGGGAGAAGGGAACAAAGCAGACTTGCAGGATGGTTTTTTAGGAGAAGCAGTCCTTTATGATGTTCTGCTGGCTACCGTTGGGGCCCTTTAAGAAGCATTGGTGCACTTGATGACAGTTTCAATAAACCAGCATGAATTATAGGTGCAGTAAAAATGTGGTACAGGTGTGGTATACTCAATGTCCTCCCTCCAGTAACTCAGTCCCTGCTAGCAGTGTGAACAATGGGAGGTGCCCCCTCACCAGTCCCTGTGATGCAGCTGTGATCTTGCTGTAGAAAAGGGGGCCCCTTCAGTTTCTCCACAGAATATATCTTGAGATTCAGGGGTGTGAAACAGAGGGTGAGAGGATGCTCTGGTCTCCCTGCGGCAACGGTGCAAATACAATCGCTGTGGTCTGTGCTGTGCTACCTCGGATGTATCCGCTGGTCTGGCCTCCCAGCAGTCTAGTCAATGTACAGGATGGTATAAATGTAGCGCTAAACCATAGACATTAAATAATGTGACCAAATAATGTATAAAAGTGATCAGAACTAAATAGTGAATATCAGTCCCAAAAATAAGTACAACAAAGCATATGAAAAATGGGTGAAAACACAAATAAGGAAGTCCCAAAGGTGAAAAAATCTTGTGGAAAACATAAAAAGTCCCCCTGCAGAAAATAGTTGTTCAAAAGTGGGATACAGAGGCCTCAGCAAGCATGTAAAACTTCAGGGATAGTGTGTCCTCCACCCAAGGTAAGGGATGTATACTCTTACCGGAACAGGTGGACTCAAATGTCAGCACCAACAAGGCAAGGATAGCCGAATCGACAGGTGGCCAAAACAATCCAGGAAATCCAGGAGAACTCCAAGGATGGATCCAGGAAATTGTACTGATGATGGTAAGGTTGGAAATCAGATTTTAGACCGCCAAACTGGAAAGCCAGAATTAACTTTTTCTTAAGTTGTTTCTGGCTTTCCAGTTTGGCGGTCGAACATCTGAATTCCAACCTTACCATTCTGGATCCATCCTTGGAGTTCCCCTGGATTTCCTGGATTGTTTTTGCCATCTGTCGATTCGGCTATCCTTGCCTTGTTAACTCGTCGTCGCTGACATTTGAGTCCACCTGTTCCGGTAAGAGTATACATCCCTTACCTTGGTTGGAGGACACACTATCCCTGAAGTTTTACATGCTTGCTGAGGCCTCTGTATCCCACTTTTGAACAACCATTTTCTGCAGGGGACTTTTTATATGTTTTCCACAAGATTTTTTCACCTTTGGGACTTCCTTATTTGTGTTTTCACCCATTTTTCATATGCTTTGTTGTATTTATTTTTGGGACTATTTCGTTCTCGTCACTTTTATACATTATTTGGTCACATTTTTTAATGTCTATGGTTTAGCGCTTTTATACCATCCTTTTGCTTTTGAATTTTTTTCATATTTCCATGTAGCAGCTGTTTCTTTCATCACTATATTGAGCGCAGTAACCCCCACTTTATATAATCAATGTACAGCAGATCTGCTCTCATCAGTTCCCTCAACGCCAAGAAGAACCTAGCTGGACAGTGTCAGAAAAGCAGCTCCACTGCTCCTCCTTGCCCCAATGTCCCCCAAGGTTCCATAAGCCCCGCAATATGGCTTTTTTTCTGGACTTCATGAGCCTCGGTGTTCTACATAGGTCTCCATAGGCTTTTCCGGTTGTAGTTCTCCTTCAGCTGATTGGATGGGATATTGCAACACTACAATCGGATACTTTCACGTTCTGCTGGTATGCTGAATGTTAAGAGGGAAATGACTGCTGCACCATGATTCTGTAGTTCACCACCTGTCTACAGCCGATATCATTGAAACTAATGGTGAACTTCAGTCCCCTTACTGCTGACCCTGACTCAGATGTGCCAAAGAGCTCTGCCCAGCCATCATGATCACCACATCTGGCTGAACAGAGCTTCTGTACCCCCTAATTAAACCATCTTTGTGCATATACGCAGGCAAATTCATGCATGTGCAAATTTGCCAAAGGTCTCTGTCGGGTACTGAAGGCCGGACAAAACCCTTTAGCACATCTGCACACATGTCAATGAAGAAATGAGGTAGTGCTGACCTGCCATAGTAAAAAAAATGTATATGCTGTTTTGTTAGAGGGAGGAGGCTGGAGCCTGATGCAACAATTAGTTTTTTGGAAGGAAGGTCCACTTTAATGCAACAGTGTTTTTTTTTAATGCAGTGTATGTACCTACATTTGGCATGATACCAACCTCTTGCAATCCCCTTTACAGCAGAGCTCAAGGAGTCAATCAGCTGTACTGCAGTGCAGGGAGCACGCTAATAGGAGGAGAGGGCAGAGTGAGAGATGCACTTTTCTTTTCTCTATTCACTGTCCAGGCACAGGGTAGCGACCTGCAAGTGAAACTGCAGCAGTGGTTAGCAGTTATGCTCTGCAGCACTGGGGTCCTTGGTTTGAATCCTGGTGAAGACGCTATCTGCATGGAGTTAGCATCTAATAAATAAATGACATCATTGTTCTTTTTTTAAGAAGAAAGATACTTTTAAACTCTATCCAAAAAGTGATATTTCATTTATAATTGAATGATGGTAAACGGAGGTATTAGTTGCCATATCCTTCTACCTTTTGGGTGTCCCCACTCCTCCAGTTGCATTCTTTGTCATATAAAATAAATGAGAAATCCAACAGGGGTGTGGGCCTGGCATCAGATATATTAATTTATGATACAGTGAGGGAAAAAGGTATTTGATCCCCTGCTAATTTTGTACGTTTGCCCACTGACACAGAAATGATCAGTCTATAATTTTAATGGCAGGTTTATTTTAACAGTGAGAGACAGAATAATAACAAAAAAAATCCAGAAAAACTAATTTCAAAAAAGTTATAAATGGATTTGCATTTGATTGAGTGAAATAAGTATTTGACCCCTTCGCAAAGCATGACTTAGTACTTGGTGGCAAAACCCTTGTTGGCAATCAGAGGTCAGACGTTTCTTTAGTTGGCCACCAGGTCTGCACACATCTCAGGAGGGATTTTGTCCCACTCCTCTTTGCAGATCCTCTCCATGTCATTAAGGTTGCAAGGCTGATGTTTGGTAACTTGAACCTTCAGCTTCCTCCACATTATATATGTGATTAAGGTCTGGAGACTGGCTAGGCCACTCCAGGACCTTAATGTGCTTCTTCTTTAGCCACTCCTTTGTTGCCTTGGCCGTGTATTTGGGTCATTGTCATGCTGGAATACCCATTCATGACCCATTTTCAATGTCCTGGCTGAGGGAAGGAGGCTCTCACCCAAGATTTAATGGTACCTGGCCCCGTCCATCATCCCTTTGATGCGGTGAAGTTGTCCTGTCCTCTTAGCAGAAAGACACCCCCAAAGCATAAAGTTCCCACCTCCATGTTTGATGGTGGAGATGGTGTTCTTGGGGTCATAGGCAGCATTCCTCCTCCTCCAAACACGGCGAGTTGAGTTTGTACCAAAGAGCTAAATTTTGGTGTCATCTGACCACAACACTTTCACCCAGTTCTGCTCTGAATCATTCAGATGTTCATTAGCAAACTTCAGACGGGCCCTGTACATGTGCTTTCTTGAGCAGGGGGACATTGCGGGCGCTGCAGGATTTCAGTCCTTCATGGCGTAGTGTGTTACTAATTGTTTTCTTGGTGACTATGGTCCCAGCTGCCATGAGATCATTGACAAAATTCTCCCGTGTAGTTCTGGATGGATGGAGATTGACAGTTATTTTGTGTTTCTTTCATTTGCGGATAATTGCACCAACTGTTGTCACCCTCTCACCAAGCTGCTTGGCGATGGTCTTGTAGCCCATTCCAGCCTTGTGTAGGTCTACAATCTTGTCCCTGACATCCTTGGACAGCTCTTTGGTCTTGGCCATGGTGGAGAGATTGGAATCTGGTTGATTTGCTTCTGTGTCTTTTTATACAGTTAACAAGCTGAGATTAGGAGCACTCCCTTTAAGAAAGTGCTCCTAATCTCAGCTCATTACCTGTATAGAAGACACCTGGAAGCCAGAAATCTTGCTGATTGATAGGGGAACAAATACTTATTTCACTCATTAAAATGCAAATCAATTTATAACTTTTTTGAAATGCGTTTTTCTGGATATTTTTGCTGTTATTCTGTCTCTCATTGGTAAAATAAACCTACCAATAAAATTATAGACTGATAATTTCTTTATCAGTGGGCAAACGTACAAAATCAGCAGGGGTTCAAATACTTTTTTTTACCTCACTGAATAAGCATGCTATTACGAAGTATAGTGTCAGTGTAACGCTTACAGGTATTTATTGCTTCTCACATAGATCTCAGTGCTCCACCCGACAATGCTTTTCTCCCAAGGAGGTTGGAGCCTTCTTTGTTCAGGCATCATCTAGAGTCACCATCATCTTCCTGGACTGAGAAGATGCCAACTCAGAGATGGCACAATCATGGAAATCCTGGTGCCTTTGAAGCTTACAATTGGCTGACACAGATCAGGCTATTCTGCATTCTTTTACCTTGGGACTTATTATAATGTTGCAGTCTGATCACTGGGGGGGGAATTTCCTCTTTATGTAAATTCCAAAATCAATTTACATTTACATTAGCTAAAGAGCTAAAGCACACACCCCCCCCCCCCCCCCGCCTTTTCTAATGTGGTCACTCATCGAGCATGGTGCCTCATTGGGACATCCATAGATAAGCAGATATCTCGCTGATAACAATGGGTAAGAAGATCTTTTCCTGAGTTGACAGATAGCCGGGGCCAGTTGCGTCTGATGGTAACGGTAGATATTTTTGCTCCTTCTCAGGATATGATACACTTACCAGGAGATTGTCCATCTTGTTGGAATAACAAGCACTTTAATCTGCAGGGGGGCGCTCATTATCTCCTCCTAGGAAACAGAAACTATACAATTATGTGGAGTGATGCTTGAATTAGGGAGCATTGCTAACTCCCATAGGGCAGCTTTTGGCCACTCTTAGTTATCCTCAAATCTGACATTTAGTCCCACAGTGAATGTAACTGTCAGGTGTACGTATGCTCAGCGACATTCAGGAGGAGAGTCGTGCTATACTAGAGATGGGAGGGAGGGGGGTGTCACATGGCTGACACTCCACACAGAGGAATTGTTGGTGAAAGGCCTGTGTGTGGATTATTAGATCAGCCGAATGCAGGACCGGGATGAGCATCAGAAATTTTAAACAGGTAACAAGTGGAAGAGTGAACACAGACGAAGAATGCAATTAGTGTGTATATTGTATTTATCAATGAGAAATAACTCCAGGGCCACCATTGAAAATCACTGGGCCCTTTTACAGCCTTTGTGACCTCTCCCCTCCACCATTGAACACAGCAGCAGTAAGGCAACCCATACGTGATGCTATTTTCTTTCCTGCAACCTGTGGTTGCAGGAAAGAGAGCCACTCGATTCCCAAATCACAGTCAGCATTAATGGGGGAATCCCTCTTGCAGCGATATTGTGTTCTGCCGGTGAGGAGCCTTCCCTGCTGGCAGAACACCATTACTGCTGGTGGTTATAGCCACCGGCTTTAATCGCATACAAAAAAAAATCTGTCAGGCTGATGAATCAACTTCCGTACAACCAGCCTGCCTATAGATGGAGCTAATCTCAGCTAGTCCCTGATGGACCGGCCAAGTTTTGATCTATGTCCAGCTTTACCATCAACATTCTGAACAGAGACATTTGTTGTGATCTCCTCATTCGATCCCAAGATGTCCCACCTTACTGAGCTCTCAGTAGCCCTTGGTGCTCTTGAACAAGCTCCTCCTCCCCTGTAATCAGTGGGTGTGAACAGGACTGCCATTCCCAGACCTCACCTACATGGGCTTTTGACTATTGGCTATGACTAAGGCTACATGCCGAAACGCATGCATTATTCTGTACCACACCTGGATTAAATTTATTCATTGCGGAAGATCAAGCTGCCCGCTTTCCTTTATCTACATCACCTACATAGGCACTCATCCTCCTTACATGCCGAACCAAGCCCCCTGCAGACCCGATAGGGCCCACTACAGGAATACTGCCTGTACCCCACTATCGGCAGTCTTAACTTAAAGAGGAGCTCCAATCTGGACATAAAAAAAAAAAAGACAGCAACAAATATTGTAGCTGCTGACTTTTTTTAATATAAGGACACTTACCTGTCTAGGGATCGAGCAATGTCGGCACCCCAACCTGATTCTTCAATTG